>JAPCYP010000048.1:0-2400000 GCA_035048595.1 Echinosophora koreensis | reverse complement strand
TTTCAGCATTTTCATATGAAAACAGTCTGTGTTCCTCCAATTCATTAAGCTGCAGCATACGTGCTGCTCCAGCAGATTGAAGATCAAAGTTCAGTTTCTTTGTTGCCCAGAAAGCTTTGTGCTGCAACTCTAAGGGTAGATGGCAAGCTTTCCCATACACCAGTCTATATGGGGACATCCCCAAAGGAGTCTTGAATGCAGTTCTATAAGCCCACAGTGCCTCATCCAGATGTGATGACCAATCCTTCCTACTAGTGTTAACCATTTTCTCCAGAATCCTTTTGATTTCCCTGTTAGTCAACTCAGCTTGACCATTAGTTTGGGGATGATAGGCTGTGGCAACTTTATGCTTAACTCCATATTTTGCAAGCAATTTGGAAGAAACTTGGTTGCAAAAATGGGTTCCTTCCTCACTAATGATTGCTCTAGGGGTTCCAAATCTAGCAAAGATGTTTTTCTGTAAAAACTTTGTCACCACCCTAGCATCATTCTTGATTGTAGCCACAGCCTCCACCCATTTAGACACATAATCAATAGCTACTAGAATGTAAAGGTAGCCAAAGGAAGGGGGAAATGGCCCTATAAAATCAATACCCCATACATCAAAAAGTTCAATTTCCAAAATGGTGTTTAGAGGCATTTCATTTTTATTGGACAAGTTCCCTATCCTTTGGCATCTATCACAGTGTTTAACAAATTCATGTGCATCTTTAAAAAGGGTAGGCCAGAATAAACCTGATTGGAGAACCTTTGCAGCAATTCTCATACCACCAAAATGTCCTCCATATGCTGCAGCATGGCATTGAGTCAGAATATCATGATATTCCTCATCTGCAGCACATCTTCTGTTTAGATTGTCTGGGCACATTTTGTAGAGGTATGGTTCATCCCAGACGTATTGTTTGGCCTAATGGAAAAATATCTTCCTTTGCTGAGAGTTCATGTCTGGAGGAACCACACCACTAGCAAGAAAATTGACTAGGTCAGCATACCAAGGTGTTGCAGCATTTTGGACTGCTAACAGTTGCTCATCAGGGAAAGATTCTTCAATGGCTATTCCCCTATGATCTGCAACATCCTCTGGCAATCTTGAGAGGTGATCAGCCACTTGATTCTCCACTCCCTTCTTATCTCTGATTTCCAGATCAAATTCTTGTAATAGCAACACCCACCTGATCAGCCTTGGTTTAGCATCCTTCTTATCAATTAAATATTTGATTGCAGAGTGATCTGTGTACACCACCACTTTTGTTCCAACAAGATAGGATCTGAACTTTTGGAAGGCATACACTACAGCTAGCAACTACTGAAGGTGTAATTGATTTGAGCATCAATCAAGGTTTTGCTTGCATAATAGACTGGATGTAACATTCTGTTATACCTCTGTCCCAGAACTGCTCCCACTGCATAGTCACTTGCATCACACATAAGCTCAAAAGGCTTCTCCCTGTCAGGTGGAACAATAATGGGAGCAGTGATAAGAGCAGCCTTGAGAAGTTCAAAGGCTTTCATGCATTCTGCATTAAATTCAAAAGTCCTATCATGCTCCAGCAACTGACACAATGGCTTAGATATTTTTCAGAAGTCCTTGATGAGCCTTCTGTAAAACCCTGCATGACCTAGGAAGTTTCGAATTCCTTTAACTGATGTTGGGTTGGGGGGGGGGGGGGCAGCCTTTCAATTACTTCAATCTTTGCCTTGTCCACTTCAATGCCATTTCTGGAAATTCTATGCCCCAACACAATGCCCTCCATCACCATGAAGTGACATTTCTCCCAATTCAACACAAGATTTGTTTCTTCACATCTATCCAAAATCTGTTCCAAATTTATTAAACAGGTTTGGAAAGTTTCTCCAAACACTGAAAAATCATCCATAAATATTTCTACTGATTTCTCAATCATATCATAGAAAATGGCCATCATACATCTCTGAAAGGTTGCTGGAGCATTGCACAGGCCAAATGGCATTCTCCTGAAAGCAAAAGTGTCATAAGGACAAGTGAAAGTTGTATTTTCCTGATCCTCTGGTGCTATAGCAATCTGGTTGTATCCTGAGTCCATCCAGAAAACAATAATACTCCTTTTCGGCAAGTCTGTCCAACATTTGATCAATGAAAGGCAAGGGGAAATGATCTTTTCTTGTGGCTTTGTTCAACTTCCTATAGTCCATACAAATCCTCCAACTAGTTACAATTCTTGTGGGAATGATCTCATTTTTCTCATTGGTGATGACAGTTACACCTCCTTTCTTAGGTACACACTGAATTGGACTCACCCAAACACTGTCAGAGATAGGGTAGATAATCCCTGCATCCAGCCACTTTATAATCTCCTTTTTGACTACTTCCTTCATGATTGGGTTCAGCCGTCTCTAACTTTCAATACTATTCTTTGAGTTTTCTTCCAAGAGAATTCTGTGCATGCATATTGATGGACTAATCCCCTTTATATCTGCTATCTGCCACCCTATTGCCTTCTTGTGCCTTTTTAATGCTGACAACAATTGTTCTTCTTGCAGCCCATTCAATGAAGCAGAGATGATAACAGGTAAGGTTTTATCTTCACCAAGGTAGGCATATTTCAGATGGCTTGGCAATTCTTTCAATTCGAGGGATGGAGATTTAACAATAGAAGGAATGTTGTCCTTCTCAGTGTCATCAGTTACCTCCAATGATTCATATTTTCTGGTCCAAATATGTTGCACTACCTTGCTGTCCTGTAGTTTATCAGAATCCTCATCAGGAAGATTTTCCTCTTCTACTGATGTTGCAACATCATATTTATGGTTCTTCAGAAATTGTTGTTGCACTTGTTGACAAGTGACCTCAAACACAAGAGGGGGGTGAATTGTGTTTTTCAAAAACTTTGGCAAATATAAAACTTTTTCCTTTGGATATATTATGAAAAACAAATTTGTTAAATACGCGTGCAATTAAAAAACGTTTTGCAAAAGATAAAGCAGAAATAGAAAGATAAGGGATGAGAAAATGAACACAAGCAATATATCCTGGTTCGGCCACAAACTACCCAAGTGGCCTACGTCCAGTCCCCAAGGCAATACGACCAAGGGATTTCAATCAACTCTAGTTTTTAACAGGATCAACTAGAACCTTTACAATATAGAGCACTCCTCACAGACCAGGGATATCACCTCCCCCAGTGAAAGAGTCTCAAGACAATAACCCAAGAGATATCACCTCTCTTGTCAACCACAAGGAATATCACCTCCCTTGTAAACACTTGGAAATCACATCCAAAACACCCCAAGAGATATCACCTCTCTTGAAAAACTAGGTGTAGAAAAGAATGATTTGAGTCACATGACTCTTACAATAATATGCACTCTTAATAGTGCTGATAAACAAATTGAAGAGCAAATACAATACCACCTATATGGTGTATAGAATACTCAATATAATATGGTCAATGTGTAAGTGCAAGAGATAGAGTATAAAAATGTTTTCACAGAGTTTTAGCACAGAGAAAACGATAGCAGTGTATTGTATTTGATG
Source organism: Echinosophora koreensis (assembly GCA_035048595.1). Lineage (NCBI taxonomy): Eukaryota > Viridiplantae > Streptophyta > Magnoliopsida > Fabales > Fabaceae > Echinosophora > Echinosophora koreensis. The sequence goes on along the minus strand of JAPCYP010000048.1, from coordinate 2,396,486 downwards.
AAGGCTGCCTAAACTTGCTTTTATAGGAGTTCAAAAGAAATTAGGTCAAGCCTCTTAAAATTCATTTTTGTCGCAGCATAATCGATTATTACATTATCATAATCGATTATTTAAACCAATTTCAGGAAGCGCTCACTTTGACAGAATAGTCATAATCGATTACACTAATCGATTATGAGTCCACTGACTTTCATATAAAATGCTATAATCGATTACATAATCGATTACAGGGTTCCTGTTGAAGCTCGTTTGAAGTCAGAGAGGACATAATCGATTATACAAAAACCATAATCGATTATTCTTATTCAAAATTCAAACTCAAATGTCATAATTACTCATTAACACCAATTAAAGCCATTTAACCTCGACTCATAATCGATTATTGGATTACCAAAATCGATTATGGCACGGATAAAATTGATTTTGAAAAACTTGACAATTAAGAAATTGATTGCTCATTAAGTATGATTAATTGTCAATTTTAATCCCTTTAAAACACATGATAAATTCTTTTAAGCATATGTTAAATGTGTGTGTGTGAGACCAATATTAAATTGAGAACTCTACTTACCATTTACACACTTTTTCTAAAACACACAATACACTTAATGAAATTCCCATTTTGCCCCTTGTGCTTGCTTGCTTTATAACTTTCCGCTTTTTGCACTTTAGTCCTTCTGGACCTTTCCCTTTTGTCATTCATCAAAACTTAAAGTACCTGTCAAGGCATATATTCACATTCTCCCCCTTTTTGATGATGACAAACATCTCAGGAGGGATTTGCTAGAAAGATAGGGTTAGAGCAGTTCAAGCAAATATATCAGAGTTTTTAGTTCTAAGCGCAGTTTGCTCTACTCCCCCTCACTCTATGCATACATTCAAATCCACTCCCCCTGAATCATGCATTCAGATAACTCTCCCCCTTTTGGCATTATCAAAAAGCGGGAAAAATATTGATAAAGCAAGGCATATATTCAGAGTGATAAATATATAAAAGGCATCAGTGTAATTCAAACATGTGTGCGGAAGCAAGTGCCAGGATAAAAGAATTGATTCCCCCTTTCTAAAATAATTTTTCAAAATAATATTTCAATTTTATAAGGCATTTGAGAGAAGAATGTATAATGATAAAAAGATCTTTTTCAAATAATTTTGAAGAGTTAATCATGTAAAAGGTTCTACCGTGAATAATCGATTATGTAATCGATTTTGACTCTTCTGGAAAGATACCCGCTTGCATAATCGATTATGCTAATTGATTAGAGGCATTCTGACTTTTGCCTTTCTGCTCCTCGTCCAAGAGTAATCGATTATGTTAATCGATTACTACCTTACTGACTTTTGCTATTTTTCTCCTTTCTGCTCATAATCGATTCCTTTAATCGATTTTGGCCTTTCTGACTTCTCATAATCGATTATTGCTATTCTATAATCGATTATGGGTTGAAAAATTGTGCTTTTGAACGACCATATTGAAATTCCAATTTTTGTTCTTGGTCTTGAAGCACTCCTGCAAAATAGAATCATATTTTGGCTTTTGGTACCCAAACCATTTTGGGTCCTTGAACATTAGTCTTGGACAATAAGCCCTTTGAAATCCATGCATTTTTAACATTTATGCCTTTGTTTTTCCTAATATTGCAAATAGAGGCAGTGTGACCTTTTCTACCACAGTGAAAGCATTTAACAAAGGGACTACTGGACTTGTTGCTTGGACTAAAAAATTTCTTAAAAGATTTTTCATGAAATTTCGGTTGATAGCCCAAACCAGCTTTGTCATACATTCCCTTTTGATTTCCCAAAAGAACATTTAGGTTATCCCTTCCCATTGTGAATTTTGCAAGCGTGTTATATAAGTCTTCAATTTTGATTTTCAAAACGCTGCATTCATCACATTCAGAAACTTCATTCTTTTTATTTTCACAAGATAAGCATGATGAAGTTTCATTTAAAACATCTTGTTTTTCTTTAAGAACTTCCATCTCTTTGTTTAAAACATCTATTTTTAGCTCAAGACTAGAAATGGTTTTCTTTGATGAGGAAATAATTTTTCGTAGTCTAATAGTTTCATCATTTAATTCCTCACAAGCAATAAGCAAGTCATCATAAGATAAATCAGTTTCAAGTTCAGGGTCGTTTACCTCAACTTCCTCATGATTTGCCATGAGACATAAATGTGCCTCCTCATTATCCGACTCATCGGATGAGTCCATATCATTGTCTTCCCAAGCAATATAGGCCCTTCTTTCTCTTCGGTCCTTTTGTGGCCTTTTCTCTGATTTCTCATGCTTTCTTTGGCCTTTAGGACAGTCGGGTTTTATATGACCCCTTTTGCCGCACTTGTAGCATGTTGGGATGAAAGAGGTCTCTTCTTCCTCATCTTTCTTTTTAGGATTGGAGACTTGTTTTGCAATGCCTTTTCGCCTTAAGAACTTTTTGAATTTACGGATCATTTGGCTCATCTCCTCCTCATCTTCATCAAGGCTATCACAATCATCAAAGTCACTCCCTTCATCATTTTCAATCATGCATGCTTTGAGTGCATGGCTATTCTTTATTTTATTATCATTCTCCTCACTTTCCATGAGGCGATATAGTTCAAGCTCGTGTTCCTGCAATTTTCCAAACAAAGTAGCCAAAGACATAGATGATAAATCTCTAGATTCAGATATAGCAGTTACTTTGGGTTGCCAATTTCTACTCAAACATCTAAGCACTTTATTTATCAAATCCTCATTATTAAAAGATTTCCCAAGAGCCCTAAGATGATTTATAATATGGGTAAAACGTTTCTGCATATCTTGTATGCTTTCACCCTGTATCATCCTAAATAGCTCATACTCATGGGTCAATGTGTTCATCCTAGCCCTTTTGACCTCGGTAGTACCTTCATGGGTCAATTGAAGGGTGTCCCACATTTCTTTAGCGGTCTTGCAATTTGAGACCCTATAGAACTCATCGTAGCTTAAAGCTGAAGTGATGATGTTCCTAGCTTTCAAATTGTATTGGACCTTTTTCTTTTCCGCATCGGTCCAAAGATTTTTCGGTTTATCCACTAAAGCACCATTAACTTCATGCTTAGGGACAAATGGACCATTTTCCACAGAATCCCAAATATCAATATCAGAAGCTTCTAAAAAAATTTGCATTCTTTCTTTCCAATAACCATACCCTTCACCATTGAAAGATGGGGGTCTGTTTACGGAGTTTCCCTCGTTACAAAAACGGTTTGAAGTCATGTTACCTCTTGAGGCGGTTTCGCCCTTTATATCCAAGAGTTAAGCTCTGATGCCACTTGTTGACAAGTGACCTCAAACACAAGAGGGGGGTGAATTGTGTTTTTCAAAAACTTTGGCAAATATAAAACTTTTTCCTTTGGATATATTATGAAAAACAAATTTGTTAAATACGCGTGCAATTAAAAAACGTTTTGCAAAAGATAAAGCAGAAATAGAAAGATAAGGGATGAGAAAATGAACACAAGCAATATATCCTGGTTCGGCCACAAACTACCCAAGTGGCCTACGTCCAGTCCCCAAGGCAATAACGACCAAGGGATTTCAATCAACTCTAGTTTTTAACAGGATCAACTAGAACCTTTACAATATAGAGCACTCCTCACAGACCAGGGATATCACCTCCCCCAGTGAAAGAGTCTCAAGACAATAACCCAAGAGATATCACCTCTCTTGTCAACCACAAGGAATATCACCTCCCTTGTAAACACTTGGAAATCACATCCAAGAACACCCCAAGAGATATCACCTCTCTTGAAAAACTAGGTGTAGAAAAGAATGGTTTGAGTCACACGACTCTTACAATAATATGCACTCTTAATAGTGCTGATAAACAAATTGAAGAGCAAATACAATACCACCTATATGGTGTATAGAATACTCAATATAATATGGTCAATGTGTAAGTGCAAGAGATAGAGTATAAAAATGTTTTCACAGAGTTTTAGCACAGAGAAAACGATAGCAATGTATTGTATTTGATGAAGGCTGCCTAAACTTGCTTTTATAGGAGTTCAAAAGAAATTAGGTCAAGCCTCTTAAAATTCAATTTTGTCGCAGCATAATCGATTATTACATTATCATAATCGATTATTTAAACCAATTTCAGGAAGCGCTCACTTTGACAGAATAGTCATAATCGATTACACTAATCGATTATGAGTCCACTGACTTTCATATAAAAAGCTATAATCGATTACATAATCGATTACAGGGTTCCTGTTGAAGCTCGTTTGAAGTCAGAGAGGACATAATCGATTATACAAAAATCATAATCGATTATTCTTATTCAAAATTCAAACTCAAATGTCATAATTACTCATTAACACCAATTAAAGCCATTTAACCTCGACTCATAATCGATTATTGGATTACCATAATCGATTATGGCACGGATAAAATTGATTTTGAAAAACTTGACAATTAAGAAATTGATTGCTCATTAAGTATGATTAATTGTCAATTTTAATCCCTTTAAAACACATTATAAATTCTTTTAAGCATATGTTAAATGTGTGTGTGTGAGACCAATATTAAATTGAGAACTCTACTTACCATTTACACACTTTTTCTAAAACACACAATACACTTAATGAAATTCCCATTTTGCCCCTTGTGCTTGCTTGCTTTATAACTTTCCGCTTTTTGCACTTTAGTCCTTCTGGACCTTTCCTTTTTGTCATTCATCAAAACTTAAAGTACCTGTCAAGGCATATATTCACAGCACTAACTCATCAAATGTCTCAATGCGAGAACATTCTTCCATGCCCTCATCAGGATATTTCAGAGCATTGAAAACATTAAATGTCACATGCTGATCATTAACTCTGATGGTGAGTTCTCCCTTTTGCACATCAATTAGGGTTTTTCCTGTTGCCAGAAATGGTCTCCCGAGGATGATGGGGACCTCTCTATCTGCTTCAAAATCCAGAATGATAAAGTCCACAGGGAATACAAATTTGTCAGCTTTAATCAAGACATCTTCAATTTTTCCTTCTGGGTATGCAATGGATCTATCAGCTAACTGAAGTGTGACAGATTAGGGCTTGCTTCTCCAATTTCCAGCTTCTTGCAGATAGACATGGGCATAATGTTGATGCTTGCTCCCAAGTCACATAAAGCTTTACCACAGTAGGTATCTCCAATAGAACATGGTATGGTGAAACTTCCAGGATCTTTCATTTTCCTTAGCACCTTGTTCTGCAACATCATGCTGCATTCTTCAGTCATAGCAACAGTTTCAAATTCTCCCAATCTTCTTTTCTTAGTGAGGACATCTTTCATGAACTTTGTATAATTGGGCATCTGTTGCAAAGTTTCTACTATGGCATGTTGATATGAAGCTGTTTTAGCACATCCAGAAATTTGTTGAATTGTTTCTCTAGTGGGCTTTCTTCAATCTCTGAGGGAAAGGTGGTGGAGGCCTTTCTAGAGTCAATTTGGGCATATCCGATTATGCTGCAGCATCAGGAACTTTCTCAACAACTGCAGGTTGCTCTACTGCCACATTTTCTTCTGATTTTTTTCTTTTCTGATTCTGAGTTATGCACCTTTTGTTTCTTCTTTGGCTCTACAACTTCTACATCTTTACCACTTCTCAAATGGATTACCTTGCATTGTTCTTTACCTCCTCCAGAACTTGAGGATTTAGGTTCTTTAGTAGATGCTGGTAGTGAACCAGCTGGCCTTAAATTGATTGCATTGGCCAACTGTCCCACTTGGGTTTCTAAGTTCCTCATTCCTGCTTTGGTTTCTGTCATGAATGCCTTCAGTACAGCTTCTAATGATGAATCTGGAGCTTTCTGTTGCACTTGAAGTTGCTGCTGCTTTGGCTGCTGCTGTTGATTGTATCCAGAGGGTGGATTCAGTGTATTGCTATAGTTTGAATACCCCAAATTAAGGTGTTACGGCTGCTGCCATCCTGTATTTCCAAATGAATTATTGCCTCTGTAGTTGTTGTTTCCCACATAGTTGACAGCAGCAGGGTTTGCTAAACAATTTTCAAACAAATGATCTCCTCCACAATAAACACATGATACAGCATGTGCCTTGTAGATTTGTTCAGTCACCATCTCTTCAGTCATTATGGGTGGAGCAAAGGAATTTCCTTGATTTGCTATGGTCAACCCCCTAACCATATTGGTTAAAGAGGTCATTTGAGCTAACAGTGCTGCAACTTCACTTGCTTCATATGCTCCTACTGCAGTATTACTTTTCCCAGAAACTTGTCTTGATGTTGGCCACTGATAACTGTTAGCTGCTATACCTTCTATCAAAGCATGGGCCTCATTGTAGGATTTAGTGAGGAGACTGCCTCCAGCCGAAGCATCTAACATCATCCTTGAGCTAGGTAAAACTCCATTATAGAAGTGTTCCATTTGAATACAAAATGGAATGCCATGGTGGGGACACTTCTTAATGAGTTGTTTAAATCTCTCCCATGCTTCAAATAGGGGTTCATTTTCATGCTGCCTGAAAGAAGTGATGTCAGTTCTCATCTTTGCATTCATAGTTGGTAGAAAGAACTTGGTCAGGAATTTCTCAGCAAGTTTATTCCAAGTATCAACTGAATTTGCATCCAGGGAATTCAACCAGTTTTTAGCCCTTCCTTCCAAGGAGAATGGAAATAATCGCAGTCTAAATGCATCAACAGTGATTCCTGGGATCTTGAAGTTACTTGCCACATCCAGAAACTGTTTGAGGTGCAAGTGAGGGTCCTCTGTTGCAACTCCATTAAATTGACCAATTGTTTGCAACATTTGAAACATTACTGGCTTAAATTCAAACTGAGCTGCAGTGATGGGTGTCCTCACTATCCCTGTGTTCATGGCTTCAGGGTCAAACACTGCATACCCCCTGATGGCACAGTTTTTGTCATTAGCCATAGCCATGCTGTCTTGAGGTGCTTCTTGTGCCATTTCGGATTCAGCAGGGGACAATGTTCCAGAAGAGTCAGGTGTGGAGCTGATTGGAGTATTCAGAACCAACTCAGGCACAGTCTGAGATGTTTGACCTCTTCTACGCCTTCTGAATGTCCTTTCTATCTCTGGATCAAGTCTGTAATTAGGTGATAAGAACCGGTGCATACAGTTGCAGTACCCTATGCTACAGCAAAGCACTAAGAGTATTAGTATCACTAACTACAGAACTAATTAATCTAGAAGCAAAATTTTTAGCATCAATCATAATCCCCGGCAACGGTGCCAAAAACTTGTTGCCTTAAAAATAGTTATTCTTAAGCTTGTACAAGTATACACAATTGCCTCAAGTAATATAGAACTTTAGTTCAGATATCGTTCCCACAGGGATTAAATTGATGCAATCAAATTCAGTTCAGATTATATGTTCAACAGTTAGCAAGAAGTAACCAAATATTGTTGTATGTTGACATATTAAAATAAGGATGTTAACGCTAAAAGAAATAAACAAGTTACAATGTAAAGGTCACTTAAAACAGATTGAAAAAGAGAAGAGATCTGTGTAATTAGATAATTAAATCAGCTTCGGGTATGCTGCAGCATAATTCATGTTTAGCTATCATTATGCTCTAACTATGCTCTAGCATCTAGCTCCAGGAAATTAGAGTTTGTTTTCCAACATTACAGGGTCAGATTCATTAACTTTGTTCTATTCCTAGATTCAGATTAATTACACCACCCTTTAGTTAAATCTCGTTCCAGCTAGCTTAGAGGCATGAATAGCTATTCCTAGCCTAATCATCATCAATTAATTTTCCAATTAATGATTTAACCTCTATCTTTTACCAAGTTCCCACTTACTTAATTATTCCAAAATAAATAAGCTAGACGTTCAATCAAGTTGATCACTCTTAATTAAACAGCATTAAATACATGATAAAAGAAGATGTGAACACAGTTATGACATAACTCAGCTAAACATTCATTATAATTGCATACCCAAAGCTTAACGAGTTTAGCTCATAGTGAGCTTACAAAGAACAAACGTAGATAAAGAGCAAGAATCATTACAATGTAGGAATGTAACACACAGAACAGCCGCTCAGGAAGAAGAAGAAGAAGAAGAAGAAGAAGAAGAAGAAGAAGAAGAAGAAGAAGAAAGCTCAGCACAGCTCTCAACTAACAATTTGTGTAAAATCATAATATTCCTCCCTCCTCAATAGGGTTTCCTAGTTGCTTTTTATAGTGCACTAAACCCTATTCTCTTTCATTCCATTTTGGGCCAACAATCAAAAGTATTCATAAAATAACCTAGCCCAAATTCTAAATGATGTAAGGCAGATGGTCCTATGCGCATGTGTTTCCTTAAAAACGACAGCGTCAGCACCCTTTAGGAGAGATGAAAAGTGTCCTTGTCAGCTTTTGTCCTTTAGTGCCATGCTACTGAGAAATGGTCCTTGCTGCAGCAACCAAGCTTTTGTATCCCCCAGCTTCAGCCTTGCTCCAGCAAGCTTCCTGCTTACCAAGACACATACTTTTAGACAATGATAGAGCAATCAGGAGCAAAAGGCTATTGTTCACTATACTGAACACCAATTTATACAAAGTAACATTTTCCATAAGAAAGCAAACTTAAAACAATAAAGATAGCAAAGAATCTCAGTAAAAAGGATTTAAATAACTCTTCATTCAAAGAGTTATCAGAAAAGCACTTTTTACATCCATTTGGAAAAGCATAATATTATGATGTGCAGCAAATGAAAGTAAAATTCTAATAGCTTCTAATCTAGCAACAGGTGCAAAGGTCTCAGTATAATCTATACCTTCTTCTTGAGAGCAACCTTGTGCAACTAATCTTGCTTTATTTCTGATAACCTTACCATTCTCATCAAGCTTATTTCTGTAAACCCATTTTGTTCCTATAACAGATTTATCTTTAGGTATGGTTACCAGAGTCCAGACATCACTCCTTTCAAACTGATTTAGCTCTTCTTGCATTGCTAAAATCCAACCATTGTCCAGTAGAGCCTCGTCTACTGCCTTTGGTTCCAATTCAGAGACTAAGGCAGAATCTTCTTGCTCTCTGAAGGTTGATCTAGTTCTTAGCTTATCACTTGGATTGCCAATGATTTGATCTGGTGGATGATAATTCTTGAAATGCCAAGTTCTCTGAACATTGTCTTGTTGAGAGGTGGATGTTTCTGGTTGTTGAGAAATGTCTTCAACTTGATCATTAGTTTTAACTTCTGTTGTCTCTCCTGAGATGTTTAAGTCAAGATCTGCAAAACCTTCATCTAGCTCTGATAATTTCTTATCAAGCTGCTTGTCATCAAACTTAACATACATTCTTCTACTACTAGTGTTCTAGAATTATACACTCTAAAGCCTTTTGAAGTTTCAGAAAATCCTAACAGGATTCCATTGTCGACTTTTGCATCAAACTTACCAAGTTGATCTTTAGTGTTAAGAATATAACATTTACACCCGAAAGGATGAAAATAAGATATGTTGGGTTTTCGTCCCTTCCATAATTCATAAGGAGTCTTATTCAAGATTGGTCTTATGTATATTATGTTCTGAATGTAACAGGAAGTACTAACAGCTTCAGCCCAGAAGTGTCTAGGGACAGAGTTGTCATTGACCATAGTTCTAGCCATCTCTTGAAGAGATCTGTTCTTTCTCTCTGCCACACCATTTTGCTGTGGTGTTCTTGGTATTGAGAAATTGTGAAGAATACCATTCTCTTCACAGAACCTTTGAAATAGCTCATTTTCAAACTCTCCCCCATGGTCACTTCTGATTGAAGTGATACACATGCCTTTTTCATTCTGTACACGTTTGCAGAATACAGAAAAAATCTTGAAGGACTCATCCTTGTGAGCAAGGAACATAACCCATGTCCATCTAGTGTAGTCATCTACAATGACTAGACCATATTTCTTACCACTGATAGAAGTAGTCCTTGTTGGACCAAAAAGATCAAGGTGTAGCAGTTCTAGTGGTCTCTTGGTACTAACAATATTCTTAGATTCAAAAGAACCTTTGACTTGTTTTCCCTTCTGACATGCATCACAGAGAGCATCAGATTTGAACTTAAGGTTTGGTAATCCTCTCACGAGGTTATGCTTATTTAGCTTTGAGATTAACCTCAAGCTTGCATGACCTAGCCTTTTATGCCAAATCCATCGCTCATCTTCAATGGACACTACACATGAGACACTCTGATATGAGAGGTCCTCCAAGTCAATTTTGTATAAATTGTTTTGCCTCTTAGCAGTGAATAAGATTGATCCATCATTCTTCTTGACATAGCACATGTTCTTATTAAAAGAAACATCATATCCACTATCACATAATTGACTTTTGCTCAGCAGACTATGTTTTAAACCATTTACTAAAAGAACATTATCAATGGAGGGAAAAGGATGTTTACCAATTTTACCTATACCAGTGATCTTTCCTTCCTGGTTTCCTCCAAATGTCACCCAGCCACCATCCTTATGTCTTAGGTCTTGGAACATATACTTTTCTACCGTCATGTGATGTGAGCATCCACTGTCCAAGTACCAGGACGTCTGTTTCTTTCCTATTGTTAAGCAAATCTGCAACAGGTATTATCTTGTCCTTCGGTACCCCAAAATGACTTGGGTCCTTTCATGTTAGTTTTCTTTGGATGAGAATATTTAGTATGCCTGTTATGTATGCATCTATATGTAGAATGCCCACTTTTTCCACACACTTTACAAAAAGTGTTAGACGGGCCTGACTTGGCTTTAGCATACCTAGCTGGAGCTTTTGAAGCTCTTTGCTGCATAAGTGGTTTTGACTTAATGTAAAATGCCTCATGCTTCTTATTGTCATAACCAAGGCCAGATTTATCAAATGGTGACCTAGAATACCTTAGGATAAGACTAAGCTTATCTGAGCCTCCTACAAATTTTGACAGAGTGTCTGTCAAGTATGTTACATCTAGTTTCAGTTTTGCAACTTCACAAGAACTGTCAGGCTCACATCCAGATTTGTCAGTTAGACTGACATTCTCTGATTTTAGCTTATCATTTTCTTGAACTAAGCTTTGTTTTTCAATGCAGACTCTATCATATACTTTTGTTAATTTTGCAAACTTCTTTTTAAGACTTTTGTATTCATGAGATAGTATGGATGAGTCATGCAGTAAATCGTCAAAGGCATTTTTGAGAGTAGAAGGTTCAGAATCTGTTACCTCATCATCATCAGTGTACTCATTTTTTGATGATGTGTCAGCCATGAGGCCAATGTTTGCCTCTTCCTCAGCTTCCTCTTCCTCATCTGATGAGGATAAGTCCAAGTCCTCCCATGTAGCCATTAAGCCCTTCTTTTTCTTGAAGAACTTCTTCTTCTCTTTTAAGTCAGGACAGACAGCTTTGAAATGACCTGGCTTTTTGCATTCAAAGCACAAAGGTGGACCTTTTTCTTTGGAGTCTGATTTCTCCTTAGAAAATTTCTTGCTGAACTGCTTTCTCTTGAAGTTACCTTTCCTTCTCCACATTTGTTGTATCTTTCTGGAGATGAAAGATAATTCATCTTCATCAAATCCTTCATCACTGTCTGAAGGTTCAGCATCATCTGAAGACTCAACAGCTTTAAGGACTTTTGAAGAGCTGGCTTTCTTTGCCTTTAAAGCAATGGATTTTCCCTTTCTGGAATTGTCTTCTTCATTTAGTTCAAGCTCATAAACTTTTAATAACCCTAGAAGCTCTTCCAGAGAGAGAGTAGCTTCTTGAATGGCAGTGACCTTTGGTCTCCACTGCTTAGAGAGACTTCTCAGAATCTTTCTGATATGATCTCTATTCTCATCTATTTTTCCAAGAGATCTGAGACTGTTTGTTATTGTTTGAAATCTTCCAAACATCTGATCTATAGTCTCATGATCAGTCATCTTGAAGAGTTCATATTGGTGAACCAGCATGCTTATCTTTGACTCCTTCACTTGTGATGAGCCTTCATGAGCAAGAGCCAGTGTATCCCAGATTTCCTTTGCTGTGTTGCAGCTGTGAACCTTATCATGTTCTGATCTAGTGATGGCACACATCAAGTAATGTTTGGCCTTGAGAGTTAGTTAATGTTTAGCTTTTTGATCCACACTCCAATCTGCTCTAGCCAAGACTGCTCCTATTTTCACCTCTTGGCTCAGAATAGCCATTCTCAATCAGTTCCCAGATGTCTAAGTTCTATGCATCCAAGAAGGCCATCATTCTCTTTTTCCAATAATCATAATCAGTTCCATCAAAGAGTGGAGGTCTGTTGATAGCTTGTCCTTCTGCATCCATGGTTGTAAGATCGTACTTCCTCAGCACTTGTTAGATGCTCAACCCTTTCGAGGCTGAGCTCTGATACCAACTGAAGTTGACACAGGCAAACACAAGAAGGGGGGTTGAATTGTGTTTGTTAATATTTTTCGAAAACAACCTTTTCAAGAACAGTTTTCTCACACAAAGATAAAGAGGCAGAAGCAAACACACAAAAAACAAACTTTTGAAAGAATAACAAATTCAAGTTCAAATCCCCACAATTAGTATAAACACGTAAAACTAAAGAGATAAGGGATTAGAAGATTCACACAAGTTGTTTTATCCTAGTTCACTCTCTTCCAACCAAGAGCTACGTCCAGTCCCTTCTACTTGAAGGTTTTATCCACTATTCTCCAAATAGATTACAGCAAGTATTCAATACCTCTCCAGGCTCACAAGTATTCCTTTCTTACCAAGCCTCTTCAGGCTCTACCTCTAACAAAGAGTTTTTGGTTTCTTTGATCTTCTAACTCACTATGTGTGAGGATATGAAAGTTTAAGATCAGATGAATATTATAGCAATATTCAAGCTAAGATATTACAGACTTTTACTTTCTGAAAGAATAAAAGAATGTTTGATCGCAAGAGATTTCTTGACATTTCTGTATATGCGCAAAAGTCCTTTCTTCAAAAGTCTTGGTCTTCTATTTATAGAGACCTTGCTCTTCTCTTCAAATTCATCATCGGTTGTATTTGAATTTTTTCCGTTTAGGGATAGAATCAACAATATAATATCCGTTGTGACTCAGCTTGCTCGTGGCCATTGTACTATGTGACAATATTCTTGCATGAAATGGGCACACCTCTGAGCAAATGCAACTTGAAAAACTGTCTTGCCTTCCTTGTACAAATTCCAGCTATTCCAACGTAAAAGGTGACAGGGTACAAGTCGTTTTGCATTGTACTATATTGCTTTTTGCAATTCCTTATTTGTACTATGTTTCTCTCACAGAGACAAGACAATAAAACCGTTAATAACAAATAAGAAGAACCATCATATGTTTGGAATAAATAACAAACATTTGAAATAAATTCAATATGTTCCAGATTGCATTAAATAAGATATCAATGCTCAAATTCTTCGTCCATGAGAACAATTGTAAGGCAAGGTCAGTAAGAAATCTTTTAAGGCTTCGTCTACTGACGTGGCAAAAAACTCTACATCTACTTAATTCATTGGTCTTGCCAGAACTTGAGTTGCTTAAGATCTCCGTCCAGTGACGTGGCACTTAGTAATTAAAGTTTTTCTTGGAGAGCAACTCGCATCTACTAAAAGGGGACTTCCCCGTCCACTGACGTGGCACATGAGTTAAAAGAAATCCTTCCGGTGGTAGAATGGACTCGTCCACTCAGGGAATCTTTCAATTAAAGAATTAAGTTACATATGGACGCGGATAAAGACTCTTAGGAGAATAGAATTTCGAATACCCTGTAAGACTTAGATATGACTTGTTAGATCTTTACTAACACTTTGCCACACAAATTTAATCCTTTTTGTTAACATCAAAACTTAGAGATTATTTAATCCAAATTACTTTGGTTCCAACATTCATCCATTACTGTAAGAATCCCATTGGAGGCTACAGCATCGACAAGCATGTCGGCTATAGGCATGACATATTCATATTTGGGTGTTGCCAAGTTCAGGTTCCGATAATCATTGCAAATTCTCAATTTACCATTCTTTTTTAACACTGGAACAATATTAGATAGCCACTCTGTATACCTTGTTGTTCAGATAAATCCAGCCTTAAGTAATTTCTCCATCTCTTCTTTGATCTTCGGGAGCAATTCTGGATTAAATCTCCTAGCTGGCTGCTTGTAGGGCTTATATCCTTCCTTAATCGGCAGCCGATGCTCAACTAAATGTCTAGACAAACCAGGCATTTCACTGTAGTCCCATGCCAGGTAGTCCTTGTACTGCCGAATGAGCTCGACCAGCCTGATTCTATCAGACTTGGCTAACAAACCACTGAACTTCATCATTCTCGGCTCATCATCCGAACCTAAGTTCACTGCAATCATTGGATATTGTGCTTCAAATGTTGGTACTTTTTTGTACATTGGGGCCTGTATTTCTCTTTCATCTGAGCCTTGCCCCCTAGTACATTTCTCTACCTCGTTCTGCATTTCTCCTTCAGCCAACCCTATTTCCTCGATCTTATTTTCAGTTGTACACGTGGCTAGCCGATGGAGAAGGTCTTCTATGACTTTGGGTTTATTAATCATTAAAAATGTCCAAAGGCCGTGAATCGGCCAACATTTTTCCTCAAAACCCCTTGAAGTTAGATCACAAGACTTCCAAGCCCCATCTTCATAAACCTCATTAATAACAATAGGCTCCATATAAGGGGAATAAAATAGAGCTTCAGTTGTTCTTACCTCTGCTGTAAACGGATTCCAGTCCGGCAACACTGTTTCCACTCCATTATCACCCCACATGATCAGCCACTGATGTAAAGTTGAGGGGATGCACTTACTTGAATGGATCCAATCCCTTCCCAACAGTATCGAATAAGTAGTCTTCACGTCCACTACGAAGAAAGCAGAACTAACGGTTTTTGATCCAATCGTTACATCGGCCACCAGAACTCCTAAAGAAGTTGTTGCTTCCCCAGTGAAGTTAGTCATCTTCATGTTAGTTGACACTAAATCTTCTTTGGTCTTTCCTAGCTTCCACAGAGTACTGACAGACATCACGTTTAACACTGCTCCCCCTTCCACAAATACTCGGCTGATTTCCTTCCCATTCAGTCATACCTTGATATACAGGGGTTTCAAATGCTTAGTCATTTCTTCTATTGGCTTATCGAATGTCATACCCACCGGTCTCAAGAAAGCTTCATTGGATAAAACAGCCCATTCACCCTGTTCCGCACACACATCACCTTCCAGCCTGCTCGGCTGTTCCTCTTCTGCCCAGAATTTGCTAGGCAAAATGCTAACAACGTCCACTTCGGCCGATGGCGAAACTTCCTCAGCCAGAAGTGTATCAAGCAATGATTCTTCGAAGAATGACATCATATCAATCTCCTCCTTAGCCATAGCATCCCCTACTTTTCCTTTTTCTTTTGGATAGATAATGTCTCCCGGTTGCCCAGGACTCTGCATCAACTTTTCAACTTTACTTCGTTTAATGCTTCCATGATCTCATCATGTTCATCCTGTTCATCTAATGGCTGACATTCTGACTCCTTAACTTTCTGCTCCTCTGAGCCTTACTTTGGTAATTCTTCAACTGGGGGATAGCGAAAAGCTCCCTCAAGTGCCTTATCAACCTCACTGGATGGAATTTCCTTCTTATCCTTGGCTTTGGCCTCGGCCAACAACTGCAATGTCATCCTCATTGTTTGCAAAGACTTCTTCCGTTGTTGCCTTCTCTTTTGTGTCCGTGTCAACTGTTGAGGACCAACATTAGCAGTCTTGTCTCTTTCGGCTTGCTTATTCACATGCCACTTCCCCTCTTCTACCTTAGCCGAAGGTTTAATCATTCTTTAGGCTCTCACATTTCCCTCACTTCTTGCCACAATCCGCAGAGACGACATTGTACCCTTCATGCTTACTTCAGCTATGTGCCGTTTACCTTCTGGAATGGGATCTTCATCCACTATCGGCAACTTCTCTTTACTGAGTGACTCCCCATGATTAGACATATTGCCCCGGGCCTATACTGATAATACCCCCTAGGGCATATAGTGTGTGTTGCAAACTGCCTGTTCAATCCTTCCACCTCATTGTTCCTCCCTGAAGGCATCAGCCTGTTGAAGACACTGGACCTATGGAATGATGCATTCCCTAAAACCTTCTGAGGTACTGACTTCCTAACGGCTACCACATTGGGAGCCCCCAACCTCTCGAACACGGATGCTTTCTGGCCCTCAGTCAAATCATTGGAATTCCTTGATATTTCCACCGCGTTCTTAACTCTCCAATGCTAATGAGTAGGCTGTTTCCATTTTTTATATGGTGAGCCAGACCCACCAGAAAAAGAGACCATGCCGATCAAAATGTCAGGGAATGGATTATCATCTACCCCCATCTCTGATACTGTCTTATCGGATAGTTTGAATCTGCCATCTCTCACTGCCTTCTGGATGGCCTTCCTAAAAACCACACAATTTGCAGTAGCATGACTATAGGAATTATGCCATTTGCAGTATTTCTTACCTGTCAATTCATCAGCCGATGGAATTTTATGACCTTCGGCTAATCGAATATGTTTATCCTTGAGAAGGTAGTCAAATATCTGATCAGTTTTCGATGTATCAAACGAATACTTTGTTTTCTGCTCTTGGGTGTCTACTTCCTTGCCTTTCGCAGCTCTTAACGCTGGACAAGAATAAGGCTTTCCTCTAAGGATCTCGGTTGCCATGATATCAGCCGTGGTTTCGGCTGCATTATCCACCATGTCATCCGAGCCCTCAGTATCCACGATAGACACTAGGTGAGTACCCTTGTTCCTACTTGACCTCTTCTATTCCTTCTCGATAATGAACTGTTCTACCTAAGTGGCCATAGAGGCTAGTTGGCCCAGATCAAGGAATCTTTGGGCCACCAACTTTTCCCTCAACTGAGGGTGCATATTACTTATTGCCATTGAGGCATACTCTGATTCTGGGAATTGTACACTACAACGGCTTCCCAATTTCCTCAGTCTTTCTATTCTGCAACTGGTTCATCGACTAGCTGTTTCAGATACATCACATCGGCCGTAGTTAGTTCGGGTTGAGGTCTATGGAATCTATCATGAAAGCATCTCTCCATATCGGCCCAATTTTGAACCGAATTAGGTGGCAATGATGAATACCAGGTAAATGTAGTCCTAGTCAGGGAAAGAGGGAACAATTGCAACTTAAAGTACTCATTCTGGTTTGCTTCCCCACACTGAGCCGTGAATCGACCGATATGCTCCATAGTAGACTTTCCGTCATCACCAGAGAAGGTTATAAAATCTAGAGTTTTAAAACCACTTGGCAAGGACATCATCTTGATACAGCTTCTTATAGATGGGTTGGTCTAACGACTTCAGTTGAACACCAAAATACTTCTTGATAGTCTCAGCAATCATGTTGGGATCAATTAACTGAGGACCACAGGGCCTACCATCGGCTGCCATTCCTTGAGGTTGGTTTACCCCAACGGCTGGCTGTCCAAAGGATGCAGGTGCCCCCGGGTATGAGCTTTGATAGCCGTATTCTGGCGTATATGTATTCCTGGGAAGGTTACTCGCATGAGGTGGGTTATTCACCCATTGCTGCTCATTGGTATAACTTTCCGAAACTTTGTATTTCATCCCTTGGACACTAGGTAAATTCCCTGTATAAGGTGGAAAATAATTCCATGTGAACCCAGTTGACCATAAGGGGGCTGTTCAGGCACAGTCTGTCCAAACGGCACGCCACCTGCGGGAGGTAGAATCATATTCCATGGCTGCTCCCCTGGGTAAATTGCCAAACAGCCTGACCTGTGTTCCTCCATAAGCCCGTGGTCGAATACGCAGCTTGGAGCGGTGCGGCTGCCTGAATACTGGTCCCGACAGCCAAAGGTTTGCGGTCCCAAATATGGCATGCCCAACGTTCCAACGGCTCCTGGTGGCCTCATGGCCATCGAAACCTGTCCATGCAACATATTAGAATGGGAATCATCACGTCCTGTGTAATACCTCATAGGGTTAGTATTAGGCATTGTCATGGTAGAATATAAAGGAATTGGAGATGGTACCTGCGACACTACATTCGACTGGACCATGTTAGAAGGTCCTGCCTGAACTTGTGGCATTCCATATCCAGCATGTTCCCCAACGAGAGGATTTGTTTGATAAGAATTCGGCTGCCCAGGAATAACCGAGGTAGCAGAACTTTGAGTTGATCTAAGACCAAGTTCTACCATCTGAATCTCATTTCGTACCATAGGTTGTACGATCTCGGCTAGCTGCCTTGACATTTCTCTCATGAGTTTATTAAGCCCCGAGTCGATCTGATCTCTAACATCAAGGGTTGGCCCGACTTGACCCCTGCAGCCATTGAAGACCCTGCCATGTGGCCGACAGGTGCACTACTTGCCACAGGAGTACCAGGTGATGATTGAAAGGATACTGGCATCCCTAAAGTAGGTTGTGCTTCACTATTCTTCCCAGTTCCATTCTTTGGTTTTGGTTGTGGATTCATATTGCTCACTTGTTTTCCAGAACGCAAATGCATGCGCCAATTGAAATCTTCACCAGGAGAGGCAAACTTCCCAATACGTTCACCTTCATCGGTCCCACCGAGCGTGCCAAATTTGTTATCGGATGACGTAAAATTAGCCGTGGGATCGACTAACTCTTGATAACAATGATTCCCTTAATCAGTCGAAAGCGTTAGAAGGGGGATTCTGCCTCCTAACTTGTGGGTTCCTAAACCACTCCAAAGAGTGTTTAGTGTGGAAGATGAAATTAACTAAAATAAATTTGCATGAACAGTAAATAAACGGAAAGATAAAGTTTGTGCATAAAAATGTTTGATTGTATTGATGTGTGTCTAACTCAAAATGTACAATGAGTATTTATAGGTTACAAACAATCTATGCAAAGCATCCCTATGACCACTAACTCCTACATCTCCACTTGCTAACTTAGTGGCCACCTTAAGTTACAAAGGCTAATCACGTTCAGCTAAAAATCCCTATTATTTAGGATCACCTTCCGTGATCATCCGCCAATAACTGCTAGCTTGTTGCCTTCTATCTTCAACGGCTCTTTCCTTCCTAAAATCAAGCTAACCAACTCGAAATTGCATCCCTTGTTTATAGGAGTTTTGTAACACGTGCAATCGGCTACCAAAATCACCTTCTAAACGGACAATTTTAACACAACCACCTCCACA
The DNA here is from genome assembly GCA_035048595.1 of Echinosophora koreensis. NCBI lineage: Eukaryota > Viridiplantae > Streptophyta > Magnoliopsida > Fabales > Fabaceae > Echinosophora > Echinosophora koreensis. The sequence continues at coordinate 2,377,359 of JAPCYP010000048.1, read as the reverse complement.
ACCGCGTCAACCTTTTATTCTTCACAAATTTGCCAACCGTTCATTTATCCTTCCATCGGCTACCCACTCTAATCGACTGGCTTCCGATTTATTTGGCCCAAACGGCTGAGCTTGCCAACGGCTATAATTGACTTAATTTCTGGTGATAACATATAGGAAGGTGACTTATGCAGCATTTATGTTGACTGGTGGAGTTGAGGCATGTGGAGAGGGAAGAGGAGGTTGATTGGGGTATAGGGAGGGATCATCACCTGGGAGTTGTTCAGAGAGTGCTTCCTTGAGAAGTACTTCCCGCGATTGGTTCGTCGCGAGAAGGAGAGGGAGTTTATAAGTCTGAGGCAGGGTAACATGTCAGTGGGAGGCTATGCTGCTCGGTTCAAGGCTCTGCTGCAGTTTTCAGAGTTTCACTAGAGGTTTCCTGATAAGGATTGGCAGTGCAGACAGTTCGAGGAGAGATTACGACACGAGTTACAGCGGGTAGTGGTGCCGCTAGATATACATAGCTTCCCAGAGCTAGTGGAGACATGCAATGCTGTAGAGAGCATTGATCAGAGACGGGAGGCAGAGCAGAGGCAGCAGAGGAGTGAAGGCCCTATCAGATCAGGTGCTCAGAGGAGAGGAAGTAGTGGTTCCCAGTGGAGGCGGGACCGTATGCTAGACCAGTGCAGACAGTTCAGACATCTGCACCAGTACCCGTTTCTACAGCACCAGTGGTTGGAGCAGGCCAACAGTAGTGTGGCCCAGTTTGTTTCAGATTCGAAGGACTGCATCATCAACGGGATTGTAGAGAGAAACCTATTTCGTTTGTGGTAAACCAGATCATCTGGCTCGTGATTGCAGGCAGAGGGTTATACATCAACCGGTAGCTGTTGGTCGAGGAGCTGGAGCAGGCAGAGGTGGAGCTGGGAGAGGAGCCCCAAGTATTAGGGTTGCAGGTTGTCAGACCTCAAACCACTGGAAGAGTGTTTACCGTGAGGGGAGCTGAATCCTCTCAATCTGAAGATGTTATGTGTTTGATATTTGGTAGACGCTCGTTAGGGTTGTTTGACTCAGGTGCTACACATTCATTTATCTCTCATGAGTGTGTGGATCATATACGGTTACCTGTATCTGCGTTACCATATACTCTTACCGTGTCTACCCCTACCAGTGATTCTTTGACCACTATGTCAGTTTGTTTGCAATATCCTATAATTGTTTAGAATATGACATTTCATGTAGACCTTGTTTGCTTACCGATGCAGCAGATAGACGTGATTATGGATTGGCTTTCTGCTAACCATGTAGTGCTAGGCTATGCACGGATTATAGGTAGTTGAACATGGTGTCGATCGAGAACAAGTATTTGTTGCCTAGGATAGATGATCTGATGAATCAGCTGAAGTGAGCTTCATTGTTTTCTAAGATCGATCTGAGGTCTGGGTATCATCAGATTAGAGTGAAGGAAGAGGATATACCCAAGACGGCTTTTAGGACGAGGTACATGCACTACGAGTATTTAGCTATGCCTTTCGGTGTGACTAATGCTTCAGCAGTGTTTATTGATTATATGAACATGATCTTTAGGCCGTCCCTCGACAAGTTTGTTGTGGCATTCATCGATGACATCCTTATCTATTCCCTTTCACGGGAAGAGCATGAGGAACATCTGAGGATAGTGTTACAGTTGCACAGTGCTCTGGGGACGAAGTTGAGGATGAGTTCTGCTTATCATCCCCAGACCGATGGACAGTCAGAGAGGACGATTAAGTCATTGGAGGATCTCTTGAGAGCATGTGTGTTGGAGCACACTAGCAGTTTGGATGAGTTCTTGCCTTTGATTGAGTTTACCTATAATAATATTTTCCACAGCAGTATTGGGATGGCACCGTATGACGCTTTGTATGGCAGGAAGTGTAGGACCCCACTGTATTGGTATGAGACTAATGAGAGCCAAATGTTGGGTCCGGATGTGGTGCAGCAGACTATTGGGTTTTCTTGAGATAATCCTCTTTTTAAAATCATATCTCAAGGCAGAAGAAAACCATTGGGCATTGCGCATTACAAAATGAATCTCATAAGGGCTATTGTGTTTACCTCTTGTAGTCTGCTTTTTCACTTGGATCACTAGTGCCACGAAGGGGCGGCACCTCTACATAGCCCACGCGAGCAAATGGGAGTTGGAGCAATACGTCTTGTGCTAGCTGACGGGGAGGGAGAGCACTAGCCTATTTATAAGCTGGCAGCTCCCTTTGACCTAATTGCTTACCCTATTGGGCTTTGTATACTACAAGCCCAATTGTCCTTATATTAATTAAATCATATTTAATTAATATAACTGCTTTGCACTTGGTCTATGTGTGTGACCCTATAGGCTCCCACTAAGTTGGCAATAATATTAAATATTATAAAAATAATATCCAATATTAATTATGATATTAAATATTATAAATAATGAGCAGCATCTAGCAATGCATCATTACTACCTAATTAGCGAGAGTATCAGTGATCCGAGTTTAGCCTTACTGCGACCAAAATTTACCATCCAGTAAATGTCCCTTCGTCGATATGTCTTAATTGAACACAAGGCATAAGTGTGTCATCCTTGTTAGGTTCAATTATTTATTCCTCAATCCCCAAGTAGAGTTCACAAACAGGCCCAATATCATATATTGGACCGTTTCCGCGTGGCCACACATATTTCACATATCACTGTATCGAGGGGCCCATGACATTTCCCCTGTTATGTAGGAGGAACGAATCCTGTCTACATCACTCATACTCCTCAACATGATTTATTGCAAGCCCAATAACTACCTTTATGATCACCCTGTTACGCGTGACGTTTGATAACATTAAAGCCTACAACTCCTCATGTAGGAATCGTTGTGACTTCAAGTCGAAGGACTACTTCACTATTGTCGCCACGAGAATACTTATGACACTTACATAACTATTATGAAGCATTCTCATAGTGGGTCATCCAGTATAAATATTACTCCTAATATTCATTCCCGTGTGCCGACTTGATATCACATATTCATGACCCGTGAGATGTGGTCATCAGTTTACTCACACAATAGTCTTTATGTATTATTGCTGTCCTAATTAATAATAATACTCAACTACGGATATTTAAGAATAACGTTCTATTATTCAATGAGGTCTCACGATTAGGTCATGTACTTAATATCTCATTGAATGAAATGTTTATTCTAAGGAGTTTATTATGCTATAAACTAATAACATAATATATGAATGCCTTATCCATATATCAAATATATGATTAAAATCATGATACAAATAATGATCTATTCAAAATAGATTGGCCTTTAAGGCTTACACCAACACAGATGACGGAGCAGGTTAGGAAAATAAGGGAAAACATGAAGGAAGCACAGGATAGGCAAATGAGCTACAGTAACAAGAGGAGGAGACCCTTAGAGTTCGAGGAGGGTGATCACTTGTTTTTGAGAGTCACTCCAATGACTAGAATTGGCAGAGCTATCAAGTCTAGAAAGCTTACTCTCAAATTCATTGGACTTTTCGAGATTCTTCGACGGGTTGGTCCAGTATCCTACCATATTGCCTTACCATCTAACCTTTCTAACCTTCATGACATCTTTCATGTCTCTTAGTTGAGGAAATATTATCCTGATCCTTCACATGTACTTGAGCCTGAGTCAATACAATTACGAGACAATCTAGAGTATGAGGCTTTATCTGTTCACACATCATATCAAATTACAACATGGTAGTATTTAACATATTAATTTCAATTACATCATATTAAATTAAAGAGTGCTATGCGATGCAGTCTTACTTCACTACTCCATATGCATGTGGATCCATAACTAACTCAAGTAGACGACTTTGGAGTTACATATCCAGATTAGCCAACAAGCACCAACACCGGTAGTCCACCAAACCATTGGTGAACCCCTTGGATAAGCGATTCACCTTACTCTCGTATGTATCACCACGGAGGGCCACGACCCACCTAACTCCCGGATGGATCAATGCGGACGGCTAGTTCGCCATACTCTTGGGTAAACTCCTCTGTCATCATAACTGCCCCCAACTAACAACTCCATGCATGTATGCTAACACACAATCAATCATTAACAACCTCCTCCATCAACACCATTAATCAAGGTTTAACAACTTTGACCAATGAGCATCAAAGTCAACTTTGACCAATGAGCATCAAAGTTTAACAGCATCAACGTGTGATAACATCGTCGTTATCGTCTTAACCATTATCAACATCTTTATCATCAATTTCCTTTTTAAGTTTTATAGAATTAATTGTATATTGGACTATCACTCTTATTTTTATCTATGTTACTGTCTTACCTATTTGTTTTAGGGAGCCTTGTAACACCTTGATTTTTTCATAAGTGTATATTATTATGGATGCCTAGCTGTTATTGTTATTGTTATTATTATTTAATAAGATTATTATTTTTGTTGTCGTTATTATTATTATTATTATTACTACTACTACTACTAACTACTACTACTACTGCTGCTACTACTGCTGCTACTACTGCTGCTACTACTGCTGCTACTACTGCTGCTACTACTGCTGCTACTACTGCTGCTGCTACTCCTGCTGCTGCTGCTGCTGCTGCTGCTGCTGCTGCTGCTGCTGCTGCTGCTGCTGCTGCTGCTGCTGCTGCTGCTGCTGCTGCTGCTGCTGCTGCTGCTGCTGCTGCTGCTGCTGCTGCTGCTGCTGCTGCTGCTGCTGCTGCTGCTGCTGCTGCTGCTGCTGCTGCTGCTGCTGCTGCTGTGCTGCTGCTGCTACTGCTGCTGCTACTCCTCCTGCTGCTACTCCTCCTGTGACTGCTGCTACCACTCCTGCTGCCACTACTGCTGCCACTACTGCTGCGGCTACTACTGCCGCTACTGCTACTGCTACTGCTACTGCTACTCCTACTGCTACTGCTGCTGCTGCTGCTGCTGCTGCTACTACTGCTACTACTACTGCTACTACTACTGCTACTACTACTCCTGCTACTGCTACTCCTGCTACTGCTCCTCCTGCTACTGCTACTCCTCCTGCTACTCCTGCTCCTGCTACTCCTGCTACTGCTACTCCTGCTGCTGCTACTCCTGCTACTCCTGCTGCTCCTGCTGCTCCTGCTGCTGCTACTCCTGCTGCTACTGCTGCTGCTACTGCTGCTGCTACTACTGCTGCTACTACTACTACTGCTACTACTACTGCTACTCCTACTGCTACTACTACTGCTACTCCTACTGCTACTCCTACTGCTACTGCTACTGCTACTGCTACTGCTACTACTGCTACTGCTGCTGCTGCTGCTGCTGCTGCTGCTGCTGCTGCTGCTGCTGCTGCTGCTACTACTGCTACTACTGCTGCTACTACTACTGCTACTACTACTGCTACTACTACTCCTGCTACTGCTACTCCTGCTACTGCTACTACTCCTGCTACTGCTACTACTCCTGCTACTCCTGCTACTGCTACTCCTGCTACTGCTACTGCTGCTACTGCTACTACTGCTGCTACCATCTGGTCAAAATCAGACTGGGTCACTTCTACCAAAAGTATAAGTGACTAGAAGAAACTTTTTGTGTTACAACTCAAGAAATAGTCATAACAGATTTCTTTCAATGAAATACGAAAATTACATACCAATGGGTACTATCCATCAATCCACTCAAATGTATAATACATTGAGGGTTATTTAGAAGTGTGAGTACAACTCCTCACAAACAAGGGAATCAATCGAAATAACTTGAAAGTTATGAACTAGGATAACTAATTCATGAGTCCTGACAGATTTCAAATTAAAATCAGAAAATCTATCTGACACATACAAACTTCACCGTTGTGATTGTCGAATACAATCATAGGATTTGAGAAATAAATGTCAACTGACAAATACAAGAGAATCAAAGGCTACAGTGAAGAGTTCCTTAATCACGAGACGCTCACCCAAGATCGAAAATCCACTCGATTCGTCTTGGTTCCAACCAACATACAAGTCTTTCTAGCCATGCTTAGTATGACCACCTTGAATTGGGCATGATCCCGGACAACTCAATCAATCGATCAAACATACAAAGAGTTGATATTTCTTCATGAACTGAGTTGACGATGCAAAATCTTAGATAGGTCATCACTCCAATATGATAATAACTCGTCTTCAAGTCGATCTTTTAGTAGACGACAACTCCTCGCAATTGATTTACCAAATCAACTCCGCAAGTCAGAGAATACTTGTTCATAATTCGTCCTTTTACTTAGTTGTCAGAAATCCACATGGTGACACGAGCCTTCACACAACATTGGTGCTTCACAAGGAAAACACTCGGTCTAACAAACGCTTCAGACCACCGATCTTCCAGTTGAATCGAGTCGTCCAACTCGTTTTAACTTTGTAGGCAACATCCTACACAAAGCGACAGAGATCTGACCGAATCCAGAAACTAGATCAATCTAAAATCAATGTCCTTTGCTAACCATAAACCTAGAATATTTCCAGGAAACACTCCTGGAAAAACCCTTTACACAAGCACCTTGTTTCGAATGTCTGACATGATTCGCAAGGATAATCGAATGTCATATCCGAACCCAAGTAACACTCAAGATCCACGGTCTCCCAGGACATAAAACCCTTGGAAAACCCATCAAGAAAACATATACTTGTGCGTCAACACACATTGCTTCAACAAGAAACAATTCAAACAAGAACCAACCAGAGATCACACAACAAAAACTTAACAGAACTATTCCCCAAAGATCCCGAAAGACTCGACAAGCTCTGATACCACTTGTAACACCCCCACTAGGTATTACTATGTAACACATGCGGAATTTAAATTCGAAAGATAATTTGCTGGTTGCCTTCGGAAAATAATTTATATATATACATAAGCGTCTGAAATTGGGTATAAAAATTTGTCACGACTTCAAACTTAAGCCTTGATCGGCACCCAGGCTTACAATCCTAGCCTGGCAAGTCTATTTGATTTTGAAATATACTTGAATAAAAACTAGTATTTTTACAAAAATTTCGACAGAGTCTCCTCTGTAATTCGAACATCCCAGGTAAAAGAACACCTGCTAAAATAATTACATTTTCATTCCAAAATTCCAGTTACACTAAAATACATCCAAACAGCATTATTTTGGAATTAATTACATCAACAAGCTATACAGGACCCAAAAGGAAAATCTTAGGTTTTCATTCAAAAGAAATGTTCTCCGAGCTATAAACTTCACATTCAAAATAAAGGCTCTCCGAGCCATACAAATAAATACTATTAGAAATCTATAACATCTCAAAACCTAAGCTGGTCACTCTATCAAATAGCTAAAACCAAGTCTTCGAGCGACTTGGAAAGACTCCTCGGCAACATCGGTACTAGCGTACCAAGGTACAATAGCAAAACCAGAAGAAACCTGATATATCTGTAAGGGTGAGATACCGACAATTGGATATATCATACAACAACCATATACATGATACATACAACACAGCAGCATATTAGCATTTATTCAATAATCAAGATAAGATCATAAGACAGCAAGTGTTATATCAGTGGGTCTCATACCCGAACAAACATTTTTATAAAATTTATGCATGACACTTCAATAATCAAGCTCTAACTTAATCTCATGAGATAACAACACCGTTTCATTGTAGAAGTAATAAAGAGTTGGTCAAGCTCTGATGCCCACTGGCAAGTTGCCACCATAACCTCGTGCACCAAGGTCTCCGGATGCACAACGTCTCGAATGCCTCCAACTGGGCCAATCGGACTGACCCTCAGATACCACCTTGTATCTGGTTTACTTAAGCACGTCTGCTAAGGGGAAATGCATATGAATAAAAGACTTTCAGTTATCAAGGTTTTTCTTTGTGTGTACTCTTTTTCGCTGTCGAATCTCAAAGCTAACGACTATTCATAATTTCCCATCACTTAAACTTAAAGAAAACACAGGACACGCGGTCCGAGTGCTCAATCACAATGCCTTAGACCGATGCCGCAGTCAAGGTTTGTGGTCGTAGAAATCACTTATGATTATATCCATGTTTTACTCTAACATGATAAGGACTCTTAGTCCGCAGCAACGAAATTAGGACGCACCGTCCTCAATTCCGAAATTAGGACTCTTAGCCCATACATCACGATTAGGACCCTTGGCCCATAATTCTTAACACGGATCCTAGATCACGTGCATATAACTGAATACTAGAGGCGACGTCTCGCGAACTAGATTCTCTTTCACATGTACTTACTTTTCGCTCAGTGAAAATCAAATCCAAAACAAAACCTCGATCACTTATCCAAGTAACCGGAATGTTTCTAAATCATTTAGGAGAAAATCATTTTTTCTTTGCAAACTCTTTTATAAAACATTTAGGAAATTCGTTTGCTCTTTGAAATCCTTGATGAAATAAGGTCAAATATTTTCAAAGGGTTTTTCCTTCATAAAACACATAGTTCGAAAAAGATTTTCTCTCGTACAAGACTTTGGATCATAAAAGGTAGTTTCTATTGACTCAATCACTTCAACTTTTCTTTTAAAAACAAGAATCTTATTCTTTTAAAGTAAGCACTTTAGACAAGAAACTTTTATAACTGAAACCAAGACTTTCAAAGTTCTATTCAAGGTTTATTAAAGCTTTTAATCCTTATAATCATTGAGCACAGACTCAAGTCCGGCTTCTCAAACTTCAATCAACAGTAATATATTCACAACAATAATAATATCACAGTTAATGACAGTTCATCACATATATATAATTCATAACACTTTAAAGCAAGTAATGTCCAACTTCAAGAAATAATCACAATAGTTCAAGTAAACAAGTTATTCAAGTATTGGTTCAATATCACAACAATATTCACAACACTCAATTAAGCACATACACACATGCATATAGTCATCGAATATCCCTCAGGCAAGCTCCCCTTACCTTTGAAGACAAGTGAAAATCTTCGACTTAAAGTTCCAACAGTCCATTTCCTTATCAACGACGCCTCGGTTCCTTTGATGTTTCACAACACGCGCAGGTAACTCCGCGACAACTCCAAAAAGAATGAGGTTGCCCTCCCAAGCAAGCACAACCGCAACATCAACATAGAGGGAACGTCCAAGCACATACAACAGTCAAACAGCACAATTTGGGGAAACTTTATTTTGCTTAAAGGATCATGAAATTAAACTTACAAATCATCAATTAAAAGTCCTAATTCATTAAATCATAGTTAATTTCACAAAGATGAGTCACTTTCAACTAATGTCAGATTTGGGTTTATGACTCCTAAACCAAATTTGGGGAAAATAAGATTTGCTTATAGAAAAGCGAAATTGATTTGTCATAACTTAAATTAACAGTCCCAATTTCATAAATGCACACTTAATTTTACAAAACATAACCAATTTCAATAAAAATCGAATTGGGGTTTTAGGGTTCATATCCTAAATTAGGGAAAACTCATTCTAATCCTAGAATCATGAAATTAGTTTAATAAAACATCAATTTGTAGTCTCAATTGCATGAATACACATTTAATTTCAAAGTTTAAAGCTGAAATCAAAATGTTAGGGTTAGGGTTTCAAAATCAGATTTGGGGATTTTCAATCTAAAAGAGATTAGAGTGTAAAACACCTACCAAAAGGTGAAGAGATGACATGGTGGCTGTTGAAACCTCCGGCGCGGCGACTGTGACGGCGGCTCCGACGAGGCAGCTCTAAACAATGGTCTGGACAATGGGTTTTTGTACGACCCACACAAGGAAGAACAACACCCAAACCGAGATGTGAAGGGAGGCGCCACAACGGCCGGAAACGGACTCCTGCGGTGGTGAACCGGCGTCGAATGGCGGAGCAGGGGCCAGACGGGCACGGGACGACGAGCTGGTCACGGCTGTCTCCTCCTCACGCGGCGCGGTCGAACGGTGGTCGTGGTCCAGTGGTGGCGCACGGCTGTTTTGAGGGAGGGAAGGTGGTTGATGAAGATGACATGAGAGAGAGGAGGAAGAAGATGATAGCAGAAGAAGAAAGGAAGAAAAGTGTGAGGGGGGGAAAATGTCGAGTGAGAGAGGGAGATATAAGGGGTAAATTCATTTTCTTTGTGAGTAGGTACAAAACGAGTGATAAATATCGAGTCTAAAATAAACATGTTTTTTACTTTTTGGAATCTAAAAATAAAGATTGATAAATATATGATTTCGAAATTCAAATTAGAGTAAAGATTAATAGTTGAACTGATCAACTAAGAAAATACTCGATCCAAAATTAATTTCCGATTGATGCCAAACCAATTTATTTCAAGTCTAAAATTAAACAGAATAAAATATGAAAATACTTCTCTCCCAATCATATCATTTAAAATATTTCCTAAATAAATATTAATAGTGACAATAAGATAACATTATTGTCTAACAGACATACTTGTATTGAAATAAAGCTGTGCTAACGCACTCAATAAAATCATTTTAAAGGAGTAATTGAAGTCACTCAAACCAAATAAAATAATACAAACATATAAACATATAGATATTTACTATTATTGAAGTACAGTAAAAACTGGGGTGTTACATTACTACCCCTCTTAAAAAAATTTCGTCCTCGAAATTTCGTAGCTCGAAACTAAACTAGATTTTGTAATCACACCTTGATCTTAAGATCCTACTTTGTATTTCTCGTCGCTTCATTCCTCTCATCTATAATTCTTTAACATGATCGATTCTTATGCCATTCTATTTATCCTTAAATTACCTCTGAGTCTGAGTTGCACATGATGAATTTCATGCCAAAAGCCTATGAAATTCAATCCTCTTATTGAAATTGAACTTTGCCACATCCAACAAAGTCCGTTCTTTTCTTAATTCTTCCAGAATCTTTTCCTTCTTCGATTTCATATCCTTAGTTTGCCTCTCATTTCCAATTTGGGTATGAAGCCCCGTTGATATCCCTGGTTTAGGAAATTTCACACGCACATCTACTCTATTCCCCAAAGAAAATACACCACAACTCCTAACAATTCCTCCATCTGAAGAAAGTACTCCATCACTTATGCAAGGAAGTGCTTGTATCATATCTGCCCTTGTCTTCTATACTTGCAACCGAGAAAAGAGATTATAAAACAGAGTTGCTCTAAGGCCAGAACAACAAGGAGTTACCCAAAACAAAGACAAGAAATCTAGGTGGACACTCCCCATTGGGCAAATCTTGGATTTAAAATGTCTAGTTTCCACTGTGGACCATCAACCACATATTTAACAGGATTAGGCCTCAAAAATTCGAGACATTTCATCATAGCTTATCACACATGAAAGATATAATCAAAACTTAATCACTTCTTGCCTCAAAATTAGTCCTGCTAGCAAAACTTCTTCAACACCTTATCCTCACGACGAACATCAAGTTTAACATTAACTCTACCACCCATATCAACTTTCAACCCAAAGCACACAATTGTAGTCTTAGTTTCCTTTGGACTTATTCCACCACCCAAATTTCATCACGGTCAGGCCTTTCAGACTCTAAAACAGAGCTCTCAAACTCTTCTCACAACTTAGTTTCTCAAGAACTCCTCTTTACTATTTCCGTTCAGCTTAAGGAAAACTACTATAGATATTCTTCCGTTAATCCTCGGACTCACGAAGTCAACATTAACCATAAACGTTGATCACTACTCTAAATTCCTTTAATGATATATCTGCCTCGATCATGATAAGGTCCATTGTAATCATCTCACTCAATGATGTTGAATTTAAGGGTTCTCATAGTACCATTCACATCTATACATTAACGAAGCTCCTATCAACTTTGGTTTGTCCTACCATAGAGATGACAAAAATTAGGTACCACACTATCTTCAACATTTCACCTTAGTTTACCACATTCGAAAGCCATAATCAAAACTTAATTACTTCTATTCTCAATACGGGTCCATTAGGAACCTTCTTCAACATCTAACTTCCACAGCTAACACCAAAGTCAACACTAACTTTATCAAAACATGCATTAACCTTCTACTCAAGGTATGCAATCATAGTCTTAGTCCATTTGGGCTTAGTCTACTCTTCTAGTCATATCAAATTCACACTTTTCAAGTCTCTAATTAAAACGTCATAACATTCCTTAAGGTAAACTGAAATAAAAAAGGAATCACCTCGGCTAGGATTATCTAACTCATTAACTTTGAACTTCTTCAGAAACTTAATTTTCACAAGAGCTTATCTCTTTCGCTTGAATCCACTTAAGTGAAATTACTATAGGCACTCTTCTTGTTAATCTTTCAAAATTCCGGCAATCAAAGCTTAATTACAGGCATTGATCATTACCCTAGGTTCCCCAACGATTATTCTGCCTCAATCAACATTTGATTTATAATAATTGTCTCATTTACTGAGATTGATCTTAAAGGTTCATATCTTACCAATCACAACTATACCTCAACACAACTATTGTTAATTATTGTCAATCCTGCTGAAGGAATGATCGTACTTAGGTACTAAACCTACTCCCAGCTAACCTTCTAAGGGTTAGATCGTTTCTTATTTTCCCATCAAGTTGAGGATGATCCTTTGATCTCAATCTCAACTTGATCCTCAACACTTGGAGCGGATTTTACCGACAACATTGGTAAACTTCGGGTCCTCATCTGAAATGATGCTTAAAGATAATCCATGGAGTCTGATCAGTCCTCTGATACATTATTTGGTTTACCCCTCCATTGCATAGTGGATCTTAACTTGTAAGAAGGGTGTAGACTTCACCAGTCGATCCACGATCACTTGAATTCAAACAAGACTCATGTAGGTCTTCAGCAAACTCGGAACAAAGATCCATGGCGATGCCAAAATCTTAACAAGGAAGGTCTCCATTGTTAAACTATCCTTTTTTTTTCACTGTACTCGACTAACTCTGACATCTTGATGTGGAGATACCCAACTCATGACTGATGAGAGAGGTCACACATCGACGACATTTGGAGAATACGTAGAACTAAGATGATCAACGACGACAAGTACTTCCGAAGCGCAATAAGACATGACCTTGGTGATCATAAAAGAACTTTTCAAGAAAAGAAATTTTTCTTGATTTCACTTTCACAAAAGCATAGAAAAGAATTTCATTAATTTGAAGGATACAGGAATATCCAGTATGGAAAAGGCTCTTCAAATAGGTTCGTGGGTGTAAAAATGTATGGCCAACACATATTTACAAACATGAATCTAATTAAGTTCATTCTTCCACAAGAATCTTCCAGCGGATTTTGGAAATCACAGGATGAATAGTTCCTAATCCCAAGAGGATTCATACTTAGTTTAAAGAATTAACAAAATGACGACCTTAAAAAGAAAACCATCTGGTCAAAATCAGACTGGGTCACTTCTACCAAAAGTATAAGTGACTAGAAGAAACTTTTTGTGTTACAACTCAAGAAATAGTCATAACAGATTTCTTTCAATGAAATACGAAAATTACATACCAATGGGTACTATCCATCAATCCACTCAAATGTATAATACATTGAGGGTTATTTAGAAGTGTGAGTACAACTCCTCACAAACAAGGGAATCAATCGAAATAACTTGAAAGTTATGAACTAGGATAACTAATTCATGAGTCCTGACAGATTTCAAATTAAAATCAGAAAATCTATCTGACACATACAAACTTCACCGTTGTGATTGTCGAATACAATCATAGGATTTGAGAAATAAATGTCAACTGACAAATACAAGAGAATCAAAGGCTACAGTGAAGAGTTCCTTAATCACGAGACGCTCACCCAAGATCGAAAATCCACTCGATTCGTCTTGGTTCCAACCAACATACAAGTCTTTCTAGCCATGCTTAGTATGACCACCTTGAATTGGGCATGATCCCGGACAACTCAATCAATCGATCAAACATACAAAGAGTTGATATTTCTTCATGAACTGAGTTGACGATGCAAAATCTTAGATAGGTCATCACTCCAATATGATAATAACTCGTCTTCAAGTCGATCTTTTAGTAGACGACAACTCCTCGCAATTGATTTACCAAATCAACTCCGCAAGTCAGAGAATACTTGTTCATAATTCGTCCTTTTACTTAGTTGTCAGAAATCCACATGGTGACACGAGCCTTCACACAACATTGGTGCTTCACAAGGAAAACACTCGGTCTAACAAACGCTTCAGACCACCGATCTTCCAGTTGAATCGAGTCATCCAACTCGTTTTAACTTTGTAGGCAACATCCTACACAAAGCGACAGAGATCTGACCGAATCCAGAAACTAGATCAATCTAAAATCAATGTCCTTTGCTAACCATAAACCTAGAATATTTCCAGGAAACACTCCTGGAAAAACCCTTTACACAAGCACCTTGTTTCGAATGTCTGACATGATTCGCAAGGATAATCGAATGTCATATCCGAACCCAAGTAACACTCAAGATCCACGGTCTCCCAGGACATAAAACCCTTGGAAACCCATCAAGAAAACATATACTTGTGCGTCAACACACATTGCTTCAACAAGAAACAATTCAAACAAGAACCAACCAGAGATCACACAACAAAAACTTAACAGAACTATTCCCCAAAGATCCCGAAAGACTCGACAAGCTCTGATACCACTTGTAACACCCCCACTAGGTATTACTATGTAACACATGCGGAATTTAAATTCGAAAGATAATTTGCTGGTTGCCTTCGGAAAATAATTTATATATATACATAAGCGTCTGAAATTGGGTATAAAAATTTGTCACGACTTCAAACTTAAGCCTTGATCGGCACCCAGGCTTACAATCCTAGCCTGGCAAGTCTATTTGATTTTGAAATATACTTGAATAAAAACTAGTATTTTTACAAAAATTTCGACAGAGTCTCCTCTGTAATTCGAACATCCTAGGTAAAAGAACACCTGCTAAAATAATTACATTTTCATTCCAAAATTCCAGTTACACTAAAATACATCCAAACAGCATTATTTTGGAATTAATTACATCAACAAGCTATACAGGACCCAAAAGGAAAATCTTAGGTTTTCATTCAAAAGAAATGTTCTCCGAGCTATAAACTTCACATTCAAAATAAAGGCTCTCCGAGCCATACAAATAAATACTATTAGAAATCTATAACATCTCAAAACCTAAGCTGGTCACTCTATCAAATAGCTAAAACCAAGTCTTCGAGCGACTTGGAAAGACTCCCTCGGCAACATCGGTACTAGCGTACCAAGGTACAATAGCAAAACCAGAAGAAACCTGATATATCTGTAAGGGTGAGATACCGACAATTGGATATATCATACAACAACCATATACATGATACATACAACACAGCAGCATATTAGCATTTATTCAATAATCAAGATAAGATCATAAGACAGCAAGTGTTATATCAGTGGGTCTCATACCCGAACAAACATTTTTATAAAATTTATGCATGACACTTCAATAATCAAGCTCTAACTTAATCTCATGAGATAACAACACCGTTTCATTGTAGAAGTAATAAAGAGTTGGTCAAGCTCTGATGCCCACTGGCAAGTTGCCACCATAACCTCGTGCACCAAGGTCTCCGGATGCACAACGTCTCGAATGCCTCCAACTGGGCCAATCGGACTGACCCTCAGATACCACCTTGTATCTGGTTTACTTAAGCACGTCTGCTAAGGGGAAATGCATATGAATAAAAGACTTTCAGTTATCAAGGTTTTTCTTTGTGTGTACTCTTTTTCGCTGTCGAATCTCAAAGCTAACGACTATTCATAATTTCCCATCACTTGAACTTAAAGAAAACACAGGACACGCGGTCCGAGTGCTCAATCACAATGCCTTAGACCGATGCCGCAGTCAAGGTTTGTGGTCGTAGAAATCACTTATGATTATATCCATGTTTTACTCTAACATGATAAGGACTCTTAGTCCGCAGCAACGAAATTAGGACGCACCGTCCTCAATTCCGAAATTAGGACTCTTAGCCCATACATCACGATTAGGACCCTTGGCCCATAATTCTTAACACGGATCCTAGATCACGTGCATATAACTGAATACTAGAGGCGACGTCTCGCGAACTAGATTCTCTTTCACATGTACTTACTTTTCGCTCAGTGAAAATCAAATCCAAAACAAAACCTCGATCACTTATCCAAGTAACCGGAATGTTTCTAAATCATTTAGGAGAAAATCATTTTTCTTTGCAAACTCTTTTATAAAACATTTAGGAAATTCGTTTGCTCTTTGAAATCCTTGATGAAATAAGGTCAAATATTTTCAAAGGGTTTTTCCTTCATAAAACACATAGTTCGAAAAAGATTTTCTCTCGTACAAGACTTTGGATCATAAAAGGTAGTTTCTATTGACTCAATCACTTCAACTTTTCTTTTAAAAACAAGAATCTTATTCTTTTAAAGTAAGCACTTTAGACAAGAAACTTTTATAACTGAAACCAAGACTTTCAAAGTTCTATTCAAGGTTTATTAAAGCTTTTAATCCTTATAATCATTGAGCACAGACTCAAGTCCGGCTTCTCAAACTTCAATCAATAGTAATATATTCACAACAATAATAATATCACAGTTAATGACAGTTCATCACATGTATATAATTCATAACACTTTAAAGCAAGTAATGTCCAACTTCAAGAAATAATCACAATAGTTCAAGTAAACAAGTTATTCAAGTATTGGTTCAATATCACAACAATATTCACAACACTCAATTAAGCACATACACACATGCATATAGTCATCGAATATCCCTCAGGCAAGCTCCCCTTACCTTTGAAGACAAGTGAAAATCTTCGACTTATAGTTCCAACAGTCCATTTCCTTATCAACGACGCCTCGGTTCCTTTGATGTTTCACAACACGCACAGGTAACTCCGCGACAACTCCAAAAAGAATGAGGTTGCCCTCCCAAGCAAGCACAACCGCAACATCAACATAGAGGGAACGTCCAAGCACATACAACAGTCAAACAGCACAATTTGGGGAAACTTTATTTTGCTTAAAGGATCATGAAATTAAACTTACAAATCATCAATTAAAAGTCCTAATTGCATTAAATCATAGTTAATTTCACAAAGATGAGTCACTTTCAACTAATGTCAGATTTGGGTTTATGACTCCTAAACCAAATTTGGGGAAAATAAGATTTGCTTATAGAAAAGCGAAATTGATTTGTCATAACTTAAATTAACAGTCCCAATTTCATAAATGCACACTTAATTTTACAAAACATAACCAATTTCAATAAAAATCGAATTGGGGTTTTAGGATTCATATCCTAAATTAGGGAAAACTCATTCTAATCCTAGAATCATGAAATTAGTTTAATAAAACATTAATTTGTAGTCTCAATTGCATGAATACACATTTAATTTCAAAGTTTAAAGTTGAAATCAAAATGTTAGGGTTAGGGTTTCAAAATCATATTTGGGGATTTTCAATCTAAAAGAGATTAGAGGGTAAAACACCTACCCAAGGTGAAGAGATGACATGGTGGCTGTTGAAACCTCCAGTGCGGCGACTGTGACGGCGGCTCCGACGAGGCAGCTCTAAACAATGGTCTGGACAATGGGTTTTTGTGCGACCCACACAAGGAAGAACAACACCCAAACCGAGACGTGAAGGGAGGCGCCACAACGGCCGGAAACGGACTCCTGCGGTGGTGAACCAACGTCGAATGGCGGAGCAGGGGCCAGACGGGCACGGGACGATGAGCTGGTCACGGCTGTCTCCTCCTCCTCACGCGGCGCGGTCGAACGGTGGTCGTGGTCCAGTGGTGGCGCATGGCTGTTTTGAGGGAGGGAAGGTGGTTGATGAAGATGACATGAGAGAGAGGAGGAAGAAGATGATAGCAGAAGAAGAAAGGAAGAAAAGTGTGAGGGGGGAAAATGTCGAGTGAGAGAGGGAGATATAAGGGGTAAATTCATTTTCTTTGTGAGTAGGTACAAAATGAGTGATAAATATCGAGTCTAAAATAAACATGTTTTTACTTTTTGGAATCTAAAAATAAAGATTGATAAATATATGATTTCGAAATTCAATTTAGAGTAAAGATTAATAGTTGAACTGATCAACTAAGAAAATACTCGATCCAAAATTAATTTCCGATTGATGCCAAACCAATTTATTTTCAAGTCTAAAATTAAACAGAATAAAATATGAAAATACTTCTCTCCCAATCATATCATTTAAAATATTTCCTAAATAAATATTAATAGTGACAATAAGATAACATTATTGTCTAACAGACATACTTGTATTGAAATAAAGTTGTGCTAACGCACTCAATAAAATCATTTTAAAGGAGTAATTGAAGTCACTCAAACCAAATAAAATAATACAAACATATAAACTTATAGATATTTACTATTATTGAAGTACAGTAAAAACTGGGGTGTTACACATCACATATATATATATATATATATACAATCATCCTCGAGATACATTATCATCCTCTACCCTTCGCACTCATGCAACGTTGACGTGGCCACCACCAATCCTGTCACACATCCCTCGTCTGATTAGGGATGTCAGTCAGTCGTCCAAGCGACGCGTCCCTAAATCCCGATGCACACCCTCATCCACGGTGAGAATGCTCATGCAAAGCAATGACACTATAGCTGCACATCTCGCTCCAATGCACACCCTGGTTCTCTCTCGAGGGTGCTCATGCATAGCAATGACACTATAGCTGCACAGCCTAAATCTAAGTTGGGACGGTCCCGCTAGGACTTCAGACCTCGTGTTCCAAACACTCGGCTGTTATCAACAACATGCATCTATATGGGTCTCACCGACGATATATCGAGTCATACCCTAGTGCCTTAACATTTTATCACTATCTCATAAAATATCTCAAATAATATCACATCATCAATCTCATCATAATACAATATTAATTAATTAGGTTAGGCATGTCTAAATCATATATTATACACTCCACAACATGCATCGCTCCAGAATATAATATATCATTGCCTAGAAAACAACTAAGCATGTTATAGCAAATCAAATATATTATCATCCAATACATGTTATCAACCATAATCATATTATAATAATAATAAAATAATAATAATAATAATAATAAAATACTTAAATAAACATAATTAATCACAATTAACATATTAATCCAAATAGCACATATCAAGCAGCTCAATATAGTAAAAATTAGTCAACCTCAAATATCATAAAATCAACCTAATGGCGATAAACCTACAATCTCTACATCATCATTGGTACCACTTAGTAGTCGCGAATGTGATACTGACATTGTCAATTATTCGCCCATTAGTATGGTCGCCCTACGCTATTATTGAATAAAATGCTACTTAGCCATTTCCGACTTTAAATGGCTTCTTTTTCCCACCTGAAGTGTCGTAGGCTAGCTTAGGAGCAACGAAACGAACCCTCTCTAATCCCCTAGCTGCTGCCACGCCAACAACAAGGGTCTCCGGACCTCCAAAAATTCATCTGAACACATCATTGTGAAGCATACGTTACGGGTAATCCTAATCTGAAGACGGAATTGAAAACCGATAAACGGATTGAAAGATAACCTCAATACTGTCGCCGACGGTATTTCGGCATAAAAGGACACAGGCATACCTTAGCATAATCAAGAAAAGAAAGATAAGATGATGAAGTAAACTTCACAAGGATCACAATGGTATAATCGGTTTCTCAATAGGACTAATGGATTGATCGGAAATCTCTCTGGAATTTTCTCTCACTCACGGCCTCGCTCTCTCTCGCTATCTCTCTCTATACCTCTAATTCTTTCTTTGTTTACCCTAGTTATGGGTGAAAGAAGAAAAAGAGTTACGCCACTTAATAATGATAAAGAAAGAAAAAGAAATAATAAAAAAAAAAGGTAATAAGATTATAAGGATGATAAACTTGAAACGTGGCACCTTAATGACCATGAAAAGAAACTTGGAATGATCATGCCAATGTTCCCCATCGTTTGAAGTGTCGTGAATATATATATTCATAGGATAAAAAAAATCATTTAGTTAATTTAACTAGGTTAAAGTTGTAACTAGAGTATAAATAATAAAGATTAATAAATAATGATTAATAAAACTTGAGTAAATTAATTATAATTAATCAGTTGTAACTAAGATTTATATCTATGTCTAATTATCTTTTAATTTTGTTAATTATAAACCACCTTAATTAAGGAGTTAAATTGCGGTGCTTCCAATAGGGGTTTTTGACGTCCTTGCTTGAGGTGTTTGCCTACTGAAAATTTTGAGATGCTTGAATTTTGTTTTAAACTTGCATATACATTCGGATTCTTAAATAGTTTTGTTATCTAACCATCATTTCCATCTAATTATGATATCTAATTTTTATTCACGAAAGATAGGATGTTACAGCAACAAGACATGTGAAATGAAAAATATAAGTTTTTTTTTATTCTTCCTGTTATAGATAGAATGAAGATACAAAAGTTTTTTTTTTATTATTATTCTTATTATATAGTAATGAAGATATTTATTTTATTTTATTTTTTAAAAGATTACGTTTTAAAAATATTTAATTCATATTCATAACATGATTATAAAATATTTAAAAAAACTTTAAAAAATAAAAAATACAATCAACAATTTACATTTAAGTGAAATGAACAGTTGTATTTGTTGGAACCAAAGTGGTTTTGGCTAAAATAATCTATAAGTTTTGATGTTAACAAAAAGGTTAAATTTGTATGGCAAAGTTGTGCTAAAGATCTAACTCGTTTACTCTAGCTTGCAGGATTGTTTAAGTGTTGCTAGACGAGGAAACTTATCTTTAGTTTCTTAGTTTTGCTAAGAAACAGTATCGGGTCTAAATCTTCACTCGCTAGACGAGCCTTCAAAAACATGGTAAAATTCTGAGTCTATAAGGTTATCGCTAGACGAGGTACTAAAAATTGACTAAGTTAAGAAACAAGACGAGTACCTAAGTCTATGTGTAAAACAAGGAGTAGACGAGCCAATTAAAAACTCTCAGAAAAATAGCAAGTCCAAAGACTTGTATCTAGTCGAGAAGTTAACCAGACGCATATCAATAGACTACCCAGTTGCTATATATAGTTAAAATTATGCGTCTAAAGGCATGCGCGTCTACAGGTCACTGAAACTGAACCCGTTTAGTCAAAGTGAATTTATTTCAAATGATTGTTTATTTAATACAAAGGAATTTGTGTCTATTTCCTTGTTATTTGAATTGTTTAACCTTTGTTTCTTGATATTAGAAACATAGTCCATCAAGAATACAAACCTTTGTACTTTGTTATATTGCTGTAAAGTTAAACCAAGTACGAAGAAGGAAAGTTAGAAAGCAACCTTCGGTACAACAGGGAAATGACAGCACTGCTTTGAGCATTCTTCTGATAACCAAGAGCACTTATCGCAGAAAGCATATCAAGCTATCAGTCTCAACGGATCCTAGCATTTAATGCTATGTCTAAACGGATACAAATTGAAGACCGTTGAAGAAGATCAAGGCAGAGATGCACTTCATATATAAATACTGGATGATCCCCAGTGAAGAAGGAGATCTAAGCTCTGATATTCAAAGTGTCAAAACTCTGCTAAAAGTTCTCGTGAACAAATTCATTTGTAATCATAATTGATCTTAAACTTTCATACTCTCACACATAGTGAGCTTGTAAGATCATTCTTTAAATCTCTTTGCTAGAGTTAGAGCCTGAAGAGGCTTGATAGAGAAAGAATAGTTGTAAGCTTGAAGAGGTGTTAAATACTTGGACGTAGCTCTTGGTTGGAAGAGAGTGAACCAGGATAAATCATCTGTGTGAATCTTCTATCGTTATCTTTTACGGTCTTTGCTTATACTAACTGTGAGGATTTGGATCTGAGTTTGTTAACTATTTAGAAATGTTATTTTGTTTGTGTGTATTTATCTTGCTTTGCTTGCAAAAAGGTTTTTAGAAAAGACTTTTTCGAAAAACTGTTAAGAAATACAATTCAACCCCCCTTCTTGTGTTTCCCTATGTCAACTTCAATATTTATTCACTGTTAATGATCTAATTAAAAGTTAACAGAAGGGTTGATTTTACTAATGGTGGCTTCTGGGGTGAAGGAGCAAATAAGTCCCTCACCCATGAGGGAGCCAAAATGATAGGTTACATAAGGTAAATATGGTGTTTTGTTAGTCCCTTGTTAACTAAGGCCAGCCATTGCGACACGAACTGCTGATGTGTAAGAAATTGATATTTAATTAAATTTAAAGTTTAAATATTTGAGAATGTTTGGGTTATGTCACCTTCCTCCAATAGGTTCAACAAGACCCATTTTTTAGCATGACTATTTATGTTACCCAGTTCCAATCTAGACATTTTTTTTGCCATTTTCGCATCTTTTCAACCAAATTAGATTGACCTTTCGTCCTCTCACCAAGAGCAAAGTAATTCTTTTTTCCTTTTTTTTTTTGCTAGATCTTTCCTTTCATCCCGTCGTTCCACCGTCAAACCGTTATGGCTAATGAAACACCACCATGAAATAGCACTTCTGCCATCATAACGACCGTTTTCTCGTCGAACTGCTGGCCATTATGCCACCGACCAAAAGGGACAGAGAACACGAAGGGAGAGATTTGGTTGACATGAAGTTTATGGAGCGATAGGGTGTCAAGATATTCATATTCAGTTGCAAGGAAATTCCATTGATTGTTTGTTTCATATATGTTCAATTTTTGCAAAATGTTGGAGTCAATATGAAAAAAAAAAAAATATTGATGCAACCTGAACATCAGTTCATAGTCACTTCAACACAGCTATCCGCTTATTTAATAAAATCAAGTCACGGTCACTTCATCTCAGCCATCGACTTATTGAATAAATATATCCAATGGTCATTTTGGCTCCCTCTCATGGGTGAGGGACTTATTTGTTCCCTCACCTTAGAAGCCACCTTTTACTAATAGTACAAGTTTAAGGACTAATTAGAACGAAAAAAAATAGTTAAAGAACTGATTTTATTGATAGTAGAAGTTTAAGAACTAATTAGGAAGAAAAAATAGTTAGAGGTGACTATTTGCAAATGGACTAAAGTTTAAGGGGGTGTGTATGCACTTTTCCCTAATAATTAAAAGGGTCTTTTAATACATAAAGCTCAGTGACCCTGGTTATGCAGAGAAGGGCTACAAGTAATTATATATATGTATTTTTATTTCACTTGGAATAATTTTGGATCTTCCTTTAACAACACGAGCAATGATAAAAACAAAGCAGATAAAAAATTCCTTATTCTTCATAATATGCAAACTCGGATAGATATCATTGGGTCCATCATTTATTATTTCGGAAGGCACAAGAGAATCAATGGAAGAAGACAATAAGAAACAAAGTAAAAATAGCAATGTTTATGTTTTAAAGATGGAGAAATGCTCATTGCTCAATTTACTTGAACTGTCCATCCCTTTGTGTCCTCAATATGTCCTGTCTGAATTCCAACCAATGTTTCATATAGTTTTTGTGATGTTGTTCCTGATCCTGTTTTATATATAGCTCTGCATTGAGCAACATTAGCAATTAGCATGATCCGTACATTCAAAACATTAAAAACATGTTCCACAAAATAAAGAACAATTAAAGAAATAAGATGGAAAAACATAAACTGAGATGGTTATGCTGACACTATGGAAGTGATCAACAAAGCTGCTTACTTTGTTTTGTTATAGGTTGCAGACAAAACAGGGTTAACAACCACAGCAGTTCCAGTGCAAAAAACTTCATCAGCTTGAAGCAATTCCTCCACTGGAACAGCACGTTCCTCAACCTGAAAATTATTCATGGAACACAGTTTCCCTAAGTTAATGTTGAGAAGATTACAAAGGATTTAAAATTTCTGAATATTTTATATATGGGTGTGAATGTGACTCTATCTGCATATATGGGCTTTCTTTCATATATGTATATGTAATCATTTATAGTGATTTTCATGAGTAATGCACCAAAGGGTTTGATCTTAATTTCTATCAGACGTGTTAGTTACGAGAAATATGAAAGATGACTTTAAATTAAGAGGAACATAGTCTATCGTGGTTTGTGAATTCATTGGGGATCGTAGCTTGGACAAGTTACTAAGGGAAAGAATACTAAAATGTCAACATTGATTGAAGGAAAATAAATCACCTGATAACCCAAATCAACAGCAATGTCAATGATGCTTTTTCTTGTGATTCCAGGCAGAACAGTTCCTTCTACTTTTGGAGTTGAGATGCCATTACCCTTCATAAGATTAAAATATCGTTGAATTGATGGGAAAACAAAAAAACAGAGGATGGGTGATAGGATATATGGCCCAATAAATAACACAAATGGAGCAAATAGATTCACAACAAATTATAGGCCCAATCATAGCAAAACAAAGACCAAAGCATTTAAGGGTTTCATCTTAATATGGCAAATTAGGAATATTCTAGATCTTGCCACCTATTATCTTTTATTTGTTATTTATATTTCCTTTTTAATATTTTGGATGTAAGAAACTACTATATAAAGAGTAGTAAATGAATGGATGAAATCAAGCAGAAAATTAAGCAAAATCTCTCTTCTCTCTCTAATTTCTAAGGAGGTTTCTTCCTTGTCCTCCATATCAAGGAAACCCAAACCCTATCCCCAATCCATACCCTAACAATTGGTGCTTTCATTCTTGAACCATGCTTCTCCACCTTGACCTTCTCCATCTCAAAGAATCCATTAAAGACCTCAAAACTGCTTTCACTGCACTAAAAACTTCTGAAGAAGCTTACCATGAATCCTTCTTGCAAACCATACACATCATGCGCAGTGAACTTCACAACCTTCGCAACCCCACTGCAAAACCACTCCCCACAAACTAGATACAACATCAGTCATACCCATCTCCCCATTCAGGCCACACCATCACCAATGTGCATAACTTCACTGTCTCGGACAGTTTCTCCTTCCCTGCAACCGATGAACAATCACAGAAGCCCATTCCCGAAGAGAAGGTTCCGATGGTTTTGGCCCCGATCATTCCATTGACGCAAGTAACCAGCTCCACCGCAGCGCTTCAGAAATGCGTGTTCCCTGGCTCTGTCGCATCAACACCGCAGTTGGCCGCCATCGCAGCTGTCGGTTCATCTGGTTCGAAGTTCATCTTCACTTTCATCTCCCTCGCATCAGGTTGGCAGAGCATCGGGTCTGAGTCGTTTGCGCCCCTCACCGCCATGCCTACGCCTGAGAAGACGGCTGCAAACATCACGTCCGCCACGCCTGGTTTCGTCTTCGATCCTGGTGGCTTCAACTCCGCCGTGCGCCACCTTCTCCACTTCCGACGTTTCAGCCGCTTCGCCGCTTTCGATTTCAGTTCCGCCATCGCTTCGCTCTTCGCTGTCGCCATCAAGTACGTAGCGCCGCTGCCCAGTACGTTTCAGTCCTTTTCCGTCCGGCACAATACATCACCGGCGGCGGTCTCCTTCCCGGCGATGGTGCCGTCAATAGGAGCAGCCTCCTGTTGGCCATGGGTGCCATGGACCTTCATCATTCAAAACCAGTTAGGGTTTTTGGTGGGTAAGTGTGCTTTGCTGGTGGGCACCTCCTTGATGGGCTTTCCTAGCTATTTGGGCCAACTTGCTTTTTGGGTTCCCTTATTGCTGAAGGGCCAGTGTTTGTTCAGCTTTGTTCTCAATTTGGGCATAGCCACTAATTGGGCCTCATCAATGCTGAAGAAAAAAACAAACAAATGGGCCTCCTCTTCTAATGTGTTTGATTATGATTTTCTTAGTTCAGAAAGTGAAAAATTCAATGGATGGAAAATCATTGGTAGTTTGGGCCTGTTTCTCATGTTTATGCTACTCTTCATCATGACCCTCTTTGCCTTGTGTCTTCCTAAGATGAAAAATCACATGGAGTTGAAGAATTTCTACAACCTTGAGGACAAGGTTGGTCTTGATGGGGTATGGAATGATAGGATATATGGCCCAATAAATAACACAAATGGAGCAAATAGATTCACAACAAATTATAGGCCCAATCATAGCAAAACAAATACCAAAGCATTTAAGGGTTTCATCTTAATATGGCAAATTAGGAATATTCTAGATCTTGCCACCTATTATCTTTTATTTGTTATTTATATTTCCTTTTTAATATTTTGGATGTAAGAAACTACTATATAAAGAGTAGTAAATGAATGGATGAAATCAAGCAGAAAATTAAGCAAAATCTCTCTTCTCTCTCTAATTTCTAAGGAGGTTTCTTCCTTGTCCTCCATATCAAGGAAACCCAAACCCTATCCCCAATCCATACCCTAACAATGGGCATGGTTGATCTAATCCAGTAATCCATATCATCATATGGGGAAAACTTATAAAATATGCATACACTAGAGCAAAAACATTTCTTGTAAAATATGCATACACTACAACAAAAACAGGTTTCCACTTAAATTTTAGGCAAAATTGCACTTTTGATCTCTTATGTTTTTTGTTTTGTTCAAATTGGTCCCTTAAGTTTATTTTGTGACAAATAAGTCTCATAAGTTAGGTTCGGATTCCCAATTGGTCTCTTAAGTTTTTTTTTTTGACAAACTAGTCCCTTAAGTTATGTTCGAGTGACCAATTGGTCCTTTAAGACTATAAAAATAATAAATTAAGGATCTAATTTATTGGTTCTTTTGACAAATTAAGGGGCCAATTTGCCACCCAAACATAACTTAAGGGTCTAGTTTGTTGCAAAAAAACTTAAGGCACCAATTTGTCACCCGAACCTAACTTAAGGGTTAGTTTGTCACAAAAAAAACTTAAGGAACCAATTTGAACAAAACAAATAACTTAAGGGACCAAATGTTCAATTTTGCCTAAATTTTAAAGGGTTTGACGATTTGTCTATTTAGTGCCTTATGGATAGAAAGTGTAAAGGAATAAAAAGTATAAAGTAATAAATAAAATGTAAAACGATTAATATATTGAAAAATTGAAAAGTTTTATTAATTTTTCATATAAGACATATTTTTATTCCTTAACAAGTGTGTTAGAAGAGTGTTGTTTTTCTTTTATCCAAGAAGAGTGTTGTTAGAAAACTAAATTTTGAAAGATGCTGGCATATTTCAATGGTTACTACGGGATTGTTTGGTTTATTTCCAATTTTCTGTTTTCATTTCTTAATTTCAAAGATAATTACAACAAAAATAATTAAAAAAATGTTACTTTGTTTTTGTTCTATTTCCTGTTTTCAAATATCTGCACAAGGATCAGTTAAAACAAATAAAAAGTTGTTTTCAGTATTTTCTATACCCAAATCTTTAGAAATAGGAAAACAAAATAAAAAAAATGTGACATTTTATAATTATTTTAAAAAATATGAAATGAAAACAGGAAACAAGAAACAAATTAAGGGCATGCTTGCTTTGTTTTCATATTCATGTTTTCATTTCCTGTTTTCAAAAATAATTATAAAATTGTCACCTTTTTTCATTTTGTTTCCTGCTTCCAAACATTTGTACAGGAAATAGTGAAAACAAAAAAATGATTTACACTATTTCCTTTACAAATTTTTGAAAACACGAAAAAAAATGAAAACAATATGATAATTTTATAATTATTTTCGAAAACAAGAAATGAGAACGGAAATTTGTAAACAAAGCAAACATGCCCTAAACAAGCCCGTAATCCTGCATTATAAGAGCATACCCCAGATGGCAGGATCTATAACGATGAATACATTGTTATATTTTATTTTTTGGTTATTTATTTTATAAAGCCAAATATTAAAATAATAATGATTTTATAAATTTAGTTTGATTTAGTCTCTTGTGTCAAAAAAAATGTTTGACTTAGTCTCTTTTATTTTCTGTTGATACAAGCACATTACCAACTTCTTCCAATTTTTTAGCAGCTAACTTTCTCTATCTCTGAAAAAAGGAAAATCGTTTCTTTTTAATAGAGATATAGAATTCCTCCACTTATTCAAGGAACATGACCTCAAGTGGTCAAATGGATAAGAATTGGTCTGTTTTCATTTTCCTAAAAAGTTGAAGTTTCCTTCAAGAATTTTGAGATTATAATGCATAAGTAGTCTGATAAGTGGGATGGAGGAGCTAGAGTCATACACATCAATTCTTTCTCTACTTTTGAGTGGCTTTCAGGGATATATAAGAAAATTTAAATTGTGGAATTATTTGAGTTCTCTTGTTCCCTTGAGCATCCAAATAGTTGTTCCTGTGTCCTTGCTGATTCACATGTAGTACTAGCAAGAAGTGGCTATTGTATCCTAAAGAGTACTGGTCTTGAGACCAACTGCACCGAGTAATTTGCTCGTGGTGGCGAAATACTCTTAAGCCCAGTGCTTTGGAGGCCTCAGCCAATCTTTATTTTACTTCTATTTAGTTGCATATTTAATTGCTGCCTATTTTTCTTTATTGTTGTGTTAATTCTATGTAAATATTTTTTCCAACAATCTTAAGAGTATTTCTTTAACATAGAATTTTTCGATAGGTGTTCTTGACATTGTTCTTGATATTTTTTTACAATTTTTATTGCTGCTGGTAATTTTATCATCTTGTTGAATATTTGAAAGAAAGGAAAAAATAATCCTCTCACAAAATGATGTTCTCTTTGTTACCTTATATGAGATTAAATTTGTTGTTTGTTGTCAATGTTGAACAAAGCGGGTGTCATGAATTTGACTAACTTGTATTCTCAAAATGTGGGGGGTTTTGTGGGTAAATGATGTTACAAGAATGATTTGTTTGTATTGAATATTTCTAATAAAAAAAATTATTATGAATGAAAATACGCTGCTCAATGTGTTTGTCTATTTGAGTAGTTCTAGTTACGTTTCTTTTTTTTTTTTCTGGTATTCATATGCATTTTGTGAGAGCACTTTGATGTGTGTATGTATGAGTTTAATGATTTAAGAAGTTTTTTATATGAAACATTATAGTTTATTACACTCCTAAAAATGTACTTCTATAAGACATTATTGAGAAAGTTATGAAGATAAAGCCATGAGTTAAGCAAGAGCAACATTGAGTGTTAAAGTCATAAAGAAGAGTGATAGTAAAATGTTATCACTGAAATGCTATATTGAGAAACTTCTTAGGAAGTGTAGCCACTTTGGAGCTAAAGTACTATTGAGTACCCCTTATGATATTATCATTCAATTGAAGATTAGAGGTGACTAAGTTACCTTATGAGTATACTCATAATATTAAAAGTTCATTGAAAAAAAAAATATTAAATATATTTTGTGGCACTTGCTAGACTCGTGCAAGATATGCTTGAGAAATACCATGAATTATGGTACTATTTAGCAGGTTTCCATTGTATTAGAATGATACAATGATGTTAATTGGATTTGATTTACAAGAAAGTAAATCTATAACTGGATTAATTTTCCTCTTTCTGGGGGAGTTGTGTAACAGCCCGATTTTCGGATAAGCTGTATTAACAGTAAATATATATTTATTTATATTTATATATGAGACTTAGGAAATGATTTTGGGGGAAACAAAATCATATATAGAACCTACTCTATGGTAGGAAGCTTTGGTTAAAATTTGGGTTTAAAACTCAGACGAAAACCGGTCTGCGTTTTTTAACTGACAGTATAATTTTATACCGGCAGAAAACCTTAATTTGACCCAAAAACTGAAATTTGTTGATTTTTTATATTTTGTCCGTGAGGAAGTCTACTTTCCAAATTTCTGATCAGAAATAAAATATTAGGTGTATTCGGACGAATTTTGGCGAAAGTTCGAACGAAAAACAGTCAGTGTTTTCACTGACAGTAAGATTTTAATGATCAGAAAATCTAATTTTGACTCGTGAACGAAATGGGTTATGATTAAATCATATTTCCAACGAGTCTGGTTAGTTTGAAAATTTTCGATCGAAAAATAGACAGAAACCCTAATCGGGAAACCGACGGAGTCGAAAACGGAACTGCAGATCGAGACCCATCAAGAGATCGGAACAACGAGTCATACATGATGACTCATGGAGGATGAGTCACCAAGCAGTTATGAGCATTAAATGCTAGTAATCATGACTTTTGGGTAAAATGACCAAAGTACCCCCAAGCTTTCGCGGGTAGTAACAAGACACATCTACGCACTCTTAACCACTCATTTTACATGGTTGTAAACCTCCCACATCTCCTCAATTTCGTGCAGCCATATATACTAAACCATACCTATTTCATTTTGCTTTCGTTTCATCATTTTCCTCTCAAAAACCGAAATCGGGTAACTGACGGAGCTGCGTACAGAATTTCCGGGAACCGCTAACGGATAGGATCAATGACTCATTGGTGAGTCATTATGTGTGGCCCAAAATCAGCCACATCTACCTTAATTGTGATCCACATATTATTAACCATGATTAGCCAAAATAACCTTAGTTAAGTTAACTATTAACTATGGTTAATCATATATTAATTAAATAATCACAAAACCCATTAATCTAAAAGCTAACAAACCAAACAAAGCCTAAGATCTACCCTATAAATACCCCAAAACCGTGGCCTCCCTCCCCCTTCACTCACTTCCTCATCTCTTCCATTTCTTCTTCACTTTTTCTTCAAAAACTCCATTGTTGTTCTTGCACAACTTGATCATTCTTTCACTTTCTTTTAGAGGTAAACCCTTACTTCTATGATCTTAGTTATCTTCCTCATCTCCTTAACTCTCTTTATCAACCACTACTTCGGATTAGAGGAGAAGAATTGAGAGAGAAATCTCAATAGTTGCAAGAAGCCTTTGATGGAAGCTTTGAAACCAAGTTGGAGCAGTTGCAGTGAGGGACTCTCCAAACACTCTTCAACCGTTGGATCATTCCCAAATTTAGACGAAGGTTCAATACTTGTGGTTCTTCATATCCAACGGTCAGAATTTGGAACAAACCTCCAGAGTGTTAGATATGAAGCTCGGACAGTAGGCCTAGGAGGTGAGAAACTCAACCCGGGTACTACCAAACCAGTCACAATATAATTGCGATCTGAGATTCGTTAACCATTGGATCAAGCTGAAACTTTGTGAGATTGTTTCTGAAGGATAGTTCTTCGTTCTCACCGTTCAGTTTTATAAATAAAGATCTGTGTCCATAGTAATGAAGCTCGAACAGTAGCCCTGTTTTGGTAGCTTTTCACTAGGATTCATGAGCTTATTTTGAATCCGATTTCTCCTAAGTCCAGCCGTTGTTCTCGTAAGTTTTTCCATCGATTTTTTCTCTTGATTCAAATAGATTTATTTATTTGAAACCCTATTGTTGATTCGGTTGGTATTTGGTGTTTCCGGCGAATTGTGTTACTCGTACGTGTAATCGGGACGGAAAGCGGAACGGTGGATGTGTAAGGATGGATGGTGGCAGATTTGTGGATGTTGTTGGACAGCGTGATGAGGTTCGTGGCAGTAACGTGGACCCATTCGGAGCTTGTACGGGAAAGCGTGCATGTCAATCAGGTGGGGGAAAGAATCAACCTATCGTCGGAATCAATAAGTAGTAGATTATATGATAATTGTGTAGGGCGACCTAAACCCTACTAGTAGTCGAGTAATCAACAAGACCAAAATCACATTGGAAACCTTTTCTGTAAAACCAATGGTGATTCGGGGATTGTAGGCTTATCGACATTAGGATGATTTTTATCTTATTTGAGGTTGATTGAATCTATTATTATTATTGAATTGCTTATATGATATTTTGTGATATTTGAATATTTTGTGATGTTATGTTATGCATGATCTGTCTGGTGGTTAATATGATGCTTAGTGGATTTTAAGAAAAGATATATATGTTGTTCGAGAGATAGTTGTTTGTTTTGGGTGTGAGAATAATGGTGATTTAGAAGTGCCTAACCTAGATGATTTATTTTAAAGAGGTATGGTGACCTAGAATATATGTTGAGTTCTAGTGGAAGGTTAAGGCACTAGGATGTTGTTAAAATGGGTTGGTGAGATTCACGTGTATTGGTAATATAATACACGAGGTCAAGAGTTCTCGCTAGACCGTTCCACCTTAGAAATAGGTTGTGCAGCTATAGTGTCATTGAATTTCATTGAGCACCCCCGGGAGTGGACGAGGTGTGCACCGGGAGCATCGTGCAGCTATAGTGTCATGCTTTGCATGAGCGTTCTCACCATGGAAGAGAATGTGCACCGGGAATTTGGAACATGTCGCTTGAACAATTGACTGACATTCCCCGAGAGGAATGCGTGAAAGAAATCAGTGGTGGCCACGTCAGTATGAAAGTCTAGTTGTACGAGATTGGGGTAGAGGATGATACTTGAATTTGAGGATGTTGTGCTAGTTAGGTATTGAATGATGATTTGTCTGTGACAATTACTGTATAGTTTACTATTACTCTTTTCTGTTTTTTTGATGATAGAACTGCTTCTTATCCCCTATATTTCTGTATTCTTGTGGGCTACTTTACTTACATTAGAAGAACCAATGGAGGATTATGTTGCTGCGGAGCTGGACGGAGATTTATATGAAACAGAGGTTGCTAAGGAGTTGGATGGAACTCCTTACGAACCAGACGCTGGAGGTCGATCTGTGATCCACGGTGATTAGAATATAGACACTATGGCCAGTGTGTCTAAGGAGTATTTTTACATGTTTCCGCTAAGTATGACTTTTATTTAAGTTTATGCCTGTGAGGGATCCTACTGAGAGGATACCCTCAACAGTGTTTTGGTAATGTAATAAATAAATCGGTGTGTATTTATATATTACAATGTTGATGTGTTTAATTTGCAGAAGTTATATGATTATTAAATAAGTTTTAATTTTTACGTATTTTTCACGCTAAGCACACGATTAAGAAATGATTTAAGAGGGAATTAATCTAATAAAACACTGGGGCATAACGGGGTGTCTCATTTGGTATCAGAGCAGTTTGATTCTGTTCAGACTGTGAGGTTTAGGATGTTGTTACTGGCCGTGTCTAGTTGAATCCACATCGGATTTTAGCTATGCTTAGAAGTTGGGTAGTGTGTCCGAAGTCGATGCGATAACTGACATTATTATGGCATATAGTATTTATATACTTGTTTATGTAGTATTATATGTCATATACCAGTGTTCAGAGAGGTGGAGTTGGAAAAGGAGTTTCAGCAGCAGGACAACAGATGGCCAGACCTCAGGCCACTGAAAGAGTGTTTACCGTGAGGGTAGCTGAATTCTCAATCTGGGATCTTATACAAGGTATGTATTTGATATCTGGTAGACTTTGTTTGTTTGTCTAAGTAGCATGATAGACAAGAAAGTGATGAGAGTTTTGTCGAGGTATAGTTGTGACTGGTAGGATGTGAAACCTTAAGATCAATATCAGTGAGTAAGACAATTACTATAAGTCAAATGTTGATCGAGGCATAGTATCATTATGGAACCTAGGGCAATGATTAATGTTCGTAGTTAAGATGGATTGTATGAGTTTAGGAAGAGTAAATGAAAGTGTATATAGTAATTTCACCTAAGTTGAATATGAGCACAATTTATCTTAAGGAGTGTTGAGATGTTTATTTGGAGACTTGAAATATGTTATTTTGATATAATCTAGAATAGTGAAATACATTCTAAGGAACTAAGACTGTGATTGGATACATGAAGTAGGAAGTTAGGGAAGTATTGATTGTGGTGTTAATTGCGGGAGTTAGATGTTGACATAAGGTTCCCTAGTGGATCAGTAGTAAGAAGAGGAAAGGATTAAGTTTTAATTATGTCCTTCAAGGATGATAGATCAAGGTGAAATGTTAAGGACAATGAATATAATGAAGTGATGGATTGTTTCGAGGATAAATAGAACGATATAAGAATGAATTGTCTTGTGAAGTTACCGTTGTCATCTAGGGGAAAGACAGCAATGAGGAATATATTGTGGGATCTTTAGATTAGAATACGATTACAAGATGATGTCTAGTTTGAGTCACGAAATTTCGAGGACGGAATTTTTTCTAAGTGGGGTAGTAATGTAACAACCCGATTTTCGGATAAGCTGTATTAACAGTAAATATATATTTATTTATATTTTTATATGAGACTTAGGAAATGATTTTGGAGGAAACAAAATCATATATAGAACCTACTCTATGGTAGGAAGCTTTGGTTAAAATTTGGGTTTAAAACTCAGACGAAAACCGGTCTGCATTTTTTAACTGACAGTATAATTTTATACCGGCAGAAAACCTTAATTTGACCCAAAACTGAAATTTGTTGATTTTTTATATTTTGTCCGTGAGGAAGTCTACTTTCCAAATTTCTGATCAAAAATAAAAAATTAGGTGTATTCGAACGAATTTTGGCGAAAGTTCGAACGAAAAAACAGTCGGTGTTTTCACTGACAGTAAGATTTTAATGATCAGAAAATCTAATTTTGACTCGTGAACGAAATGGGTTATGATTAAATCATATTTCCAACGAGTCTGGTTAGTTTGAAAATTTTCGATCGAAAAATAGACAGAAACCCTAATCGGGAAACCGACGGAGTCGAAAACGGAACTGCAGAGACCCATCAAGAGATCGGGACAATGAGTCATACATGATGACTCATGGAGGATGAGTCACCAAGCAGTTATGAGCATTAAATGCTAGTAATCATGACTTTTGGGTAAAATGACCAAAGTACCTCCAAGCTTTCGCGGGTAGTAACAAGACACATCTACGCACTCTTAACCACTCATTTTACATGGTTGTAAACCTCCCACATCTCCTCAATTTCGTGCAGCCATATATACTAAACCATACCTATTTCATTTTGCTTTCGTTTCATCATTTTCCTCTCAAAAACCGAAATCGGGTAACTGACGGAGCTGCGTACAGAATTTCCGGGAACCGCTAACGGATAGGATCAATGACTCATTGGTGAGTCATTATGTGTGGCCCAAAATCAGCCACATCTACCTTAATTGTGATCCACATATTATTAACCATGATTAGCCAAAATAACCTTAGTTAAGTTAACTATTAACTATGGTTAATCATATATTAATTAAATAATCACAAAACCCATTAATCTAAAAGCTAACAAACCAAACAAAGCCTAAGATCTACCCTATAAATACCCCAAAACCGTGGCTTCCCTCCCCCTTCACTCACTTCCTCATCTCTTCCATTTCTTCTTCACTTTTTCTTCAAAAACTCCATTGTTGTTCTTGCACAACTTGATCATTCTTTCACTTTCTTTTAGAGGTAAACCCTTACTTCTATGATCTTAGTTATCTTCCTCATCTCCTTAACTCTCTTTATCAACCACTACTTCGGA
Source organism: Echinosophora koreensis (assembly GCA_035048595.1). Classification (NCBI taxonomy): domain Eukaryota; kingdom Viridiplantae; phylum Streptophyta; class Magnoliopsida; order Fabales; family Fabaceae; genus Echinosophora; species Echinosophora koreensis. Next base: position 2,342,131 of record JAPCYP010000048.1, on the reverse strand, counting down.
TTAGAGGAGAAGAATTGAGAGAGAAATCTCAATAGTTGCAAGAAGCCTTTGATGGAAGCTTTGAAACCAAGTTGGAGTAGTTGCAGTGAGGGACTCTCCAAACACTCTTCAACCGTTGGATCATTCCCAAATTTAGACGAAGGTTCAATACTTGTGGTTCTTCATATCCAACGGTCAGAATTTGGAACAAACCTCCAGAGTGTTAGATATGAAGCTCGGACAGTAGGCCTAGGAGGTGAGAAACTCAACCCGGGTACTAGCAAACCCGTCACAATATAATTGCGATCTGAGATTCGTTAACCATTGGATCTAGCTGAAACTTTGTGAGATTGTTTCTGAAGGATAGTTCTTCATTCTCACCGTTCAGTTTTATAAATAAAGATCTGTGTCCATGGTAATGAAGCTCGAACAGTAGCCCTGTTTTGGTAGCTTTTCACTAGGATTCATGAGCTTATTTTGAATCCGATTTCTCCTAAGTCCAGCCGTTGTTCTCGTAAGTTTTTCCATCGATTTTTTCTCTTGATTCAAATAGATTTATTTATTTGAAACCCTATTGTTGATTCGGTTGGTATTTGGTGTTTCCGGCGAATTGTGTTACTCGTACGTGTAATCGGGACGGAAAGCGGAACGGTGGATGTGTAAGGATGGATGGTGGCAGATTTGTGGATGTTGTTGGACAGCGTGATGAGGTTCGTGGCAGTAACGTGGACCCATTCGGAGCTTGTACGGGAAAGCGTGCATGTCAATCAGGTGGGGGAAAGAATCAACCTATCGTCGGAATCGATAAGTAGTAGATTATATGATAATTGTGTAGGGCGACCTAAACCCTACTAGTAGTCGAGTAATCAACAAGACCAAAATCACATTGGAAACCTTTTCTGTAAAACCAATGGTGATTCGGGGATTGTAGGCTTATCGACATTAGGATGATTTTTATCTTATTTGAGGTTGATTGAATCTATTATTATTATTGAATTGCTTATATGATATTTTGTGATATTTGAATATTTTGTGATGTTATGTTATGCATGATCTGTCTGGTGGTTAATATGATGCTTAGTGGATTTTAAGAAAAGATATATATGTTGTTCGAGAGATAGTTGTTTGTTTTGGGTGTGAGAATAATGGTGATTTAGAAGTGCCTAACCTAGATGATTTATTTTAAAGAGATATGGTGACCTAGAATATATGTTGAGTTCTAGTGGAAGGTTAAGGCACTAGGATGTTGTTAAAATGGGTTGGTGAGATTCACGTGTATTGGTAATATAATACACGAGGTCAAGAGTTCTCGCTAGACCGTTCCACCTTAGAAATAGGTTGTGCAGCTATAGTGTCATTGAATTTCATTGAGCACCCCCGGGAGTGGACGAGGTGTGCACCGGGAGCATCGTGCAGCTATAGTGTCATGCTTTGCATGAGCGTTCTCACCATGGAAGAGAATGTGCACCGGGAATTTGGAACATGTCGCTTGAACAATTGACTGGCATTCCCCGAGAGGAATGCGTGAAAGAAATCAGTGGTGGTCACGTCAGTATGAAAGTCTAGTTGTACGAGATTGGGGTAGAGGATGATACTTGAATTTGAGGATGTTGTGCTAGTTAGGTATTGAATGATGATTTGTCTGTGACAATTACTGTATAGTTTACTATTACTCTTTTCTGTTTTTTTGATGATAGAACTGCTTCTTATCCCCTATATTTCTGTATTCTTGTGGGCTACTTTACTTACATTAGAAGAACCAATGGAGGATTATGTTGCTGCGGAGCTGGACGGAGATTTATATGAAACAGAGGTTGCTAAGGAGTTGGATGGAACTCCTTACGAACCAGACGCTGGAGGTCGATCTGTGATCCACGGTGATTAGAATATAGACACTATGGCCAGTGTGTCTAAGGAGTATTTTTACATGTTTCCGCTAAGTATGACTTTTATTTAAGTTTATGCCTGTGAGGGATCCTACTGAGAGGATACCCTCAACAGTGTTTTGGTAATGTAATAAATAAATCGGTGTGTATTTATATATTACAATGTTGATGTGTTTAATTTGTAGAAGTTATATGATTATTAAATAAGTTTTAATTTTTACGTATTTTTCACGCTAAGCACACGATTAAGAAATGATTTAAGAGGGAATTAATCTAATAAAACACTGGGGCATAACGGGGTGTCTCAAGTTGTCGTTTGGAAATCGTCCAAGTAGACATGTGTAGCCCGATCTAATATGGAGGCCGAGTTCATTACTCCTGACTTGGCAAGATATGAGATTGGTTGACTAAGAAATCTCTTAGCCAATATTCTTTGATGTAAAAAAATTGTGTCTTCCTTATTATTACATTGTGATTGCCAAAAGGCAATAGCGAGAGAAAATAATAAAGATTATAATGGAAAATATAGATATATGTGCATATATGTCATAATCGTGTAAAGCAGCTGCTGAATAATGTGTTATATCCCTAAGTTATGTGAGACCAGAAATGAATCTGGAGGATCCTTTTACAAAACCACTAAGCAGGAAGCTAGTGGAAAATACATCGAGGGGGATGTGACTTATGCCTAATACAAAAATTGAGAGTGATGGTTGTAACATCCCTGACTGCTCTATGGATTGACGACTATCCCCACAAACCAACATGGGTCTTTTCAGCATGCTTTGTCCTTACTCACACGCTTCCTAGGAAAACATCCCAGGAGGTCACCCATCTCAAAATTGCTCCAAGTCATGCATGCTTAATAGTGGAGTTCTTAAGTGATGGGCTCTCGAAAAGAAGATGCATCTTGTTGGTGATGTAAGCCAAAGGGGGGCAAGTCAAGATTTCCTCAAAGAAGAAAAGAGGCCAATAAAGATCATGGGTCAGGAAGCTAATCAAAGACTTGATAGGCCCAAGACAAGAGTTATGACCAAGAAAACCCAACAAGCCTTGATGCACATATTGGGTCTAATAATGGGAGCAAGTCCAAATGCAAGAGTTGAAGGAATGGGGCCCAAGTTTCTCACCTACCTTGTCCAATTAGAAGATCCATGAAGTGTGGGGCGAATTGGAGAATCCAAGAAGTGTTTTATTTGTTTTATTTTAATTCAATAAGTGTTAATGGGTATTTAAGTGGGTCCAAATGTGTTTTGAGTTACAAATGGATCAAGCCCATCATCTACCTATTGTGCACGAGTTCCATAAGGCATAGGGGAGGGATCTTGTTGGTTTGCATACCAAAAAGTAACTCCATTAAGTAATAGCTTTTCATTGTTTTGTTAAATTGTGGAGGAGTTACACTTTTAATATGAGAAATAAGTGTGACTACTACATAATTATAGAGAGAGAGAAATAAATAGATGGGGGCTGAATTAAGTTAGGAGTTAGTGAGTTTTAGTGTCATGATTGGGTTAGTAATGAGGGGGTTATGGGATATTGAGAAGGCAAAGGAAGGCAAAGATTGAACTCAGATTTGTCTATTCCTTGCCTATATGTATTACACCCAACAACATGAATAAGATAACTTGGAAGTTCATTGTGGATTGATATCCCATTGTGAGAGATTTGTTCTCTTGGGTTCTTGGATGAACCAAAACTTGTTCTTATCAAGAATCCAAGATTCTTGTGGCGAACCTCATTGGCTTATCAAACATCCTTGTTTGTGGCGCCTTGATCATCTCTTTCTCATCCATCTTTTGATTATTTCTTCACTTTTATCTATGTTACAATTCTGCACTTAATCTTTATCTTGTTTTTGTGTGTTTTGCGCCATAAACATATTATGAATTCAACCAAAACGATCATGTCAAGGCATCCCTCCATTTGGATGTCATCAGTTGGTATAGGTAGTACCAATCAATTCATATAAGCCATCCTCAACTGTATAGTCCCGAACCTACATAGTCTCAGGATCCCTCTCATTCGGGTGTGTAATCGGTTCATTCATGTGTCCCTCCGCCTAGAAGCCTGCCCCGAACCGCTCCTTGTCCATGCCTTCTTGCACCGGCGACCACTCCCCGCCCTCGTCAGCCCCAGGTGTCACAATGGTAACCCAACATATATAGTTTGTGAAAAATTCACAAATCTATGTTCATATGGGTAAGAACAAGTCACTTGTCAATTTGCTGAGACACTATCCATTATATATGATGGTCCATCCCTATGGTGTAAGATAAGGTAATACTACAGTGTTGGAGGTTGAGTATATACTCTTAATGAATCTATAGCTCATGAATGAGTGGTGTGCTTGAATGTGGTGTACACTTGATAGATTTACCTATATGAGTGTTGAGGTGGGGTCGCCTCTATGAAGCTTAGGCAGACTTTCTAGAGCCACTCATGTAATCCAGGTAACGGTGCAAGGCCGAAAAGCACCACACCGCGTTGAACAACTTTGGATGAGAGATCAGTGTGAGTGATGAGTTCACTGATTCACAAATGGAATGAGGTTCATAGAGGTTCTAATCTCACCGACATTCTAGTGGGTCATAACTCATTTCCTCTATGTACTAGTTCATAGTCCAAAAGACACTAATGCTTATGCATTGATTTCTCAAGCTCTTGGGAACACCTTTTTCCTTTGACTTTAAAATAAATATGTGGGGGATTGTTATATTTTATTTTTTGGTTATTTAGTTTAAAAGCCAAATATTAAAATAATAATGATTTTATATTTTTAGTTTGCTTAGTCTCTTAAGTCAAAAAAAAAGTTTGACTTTGTCTCTCTTATATTTTCTATTGATACAAGCACGTTACCAACTTCTTCCAATTTTTTAGCAGCTAACTTTCTCTATCTCCAAAAAAAGGAAAACCGTTTCTTTTTAATCGAGATATAGAATTCCTCCACTTCTTCGAGGAACACGACCTCAAGTGGTCAGATGGATAAGAATTGGTCTATTTTCATTTTCCTAAAAAGTTGAAGTTTCCTTAAAGAATTTTGAGATTATAATGCATAAATAGTCTGAAAAGTGGGAAGGAGGAGCTAGAGTCATACACATCAATTATTTCTCTACTTTTGAGTGGCTTTCCGGGATATATAAGAAAAATTAAATTGTGGAATTATTTGAGTTCCCTTGTTCCCTTGAGCATCCAAATAGTTGTTCCTATGTCCTTGCTAATTCACGTGCAGTGTGTTGGAACTAAATTAATTTGGATTAAATAATATCTAAGTTTTGATGTTAACAAAAAGGATTAAATTTGTATGGCAAAGTGTCAGTTAAGATCTAACAAGTCTTATCTAAGTCTTATAGGGTATTCGAAATTCTATTGATAAGGAATTCTCCTAAGAGTCTTTTTCCGTGTCCAACCGGGTAGACAAGCCTTTCAATATATATGGTATATTTTAAATATAAAGTATATGCTCTAGTAGACGGAATTCTTAAACGGTACTTATAGACGAGCTCCACTCATTCTGAATAGACGAGCTATAGAACAGTGCGTGTGGACGAGCTCTTTACTCTTGTAAGTAGACGAGCGTATGTGCCATGTCAGCAGAGGCAAATTTTAGGCTACTCTTCAATATTTAGCAAGTCCAAAGACTTGATAGTAGACGAGCAAAATTTGCCACGTCACTGGACGAGCTAAATAAAATTTTAGCTCTGAGCGTTGAGACCCACCTTTTAAGTAGACGAGCTCTTCACTGAAAATGAATGCTTGATATAATCAGAATTTATATCTCGACCATATAGAAATATTTATTTCAAATGTTTGTTATTTATTTCAAACATATGATGGTCCTTCTTATTTGTTATTAACGGTTTTATTGTCTTGTTTCTATGAGAGAGACATAGTACATATGAGGAATTGCAAAAAGCAATATAGTACAATGCAAAACAACTTGTACCCTGTCACCTTTTACGCTGGAATAGCTGAAATTTGTACAAGGAAGGCAAGACAGTTTTTTAAGTTGCATTTGCTCAGAGGTGTGCCTATTTCATGCAAGAATATTGTCATATAGTACAATGGCCACGAGCAAGCTGAGTCACAACTGATATTACATTGTTGATTCTATCCCTAAACGGAAAAATTCAAATACAACCTTTGATGATTTTGAAGAGTAGAGCAAGGTCTCTATAAATAGAAGACCAAGACTTTTGAAGAAAGAACTTTTGCGCATATACAGAAATCTCAAGAAATCTTTTGAGAGCAAACATTCTTTTATTCTTTCAGAAAGCAAAAGTCTGTAATATCTTAGCTTGAATATTGCTATAATATTCATCTGATCTTAAACTTTCATATTCTTACACATAGTGAGTTAGAAGATCAAAGAAACCAAAAACTCTTTATTAGAGGTAGAGCTTGAAGAGGCCTGGTAAGAAATGAATACTTGTGAGCCTGGAGAGGTGTTGAATACTTGCTGTAATCTATTTGGAGAATAGTGGAGAAAACCTTCAAGTAGAAGGGACTGGATGTAGCTCTTGGTTGGAAGAGAGTGAACTAGGATAAAACAACTTGCGTGAATCTTCTAATTCCTTATCTCTTTAGTTTTACGTGGTTATACTAACTGTGGGGATTTGAACTTGAATTTGTTATACTTTCAAAAGTTTGTTTTTCTATGTGTTTGCTTCGGCCTTTTTATCTTTGTGTGAGAAAACTGTTCTTGAAAAGGTTGTTTTCAAAAAAATATTAACAAACACAATTCAACCCCCCCTTCTTGTGTTTGCCTGTGTCAACTTCACAGTGCTAGCAAGAAGTGTTTGTTGTATCCTGGAGAGTACTGGCCTTGAGACCAATTGCACCGAGTAATTTGCTCGTGGTGGCGAAATACTCTTAAGCCCGCTTTGCAGGCCTCGGCCAAAATCGATAAGTTGACCTATCTTTATTTTACTTCTCTTTAGTTGCATATTTAATTGCTGCCTATTTTTCTTTATTGCTGTGTTAATTCTATGTAAATATTTTTTCCAACATACAAAGCTATAGTTAGTTAAAGAATAAAAAAAAAGAATGGCTCCCAGTGTACCTTCACAACAAAGATGTTACAAATACCAGCTTCTTCAATAAATTTCCCTGTTGCTGCATCCAAGTATAAGATATCAGAGAACCCTTCGGCCCTTGCTTCAATCCCTGCTTTATAAGCCTACACAAACCAAAATTTTAGAGGGTAACTTTTTCTTTTAATATAAGAAGCCCTAATATAGTCAATAAAGACTCCCTCAGTAAACAGTATATGAACTATGAAGTTGTGATGCAACATAATCCATATATACTCTACATATAAATTTATCTGCATGTATATTTTATGAAAATTATTAAAAACATAATTGATTAGTGGAGAGTGTGGATTGGCAATATTAAAAGTATAGTGAAGAGAGAAGTTTTCCTTCAACTTCATATCAATTTATCCAATGAGGGAATGATTAAATGATAGCATGGTCTTGCTTACTGGGGCATAGTTGGTGACACTCTTGACCCCTCCAGTTCCTCCACTACCAGAAATTGCTCGATAGAGCTCATCCTTAACAAGCAAGTTTACCGGACCCTGTAATGCAGTTAAATAAGTGTTAGCTCTAATTAATAAGTAAGGAAAAGGCGGAAGATTTCAAGGGAAGCAATTTGAGTCATGGTTCTAAATTGCGGTTGTGGTCGCGGCAATTACGGCCATTGCGACCGTGCGATGCGAATTGCGGCCGTTGCGGCATGAAATAATTTTATGTTCGCACCAATTGTGAAAAATATATATAATTATCGTAATTCTTTATATATCTTTTGTTAATAGTATTGTATAAATTTTTATTCATTTTTAAGGAAAATAATCTGATAACTCCCTTCAAAAAAAAAATTATAATCACTAGTAGAAATAATGTAATATACGGGAACGATTTACGTCAGTTAACCATATGTTTGACGTTAAAAAGGAGGCGGTGGTAGTTTTGTAAATATCAAATCACTATTTACGTCAGTTGTACAATGAACTGACGTTAAAAAGGAGGCGGTGGCAGTTTTATAAATATTATACCACTTTTAACGTCAGTTATTTATACACCTGACATTAAAATTTGGTTTTTTACTTCAGTTAAATAAATAACAAACGTAAATAGTCCTATATTCCTATCTAAAACTCATATTTCTATCTTTCTTTCGTTGTCATCTCCCTCGCTATCACTCTTAACGCAGATAACTCCATATATAGTGCTTTTTATTTCTAATCTTAATTAGCTTGGTCAATAAACAAATTCATGTGCAAATTAAAATAAATAAACACTTAATATAAAACAAGTTATATATATAATCAAATCGTATCTCATTGAAGTGATTCATAAATACAATTACATGTTTTAAAAGATAAAAAATTTCTGCAACATAGCTCTAAAATATAAAAAAGTTTCTAATTCAACATCAATTTCTTCTCAGTCCTGTCCTCAGAAACTCTAATGGTTGCATCCCCTTGGTACCGCTCAGTTGAAGTCCTTGATGCTCCATCCGAGGCCACAGAAATAAGGTGAGGGAATCGCATTATGTGATTCACTCAACCTTATCATCCATGTTATTTGATTTACTCAAACTCAGAAGTTGTTTGACCATTAAGACAGAAACCTTTGAGTCTAGGTATAGGAAGAAATAATAAAAATCTCAAATATGGCAGAGCCATATTATGAAGAAATAGAAAACAAAATATAGAGGAAGAAGTGTGTGTATTATAGAGGAAGAATGGTACTTTATATAGAGAAGAGACTGCCTGATTTTCTTCGAAACTGAGTCTATAAACTTAATGTTCATTAAGAGGATTAAGTTACAAGGCGCTGGGAAAGTAGCACAGTAGTCAAAGGTATAAATGTTTTTTGCAGAAACTGATACACTTTTAACGTCAATTGTTTAATTAATACAACTAACGTTAAACAAATGAACTTTTAACGTCAGTTGTTGTACATAACTGACGTTAAATAGTTGTCAATTAACGTCAGTTCTTTGTAACAACTGACGTAAAATATTGTTTTAAAGATGGTTTTTGTTTATAACGTTTACACCCGCGCGCTCTGTATGCCTTCTTCACTTTGCTCTTTCTCTGTTCTTCTCTTTTCATCACTCTCACTCTCACTCTCACTCTGCCCTAATCGCGAGCTCCTCTCCACCGCCACCACCGTGAGGGCTTCTCCACCACCACCGTGAGGTACACTCTTTCTCTCTCTATCTCTTAACCCTAACTCAGTCTTTCCCGCTCACTCTCTGCCTTGTGATCATTGTGCGCACTAACTCTCCTTGTCCCTCTGACTCTCAGCAACCACATCGAACGTTGGCCACCATTCGAGCTGCACTCCCCACCACCACGCGAGCACCTATTTCTGGTGAGTTCTTTAGGGCACTAATTATTTTTTTTTTGGTTTTGAGTGTATGTTGAAACTGTAGTCTCTGTAGTTGAAACTGTGAGTTTGAGTTGTTTGGAATGTCTCTATTTCTGGTCGAGGGCTTTGTGTTTTCTCTTATTTTTCTTCTGCTGTCATGACCTATTTAAAAATGGGAAGAAATTTAGAGTTGCTTGTAGCATGTCACATCAACAATTGCTCATTGGAATTCTTTTTTGATAATTTATCTTAATCTGCTTCTTTCTTTTCCGTGTTAAGAAACCTGAAAATGGTATAAATTTGAGATAATTTTTGACCACCTAGCTTGTATCATGCTCTCTGGATTGATTCATATGGCTGAGTGGTTATAGTATTGGATATAGCAATAGTCCTAATATGTGTTGTTGCCTGCTTGATGAGAAGAATGATGTGAGATTACTGTGGAAATAAACCACGTAGCTTGTATCATGCTTTCATCTGTCATTTTTCAAAAACTAGTTTTCAATCTCCCGTATTGTTCTTATATTGGATATATGTTTGTATATCTACAGAACCTATCTAGCTATGGATCTTAGTTGGATGGTTTATAAGCGCACAAGTGCTGAGTATTTGAAGGGAGTAGGAGAGTTTATAGAATTTGCTCAAAGGAATGTTCCTAATAGTAATGGAATGTTCTGTTGTCCTTGTGTCAAGTGTTTGAATACGAGGAAATATACAGTGAAGGATATACGTACTCATTTGATTTGTGAAGGGATTTGCTTGAGTTATACAAGATGGATATGGCATGGTGATGTGTTGTTGAGTACTAAGACAAGTGTCTCCCAAAGTGAGGATGTTGACGTAGATATGGAGGATGATCGAGTAGAGGACATGATCCGTGATATTGGACAAGAATCTTTTCATCGAGCACATGTGTATGATTGGTTGTGCGGTGATGCAGATAAGCCTTTGTATCCAGGGTGTACTACTCATACACGGTTGTTGGTAGTGCTAAAATTGGTTTGTGTGAAGGTGAGAAATGGTTGGACCGATAAAAGCTTCACTGAATTGCTTGAAGTGTTGAAAGACTTGCTTCTGGAGGACAACACATTGCCTGACCGTAACTATGAGGCCAAGAAAGTATTGTGTCCAATGGGTATGGAGTATAAGAAGATACACGCATGCCCCAATGATTGCATATTGTACATGGGTGTTCATGAAGACAATCACGATTGCCCCAAGTGTCGGTTATCACGATACAAAGTGAAGGGTGGTGATGATGGTGATGATCTTGATGATTCGATTTGTGATGTGAGAAAAAAGGGTCCTCCTGCGAAGGTGTTGTGGTATCTTCCAATAATTCCAAGGTTCAAGCGATTGTTTGCCAATGTGAAAGATGCGAAGAATCTTAGATGGCATAATGATGAGAGGAAACGTGATGGAAAGGTTCGTCATCCTGCTGATTCTGTGCAATGGAAGAATATTGATACTATGTTTCCGGATTTCGCCGATGAGCCAAGAAACCTAAGGCTTGGACTTGCTACGGATGGAATGAATCCATATGGTAACATGAGTAGTATTCATAGTTCATGGCCTGTTCTGTTGATAATTTACAACCTGCCCCCTTGGTTGTGCATGAAGCGCAAATACATGATGTTGTCTATGATGATTTCGAGCCCAAAGCAACCGGGAAATGACTTAGATGTTTATCTAAGCCCCTTGATTGAAGATTTGAAAACGCTGTGGGTGGAAGGTGTTGATGTAGTTGATGGGTATTCTCACGAGACTTTCAAGCTTCGTGCCATGTTATTTTGCACCATCAACGACTTTCCAGCATACGGTAACTTGTCCGGGTACAGTGCCAAGGGGCATAAAGCATGCCCTATATGTGAAGAAGGCAGATGCTACACTCAGTTGCATCATGGAAAGAAGACGGTTTACCTTGGGCATCGGAGATTTCTTGGACGTGATCACCCATATCGTAAGATGAAAAAAGCTTTTAATGGATGCCAAGAGACTGAAGATGCTCCGACGGCCTTAAATGGAGAGCAGGTTTATCAGAGAGTAAAGGGCATCGATGTTATATTCGGCAAGTCCAAAAAGAAGGGTAAAGCTGTTGAGAAAAACATATGGAAGAAGAGGTCGATATTCTTTGATCTTCCATACTGGCGCAAGCTTGATGTCAGACACTGCATTGATGTGATACATGTGGAGAAAAGTGTGTGTGATAGTGTGATCGAGACGCTTCTCAACATTCAGGGCAAGACAAAGGATGGTGTGAATGCTCGTCTCGACCTCGTTGCTATGGGTATACGAGAGCAGTTAGCTCCAGTTGTTGAGGATGGTAAGCGGACTTATTTGCCGCCAGCATGTCATACTTTGTCAAAAAAAAGAGAGACAAAGTTTCTGTGGGTGTCTTCAGGGCATCAAGGTTCCACATGGTTACTCTTCAAATATGAAGAGGCTTGTCTCTAGTGATCTTAAATTGGTTGGCTTAAAGTCTGATGATTGCCACATCTTGATGCAACAACTTCTGCCTGTTGCTATTCGTGGTATTGCACCAAAAAATGTGAGACATGCCATTACTCGGTTGTGCTCATTCTTCAATTCTATATGTAGCAAAGTCGTTGACCCCCGTATGTTGGATGACTTGGAAGTTGAGGCTGCTACAATCTTGTGCCAACTGGAGATGTATTTTCCTCCTTCCTTTTTCGACATAATGGTTCACTTAATTGTTCATTTGGTGAGGGAGATTAGATTATGTGGGCCTGTTTTTCTGAGATGGATGTACCTAGTTGAGCGCTACATGAAGATCTTAAAAGGGTATGTGAAGAATCCACATCGTCCGGAAGCATCTATTGTTCAAAGGTATATTGCAGAAGAAGCTATTGAGTTTTGTTCGGACTACCTTCATAACACGGATCCTATAGGGGTTCCTAAGCCTCGGCATGATGAGATAAGATGTCAAGGTAAGGGTACACATGGTTTAAGAATTAATAGCAAGGGTCGGGAGGAAGTGCTTCAAGCACATTTGTATGTATTGAACAACATCGATTCTGTTCAACCTTACTTATTTGAACATAAAAGAAAAGTCAACCAAGAAAACCCTCGAATAAACGAAAGGTGGTTGTTGAACAAACATAACAAGACTTTCTTACAATGGTTCAAGGAAGAAATGCTTAAGGATAGTAGTACTGCTTCTTATGACGTAAGATGGCTAGCACGTGGGCCTAGCTTCAACGTCATATGTTAGAGCGGATACGACATCAATAACTTTTCCTTTTATACAAAGGAACAAGATAACAAGAGTACCATGCAAAATAGTGGGGTTATGATCGTGGCCGAAGCAATGCACTTCTCTAGTGCAAAGGACACAAAGCCCTTTAAAGCACCAACACCTTACTTTGGATATATTGAAGAGATTTGGGTGCTCGATTACACTAAGCTTACGATGCCGGTTTTTAAATGTAATTGGGTTGATAGTAAAGGTGGTGTACAAACCGACGAATGGGGGTTCGCATTGGTAGACCTCAACAAGTTAGGTCATATAATTGAACCTTTCATAATGGATTCCCAAGCAAAACAAGTGTTTTACATCACTGATCCTTCTAACAAAAGGTTGTCCGTGGTTCTCCAAGGAAAAAGCATGTATAATGGTAGTGATGAAAATCAAGATTCAAATCTTGATATTCCTGAGACTCCTTCTTTTTCAACAAACATGCCTACTATAATTGAGGAAACACAAGTGCATAATGTACATGCCACTCGTGATGATCATCACGAAGGGATATTGATATAGGTAGTTTAAACTTGATTATAGTGTGAGTTTTTTTTCTTTTAAGGAAAATGTTTTATTTATCCAGTTTAATATAGATTTATTTTTATTTATCCATCTGTATTTATTTATCCAGTTTAGTATATATTGTTTCTGAACAGGCATACATATGGATCAGTCGGATGACCCACATGCACGGGAGGACACTGTGGGACCTACACAGGACACGATGGCACCTACGCCTGATGTTAGTGTAAGTTTACGTGTTATATACTATCTTTAGTCATTTTTTTAATGTAAGTTTATAATGTTATAACCCTCTAATTTAACATTTTTTGTCCATACAGACATCACAGTCTCAAAGGAAACAGGGTAGAGGAGCCACGACATTGAAGAATTTAGAGAAGGCTAGGCAAAGTGGGCAGAAGCTTGAGGTGTTCTTTGATGCTAATCTAAAGCCCCAGGGACCCCGTGCTAAAGAATTTAAAAAGTGGGTGTCTCTACAAGCGAAGCAGCACGTTAGCATCAACTACAACCATTGGAATGACGTTCCACAGAACGTTAAGGATCAGATTTGAGAGGCTATCATGGTATTTTACATTGACATTCTTTTGATTTACATTATTAGATAATTATCCGAGTTCTAATTCATCCAATTGTTATGTATTTAATGTGTAGGTAGCTTGGACTGTGCCGAATGATGGGGATCATCGTACGAAATGTATGAAAATGGCATCAAAGCGCTGGAATGGGTTCAAGCATGATCTTACCAGGTACTATGTATCTGGGAAGAAGCGGCTTGATAAGATGTTCTCGGATTATCCCTGGATTGATAAGGATACTTGGGATAAGTTTGCTAGGAGTCGACAGGATGAAGAATTTCAGGTTGGTTGATTAAGTTAATTTTGTGTGCTTCTTATAAATCATTTAAGCACATACATAGGAGGTATTTAACTGTATTTAATTATGTGTTTTTGCTTGAACAGGCTAAGGCGGAGAAGGGTAGGCAGAATCAGGCGAAGAATGTCCACCGCCACACCTTGTCTCAGGGTGGGTACGAGACTCGGATCAAGGAGATGATGGCAGAGAGGCTAAGGGTGAAGCAGGAGGAGCACGCTGCGAGGATAGAAAGTGGAGAGGTGCCTGAGGGAACACCATTAAGTCCTCCGTCAGACATCAAACGCGAGGATGTCTAGTTAGCCGGACGCATGACAAAGACAGGATCTTTTAAAGCTGAAGCCACTAGCGAAGTGGCAGATAAGATTGTAAGTAAATAATTAACTGCATTTCAATTGATATTTGTATAGATATTTTTAACACTTTTCACTTACACATTTTTTCATTTCTTCATTGTAGATGGATCTTAAAGAAAAATGCTCCCAGGGCTCATTCGTCCCTTCTGGACACCGGGACGTCTTGATGACTGCTCTAGGCAAGAAAGACCATCCTGGTCGGGTTATCAGTGTTCCTGGGAACTTGACCATCAAAGAATATTATGGTAAGTCTGCTTCGCGAAAGCGGGTCGTCGATGAGGCCTCAATTTTGGAATCCATGACACAGTAGCTCATCTCGAACCCTGCTATTACTACACATCTGATGAAAAGCTTCCTATCCAATCCAGAATTCAACCAGGCGCTTGCTAGGGAGCTTTCCTCCGTCGGTTCATCACAAGACACCGTAGGACCTGCCAACCCTTCACATGTGAGCACAAAAGAGAGTTATAGTAGGGCACATGTGGAGGAGGATGACTTGGCAGCTAGGGAGCGGGAGTTGGAAGTCCAACGCCGTGAGCTTGAGTTGGAAATGCAAAGGCGTGCGCTTGAGTTGGACTTCAAACGCCGTGAGCTCGAGTTGGCAACGAAGGTATGTATTCATTATTAATGTCCAAATTAGTCAATTAATTACTTGTGTTTTTTTTTAATTATCAACAACTGGTATATTTTATTTTTATAAATTGAAGGCCAAGTCGGTGTCGGTGTCGGTGTCGCTGTCACCCTTCACTCGTTTGTTCTCACTTAGTGAGGATTATGCGCTTGAGGTTTTTGAATGTCCATTGGAACATGATGGATGGGTGGCATGCCCAGATCAAGAGAGGATATTTGCCTTCTGTGGTGATGATCTCGTGCATGCCTGCACAGATAACGTGTGGCTAGCCAGCACGGTTGTGAGTCTCTGGTGAACGTAAGTTAATTTTAATTTTATAACTTATTTAATTTTGGTATTTTTCCATTTTATAATTTATTTTAATTTCAATATATATATATATATATATATATATATATTATGTAATTAACATCATCGACCTTTTCATATCTCAGGTATCTGAATCGTCTTCAGGTTGATAAGGGCTCCAAATTACTTTATGGCTTCTTAGATCCGTCAGTCCTTCTGCCTTAATTCATTGTCAACGGCGATCAATTAAGTAAATACTAGGGAACTTGATGGGAGACAATCAGAAAGAATTATGTCTGGCTCCCTACTGTATGAAAAATCATTGGCAGTTGCTCGTACTTCACCCGTCTAGGCATACTGTCATATTCTTCTGCTCTCTCTACCATAACCCGCCACAGGAGGTGTTGGAAGCTGTTAATACGTAAGTAACTAATCTTCAATTTAATTTAAGTTTTAAGATCAGTTGCTTTTATTTTATTACACACGTGATGAATTTGTTAATTGACATGATTATTTGTTTATGATAGCGCGCTGAAGGCGAGTAGCATAAGTTGCGCCAACGGGAGAAGTAAGACTTCCAAGGCTAAAGGAAATCCTGATTGGATCATCCTCAAGGTTTGGTAGTTTATTTATCAAATAATCAATATTATAATTACTAATTTATATGTATATTTAACTGACATTTAATTTAATTTCTTTTGTAGTCTCGATTTCAAAATCACGGGTGGTCGTGCGGCTATTATGTGATACATCATATGCTAAACATAGCCTCCGCATCTATTACCGAGGGATGGAAGAAGGTAATATTTAAACAACTTATTAAATTATATATTATAGTTTTGGTGATGACTTGCGTTAATGTTATTGTTATTATTTGAACGTGTGTAGGCATTTAACGACCAATCGCCTCTTCATAAAGATGAGTTTAGAGACATGAGGATGCACTTGGCAGAATTCTTCTTCAAGTATGCTGCTGAAAAAAGAATTGAGAAAATACCTCCTGAATACTTAGATGAGTAGTTTTGTTTTTAGACTTTAGAGACTAATATATATATATATATATATATATACACTTAGATTGGTAGTTTTGTTTTTAGACATTAGAAGCTAAAATTTATATATATATATATATATATATATATATATATATATATATATATATATATATATATATATATATATATACTTATAGATAGTTATATTTTTCATATACATGGGTTTTGGTTTTAAGTCCCCCCATTGTTCCTTTGTATATTTCTTTTCTTTTAGTAATATTGAAATTTAAGGGTACACTTTATGAGACCCTATTTTTGCCAAAGTTGAGTGTTTGCAATTCTGTAACAATAGTCTCTGTGTTACTAGGATGTTTACTAAATGCTGGGATAGCTGGGGGTAGTGTTATTTTAAAACCGAATTTAAAAAAAAAAATCTCTTTACGTCAGTTGTTTGAACAACTGACGTTAATAGTATTTTTTTTAAAAAAAAGATACTCTATTAACATCAGTTGTTTAACAAAACTGACGTTAAAAGTAAAACTGTAACACCCTGTTTTTTACTTTTTTTTCCGTATGCTTCTTTATCAGTAAATGAATGCTTTAATGTATTTATTTTTGATAAAATCCAGAGGATGATTTTATTTTAATAAAATCATTTTCTTGTGTTGTTTTACCGTGTGAGGTGACAGTAAAATTCTCGGTCGAAAATTCAGACGAAAGCCGGTCTGGGTTTTCACAGCCAGTACAAGTTTACTGAGCTAAAGACCAAATTTTGACTCGTGAACGAGACGGTTAGTGTTTTCTTGATGTTTTTGTGTGGGAATGAAGATTTTCAAAAAAAATCTTGTTCGAGGCCAAAATTCCGAGTATTACCCGGGCGAAATCGTCGGGAAATACGATCGGGAAAGTCATCTGATGAGCAATGGAGCAGAGCAAAAGGGAAATGGAATGACTGATGTGAGAGCTATGACACCTTGTCATCAAGCCATACCTCTCTTTTTCAACAAAGTCAATTTTCTTACATTTCTCTCTCCTACCTTACCTCCACACCATACCTCCACCTTACACCACCTTACCTTCTTTCTTTCTCCACAAGCCATTCAACTCTTCTTCCCCTTTTCTCTCCCTTCTAGCCGTAACCCTCCCCCTTCTCTCCTCTTCTATTTAAACTTCAAACAACAACACTTCTACACTTTTCACAAAATTCACACTTTCACACTTACACTTATTTCCTTACTTTCTCTTCTTCACTCTACCAAAGTTCATCTTTTTATTGAGATTTTACTCTAAGTTCTTCATCAAAGTTCTTCACTTTGTTAAGGGTAATGATCCTATGTTGTTTATTTTTCAAGTTTTTGCTTTATTTTCATAGTTTTTGCTTTAAGTTTCCTTTAAGCTTTCAAACTTCTAAAATCTCTTAAAAATGGTAGCAAACTCCGTTTGAGTTGAAACAACTTTCTATGTTCTTGTTTTTACTCCTACTACAACATACTAAAAGGTTGTGTAAAACAAAAATTTCTAACCCTATTTTCTTGATGAGGCCGAAACCGTGCTTTTTGGTTTTGGTGGGTTTTTGCTTTAACTTTGCTTGGATGGACTTGTATTTGAGTTCTATTCCAATATGATCATGACAAAGGGCTCCTTTGTACTAAAGGATGCTAGGTTTAAGTGATTGGAAAAGATTAAAGATTTTTACACATTTTCATGTAAAGGCCAAAACTTTAAGTGGTTAAGGCATGAATGCTTTGATGTTTTCCAAAGTGATCATGGATTAGGGCTCCTTGATGTATAAGGATGCTAAATCTAAGAGATTGGAAAGTTTGAAAATTTCTAACCTTTATTTTGTCTCAAGGCCAAAACTTTGATGGTTGTTGGCAAAGATGTTAAGTTTTGTTTTCTTCCAAAATGATCAAAGATTAAAGCTCCTCATGATAAAGGATGCTATGTCTAAAGTGATTGGAAAGTTTAAATCTTTTTCTTAAGTTTCCAATGATGGCCGAAACTTACATGTTTGGGCCTAGGAGGAGTTGTTTTGATTTTTCCAAAATGATCATGGTTTTAAGCTCCTTACTATGTATGGATGCTAACCTAAAGAGATTGGAAAGTTTAGAAAATTCTATCCTATTTAATGGTGTAGGCCGAAAACCCTAAGCCAAGGACTTAATGGGATTTTTAATTCAACTTTGTTAAATGGTTGGTGTTTATGAACTTCTAGCACTTAAGGATCATAAATCCATAAGTTGCATAAATTTCGGAAACCCTAATCCTAATCCATTGTCTAAACCGAACCTATACCTTATGATTAGTGTTCTTTGATTGAGTTTTAACTTATGATTTCATGTTTGTAACCTTAGACTTCCATCGCCGGCAGAGCGAGGACGATCGTGAGCCTTTCTCTTCGTATCCGAAACTCTTAACTTCCTCGTGAGGTAAGAGGGGATTTCCTAAAGATATTCAATAACTGTATGCATGTGTGTAGATGTTTAACTGTTTACTTAAATGTTATTGAGATTACTTGATTATCTGATATGTTGAAGTGTTATGCTATTATCTGATGTTGCACTGTACTTGTTATATAGGTTGAGATGCATATCTGTGATGAACTGCCTTCAACTGTGATATTAGCATTGAACTGTGAATATATATATATATATATATATATATATATATATATATATATATATATATATATATATATATATATTGTTGTTGTTGATTGAAGCTTGCTAAGCCGGACGTGTGTCTGTGCTCAACTATTAATAAGGATTAAAAGCCTTAATAAGCTTTGAAGATGGAAGGATTGGTGTTCTTTCCCAAAAGCTTAAATACTTAAAGGACTTGTTTTTAAGTGATGAAATAGTTTTGGTGACCAACTGTGTTATAAGAGAAAAATCCTTTTCGAACTATATATTTTCAAATGAAAACTTTCGAAAATATTTGACAATATCCTATTGGGGATTTTCAAAGATAAAAGTGTTTCAAAAATGTTTTATAAAGGATTTCAAAAGAAAAAGTTTTCTCCCAAATGATTTAGAAACTTTCCGATAGCCTGAATAAGTTATCGAGGATTTCGATTTTGAAATTTGTTTTCGCCAAATGAAAGATGAGTACTAAAAGAATAGGAATCTAGACGTGAGACGTCGCCTCTAGTTTTCCATGTTAAGCACGTGATCTTGGATCAGTGTTAATTCGGGACCGTAAAGTCCTATTCATGATGTTATGGGCTACAAGTCCAATTCGCGGAATCAAGGACAGTTCATTCTGATCTCCGTTGTTGTGGGCTATTGTTCTTAGCATGTTAAGTTTAAAACATGACTAAAATATTGATTTCTATTACCGCAAACCTTGACTGCGGCCACGGTCTAGGGTGTTGTGATTGAGCATTCGGACAGTGTGTCCTATGTTTCTAAGTTTTCAAGTGATGGGGATATGATGTTAAGTCAGTAGCTTTGAGCTTTGACAGTGAAAGATTAACACAAAGAAAAACCTTGAAAAGGAAAGTTTTATTCATGTGCATTTCCCCTGGCAGACGTGCCTTATTCTTTCATTGAGGATACCCGAGGTATCTGAGAGTCAGTCCATGTGAGCGGTTCGGAGTCACATGTGACGTTGCTCGACCTATAGACCTTGTGCACCAGGTTGCGGTGGCAACAGCCCGAGGGGCTAGAGATTGACCAACTCTATTTCTTCTACAGTGGTAACATGGTGATGAGATCTCATGAGATTAGGATAGAGCCTGATATTGAAGTGTCATGCATATTTTCGAAAACTGATTGTGCGGGCTTGAGACCCTTTGATATAACACTGTTATATTATGATTATGCATGACTTAACCGTTAAACTGATTACGTGTTGTATGTAGCATGTATATGGTTGTTGTGGGATATATCTTATGACGGTATCTCACTCTTGCATATCTATATGTTCTTTTCTTCTTCTTGTATCGGTGTATGCGTATGCCTTAGATGGAACCCCTTGTTCCCCTAGTGCCCGCGATCACGAGGTCTGAGCAGTTCGACGAGGCTGGACGAGTGGGGAATTGGGCAGTGAGCGACGACGCGACTACAGCTACATATAGGGGACCGATTACGACGACAGAGTCTAACGCCAACGGAGAGCCGATCCGGAGGATTCACTCGGTTGAGGCTCGGACAGTGGCACTCCCACCTCCCTGGTTGTATCTTCATACACTACAGCTAGCTGGCCTTCTCCATCTACACGTTGAGCTAGTAGAGCCCATGGTGGAAGATCCCGAGGAGGATCCTGAGGAGGAGCCTCTCGAGGTGGTAGAGGATTGGTGGGAGGACGAGCTAGAGGCAGAGTACCAACCCCAGGACCCCGGTGAGGAGGATGTTCCGATCGACGACGGTGGTGAGGTCATCGACCCGGAATCTGACATCTCATCTGGCGGGAGTGTTTGCGGCCACTCGGATTGCAGGAGGCACTGGTAGTTTGTCGTCGGCTTTTGGAGTAGTCTGTTTGTCCCTGGCTTTTAGAGCCTTCTTTTGAGTCTAGTACCCAGATTTCCCCATTCCCAGTTTGATGCTTTATCTGTTTCTTTGTTCCTGTTTCAGTAAAGTTGGCCAGATTGATTAAGGCCTGTTGTGTAATCTAAAACTTAAGACCCCTTGAGGCAATGTTTTATAATATGATGTCGTTCCATGTTTTGAGTTTTATTATCTTTTACTTCACCTCTTTTCAAAAAGGAAAAAAAAAATTAAGCACCTTTTCAGTAACATTGTGTATGTTAAATGTTCTTTTCCGAAAGCGACCAGCGTTTAAATGAGTTCTTTTCCGCAAAAAGGGTAACCATGTGATATCCAAGTTAGGGTGTCACAAAAACTATTAACGTCAGTTTATTAATACAACTGACGTTAGTTTTGCACTATTAACGTCAGTTCATTTAAACAACTGACGTTAATAGTTTTACTTTTAACGTCAGCTGTATTTACGTCAGACATTATTCTGACGTGTAAAATCAATTTTGATTGACGTAAAAATTACTTATTGCACTAGTGAATTACTAACAATTAATGTAAATAAATATTCAGTTAACATGCAATATAGGCTATTAATTGATTGAATCAATAGATGAATTATTAACATATAAATTTTTATTTTTGATGAGAGAATTATTAACATATAATTTGAATAAGTAATAGCTTAACATAACTCATCTATTTTTTTTTTGTCAAAATTTCTTTAATGTCTCTAAACTTTAATATAAACTAATAATGAGTTAAACACAAATAAGCAACTTATTAACATGCATATGTATTAGAAGCTGCTAATTGACTAAGTAAAAATAAAATAATTATTGATATGATTTTTTATTTTTAAATTTTATTAATAAATATGGAACTAGATATTTTATTCACATGTAGAAAGAGATTATAAATAACCTCCCAAGTCCCAAAATTTCATCGGAAATCTGGTACAAATTAACTCCTGCATTGACTCTTCATTTTTTCCCCTCTTTTTTCTAATAGGGTATTAATAGAAAATAAACCCCTCATTATACACTACACATTTGGTTTTAAAAAAAAAACTCTGGACATATAATGAAGTCACTTTTGGTTTTTTTTATACTTCTTTCTAATAAATTATTAAATATAAGATAAACCCCTCATTAACATAGTGTTTGGTTGGAGGGGTTTGAAGGGGAGGGGAGGGGAGCAAAATCCCTCCTTAAGTGAGTTTTGCCTCCCCTCCAATAATGAGGGGATTTGGAGGGGAGGGGAGGGATTTTTAAACATAACCTATGTATTGACTAAAATATCCCCACTTATGTATTTTAAAATAAATAATTATAAGGGTTTAAGAGTAAATTTGTTTTAAAATCCCTCCCCTCCCCTCCTGAACCAAACATGAGAGTGTTGTTTCCCCTCCCCTCCCCTCCTCCCAACCAAACACAATAGCTAGTTAAAACCCCTCCCCTCCCCTCCCTTCCATTAAAATCCCTCCCCTCCCCTCCCCTCCTTTGAACCAAACACACCCTAAGAGAAAAGTCTCGAGGCTTGTGAAAATGAAAACGAGAGTTTTCTTCTACTCTCGCCTAGTCCCTCTGCGTATCCGCCCTGTAGCCATCATCAGTTCATCAAGGAAAACAAGAACCAGATCTTGTGCAAGCGATTTGAGGACAATGAAAGCCAACCTCAACTGATCTGGTGCGACTTGAGGAGAACGATAACCATGATGTACAGATCTGCAGAGGCGGCGGCTGCAATGCAAGCAGCACGCGGCGGCAGAGTTGCTACCGACAATGGCTACTGGTGCGACGGCGGCATCGTTCGTGGACGGCGTTTGTTGAGGATTGTGTGACCGTTGCGGTGTGAACTGCGGACTTTGCGACCGTTACGGCGGAAAATCCGCTATGTTGCGGCCGCTACACTGTTCCGTTGCGGCTGTTTTCCGTGATTTCGAGTCACACCGCTATTGCGGCGTGATGCGGTTGCGGCCATCGCCGTTACAGTTTTATTGCGGCCGCATTAGTGGTTTTGGACCGCAATTGGAACCCATATTCGAGTCGTGTGAATGGAAAAAAGAAGTGTTGATAGAGCTTTGCCCCCTTACAATTAAATGGGTCTTTTCGTCTTGAGTCAGATAAGTCGAAGTTCTATAATTTTCGGATACCGAGGGTCTTAGCCAAAAAAAAAAAAATGAAAAACTAAGTTCCACTTATTGCTATGATGGAAAAGGCTAAGTTAAAAATCTCACCTTGTGGTAGCTTTTGACAGGAGTTGTGTATATGAGAAAAGTGTATTCAGGTGCTGGACCCAAGCCTAACACGCTTCCTGTTCCGATAAGCAATGGCCTAATATACAGTGAACCTTGTCCTGCAGGAGGCACCTGACCAAAATTGAAGCACAAACTTGTTTAGGCATATTGTGTAGAAGAACATAAAAAGGGAAAAAAAAATGAGTGAGTTTTAGGTACATAGTAGATACCCAACGTTTGTTGGCATGGACAGTTTGCTTTACTGCATTAACAAATTGCTCAATTGATGGGTATGGCATGCACATTCTCTCTGCTCCTATCTTCATACGTCGAGCATTCTCTTCTGGTCGAAATAGCACTATACGCCCATCCTCAGTTCTGTATGCCTTTGTCCCTTCAAATATTCCCTATAGACATCCATGTAATATGTATTTGAGGTTTTAGCCATTCATAATTCAGATCAAGTTCAACTTGTTTTATACCATTGAATATGTGTCACACATTAGACCTAACAATTTTAATGCTATATTAGATGTGTCACAGTGTCACACCTTAGAGCTCAGAGAGCACATATTATTTGGACAATGTGAAGAACTAACATAAATTAGCACTACGTTGTTTTTTCTTATGTTTAACAGAACAGGTTTTGTTTGGTTTAGAATTGAAATAAAGCGAATACGATATTGTAGGAATGATTGTGGCCACTAACCTGTCCATAATTTAAAATTGCAGCAGATGGAGTGATCTCTATATTCCCATAGGGAGTAAGGCTTCCATCAGAAAACTTCTCTCCTTCAGAGCATTTCATGACATACAGGAAATCAGTTGGAACTACAGCAAACCCAATTTCATCCCAGTTGATGTCTTTGTATTTCTCACCGTCAGCACTGCTTTTTCAAGGGGGAAACAAAATCTTGGTGAGAAGATTAAAATTGAAAAAAAAAAAAAAAAAAAAAAAAAAAGAGAGAGATGGAAGAAAGCAACAGATTCTAAATATTCAAAACATTTTTGCCAGAACGATTTGGTTTTGTTTTTAATCTTCTGATGGATGAATGGCTCCAACTACTTTGATTTATTTAATCAAAGTAATTTTGTTTAGTCATTCCATTTCTTACCATTCTTCTAACATAGCCTAACTGTTGGCAAATTCTGGTACAAAATTCTGGCTGTATAGCATTATTTGAAATAACGAAAATTTAGCACTTTACAGTCGAGGTGTCAACGAATGACACTATGTCTGTAGAGTGTAAACTTTTTCAAAGAGAATGGCATCTGAAAGATCGTAAACTACCTGTTAGGAGCAGTTTCAGAGGCTGTCTGAATAAAAGGGGAAGCCATCGTTAAGAAATGTGGTCTATCTGCAACAAAATGCCACCATGTATGTGACAATGAGCTTATATATATATATATATATTAAAAAGTTTTAAGGAAGTGCCTATAATATTAAAATCTCTTACTTAAATTTGATGGTAGTATTTTGTTTCTGCACGGACCCCACTATTGGGAAAAAACCCAAGTATCACATTAACAAGAGATAGTATCTAATAAGAGCTTATAAGTAGTGGGCAATCTCATCCTATGAGCTAGCTTTTGGGATTGAGTTTGGCCCAAAACCTAACATGGCATCAGAGCTATCCTAGACCCATTGTTGGGCCACCCACCATATTATCCACGCACTAAGGCCAATAGTGCTGGGCGTGAGGGGTTGTATTGGGAAAAAACCCAAGTCTCACATTGACTAGAGATAGTATCTAATAAGAGCTTATAAGTAGTGGACAATCCTCATTCTATGAGCTAATTTTTGAGATTGAGTTAGACCCAAAATCTAATACCCACCAAGTAAGAATCGCTAGAGTGAAAGTGAATGCATGAACAATTTTCAATGCACAAAATTTGCATATATTCAATCACACATATTAATTTATTTATTTTTGTCCTGTGAGTTTAGTTTTGGGACACCGTAGATATAATATTTTTTATCATGTTAATTAATTACAAATCATTCTTTGTATCTTTGTATTATTTGTGTAATACTTTTAACAGGAGTCAAACTTTTTTAATAACATAAATTTATAATTGATTGATAATATTGAAAATCTTTACGCTCAATTAATTTTCCACTCTTATATTATAATCATTAATCAAATTATCTTTGCTCTGAAAATACTAAATGATTAGGATTTAAATGTAAAAAAGTGATAATAAAAAAAAAAGTAACGTGTCCTTTTAAATTTGATGACATCCAAACGTGTGACCACTAGTCAAAGTAACACAAAAAGGACTAATAAGGGGGGATTAGGTGTGATTGAGTGCCAGCTACCAAAGTAGTTATAAAATGTAGTGTGTATAATATTTAATTATTTAGAGAAATGCTAATTACTGTCCTAAGAAATTAAAATACAATTTTTTTTATGGAAAATTGAAATGATGTAGTTAATGTCGTGATTTTTTTTATTTTTTATTATAAATTAATGTCGTGAAATTGTGTTATAAAATTTTCAGTAAAAACTTACATTTTATTTGATCCCTTAACTAGTGTCATTAAGGTTAGAAGTCCCTCTGTTTTGGCAGGTCATTTGGAGGAACTACTATTACAACACAATGGCTTTTTCAAATTAAGGGAAAGGCTCGAATAGAGTTTGGAGGATGGTTTGACGTGCAACTATATGGTCAATTTGGCTACACCGGAATGATTTAGTTTTTAATCAACAAACACTTGACTTTGACAAGGTAATTGATTTGATCAAAGTAAGAGTATGGTATTGGTGCAAAGGGTTGGTGAAAAAGGGTTGCTTTTCTTTTAATGATTGGTGTATTAATCCAGCTTATTGTATTAGATCCATTGAATAGTTGTCTTAGTTTCCTTTGACTTGTTCTTGGTGTAGCCTCCATCCTGTCACTTTGCAACAAAGACTATCAGGAGCCTTAGTTTTTATATGGTGGATATGTTGTTGAAACTGACAGACATATCCTATAAAAAGTTTGGGGACTGGTCTTTGGGTTTTTGTGGTGGGCGTGGCTATAGGAAGCAGCTTGACTGTTATGTATTTCCTTTTGATTTCCTTATGTATATGGGTTAATAATACCCCTTATACTCTATCTAATACATCATTATTTATCAATTAAAAAAAAAGTTAGAAGTCCTAATTATTTATTAACAATGAACCTAAAAGTTTTGTCATAAGCAACTCGGATAGGAGGTCCATACAAAGAGGAGTTAAACAACTCCAATGTATTGTATCAGTGAAGATATACTAGTGCAGAAATGACTTTCAACATTGGTTAAAACTGACTTTCAACATCGGTTGGGCAGGCGATGTTGAAAGTATGACTTTTAACATCGGTTTCCAACCATTGTTAATAGTGCACTTTTTAACATCGGTTGCCTTCGAGCAGATGTC
This sequence comes from Echinosophora koreensis, assembly GCA_035048595.1. Lineage (NCBI taxonomy): Eukaryota > Viridiplantae > Streptophyta > Magnoliopsida > Fabales > Fabaceae > Echinosophora > Echinosophora koreensis. The sequence goes on along the minus strand of JAPCYP010000048.1, from coordinate 2,315,845 downwards.
AAAAGTCTTTTTTTTTTAAAAAAAAAATTTGAGGTTTGTTATATCAGTTTGGTCACATATTCAGCAAAATAAACATAGGATGTGCACTTAAACATGTTCCCAACAACATTAATTCATTGTCAAATGCAAACTTCAACTTACAATATCATTTCTAGATACAAACTTCAAGTTACATAGCAACTACATCTCTAAACTACCCTAAACTCATGATCTAACTTGTTATAGATAACAAAAACGAAAAGTAGTGTTTGACCCACGTTATGGAACATTGATTCTTCTTTGTATTCTAAAGGTAAGCAAGGCTGAGCACCATTCAGGAACATGTCTCCTTCATATATTATGAACCCAGACTTTCGCTCTTCCTTATTTGCCATCTAGGGAACCATTTTCATCACAGCCATTAGTAAAATAATAGGAATACACACAATATACTTGGCGATATAGATACTATAACTTTGAGCATTGCTATACGCTACATGAAATGAGCCCACATTTTTATTTAACATGAATCCTTACAAGCCCATATTACATGTTGTGCGACATCCCTTCTAGGGTCATCACATAGTTACTCAAAAGCGGAAAATAAAATAATTAATCGCCGGTTACTTTCGGAAAATAAACTTTAAGTTCATAGAAATGGTGATAAATTTTTTTTTTTGCAAACATCGATAACATAAACAAACATATCTATACATATATCAGTTAAAGACATACTACATCACTAGTAGGAGATTACAAAAGAGCCCTCATAAGTATAGGCTATTCTCCATAAAACTAAGTCAGAAAAATAAAGACATATACATATAACATAACGAGTAGTCTAGAACCATAAAAAAAAACCCATGGCTCTCAGTAGACAGATCAAAAACTGACAAGACTCGCTACCCCCAAACTATATCTATAGCTAGTCAAGCTAATGAAAACCATTGGGGAGATCATGATGGTCACCCCCACCTCCAGCTGGTGAAGATACCTCTGCTCTCGCTTCCTCGTCAGAAGAGTCATCATTATCAACGGTAGGAGGGTGAAACTCAGGATCATCCTCAAAGTACTCATCGGGGTCCTCCTCGATCTCAGGATCCTCTGCCACCTCGACAGGAGGTACTGCTGGGGCTGCTATCTGAAGACACTAGTGGAAATTATGTAATATACGGGAACGATTTACGTCAGTTAACCATATGTTTGACGTTAAAAAGGAGGCGATGGCAGTTTTGTAAATAAAAATCACTATTTACGTTAGTTGTTTAATGAACTGATGTTAAAAGTGATATGCAAGAATGATTAACACTTTTAACGTCAGTTATTTATACAACTGACGTTAAAATTGTGATTTTTACTTCAGTTAAATAAAAAACTGACGTAAATAATCCTATATTCATCATTCCTATCTTTCTTTCGTTGTCATCTCCTTCGTTATCACTCTTAACGCAGATAACTCCATATATAGTGCTTTTTATTTCTAATCTTAATTAGCTTGAATTAATAAACAAATTCATGTGCAAATTAAAATAAATAAACACTTAATATAAAACAAGTTATATATATATATATATATATATATATATATATATATATATAATCAAATCGTATCTCATTGAAGTGATTCATAAGTTACAATTACATGATTAAAAGATAAAAAATTTCTGCAACGTAGCCCTAAAATATAAAAAAGTTTCTAATTCAACATCAGTTTCTTCTCAGTCCTATCCTCAGAAACTCCAATGGTTGCATGATCCGGATCCCCTTCGTACCCCTCAGTTGAAGTCCTTGATGCTCCATCTGAGGCCACAGTCACTTGCTGCGAAATCAGAGGCCAACAAGCTAAGGGTGCACTCGATTTGTTTCAGCAATGGTCCTGGAACAGTCACTGGCTGCCAAAGCTGAGGTGAGCAACTCACATTATGTGATTTACTCAACGTCAGAAGTTGCTGGCTATCAAAACCGGGGTGAAAGGGAAACCTTATCATCCATGTTATGTGATTTACTCAACCTCAGAAGTTGTTTGACCATTAAGACAGAAACCTTTGAGTCTAGGTATAGGAAGAAATAATAAAAATCTCAAATATGGCAGAGCCATATTGTGTGTGAAAAAATAGAAAACAAAATATAGGGGAAGAAGTGTGTGTATTATAGAGGAAGAATGGTACTTTATATAGAGAAGGACTGCCTGATTTTCTTCAAAACTGAGTCTATAAACTTAATGTTCATTAAGAGGATTAAGTTACAAGGCGCATGGGAAGGTAGCACAGTAGTCAAAGGTATAAATGTTTTTGTAGAAACTGATAAACCTTTAACGTCAGTTGTCTTAAATAACTGACGTTAAAACTATTTTAAAAATAATAAAACATATATTTAACATCAGTTGTCTTAAATAACTGACGTTAAACAAATGAACTTTTAACGTCAGTTGTTGTACATAACTGATGTTAAAATTTCAATTAACGTCAGTTCTTTGTAACAAATGACGTAAAATATTGTTTTATTTCGGTTATAACGTTTACACCCGCGCGCTCTGTATGCCTTCTTCACTAAGCTCTGTCTCTGTTCTTCTCTTTTCATCACTCTCACTCTCACTCTACCCTAATCGCGAGCTACTCTCCACCGCCACCACTGCGAGGGCTTCTCCACAACCACCGTGAGGTATACTCTTTCTCTCTCTTTCTCTTAACCCTAACTCAGTCTTTCCCGCTCACTGTCTGCCTTGTGAACATTGCGCGCACTAACTCTCCTTGTCCCTCTGACTCTCAGCTACCACATCGAACGTTGGCCACCACTCGAGCTCCCCTCCCAACCACCATGCGAGCACTTATTTCTGGTGAGTTCTTTAGGGCACTAATTTTTTTTTTTTTTGGTTTTGAGTGTATGTTGAAACTGTAGTCTCTGTAGTTGAAACTCAGAGTTTGAGTTGTTTGGAATGTCTCTATTTCTGGTCGAGGGCTTTGTGTTTTCTCTTATTTTTCTTCTGCTGTCATGACCTATTTCAAAATGGGAAGAAATTTAGAGTTGCTTGTAGCATGTGACATCAACAATTGCTCATTGGAATTCTGTTTTGATAATTTATCTTAATCTGCTGCTTTCTTTTCCTTGTTAAGAAACCTGAAAATGGTGTAAATTTGAGATAATTTGAACACCTAGCTTGTATCATGCTCTCTGGATTGATTCATATGGCTGAGTGGTTATAGTACTGGATATAGCAATAGTCCTAATATGTGTTGTTGTCTGCTTGATGAGAAGAATGATGTGAGATTACTGTGGAAATAAACCACCTAGCTTGTATCATGCTCTCATCTGTCATTTTTCAAAAACTAGTTTTCAATCTCTCGTATTGTGCTTATATTGGATATATATTTGTATATCTACAGAACCTATCTAGCTATGGATAGTAGTTGGATGGTTTGTAAGCGGACAAGTGCTGAGTATTTGAAGGGAGTGGGAGAGTTTATAGAATTTGCTCAAAGGAATGTTCCTAATAGTAATGGAATGTTCTATTGTCCTTGTGTCAAGTGTTTGAATACGAGGAAATATACTGTGAAGGATATATGTACTCATTTGATTTGTGAAGGGATTTGCTTGAGTTATACAAGATGGATATGGCATGGTGATGTGTTGTTGAGTACTAAGACAAGTGTCTCCCAAAGTGAGGACGTTGACGTAGATATGGAGGATGATCGAGTAGAGGACATGATCCGTGATATTGGACAAGAATCTTTTCATCGAGCACATGTGTATGATTGGTTATGCGGTGATGCAGATAAGCCTTTGTATCCAGGGTGTACTACTCATACACGGTTGTTGGTAGTGCTAAAATTGGTTTGTGTGAAGGTGAGAAATGGTTGGACCGATAAAAGCTTCACTGAATTGCTTGAAGTGTTGAAAGACTTGCTTCCGGAGGACAACACATTGCCTGACCATAACTATGAGGCCAAGAAAGTATTGTGTCTAATGGGTATGGAGTATAAGAAGATACATGCATGCCCCAATGATTGCATATTGTACACGGGTGTTCATGAAGACAATCACGATTGCCCCAAGTGTGGGTTATCACGATCGTCCGAAAGCATCTATTGTTCAAAGGTATGTTGCAGAAGAAGCTATTGAGTTTTGTTCGGACTACCTTCATAAAACAGATCCTATAGGGGTTCCTAAGCCTCGGCATAATGAGATAAGATGTCAAGGTAAGGGTACACATGGTTTCAGAATTAATAGCAAGGGTCGGGAGGAAGTGCTTCAAGCACATTTGTATGTATTGAACAACATCGATTCTATTCAACCTTACTTATTTGAACATAAAAGAAAAGTCAACCAAGAAAACCCTCGAATGAGCGAAAGGTGGTTGTTGAACAAGCATAACAAGACTTTCTTACAATGGTTCAAGGAAGAAATGCTTTAAGGATGGTAGTACTGCTTCTGATGACGTAAGATGGCTAGCACGTGGGCCTAGCTTCAACGTCATATGTTGGAGCGGATACGACATCAATAACTTTTCCTTTTATATAAAGGAACAAGATAACAAGAGTACCATGCAAAATAGTGGGGTTATGATCGTGGCCGAAGCAATGCACTTCTCTAGTGCAAAGGACACAAAACCCGTTAAAGCACCGACACCTTACTTTGGATATATTGAAGAGATTTGGGTGCTCGATTACATTAAGCTTACGGTGCCGGTTTTTAAATGTAAGTGGGTTGATAGTAAAGGTGGTGTACAAACCGATGAATGGGGGTTCACAATGGTAGACCTCAACAAGTTAGGTCATATAAATGAACCTTTCATAATGGCTTCCCAAGCAAAACAAGTGTTCTACATCACTGATCCTTCTAACAAAAGGTTGTCCGTGGTTCTCCAAGGAAAAAGCATGTATAATGGTAGTGATGAAAATCAAGATTCAAATATTGATATTCCTGATTCTCCTTCTTTTTCAACAAACATGCCTACTATAATTGAGGAAACACAGGTGGACGATGTACATGCCACTCGTGATGATCATCACGAAGGGATATTGATGTAGGAAGTTTAAACTTGATTATAGTGTGAGTTTTTTTCTTTTAAGGTAAATGTTTTATTTATCCAGTTTAGTATAGATTTATTTTTATCTATCCATCTGTATTTATTTATCCAGTTTAATATATATTTTTTCTGAACAAGCATATATATGGATCAGTCAGATCACCCACATACACGGGAGGACACATTGTGGGGCCTACACAGGACACGATGCGCTTGGCAGAATTCTTCTTCAAGTATATATGCTGCTGAAAAAAGAATTGAGAAACTACCTCCTGATCATACTTAGATGAGTAGTTTTGTTTTTAGACTTTTTAGAGACTAACATTTATATATACTTAGATTGGTAGTTTTGTTTTTGGACATTAGAGGCTAAAATTTATATATATATACTTGTAGATACTTATATTTTTCCTATACATGGGTTTTGGTTTTAAGTCCCACCATTGTTTCCTTTGTATATTTCTTTTCTTTTAGTAATATTGAAATTTAAGGGTACACTTTATGAGACCCTATTTTTGCCGAAGTTGAGTGTTTGCAATTCTGTAGCAATATTCTCTGTGTAGTTGGGATGTTTACTGACTGCAGGGACAGCTGGGGGTAGTGTTATTTTAAAACCGAATTTTAAAAAAAATAAATAAATCTCTTAATGTCAGTTGTTTCAAACAACTGACGTTAATAGTCTTTTTTTAAAAAAGATACTCTATTAACGTCAGTTTTTTAATAAAACCAACGTTAAAAATAAAACTATTAACATCAGTTCATTAATACAACTGACGTTAATGTTACAATATTAACGTCAGTTTTATTAAACAACTGACGTTAATAGTTTACTTTTAACGTCAGTTAAACAACTGACGTTAAAATGTTAACTATTAACGTCAGCTGTATTTACGTCAGACAGTATTCTGACTTGTAAAATCAATTATGACTGACATAAAAAGCACTTATTGCACTAGTGAGACACTGAATCGACTGAGGTGGAACGACAAGTAACCCGTGCTCAGCCAAGAACTGTAGGTAAAGCCAAACTGGAGGTAGAGATACCTCGACAGTCTCCACAACATGCATCCTCCACTCTGGTCCCGTAGCTACTGTGTCGGCGGCCTCTCGACTAGGGCCAAAATACGTGGGGCTCAGTTCCCCTGGGTTAATCTCCCAAGCGCCAGTATGGTGTGCATGATCAAACGTGATCGAACGCAGCCTCGAATGTGCCTAGAGGCAAATCCGGGTACATCTAATCTCATATGTAAATATATATGCACAAGTAGAGAAACCACAAATAAAACATGCAAGAGTGAGAAACCAATATATGGATTTAACTCGACAACTACATGCACGACACAATAGATAACACATACACATATACATGTTATATCAACATAAGCATTTATATCAAGCTAATAGTTTACCAACGGGTTTCACACCCCACACGTCATCATTTGAAAAACTATGCATGAACACTTCAAACACATCGTCTAACTTCGCACTTAATCTCATGAGATATCCCAACTATAGTGAGTTGATCAGACTCAATTGCCATACAAGGCAAAAACGCACACAGTGTAACACCCCGTTTTTCAGAAGTATTTTTATAAACCTGGTTTTATTAAGTTGGAATTATCGGTTGAGGGCTTAGTGGGATTTTTGGCTTAAAAGTCCCTTTTTGGTACATGAGCACGCCCGTGCTCATTATCCAGCACGCCCGTGCTTAAAGTCAGAAGCGTGTTTCTGATTTTAAGTTGAGCATGCCCGTGCTCACTGTGCGGACCGCGTCTCGCTGACGCTAAGTCCAGCACGACCGTGCTTGATTAAGAGCACGACCGTGCTCAGGTTCGAGTTTTATAAATGTGCACAGAACCAAGGGTTAACATCATAACCCTAATTGTGATGGCTGCTGCTACCTTGTTGCGACCAGAACTCACTCTTCCCCTGTTTCCTCTTTTCCCAGTGCTATAGTTGCGACACCCTAACCTGGGGTCATCACATAGTTACCCAAAAAGCGGAAAATAAATTATTAATTGCTGGTTGCTTTTGGAACATTTATTAATTTCAAGCCAAAACATTCGGGTGTAAAAAAAAATTTTCGTTTACAGTAAACTCATATTGTACATCACCACACAAAGAGATACTCATATTCAGAATAAAGCCGCCAAGGCATACAACTTTTAATAATTAAGTTTCAATTTCCAAAACAGAAAATTAAACCTAAGACTAAAGTTTAACACCAAAGTTACTGACCATTTCGACACACCACCCAACTAAGATTCCTAAGCTGGTCACTCTACAAGACATTTATCGGAAAAACTCCGCTGCCGTTCCCACAATCAAAATACCTCTTCAAGTATCTAAAACTAAGTCCCGAAAGACTTAGGGAAACTTCTCAGCTCCATCTGCACTAGTGTACCAATGTACAACAGCAATACCAGAAGAAACCTGATGTATTTGTAAGGGTGAGATGCCAATATATGAGTTTATAACGATAATCACATGCACCACATATTCAAGTAGCACATAGTCATGCATAACCATAATAACATAAGATTCTCATAACTAAACAAGTAGTTTATCACTGGGTCTCATACCCGATCATCGTCATTTTAAAAATATGCATGACACTTCAACATTCATCGTCTAACATTCACACCTAATCTCCGGAGATCCCAACGTCTTCAAAATGAGTTGATCAAACTCGATACATCGTCTCATTGGCTAGCTAAGCACAAAAATAATACATCGTCTCATTGTCCATTTAAGCACAATGATATGTACATCGTCTCATTGGCAACTAAAGCACAATGATACATATACATCGTCTCATTGTCTATTTAAGCACAATGATAATACACCGTCTCATTGTCCATTTAAGCACAATGATATGTATATCGTCTCATTGTCCACTCAAGCACAATGATACATATACACCGTCTCATTATCCATTCCAGCATAATGATATATACATCGTCTCATTATACATTCTAGCATAATGATACACATACATCGTCTCATTATACATTCAAGTATAAGGATACATTGTCTCATTATACATTCAAGTATAATGATACACATACATCGTCTCATTATACATTCAAGTATAAGGATACATTGTCTCATTATACATTCAAGTATAATGATACACCGTCACATGATACCTTTTCCATTAAGGTCTCATGTTAAACAACGTCGGGCACGTCTGCCGTAAATGCAAATGTAAAACATTTTGTTCTTGATACTTTTCTTTGTGTTCAATCTCCTTTTGCTGAAGCTCAAAATGGCTTACGACTAACCATAGTTTTAAACATCTTTAAAACTTTATTAATAACACAGGACCTCAAAGTCCGAGTGCTCAATCACGACACCCCTAGACCGATGCACCAGTCATGGGTTCGTGGTAATAGAAAACATCTTTAATGTTTTTAACTCAGTAGACACCAAGTCTACAGTAGACACCAAGTCTACAGGACCTCAAAGTCCAAAGGACCCCAAGTCCATAACACAACACGAACCTTAGTACCCCGACGTCTCGGTTACTAAGTTCAAAACCACTTTAACACAGTTGAGTTCAACTTGTTTTTCGGAAAATCATTTTAAATGGGAAATAAAACCGTAAGTTAACAATTTAACTTTTTATAAAAGATGGTCACTTGAGGCTCAAGTTGTTTAAACTACGTACTGCCGCTTTAGGATTTCTTGCCGTCGGTATTTTTCCAAGTTGCCGTCAAATTAGCCCTTTAAGCCAAATTTTAGCTTATTTCACTTAAATATTTTTCTAAAATCATTATTAAGTTATTTTTCAAAATTAATTTCATAAAATAACTTTTAATAATATTCCGGAATTTATTACGTAAAAATCAGCAGTACAAAAATATTTTCACGGTTTCGTCCTCACTGTGACTCATAAATCACTCTTACAGCGATAAATCATTAAAATAATGATATTTTCCAAAACTCTTTATTTTTCCCAAATAAATATTTTCCATTAATATTATATTCCAATATTTTACCGTTAAAACATTGAATATAATTTACGAAGCTTTTCAAAGCTTTTATCTGATTAGTTAATTGGGCACTGACCACTGTCAGGCTTTTCAAACAACAACCAACAACATCATCACAGAAATATTTCCAGACAGATCATGCATCACAGCATAATAATATAATTGCAGATAAACAATTAAATGCAAACAACTAACACAGATCAAAATAACAGAACATAAACAGAATTAAACAAACACCAACAGATAAATAATTACAGACAACACTTGATAACACATGATTATAGGAAAAACTCCTCAGGTATTCTCCCCTTACCTCTTGAAGTTACAGAACACTTTCCACGTATTGTCGATTTTGATTTCGGCACGCGTCAAAAAACTTTGGCTTGCGTCAAGAAACTTCGTCACAAAGAAACTAGTGTCACACACAACAAAACAACCCAAGATCAATCCACAAATTCTCTCCTAACAAAAGTTAGGTTCGGCCCTCATGACTTTAAATTGACTAAACATGATAAAGTTTTGCAAGCTTTTGGATTAGTGATCCTTAAGCACTTAAGACATAGGATTAGGGACTTAATACAAAAGATTGAAACAAAATCTTCTAACCCTTAAAGACATAGTTTCGGCCATGGTAAGTTCATAGGGCTAGGGATTTTTGTTTAATACAACAACTTGGATTCAATAAAGATCTATACTAACAAGATAGGAAACAAGATCACTTATCAAAAACATAAACAAAATCTCCTCCAACTATACCCACATAGGTTCGGCCATGACAAGGAAAATGAGGAGGAAATTTTAGTTTAAATCATACTCTTGGATTATGAATATAAGGATGATAACAAGAACATAGAAATTAATTTCATACTCATAGGATTTTTCTATGATTCTCTATGGATTTTCAAACTTCTAGATCTAGAAATGGGAAAATATGATTCATGGCATAAACATGAGAAACAATTTGAATATGAAAGCTTAGATGATCAAGGAGTTGAGCTTTTACCTCTTGAAGATTGAAGACATGAAGAAAATGATCAACCTTCACTTAGTTGAAAACTGGACAGCTTGAGGGTGTGATGGTTTTGTGAGTGTATCTCACAATATACTCATCCAAAAATCACAAACTTTGGCTTGTTAGAAATATAAGAAGAAAAGGAACAACTTTTATGTTGAAGGTTTTATTTGATTCGGATCATAACATGGGTGAAAATAGGCTTCTTTCCGCTGTCTCGCATGGATCTGAGGATTCTGGGCAGTTTCTGTATTTTGGTCATAACTCTCAACATACTCATCCGTTTTTGATGATCTTTAGCTCGTTGGAAAGAAGAGAGAAAGAGGAACAACTTTCATGTTGAGAGTTGTTCGAGTTTCAGAAAGGAAGAGGGTCATATTTTCGGTGGAAATTCGGTGTTCTTATGAGTTTTGTAACTTAGAGAAAATGGAGAAAGCTTGATGAGGAAGATGATGAAGTCTATTTGTAGAGGAGATGGCAAGGCTTTTTGAGCCTTGGGCTGCACCCTTCATGGCTTGGAGAGCAAGAATGGCCCAAATTCAAGAACAACCTAGAAGATTACTTAAGGACCAAAAGGAAATTAAAGAAAAGCTTAGGGACCAAAATGCAATTTCCATAAAAATTGTCATCATGATGCCATGTGCACCATTAATGCATTCACATGGTGACTCATCATGTGTGACTCATTGATATTATCCGTTAGCGGATCCCGGAAATCCCGTAATCTGCTCCGTTGCTTCCCCGATTAAAGACGACGCCCGGATAAAATATAATATTTCACTTTTTAGTGAAATATTTCAAAATAACCATAATTGTTGGAAATGAGATATAAAATCTATTATTTCGTTCTCGGGTCAAAATTAGGTTTTCTGATCAGTAAAATCTTACTGTCAGTGAAAACGCAGACCGGTCTCCATCTGAATTTTCATTTCCAAAACTTCCCTGTAACCTTATAAAAATAAGTATGACAGGGAAATGACCTTAGTTTATCCAAAGTCATTTTCTAAATCTCGGATAAAAATATAATCATTTATATAATTATTACCGATATTAGAAAGCCGAAAAATCGGGATGTTACAATAGTGGAGTTTTGGAGGCCGATTGGGAAGCCCTGTGCATTTGTTTTGGTTTAGAGGTAACGGTCCCTCTTCCCTTCTCTGTTTCTTTTGTTTCTGATTAGGAAAAAATAATGGTTGGTTGTGTTCTATTGTCCAAGGTTCGTTTTGGGTGTGAGCCGCTTAAAGGGAAGGAACCGGTTCGTTTTTTAGGACGCTGATAGAGCTACCTTCAATCTAGGAATGGGGAGAAAGGTAGTGTAATCATAGGCTCAGGGTTAGAATAAAGTAAAGGGGTTCCCATAACCCCGACTTGTTTGTATGAATATCTGTTTTTATATAGATGTGATTTGTTGATTGTTCTGAGAACATGATGGTGATTGTTAACATGCTATTTGTATGCCTATGTTCATAATATTTGGTTGTGTTTATGTTGTTGTGGTGATCAAGAACCTGATGACGTTTTTGAGTTGATGCTGAAAATTGATGAGTTTAATCCTTACAAATGTGTTGTTAATGGACCTTAGGATTAATGGAATTAAAACCCTAGAAATTGGTTAAGGTTTCAGTCTCTGTTCCTGCCCAGAACGGCACTGTCGCGCGATGAGCATGACCGTGCTGAATAGGGCACGACCGTGCTCGCAGTTGAATTCTGAAAAATGGTCGCGCTGTTTAGCACGGCCGTGCAGGGCAAAGAGCACGGCCGTGTTGCTGAGCACAACCGTGCCTAATAGGAAGCACGACTGTGCTCACCCCTCCTGGACAAAATCAGAATTAAAGAACTTTAAGGGGTTTCAAACCCCATTCTCCCAATAATGATAAGTTAATTAGACAACTTGGCTAATTTTCTCTAAAGATAATTAAGATGATGAGATGGTGAGGTGTTGAGTTGATAAGTCGGTGCCCATTGGGTACCGCAAGCTGATGAGTTATGCCTTAGTGCTTTTTGGCCGAGGAAGCCTTGACCCCACGGTTTGGGTCTAAGGTGTTGTGTACCGTGGTGGCCGAGAGTTTGCCCCAGGTGCTGCGGTTGATTCCGCTAAAGTCCTCAGGTACATTCCGCGAGGCAAGTTGTTGCGGTCAATTCCGCTGTTGTCTTCTGTCGATTCCGTTGGAGTTATAGAGGTGGCGTTTGCCGTTGTTGTTGTATTGCATACGCATTGCATCAGAGTTGTTGTTGAGGGATGTTCGACATAGGGGAGGACGTCCCAGAGTACGGTGATCTGGCCATCCACGGTTGGAGTAGATTCTCCTTGAGCCCTGTGACGAGGCATTCGTTGGTTTGATGCATTGGCTATCCAAGAAGTACATTCTCCGATGTTGAGTAGATTCTCAATGTGGATATTTAACTCTGAAATCGTCCATCCCGAGTTTAGTGGATCCACATGCATTGTTGGTTTAGCGGAGTAAGACTTCATTGCACTATATAGCATAATGATGATGATGATGTTGATGTTTGATGAGATGTTGCTATGCTTGTTGTTTACTTTACTTCCTACTTCCTTGCTATTATGTTTACATGATTCTTACTCCCTATGTTTGTTTGTTGTTGGCCTGATTGGCACCTTGCAGAGGATGACGAGCAGCCCGGAGAGGAGTGACTTTGAGGAGCCGCCACTCATAGTTAGGGCTTGTTTTCTTGTTTAGTTAGTTAGTTATTTCAGTTGTAGTCAGAGGATATGTTTCCGGAACGGTTATACCAGCTCTGAGTTGTGACATCGGGGTTGGGTTGTTTATTCTTAAGTTTATTCGTTTTTAAACTCATTTTATTTTCCACGTTGTGAACTCGTTCTTGTGGGACTTTTCTACCCCTAGACAAATGTTTTATTATATTCAGTAAAATACTAAAATGCATGTTTTTCATTTAATTGTTTAACTTTTGAATGCCTTATAACGTGCGGGATAGAAGGGTGTCACATTTAGTGGTATCAGAGCAGTTCGACCCTGTCCAGACATGGTATGATTCTGTCGTGAGTCTGTTGTGTGACTCTTGTTTGAACTGTCTATACTTGTGATAGACAAGGATGTTTTAAGTTAGTTGCCTATAGCTTTTACCCGCTTAAGTTTCTGTATGTAAGAGTTGTGTTGGACGTGTACTGGAACTAATGACAGGTACAGGACGCAACGATCAGGCGATTGTGGACGCATTGGCACTTCTGGCCAATGCTATTGGACAGGTCAACCCTAACAACAATGGTGGGCCAGCTAAGTTCCAGGGACTGGATAAGTTCCAGAGGAACAACCCTTCGTCGTTCAAGGGAGCGTATGATCCGGAAGGAGCCTTGCTATGGTTGAGGGAGACAGAAAAGATCTTTCGAGCCATGGATTGCAACGATCAGCAGAAGCTCATCTTTGCTACCTTCATGTTGACTGAGGAGGCTGAGCATTGGTGGGACAACTGTAGGCAGTGGATGCAGACTGAAGGCACAGCAGTTACATGGGCTGTGTTCAGACAGAGGTTCCTAGAGAAGTACTTTCCGGCGGATATTAGGGACAAGAAAGAGATGGAGTTCTTGTCTTTGAGGCAGGGATCATTGTCAGTTGGCGAGTATGCAGCCAAGTTTGAGGATCTGGCGAGGTACTACACTCCGTATCAGTATGAGACAGATGACCGCTCCAAGTGTGTCAAGTTTGAGGCTGGACTCCGACCTGAGATCAAGCAGGCCATCAGCTACCAGGAGATCAGAGTTTTCCCGATTCTGGTCAACAAATGCCAGATTTATGAGGATGCCAGTCAGTTCAGAGTTGCCAGTTCCTATAGTCAGAATGGCAAGAGGACTGATCAGAGAGACGAGGGCAAGCAACGGTATGCCCCGACGGGCAAGGACTTCAAGCAAAGTGGCAGGAAGCCACAGTTTTAGCAAAATAGCTTCAGGGGTAGGTTCTCTGATGCCCCTAGAGCTATGAGGTGTGGTAAGTGTGGAGCACCAGACCATTATTCGTCCCAGTGCAAGGGAACACAAGTCATCTGCTTCAGATGCGGCAAGCCTGGACACATTAGCCTTGAATGTGAAGGTGCCAAGGCCGAGCCTCCCAGCACTAGCAAGAACCAGAAGTCACATGCCAACAGACTGAAGACCACTGGAAGAGTCTTTACTCTTAGTGGAGCAGAAGCCTCCGAGTCTGATGACTTGATTCAAGGTACATGTTTTATTGATGGAACTCAATTAATTATATTGTATGATTCGGGTGCTACTCACTCGTTTATATCGCATGATAGGGTCAAGAGTCTTAAATTGCCTGTTACTTTTCTTGAGTTTGATTTGTTGGTTTCTACACCCACAAATAAACCTGTTTCCACTTCATATGCATGCAAGAACTGTCATATAGTCATAAATGATAAAAATTTTGTTGCCAATCTTGTATGCTTACCTTTGAAAGAACTGGATATGATTCTGGGCATGGACTGGTTATCTTCCAACCATGTCCTCCTTATGTCACCAGCTTGCCTGTTGTGCGAGATTTTCCTGAGGTGTTTCCGGGGGACGTTTATAGCTTGCCCCTAGAGAGAGATGTTAAGTTTAGTATAGACTTAGTGCCTGGCACCGGGCCAATCTCCATAGCACCCTATAGAATGTCTCCCCTAGAGCTAGCTAAGTTCAAGGAACAGTTGGAGGACCTGATGAAGAAGCAGTTCATTAGGCCTAGTGTGTCTCCGCGGGGAGCACCTGTGTTGTTGGTGAAGAAGAAAGATGGTAGTATAAGGTTGTGTGTCGACTATCGGCAGCTCAACAAGGTGACCATAAAGAATCGGTATCCCCTCCCTAGGATTGATGATCTTATGGACCAGTTAATGGGCGCTTGTGTCTTTTCAAAGATAGATTTGAGGTCAGGGTACCATCAAATTCGGGTTAAGTCTGAGGACATCCTGAAGACAGCGTTTAGGATGCGATATGGTCACTATGAGTACTTGGTTATGCCATTTGGTGTGACCAATGTTCCTGCGGTCTTCATGGACTACATGAACAAGACTTTTCACCCTTACTTGGATAAGTTTGTGGTGGTGTTTATAGATGACATCTTAGTGTACTCCAAGAGTAAGGAGGAACATGAGGAACACCTGAGGGTTGTCTTGCTGACCCTTAAGGGAAAGCAGTTGTATGCTAAGTTGTCGAAGTGTGAGTTATGGTTAGAGGAAGTGAGCTTCTTAGGACATGTCATCTCTAAGGGTGGAATAGCAGTGGACCCAGCTAAAGTAGAGACGGTGCTTTAGTGGGAGGCGCCAAAGTCTGTAACCGAGATTAGAAGTTTCTTGGGGTTAGCTGGGTATTATAGGCGGTTCATAGAAGGTTTCTCTAAGATAGCTTTACCCTTAATCCATCTCACCAAGAAGGGACAGTTGTTTGTGTTGGACTCTAAGTGTGAAGAGAGTTTCCATACCCTGAAGAATAGGTTGACATCAGCACCAGTGTTAGTTTTGCCAGATCCTAGTGAACCCTTCGTAGTTTACTACGATGCTTCTAAGCAAGGGTTAGGTGGTGTGTTGAAGCAAAATGGTAAGGTAGTAGCTTATGCTTCTAGGCAGCTGAAAACCCATGAGAAAAACTACCCTACCCATGATCTAGAGCTAGGAGCTGTGGTATTTGCCTTAAAGATCTGGAGGCATTACCTGTATGGACCGATGTTTGAAGTCTTTAGTGATCATAAGAGTCTGAAGTATCTCTTTGATCAAAAGGAGTTGAATATGAGGCAGCGTAGGTGGATGGTTAGGGAGATGGATCTGATTGAGGAATTTAGAGACCTTAGTCTAGCTTGTGAGTTTACCCCTAAGAGTATTAGGTTTGGTACCTTGAAGGTTACCAACAATCTGATGGACCAGATTAGAGAGGGTCAGAAGTTAGATAAGTTTCTCTTAGACCAGCGATAGTTGCTTGCTCAGGGCTGAGACCTTAGCTTTAAAGATGGCAGTGATGGTGTCTTGAGGTTTAAGGCTAGAGTTTGTGTGCCAGATGTTCCTGAGCTTAGGAAGCTGATCCTTGAAGAAGGACATAGGAGTGGATTGAGTGTGCACCCAGGTGCCACTAAGATGTATCAGGACCTTAAAAGGATGTTTTGGTGGCCTAGGATGAAAAGGATGTAGCTGACTTTGTGTATGTGTGCCTAGTCTGTCAGAAGGCCAAGATAGGACACCAAAGGCCTTCAGGTAAGTTGCAACCTTTGAGTATCCCAGAATGGAAATAGGATAGCATCTCCATGGATTTTGTGTCTGGACTCCCTAGGACTCCAGCTAGTTTTGAGGCTATATGGGTTGTTGTGGATAGACTGACTAAGTCTGCTCATTTCATTCCGATGAACATGGAGTATCCTTTAGAGAAGTTAGCCAAGCTATACATCAAAGAGATAGTTAGGCTTCATGGTGTACCCTCTAGCATAGTTTCAGATAGAGACCCGAGGTTTACCTCTAGGTTTTGGAATAGTTTGCAAGAGGCTTTAGGTACAAAGCTTAGGCTTAGTTCAGCTTACCACCCACAGACTGATGGGCAGTCTGAGCGAACCATCCATTCCTTAGAGGACTTGTTAAGGGCTTGTGTGTTAGAACAGTCTGGTAGTTGGGACAAGTTTTTGCCCCTGATAGAGTTCACCTACAACAACAGCTTCCATTCCAGCATTGGGATGGCACCTTATGAGGCTCTGTATGGGAGGAGATGTAGGACACCCTTGTGTTGGAATGAACCTAGTGATAGAGTGGTGTTAGGGCCAGAAATAGTCCAGGAAACAACAAAAAAGAACAGGTTGGTTCAGGAAAAGATGAGAGTTGTACAGGGTAGGCAAAAGAGCTATCATGATAAAAGGAGGAAGGTGCTCGAATTCCAGGAAGGCAATCATGTATTCTTGAGAGTTACCCCGACGACTGGGGTTGGTAGAGTGATGAAGGCGAGGAAACTTACTCCGAGGTTCATTGGTCCTTACCAGATCCTTAAAAGAGTCGGCGGTGTCGCCTACAAAATAGCCTTACCCCCGTTCTTGTCAAACTTCCACAATGTTTTTCATGTGTCTCAACTCAGGAAGTACATTCATGACCCTAGTCACGTGATAGTACCTGACACTATACAGTTGAAAGAGAACTTGACGTTTGAGGTGTTACCTCTTCGAGTCGAGGATAGGAGGGTGAAGCAGCTAAGAGGCAAGGAGATTCCTTTGGTCAAAGTGATTTGGAGTGGGGCAACTAAGAAAAGTGCTACCTTGGGAGCTGGAGAGCAAGATGATGGAGGCGTACCCGCATCTTTTCCCTTGAGGTACGTGTAAATTTCGAGGACGAAATTTTTATAAGAGCGTGGAATTGTAACACCCCATTTTTCAGAAGTATTTTTATAAAGCTGGTTTTATTAAGTTGGAATTATCGGTTGAGGACTTAGTGGGATTTTTGGCTTAAAAGTCCCTTTATGGTACAAGAGCATGCCCGTGCTCATTAGCTAGCATGCCCGTACTTAAAGTCAGAAGCATGTTTCTGATTTTAAGTTGAGCACACCCGTTCTCAATAGTAAGCACGCCCGTGCTCATTGTGCGGACCGCGTCTCGCTAACGCTAAGTCCAGCACGACCGTGCTTGATTAAGAGCACGACCGTGCTCAGGTTCGAGTTTTATAAATGTGCACAGAACCGAGGGTTAACATCATGACCCTAATTGTGACGGCTGCTGCTACCTTGTTGCGGCTAGAACTCACTCTTTCCCTGTTTCCTCTTCTCCTAGTGCTATAGTGGAGTTTTGGAGGCCGATTGGGAAGCCCTATGCATCTGTTTTGGTTTAGAGGTAACGGTCCCTTTTCCCTTCTCTGATTCTTTTGTTTCTGATTTGGAAAAACTGATGGTTGGTTGTGTTCTGTTGTCCAAGGTTCGTTTTGGGTGTAAGCCGCTTAAAGGGAAGGAACCGGTTCGTTGTTTAAGATGCTGATAGAGCTACCTTCAATCTAGGTATGGGAGAAGGGTTGTTCTGAGAACATGATGGTGATTGTTAACATGCTATTTGTATGCCTATGTTCATAATATTTGGTTGTGTTTATGTTGTTGTGGTGATTATGAACCTGATGACGTTTTCGAGTTGATGCTGATAATTGATGAGTTTAATCCTTAAAAACATGTTGTTAATGGACCTTAGGAATAATGGAATTAAAACCCTAGAAATTGGTTAAGGTTTCAGTCTCTGTTCCTGCCCAGAACAGCACTGTCGCACGATGAGCATGACCGTGCTGAACAGGGAGCACGACCGTGCTCCCAGTTGAATTCTGGAAAATGGCCGTGCTGTTTAGCATGGTCGTGCATGGCAAAGAGCACAACCGTGCTCAATAGGAAGCACGACCATGCTTCACTTAAGGGGCAGTACGACCTTCACGTGTTTAAGCACGACCGTGCTGGGGTTTAAGCACGACCGTGCTCACCCCTCCTGGACAGAATCAGAATTAAAGAACTTTAAGGGGTTTCAAACCCCATTCCCCCAATAATGATAAGTTGATTAGATAACTTGGCTAATGTTCTCTAAAGATAATTAAGATGATGAGATGGTGAGGTGTTGAGTTGATAAGTCGGTGCCCATTCGGTACCGCAAGCTGATGAGTTATGCCTTGGTGCTTTTTGGCCAAGGAAGCCTTGACCCCACGGTTTGGGTCTAAGGTGTTGTGTACCTTGGTGGCCGAGAGTTTGCCCCATATGTTGCGGTTGATTCCGCTAAAGTCCTCAGGTAGATTCCGCGAGGCAAGTTGTTGCGGTCGATTCCGCTGTTGTCTTCGGTTGATTCCGTTGGAGTTATGGAGGTGGCATTTGCCGTTGTTATTGTATTGCATACGCATTGCATCGGAGTTGTTGTTGAGGGATGTTCGATATAGGGGAGGTCATCCTAGAGTACGGCGATCTGGCCATCCACAGTTGGAGTAGATTCTTCTTGTGCCCCTTGACGAGGCATTCGTTGGTTTGATGCGTTGACTATCTAGGGAGTACATTCTCCGGCGTTGAGTAGATTCTCAATGTGGATATTTAACTCCGAAGTCGTCCATCTCGAGTTTAGTGGATCCACATGCATTGTTGGTTTAGTGGAGTAGGACTGCATTGCACTGCATAGCATAATGATGATGATGATGATGATGTTGATGTTTGATGAGATGTTGCTATGCTTGTTGTTTACTTTACTTCCTACTTCCTTGCTAGTATGTTTACATGATTCTTACTCCCAACGTTTGTTTGTTGTTGGCTTGATTGGCACCTTGCAGAGGATGACGAGCAGCCCGGAAAGGAGTGACTCTGAGGAGCCGCCTACTCATAGTTAGGGCTTGTTTTCTTGTTCAGTTAGTTAGTTATTTCAGTTGTAATCCAAGGATATGTTTCCGGAACGGTTATACCAGCTTTGAGTTGTGACATCAGGGTTGGGTTGTTTATTCTTAAGTTTATTCGTTTTTAAACTCGTTTTATTTTCGACGTTGTGAACTCATTCTTGTGGGACTTTTCTACGTACCCCTGGACAAATGTTTTATTATATTCAGTAAAATGCATGTTTTTCATTTAATTGTTTAACTTTTGAATGCCTTATAACGTACAAGGTAGAAAGGTGTCACACGTAGCTAAAACCTATTGAACACTGTCCAAACCCAAGGCACAATGATAAAACCGTAAATGGGGTTTCATTGTCCAACTCGGGCACAATGAATAAAATCGTAGCATAAGATACCTGACTCCGCAAGGTACTCACACATAAACCGTGGGCACGTCTGCCAAATGCATGCAAAAACATTTTGTTCTTGACACTTTTCTTTGTGTTCAATCTCTCCTTGCCGAAGCTCAAAATGGCTTACGATTAATCATAATTTTAAACATCTTTAAAACTTTCATTAATAACACAGGACCTCAAAGTCCGAGTGCTCAATCACGACACCC
The DNA here is from genome assembly GCA_035048595.1 of Echinosophora koreensis. Classification (NCBI taxonomy): domain Eukaryota; kingdom Viridiplantae; phylum Streptophyta; class Magnoliopsida; order Fabales; family Fabaceae; genus Echinosophora; species Echinosophora koreensis. The sequence continues at coordinate 2,295,917 of JAPCYP010000048.1, read as the reverse complement.
CTAGACCGATGCACCAGCCATAGGTTCGTGGTAATAGAAAACATCTTTAATGTTTTAACACAGTAGACACCAAGTCTACAGGACCTCAAAGTCCAAAGGACACCAAGTCCATAACACAATAAGAACCTTAGTACCCCGACGTCTTGGTTACTAAGTTCAAAACCTCTTTTAACACATGTGTGTTAAACTTGATTTTGGAAAATCATTTCAAATGGGAAATAAAATCACCAGTTAAAATTTAACTTTCAGAAAAGATGGTCACTTGAGGCTCAAAGTTGTTTAAAACACGTATTGCCGCTTTAGAACTTCTTGTCGTCGGTATTTTTCCAAATTGCCATCAATTAGCATTTTAAAAGCCATTTAAGCCAAATATTAGCTTTTTCCACTTAAATAATTTTCTAAAATCATATTTAAGTTATTTTCGAAAATTAATTTCATAAAATAACATTTTATAATATTCCGGAATTTCTTACGTAAAAATTAGCAGTACAAAAATAATTTCACGGTTACGTCCTCACTGTGACTCATAGTTCACTGTTACACCGATAAATCATTAAAATAATGATGTTTTCCAATATTCCTCATTTTTCCCAAATAACATTTTCCATTAATATTATATTCCAATATTTTACCGTTAAAACATTAAATATAATTTACGAAGCTTCTCAAAGCTTTTATCTGATTAATTGATTGGGCACTGACCACTGTCAGGCTTCTCAAACAACATCCACAACAATATCACAGTAATATTTTCATGCAGACCATGCATCACAACATTATAATAAATAACCGCAGACAACCAACTATACGCAAATAAAGCATCACAGATAAAAGTAACACAACTTAAACAACTTAAACACACACCAACAAATAAATAATTACAGACAACAACAATTGGCACGTAGCCATCGAATAAATCCCTCAGGCAATCCCCTCTTACCTCTCGAAGATTTCTCAGCTTCTGATTAAAAACTTTGTAGCCGATCCGGTTTCACGTACAACACAAAGTCACTTAACCTTTAAAAACCACAACCAAACAATTACTAATCAAACAATTAAAACACCAAATTCTCTATAATAGGTCATGGCCTCCTTAGGGTTTAGTGGCTAAAAATTTCTAAAATTGTCTAAGTCACTGGATTAATGATCCTAAGTACTTAAGACAATGGATTAGTGATTAATCAACAAAGTTTGAATAAAAAATTCTCCAACCCTCCAAACCCTAGATTCGGCCTTGAGGAGTAAATGGAGTTAGAGGTTTTTGTTTGATAAACTAACTTGGATTCATCATGAGTACATACTAGAAAGATAGTATATAAGATCATTTGTATAGAAAATGAACAAAATCTTCCTCCCACACCACACATATGGTTAGGCCTTGACAATAAATTAGGGGAGGAAATTTTGGTTTTCAACATACTCTTGGATTATGATAGAAGTGATGATAATAGGAACATAGAAATTAGTTTCACATTTTTAGGATTTTTCTATGATTTTCTATGATTTATCAAAGTTAAGAACAACTAAGATGAACATCATGAAATAAGCTTTAAAACAAGAAATGAATTGAAGAAACAATAGCTTAAAGATGATGAGGAACATGAATCACCTCTTGGAATTTGAAAATGGGCAAGGAATCACCAACTTGCTTCACAAATCAAGCTATGGAAGCTTAAGAGAAAAAGAGAAATGGAGAAGACGATGGAAGAGTTGAGAATGAGCTAGAGTCTTCAAGTGGCCTCTAGAATTTATGAGCAAGGAAGAAAAGGACTTGGGCTTGCAATGGGCTTGAAGGAGTCCAAGTCCATTTACTAAGTTTTCAACATAAAAATGCTTATGTCTTAACACTTGACATAGGAAAGTTCAAGAGTACAAAATGGTGTCATGAAAATGAATTCTTGGCCATGAGATTGGGCCTTTTGGGCGCAGCCCTTAATGGGTTTGAATGAGCCAAAATTGATCCACTTAACTTAGTGTATCATGGAAACTAGTTTAGGGACCAAAATGAAATTAAAAGAAAGTTTAAGGACCAAAAGGCAATTATTGGAAATTGTTAACATAACCTTAAGCCACACTAATCCCCTCACACGGATGACTCATTTATAAGAGAACATAGGGTTTATCTACTTATCAAGTCTCGAAACTCCCCGTAATCGGCTCCGTCGTTTACCCGATTGAATATAACGCCCGTAAAACCGTATATTATTTCACTTTTAATGAAATAATTCTAAAAATACACAATCGTAGGAAGTAAAATAAAAACATTAAGTTTTTCGTTCATGCATTAAAATTAGGTCTTCTGATCAGTATAAATATACTGTCAGTGAAATTCGCAGGCCGGGTTTCGCCTGACTTTTCAACCTAAATTTTAATCATAGCTTTCTACATTTAAGTAGAGTTGAGTGATGAACTCTGTTTATTTAAAATAATTTTCTAAAACTCAAATAAACATTTAAACATGTTCGTATACATTTCTGTTATTTAAAACAGTAAAAAGCAGGGTGTTACATATTGCATATCTGGTTGCTCTAAAATAACAGATTCATATCTAATTATTTGCTAAGCTGCATTTGCATTTCTAAGACACAATCAAGTAAGCAGCAACCAAGCTAATAAAAACACTCGAGTTAAACTCAAATTTGCAGGCAATGCCTCTCACTATTGTAACCTAGTGTTTGCAATCTAATCATGCACATTCTAAAGTCTAAACTCATAAAGCTAAGTTACCAGCTCTTTGAAATTTGGTCTATTTATATTTATACAGCATGCTCAAGACTAAGAAAAAAGACTAAAGGAACAGTTAGAAATGAAATAGATCTATAACTAAGGGCTTGTTACTTTCCAGAAACATATTTAATTTTCATTTTCTAAAATCTATATTGATTTTAAATTGATAATAAGAAGATGGAAGACTCATACAAATAAATAATTGTGACAAAAAGAAGATGAACGCTAGGTAGGGAGAAAGCATTTTCGAAAACAATGAAAACAACTTTTTGCCATTTTCAAAATTTATGGAAATACTATATTTGTTTTCAAAAAATGAAAAAGAAAATGGTGAAGGAAATACTAAAATCAATATAGATTTTAGAAATTGAAAACTTAAAACATTTTTAGAAAGTAATCAGGCCCTAAATGATCAGATCATAGAAGGTGGAAGCATGATTCTCTTATCTAAACCCAATGAAATGATTTATGTGATGCACAATGCTACCATCCACAAACTATACACTGTCATCTAATAATTCAAATTGTCAAGCAGAGACAGACTTAGACAGAGCAAAAGTAAATGCAACTACATTTAAGGCTGAACCGTTTGGCCATAAATTGTGGCTGTTTGGCTATAAGTTATGGTTGTAATTGGCTATATTAATTATTTCCACTTAAACTACCATGAGAAATCAATTGATATCCAAGTGCTCTCCACCAATTTGATGGCTAAGTTTTCCCAAATCCATGAAGTGGAAGCTTGTCAAACTGAGCATCGAGAATTTGCTTGGCCTGCAAGCCACAAACAAATACAACTAGAGTTAGTTATAAGCATCTTATGTTAGCAGATTATTATAAGAATATAGTTTGGTTCCAGAGAGTTTCTTTTTTTGAAAGGCCAAAAAATTGAATTAAAATGGTACAAGGGGTACCCGGACCCATGAACAAAGCAACCAAAAAATCCAACAACCAACACAACAAAGACAACAACCCAACCAAAACAGAAACACAACACAACAAGAACAACCAAATCTCAGCCACCCAAACAAAAAACTGGAGCACTCAAAGCTATTAGCTAGTTTCGTTCCAGAGAGTTGATGGTGCATAGCTATGGAAAAGTAATTGAAATCAACTTCCATCACTGGATGGAAGACACGTTTCCATGGTGCTTTGACTGCTTTCACTTTCCTTTTTTTCTCCTCCTTTGTGCAAAGTTCATGGTTGTAAACCTTTGAATCAACTTCTTTATGCTCATGAAACAAGATAAAAATTGATCCTCATACAGACTTGTGGAAAATAAAACTGATAAAAGACTGACTTAGAATTCTTTTGCTAAATTCAATTCCTGCCACCACAAAAGGTGTAAACCCAGCTGCAAAATTCAAAACAACAAACAAGGAGAAAATCAAAACCTAAATACTGACATAACACACCCTTTTCTTTCTGGACATATAAATATTAGTATCAAACAAAACAAAAAGGGGAAAAATAATGGAATATATAAAAAAAACTTTACATAAAACATGAAAGGGTGTAATATTCAAGGGATATTCAAGTGACTGATATCAATAGCTCCAACTAACAACATCGTTGAGAAAGCATATGATTCTGTAAATTGGAAATTCCTGGACTACATGATGGGGAGAATGGGCTTTTGTGTGATATGGAGGAGGTGGATTAAAGAATGTATCTTCACTGGAAGTTGCTCTGTCTTAGTGAACGGTAGCCCGACAGAAGAGATACATATAGAGAAGGGGCTGAAGCAAGGTGACCCATTAGCACCATTCTTATTCTTGACGATCGCTAAGGGTTTGTGTGGTTTGGTTAAGAGTGTTGTTTCAAGAGGAAAGTACAAAGGCTTTAAAGTAGGTATTGGCAGCGGCTAGGTGTCAATTGTATTTGTGGGTGAAGCGAGTTGGGAAAACCTTTGGACAATGAAGTCTATTCTGAGATGTTTCGAATTGGCTTCGGGTCTTAAGGTGAACTTTCAAAAAAGTAGTTTGATGGGTGTATATGTGGATGAGTCTTTTCACGAATCAGCGGCCTTGTTTCTAAATTGTCAGCGAAGGAGGGTGCCTTTTAAATATCTCAGGTTGCCATGTTGGAGCTTACCCGAAAAGTGTTTCTACGTGGCAGCCGGTGATAAATACAATAGAGAGTAGATTAGCATCTTGGGAATAGAGACATCTGTCTCTAGGGGGAAGTATTACTCTAATTAATTCGGTGTTGAATAGTCTACCGATATACTACTTGTCTTTCCTACGAATTCCAGGGAAGGTGGTGAAAAAAATAGTGCGGATTCAGAAAGACTTCTTATGGGGAGCGTCAGAAGAGAGAAGGAGGATTCCTTGGGTGGGATGGGAAATTTTTTGTAAACCAAAAGAGGAAGGGGGCTTGGGGGTTAAGAAAATTGATTGGTTTAATTTAGCTCTTCTAGCAAAATGGCGTTGGCGACTGATCAATGAAGAAAAAGGGTTATGGAGAGAGGTAGTGGTTTCAAGGTACGATGAGTTGGAGGGGGGAGGTCCTTTCTCGACAAGACCTCTGTATGGAGTGAGAAGTGCGTCTAATTGGTGGAAGGTTATTTGCAATATTGGTAAGTATAGGCATCTAGAAGATTGGTTCAAGATGGGACTGAGGAAAAAGATAGGTAATGGAATCTCAATTAACTTTTGGGAGGATGTGTGGGTAGGCAACGGAAGCCTGAAGGAGTCTTTTCCTAGGCTTTACAACATCTCAGAGGATAAATAAAAGAGGGTGGGAATCTTAGGGGAGTGGGAGAACTCAAATTAGAAATGGAACCTAAATTGGAGGAGAACTATGTTTAGTTGGGAAGGGGAACTGCTGGAGGTTATGCTGAACTCAATAGTGTTGTTGAGAGATAGGGAAGATGAACAGATTTGGTTATGGGATGAGTCTTCGAAATTCTCTTCAAACTCAGCTTATCGGTGGTTGCAAGCGAACTGTGGCCCCTCAATATTATTTTGGGCAAGTGAGGATCAGATTTTCAAAAGTTTTTGGAAGAGTAAATTACCTTCCAAAGTTCTCGCTTTTTCTTGGCAGGTCATTCTGGATAAAGTGCCTTCAAAGTTGAATTTGTTCAGGAGGCAGGTGCTGGTAGATCAACAGGACCTTGTTTGTGTTTTTGCGGTGACTATATCAAAGATATAGGGCATCTTTTCTTATCCTGTAGATTTTCCTCCTCTGTTTGGATGAAAGTTTATGCCTGACTTGGTTTTGAGGTTGTTTTACCAGGTATACTTTCAAATTTGTATATATGATGCATAGAGGTTTATTTGCTGGGAGAAAATGTAGGAAAAAAGCATTTTTGATATGGCATATTGTGTGGTCGTTGTAGCTAGAGAGAAATGGGGTTATTTTTAATAACACACCTTTTGACATGTTTAAATTGTTAGATATGATTAGGACTAGATCTTGGGCTTGGTTTACAGCTTCATCAGTTTCTGTAGGCTCTATCCAATTGTTTTCTGATTGGTGTATGAATCCGGTACATTGTTTAATATTTTTCTGACACTGATAGCTGTGTGTTAATGCTTGGTGATATGTTCTTTTGTGGTGAATTTGCTGATTTTTTTGGTTGTGGGATTTCTGATGACTGAAATACCGAGTTTTATATAGATGGTGGTAATTGGATTGACCTACTGATTGTGTGCTACAGTTTGGATTAAAAATTGAAGATGGAAGTTTGTATTAAAATAGTGATATGAATCCTGACCAAAAGACTTAGTTTGGTTGATGCTGGCTCTTTGGACCCCTTGGGATGCTCTGAGTGCATTGAGATAATGAGAGTGAGATCTAGAAAAAAGAAGAGTGACAAATTGTGAGATGGAGAAAAAGATTTTTGTTTTCTAACATTTTTTTGGCCTTAGCGCCTTTTTTCTATTACATGTGCAGGTGGACTATGCTCTGAAGGGTTGTAGGGTGTCCTGTAGCTTTGTGTGAGGCTATTGAAATGATTTTGATTTGGGCTCTTGGTAGTTTCATTTTAGGAGGATGGGGAGTCGGGAATGTGGGTCGGGATGGTTGGTCATTGACTGTGGTTGCTTGCAGTTGCTGTTGTATTTTACTGACGCTGTTGTTTTTTGGGCATTTTAACTGGATTATATCATTATGAGCTGGTGTGGGGGCTGTTCTTTCCTTGTGGAGATATGAACTATTTGGGCTATTTAAATCCGTGTTAATTAGTAAATCTGAAATTTTATTCTGTATGAGAAGACTTCACAGGATACAACATCAATCGAGGGTCTAGTTTTTGAAGCATTTACATACACATCTATATTTTTTAGAGTCAGGACAGGAAGTAGGGACACAAGGCTAGTTGTATTTGGTACTGATAATAGTTGGAAAGTGGTTTATATTTGAGGAGCTCTTGTTTGGTTGTAGCTTGTTCTCCTGAACTTGGGAGATTCAACTCATGATTCTTGCTGCGGCAGATTTGCTTTTTTTGGTGCTTGCTGTTTTTTGTGTTGCATAGCAGTAAGAAATCTTTGTTGCAGGGGCTTTAATGAGTCAAGAATTGATGGTTGTTGGGTTGAGGGTCTTTAGCTATTTTGCAACCTTTTGGCTTTTCTTTTGCTTTTGGTTGTTGTAATAGCTTTAAATGTTCTGTTTCATTTGTAATTATAGTCAAATTGTAAATGGTTTTGGGTACACCTAGTACTCAATTCATATATAAATTTTTTGTTTATCAAAAAAAAAAAAAAAGTGAGCGGGATATATTACTTAATTTTACATTTCAGCTTTCTACATCGGTTGTCAAATAAAACCGATGTTAGAGTGTTTCTACATCGGGTGAAAAAGAAACCGATGTTAAAAAGTCTTGGTTTTATTTGAAAAATTGTCACCGCCTCCTTTATTAAATCGATTGCAAGTGAACTGATGTAGACTCTTGATGTTAAATCCCTTTTATGCACTACCTCAGCCTAATGGCTTCGGGCACAACTTGCACTCAAAGACTCGATGGTTCACGAGATTCTGCAATCTAAAGTAGTCTTTGGAATTTCAAAGGTTGGAATTTCAAATGTTGGATTTAATTGGAATTGAATTATAAATCAATTTATGTTTGGATTGCAATAATTTTAAAAAATAATGGAATTATTTGTTTTAATAATTTTACTATCTTATTTTAATTTTAATTTTTTTTAATCAATAATAGCGTGCAAAGGCATCACAATAAGGAAGGACATCCCAACTAGGTTGGCACCTCAAACCTTATCTATCATTTGCAGCACACTAATTTTATTAAAAAAGAACAAAATAATACAAAAAAGAGCAAGGGGGTACTAGGCCAAGACCCGAGCAAAGGAACAAATTAGTCAAACCTATAAGAGGGAAGACTAAATCTATTTCAATTAAAGTCTTCTAGAAGAAACCAAGGTGGAGAATCCCACCACATAAAGCTATGTAAGGAAATACCAAAAGAAGCTAGACTGTCAGCACAAGTGTTTCCTTCTCTAAAGACCTGAGAAGAGTAAAAGTTCATTTTCTTGGACAAATTCACACAATTCTTCCATCTATTTCTTATCACCCAAGGAACAAGGTCTGGATTCTTAAAAGCTTGGAGAACCAACAATGAGTCACACTCTAACCAGAGGCTATGCCACCCTCTTTGAAAGGCAATTTCAATACCTTGCATAACAGCCATTAATTCTGCATAAAGAGAGGTTTGAACACCTAAATGGTCTGAAAAACAACCAGCAAAGGCCCCCTGGGAGTCCCTAAAAATACCACCAATGGCTGTAAGACCCGGGTTACCCCTAGAAGCTCCATCAGTATTGCACTTTAGCCATGAACAAGGAGGCTTATACCAAGTAACTTGAGTGATTGAAGGAGCTTTGGAGACATGATTAGAAACCGAAAAGGACTTTAAAACTTCAAACTCCTTGATAGAACTAGAACAGCAACCTTTAGAGAGATTACCTGACATGGAAATAGCAGCCCTTAACATATTAATGATCCTCCTGAAATGCACCTCTTTATTTTGGAACCTTAACTGATTTCTTTTTTTTTTTAAGCAAAAGTGGGGTGCAAAGGCATCACTATAAGGACCAAGACATCCTAACTAGGTTGGCGCCTCAAGGCTTAACAATCATTTGCAGCACACCCAAGAAATTTATTAACAAAATAAAAAAGGAAAAAGAATACAAACCACATGGGGGGACCATACCAAACCCATGGAAAAATCAAACAAAATCATTTGAACCTAAAAGAAGGGATATCTGTAACATTCGTGTTTTCAGGAATTATTTATATGTTGGATAACTAAGTTTAAGACTTTAATTTAAGGTTTAATATACATGTTTAGGTGTTGGGGACCTTGCAAGGAAAGTACAAAATTAACTGGTGTTGAATTGAATGAGAACGTGTTCTAGAATATCCGTTTTACCAGTTAGAACGTTTAAGAATGCACAATAGGAAATTTATTTTTTCGGAAGATATTAGGTCATTTTTTTTAGGGCTTGGTCTTATTCCTTAGGTATAGAGGAGTCTATGTTTCAAATTTCAGGTCAATCGGACTTCAAACGAGCTCAGAACGCGATAAAACGTATGTGCGCAGCCTTAAGGGCGCTGAGCGGTGGCCATTGGACACGTGTCACACCACGATAGGCGGACGGAGGCGGTGCAACCTAGCCAGCGCTAGGCGCTGGGCACCAGAAGAAAAAAAAAAAGAGAGTTTAAATGAAAGAATTTCATGGAAGCAGCCAGAAAATGGCAGAAACAGATTTTTAGAGAAAGAGGGGGAGGAGAGAAAGAAAGAGTGAGAAACTTCTAGTGGAGATTCTGATCAATCCGTTCGTCCTATTGAAAAATCGATTATACCGTTGTGATCCTCGCGACTTCTACTTCATCATCCTACCTTTCTTTTCTTGGTTAGGCTAAGGTAAGTCTTTGTTTTTATGCCGAAATGCTGTCCGTCTTCAGATTTGAGCTACACGTAACGTGTACTTCGTGAATATGTGTTCAGGTGAATTTTTGGAGCCCCGGAGGTAGGAGAACCTCACGAAGCAGATTTGAGGACTTGAGAGCGGGCTCGTTTCGTTGCTCTAAAGCTAGCCTAGAACATCTATGGTGGGGGGAAGAAGCCATCTAACGTCGCAAATGGCTAAGTAACATTTTATTCAATATTGGCATAGGGCGACCTAAACCCTATTAATGAGCGAGTAATTGACAATATCAATATCACATTGGCGATCACTTAGTGGTACCAATGATGATATTGAGATTGTAGATTTATCGCAGTTGGTTAATTTTTATGATATCTAAGGTTGTCTAATGTTACTGTTTTGAGCTGCTTGATGTGTGCTTTTTAGATTGATATGTTAATTGTGATTAATTATGTTTAATTTATTATTTTATAATTATTATAATATGATTATGGTTGATAACATGTACTGGCTGATAATATGTTATATTTGACATGACATGCCTAGTTGTTTTCTAGGAAGTGATATTTGATATTTTAAGTGATGCATGTTGGAGAGTGTATAATATATGATTTAGACATGTCTAACCTAATTAATTAATATTTTATTATGATGAGATTGATGAGGTGATGTTATTTGAGATATTATTTTATATACGTCGGTGAAACCCATATAGATGCATGTTGTTGATCACCGCCGTGTGTTTGGAACACACGAGGTCAAAAGTCCTCGCAAGACCGTCCCAACTTAGATTTAGGCTGTGCAGCTATACTGTCATTGCTATGCATGAGCACCCTCGAGAGAGAACCTGGGTGTGCACTGGAGTGAGATGTGCAGCTATAGTGTCATTGCTTTGCATGAGCATTCTCACCGTGGATGAGAGTGTGCACCGGGGTTTGGGGATGCGTCACTTGAACGACTGACTAACATCCCTGAGCAGGCAAGGGATGTGTGACAACATTGGTGGTGGCCACGTCAGCATAAGTTGCATGAGTCCGAAGGGTAGAGGATGATAATATATCTCGAGGATGATTGTATATAATTCTTGTATATATATCTGTGATGCAAGTCTATGTGCCTTTATTGTTTATATGTTATGTACCATTTTCCATATATGATGTTAGATAGTTTCTTATCCCCCTACTTCTTTTATATGTACGTTTCTTTTATGTGCTCGTTTTGAGAAGACCCTGCGGATGATCCAGCTGTAGAGAAGCTTGATGGGACTCCTTATGAGCCAGATGCTGGAGGACGAGCAGTGACCTCTAGCCGTTGAGTTTAGAGTCTATGGCTAGAGTGTCTTTTTATGACGTTTTAGTTTCTGTTGCTTATATCATTTTGTATCAGTGTGTATCTTTTGGGACCCTACTGATGGAGTACCCTATTTAGTTTATCAGCAGAGTATCTGTATTTATATATATATATATATATATATATATATATATATGTGTGTGTGTGTGTGTGTGTGTGGTGTGGTGTTTAATTTTGTTCTTACTTTTAAGATTTTTTTTATATTTATGATTTTCTATATATGTTAACGCTAATATTACGATTAAGTTTTAGTTAATTTAGGTTTTTCTTTAATAAGGCATTGGGGTGTCTCATTTGGTGGTATCAGAGCAGTTTGATTAAGTTCAGACTATGAGGTTAGGGTGTACTGGCCATTTTAGTTGAATCCACATCGGATATTGACTATGCTTAGAAGTTGGGTAGTGAGTCCAGACGCAATAGTTAACAATTGTGTGGCATATAGTATTTATATATAAGATTATGTAATATTATATGTCATATAAATGTGAGCTAATGATTTCTTTTACAGGATCATGGCTCGAGGTAAAGGTAGAGGACGATGGGGACGAGGTGGTGGTAGAACCCCAGAGAAAGTTACCGGAGGTGGCAATGGAGAGGATCCTCACACCAGAGGAGGAGCCAGAGGTGGAGGAGAGTCATCTGAGACTCTCCAGACCATCAGAGATCTAGCCACCGCTATGTTGCAACAGACACAGCAGAACGCTCTGATGATGCAGCACAGCTGCTGAGGCAGAGGATGCAGGGATGGCCGCTTTCCTGAAAGGGAAACCACCCCAGTTTAGAGGTGACTATGACCCAGAGAGGGCGGAGTGGTGGATCCAGGAGCTGGAGAAGATCTTTGACACCATAAGATGCAGAGATGACAGGAAAGTGACTTATGCTGCTTTCATGCTGACCGGAGGAGCAGAGTCATGGTGGAAAGGTAAGAGAAGGTTGTTGGAGGCCGAACGTTGCGTGATTAACTGGGAGACTTTCAAAACTTGCTTCCTGGAGAAATACTTCCCGCGTTTGGTTAGACGCGAGAAGGAGAAAGAGTTTATGAGTCTCCGACAGGGTAACATGTCTGTCGGAGAATATGCAGCACGATTTGAGGCTTTGATTCAGTTCTCAGAGTTTTACTAGAGGTTCCCTGATGAGGATTGGATGTGTAGGAGGTTCGAGGATGGCTTGAGGCATGAGTTACTGAGAACTATAGCGCCGCTTGATATTCAGAGTTTCCTAGAGCTGGTTGAGAGATGCAGTGCCATAGAGGGCATAGATAAGAGGCAGGCTGTTGAGCAGAGATCGCAGAGGAGTGGAGGCCCTATCAGATCAGGTTTTCAGAGGAGAGCAGGCAGTGGTTCTCAGTTGAGACGGGGACCCTATATTAGAACCGTGAAACGTGTTCAGTCATCTGGATTAGTACCAGCTGCTACAGTACCAGTTAGTGGAGCGGACCTGCAGCAGAGAGGCCTAGTTTGTTACAGATGCGGAGGTCCGCATTATGTTAGAGATTGCATAGAGAGGCCGAGTTGTTTCCACTGTGGGAAACCAAGCCACATGGCTCGAGATTGCAGGCAGAGAGGGATAGAGCAGCAGGCAGCTGCTGGTAGAGGAGCTGCAGGCTATAGAGATGGAGCTGGGAGAGGAGCCCTAGTAGCAGAACCGTCGGTGGCCAGACCTCAGGCCACAGGGAAGGTGTTTACCGTGTGGGGAGCTGAATCCTCTCAATCTGCAGATCTTATCCAGGGTATGTGCTTGATATCTGGTAGACTCTCGTCTGTGTTGTTTGACTCAGGTGCTACACATTCATTTATTTTGCATGAGTGTGTGGATCATTTACATTTTCTTGTTTCTCAGTTACCTTATACCCTTACAGTATCTACTCCAACCAATGATTCCTTGACTACCATGTATGTTTGCTTACAGTGTCCTATTGTTGTTGAGAATAGGACATTCCTTGTGTATCTTGTCTGTTTACCTATACAGCAGATAGATGTTATCCTCGGCATGGATTGGCTTTTGGCTAACCATGTAGTTTTAGATTGTTCCAACAAGACTTTGTGATTTCTTGAGCCTTCTAGCATAGTATCTGCCAATGAAGGAGTACTTATAAGGAGTGAGGGTTCTCGACTGTATGTGATGCTTTTGTCATTGGAAACTAAGGAGACTCCGAGTATAGATTCTATGCCTATCGTGAGAGAATTTCCTGAGGTTTTCCCTCCCGATGTTCCGGGTTTGCCCCTAGAGAAGGAAGTGGAGTTCACCATAGATCTCATACCGGGGACATGACCTACATCTATAGCACCTTATCGGATGTCACCCGTAGAGTTAGCCGAGTTAAAGAAACAGTTGGATGATATGTTGAAAAAGGAATTTATCAGGACAGCTTTCAGGACGTGGTACGGACACTATGAATATTTAGTTATGCCTTTTGGTGTGACTAATGCTCCAGCAGTGTTTATGGATTATATGAACAGGATCTTTAGACCGTTCCTCGACAAGTTTGTGGTGGTGTTTATAGATGATATCCTTATTTATTCCCGCACACGGGAAGAGCATGAGGAACATCTAATAACAGTGTTATAGGTGTTGAGGGATAGGTAGTTGTATGCCAAGCTTTCTAAGTGCGAGTTTTGGTTAGAGGAGGTTCAGTTCCTAAGTCATGTCATTAACAAAGAAGGAATAGCAGTAGATCCTGCTAAAGTTGAAGCAGTGCTTACGTGGGAACTACCTAAGTCAGTTAGTGAAGTGAGGAGTTTCTTGGGATTGGCTGGATATGATCGGAGGTTTATCGAGGGTTTTTCGAAAATTGCATTGCCTATGACGCAGTTAACGAGAAAAGCTACATCGTTTGTTTGGACGGAGGAATGTGAGGAGAGTTTTCAGAAGTTGAAGGAAAAGTTAACCACATCACCTGTTCTATCTTTGCCAGATCCTTTAAGACAGTTTGACGTATATTGTGATGCGTCATACCAAGGGATTGGGTTGTGTCTTGATGCAAGAGGGAAGAGTTGTAGCTTATGCTTCCCGACAGTTGAGAGTTCATGGGAAGAATTATCCGACCCATGATCTGGAGTTAGCAACTATAGTGTTCGCATTAAAGATATGGCGACACTATCTTTATGGAGCTAGGTTTAATGTGTACAGTGACCATAAGAGTTTGAAGTATCTGTTTGATCAGAAAGAGCTAAATATGAGACAACATAGATGGATGGAGTTTATTAAGGATTATGAGTTTGATTTTCAATACCATCCTGGGAAGGCGAACGTTGTAGCGGATGCTCTGAGTAGGAAATCTTTACATGTGTCGGCGATGATGGTAAAGGAAATGGAGTTGATTGAACAGTTTAGAGATATGAATCTAGGGATGGAGTTGTGCGAGGATAGAATATGCTTAGCTATGATCACTATTAATAGTGAGTTTCTGAGGGATCTTAAGGATAAACAGGTTCAGGATCAATACCTGGAAGAGGTGAGTAGAGGCATAGATGAGGGTAAGATTTCAGAGTTTAGTAGAGGGCCAGATGATGTGTTGAGGTTTTGGGATAGGATATGTGTGCCAGAGGACTTAGAGTTTAGGAAGATGATTTTGGAAGAGGCACATAAGAGTAAGTTGAGTTTTTACCCCGGAGCCACCAAGATGTATCAGGATTTAAAGAAAATGTTTTGGTGGCCGAGAATGAAGAAGAAGGAAGTGGCAGAATATGTTTTATCTTGTTTGGTTTGACAGAAAGCTAAGATAGAACATTAAAAGCCTGCTAGTTTGCTACAGTCCTTATATATCCCAGAATGGAAGTGGGATAGCATAGCTATGGATTTTGTGGTTGGATTACCACAAAATCCTAAGAGGCATGATGCGATTTGGGTTATCATCGATAGGTTGACGAAGTGTGCTCACTTCTTACCTATTGGTGAGAGTTATAGCTTAGAGAAGTTGACCCAGATCTACATCAAGGAAGTTGTTAGGCTACATGGTGTACCGTCGAGCATTGTCTCCGACCAAGATCCTAGATTCACATCTAGATTTTGGAGACAATTGCACAGTGCTTTGGGGACGAAGTTAAGGATGAGTTCTACTTATCATCCTCAGACGGATGGACAGTCTGAGAGGACAATTCAGTCATTGGAGGATCTTTTGAGGGCTTGTGTTTTAGAGCACATTGGAAGTTAGGATGAGTTTTTGCCATTGATTGAGTTTACATATAACAACAGTTTCCATAGCAGTATCGGGATGGCACCGTATGAGGCTTTGTATGGCAGGAAATGTAGGACTCCGTTGTGTTGGTATGAGACTGGTGAAAGCCAGATATTGGGCCCTGATGTGGTATAGCAGACGACAGAACAGGTTAGAAAGATTAGGGAAAAGATGAAGGAAGCGCAGGATAGGCAAAGGTGCTATAGTAATAAGAGGAAGAGACCCTTAGAATTCCAGGAAGGTGATCACGTGTTTTTGAGAGTCACTCCGAAGACTGGAATTGGCTGAGCTATCAAGTCTAGAAAGCTTACTCCTAGATTCATTGGACCTTTCCAAATTCTTCGACGGATTGGTCCAGTAGCCTACCATATTGCCTTACCACCTAACCTTTCTAATCTTCATGATGTCTTTCACGTATCCCAGTTGAGAAAATATTATCCCGATCCTTCTCATGTACTTGAGTTTGAGTCAATACAACTCCGAGGGAATCTAGAGTATGAGGCTTTACCGGTTAGGATCACGGTAGACAGATTCCTTTGGTCAAGGTCATTTGGGATGACACTACAGGAGATGCTACTTGGGAGCGTGAGGCAAATATATAGCAGCAGTATACACATCTTTTCTGATTGGGAGCATGAGGTAGATATGCAGCAACAATATCCACATCTTTTATGAGGTACATAAAATTCCGGGGACGGAATTTCTTTTAAGGGGGTAGTAATGTAACATTCGTGTTTTAAGGAATTATTTATATGTTGGATAACAAAGTTTAAGACTTTAATTTAAGGTTTAATATGCATGTTTAGGTGTTGGGAACCTTACATGGAAAATACGAAATTAACCGGCGTTGAATTGAATGAGAACGTGTTCTACAATTTCCGTTATACCGTTTAGAACGTTTAAGAATGAACAGTAGTGTTGGACAGTATCCATCACTGAGCGCAGCCTTAAGAGCGCTGAGCGCTGGCCATTGGACACGTGTCACGCCACGACAGGCAGACGGAGGCGGTACGACCCAGCCAATGCTGAGCGCTGGGCACCAGGGAAAAAAAAGAGAGTTTAAATGAAAGAATTTCGTGGAACCAGCCAGAAAATGGCAGAAACAGATTTTTAGAGAGAGAGGGAGAGGAGAGAAAGAAAGAGAGAGAAACTTCTAGTGGAGATTCTGATTAATCCATTCGTCCTATTGAAAAACTGATTATACCGTTGTGATCCTCGCGACTTCTACTTCATCATCCTACCTTTCTTTTCTTGGTTAGGCTAAGGTAAGTCTATGTTTTTATTCCGAAATGATGTCCATGATAGTATTGAAGTTATCTCTCAATCCGTTTATCGGTTTTCAATTCCGTCTTCAAATTTGAGCTACACGTTTCGTGTACTTCGTGAATATGTGTTCAGGTGAATTTTTGGAGCTCCGGAGGTAGGAGAACCTCACGAGGCAGATTTGAGGAGTTGAGAGCTGGCTTGTTTCGTTGCTCTAAAGCTAGCCTACAACATCTCAGGTGGGGGAAAGAAGCCATCTAACGTCGGAAATGACTAAGTAACATTTTATTCAATATTGGCGTAGGTAAACCTAAACCCTACTAGTGAACGAGTAATTGACAATATCAATATCACATTGGGGATCACTTAGTGGTACCAATGATGATAGATTGTAGATTTATCGCAATTGGTTAATTTTTATGATATCTGAGGTTGTCTGATGTTACTATTTCGAGCTGCTTACTATGTGCTTTTTGGATTGATATGTTAACTGTGATTAATTATGTTTAATTTATTATTTTATTATTTTATTATTATTATTATAATATGATTATGTTTGATAACATGTACAGGCTCATAATATGTTATATTTGCCATGACATGCCTAGTTGTTTTCTAGGCAATGATATTTGATATTTTAAGTGATGCATGTTGGGGACTGTATGATATATGATTTAGACGTGCCTAACTTAATTAATTAATATTTTATTATGATGAGATTGATGAGGTGATGTTATTTGAGATATGCTATGAGATAGTGATGAGAGGTTAAGGCACTAGGATATGATTTGATATGCATCGGTGAAACCCATATAGATGCATGTTATTAATCACAACCGTGTGTTTGGAACACACGAGGTCAGAAGTCCTCGCGGGACCGTCCCAACTTAGATTTAGGCTATGCAGCTATAGTGTCATTGCTATGCATGAGTACCCTCGAGAGAGAACCAGGGTGTGCACCGGAGCGAGATATACAGCTATAGTGTCATTGCTTTGCATTAGCATTCTCACCGCGGATGAGAGTGTGCACCGGGGTTTGGGGACGCGTCGCATGGACAACTGACTAACATCCCTAAGCGGGCAAGGGATGTGTGATAGGATTGGTGGTGGCCACGTCAGCATAAGTTGCATGAGTGCGAAGGGTAGAGGATGATAATATATCTCAAGGATGATTGTATATAATTCTTGTATATATATCTGTGATGCATGTCTATGTGCCTTTGTTGTTTATATGTTACGTACCATTTTCCATATATGATGATAGATAGTTTCTTATCCCCGTACTTCTTTTATATGTATGTTTCTTTTATGTGCTCATTTTGAGATGACCCTATGGATGAGCCAACTACAGATGAGCTTGATGGGACTCCTTATGAGCCAGATGCTGGAGGACGAGCAGTGATCACTAGCCATTGAGTTTAGAGTCTATGGCCAGTGTGTCTTTTTGTGACGTTTTAGTTTTCGTTGCTTATTTCATTTTGTATCAGTATGTATCTTTTGAGACCTTACTAATGGAATACCCTCTTTAGTTTATCAGCATGGTATATATATATATATATATGTATGTGTGTGTGTGTGTGTGTGTTGTGGTATGGTGTTTAATTTTTTTCTTACTTTTAAGTTTTTTTTTATATTTATGATTTTCTATATATGTTAAAGCTAATATTACAATTAAACTTTAGTTAATTTAGGTTTTTCTTTAATGAGGTATCGGGGTGTCTCAATATCAAACCTATTACAATTGAAATCATTAAGAATAAAACTAGGTAGTGAATTCGGCCAAGTGTAACATTGACTACTAAAAGCATGGTTAGCCAATTTATCAGCACAAGAATTTCCCTCTCTGAAGATGTGGGAAACATGAAACTGCATCTTCTTCACTAGCCAAATGCAATTAGACCATCTATTTCTTAGCTTCCAAGGCACGAGATTCTAGTTTTTAAAAGCATTAACCACCAGGATAGAATCACATTCCAACCACAACTTTGCCAACCCTTTTGAGAAGCAATTTCAATGGCTTTCATAGCTGCTATCAATTCGGCTTGGACTGAAGTGGAAACTCCAATGAAATCCGCAAAACAGCCCATTATGGCACCACTAGAGTCTCTAAACAGACCACCATAAGTAGAGAGGCTAGGGTTACCTCTGGAAGCTCCATCAGTATTGCATTTGATCCAACTACAAGGAGGCTTAAACCAATTTACTTGGGTGATGACAGGAGCCTTCTGAGCATGAGGAGGTACTAAAAAGTACTTGAAGATGGCCAATTCATAAGATGAGCAATAAGCCTTGCTAGATGATAGGTTACCCGATAGTGAGACATTGGCAAGCCTTATTCTCAAATCTGATCTGATTTCTTGAGTACCAAGTAAACCAAACCATGTGAATGATGGCAGATAGAACTAGATCTTTAAACTGACCACTCCAGTTCCTATCAAGGATTGAGATGACTGAAGAAAAAGTAGAATGACCACAAATGGATAAAATGGATGACATTGAACAATGATCAAAGTTTAATTGCAGCAAATTTTTCAAACCAATCCCAAAGCCTAACCGAAAATGAACAAGAAAAGAACAAGTGATTGGTGGATTCAAGATCCAGCCCACATAATGAACACATAGAAACCATTGTGCAGCCCCTGAGCTGCAATTGATCATCAGTTGGAAGTCTACTCAACAGTAATCTCCAAACCAGAGAGGACCTTGAAGGAGGGATTGTTGGATTCCAAATCAATTTCCCCCACCAAACAGGTTGCGGAGATAGTCTCAAGTGATTATAGGCTACTTTAAAAGTCAAAGAGCCATTGTCCGAATGAAGCCACATCAACTGAACATCACAGGATTCTGCAGGAAGCACCAATTGCTGAATCTCAATTGTTGGCCGTGGCAACCATCACCCAAGAGGGGGGGTGAATTGGGTTTTAAATAATAATGAAATCTTTTGGCATTAAATCAAAAACCCTTTTAAAATATAAACAGAAATCGCAGCGGATAAAAGGTTCTTTTCAAATTAAGGCGCTTTATAAAAAATAAAACGTTTGAAATTAAAGCGCTATAAATAAAATGTGGAAATGTAAAGAGGATAGGGAAAGAGGATGAACACAATAATATATCCTGGTTCGGCCACAAACTACCCACGTGGCCTACGTCCAGTCCCCAAGGCAATACGACCAAGGGATTTCAATCAACTCTAGTTTTTAAACAGGATAAACTAGAACCTTTATAATGTAGAGCACTCCTCACAGACCAGGGATATCACCTCCCCCAGTGAAAGAGTCTCAAGACAATAACCCAAGAGATATCACCTCTCTTGTCAACCACAAGGAATATCACCTCCCTTGTAAACACTTGGAAATCACATCCAAGAAAATACCACAAGAGATATCACCTCTCTTGTAAACCACAAGGAATATCACCTCCCTTGTAAACACTTGGAAATCACATCCAAGACAACACCACAAGAGATATCACCTCTCTTGTAATAATGGTGTAGAAAAAGAAGGGTTTGAGTCACATGACTCTTACCAACAAATATGCACTCTTAATAGTGCTGATAAAAACAATTTGAAGCCCAATTACAATAACACCTATATGGTGTGTAGAACTCTCAATATAATATGGTCAAAGTGATAGTGCAAGAGAGATAATAGAGAAAATGGTTTTCAGAGTTTTAGCACAGAAAATATTGCAGTGTTCTCTATTCCGATGGCTGCCTAACTTTGCTTTTATATTAGAAAGGTGAAGGTTCAAAAGAAATTAGGTCAAGCCTCTTAAAATTCATTTTTGTCGCAGCATAATCGATTATTAATTTCTCATAATCGATTATTTAAACCAATTTCAGGAAGCGCTCACTTTGACAGAATAGGCATAATCGATTATACTAATCGATTACGAGTCCACTGACTTTCATATAAAAAGCCACAATCGATTACATAATCGATTACGGGGTTTCTGTTTGAAGTACGTTGAAAGCCAGAAAGACATAATCGATTATACATTTCACATAATCGATTACTCTATTTCAAAATTCAAACTCAACGGCTTTAATAACATAATTACCCATTAAACTCATTTAAAGCCTTTTAATACATATAATAATCGATTATTGGTTTCCCATAATCGATTATGGCTCGAAGCATATATGAATTTGAAAATCTTAACAATTAATATTTGATTACTCATTAAGCACAATTAATTGTCAGATATAAACATGTTTAAAATGTTTTTGGCACATGTTAAGAGTGTGTGTGTGAGACCAATATTAAAGTGAGAACCCTACTTACCATTTACACACTTTTCTAAAACACTCAATACAAATACTGAAATGCCCATTTTGCCCCTCGTGCTTGCTTGCTTTATAACTTTCCGCTTTTTGCAATTTAGTCCTTCTGGACCTTTCCCTTTTGTCATTCATCAAAACTTAAAGTACCTGTCAAGGCATATATTCACATTCTCCCCCTTTTTGATGATGACAAACATCTCAGGAGGGATTTGCTAGAAAGATAGGGTTAGAGCAGTTCAAGCAGATATATCAGAGTTCTAAGTTCTAAGCGCAGTTTGCTCTACTCCCCCTCACTCTATGCATACATTCAAATCCATTCCCCCTGAATCATGCATTCAGATAACTCTCCCCCTTTTGGCATTATCAAAAAGCGGGAAAAATATTGATAAAGCAAGGCATATATTCAGAGTAATAAATATATAAAAGGCATCAGTGTAATTCAAACAAGTGTGCGGAAGCAAGTGCCAAGATAGAAAAATATTATTCCAAGAGAATTTTCCCCCTTTTGCAAGAGTGTGATCTTATATTCGTATTTCCCTTAAGCATGCAAATAATTCTCCCCCTTTCAAAAATAGTTTTTCAAATTAATATTTCAATTTTCTAAGGCATTGGAGAAAAGGATAACCAAGCATTTAATGTCAACCAACATCAGTGATAAAATTAAAAACTAGCTTGATTTGATGCAATGGGAAATTTGAAGCATTACAAGCATGTATCATGATGAAAGGCGTTTATCAAAGAAATTCGAAGAGATATTCATGAAAAAGGTTCCAACATGCAAGAGTTATTTCTCATGAGATTTATCAAGATGTACAATAACTAATCATAAGTTGAGTGCATGACCTTTTCCTTTCGCGAAATCAGTTATATAATCGATTATTTTCAAGGTTCTTTGCATAATCGATTATGTAATCGATTTTGACTCTTCTGGAATACTACCCAGTTGTATAATCGATTATGCCAATCGATTAGAGGCATTCTGACTTTTGCCTTTCTGCTCATCGTCCAAGAGTAATCGATTATGTTAATCGATTACTACCTTACTGACTTTTGATAGTTGTCTCCTTTCTATGCATAATCGATTATCTCCTTTTGGTAATCGATTATTGCTCGAATTTTCAGAAAACTTTGTCTATTTCTTGGGAGAAAACCTTGTTATGTAGATTCATAAGACTATCCTTTCTTACCCACTTTGGTTTGATTTTGAATCTACCTTTTTCATCATCAATCTTGCCCTTGTTTGGGTTGTTCATCAAACGATCTTTGCTTCTATATGTCGTGATTGCAATATCAGAGTTGTGAAGCATTCTTCTTGATGTCAAATCCTTATGTGAGCTAGATTGTTTCTCAAGCTTTGATTTTTCCTGCAAATTTGAGGAACTAGAGAGACCTTTTGGTACCCATTTCATATTGGGTCCTTGAAGGTTAGTGGACAAATTATTTGTGCCTTTAGACACCCACGCAACTTTATTTCTCATATAAATATTTTTCTTATAATTGCACATATGAGAAATATGTCCTATTCTTCCACAATAATTACATGTCATATGCTTTTTATGTTTCATGTTACAATTTTCATTTCCAACTATAAAATGAATTTGACCTTCATGTATGTCACGTTTAGCAATTGATAAATCATAGTTGGCTTGAATTTCTTCTTTTTCATGTAAAGGATGTACACGTGTGAAACTCTTCGTTTTTGAAATTTCTTGAAATAAGTCCTCAATTTTATTATCAAGAAGTATGCAATTTTCATAGCATGGAGAGGATTCAAATTTCACAACATTTTCATCACAACGAAAAGTATATTCATTTTTCAATTTTTCCAAATCATTTTCAATCAATGAAATACTGTTCAAGCAGTTTAAATTCTTATTTTCTAAACATACCAATTCATCATACAATTCATTGTATGCATGTGAACATTTATCATTCAATGGATTTAATTTAGAATCTATTACCTCCAAGTTTCTTTGAGTTGCTTGGAGTGTTGTTTCTATTTTCTTGACCATTAGCTCTTTGCTTTTGTGGTGGTCCTTCTTCTTGGCAAGTTCTTGAGGATATCTTTCCTCCATTGAATTTTGCCCTTTCCTGTAACGACTTTTAATCTCAAAATTGTTAGTAACAAGGTAATAATAATCAAGCACATTCAGAATATCCTTGGCACAATCACAATTTTTAATTTTCTCATAAGCATCATCGCACAAACAATTCCGAAGAATTTGCATAGCTTTGAGATTCAAGCGAAAACAGTTTTTATCAAACTCAGTCTGATGTTCTTTGGGTTTGAGAATGAGTCCATGAACTCCAATATCCCATAAGTCGACATCAATTGACTGTATAAAAATTTCAATTCTCATTTTCCAATAAATGTAATTCTCACCATCAAAGAATGGTGGTTTGTCAATTTCAAAACCATACATTTTGGAAAAACTTAAAAAAAAGGTTGCCAAAAGGATCTTAACTCTAAGCTGTTAAGCTACTAACCAGAGCCGAAGCTCTGATACCACTTGTTGGCCGTGGCAACCATCACCCAAGAGGGGGGGTGAATTGGGTTTTAAATAATAATGAAATCTTTTGCGTTTAAATCAAAAACCCTTTTAAAATATAAACAGAAATCACAGCGGATAAAAGGTTCTTTTCAAATTAAGGCGCTTTATAAAAATATAAAACGTTTGAAATTAAAGCGCTATAAATAAAATGTGGAAATGTAAAGAGGATAGGGAAAGAGGATGAACACAATAATATATCCTGGTTCGGCCACAAACTACCCACGTGGCCTACGTCCAGTCCCCAAGGCAATACGACCAAGGGATTTCAATCAACTCTAGTTTTTAAACAGGATAAACTAGAACCTTTACAATGTAGAGCACTCCTCACAGACCAGGGATATCACCTCCCCCAGTGAAAGAGTCTCAAGACAATAACCCAAGAGATATCACCTCTCTTGTCAACCACAAGGAATATCACCTCCCTTGTAAACACTTGGAAATCACATCCAAGAAAATACCACAAGAGATATCACCTCTCTTGTAAACCACAAGGAATATCACCTCCCTTGTAAACACTTGGAAATCACATCCAAGACAACACCACAAGAGATATCACCTCTCTTGTAATAATGGTGTAGAAAAAGAAGGGTTTGAGTCACACGACTCTTACCAACAAATATGCACTCTTAATAGTGCTGATAAAAACAATTTGAAGCCCAATTACAATAACACCTATATGGTGTGTAGAACTCTCAATATAATATGGTCAAAGTGATAGTGCAAGAGAGATAATAGAGAAAATGGTTTTCAGAGTTTTAGCACAGAAAATATTGCAGTGTTCTCTATTCTGATGGCTGCCTAACTTTGCTTTTATATTAGAAAGGTGAAGGTTCAAAAGAAATTAGGTCAAGCCTCTTAAAATTCATTTTTGTCGCAGCATAATCGATTATTACATTCTCATAATCGATTATTTAAACCAATTTCAGGAAGCGCTCACTTTGACAGAATAGGCATAATCGATTATACTAATCGATTACGAGTCCACTGACTTTCATATAAAAAGCCATAATCGATTACATAATCGATTACGGGGTTTCTGTTTGAAGTACGTTGAAAGCCAGAAAGACATAATCGATTATACATTTCACATAATCGATTACTCTATTTCAAAATTCAAACTCAACGGCTTTAATAACATAATTACCCATTAAACTCATTTAAAGCCTTTTAATACATATAATAATCGATTATTGGTTTCCCATAATCGATTATGGCTTGAAGCATATTTGAATTTGAAAATCTTAACAATTAATATTTGATTACTCATTAAGCACAATTAATTGTCAGATATAAACATGTTTAAAATGTTTTTGGCACATGTTAAGAGTGTGTGTGTGAGACCAATATTAAAGTGAGAACCCTACTTACCATTTACACACTTTTCTAAAACACTCAATACAAATACTGAAATGCCCATTTTGCCCCTCGTGCTTGCTTGCTTTATAACTTTCCGCTTTTTGCAATTTAGTCCTTCTGGACCTTTCCCTTTTGTCATTCATCAAAACTTAAAGTACCTGTCAAGGCATATATTCACATCAATGGCAATCTCAGGAAATTTCATAGCAAAAGATGAAGGAATAGACCAAACACCATCATGAATAAAATCGGCTACCATAGCTTTGAGAGATGAGATTGGAGGGAGATCCAACATATCACAAACTGGACTAGATAACCAATTATCACACCAGAACTTTACCTGTTTACCATCACCAATGCACCATTTACTGTCAGTAGAAACAGACTGAATAAAGCACTTGACAGAAGGCCATATAGAGGACTTGGCATAGTACATAATTGGCCTGTTTTGTCTAACAAATCAGGATTTCAAAAGGCAAGCCCACTGATCTTGGGAATTAACAACATCCCAGGTTAGCTTTAGCATGGCTGCTTCATTGATTAACCTTAAAGGCCTAAGACCAATCCCACCTTCATCAATAGGACTACACACTGATTGCCAAGAGACAGTGACCAGCTTCCTTGAAAAAATGTCTCCAGACCAAACAAAGTTTCTGATCCATTTATCCAAAGCTTTAAGCAAGGATTTCAGCCATGCATACACATGGAAACTATAAACTAGCATACCATGAATGATATATTTAACCAACTCTACCCTTCCCATCATGGATAATAAGGCACCCTTCCAAGAAGCTAGTTTTTTTTTTTATCCTGTCAACAATAGGCTTAAGAAAGATGGATTTTGGTTTACCTATGAAGACAGGGACTCCAAGGTAACTAAAAGGAAGCCTACCAACAGCGAAGCCTAGAAAATCTCTGATTTGAGCAAGTCTAGCAGCTGAAATAGAACCAGCATAAAACCTGCACTTGTCCAAGCTGAGAATTTGACCTGATGCATCACCATAGACCTTAAAAAGATCCATTAAAACTGCTAAATTCCTCTTAGAACCATTAAAAAAAAAAACCATTATGTCATCTACATACATGACATGAGATGGAGATGGGGTGTTTCTGGTTCCTGACATAAGTTTCAACTGACTAGTACTAACCAGAAGAGAGATTCCCCTACTTAGAGCATCCTCAGCTAGGCAAAATAGGAGAGGGGAAAGGGGATCACCCTGTCTAACCCCTCTCTTACAGCTGAGTGACTAAAAATCAAATCAATACTTATTTTACAACTTTCCAAAAAGAAAATATTTATTTACAAATTAAATCAATTTTTAAAGTTAGTTATTCAAAGCATATAATGAAATTAACGAGAGTTTGTATAATACCTTGATAGAACAATATTTAGGTGCTGTATGAGACACCCCGATGTCCCATTAAATAAAATCCTAATTAAATTAGTCTTAATCCATAATTAGCGTAAATGCGATTAATACATTCGAAAATATATGTAAAATAAAAATTGTAGTTATTTTAAAATAGTTTAAACATACGCAAGCGACGTCATCTACACATATATACAATATATACAACACATCTATCAGAGTATGCCAAGTCCCCTCCATGGGACCATTACAACTTACAACCATCTATACAGACTCAAAGTATAAACATATATAAACTAACCAGAGAGACAGAGAAGAAGTCCTAGAGATACTCGGCCCGCCTCTCAGAATACATCAAAATACAAAACAATCTCGCAGAGTCTCACTACCTACAGACGCATCTGACATATCCACATCATCAGTGATGTGGGCGTCTAGGACTACCCTTGCCTTCGCCTTAACGGAGCACATATACCCGGGGTGGAATCTTCTGTAGATAGCGTTGTGACCGGTAATCCTTCCAAGTTGTCGTTCCCATCTTGCCGTTGCTGTTCATCTACCATACCGATAACATACGTAGAACGGTAGAGGAAGAAGGGAGATAAGCAACAGAACATAGTCATAAAATGGGGATGGGGACACATAGATCAACAGTCACATATACATCATACAATAAACAAACAATCATCCATCCAGTCACACCAATACAATCATCTTCAAGAGTCACACTCTCAGATCATTCCTCTAAGAAATCTCACTCCTATGCATGTCGGCCGATATATCTCATCCAGGTCTCAACCCCAAGACATTCCCTTATCAAGCCTCTCTGCTTAAGGATCGTCAATTAGTTTGTGAAGGTAACTTTTTCGCTCGCCGTAACCCATAAGAGTGCATCTCTCTGTGAGCTCAGCTCTATCAGAGGTATCTAGGTCACCTCGGATAGTCAACCTTAGACGTGGATACTCAGGGTAAAGTCGGGACAACTAGGCTATATTGGGGTACACGACGCACTTGGAGCTACCTAATGGTCACTGTGAGCCTCCTGAGCCCAGTTCGTACATTCCCTAGGTCTCTCCCTAGACCGACCCTTCTATAATCTGTACTCGCACTCGAGTACAACTAACCTCGTATGACTCCCTGTCATACGGCTCGCCACTTTGGCAATATGCAATGCAACAACCATCCTTAAGTTAACACTAAAACCTTCTCTCACAATCCAAACCTAATAATCACAATCTCAGAATGGATGGCAATACATCCTCGGCCTTAAAGCCACAGTCTCAAGGCATTACCACGGTGTCAACTCTCAATATAACCAGATCACACTATCAGTCATTCCCATTCATCCAATAATCATCAACAATATATTATAGTAATAAAATATCATGCCATCACATCAATCATCACAACCAAGCATGTTATAGTAGTCATCACAGTAACAGAAATAGCAAACAACCCCAATCATTATCAGTTCTCTAACCTAGAGTTTCAAACCGAACATTGATAAATCTACAATAACTAAACCCCAAGACATTATTAAAATATTATTTTATCAGGGTTTAGTCATTGTTGATTATTCAATATCCTAGTAGGGTCTGGGGCACCCTACATACATGCATATATGACTCTATGCTTGCCTCTCCCACGATGTCGTTTACTTTCTCCCCACCTTGGCTTATCTGGTACAATTGTCCAAGCTCTCTACATGCCTCCTTTAAACTATACAACTGCTGTCTTGCTTCCTAGGGGACCCCTCAGTGCTCCAAAATTTGCCCTAACACATGGACAGAGTCCCGGCAATGTCATATACTCTAATCTTACTATAGATTCTCAAAAAGAGCTCAGATTCAAGCTAGAACCCAAGAAAGAAAATAAATGACAAATGATAAGTTAAGTATTTGAGCATTACCTCAATTGTAACAAAGAAACACTAGCCTATATGTGTAGTAATCGTTGCCCTGATCACAGATTTGAAGTCGGAATCGTGATCTGACGGATGGATTTCCCCCGGGCTTAACTTTCTCTCTCTAATTATCGAGCTCCCCCTGGTCTCTCTCGGTTTCTCTCGAAAATTTTAGAGTTTTCTCCAACTTTCTACCTTTTAAAAGCTAAAATGGGTGAGTCAGCACTAGTTACGCCCGACCTAAGTTTTCTACGCCGGCTCAGCTATTATGCCTGGCTCAAATTTTATACGCCCGGCGCAAATGCGTACATCACCGCCTTTGTGTTGCGCCCGGCCTAACAAACTTGCGCCCGGCCTAATTTCTGAGCCTGGCTCAACACACCTGAGCCCGGCCTAACTCGCATTGACCAGTTTGACCAGAAACTCTGATTCACACATTTCGTCGCGTTCTGAACTCGTTTGAAGTCCGATTGACCCCAAATTTGAAACACATACTAATTAACACCTAATGAACAAAATTAAGCTATCACACCAACTTAATTACTGTCTGATTCCTTAATCAAGAAAACGGGTGTTACATTGTAAATAGAAAAGAAATTAGGGACATCAACACAATAAAAATATGGACTTAAAAGACTAGATTGTCACAAAGTTCAGGAATTGTGAACAAGGAGTAAATCCAAGGATATCACCTAAAATACACCAAAATATTCCAAGATATGGGTAAAGATATCGTGAAATACTTTCAAATAATAAATTAAGTTAGTCATCCATCACATATTAAAATATACACATTTACAATACTTCCCGTTGGATGACTATACATTATGAATATGCCTCGTTAAAATATTTCTAAGAAGAACCCAATGTGATATACACTACAAGAAAAAAGCAATTTAGGGACCAAAATATAGCGACCGAATTGTTTCGGTCGGTATAGCGATGGAATTTGCGACTGATTTCCATGTAATCATAATTGGTCACTTATTTTTTAATTAGCGACCGAATTATCTCGGTCGCTATATGCGCGGTCACTAATTCAGTCGCTAATTTAAAAAAATTGGAAGTCAAATATGTTGACTAGTTTGCCACTGAAGTAGAGACCGTATAACGGTTATAATTCGCTAATTATTAATTTTTGATTAGCGACCGATTTAGCGATTGAATTAGTTCGGTCGCTAAATCTGAAATCCCTAATAGACGCCCGTGCCCCTTTCCCTCCTAACTTCCCCTTTTCCCTCTTCTTCCATCTTCTTCCCTCTCTGCAGCACCACCACCTCTCTATCCGTTCTCCGTGCACCACCACCACCGCGAGCCTCCCATCCCCATTGTTCCTCTCCTCTCTCAGCTCTCTCCCCTATCCTCTCCTTTATCCTTCAGCCCCACCGCGAACCATCCATCCCCATCACCCTTCCCCACCGTAAGCGAGCCACCCATCCCCACCTTTCTCTGTCATGAAGTCACAAACCTTCATCCCTATAAGGTGAGCTTCATTTTTTTCTGTTTTGGGTACACTATGTTAGAGATTGGAATTTCTCCCCTTTTTGTTCTATTCTTGCTTCTTTAATTTGCTCAATGAGAAGGTCCTTCATGCTTAGAAAGTGCACTGTTGTTTTGTTTTTGTGTGGAAATTCTGCTGGGCAGAGACGCGTAAAAAATTGTGCTGCTCTTCTTTGTATTGGGTCCTGTTGCTTCATGTCTGTACATGGTTTTTGTATTGGTTCTTGTTGCTTTGTCTTATGGGTATAATGTAGTAACAAATGCAGTAAAAAAAATCTTTAGATTTGAGCATAATGTATAAATTTGTAGTTGCTTTGTCAATGTAATTATATGTTTTTATTTATTGGCTAGTATTTGTTGTTATTTCGTAATCAACAATAGGTAGATAAATCCTAAATTGAAATTGGTTTTTTTTTTTTTTCCATAATACATTGGAACGTTTGGCTAGCAAAGAAAGCCTTGATTTGAGTGGTGTTTAAAGTTATTGGTTGATGGTTAGCATGTGCATATTCAATTATGACACAAAAGTACATATTATTTTTTAGGTTTTTAGTGCTGAAATTATCGTGTTATTTATATATATATTTCTGATTAAGTTATTAAACTAAAAAGGGGAATTCATATCTTCTTATTTTTATTTTTCTTGCAGCATTCCTCTATCTCCGGTCACCAGTCCAACCATCACCCTCCTTCACTGTTTGCTTGGAGTTGAGGTACGTCAAATACCTTATGTCTAATTAGACTTGGAGTATGTTGAATGTGTGTTGATAATGTAACATCCCTGGCTGCTTTATCGATTGACGACTGTCCCCACAAACCAACACGGGTCTTTTCAGCGTGCTTTGTCCTCACTCACACGCTTCCTGGGAAAACTTCCCAGGAGGTCACCCATCCCAGAATTACTCCACTCCACGTCAAACACGCTTAACTGTGGAGTTCTTAAGTGACGGACTCCCGAAAAGAAGATTCATCTTGTCGGTATAGGTAGTACAAATCAATTCATATAAGCCATCCTCAACTGTATAGTCCCATACCTACACAGTCTTATGATCCCTCTCATTCGGTGTGTAATCAGTTCATTCATGTGTCCCTCATGCCTGCCAGGAGCCGCTCCTTGTCCGTGCCTTCTTGCAACGGCGACCACTCCCCGCCCTCGTCAGCTCCGGGTGTCACAGATAAAATCAGTCAAAGGCATGTGTTTGTTTCATTTATATGTTCTCTGTTAGTTGACAGCAAATCTCAATAGGGTACGCTATTGTCTGAGATGCATGACTGGTTGTGTGCTGATAGTTTAGAAACCTTGCATGTGTTTGCCTATTTGATTTATTGTTTGTTAGTAGAGAGGATAGCTCAATAGGTTGTTTGTCAATTTTATCATTGTGTACATTTTATGTTAAGTGTACAGGACCACTACAGTTGTATCTGCCCTGTTAATTTGATTCGTTGTTTGTTAGTAGAGGAAGATAGGGTTAAATTTATATTATTTTTAATGTTAATAATTTAGCAAAGCCATAATTTCCCATTTGAGATGCAATATCAATTAGCACGTGTACCTTTTCAAGGTACCACTCATTATATTGAATCTTGAATTGTCCAAGTTGGACAGTTTGGGAAAAACATTTTCTTCAAAGTTAACGGTTATTCTTTGCATTCTCGTATGTTACACTTTATTGAATTTTGGTATGTTACATTTCCTATTGTTCTCCATGTGCATACTTGATCATGGTGGAATAACTGCGTTCAATTCGTGTATACCGGAGACCAATGGGAAATGCTGCCGAAATTTCATCTGGCATAAGGCATGAGAATTAAGGAATAACTGTTAACGAAGTGTTGAAAAGGTGTGTTCTCGAATGGGTTAGGGTCATACCTTGAAATAAGAATTGAAGAACGATGGATCTATGGAACTGAGAATTCTTGTGGTAGTTAGAAGTGATGGAAGCACCTGAGAATCGAAAGTGGATGGATAGAAGGAAGGATCGTGGAGGGCTGACGCGCGAGTTCATCGAGGGAGTGAATGAGTTCGTTCTTTATGTGAGTCAGCAAGAGGAATATCTAAGTCAGCAGGATCCAAAAATGAGGTGTACTTGTAAGAAGTGCAAGTGTCTAAAATTCCAGTACAGGGATGATGTGACGACACATCTCTACGAGAGGCGGTTTATGGCCAATTATTATTATTGGGTCAACCATGGTGGAAAATTGCCATTGGTTCCCCCGATTGTGATGGAAGATGGATATTCTGGTCCTGATGAGGGGAGGAACAATTCAACCCTTTTGAGCAGATGGTTTTCGATCATGTTGGCCCCTCTGTTGGTATAGGAATTCAACAAGACGATGATCATGTTGAGGGACCATTACATAGAGGAGGATCCGAATTCGGATGCACAGAGATTTTATGACATGTTGGTGGCTGCACAAGCTCCGTTGTGGGATGGATGTCAGGCCTATTTGGAATTGTTGGCTTCTTTGGTTACTCTTAGCATCAAGTCTGACTACAATGAGACAGATGGTGAGTTCGATCGTTGGGTATCCTTTATGAGCGATGCAATGCCAACCGATAACCGTATGCCTCAGAATCTTTATCAAGCGAAGAAATCGGCGGCAAATTTGGGCTTGGGGGTTGAGAAAATTGAATGTTGCCAGAATGGATGCATATTGTATCGTAACGAAGATGCGGACCTAACAACTTGTAGATTTTGTCACGCTGACTGGTATAAGATCACAAGTAATAGAAGAGGCATTGAAATAAAAACCCCTCTAAAGAGAATGTGATATTTCCCGATTACCCCTAGACTCCAACGGATGTACTCTTCAATGATCACCACTCCTCACATGCGATGGCATGACAACAATCAAAGGGATCCTAGTGTCTTGTGCCATCCGTCGGATGGAGAGGCATGGAAGCATTTTGACAGGATGTACCCGGAGTTCTCTCAAGAGTCTCGAAATGTACGATTGAGCTTATGTACTGATGGATTTAATACTTTTGGTCAATACGGTAAAGCTTACTATTGTTGGCCGGTTATTCTGACCCCATATAATCTCCCGCTAGGCATGTGCATGAAGAGGGAGTTTATGTTTCTGACGGTCTTAATTCCTGGACATACGAAGTATCATTTAGGCAAAATTTCATGCTTAAGGCAGCTTTGATGTGGACTATCAATGACTTTCCGGTGTATGGGATGCTATCGGGATGGATGACTGCTGGGAGGCTTGGCTGCCCTTGCTGCATGGGCCGATCGAAGGGTTTCACGCTCAACCATAGTCAGAAGACTTCTTATTTTGATTGTCATCGTTAGTTCCTTCCACAAAGATCATCCTTGTAGGAGGAATAGAACTGCATTAAAGAAGGGGCGACCTGAAATCGCCTACCTCCCCAACAGTATACAGGAGAACAGGTTTGGCAGATGGTTAGGACACTCCCGTTGATTCATGAATATAGAGGTGGGCAAATACCTGGATATGGTATTGAACATAACTGGACCAAAAAAGTATTTTATGGAGCTTGTCGTATTGGAAGACGCATTTGATATGCCATAACATTGCTGTCATGCACACTGAGTGTAATGTGTTTATGAATGTGTTTGGCACGGTGATGGATGTCAACAGTAAAAAGAAGGGTACGTACAAGGCTCGATTAGATATAGCAGAAATTTGTAGATGACGGGTGCTAGAATTGGTGGACATGGGGGGTGACAAGTTACGAAAACCGAAGGCAAAATATGTACTGAGCAAAACCCAGCAGGTAGTCGTCTGTGAATGGGTTAAACAACTTAAGTTACTAGATGATTATGCTTCTAACCTATCCAGATGTGTTAATGCTAGAGAGGGAAAACTGCATCGAATGAAAAGTCTTGACTGTCATGTATTCATGTAACTGTTGCTTCCCATTGCATTTGCCTCTTTACCGGTGGATATTTGGAAGCCACTTGTTAAGTTGAGTCAGTTTTTCAGAGTATTAACTTCCACAACATTGAAGGTTGAGCAACTGAAGGATATGAAGCGCGATATTCCGTTCTTGCTATGTAAGCTGGAACAACTATTCCCTCTAAGATTCTTTGATTGGATGGAACATCTTCCTATCCACTTATCATGTGAAGCACGAGTGGGTGGACCAGTTCAATATCGTTGGATGTACCCCTTTGAGAGGTATTAAACTTATTTGTACTTGCAGTCAATTATGATATAAAAATAGGTATGTATATGGTACCAATATCATTAACTTAATCTTGCAATATAAGTAGGTTCTCGCGTTCGTTAAAATTAAAAGTAAAGAACAAGGCTCGGATTGAAGGTTCTATTTGTGAAGCATATTTAGTGAAGGAGGCTTCTACTTTTGCCTCGTTTTACAGTCCAGACAACATAGAGACAAGGA
The DNA here is from genome assembly GCA_035048595.1 of Echinosophora koreensis. Lineage (NCBI taxonomy): Eukaryota > Viridiplantae > Streptophyta > Magnoliopsida > Fabales > Fabaceae > Echinosophora > Echinosophora koreensis. The sequence continues at coordinate 2,262,175 of JAPCYP010000048.1, read as the reverse complement.
GGTCTAGATTGCCGCGTAATGTTGACGTTGGTGAAGGGTGTTCTTCTAGTCCTCAAATGTCCATTTTTAATCATCCGGGCAGGGCATGTGGTGCAGAAAAGAAGTCATGGTTGGGTGCCTGTGAAATGACAACTATTGAGTTGTACGTGCTTCAAAATTGCGATGAGGTGGAGCCATTACTAGAGTAAGTTGCTATTAATCATTAGTATCGTCTTAAATGTGTTATTTTTTCCTATTTAATACATTTTCTATTGTCTAATGATAGAATATATGCCAATGAGCTGAAAGAGCTTGATCCCTACATCTCAGAGTCTCAAATTCATTAGGAGGTTGCCAAACATTTTCCTAAGTGGTTCAAAAATTATGTAAGCCACCTACCTTATATGCCTTTTAAGTTCTACCTTGTGATTGTTTTCATAACTAATACTCTTCATAATCATTAATCTTAGGTTCTAGCTAAGGAAAAGCAAATTCAAGATGTAGTGTTGTAGGCTTTAGCAGGCGACCAAACAGAAGGATTCGAACATTTGAGACTTACATAGTAAATGGATATAAGTTTCACACAAGTCGAAGGGGTCAAGGCATGAAAACTTCAAATTCTGACGTTTGTGTTCGAGGGACCAACAGTTAATTAGAGGATTTTTTTTTTTTGGAATATTAATTGATATTTACGAATTAGCGTATTCAGGTCATTCCGGTAAAAACTTAGTCTTATTCAAGTGTAAATGGTTCGATAACACTCCCACTAGGGGCACAAAAGTTGACAATAGGTATGGGATTGTAGAAGTTAGGAAATCATGAAGATATCAGGTGTACAGAAGACATGCTGGACTAATAGAGGGGCGGAAGTCAAGAAAGGTGTGGAGAATGTTTTGGTTCACTATCATCTGGTCGATATGGCTACATAGAAATGAGAAGGTATTCAAGCAAGGTAATATAGATTTTGACAAAGTAATAGATTCCATTAAAAATAAAATTTGGTGTTGGTGCAATGGATTGGTAAAAAAGGGGTGCTTCTCATTCAACGATTGGTGCATCAATCCAATGGTATGCCTCAAATCGATTAGGTAACAGCAAGTAGGGTGCTCATACAGTGGCTGAACATCTCTCTGATCTGAACTCTGGTTATTCTGTTATTCTGTTTTGTTGCTATCACAAAATTGGTAGCAAGAAAGTAGACTTGTATTGCAATTATCCAAGTTCATATGTAAGATAACTGGTTGGCGCTGTGTGAAAAAAGTGGAGGTCTGGGAATATTTTGGTAGCTATGCGTTGGGGGTTATGCTTCGGCTACATCAGTAAAAAGTGCTACTCTATTGAAGCTTATGCTTGTTACTGGCTTTTGATGTAAAACACATGATTGGGTCGTATAGTTTAGAATTGGGTTCAAAGTTGTGCAATACTAGCTGATTGTATGGTTACTTGATTAGGGGGGTGTTTAGTTATTTTTCAACCTGTTAGCAGTGACATTTTGCTTTTGGTTGACAAAATACCAATTGTATCCCTATTACGTTACTCTTCATTTGATACATTGTAATTGGGTTTGAGTACCCCTTGTACTCGTCTCAATATACTAATTGCTTATAAAAAAAAATCAGGTGTACGACCCGTTTATATTTGCACAACAAGCGGAGCAAGTATATTATACCTCGTATCCCGAGGGACATCAAGACTGGTCGGGTGTTATTCTGGTAAAGGCACGCAGTGCGATAACCAATAATGCGATAAGTCAACCTGAGACAGAAGCTCCATACCAACATGTTCATGAAGTTGATGGGATCCAAATAATGTTGCACGTTGACCCAGACGAGTACTTGGGCATTCTTGCTGATGTCAGGCCTGGAGACGAGGTAATTGATACAGAGTTGGAGACTCAATATGACTTGGCCGTAGAGAGCGAGGAAACATATGTCTCAATCGATGACGAGGAGAGTGAGGGTGAATTCAGTGATGGAGATTCCAGCTAGGTAATATGTAATTTTTGTTTACATTTTGTTTTTCTCATAATTTGTTATGATATATAATTGTTAAGTTACTTAGTCTTTTGGTGATGATGCATATTTGTATACTTCATGTATGAGTTGTGTTTTAATTCTAGACAGATGGCTGACGATGCTAAACGTGGGGGTCGTATTCCCTATGAGCGTAGGTGCCTTGACCGTGGATGTGGCCATGGGAGATCACCACCCACCCCCACCACCACCCCTTTTCATCAGCCTGTAGGCCCCTCTTGGGGTTCAGAAGCCACACAGTCCAGACATGGTGAGGGGGGCAGTCCTCGGGTTCGGGGGTGACTCCACCCACGGACACGCGCATATGGATTCGCCCATATGCAAGACTGGAGTAAGTTATTTATTCATTTTGATTTGTTGCTTTTTACTAATTAATATTTGAATATTTATATTGTAATTAATATATTGTTTGCAAACAGTTTCTATCTGGTAGATGGGACCCATAAGACCATCTCAGAGGTTGTTAAGGGGCATTACACCAGGTCTTGGCCCACATGGACGAAGATCCCCACAATGGTCCGGGATCACCGGTTCGAGCACCAATTTGGTGTAATTATTACTTTTTAACTGGTGCATTAGTTGGTGCTTAATTTATTTTTTTATTGTTTTTATTATTACATTGTGGTCTGATGTCTAGTATGTCATGTAGGCCTCTTACAGGTGGCGACCAGAGGATGAGGCTACGATTCATGCCGCATTTGAGCATCGCGGATCCCTTATTGTGAAGAATTTTATGGGAAAGATCCGCGATGGTTCATCTCTGGGGGACTTCCTGACACCCGAGTTTCTAGAGGGCCTACGTCTGTATTGGGCCACTAATGAGGAGTTCTTGGAGAGGAGTGCGATTCGGAAGCAGAACCGAGCCACTGATACCGGTGCTCCTCAATACATGGGTGGGTCTGTGCCCATCACGAAGCATTATGATAGGTTGGTAATTAAGTAACCTGTATATTTCAATTCCAATTAGGTAAACTTATTAAATAGCTTAACTGTTAACGTTGAATACATATGCAAATGATCGAGATGCAGAGGCCCCCCACTACATATGAGGTACTGAAGGTTACCAAGAAGAGCAAGACTGGGGAGTGGGTAGGGAACGCAGACGAGATTGCTGTAAGTTAAAATCTAGCATTATATTATTTAATGTTATTTAGTTCTCTTAGGGTCAATATTATTATTCTTTTTCTAAACTCTATCTTAACCACACATTTTACCTATTACTAAGTAAATGAAAAAAAGAAACACAAAAAGAACATAAAAGTTCCTCTCCTCAACCCAGTATGCACGACCCCTTCCACTACTCCTTTCTTTCTTTCTTTTTTTTTCTTTACTCTTCTTCTTCCTCCCCAGTTTCTATCCGGTAGATGGACCCCTTCTGACCGCCAGAGTGAGAACAACCATGCGAGCCCCACCCATTGGGTTCTCATTCCTCGTCGCTGTGCTTCTGTCATCGTCGTCATGCCCCTGTTGCCGCTGCGTCGTCCAGTAACGAGCTCCACCGCCAGACGTGTACGCGGGATCTCCATTCCAGCCACCATGTAGCAGGTTCGGCCACTGTATGTCACTGCTTGGAGTGAAGGTGATGGTCGTACTTGTTGGTCCAGTTTTCATGCCATTCGCCGGAGCTCCGCCGTCGCCACCACCTTCAGCCACCATGTTTCCTTCTTCCTCTTGGTTGAGTGAGTGATTTTCTCACTTTACTTTGTCTAATTTCAAGAATCCCCACATCAGTTTGCAAACCCTAACCCTAGCTTTTGATTTCTGTTTTGGATTTTGAAATTAAATCATGTTTTGTGTAATTGGGACTATGAATTAGTGTTTCTCTAAGCTAATTTCAACATTCTTTAAGTAATTTGATTTTCCCCTAATTTTGATGATGAGTCTTATTTTCCCAAATCTGAATTTTATTGAAATTGATTCTATTTTGTGAAATTAAGAATTTAAACCAACTTAGAGTGAGCGTTTGATGATAAGTAGCAAATTGTTTGATTTGTTTGGTTGTTGAAAAATACTTGGACTCCCTCTCTGGGATGTTAAAGTGGTTGAGTTTGCTTGGGAAAGCAGGTTTTATATTTTTTGGGAGCTGACAGGAGTTGTCTGCACCTGTCGCAAGGTGTTAGAGGAAACTAAAAAGTCACTGCTTCGCTATGAGGGTAGCGGACTGTTGAAAAACCAAGGAAATGATCATCTCTTGTCTACAAAAGGTAAAGGGGGAGTGAACCACATCACACCATATTGGTGGATTTGAAGATGGCTTTATTTATCTGGTTGTTGGAAAACCCTAAATTAAGGATTTCCCACCTTGTTTAATTAGTCCCTTATGATGACATTATTGTAGTGGTTAATTGTTGTTGGATTTATGTTCATTGGTGTGATTGATTGGTTGGAAAACGATTTCTAGTATGTTGAAAACCATCACTTTGATCATTGGATCAAAGTGAGGATTTAATAGTTGGTTATTACAAATAAACTGATTATTGTGGTTATTTGATATAACATGATATGTTGATGCGTATGTATAATTGTGAAATTGTTTGGTGAAGTGTAACCTTCACTTTGGTTGTGATTGGCTTTTGGCCAAATGTGAATGGAAATGGGAGTTTCACGTCTATCCTTGAAACTTAAGCGACTTTAATATCCTTAAGTGAGAAAATGAATGTTAAATCCATAAAGGAAAAGGAATTAGTTTTGAACAATTATTTTGGAACTTTGATTTTAGTTAAGGTTTTAGAAATGGTTTGAGAAATATTTTGATCGTACGTTATGTTTTGAATTACCCAAGTGATACTTTAGAAACTCAAGAAATAAGTGTTTGAAGGAAAAATGAAAATAAGAAGAAAGCGTCTTTTTTCCAAAACTGTTTTCACAGCATTTAAAACCGCCCTAAAGTGTTCAGCTGATTCCAGAATGACTTTAATTAAATTGTGATTCGCTTACACTATCCCTAAATATGATTATATTATTTGGCTTTCTCTCCCCCGAACTTGAGTAGAAATCAATTAGAAGTTCCTTGATTATGCCCTCATCATCCTTTTCAGATACTTTCCTGAACAAATTATCAACCATCTCAGCCTTAGGAAACTGTGATAATTGTTTAGGACATAAAGGAATAAAATCATGTTTCAAGAGGTAATGAAATTGAGCTTTTTAAAGAGTTCAAAATGGTAAAATGGACCAAATGTAAATAATTCGACCAACATTGTTTTTATGAGTTACAAACTAGTTTTGACACTTAACTAGGTAAGTAATGGTTTTGAGTAAACAAAGCCTATTTTGAAAGTTTAGGGGTTTTGACCCCTAAATCAAGTAAAAAGAGGAAAATTGTCTTTCAATAATTTTACGGGTTTTAAAATACTATTTTGAAAGATTTGGTATCAATATACCTATTTATCAATCTTATTTCCTAATGGTTTGATTTTAACCAATGATTGGTGATTTTGAATCAAAAGGATTTTAGTCGTTACATCTAGTATTTCAAGTTAAATGGAAAACCTAAGTTGAGGATGGCTTAGTGAAAACAAAGACTTAATGATTATGACTCATGGTGGAGCAAGACCATATGTCATAAAGTAAGGACAATTCACTTATCCTTACCTCCATAATACTTAATGACAAAGAGTATTTTAAGGTCACTTGCTTGACAAGTAATTCTGTACGGGAATGGACTTAAAGAGGCATAATTGAGTTGTTGGTGACGAATGACCAACCTTCATAATGTACTAAAGCGTTGAAACATGGATAGTCCAACGAGGGGTGATTCCCAATAGGTTGGTACTGTCTGCTTTGCCTGTAGAGTGGCTTTTGGTTTCCGTAAGGAACCCCGAAATTTATCCGGTGGATAAATATGAACGCACACACCATTAACGACATTATTGCCTAAACACATAGTTGAGACTATGTTCTGTAAGGTCTTTGTGCCTAGGAAGTCGAGCAGACATGCATATGCGCATGAGGACGTGCTAGTGACAATCTTAAATGGTCTTGGGGGTGATCAGGGTAGGAGGGTCACAAATGGCCAGTTGGTGATTCTTCTTGGTCGTGGCGTTCCATGCAATACACTGACATCAACGACTAGATGCTAGCCGGTCAAGGTAGCGAGAGTGTTTCACAATCAATTATAGTACCACTATGTGGCTGTTACTATTGAACGCACAAGATGCCTACTATTGGCAGTTGTGAAACATGTGCTCTAACCACTCCTTCCAAATGTTCTCTTAGCTCCGGAGTTAGGGTCAAATCTTCCTTGAGGCTGTGTAGGTATCGGACTATGCAGTTTCAATCAGTTATCTCTATTCTCGAGTCTTTGTGAACTCACAGTGTCCAGTCATGCTTGATGAGATTATGGTCACACTGATTTGCGTACTGTTGACTATATGTGCACGTGCTATCTGTTACTTGTATATACTGGACTGTTTGACTGAGATATATGTTTACATGGATATGAATGTATACTATGTGGTGTCGTGCTATTTTCATATCTGCCATATGCTGTGATGTATGGAAATCTCACCTCCTTATTTTGTATTGCCTATGTCGGCTGGCTATGTGCCTTATGTTCTTTTGAGAAGACCGAGATGTCAAGGTGTCGCTCGGTTGATTCATTGTAGAGGTTGAGGTTCGAACATGCTGACAATATGATGGAGTTTCTACTGGATGTCTTCCAACATTCAGATGGTCCAAGACGAAGGTGTTGTGTTTCTGTCATGCCTGGTCTTTCTTTTCTTGAGATAGACATGACTGTCCTTGAACTGTAGGCTATGACTTTTCACTTGGAAAGGGAAAGGGCTTAGTCCGAGAGTTACTTTTGTAGTGGCTCTAGTATTGTCGTTTGTGACGATGTCGATAGTGGACTCAAGTAGAGTTTCCACTAGATCTCGTCAGTTGGGTTTGTTCTTCTCACGATGTACGAGAGATGTTTGTCTTTTATATTTTTAGTTGGCCAGCTTGGGATGTCTGGGAGTTAAGGTTACCGTTTATGGAGCTGCGACTCCAAGTATATTATATTTTAGGAGCTGCGTCTCCATAGCTTTAAGTTGGGTCAGTATATCTTTATGTTTTCTGATTCTGAGTCGGGTTGGGTTGGGTTTTTATATAAATAATTTTTGAACTTATAGCCTTAATTATGACTATGTTGATGACTGTTATCTTCCGAGTAACTCTGGACTATATTATGTATATATTTCGAAATGTATTCTTTCAAAGTTGGAGAATTCTTACCTTGATCCATTTATTTTACTGCACATTCACTTGATTCCAATATTTATAGTATGCCTTGTGAAAAAGCAAAAAATTACCCTATTTTATTACACGAAATTTAATTAACCTACTTTTCGGCCTTAAAATGTCATAGAAAATGTAGCGCCCAAGAAGGGTGTTACAGCCACCACCGGCAACTCTCCTCGAGTCATGATCCTGTAAAAGGAATCATTAGCTCACACTTATATGACATATAATATTACATAAAACTGGTATATAAATACCATATGTCATATAAATGTTAACTACCGCGTCGAGTTCGGACACACTACCCAACTTCTAAGCATAGTTAATACCCTGTGCGGGTTCAACTAGACACAGCCAGTAACAACATCCTAGACCTCACAGTCCGATTAGAATCGAACTGCTCTGAAACTACCAAATAAGACACCCCGTTGTGCCATTAAATTAAAATCTCATTAATTACAACTTAATCGCGTTCATAACGTTAAACGTATATACAGAGAAACGAAGATTTTGAAAACTTAAAGATAAAACATACAACTTCCGAAAGATTAACCATCACACCATATACATACTACACATACACCACAAAAGTCTATCCATCGAAGTACAAAACACTGTCTAGGGTATCCTATACGTAGGATCCCTTACAGGTACATAATTATACAAACTGTTATAAGCGACAGAAAATAAAACGTCTCAAAAGACGCACTGGCCATACTCCCTTCACTCTACCGCTAGAATCCACAGCTCGCCCTCCAGCATCTGGCTCATAAGGAGTTCCATCCAGATCCTCAATAGCTAGCTCCTCCGCAGGGTCTTCTCATCAGATCACATAACCAAAACAAATACAATACAGCGAAATAGGAGATAAGAAACAGTTCTATCATCATAAGCGGAAAAGGAATCATAGCATACGATACAATAACAATCAAAGACACACATCACATATAAATAACGTTCATCCTTAATTTACGATCTCATCCTCAACCCTTAATCTCATGCAACTAAGGCTTTATGCTAATGTGGCCATCTCTACTCCTGTCACGTTAGTCAATAGTCCAGACGGTACGGTGCCAACAACTTAGTGCCAGAAACTCGGTGCGCCCCTATTCCCTTATCTCTAGTAGGGAATAGTGCATTCAGCACAGTGTGCATCACTATTTCCCCCATTGGAAATAGCACAAAAGCACAACATATACAGTACCTCTATCTTCGATAGGATAATCAGAGCAACTCGTCAAGGACTAAAAGAGTATTATGGTAGTCTTCCTCGGAACTCAATATCCATAGGGCACTCACCCGCAATATCCGATATCCAAAATATTGCGGACAAGGTTGGAAATAGAAGGAAAGGTCAAGGGTACTTTAGTCATTTGTTTAAGGAGGTTAGCATTATTTTTGGTTCACCATCATTACATGGTGAGTCATGGTGGTGACTCACCCCATGACTCACCACCCTAGGTGGCAACTGCTTCTCCTAGTCACCACCATGACTCACCACCCTAGGTGCCAACTGCTTCTCCTTCCGGTGTCCGGTCCTATCTCTGGACATTCGTTCCCGACTGTGTCATTTACTCGATTTAAATTCTCTCGCGCGTTTTCTTTAAAAATTCGCCCTTAAAAAGTATAATATATCTATGAGCAAGAATTTCAAAATAGCATATATCATTGGAAATGTGATTTAAAACTAAACTGTTTTATTCTCGGGTTAAAATTAGGTTTTCTACAGTAAAATTTTACTGTCAGTGAAAACATAGACCGGATTCTGTCTGAATTTTAAACCCAAATTTTTACCGTAACCCTCTACCATAAGATAGGGTATAAATATGATTTTGTTTTATCCAAAATAATTTTCTTGATTTCAGGTAAAAATATAAACAACTATATCTTTACCGATACTACAATGTATATAAAAAAAGCAGGATGTTACAGCGACTACCCAATATATGAAACACACAATAATAACTATTGTATACTGGTGCATGGATTATCGGGTTTTCAAGGTTTGATGGTGTGGGGGATGCTTTTTTGGCAGAGCTCTTGGCATTGAAGCATGGTCTGGATCATGCGTGGGATAATGGTTTCCGTGTGTTAATTTGCGAGACTGATGCAATGGAGGTAGTTGAGCTCATGCAGCGAAAGGAGGACCGTATCTATCATGAGCATGCATCTCCTGCTTATGATATTTTGGAACTTCTTTCTAGTAACTGGTCTGTGGATAGCCGCCATGTCTACAGGGAGGCCAACAATTGCGCTGATTTCTTGGCTAAGCATGGAGCTCGTAGCTGCTCTGATCGGACTCTTTGGAGAGAGGCTCCTTCGTTGTTGGTTTCTTTGCTTCTGATGGATGAGATTGGGTGCAGTTATGTGCAGTAGTTTGTGTTAGTTGGTGTGTCTTTTTTCTTTCTTTTCTTCCTTACAAAAAAAAACTGGAAATTACTATCAAATTATCAATAATTATAAATATTTGTTTCAAAAAGAAAAAGAATTAAATGAAAAATATAAATAAGCCAATTTGGTTATATAGCAATTAATTGATTAGAATAATATATATATATATATATATATATATGCAAAATAGTAATTTCAAGTATTGCTATATAACCAAATTGGCTTACTTATACTTAATTAAGTCCCTCAAGTATGTGGTCATGGATTCGATCTCTGGAGTCATTTGTCTAGGCACTATTGGAAGGGGTCTCCGCTGAGGCGTCTGGCAATATATTAGTATCTCACATATCAGATCGAAGAAGATCCTTTGGAAAACCAAAAGAAAAAAAAAATTCACACACAAACGATTAAAATGAATTGGACTGTTGTTAAATATATTTGTCACGGTCTAAAAAAATACGTTGGTGCGTGTGGCTCGTGGCTTGCAAAATAGAATTAAAAAAACACGTGGTGCTCATGGTTTGCATAATAAACTATATAAGTAAACGTTTCACCAAAAAAGAAAAAAAGATAAGTAAAACGCAAATCACCCTAATTTTCGAATGGAATCAAATTCGAACCAGCCGTTACAAAGAAATTAATTTATGTCATAATAAATATTATGGAATGAGCCACGTGCTTTGTTTACTTTCTCCAGTATTGGTTCCAATATAAAAGGCCTTCATCAGAATGGCTCTTTGCATCAGATCAGATCAGTGATCACTTCCCAATTCCCATTCCCATTCTCACTCATATTTTCAATCTAAATTTTGTTTTCTCATCACTTTTCTACCCTAATATAAAGGAACCTACAAAGTCAGCAGCAGATTTATCAAGGTATACCAATGCCCCCTTTCTTTTATTGGTTTTACTTTTTCGTGTTATGGGTATGCATTGGGAGGTTACTTGCAAATGAATGTTCCGAAAATCAAAGTGGAACCGATTGATTATATGGCCGTAAAGTTGTGATTAATTAATTATATGTTTGGATTCGATTTTTACTGTCAAGTGTCAACAATTGACAGGTGATGTAAGTCTTCCTTAAAATGTCATATATTTTAGCCTTGAAATGACTCAAATGACGTAGCATCTCCTCATAAACTACAAAATCTGGGTTTTATGTACAAATGTGTGTTTGGAATCACTTTAATATAGGATTAGGATTACTTTTTAAAAAATAAAAGCTACTGTTATAAGCTTCTACCAAATCATTTCTGACATTTTCAACCAGATTACCAAATATGCACTAAATTAGCAAGAAAATATGTCGAATATTGAATTGTACAAGACTAAAGGGAAACTATATTGATTTATATCAGGTTTCATTTTAATACAAATATATCTTTTTCTGTTTTAAAAATTACATTGCAATTTCTCGAGTTTTATGTTTTATTATATTTACTCTTAAGATTTACATTGTTATACTTACATTTCTTATAGCATAAGAGGTCGGTGGAAGAGATTATCAAAATTATCAAATATAGTTAGATTAACCTCATAAGAAGGATAAATTCTTCATATATAAAATTGTAATTTTAGCACTAATTAATTAATGGAATTTGTTTAGTTGACCTAGTACTTAAATGATATGGATTCAAATACTAGATCGATCCACTGTTGATAAATGATTTATATTTCCTAACATGTTAAAATTAGTAGTTAATCTTGATTTTAAAATGAAAAGAACATAAATTATATCTATAACTAATTATATATATATATGTATATATATATATATATATATATTTCTTCTCCAAATTTTTGCATTTTTATATGACATTTAAGTGAATAGAGGAAATATTGTCTGTACATGTGGCGAAAGAGCAGCTTTCATAGAGGCATGGGTAGAGGATTTGAGGCCTTTTAATATCAAAATAATTATGCATATCCATCAAATTAATTGGTGACCTTTTATGTATGTGTATACCATATAGGGCAATATCTCAAAATTAGAAATGAATAAGCCTTGACTTGCACCAACTGACTTGGCTTTGTATTGCAGAAAGATTCCACCACTTCACAGCTATGGCTCCCCCTTCTATATTAGGGAACTGCGGAGACGATTCTAACATGTAAAATATGACCAAAATCTTACCATTTTCTTCGAAATTCTTGTTACATGAACTTGGTGGATTTTCTTTTCTTTTTTTTAATAATGATATTCCTGATTTTGACCCCATTGATCACCCACATTTGTCTGAAAAAGCAGTTCTGCTGGTGAAAACTATGCTGACATCAATTGGGAAGAACTTGGATATGATATAGTTCCAACAGACTACATGTATGTTATGAAATGCGCAAAAGGCGAAAAGTTTTCAGAAGGAACCCTCATTCGCTATGGAAACATTGAGCTTAGCCCTTCAGCCGGGATCTTAAATTATGGACAGGTTAAAATAGCACAATGCATAAAAAAAGTTGATTTCTGATATGAGTAACCTTACAAAAACAACACAAACTCATTCTTTATGATTTTGTGTGTACTTTCTTTTTCTTCCTTGATTAATGAACTTTAACCTATAAAAAGAACGAGTTTGTGTGGATGTTTGTTTTTTTTCTAATTGTGCAAGTAAACTTTTCTTCTGATATTTCACAAATTAATCAAATTGTAGCTAAAGCCTCACACACACAAATTAATATGGTTGTGTTTAGGGAATCTTTGAGGGCCTAAAGGCATACAGGACTGAAGATGGGCGTATAATTCTGTTTAGACCAGAAGAGAATGCTAAGCGCATGAGGATAGGTGCAGACAGGTTGTGTATGCCATCCCCATCCATTGAGCAGTTTGTTGATGCTGTCAAGCAGATAGTTGTTGCCAACAAACGTTGGGTATATTTCCTGCTATGTTTCTCTATGATCTTTTCCTCTTATTAGTTTCATGTACATGAGCACAAATAATAAGTCGATCGAAACAAGATATTGAGCTTCAAACGTGAAACAGGTGCCTCCTCCAGGAAAAGGGTCACTGTATATTAGGCCATTGCTAATGGGAACTGGAGCAGTGTTAGGCTTGGCACCAGCACCTGAGTATACATTTATTATTTATTGTTCTCCTGTCAGTTTTTACCACAAGGTCAATTTTATACTTAAGGACTCTGATTTAGTTTGTTAAAAGGAAAAAGATTGAACTTTATTACAACTTGTTGAAATTTCATATTCAAGAATAATTTCATTTTTTTTACAGGCTCCGGTAAACTTAAAAGTTGAGGATAAAGTATATCGAGCAATATCTGGTAGTGGTGGAACAGGAGGGATAAAGAGTGTCACCAACTATGCCCCGGTAAGCATAGCAATACCAATATATCACCATTTAATCAATTTTATCCTGTAAGGATATCTATTTTCGTTTAGGATTGTAAGTGGATTCAAACCAAAGTGTGGATTGGTTCAGGATTTCTAAACCAATTAACTAGAATAATATTTAAAAATTAAATTAAGATCCAAAATCTAAATCAAAAACAATCTCACACAAATCACATTTTTATATTTCAATTTCCGTCATCTCAGCAGAACCCTAAGTCCCTCACTTTCTACTTGTGATTTTTTACGCCTCATTCCGCCTTTACGGCCTTTGGGCTTTCCAATTGAAGAGAAGGCACCCAACCCCAAGCTAACATGTTGAATGTCACGAAAATTTCTCGCATGCACTCAAGTTTGGAAATTTGGACCGTTCAAACACAGAATGGGATGTGTGGATTTTGAATATGGTGATTGGAGTATGTGATGAAGTTTTTGGGTATGGAGTAACTTGTTGTTTGTTGAAATTTGTGATTAGTATGATATCGAAATCAAACTTCGTGGTTGAGTCTTTGTTTCTGTCATCAAAATTGGACGATAGTGGGGGTTTGGAAATGAGTGTTTCAGAGAGGACTTCTTTCACATATCCTTCTTTTAAAGGGGGTGGTGTTGGTAGTTATTAATGGAATGGATGGAAAAGGTAGGGTGCCGTACTAAGGGTAGGGATTAATTTTTTACTATTTTTCCAAAAAATATTAAATTAAATTTATAAACATGCTAACCTAATAAACCAATCCGAATCGGTTCGGGTTGCATTTCAAATTTCACAAAAACCAAACTAGCTGTCAACAATAATTACACATTGAAGTACCCCGAATTCAATGTGAACTAGTCCGATTACAACCCTAATTTTGTTGGTTGTGAAATTTTAAGTCTTAACCTCTAGTAATAAGAATTTAGGACAAAGGATGTGTTACACAAAACTTTGGCCCATGATTTCATCACAATCCATGATTACTTGGTGCTGAGCTTTCATGGACTATATTGTAAGCTACAGGAAATTATTATTGCTCTTCAATGACTATGTTAGAACTATATTTTTCCATCGTAGGTTTATGCCGCAAATATTGAAGCAAAGGCCAATGGATTCTCTGATGTCTTATTCTTAGATTCAGCAACTGGAAAACATATAGAGGAGGCCTCTGCGTGCAATGTATTTATTGTGAAGGTACACCAACAACCTTACTTTCATATGCATGTATGTATAGGGTATTATTAGTAATTGTTTTACTATTAACAAATTTTATGTCTAAACTATGTGTTACTGAACAAAAATTTGTTGATTTTTTAATCCTTATTTTCTATAAATCTTCTTAAGGGTAATGCTCTTTGCACTCCGGCAATCGATGGATCCATCCTACCTGGGATCACACGAAAAACCATCATTGACATTGCCATTGATTTGGGCTATCAGGTTATTAATTCCCCTTCGAATTTTGTCATGAAATTGGTTAATCTTGATGGTTAACCAACAAAAAGCATTTCAGTTGTGTCTACGAAAATCGAGTAACCTTAATTAGCTAAAGTGCTTCTTGTTTTATCAGAGAAAAATATAGATATTTCATGATTTATCACTGTGAAATGGTTAATTGAATAATGTTCAGGTCATGGAACGTGTCGTGACAGTGGAGGAAATGCTAGATGCGGATGAAGTGTTCTGCACCGGAACTGCAGTTGTTGTTAACTCTGTTGCATCTGCAACCTTTAAGAAAACAAGGTAAATGGCGCTTTAACGATCATGTTATCGGGATCCCAAAAAAACAATATTCAATTTGAATTTTCTCTGTCTTCAACGTTTTATGTTCCCCTTGTTTTAAACTTGATCCCTCACTCCGTCTTGTTGAAAATTTATCGCACCTACTGATCATGCTAATTATTTGTCAATATTGACAACGCAGAGTTGAATACAAAACCGGACCTGAAACATTGTCTCAAAAACTGCGCAAAACACTTATTGATATTCAGACAGGATGTATTGAGGACACAAAGGGTTGGACTGTCCTAGTAGATTGAACAATGAGCATCATTGTTTTGTTTTCTTTTAAATAAACTTGTATTGCTTAATAATGATCTACAATAAGTTTGTCTATCAAGTTATGCAAATAATAAAATCTTTTTGTGTCTGTTTAGTTTGCAACGCACAATTTGACACCTAAACCCCATCTAGTATAGCAAAATAATTGATTCTTGGGTGGGTATAATTGATTTTAGTGGAAACAAGAATTTCTAATTTTTCTCTTGATAATAATTTATTCTAGATGTAGGATTCACAAAATTGTACATATTTACACTTCAAAAGTCAAAAGTGAGTTTACTTTATCATCCAAACAAATCAATTCTTTTAAACTCACTTTTAAAATATTATTATCAAATGCAAATCAAATATTTTAACCTTATCAAAATCAAATCTATCAAAATCTAAAACAAACATACCCTTTATAATATGCTCTTACCTTGTCACTGTTCACTATTTCGCCGAAGTTATGTCAAAAAAGACACACAAAAAAAAACCGTTGGTTGTGTTGTGAAGATCAGATCTCATCTACTTGACTATTGTTCTGGAAACGTACTTTATAATCTGCTTTTACCTTGTAAGGTTCACTATTCTCCTCGAAGTTATGACAAAAAACTGATGGCTTGTGTTGTAAAGATCTCATCTACTTGACTATTGTTCTGGAAACGTTTCTTCCGGGAGATTAAATAATTGAAATAGATTTACTAATGAAGGTTGGTCCAGTTGATAAGGATACGACTCATAACCCACAAGGTTGTAAGTTCGAATCCCAATACCGATGCGAGGACCTCATTGGTGGATAATCTGTAAGTATCTCTGTAAACCCCTGGTGAGCCCTGAGGCCTGTCTTGACCCTGGTGAGCCACCGGGACCCAACTCACCTAAACTTTACCTTACCAAAAAAAAATAATTAATAATAATTGAAACAGATTTAATAATTTTTTCATTCATAAATATTAAATAACATTGATTTTTTTTTTTTTTTGGTTTATAATAATACTAATTATAAACCACATGGCAAAACAGAAAATTCAATTCCTATAAAAATAGTTTCAACAATTTGAAAAAACAAAAACTACGAAGAAAATACTTAAATTAGATATTTTGAATAATCAATTTCATTTTTTCCTATAATAAAATCGTCTTGTTGATAGATTGGGATAAACTTGGAAACATAAAAGTGGGCTAATGCTTCACTTAGTGAACTAAAATACTAGTGCTACTGTCTCAACTTATACAATATGGAAAATGTTTCTTCTGCACCTACCCTTGCCATGTTATTAGTGATGTGTAAAATCTATGTGGCTCGTCGTTGTCTCTTGGTTTGATTTCATCAATAGAAAAGTCTGGTTATATGTTAAAACAATTGACATTGGAAGGTATGAACACTAATGGGGGGACCAGGAGCTAAATGAACAAGCAAAAAGAGGAAGGTCTGATGTTTGTAACATGTAAGTTGCACAACCCAAACAGTGCTCATTTGTCATGAAACATCAAAAACAAGCACGCAAATAATATCAGAGGAATGCAACTGCCAACTCCATTAGCTAGGGTTACACATGCAGTGACCAAAACCAAAACTTATATCATTCCTAGGAATGTCATCCCGGGAATGCTATGACCAGGAATGTTAATCCTAGACAAATTCTAAAACATGTTTGTTTAGTATTTATTATTCCCAATAATATTTTTAAAAAGAAAAATGGGAAAAAAGTAGGCGAATGTGAAAGTAGAAGTCATTGGAAGTCATTTTCTACTTTTTCATGTTTATTTTCATTCCCATGACATGGGAAAATAATATACCCACCCCTCATGGTGGGAATAAAAATGAGGGAGAAGATGGGAATATGACTTTCCGGGGAATCAATTTTACCCAGGAATATGTTTTAAAAACTTGAAACAAACATGGAAATATCTTATTCCCATGACCACATTCCCACGAATAGCTTCTCAAACCTTGAAACAATATACGGTTTAAGAGAACTGTAACATTGCTATATGGTATTAAATTACAAATAGTTACAACATGATGCAAGGAGCGTATTATGAAAATAAAAAGAAATCTTAGGACAAATCCAGGGTGGAGTTACTGAATTGAAGAAAGATGGAAACAAACAAACCAAGGCCAAAAGCTTCAATTTTTTTGAAATGATATAGGAATGGCTTCTGCTTTTCGTAACTGGCTTCATCCAAGGCCTTGGGCTCAATTCTTGCCAGTGATTTTTTACTGATAGGACATCTGCAAGTATCACTAAGCCTTCAATGAGGCTTGTGGCATGCCCTGGCCTTGAAATACGGCAACTTACCCTCCCCCTTAAACTTTTATGTTACCAGAAAAACAGTGAACCCTGACTTCAAATTGGTAGACATTGTGCACCAGAGAAACTATGTAATATTTGTATTTGGACTATTTCATCTCATTAGTCTTCAAAAAGACAAACGGTAGAAAATACTCATAACATCAATCTCATCAGAACAACTCAAAGATGGAGTTCAAGATAACCGTGAGACAGTGAAGTTTTTTTTTTCTTTTCAATCGAATATAGAGAACTACTTTATCAACTTCTACCCTTGATACTATTCAGACGCTCTATAAACAAGTCATTCCAGGTATCTGTAATTCCTGGTAAACACCAGTGCATGCAATCATCATGTTTTTTACCTCCGGCTGTAGCTGGGTGGGCGTCAGCCCTGAACTCACTCAAGTGAGTGATGTCCAAAATAATAAAATCAGACCCCTTAAGAGCCTTATATAGGTGTTCATTGACCAGTCGAGCCTCCACATTTGTCCCATTATTCTTCACAGAGAAGAGTTCAGCTACCTGAAATGGCAACAAAACTTCAGGTCAATTTATTTAATAATTTACCAGAAAGAAGAGTGGTATTCAAGGTAGCAGCAATGAGAACATTGAACAATCACACTTTCAAGAGGAATCACGTATGTCATTCAATGGATGACGGTTATAGTCAGGACAATGCTATAAACAAACAACTAAATGGACACACCTGCTCTGTCGACAAAGGTTGATGCCTTTGACAGGAACCACCTTGATCCCAGTCTCCCCCTTCAAAATGTCTCGGTGATTGAGTACGGAAAAATTTAATTGCCCCCAGTCTTGTGTTTTCCTCCACGTATGGGATCTGTAAACAAACAACTCTTATCATATCCAAATATGCAGACCAATCACATACCTATAAATACAAATTGTAATTTCATATTGGTATTTTAGAATTAGTCCAACGATAAGAGGAATATATTAAATTTATAACTTTTAGTATCTTAATCATAATAAGTTCCAGGAAGAAATAATTGCTTAACTTAGAAGTTCAATGTTTAGAAAAAAAATATATATTATTATATTACATGTCCATTGTTTAGGAGAAGAAGACTTCTTATCGGTAATGCTTGAGATAATTCCCAAATACTGACTGGTGTGCCAGTTGAAAGGAAATAGCATGTTGACTAATCTATATTCTCAGTGCTAGCTTCCTTTATCAGTATTATATATTACCCAGCTGACGGAAAAGGCAAATGTTCCATCTCCAGTATATGTGTAGGAATTTTATGACTTCATGCATTTTTGAATTTGCAACATTAAAAGTTTGGAATTCATTTCATTGCTGAGACCTACAGAAACCCTCTTACAGCAAGAAGATTTACCATGTACAATGTCTGCAACACCCAAAAAGAAAAATACAGCAAAAAAAAGTGGAAATCTTCCCCATTACATAACACTTGTAAAATTGTTTCTTCTTATTAGTAATACAATAAAAAGGTCATCTGCTTATATGTTTTCCAGCAAAGTTTATACTTTGATCATGTGTGAACAAGATATGTATGTACTAAAGCCATGCCTATCCAATCATAACAAGATTATAGGGGGATTAATGAGACAGTTCACATTCTAGATCATAGCAGTCATGTCACGATTCTTGAGAGAGAATCAGAGGCAACAATAGTTTTATTTTTTATATAAAATCAGATAACTAGGAGCCCGATAAGCATTTTCTAATCCTGTCGACAATGAGGAAAGCACTTTCCCCGCCAAACAACTCAGACCAACTCAACCCCTATACCTCATAATCATCTTAGCTCATATGAGCCTAGATTACAGGCATGTGATTTTTGTTACTTTCATGCATCACTGGGAACAAGCATTATGGAACTTAATGTAAAAAATTCAGCAGAAGCAAAAAACTATTGGGCCAATGAACACGATACCTTGTACTAGGTAGTTATTTCATACTGTAACAGGTTAACTTCAGAGCTATTGGTTACAATACAAAAGTTCACATTTCCTTCCATTAAAAAGGAAGAGAAAGTAAAGACATTATTACCATGTGCTCCAAAACCATATCGAGGCCTCGATCAGGAGGTAATGGAGGGATTACTGGCTGCCCCTGCTTGAAGAAAAGCATAGGTGACTTCACAGGGTCAAATTTTGAAGGGGCCCACCACCTGTTTATTTGAACCAAAAAGAATTAGGTAAACTAAATTAAGATCTTCTCATCCAAAGAACAACTACAACATCAGCTTAAACAAAGGAAAATAAGGAGTAAGCAATACAAGACATTATCCACATGGTTAAACCAGATCATTCTCAAATTGTCAAAGAACAACTCTGACAGTCAACTCAAACAAAGGAAAAACATGCAAGCAGTTTGCATTGATTCTAGCATACCATAGAAATGGTCATAAATCAGCTTGGCAACCCTTTGGGAAAATTCAAAACTCAAGAAAATGCACTCACAAAAAGACATTCAAATCAAACAAAATCCTAGGATACAGAAATGGTTACTTTGGTCTCACTCATTCAACTACCCGTAATTCCTAACATCAATATCTAGAAAGGAAAGCAGCTAGAATACATGACCACTTGACAGATTACAGAATATAGAAACATTATATAAAAAAATTTACCAGTGCCCAGTGTTCAAAATTAGAATATCGTGGAAACTAGGAGCTTGGGTCCATGTGCTTTCTGGAACATCAACATCAACTTTATATCCCTCTCTGAATCCAAGAGTTTCTAAGGCACCACCATTGTCATTAGCTGACCATCTGTATCAAACAGAGTAAGAAGAATAACAGTTTACAATGTGCACCAAACAACACCATATAGTCTAATAATAGCATAAGAACTAAGTTGCATGGATATGGGTACGAGTACAAGTACTGTACATGGTATGACAAATTTCTACAAAGTAGGGTTTGGGCACAGCAGGATATGTCAAAGAGAAATATTACTAAAACATAAACAATAAAGTAACTAAATCATAAAATAAGTACAATCTTCATAAGTTCTAACAACAAGAAGGTTTCAACAAAACTCAATAAAGTATTTCAAGTAAGCAAAAATATATAAAGAACGTGCATGATTTGAAGGGAGTAAAGTAGTAGTTTGTTTTATTTAATAGCAAATAAAAAAAACTAGCAAGAAAATTAGTGTTTTTCATGGACTAATGACTTGTATTTTAATGATATCGGGTATTTACTCATCAAGTGAGTACATGGTACGGGTACGACAACCATCTTAGAGTATCCATGCATCATCCCAATGAAAACCATGGCATCTCAATAAATGATACAGGGCGTCCCAGTGCACGATCCTCCCAGCTGATGGGTTCTGAGGAGGATAGATATACCCAGCCTTACCCGATTACCCCCGCAATCAAAGAGATTGTTTTCAAAATTTGAACCCCAGTGACATCTCAACAAAAGATAACAAATTAAAAAGCCTAGAAAAAGTAGTTATATAACTCTACATCACATATATACATGGCAGAGAAATCATAAAATTGTTTAAAAAAGAGTCTGCTCAATTTATGGAATCAATCAGTTAACAGCAGCATACAAGGGTCATCTTTTTCAAACAAAACCACAAGAGAATTAGCATGAGGAACAGTATAAGAATGACAAAAACCACAAGCTTACCTACCATAACGTGCAAGAAGATTGGTACGGTGATAGGCAATGGTTAGATTGTAACTTAAAAAGGTAAAACCACGGTCGGCACCGGCGGGTCGCCACTTCTTCACTTGTCCATCGGACACACTCTTGAGAGTGCAGAAAAGGGACACAAACATGTTCCTATTCAAAGAATCCCCAATAAACCCTGCACTATTGAATACTCATTATTAAGAATGCCAATAAAAAAACACACAACATTGCACAGACCCAAATCGCACAGAGAGAGAGAGGGAGGGTACCAATGCTGGCGTCTCTGTGATTGTGAAGGAACGCAATGGGATCGAACTGAGGGAGATCGCAGCGGTTGGGCTTCCAGCGCCACTTGGTGAGTTCTCGAGCGTTGGATTTGTTTCCGGAGATGCAATTCCAGCCCTTGAAGATCTCCTTACAGGTGTTGTCGTACCTCGGAGTCCTCGTGTTGTCGTAGATCCATTTTCCATCGGAATAGTCACAGGAACCGTGTTGGATTTGGAAGGTGCGAAGGGAAAGGGAGGTTGCAGGGGTGGTGGTGTTTCTGAACTGAGAGAGAAGGATGAAGATGGAAGTGAAGCAGAGAAGAGAGAGAAGCGGAAACAGAGGGGCCTTCTTTGCGTTTTGGGGGTTCGATTCCCTTGTGCTTGTGGCCATGCCAGATAGATTCATACCCAAATTCCAGCCCTTGAAGATTTCCTTACTGGTTCGAAGGTGGGGAGGAATTTTAATGGAGGGATTTGGAGGGGTGGGGGAGGAGGAGGGGAGGGTTTTTTTTAAATCTATTATGTTTGGTTTAATTTTTGGAGGGGAGGGGAGGGGAGCAAAATCCTTTATTAAGTAAGTTTTAACTCTCCTCCAAATCCAATATAAGGGGATTTGGAGGGGAAGGGAGGGATTTTAAAGTATTTTATATGCATTGACTAAAATATCTCTATTTGTCTATTTTTAAATAAATAATATAAGGGTTAAAAAGTAAAGTTGTTTTAAAATCCCTCCACTCCCCTCCTGAGCCAAACATGAAAGTGTTATTTTCCTTCCCCTCCCTTCCTCTCCTCTCAACCAAACACAATGTCAAATTAAAATCCCTCCCCTCTTCCCCTCCCCTCTCATCCCCTCCATTAAAATCTCTCTCATCCCCTCCTTTAAATCAAACACACCCTAACACAATAGCAACTTCCAATATTCCAATTCCAATTCCAGTGACAAATCAATATTTATTAACCTCTTTCGATCCCATTCCTAGCCAACCAAGTCAAGGGAGAGAGAAGTTGTTGAGAATCAAGTAGTAACCAATTTCAATTATCAAGTAAGAGTTTAATCAAAGCAATAACAAGTAACAAGAAGTTGTTTATTAAGAGTAAGGAAGATCTAAGGTAACGAATCCACCAACTCAATTAAACATAGATCAAAAGTGATTATTTTCTATCCCTAGGTTCAATTACATGCCAACCAGGAACTCGAATTTATCCTAATATCTCGGTCGAGCACAAAAGAAAATAGCTAATCATGCAAATCAACAATATCTCTATTCGAAGACTAACAGTTAGATTCATTAAGTTTTTTGTTCCCTATAACGATTGTACAAATCTCCTATTATATCTCTATCAATATTCAACTTATGTTCTTAATTCAAGTCCTAAAGCGTGAATCTCCGGTCGGACTCATCATGCTTGACTAGTTAACCACAAGCTCATATGATTAACACACACAAAACGGAATTAAGAAACAAGAATTGAGAATTAAGGAGTAGAAAACATCACAGTTTCACTACGCTGTCATGAGCGGCTTCATCGCTTCTGTAACGCCCTTCGTTATATTAGTAGCCCATATTAATTTTTTATAAAAACCTTTTAAAACATTTAAATAAAGTAATAGTGCTAAATAAATCATTATATTCAAATAAAATAAAGTCCCATAAATATTAATCATTAAAAACCACATAACTCTTTTACAGTTGTTTTTTGCCTCAAACCCGGGCGTCTAATAAACCCAAAATAAATAAAAATAAATTATAACTAATATCTTCAAGACTTTCTCGAGTTGCTGCACCATCTATTCCATCACCTGTAAACTCTGAAAGACAAACACCACTAATGAGATTTATAATCCCAATAAGTAAACACAGTTCTAAAAGGTTTTGAAAAGATGTTGCTTTCAGCCGACGCGGTAATCGGAAAAAACAACAACCATGGTAATCCGTCATTTCCAAAAATAATATAATATCAAAGTATTTCAAATAATAGCATTCATAAACTACAACACATACAATAATATCAATACCACAAACCTATGAGTGCAAATACATCTCATTGCTTTCTCTTCGTAGGAGTCCCTTTGCCATTGCCTCGTATTAGGCCAATCTGTCATCGCTACGAGTTAGGTCCTTTGCCATCTCTACGAAAGAAGTATCCACAACATTGCAATGCCCAACATTGCCTTCTCCATGTAGGAGGCCTTTTGCCAGCGCCTCGCATTAAGCCAATCTGCCATCGCTACGAGTTAGGCCCTTTGCCATCTCTACGAAAGAGGTACCCATACCCTTGCAATAATTATTATTGCCTTCTCCTTGAGGGAGGCCTTTTGTCATTGTCTCGCATTAGGCCAATCTGCCATCGCTATGAGTTAGGCCCTTTGCCATCTCCTCGAAGGAGGTATCTCAAATGATTATCTCTCCCAAGGGAGATAACCAAACACACTTAAATTACCCAATAGTCCTTCCAAAATAACATTAATACATAACAACATGTCACGTGCATCAATATTCATCAAGTTCATATCAAAATAACATCAAAGCATCACATATCACAAAAGACATACTAAATAATAATATTCATATCACCCTATATGTAAATATTTAATCTCATAATAATTAATCACCGATAAAACATCAATTTAATTTTAAGAGTAAAACTCCAAGTAATTACCCACTAATTTCATAACAAACCATTTGAAATTTATACCATGGAAGTTTGAGAAAAAGGTGTTTGCTTACCTCTCAGAGACCTTCAAAAAGCTATAGAAATTATTTAAGACAAATGTTAGGGCTTCACTAAAAATTATTCTTCATTCTACCAATACTTTTTGATCCGTATAACCCCCTAATTAGCACCGCAATTCTCAAACGGCGCTACCCTTCGTTCCGTTCTTCCTCTCCGTTTCAGCGCTTCCCACTCCAGTTGTTGAAGCAAAGTCACTAGCCTATCTCTCAAAACCAAAACCTCACCTAATAATAATTATAAAAATGGGCCACACTCTACATTCCTATACAGGTTAATAACTTGTATTTGACCAAGGCAAGGTGTGAATGTAGCGTTCCCTCCCCTGTCATGATTTCTTTTTCTTTTATTTTTATTTTATTATTGTTTTTCTTTATTTAATTTTATATTATTTTATATTTATTAAACAATAAACAATTCTAGTGTATTTTGTATTACAACTTCTACACTAAAACCACGTAACCACCCAATCCTTTTATTAAAATAACTATACTAAAATTTTTAGGATGTTACATTTCTCCCCTCCTTCAAGAAATTTCGTCCCCGAAATTTCCACATTTAAACACTCATAGAAAAAAAAATGATAAATAAACAAGCAACTAGAAAAAAAATTGATTTACATATACTATAGAGACATGAATTATGATCATCAAAATAAATTTTTTTTTTTACCACAACAAAAATCTCAGTTAAGTTCAATCACAATCAATAATTAATCAAATCAACAGCATAGAATAAGTCTTGTACACCAAAGATAGATTTAAACAATAGTGGAGCTAAACAATGCACAAAACAAAACAAAAATAAAAAGTAATAACAATCAAGCACCAGACAACTCAAAAGTTTCTCACACATAACAAATAAAAAAATTCTTTTTCTCACTAACAAAACTCATACCCTTGCATGTTAGTTGCCATAAATCTGTACACTACCAATCAAATATTGGGTTGGTCAGGCCCAACATCTAAAAGAATGGCATGTAGTCTTTATAACTCTAACATCAGTCCTATGCGCCCAAGTTTGTTTTAGAAAAAGCCCCACTACCACAGTCCGATTTAGAATCGAATTGCTCTGATACCATAAATGTAACGCCCTTCGTTACATTAGTAGCCCATATTAATTTTTTATAAAAACCTTTAAAACATTTAAATAAAGTAATAGTGCTAAATAAATCATTATATTCAAAAAAAAATAAAGTCCCATAAATATTAATTATTAAAAACCACATAACTCTTTTACAGTTGTTTTTTGCCTCAAAACCCGAGCGTCTAATAAACCCAAAATAAATAAAAATAAACTATAACTAATATCTTCAAGACTTTCTCGAGTTGCTGCACCATCTATCCCATCACCTGTAAACTCTGAAAGACAACACCACTAATGAGATTTATAATCCCAATAAGTAAACACAGTTCTAAAAGGTTTTTGAAAAGATGTTACTTTCAGCCGACGCGGTAATCGGAAAAAACAACCATGGTAATCCGTCATTTCCAAAAATAATATAATATCAAAGTATTTCAAATAATAGCATTCATAAACTACAACACATACAATAATATCAATACCACAAACCTATGAGTGCAAATACATCTCATTGCTTTCTCTTCGTAGGAGTCCCTTTGCCATTGCCTCGTATTAGGCCAATCTGCCATCGCTACGAGTTAGGCCCTTTGCCATCTCTACGAAAGAAGTATCCACAACCTTGCAATGTCCAATATTGCCTTCTCCATGTAGGAGGCCTTTTGCCAGCGCCTCGCATTAGGCCAATCTGCCATCGCTACGAGTTAGGCCCTTTGCCATCTCTACGAAAGAGGTACCCATACCCTTGCAATAATTATTATTGCCTTCTCCTTGAGGGAGGCCTTTTGTCATTGTCTCGCATTAGGCCAATCTGCCATCGCTATGAGTTAGGCCCTTTGCCATCTCCTCGAAGGAGGTATCTCAAACGATCATCTCTCCCAAGGGAGATAACCAAACACACTTAAATTACCCAATAGTCCTTCCAAAATAACATTAATACATAACAACATGTCACGTGCACCAATATTCATCAAGTTCATATCAAAACAACATCAAAGCATCACATTTCACAAAAGACATACTAAATAATAACATTCATATCACCCTATATATAAATATTTAATCTCATAATAATTAATCACCGATAAAACATCAATTTAATTTTAAGAGTAAAACTCCAAGTAATTACCCACTAATTTCATAACAAACCATTTGAAATTTATACCATGGAAGTTGGAGAAAAAGGTGTTTACTTACCTCTCGGAGACCTTCAAAAAGCTATAGAAATTATTTAAGACAAATGTTAGGGCTTCACTAAAAATTATTCTTCATTCTACCAATACTTTTTGATCCGTATAACCCCCTAATTGGCACCGCAATTCTCAAACGGCGCTACCCTTCGTTCCGTTCTTCCTCTCCGTTTCGGCGCTTCCCACTCCAGTTGTTGAAGCAAAGTCACTAGCCTATCTCTCAAAACCAAAACCTCACCTAATAATAATTATAAAAATGGGCCACACTCTACATTCCTATACAGGTTAATAACTTGTATTTGACCAAGGCAAGGTGTGAATGTAGCGTTCTCCTCCCCTGTCATGATTTCTTTTTCTTTTTATTTTTCTTTTATTTTTATTTTATTATTGTTTTTCTTTATTTAATTTTATATTATTTTATATTTATTAAACAATAAACAATTCTAGTGTATTTTGTATTACAACTTCTACACTAAAAACCACGTAACCACCCAATCCTTTTATTAAAATAACTATACTAAAATTTTTAGGATGTTACAGCTTCCTCGGAAAAGAGGATTAGTTCCTCATAGCGTGCTGTTGGTCGTGGCAACCATAACCCAAGAGGGGGGTGAATTGGATTTATAAAATTTTCTAATTTAATTTACCAAAATTGTTTTTATCAATTAAAACTTAATGAGTACAATGAAAAAATTCAAAGCAGGATGAATAATATAAAGGAGATAAGGAAGAAAAGCTTGCAAACCGGATTTTATCCTGGTTCAGCCACTAACCACTTGTGACCTACGTCCAGTCCTCACTCCACTTGTGAGATTTTCTTCCACTAATCAACAAGCTTATAAACTGGTACTTGTAACCTTTGTACAAAACAGAGCACTCTAACCACACCTCTTGGGATTCCTCATCCACCACGTGTAAGAGCCTCAAACTCTAGCACTCTCCCTCGTGCCTCCGGGATACCTCACCCGTGCTTCTAAGCCTAAAGTCACAACCAAAGGATGTCACACCCTTTACAACAGAAGGATACCTTATCTTCTAACCGGAGGAATACCTCACCCTCAACTTAGGGATACCTCACCCTATTTATGAGTTAATACAATGAGTAGAAGAAACTGAAGCACTCTAGATAGTGCATATGATTCAAATTGAAGCACTATGAATATAATGATATTCTCACAAAATTTGGCTCAAATAGAGTGTAAGACAATATTTGTTAAAAAATTCTTCAACTTATTTTCGTGTCAGCAAATGACATTTTATAAGTTTATGAATCAGACCTTTCAAACCAATTTGGAAACATGTGATTTTATAAGTTTATGCACCTTTTAAAAGAAAATCTGCTATCAATATATATCAATGCAGCGTGCACCATTTGATTTGTATGAATTGTTAAGAGATTTTAGTCAATTAAAAAATAATTCAATTGAGGTTCAACTTGCACCATTTGAAAAAGATTTGGAAATGAATCCATGCAATGAAGTTGAAATGTAACGTTTGAATACAGATTTTAATATATTGAAATTGAATTCAAATTAAAAAAAAAAAACTTATTATTATTATTTTTTTAATTTGAAATCTGTTTGAATATCACATTGCTACTCAAGTGCTTGGCTAAAAACATTTTACCTAAAAGCATAGTGTTTTAGTTAAATTGATTAATTGACCCAAAGTGAGTTTTAGTCATCGTATCCTTACAAGACAACTAAGATCTAGTATATTTACTCAATCTTGTTTGAGGTCTTGATGCTTGAAACTTGATACTCCTATCTTATTTGTGTCTTGCTTTGCCAACCTGTGAGTACCTACATGCTTGTAAAATATATTTTCCTTTTGTCCTGCATTCTTGTAGTTAGTGTTTGTCCATCATCAAAACATAATCAAATATATACTTACACGTGCTTCAACATTCTTAATACAAGAGGAAACATGAAATAAAACTGATAAAAGAGCATGTAAACCTAAATGAGACGTAGCTCACAGAAAACTAGGATTGGATCCTAAAATTCGCACAGTTACAAGCTATTTATAGGGAACTGGGTATGAGCTCGCTCGCGGGGCAAGCATTTGAATTTGGCTCCATTCTGAGTTTGAATCCTCGCGGGGCGAGGGCTGTCTCGCTGGGCGAGATTGAAAAGTCTTCAGAAATCTTGTGTCTGGCTCGCGGAGCGAACATTGTCTCGGGAGGCTAGACTGAAAGACTCAAATTCCTTGCTCAGCATCAGCTCTGGCTCGCGGGGCAAGACTTTTAAAATTTCCCTTTTGCATGTTTTCTTCAATTTTCCAAATTTCCTTGAGCTTCACTTTTAACCTGAAAATAAAAGTAGCACATAGTGCTTTATTTGACCTAAAAATAGCAAAATTATCTAAAAACTATTCCTAAGACTCAAAATGTCACTTGTAAACAATTAAAGTCAAATTTGGACGAAAACGAGATTGAACTCGCGTAATTGGCATCAAAATTGAGGTCTTTCTAGTCATAAAACTAGATGAACCAAAGGTTTATCACTGATTAGCAATTTTCCACTTAAACAAATTTGGCACGCCTTGTGGGACCTAACTAGAAGGTGAACTCATTGTGAAGTTTACCTCTTCGGGTCACAATTACATTATTTTAGCCTGGAACCGTCTCAAGCAACTACCAAGAAGATTGGTGGCCGTATAGCAGCTGAACCTTCAGTTGCCTTAGGCATACCATCTTCTCAACCATCAGTAACAACTACGTCTACTCGACTAGTCCAAGCGTCAATGTCTACTGCATTGGTGACGACTGCCTGTGGACATTCAACAATAACAGCTTATACGGCTGATCAAAATCATCCCAGTGTGACGATCACTTCGTCTATCCGCCAGCATATAGATATGGGGGTACATGACATTATGTACCATGTGTCTAAGTAGCTGGCATACATTGTTAAACCAATGGTGCATAACGAAGTGCTTCAGATGAGGGAGCAAGAACTACAAGAATTGAATTTTGGAGAAAACTTGGTGACTTCTTCTATTTTTGGGCAATCAAGACGGCTGAATCCTACGCAACAAATATCATCTGGTGATGCACAATAATGCACCCAAGTCCAAATCAATATGTTCAGGCAGGACCATCTCAGCTGGGCCAGCTGGACATGCTTCAACAGGCCCCTCAACCAAGTTCCATCACACAAGCGCTTACTGGTCTCATTGCTGCTAACCTTGGGGGGCAATTGGTTGTAAATGATATTGTATCTCAACCAGAATTACAGTACAGACAGGTTCACTCGGCTAAAAGGCCATCAAACACGTCAAGCCAGCCTAGTATGTCGTGTTTTGTATCAAATGCTACAGCTATTGGTGCAAACTCACAGGTGCCATTTCCATCTTCATTTTATTATGGATGGATCCCACTTCAAAAAATAAACCAATTTCAGCAACTTCGAGGGGGACTTGATAGAGATTGATTCCACTTCCAGATCAATCTTGAATTCATTCATTACTGCTATAGGAAAATGTACTTGATAAAGATAACGTGTTTACTCACCCCCCTTGTTTGGGCAAGTGCAGGAAAGAATCTGATCAAGGTTAATAGATAACTAACTATAACCAAATCCTCAAATGAGTTAAAAAGGAAATTATATATAGTCTACTTACTGAAATTGAAATTTATCTAATGAAATCAATAGTCCAATCTCTTGCCTTCCATCATCAAGAACCAATCAAACCTAAAAGTTGAAAGATAACGAATTTTTTAACCTATACAACTTTGCACATGTTAAGGAATCATAAAATAGAAATATTGTATTGAAAATGGTAACTTTTAAACTTTCAAGGAATTGAATACACGACTTTCAACACCACATTTCTATTTTTTATTTCTTAACGTACATGTGCAAGATTGCATATGATAGAAAAATCGAAAAGGTATATCAAATTTCTACTGTTAAAGTTTATATCTTAGAAATTAAAGAAAAACTGTAAATCCTACATCTCTAGAATGCACAAATGTATCAAAAAGATGAGAAAAAAAAGTGTAGATATTTTACCATTTATGGCTGAACAATTTTTAAAGAATAATAATAATCAACCAAAAGTTGAATAACATTTAAGCCTAAGCTTGTCTCCATTTTTTTCTCCACAACCATAATTAGAAAACATGAATAATAAAAGAGATTATAAATAAAAAAAATATAAATTAAATAAGAAATCAATTCGAAAATCTTAAATTAATAATGGTGGCAGAAAATCGAAACCTTCAGGGAAAGGATGAGCTGTGTCTGGCGTGGCGGTGGAGGTGCGGTGGGATAGAAGATAGAACCCATAAGCTAGCTGAGAAAATGATAAAAGAGATAGAGTCACACTTCATGAAATCGTGATTTTTCCAAGAATGTGAGAGAAAAATGGAAATTACTTATCATGGTTGTCGCAACCATATCGCGACGGGAGCGGCGAACAAAAACTAATTAATTTGCAAAAAATGGAGCCGCCACCAAAATTTGTTGATTTAGGGAAACTTTGGAAAAACCCTTTTAAAATGAATAGTCTTCGAACACAGATTTAGAGTTCGGGAGTCAATTATGCGTAGGGAAGGTATTAGCACCCTACGACCACTAGTGCAGGAAGCACTTTTTACGTCAGTTAAAAGTGCTTTTTAACGTCAAAAAATGTCTGACGTTATTCGAGCAAACATTAAAAGTGTAACTTTTAACGTCTGTTAACAACTGACGCAAAAGTTCACCTTTAACGTCAGTTAATTTAAATAACTGGCGTTATTATTTAATTTAACTGATGTTAAACGTATTTTTTAAAAAAAAAATTATAAAAATGAACCAAGAAAGTTTCAATAACAGAAAGCATCAAAGATTACAAACCATAAACAAAAACAAACCATGAATAAAAAGCAAGAAAGTTTGGAACTTTCAAGAAAAAGTAGGAAGTTTTTTCACAGATCTTCATTCGCATGTCTTCTTCTTAGCAGATCTAGTCCCTTCTTCGAAGATCTGGCCCCTTCGTTCACAATCTTCTTTTTTGCAGATCTGGTCACTTCTTTGAGAAAGGGGCGGAGAGACTAAGGAAGAGACTTGAGGGTTTCAGAATGAAATGAATAAGGTTTGAGACTTGAATAAGGGAGGATTAGGAAGAGAAGGAACTAAAGAGGGAGAGAGGCGCTGCTACGGCTGCGCTAAGGTTTCGGAAGTGAAGGGTGAAACTTGAATGAAATGAGAGTGAGTTGGTTGGACCGGTTTTAAAATAACTTAAAATTCATCTTTTACGTCAGTTGTTTAAACAACTGATGTTAAAAGTTACACTTTTTACTTCAGTTGTTTAAACAACTGACGTAAATGATGCCTCCCATCACTTTTTACTTCAGTTGTTTAAACAACTAACGTAAATGATAACTCTTTTAACATCAGTTGTTTAAACAACTGAAGTAAAAAGTGACTTAAATTGAAGTAAAAAGTAACTCCTGTCACTTTTTACTTCAGTTGTTTAAACAACTGACGTTAAAAGTGATTTAAGTGAACCTGATAATTACGGTTCTGCCACCGCCTCTTTTGTTACGTCTTAATTTGTTTAACAGACGTGTACCCTTTTGGTTTATTGCATATTTTCCACTAGTGGACATCCATTAAAAAATAGTTACCTCTAGTTAATTGTGCAAAATTTTCTATTAACTTCAAAAATATTTATTTCACCCTTTTATTAAAAGAATCCATAAAAGATTTTTATTTTATTATGCTCTAAGAAAAAAAAAACTTATGAGAAATTGAAAGGGATTTTATGAAAATTTACTTTTGAGCTTGATAGGATTAAATCCTGCTCCTATGTATCCCCAGGTGCAATAGGGAATTGAAAGCTACGTAGTTCTTTTAAAATATGTTTGTTGGGTTTGGTTGATTTTAGTTATTTTTGAAATAATTTTGATTAAAGGATTCTAGGATCATCAAGTTGTCACAACTCGGATGTCCTAAAACCAAGGATTAACAAGATGTCACATCTCAGCTAACCCTTTTATTTTAAAACAAGTTTAGTTTATTTTTAAAGACTCAGGATCACTAAGCTGTCACAACTCAAATGTCCTAACAAAATAAGAATTAACAAGATACCACATCTCAGCTAACCCTTTTATTTTAAAACAAGTTTTAGTTTTAAAGGTTTCAGTTAACCCTTTTATTTAAAAGAAGTTAATTTTTTTTTTTAATTTGAAAAGGCTTAGGATCACCAAGCTGTCACAACTCAGGTGTCCTAACAAAATAAGGATTAACAAGATGTCACATCTCAGCTAACCCTTTTTATTTTGAACAACAACTTAGGTGTCCTAAAAAAACAATTTGATTTATTTTTATTTGTAAAGGCTTAGGATCACCATGCTATTAACAAAAAAAAAAAGGATTAACAAGATGTCGTATCTCAGCCAACCCTTTTATTTTAATAATTTTATTCTTTTAAATCCATTATCTTTGTTATTTTATCTTTCAATTTTGAATTTATATTTCATTTTTATAATTTATGATTTGTAGTTTAGTTAGCATCTTTTGTGAAAAATACCAAAAAAAAAAGTTAACTAATCCTAAAAACCAATGAGGCCAACGTGTCTGCCTAAAAGGCTAAGATACAAGTACTAGCCAAAGTGTAAAAGCGAATAAGATAAAGAGAAAAAATGAAAAAAACAAACAATAAACAAAACCTTCAAAAGTGACAGGGAGAGCGAAATATAACCAGAAATGCATTACGCGAGGAAGACAACGGAACTAGATGGCGGCACGGCGACGTGCTGTGAAAAGACAGAGATGCGTCACGACTGGGCGGATTTGGACGGCGTATGGCGAAGCAACTGATCTGAACGAACTGGGTGAATCTACCGCGTGTGAGGGACGGCGGAGCGGAGTTATTCGTGGAGGATGGCGGTGCGACGACGGGAAGCTGATAGAAGCCCCAACGCGGTGGAGCTGTGTGCGTGGAGGACTGTGTTGCGACAGGATGCTGATGATGGTGGCTCCGACGTGGAGGACCGTTGATTTCATGGATTCTGAAGTTTGCCAACAAGGGGAGTTGAAACGTGCAAGGGACGAGGAGGAGCATAGAAGTCAGTTTACACCAAATTTAAGGTAAGTATTTTTAGGAGTAGTGTTATTATTTTTATTTTATTTTTATTATTACTTTTATTATTATTAAAAGTGGGGGGACTAAAAAAAGTAAACTTTTCAAACGGGGGACTAAAACTGAATTTTTTGTAAAAAATAGGGACTAAAAACATATTAAACCCTTATTATTATTATTATTATTATTATTATTATTATAGGATTATTATATTTTTTGTTATTATTTTTATTATTTACATCATAATTAATGTTAAAATATCATTTGTATTGATATTAGTAGTAATTATTATTATTTCTGTAAAAAAAAAAGTAATAATAATAATA
Source organism: Echinosophora koreensis (assembly GCA_035048595.1). NCBI lineage: Eukaryota > Viridiplantae > Streptophyta > Magnoliopsida > Fabales > Fabaceae > Echinosophora > Echinosophora koreensis. The sequence goes on along the minus strand of JAPCYP010000048.1, from coordinate 2,228,595 downwards.
ATATTATTATTATTATAATAGGATTATTATTATTATATTTGTTTGTTATTATTTTTATTATTTGTGATTCTATTATTTACCTTACAATTAGTGTTAAAATATCATTTGTATTGATATTAGTAGTAATATTAATATTATTATTATTGTTATTGTTAATATTATTTCTATTTTATTATTATAATTTTAGCACTGTTATATAAGTTTGTTAGTATTTATTAATGTGTTTATTATTAATGTTAGTATTATTAATATTAAATATTTATTAATATAATTATTTTATTATTATTTCTATGAGTGACGTTCACATTATTTTATTTTTGTCATTGTAATGTATAAAAAAAAACTACACTCAGTTAAAAACAACGTTATTAATCATTTTATATTTGGATTATGTTAGGTGGATAAAAATGGCACTTAATCCTGGTCCAATAGACCCGGAGTTGTTGAGAATGCAAGCAACACATTATGCCTCCTTTCTCACCACAACCACTTGAAACATATTATTATACACATCTTCCACCCTCGGTAGAAACGTCGACCCACGCACCATCACCATTAGCACCATGTATGCCTCCTTTCTCACCACACTTATACTACACACCAACACAATTTAGCCCACCATCTTACACACCTAGCGCACCTGGGCCTCGGATTCAACAAATGCGAGATGCCCCGATTCTATCTCCGGGATATGCTGGATTAGGTGTTGATTTGAATGCTAACTTCTCCACGGCTGCAGAGTCGAGCGCTCAAGGAGCCATAGCCAAAACAAGTGATGGTGCCGCTTCACAGGATAATCAACAGGACGTCCGAAGAAACCCACGTCGTGGGGCCCGAGATCGCCGTCGACAATGCATACTAACTCCGGTGCAAGATAACGACGATCACGAGTGATTTACCCCTGTATGTTTGAATCAATTGTTATTTGAATATTTAATGTCAAATTTATCTATGTATTATTAATGAGCCATGCAAATCATCTTGCATATGAAAATTGCCGGGTTCCTGGTGGAACCGCAGCTAGCGATTTTACTTGCGCCAGCTGCACTGGCGTCTTCCACCAGGAAGCACCACATGGCACGTGTCAGGTCCCTTTTTATTTCTCCCAAAAATTGTCAGATGCTTTAGCTTGTTCCACGTCAGCATTTAAAAATTGAAATAAAATGCCACGCTGGTCAAAAGTGGATCACTTTGGTAAATAGTTTCAAAACAAAGATAAATTGGTAACTAGTTTCTGAATGTGGGTTATTTTGATCAAAAAGCCGATACTACATGTTGCTTTTAGATGACCAAGATATAAAGTTGCAACCAAGATAAACACAATAGTCATTTGTCAATTTTCTATCATTAGGATCAAACCCCTAGTCTGCATCACAAAAGGCAGTAAGATGCAGATTGTGAGAGGGAGAAATGGTGAGACCTTGAGTTGTTGTACCACTAAGATATCTGAGGATTATCTTGACTGCTTGCCAATGGGATTCCATAGGAGCATGCATAAATTGAGAGACTTTATTCATAGCATAGGCAAGATCAGGCCTTGTGACTCTTACATATTGAAGACCCCTACAATTGATTTATATAAACTCGAGTTTTTAGCATTTGCACCACCCTGAGCTGACAATTTCAGTCCAGTTACCGTTGGTGTCTTCATGGGCTTGGCTTTTGCCATGTTGGCTTTCTCAAGAAGGTCTTTTATGTATTTTGTTTGTGTGAGACAAATGCTGCCAGATGAGGATTTTGAAACTTGAATGCCCAAAAAATAGTTCACTTCACCAAGATCTTTTAGAGGAAACTGAGAGTTGAGGGACTGAATGAGATTCTCAATGGCAATGGAAGAGTTATTTGTGATGAAAATATCGTCAACATGTACCATCAGAGTGACATTGGCAGTGACTTTAATGAAGAGGGAAGTGTCACATTTTGCTGAGATAAATCCTATAGCAGTGAGAGAATAGTGAAGATTTTGAAACCAAGCTCTCGGGGCTTGTTTGAGACCATAGAGAAATTTGTTTAACTTACATACAAGAGAAACCATCACCTTGAATAAAGCCAGGTGGCTGTGTCATGTATACTTCTTGTAAATCACCATTCAAGAAAGCCTTGTTGATGTCTAGAAAAAGCAAGATTATAATGAAATGGAAACACATTTTCATCAAAGACAACATGCCTAGAAATGTAAACATGCTTGGTTTATAATTGAGGTACCAAATTGAATATTTTAAAACAAATAAGGGACCAATTTGAACATTTTAAAAATTGAGGGACCAAATTGAATATTTTAAAACAAATCAGGGACTAAAATAGTAATTTAGCCTATTATGTTCAATAAGGAGCTGTTTTTGGCAAGAACCATATTATTTTATTTCATTTTATTGTTGGGTTATTTTTAGTAGACGCCGGGGTTTTGAGGCAATTAATTTTATTTATGTAAGGATTGCATACCAAAGTTTATTTTAAAATTATTGAGATATTTTCAGACATATATAATTTGCGAAAATTTTATTGGAGTTTTATGCCTTATTAATGTTTTAAAGAATTTTGTTATTTTTTTTTTGTTGGGTTACTAATGTAACGAATGGTGTTACAGCGGGTGACTGGCAATCAAAAGGGAACACATATTATTAAAGGATTGGGTAATATCATAGGTATTGATATAAGTGAAACCATACACCCTAGACTTTCCATAACTATTCTTCATTTGCCTGGTTGGGAGATTCCTGACAACTAGATCCATCAGAGTCCACATGATGAAGACGAGGTTGGCTGGGATTTGGCGATCAGGGAGGGGTGTAACTGTGAAGGAAGCAGAGGGAGGCAGCTTTCTGTTTCAGTTTTATCATAAGGTGGATGTCCAAAGGGTTTTGAAAAGGGGTCCGTGGTCTTTTGATGGCCATCTCTTGATACTAGGAACGATGCAGGATGGTGAATCCCCTCAAGAAGTGGAGCTTTTCAATGTCCCTTTCTGGGTGCAAGTGTACAATGTGCCCGTAGGGTTTATGACAGAAGGGGTAGGCCGATGTAACACCCCCAATGGGTATTACTACGTAACACATGCGGAATTAAATAAAAAGATAGTTTGCTGGTTGTTTTTCGGGAAATTATTTTCTTTTAAGCCAGAAAACCGGGGTATAAAATTTTTTTCTTTAAGGATAACTCTGAAATCCATAATACATACATTTAAAATGTAAAGTCACATTCTAACAAAGTTACCATGACATACAACATTTCTCTAAGTTTCTATTTTCGAAAGAAAAAGTTTAAACTACAGATGGATGTATATAACACTACATTTACCAACCTCTTCAGATATACAACCCAACTCAGACTCCTAAGCTGGTCATTCGATCAAATATTCATTGGAGAGACCCCCCGTGGCCATCCCCCAATCAGAATACTTTCCCAACCTCTAACACTAGGTCTTCAAGTGACTTAGAAAGACTCCTCTGCAACATCGGTACTAGAGTACCAAGGTACTACAGCAAAACCCGAAGAGACCTGATATAATTGTAAGAGTGAGACACCGGAAAATGGATATATCATACAACAACCATATACATGATACATACAACACATTGGCATATTAGCATTTAAGCATTATTCATAGATAAAACAACAAGTGTTATATCAGTGGGTCTCATACCCGAATCAATTAGTTTTATAAAGATAATGCATGACACTTCAATCATCAGGCTCTAAACTTAATCTCCGGAGATCCCAACATCCTCAAAAGGAGTTGATCAGGCTCATACACCGTCCCATTGGCTAGCTAAGCACAACAATAATACACCGTCTCATTGGCCATTTAGGCACAACGATTATGCATACCGTCTCATTGTCCATTTAGGCACAACGATACACGTACACCATCTCATTGTCCATTTTAAGAACAACGATAATACACCGTCACATGATACCTTTCCTGTTAAGGTCTCACGTTAAAACCACGTCGGGCACGTCTGCCGTAAATGCAAATGTAAAACATTTAGTTCTCGATGTTTTCTTTGTGTTCGTTCTCATTCGTTGTCGGAGCTCAAAGGCTAGCGACTATTCATAAATTTCATCATCACCTGAAAATCAATAACACAGGACGCGCAGTCCGAGTGCTCAATCACAACACCTTAGACCGATGCCGCAGTCAATGTTTGTGGTCATAGAAATCATTTATGATTTTATCCATGTTTTATTCTAACATGATAAGGACTCCTAGTCCGCAGCAACGAAATCAGGATGCACAATCCTCAATTCCGAGATTTGGACTCTTAGCCCATAACATCATGGTTAGGACCCTTGGTCCATAATTCTTGACACGGATCCTAGATCACGTGCATACCACGGAAAACTAGAGCGACATCTCGCGACTAGATTCCTATTCACATGTGCTTACTTTTCGCTCAGTGAAAATCAAATCCAAAACAAAACCTGTTGTTTGGCTTCAAAGACTCAAGAGGGGGGGTGAATTGAGTTTTCAAAAATTCTTCCTTTTCAAAAACTTACTTTTCAAATCAGAGTTGTCACAGGATCTTTAACAAATCAAGATAGGGCTTTTTAAGATTCAGAAACAGGTTATACAGGTATTAGATACAGGCCTTAGTCAGTCAAGAACTGAAGTTACAATATATCAGTTTCAGTTTCAGTGATCAAGAACAGTTTTAATCAACTCAGTTTTGAACAATTAATAACTCAAGATTGATTGCAATAATACTTCTGGTTTCAATTCAAATTAAACAGATCAAGAATAGAAGTTATATGAGCATTCAATATCAATTGAAACTTAGAACATCAAAATCACATATTCTTGAATATGATCAGAAGTTTATATGAGCAAGAACACAGTTATATGCGCAATACAGAAATTTAAGAGCTTTGAGTTTAGAAGTACCACATAACCAGATTTATCCTGGTTCAGTCACCACCACTGTGACCTACATCCAGTCCCCACTCCACATGTGGGTTTTCACACACTAACACAGCAAGCTTTAGCCAGGTAGCTTGAAAAACCTTTACACCACAGAGTGCTTCTTTCACTTCTAGGATACCACACCTCTTGTGAAAAAGCCTCAATGTTCTTCCTTAGGATTCCTCACCCTAATCACACAGAGAGACTCCCTCTCTCTTACAATGAAATAGAAACAGAAAGATTGATTTCTAAACTCTCAAAAGTTGAATACACAAGTTGAAGCTCTAATAAGAATGAAACACTCTTTTCACAATAAGCTCAAGAAAGATGATGAATGATTTTCACAATTGATCTCTCAAATTGATTTTGTGTGTTTTTATATGATATCAGTATTCTATTAATCCCACTTTATATAGAAAGCAAGTTGTAACCGTTTGGGATCAGTCCAAACAGATTTGGGTCTGATATCAGAATCAGTTGAACTAATTCAAGTTCTTGGACAGTGTAACACCCCCACTAGGTATTACTACGTAACACATGCGGAATTTAAATTAACAAAATAATTTGCTGGTTGCTTTCGGAAAATAATTTATATAAGTACATAAGCGTCTGAAATTGGGTATAAAAATTTGTCACGATTTCAAACCTAAGCTTTGATCGGCACACAGGCTTACAATCCTAGCCTGGCAAGTCTATTTAATTTAGAAATATACTTGAATAAAAACTAGTATTTTTACAAAAATTTCGACAGAGTCTCCTCTGTAATTCGAACATCCCAGGTAAAAGAACACCTGCTAAAATAATTACATTTTCATTCCAGAATTCCAGTTACACTAAAATACATCCAGACAGTATTATTTTGAAAATAATTACATCAACAAGCTATACAGGACCCAAAAGGAAAATCTTAGATTTTCATTCAAAAGAATTGCTCTCCGAGCTATAAACTTCACATTCAAAATAAAGGCTCTCCGAGCCATACAAATAAATACTATTAGAAATCTATAACATCTCAAAACCTAAGCTGGTCACTCTATCAAATAGCTAAAACCAAGTCTTCGAGCGACTTAAAAGACTCCTCTGCAACATCGGTACTAGCGTACCAAGGTACAATAGCGAAACCAGAAGAAACCTGATATATCTGTAAGGGTGAGATACCGACAATTGGATATATCATACAACAACCATATACATGATACATACAACACAGCAGCATATTAACATTTATTCAATAATCAAGATAAGATCATAAGACAGCAAGTGTTATATCAGTGGGTCTCATACCCGAACAATCAGTTTTATAAAATTAATGCATGACACTTCAATATTCAGGCTCTAACTTAATCTCATGAGATAACAACACCGTTTCATCGTAGAAGTAATAAAGAGTTGGTCAAGCTCTGATGCCCACTGGCAAGTTGCCACCATAACCTCGTGCACCAAGGTCTCCGGATGCACAACGTCTCGAATGCCTCCAACTGGGCCAATCGGACTGACCCTCAGATACCACCTTGTATCTGGTTTACTTAAGCACGTCTGCCAAGGGGAAATGCATATGAATAAAAGACTTTCAGTTATCAAGGTTTTTCTTTGTGTGTACTCTTTTTCGCTGTCGAAGCTCAAAGCTAACGACTATTCATAATTCCCCATCACTTGAACTTAAAGAAAACACAGGACACGCGGTCCGAGTGCTCAATCACAATGCCTTAGACCGATGCCGCAGTCAAGGTTTGTGGTCGTAGAAATCACTTATGATTTTATCCATGTTTTACTCTAACATGATAAGGACTCTTAGTCGCAGCAACGAAATTAGGACGCACCGTCCTCAATTCCGAAATTAGGACTCTTAGCCCATACATCACGATTAGGACCCTTGGCCCATAATTCTTAACACGGATCCTAGATCACGTGCATATAGCTGAATACTAGAGGCGACGTCTCGCGTACTAGATTCTCTTTCACATGTACTTACTTTTCGCTCAGTGAAAATCAAATCCAAAACAAAACCTCAGTCACTTATCCAAGTAACCGGAACGTTTCTAAATCATTTAGGAGAAAATCCTTTTCCTTTGCAAACACTTTTATAAAACATTTAGGAAATTCGTTTGCTCTTTGAAATCCTTGATGGAATAAAGTCAAATATTTTCAAAGGGTTTTTCCTTCATAAAACACATAGTTCGAAAAAGGTTTTCTCTCGTACAAAACTCTAAATCATGAAAAGGTAGTTTCCTTCAACTTAAAATCACTTCAACATTTTTCTAAAAGCAAAGATCTTATTCTTCTGAAGTAAGCACTTTAAACAAGGAATTGTTATAAATGAACCCAAAACTTTCCAAGTTCTATCCAAGGCTTATTAAGGCTTTTAATCCTTATAGTCATTGAGCACAGACTCAAGTCCGGCTTCTCAAACTTCAATCAACAGTAATATATTCACAACAATAATAATATCACAGTTAATGACAGTTCATCACATATATATAATTCATAACACTTTAAAGCAAGTAATGTTCAACTTCAAGTAATAACCACAATAGTTCAAGTAAACAAGTTATTCAAGTATTGTCTCAATATCACAATCATAGTCACAACACTCAATTAACACATACACACATGCATACAGTTATTGAATATCCCTAGGCAAGCTCCCCTTACCTTTGAAGACAAGTAAAGGATCCTCGTCTTAATGCTCACGTTAGCTCCAAGAGTGTAACTATCTACTCCATCAAGCAAGCATAGCCGTGTCAAACGTCTCAGAGAGGGAATCCAACAACGCGCAACAACCAGAAATCAAGAAATCAATTACACATGATCAAACACACATTCTAATTTGATCTAAACACTTAATCTTATTACCAAACAAGGTCATTTTCAAGGGAAATCATGTTTGGAGCTTAAACTTCACAAAATGTATTTTGATTTTCCAATAAAATCAATTCGGGCAAAAGAGGTTTCATCACACAATTTGGGAAACTTGTTTTTGCTTAAAGAATCATGAAATTAAACTTATAAATCATCAATTAAAAGTCTTAATGTCATAAATGCATACTTAATTTTACAAAACATAACCAATTTCAATAAAAATCGAATTGGGGTTTTAGGGTTCATATCCTAAATTGGTAAAACTTATTCTAATCCTAGAATCATGAAATTAGTTTAATAAAACATCAATTTGTAGTCTCAATTGCACGAATACACATTTAATTTCAAAGTTTAAAGCTGAAATCAAAATGTTAGGGTTAGGGTTTCAAAATCAGATTTGGGGATTTTCAATCTAGAAGAGATTATAGGTAAAACACTTACCCAAGGTGAAGAGGAAAGGATACTACGACCAAACAGAGGGGCGGCGGTGGCTGCATCACGGTGGCGACGGCGAGATGGCTCCATACGGTGGTCTGGACAGTGGGCTTTTGCGCGACCCATACAAGGAAGAAGGAAGAGATCCGATAGAGGCGTCAAGGGACCACTATGGTGGCCGCAACGGAGACCCCACGGTGCACATCCGGCGGTGGAGTTCGCGGTGTCGAACGGCAGCGAACAGGGGCACAGCGATGGCGAGAACGACCCAAACGCGTGGGGAGGAGCTGGGTCGCGACGGTGGTCGTCTCCTCGCTCCAATCGGCGATCCGGCGGCGCTAAGGCCGGTGGTGGACGGAGCTGTGAGCTGGAGGAGGAAGAGAGAGATGGAGTGAGGAGGAAGAGAGAAAAAAAGAAAGAAGAAGGAGAAGTGTGTGTGGGGGGGGGGGGGGTCGTGCGATGCAGCAGAAGGAAGGGAGAAAAAATAGAGTTTTTCATTCCCTTTTACTTTTTCTTAATTAACATTAGTGATAGGTACAAAAATGAGTGATAAATATTAAGCCTAAAATAAATTTGTTTTTAGTTTTTGGATCTACAATTAAAGATTGATAAATATATGATTTCGAAATTCAAATTAGAGTAAAGATTATAGTTGAACTGATCAACTAAGAAAATACTCGGTCCAAAATTAATTTCCGATTGATGCCAAACCAAATTATTTTCAAGTCTAAAATTAAACATAATAAAATATGAAAATACTTCTCTCCCAATCATATCATTTAAAATATTTCCTAAATAAATATTAATAGTGACAATAAGATAACATTATTGTCTAACAAACATACTTGTATTGAAATAAAGTTGTGCTAACGCACTCAATAAAATAATTTTAAAGGAGTAATTGAAGTTACTCAAACCAAATAAAATAATACAAACATATAAACATATAGATATTTACTATTTTTGAAGTACAGTAAAAACTGGGGTGTTACATTACTACCCCTCTTAAAAAAATTTCGTCCTCGAAATTTCGTAGCTCGAAACTAAACAAGATTTTGTAATCACACCTTGATCTTAAGATCCTACCTTTGTATTTCTCGTCGCTTCATTCCTTTCATCTATAATTCTTTAACATGATCGATTCTTATGCCATTCTATTTATCCTTAAACTACCTCTGAGTCTGAGTTGCACATGATGATCCTCCTATTGAAATTGAACTTTGCCACATCCAACAAGGTCCATTCTTTTCTTAATTCCTCCAGAATCTTTTCCTTCTTCGATTTCATATCCTTAGTTTGCCTCTTGTTTCCAATTTGGGTATCAAGCCCCGTTGATATCCCTGGTTTAGGAAATTTCACATGCACATCTACTCTATTCCCCAAAGAAAATATACCACAACTCCTAACAATTCCTCCATCTGAAGAAAGTGTTCCATCACTTATGCAAGGAAGTGCTTGTATCATATCTGCCCTTGTCTTATATACTTGCAACCGAGAAAAGAGATTATAAAACAGAGTTGCTCTAAGGCCAGAACAACAAGGAGTTACACCAAAACAAAGCCAAGAAATCTAGGTGGACACTCCCCATTAGGCAATCTTGGATTTAAAATGTCTAGTTTCCACTGTGGATCATCAACCACATATTTACCAGAATAAGACCTCAAAGATTCGAGATATTTTACCATAGTTTATCACACTCAAAAGACATAATCAAAACTTAATGACTTCTCGCCTCAATATCAAACCACTAGAAAACTTCTTCAACATCTAATCTTCACTACAAACAATAATTTCAACACTAACTTCACCACATCGTACAACTGTTCAACTCAAAGAATACCATTGTAGTCTTAATTTCCTTTGAACCTATTCCACCACCCCAAATTTCATCACGGTCAGGCCTTTCAAACTCTAAAACAGAGCTCTCAAACTCTTCTCACAACTTAGTTTCTCAAGAACTCCTCTTTACTATTTTCGTTCAGCTTAAGGAAAAACTACTATAGATATTTTTCCGTTAATCCTCGGACTCACGAAGTCAACATTAACCATAAACGTTGATCACTACTCTAAATTCCTTTAATGATATATCTGCCTCGATCATGATAAGGTCCATTGTAATAATCTCACTCAATGATGTTGAACTTAAGGGTTCTCATAGTACCATTCACATCTATACATTAACGAAGCTCCTATCAACTCTGGTTTGTCCTACCATAGAGATGACAAAATTAGGTACCACATTATCTTCGACATTTCACCTTAGTTTACCACATTCGAAAGCCATAATCAAAACTTAATTACTTCTATTCTCAATACGGGTCCATTAGGAACCTTCTTCAACATCTAACTTCCACAGCTAACACCAAAGTCAACACTAACTTTATCATAACATGCATTAACCCTCTACTCAAGGTTTGCAATCATAGTCTTAGTCCATTTGGGCTTAGTCTACTCTTCTAGTCATATCAAATTCACACTTTTCAAGTCTCCAATTAAAACGTCATAACATTCCTTAAGGTGAACTGAAATAAAAAAAGGAATCACATCGGCTAGGATTATCTAACTCATTAACTTTGAACTTCTTCAGAAACTTAATTTTCACAAGAGCTTATCTCTTTCGCTTGAATCCACTTAAGTGAAATTACTATAGGCACTCTTCTTGTTAATCTTTCAAAATTCCGGCAATCAAAGCTTAATTACAGACATTGATCATTACCCTAGGTTCCCCAACGATTATTCTGCCTCAATCAACATTTGATTTATAATATTTGTCTCACTTACTGAGATTGATCTTAAAGGTTCATATCTTACCAATCACAACTATACCTCAACACAACTCTTATCACTTATTGTCAATCTTGCTGAAGGAATGATCGTACTTAGGTACTAAACCTACTCCCAGCTAACCTTCTAAGGGTTAGATCGTTTCTTATTTTCCCATCAAGTTGAGGATGATCCTTTGATCTCAATCTCAACTTGATCCTCAACACTTGGAGCGGATTTTACCGACAACATTGGTAAACTTCGGGTCCTCATCTGAAATGATGCTTGAAGATAATCCATGAAGTCTGATCAATCCTCTGATACATTATTCGATTTACTCCTCCATTGCATAGTGGATCTTAACTTGTAAGAAGGGTGTAGACTTCACCAGTCGATCCACGATCACTTGAATTCAAACAAGACTCATGTAGGTCTTCAGCAAACTCATAACAAAGATTCATGGCGATGCCAATATCTTAACAAGGAAGGTCTCAATTGTTAAACTATCCTTTCTTTTCTTTTCTTTTTTCACTGTACTCGACTAACTCTGACATCTTGATGTGGAGATACCCAACTCATGACTGATGAGATAGGTCACACATCGACGACATTTGGAGAATACGTAGAACTAAGATGATCAACGACGACAAGTACTTTCGAACCGCAATAAGACATGACCTTGGTGATCATAAAAGAATTTCTCAAGAAAAGAAATTTTTCTTGGTTTCACTTTCACATAAGCATAGAAAAGAATTTCATTAATTTGAGGGAGACAGGAACATCCAGTATGGAAAAAGATCCTTCCATCAGGTTCGTGGGTGTAAAAATGCATGATCAATACACATTTACAAACATGAATCTAATAAAGTTCATTCTTCCACAAGAATCTTCCAGCGGATTTAAGGAGTCAAAGGGTGAATAATTTCTAATCCAAAGAGGATTAATTCTTATTCTTAGTACAAAGAATTTACAACAAGCTGACTTTTTTAAAAAAAAAGAACAGTCTGACCAAAAATTAGTCTAGGTCACCTCTACCAAAATAGAAGTGACGAAACTAAGTTTCACAAAGAAACTTCTGCTATCACGAAATTATCTGTGTCATAACTCAAGAAATAGTCATAACCACTCCTCTCAACAAAATGTGAGCGTATCCAGACCAATGACTACCGTCAAATCAATGCACTCAAAGGTTTAATACATTGAGGGTTATTTAGAAGTGTGAGTACGACTTCTCACTAACAAAGAAATGAATAACTGGAAATTTATGAATTAGCATAACTAATTCAATAGTCCTGACAGATTTCAAATTAAAATCAGAAAATTTGTCTGACACATACAAACTTCACCGTTGTGATTGTCTAATACAATCATAGGATTTGAGAAATAAATGTCAACTGACAAATACAAGAGAATCAAAGGCTACAGTGAAGAGTTCCTTAATCATGAGACACTCACCCAAGATCGAAAATCCACTCATTCGTCTTGGTTCCAGCCAACATACAAGTCTTTCTAGCCATGCTTAGTATGACCACCTTGAATTGGGCACGATCCCGGACAACTTAATCAATCGATCAAACATACAAAGAGTTGATCTTTCTTCATAAACTGAGTTGACGACACAAAATCTTAGATAGGTCATCACTCCAATCTGGTAATAACTCGTCTTCAAGTCGATCTTTTAGTAAACGACAACTCCTCGCAATTGATTTACCAAATCAACTCCGCAAGTCAGAGAATACTTGTTCATAATTCGTCCTTTTACTTAGTTGTCAGAAATCCACACGGTGACACGAGCCTTCACACAACATTGGTGCTTTATAAGGAAAACACTCGGTCTAACAAACAGTTCAGACCACTGATCTTCCAGTTGAATCGAGTCGTCCAACTCGTTTTAACTTTGTAGGCAACATCCTACACAAAGCGACAGAGATCTGACCGAATCCAGAAACTAGATCAATCTAAAACCAATGTCCTTTGCTAACCATAAACCTAGAATATTTCCAGGGAACACTCCCGGAAAAACCCTTTACACAAGCATCTTGTTTCGAATGTCTGACACGATTCGCAAGGATAATCGAATGTCATATCCGAACCCAAGTAACATTCAAGATCTACGGCCCCCCAGGACATAAAACCCTTGGAAAACCATCAAGAAAACATATACTTGTGCGTCAACACACATTGCTTCAACAAGAAACAATTCAAATAAGAACCAACCAGAGATCACACAACAAAAACTTAACAGACCTATTCCCTAAAGATCCCGAAAGACTCGACCAGCTCTGATACCACTTGTAACACCCCCACTAGGTATTACTACGTAACACATGCGGAATTTAAATTAACAAGATAATTTGCTGGTTGCTTTCGGAAAATAATTTATATAAGTACATAAGCGTCTGAAATTGGGTATAAAAATTTGTCACGATTTCAAACCTAAGCTTTGATCGGCACACAGGCTTACAATCCTAGCCTGGCAAGTCTCTTTAATTTAGAAATATACTTGAATAAAACTAGTATTTTTACAAAAATTTCGACAGAATCTCCTCTGTAATTCGAACATCCTAGGTAAAAGAACACCTGCTAAAATAATTACATTTTCATTCCAGAATTCCAGTTACACTAAAATACATCCAGACAGTATTATTTTGAAAATAATTACATCAACAAGCTATACAGGACCCAAAAGGAAAATCTTAGATTTTTATTCAAAAGAAATGCTCTCCGAGCTATAAACTTCACATTCAAAATAAAGGCTCTCCGAGCCATACAAATAAATACTATTAGAAATCTATAACATCTCAAAAACCTAAGCTGGTCACTCTATCAAATAGCTAAAACCAAGTCTTCGAGCGACTTAAAAAGACTCCTCTGCAACATCGGTACTAGCGTACCAAGGTACAATAGCGAAACCAGAAGAAACCTGATATATCTGTAAGGGTGAGATACCGACAATTGGATATATCATACAACAACCATATACATGATACATACAACACAGCAGCATATTAACATTTATTCAATAATCAAGATAAGATCATAAGACAGCAAGTGTTATATCAATGGGTCTTATACCCGAACAATCAGTTTTATAAAATTAATGCATGACACTTCAATATTCAGGCTCTAACTTAATCTCATGAGATAACAACACCGTTTCATCGTAGAAGTAATAAAGAGTTGGTCAAGCTCTGATGCCCACTGGCAAGTTGCCACCATAACCTCGTGCACCAAGGTCTCCGGATGCACAACGTCTCGAATGCCTCCAACTGGGCCAATCGGACTGACCCTCAGATACCACCTTGTATCTGGTTTACTTAAGCACGTCTGCCAAGGGGAAATGCATATGAATAAAAGACTTTCAGTTATCAAGGTTTTTCTTTGTGTGTACTCTTTTTCGCTGTCGAAGCTCAAAGCTAACGACTATTCATAATTCCCCATCACTTGAACTTAAAGAAAACACAGGACACGCGGTCCGAGTGCTCAATCACAATGCCTTAGACCGATGCCGCAGTCAAGGTTTGTGGTCGTAGAAATCACTTATGATTTTATCCATGTTTTACTCTAACATGATAAGGACTCTTAGTCCGCAGCAACGAAATTAGGACGCACCGTCCTCAATTCCGAAATTAGGACTCTTAGCCCATACATCACGATTAGGACCCTTGGCCCATAATTCTTAACACGGATCCTAGATCACGTGCATATAGCTGAATACTAGAGGCGACGTCTCGCGTACTAGATTCTCTTTCACATGTACTTACTTTTCGCTCAGTGAAAATCAAATCCAAAACAAAACCTCAGTCACTTATCCAAGTAACCGGAACGTTTCTAAATCATTTAGGAGAAAATCCTTTTCCTTTGCAAACACTTTTATAAAACATTTAGGAAATTCGTTTGCTCTTTGAAATCCTTGATGGAATAAAGTCAAATATTTTCAAAGGGTTTTTCCTTCATAAAACACATAGTTCGAAAAAGGTTTTCTCTCGTACAAAACTCTAAATCATGAAAAGGTAGTTTCCTTCAACTTAAAATCACTTCAACATTTTTCTAAAAGCAAAGATCTTATTCTTCTGAAGTAAGCACTTAAACAAGGAATTGTTATAAATGAACCCAAAACTTTCCAAGTTCTATCCAAGGCTTATTAAGGCTTTTAATCCTTATAGTCATTGAGCACAGACTCGAGTCCGGCTTCTCAAACTTCAATCAACAGTAATATATTCACAACAATAATAATATCACAGTTAATGACAGTTCATCACATATATATAATTCATAACACTTTAAAGCAAGTAATGTTCAACTTCAAGTAATAACCACAATAGTGCAAGTAAACAAGTTATTCAAGTATTGTCTCAATATCACAATCATAGTCGCAACACTCAATTAACACATACACACATGCATACAGTTATTGAATATCCCTAGGCAAGCTCCCCTTACCTTTGAAGACAAGTAAAGGATCCTCGTCTTAATGCTCACGTTAGCTCCAAGAGTGTAACTATCTACTCCATCAAGCAAGCATAGCCGTGTCAAACGTCTCAGAGAGGGAATCCAACAACGCGCAACAACCAGAAATCAAGAAATCAATTACACATGATCAAACACACATTCTAATTTGATCTAAACACTTAATCTTATTACCAAACAAGGTCATTTTCAAGGGAAATCATGTTTGGAGCTTAAACTTCACAAAATGTATTTTGATTTTCCAATAAAATTAATTCGGGCAAAAGAGGTTTCATCACACAATTTGGGAAACTTGTTTTTGCTTAAAGAATCATGAAATTAAACTTATAAATCATCAATTAAAAGTCCTTAATGTCATAAATGCATACTTAATTTTACAAAACATAACCAATTTCAATAAAAATCGAATTGGGGTTTTAGGTTCATATCCTAAATTGGTAAAACTTATTCTAATCCTAGAATCATGAAATTAGTTTAATAAAACATCAATTTGTAGTCTCAATTGCACGAATACACATTTAATTTCAAAGTTTAAAGCTGAAATCAAAATGCTAGGGTTAGGGTTTCAAAATCAGATTTGGGGATTTTCAATCTAGAAGAGATTAGAGGTAAAACACTTACCCAAGGTGAAGAGGAAAGGATACTACGACCAAACAGAGGGGCGGCGGTGGCTGCATCACGGTGGCGACGGCGAGATGGCTCCATACGGTGGTCTGGACAGTGGGCTTTTGCGCGACCCATACAAGGAAGAAGGAAGAGATCCGAATAGAGGCGTCAAGGGACCACTATGGTGGCCGCAACGGAGACCCCACGGTGCACATCCGGCGGTGGAGTTCGCGGTGTCGAACGGCAGCGAATAGGGGCACAGCGATGGCGAGAACGACCCAAACGCGTGGGGAGGAGTTGGGTCGCGACGGTGGTCGTCTCCTCGCTCCAATCGGCGATCCGGCGGCGCTAAGGCCGGTGGTGGACGGAGCTGTGAGCTGGAGGAGGAAGAGAGAGATGGAGTGAGGAGGAAGAGAGAAAAAAAGAAAGAAGAAGGAGAAGTGTGTGTGGGGGGGGGGGGGGGGGGGGTCGTGCGATGCAGCAGAAGGAAGGGAGAAAAATAGAGTTTTTCATTCCCTTTTACTTTTTCTTTAATTAACATTAGTGATAGGTACAAAAATGAGTGATAAATATTAATCCTAAAAATAAATTTGTTTTTAGTTTTTGGATCTAAAATTAAAGATTGATAAATATATGATTTCGAAATTCAAATTAGAGTAAAGATTTATAGTTGAACTGATCAACTAAGAAAATACTCGGTCCAAAATTAATTTCCGATTGATGCCAAACCAAATTATTTTCAAGTCTAAAATTAAACAGAATAAAATATGAAAATACTTCTCTCCCAATCATATCATTTAAAATATTTCCTAAATAAATATTAATAGTGACAATAAGATAACATTATTGTCTAACAAACATACTTGTATTGAAATAAAGTTGTGCTAACGCACTCAATAAAATAATTTTAAAGGAGTAATTGAAGTTACTCAAACCAAATAAAATAATACAAACATATAAACATATAGATATTTACTAATTTTGAAGTACAGTAAAAACTGGGGTGTTACAGACAGGAGTTGAGTACAGGGATGTATTAACTATTTTACATACTGAAAGTTTATGTACACCTGTGTATAGGGATGGCAACGGGGCGGGGCGGGGTGGGTGCGGGTAGGGCTTCCCCCGCATCCATACCCGTCAATATCCATGGATATTTATACGGGTAATGGGTATCCACGGATATTCATGGGCATTTAAGAGTCTCAAATAAAAATAAAATAAAAAGAATTATGCAATATAATATAACAATATATTATTATTAACATTATATAATATATTATATGTGTTTAAAAAAATTATTATTATAGGTTTAACCATTGAAAAGTATGAAATAATAAAGAAAATAAAGTTTACTTCTTCTCAAATTTATAGAAATTATCATAATATTATATATATTATATATCTAATAAAAAATATTTATTATGAATATACGGCTATCCGCGGGGCGGGTACTATGATCCTCATCCCCATTTAATAGATATCCATTTGATACCCATTGCGAGTAATTCATGCGGGTATCCACGGGTGCGGGTAATTTTGCCATCCCTACCTGTGTAATACATGGCTGTACGAGTTCTTTTAAAAACTTGATCTTGGTTAATCCACCAGTACCACCAGTGCACCCATTCAGTACATCTATGTATTAATGAACATCAGATTTTCCAAAAACTTGAATACACGTGTACATAGCATATGTACAGGCCTGTATTCAGTTAACCATTTATAACTGATCTGATTTCATGTTATTCATAGGTGTAGTACATCTATGTACTGAATATCAAGAACTTTATTTTTGTCAGTTACAGAAAAGGATATACATCCATTGAATACATAACTGTACGGACAAAGAATTTTCTTAATTTCAAAAATCATTTTTATTAAAACTTATTCCTTTTAATGCAGGTTATGTAAAATGATTTTCTTCATGTATCATTTCAACTGAGCTATTTATGAATAAGAGATTTCTTCTCTTACAAATCATCTAAGACTTAAATCTAAATCTTCTTTAAGCTCTTGTCTTGATGACTCCTTGTTGTTTGTCCTTGCTTGTTGCTCCTTGAGCTCTTCAAGTTCTTCTTTGGATATTCTCCTTTAATTGCTTACTAAACTTGATATCTTCAGCTTGATTCCTGTCTTTGCAATTTGATACTAAAAACACTTGCACACATATTAAATTGTATATTTGTCATATATCAAAATCTCTATGTCATTGAGTCTTACAAAACCTCGGTGGTTATCCAAGGAACCGGAATGTTTCCAAATCATTTAGGAGAAAATCCTTTTCCTTTGCAAAATCTTTTATAACGCAATCAGGAAATTCGTTTGTTTTTGAAATCCTTGATGGAATAAAGTCAAATATTTTCAAAGGGTTTTTCTTTCATAAAACACATAGTTCGAAAAAGGATTTCTCTCGTATAAAACTTTAGATCATGAAAGGGTAGTTTCCGTTGTCTTAAAATCACTTCAACATTTCTTTTATAAACAAGAATCTTAATCTTTTTGAAGTAAGCACTTTAAACACAGAACTTTTATAAATGAACCCAATACTTTCGAAGTTCTATTCAAGGCTTTTTAAGGCTTTTAATCCTTATAATCATTGAGCACAGACTCAAGTTTGGCTTCTCAAACTTCAATCAACAGTAATATATCTCAAACAGTAATATCACAGTGAATGACAGTTCATCACATATATATAATTCACAATACTTTAAAGCAAGTAATAATCAACTTCAAGTAATAATCACAATAGTTCAAGTAAACAAGTCATTCAAGTATTGGCTCCATATCATAATAATATTCAAATCACTCAAGTTAAACACATACACACATGCATATAGTCATTGAATATCCCTAGGCAATCCCCTCTTACCTTCCGTGAAAGTAAAGAGGTTTAGATGCTTGAATAGAAGTACCGCGAACGTCCTCGCTTTCTCCGCGATATAAGTCTAAGGTTATAAACACAAGATCACAAGTTAAAACAACCAAGAACACTAAACCACAAGGTATTATGTTCGGCCAAGACAATAAATTAGGGTTAGAGATTCCCCGAAAATTATACAACTCATGGATTTATGATCCTCAAGTGTTGGGAATTCATAAACAATGATCATTTAACAAGGTTGAATTAAAATCCCACTAAGTTATAAACTTAGGGTATTCGGCCAAGGCTATTAAAATAGGCTAGCATTCTCTAAACTTTCCAATCTCTTAGGTCTAGCATCCACACATAGTAAGGAGCTCAAAAACCATGATCATTTTGGAAAATGAAAAACAAAGTATCCTAGGTCCATAACCTTCTAGGTTCGGCCTTCATAGGATTTATAGGCTAGAAATCTCTAAACTTTCCAATACCTTTGACTTAGCATCCAAATATCTTATGGAGCTCAAGTCCATGATCATTTTGGAAAATAAGAAATAACACATCCTAGGTTCAATAACATAGAATAAACAAGTTAGAAATCCTTAAACTTTCCATCTCTTAGACTTAGCATCCGTCTATATTAAGGAGCTTTAGTCCATGATCATTTTGGCAAATGAACAATAACACATCCTAGGTTCAATAACATAGAACAAACAAGTTAGAAATCCTTAAACTTTATAATCTTTTAGACTTAGCATCCTTCTATATTAAGGAGCTTTAGTCCATGATCATTTTGGAAAATGAACAATAACACATCCTAGGTTCAATAACATAGAATAAACAAGTTAGAAATCTTTAAACTTTCCAATCTCTTAAACTTAGCATCCTTCTATATTAAGGAGCTTTAGTCCATGATCATTTTGGAAAATGAACAATAACACATCCTAGGTTCAATAGCATAGAATAAACAAGTTAGAAATCTTTTAAACTTTCCAATCTCTTAGACTTAGCATCTTCTATATTAAGGAGCTTTAGTCTATGATCATTTTGGCAAATGAAACTCAAACATCCTTGCTCTAAAACATTTAAGTTTCGGCCTACATAGGATAATAAGGAAAAGTTCTTTGTTTGATAAAAACTTTTAAGCATCACCATGTATTAAGAGTTCTAAACCCATGATCATAGTTGAAAAGGTGAAACAAGCATCCTAAAGCCTCAAAACCTCACATGGTTTGGCCATCATAGGACAACAAGCTATCAAACCTTCCAACATTAAAGACTTTAAGATCAAGAGGTATCTAGAAGCTTAAACACATGATCATTTAACAAAAGTTGAAAACAAAAAACCTCCTAGGCCACATATGCATAGCTTCGGCCTTCATAGGAAGAGATAGGTAGAGATTTTGTTTTACACAACCTCTTAGTATGTGAAAATATAAGTTAATACAAGACTATAGAAAGTGGTTTCAACTCAAAAGGAGTTTTCTACCATTTTAGAGAGATTTTAGAAGTTTAAAGCACATAAAGAACATATAAAGTAAACTATGAAATAAAAAGAGAAAACTTGCAAAAAAGATTCATATGAGAGCATTACCCTTAGTACAAGGAAGAACTTTAATGAAGAACTCAAGTGGAAAAGACCAATAAAAATGGAAGCTTTAAGTGTTTAAAAAAAAAAAGAAATGGAAGAAGTTGAAGAAGTATGAAGATGGAGGAAGAAAATGAGAGAATGAAGATGAGTGATGATTATATAGAGGAGGGAGAGGGGGGGCACGAAATTTTGGAGAGAGAATGAGCTTGGAGAGTAAGTTTTGATCTTGTGCCTTGTTTGGTTTGAGAAGAGAGAGAAAAATGGGTTTTTAGAATATAATATGATATATTTCAAAAAGTGTTATCATGACCACTTTTTAGGAGGTAGCTTAGGCCATACCTCTAGTGAGTCACCTCACTCCCTCATGTCACCTCAAACCTTTTATGTCTCTATTCTGCTCCATTGCATATCCGGTTGCACTTCCGATCCTATTTTCAAAAGATTTCACCCGGGTAATATATTATATTTTATTTCCGAACTCAAATTTTCGAAATTAACCAATGTTAATGGAAACATGATAGAAGCATCAAATGTTTCGTTCACGGGTCAAAATTAGGTTTCCTG
This sequence comes from Echinosophora koreensis, assembly GCA_035048595.1. Taxonomy (NCBI): domain Eukaryota; kingdom Viridiplantae; phylum Streptophyta; class Magnoliopsida; order Fabales; family Fabaceae; genus Echinosophora; species Echinosophora koreensis. The sequence continues at coordinate 2,207,547 of JAPCYP010000048.1, read as the reverse complement.
CTCAGTAAACTTGTACTGACAGTGAAAATGCAGACCGGCTTCCGTCTGAATTTTCAACCGAAAATTTTACCATGATTTCGTATGATATAACAGCACAAGAAAATGATTTTAGTTTAATTAAAATCATCCTCTGAGTTTAATCTAAAATAAACACATTTAAATATGTATTTACTGCTACAGAAAGCATAGGAAAAACAGGGTGTTACAATACTACCCCTCTAAAAAGAATTTCGTCCTCGAAATTACATAACTTGAAACTAAACAGGATCTCTCACTATCAAGATCATACTATCAGAAGGAAGTATCTAAAAGAATTTCATCAATCCAAAAGAATACAGAAACATCCAGTGTATGAAGATTCTTTAGTAGGTTTAGGGAGGTAAAAATATATGATCGGTACACGTTTACAATCATGAATCTAAAAAGTTTTCTCCTTCCACAAGAATTTTCTTGCCAACATTTTAAAAGAGTAACAGTCCGACAAGAATTCGAACTGAATCACTTCCACCAAAAGTAAAAGTGACTAGATTAAGTCTCATCAAGAAACTTCTTTAGTCAAAAACATACCTATCCCGAGCAACAACAACAAGGAAATTCACAACTCTAGGAAAAGAAAAGATTGGATCCAAAGTCTAAACTGACCACAACAATAAAAAAGAGAAGGGAACTGGAATAAATTTCTTAAAGAGGACTTTTATTCCCAAAAAGTCTTAAGAAACATACATTCACTGGAAAGACTAGTAACATAGGAGACCCTGGAGAGTCAAATACTTAAGGGCGTCAAAACACGATTATACTTAGAATCCTATTACAACTTAGAATTATAGACCACTGCCATAAGACCTTCAAATTGTACGCTACTTCTGTTGTAAAAGATCATCAGATTGTGAAGCTCCAGCGCCAGTCATAAGTGTAACCTCTTCCCTTTGTCGTGGGTCTATCAGTCCCTATGGTGTTGACAGCCCTTTCAAACCTTGGTGCATTACAATCCCTTGACAAGTGTCCTATTTGTCCACCGTTGTAACATTTCGTTCCCTTGCGTGGGCAAACATCAGCCATGTGATCTGGGTTTCCACACTTGTAACATCTTCTAAATTGGCCTCGGTTTTGGTTCTGTTGGCCTCCACTTCCCGATTCAGAATTATCAGAACGATGCTGTTGTTGATTCTGGTCATTCCCTTTTGGTTGGAAATAAGGTTCCCTCCGATGCTGCTTCCCTTTCTGATTCTGATTTTGATACTGGTCTTTGGAACGAGTGGGTCCTCCAACAGTTTCTCCGTTGCCTCTTTCCTTCCTCATTAGTTCTACTTTTCTACACTTCTCTACTAAGGTTTGGAAATTCCGGATTTCCAACGGTAGTACTGATTCCTTGATTTCGAAATGCAGTCCTTTCTCAAAACGCTCGCACTTCCAATCTTCATTTGGGTTGTTCTGGAAAAAAGTGAAAGTACTTGGCAAGAGATTCAAACCTTACCGCGTACTCTCCAACAGTTAATTCTTTCTGCTGAAATTGTAGAAATTCTTGCTCCTTCTCAGCTCGTGCACTTTGAGGAAAAATACTTGTCTAAGAACCTGGTTCGGAATACTTCCCAAGTGATCTCCTGATTCTCTGCTTCCAGCAGCTGTTTCGGTGCCCTTCCACCAATACTCAGCATCACCGACCAACAGAAAAGTGGCATAGGATACCTTCACTCCCTCAGAACTGTGAATCAGCTTAAAAATTTTCTCTAACTCCTAAATCCATAAGTCAGCTTTCACAGGATCCACGTCTTAAAAGTAGTTAAATTTTTGCCTTCAATAGCCTGCTCAGTTCGAGCTTGTTCCTGTTGGTTCTGGGCAGCCATCATAGTAGTTTGATGTGCAATAGCCGCTGCCACATTTTCCATAGCCTGAGCAGCATAGTCCACTCCATCGTCATAATTCTCATTCATGTTGGCACGACCACCAATAGGACCACCTCTGCGGACCACGTCCACGTCCACGTCCTCGTCCACGTCCACCTTCTGGTGCTGGTTCCATAACTGACCTGCCGAACAAATCAGTCAGGCCACAACCAGAAAATGAAAACGTGTAAAGGTGTATCAATACACATTACTTCTAAGAAGTAATACAAATAAAACTTAATTCAGAGAAAAACACAATGTCAACACAACAGACCTAGTTCCCAAAGATCCCGAAAGACTCGACCAGCTCTGATACCACCTGTAAACACCCCCACTGGGCATTACTACGTAACACATGCGGAATTAAATTAAAAGATAGGTTTGCTGGTTGTTTTTCGGGAAATTTTTTCTTTTAAGTCAAAAAACTGGGGTATAAATTTTTTTTATTTAAGGATAACTCTGAAATCCATAATACATACATTTAAAATGTAAAGTCACATTCTAACAAAGTTACCATGACATACAACATTTCTCTAAGTTTCCATTTTCGAAAGAAAAAGTTTAAACTACAAATGGATGTATATAACACTACATTTACCGACCTCTTCAGATATACAACCCAACTCAGACTCCTAAGCTGGTCATTCTATCAAATATTCATTGGAGAGACCCCCCGTGGCCATCCCCCAATTAGAATACTTTCCCAACCTCTAACACTAGGTCTTCAAGTGACTTAGAAAGGACTCCTCTGCAACATCGGTACTAGAGTACCAAGGTACTACAGCAAAACCCGAAGAGAGCTGATATAACTGTAAGAGTGAGACACCGGCAAATGGATATATCATACAACAACCATATACATGATACATACAACACATTGGCATATTAGCATTTAAGCATTATTCATAGATAAAACAACAAGTGTTATATCAGTGGGTCTCATACCCGAATCAATCAGTTTTATAAAGATAATGCATGACACTTCAATCATCAGGCTCTAAACTTAATCTCCGGAGATCCCAATATCCTCAAAAGGAGTTGATCAGGCTCGATACACCGTCTCATTGGCTAGCTAAGCACAACGATAATACACCGTCTCATTGGCCATTTAGGCACAACGATTATGCACACCGTCTCATTGTCCATTTAGGCACAACGATACACGTACACCGTCTCATTGTCCATTTTAAGAAACAACGATAATACACCGTCACATGATACCTTTCCTGTTAAGGTCTCACGTTAAAACCACGTTGGGCACGTCTGCCGTAAATGCAAATGTAAAACATTTAGTTCTCGATGTTTTCTTTGTGTTCGTTCTCATTCGTTGTCGGAGCTCAAAGGCTAGCGACTATTCATAAATTTCATCATCACCTGAAAATCAATAACACAGGACGCGCAATCCGAGTGCTCAATCACAACACCTTAGACCGATGCCGCAGTCAAGGTTTGTGGTCATAGAAATCATTTATGATTTTATCCATGTTTTATTCTAACATGATAAGGGACTCCTAGTCCGCAGTAACGAAATCAGGACGCATAATCCTCAATTCCGAGATTTGGATTCTTAGCTCATAACATCATGGTTAGGACCCTTGGTCCATAATTCTTGACACGGATCCTAGATCACGTGCATACCACAGAAAACTAGAGCGACGTCTCGCGACTAGATTCCTATTCACATGTGCTTACTTTTCGCTCAGTGAAAATCAAATCCAAAACAAAACCTCGGTCCCTTATCCAAGTAACCGGAACATTTCCAAAATCATTTAGGAGAAAATCCTTTTCCTTTGCAAAATATTTTATAAAGAGGAAATTCGTTTGTTTTTGAAATCCTTGATGGAATAAAGTCAAATATTTTCAAAGGATTTTTCTTTCATAAAACACATAGTTCGAAAAAGGTTTTCTCTCGTACAAAACTTTAGATCACGAAAGGGTAGTTTTCGTTGTCTTAAAATCACTTCAACATTTCTTTTATAAACAAGAATCTTATTCTTTTTGAAGTAAGCACTTTAAACACGGAACTTTTATAAATGAACCCAATACTTTAAAAGTTTTATTCAAGGCTTTTTAAGGCTTTTAATCCTTATAATCATTGAGCACAGACTCAAGTTTGGCTTCTCAAACTTCAATCAACAGTAATATATCTCAAACAGTAATATCACAGTTAATGACAGTTCATCACATATATATAATTCACAATACTTTAAAGCAAGTAATAATCAACTACAAGTAATAATCACAATAGTTTAAGTAAACAAGTCATTCAAGTATTGGCTCCATATCATAATAATATTCAAATCACTCAAGTTAAACACATACACACATGCATATAGTCATTGAATATCCCTAGGCAATCCCTTCTTACCTTCCGTGAAAGTAAAGAGGTTAGATGCTTGAATAGAAGTACCGCGAACGTCCTCGCTTTCTCCGCGATAGAAGTCTAAGGTTATGAACACAAGATCACAAGTTAAAATCAAACAAGAACACTAAACCACAAGGTATTAGGTTCGGCCAAGACAATAAATTAGGGTTAGAGATCCCCGAAAATTATACAACTCATGGATTTATGATCCTCAAGTGTTGGGAGTTTATAAACAATGATCATTTAACAAGGTTGAATTAAAATCCCACTAAGTTATAAACTTAGGGTATTCGGCCAAGGCTATTAAAATAGGCTAGCATTCTCTAAACTTTCCAATCTCTTAGGTCTAGCATCCACACATAGTAAGGAGCTCAAAACCATGATCATTTTGGAAAATGAAAAACAAAGTATCCTAGGTCCATAACCTTCTAGGTTCGGGCCTTCCATAGGATTTATAGGCTAGAAATCTCTAAACTTTCCAATCTCTTAGACTTAGCATCCAAATATCTTATGGAGCTCAAGTCCATGATCATTTTGGAAAATAAGAAATAACACATCCTAGGTTCAATAACATAGAATAAACAAGTTAGAAATCCTTAAACTTTCCAATCTCTTAGACTTAGCATCCTTATATATTAAGGAGCTTTAGTCCATGATCATTTTGGAAAATGAACAATAACAAATCCTAGGTTCAATAACATAGAATAAACAAGTTAGAAATCTTTAAACTTTCCAATCTCTTGGACTTAGCATCCTTCTATATTAAGGAGCTTTAGTCCATGATCATTTTGGAAAATGAAACTCAAACATCCTTGCTCTAAAACATTTAAATTTCGGCCTACATAGGATAATGAGGAAAATTTCTTTGTTTGATAAAAACTTTTAAGCATCACCATATATTAAGAGTTCTAAACCCGTGATCATAGTTGAAAAGGTGAAACAAGCATCCTAAGCCTCAAAACCTCACATGGTTTGGCCATCATAGGACAACAAGCTATCAAAACCTTCCAACATTAAAGACTTTAAGATCAAGAGGTATCTAGAAACTTAAACACATGATCATTTAACAAAAGTTGAAACAAAAACTTCCTAGGCCACATATGCATAGCTTCGGCCTTCATAGGAAGAGATAGGTAGAGATTTTTGTTTTACACAACCTCTTAGTATGTGAAAAATATAAGTTAATACAAGACTATAGAAAGTGGTTTCAACTCAAAAGGAGTTTTCTACCATTTTAGAGAGATTTTAGAAGTTTAAAGCACATAAAGAAACATATAAAGTAAAACTATGAAATAAAAAGAGAAACTTGCAAAAAGATTCATATGAGAGCATTACCCTTAGTACAAGGAAGAACTTTAATGAAGAACTCAAGTGGAAAATACTAATAAAAATGGAAGCTTTAAGTATTTGAAAAAAAAATGAAATGGAAGAAGTTGAAGAAGCATAAGGATGGAGGAAGAAAATGAGAGAATGAAGATGAGTGATTATTATATAGAGGGGAGAGAGGGGAGCACGAAAATTTGGAGAGAGAATGAGCTTGGAGAGCAAGTTTTGATCTTGTGCCTTGTTTGGTTTGAGAAGAGAGAAAAAAAATGGGTTTTTAGAATATAATATGCTATATTTCAAAAAGTGTCATCATGACCACTTTTAATTAGGAGGTAGCTTTGGCCATATCTCTAGTGAGTCACCTCACTCCCTCATGTCACCTCAAGCCTTTTATGTCTCCTATTCTGCTCTATTCCATATCCGGTTGCACTTCCGATCGTATTTTCAAAAGATTTCGCCCGGGTAATATATTATATTTTATTTCCGAACTCAAATTTTTGAAATTAACCAATGTTAAAGGAAACATGATAGAAGCATCAAATGTTTCGTTCACGGGTCAAAATTAGGTTTCCTGCTCAGTAAACTTGTACTGACAGTGAAAACGCAGACCGGCTTCCGTCTGAATTTTCAACCGAAAATTTTACCATGACTTTGTATGATATAACAACACAAGAAAAATGATTTTAGTTTAATTAAAATCATCCTCTGAGTTTAATCTAAAATAAACACATAAAACACATTTAAATATGTATTTACTGCTACCGAAAGCATAGGAAAAATAGGGTGTTACAGCCGACACCTTGCAAATTTCATGGGAGAATTCTTAGAGTATGATGGAAAAAATAATTCAAATTTTCTTAAGTCATACATGAGGATTAGGGTGTTGATAGACGTGGGAAAGCCTTTGAAGAGATTGAAGAGAGTGAAGAAGCCAGGAGGGGAGGCAAAGGAGGTTCATTTTAAATATGAAAATCTGGGATCGTTTTTCTATTTGTGTGAAATGTTGGGGCATGTGGAAGATTACTATGAGAAGTTGTTCATGCTAGAGGATGATGGCGGCAAGCGCCTGTGGGGACCCGAGCTGCTCGTCGAGCAGCGTCGAAACCAGGGAGACGATGAGGGGAGGTGGCTGAGAGAGGAAAGGGGTGGCGAGATGGTAGGCACCAAATCCGCATGGAGATTCAAATTTCAAATCTTCATTTAATGGTGATGAGGTTTTAAAAGGAATAGGTAGAGGAGTTATAACTGATATAAAACAAAAGGAGAAAGTTTCGGTTGTTGCTGTTTTCAGAAATCCTAATATTCTCTTTCTTAAAAATAAAGAGGGAATTATTGAGGAGAGAGGAGTTGATCATGTGATGGAGGATGGCATTTATGATGAGGGAGAATTGGAGGGGGACAAAAAAAAGAAAGAAAATGGTTATGGAGGAAGAGAATGAGCACGTGCATGAGGGGCAGGATGCGACTTGCATGGATGCTGGTCAAGGCAGTGGTGTTTCAAAAAAAAATTTATTGGCAAGCCCTGACAGCCAGGGTTGCCGGGGATTATAAGTATCCTAACTTGGAACAGCCGAGACCTTGGTAACCTGCGTGCAGTTCCTATCCACAAATACCTCGTTTGGTGTTATTGGCTAGACACGTTTTATCATCTTTTCTTTTGAATTTTTGAATTTTTAGTCTATGCAAATAAAGTCAAGGTCAATTGACAGTGCATTGAGCCTTTCTTGCAGGTAGCTCGAAGCATCGAGTTCAGTCACAATTTACGTGATGAGGGAGGATGTTTCTTCAAAACTAAATTTTACAGTTACTCTCCTAGACTCCAGGTGCAAAAAGAGGAAGTCCTAGGTCTCCTTCAAGAGGACCAAGCTAATTATAGGGCTATTATTTCAAATTGTAGGAGTCTTTTATCATTTTGTGTTACCAACTCTTTGGTAGAGTTTGTTAGGAGGAAAGTTCATGTAGTTGCTCACTCTTTGTTAGGGGTGGCTACATATATTACTATTCTCCAAATTTGTGATGTTACCAGATGTATTGAATTCTTCATTATTAATGAAATTGTTTAACTTTTCTTTTGTCAAAAAAAAAAAAAGATTCTCATATATGGATTTTAAATGATTTATATCATAAGACTTTATAAGATTTTAATGGACTATATGGATTTATAAGATTTGAAAGGAACACATGATTTTTTAGCAAAGTTATGAGTCAATGAAAAAGATAACAAAAAAATTAAATATTTTAACATAAAAAAATTAAATCCAATATAATTTTTTAATATTTTAATTAATAGTCAATTTGGTAGCTTCATCTCCTCCTAAGTAGCATTTCTCTACATTTCAACAAAATTACAACTTGAAAAAAGTTTACCAGGAAAAAAAAACAACATAAATTCCCCCGTTGCTATTTTCCATTTTTTTAAAAATTATATATAATTAAACTTTAAACGGTCAAGATTAAACCACAAAGTCATGTGACTTTTTTAAGTGGTCATGTGACATTTTAAAACCATGAAATAACTTTTAATCCTAACCATCCATGTATAGTTGTATGACCCAGATTTACCCATATCACTCTCATATAAGAAGAGCTCTCTCACTAGATATGGCCCCATATATATATGGGTTGGGTTCAAATGACACCAAGGTGTCAAATCCAATTCGTTAATTGTAGTTTAATCCGATGGCTAAGTTTAATTCATTAAACTATCACGTGACGACCCTCCTTCTCTCCTTTTAGCACTATCTCCCTTCCCCAAATTTGAGCCCTCGAGAATTGAGATAGCCGTTCTCTGCCTTCCCCACCTCCATCGTCACCCAAGCTGCCACTGGTGAATTGCTCCCTCGATGATGCCATCAACCACCTTATCTCCCATCTCTCCCGCCTCCAATGGCTTACGCGTGTAAAACCCATCCCCTATTTCCTCTGTAATTGCTGATATTTTCACGATATCTGCAAATCAGTTTGTTACACCGTGTGAAATGGGATCTATTAAAAACTTGGATGCTCATTGAATCTGGGTTTATGTTACCTTGGGATTCAATAATTTTTGGCATCACATCACATGCTTTCAGTCTAATGTTTTAATGATATGCATCACTCTGCTAACTTGGAGCGTAAAGCTGGGATTGGGTGTTAGGTGAGTTTCAGGTTTTATTTCAAAAAGTAATCACCGCAATGAGAGAAGAGACGGGGGAGGTAGGTAGTTGATGATGGCACAAGGATTAAAGAACAATTTTGAGGGTTTAAGTGAACTAATCTTAGCCATAAGATTAAATTGTAATTAATGGTTAGGATTTGGTGTCAGATCATATTTAAGTTTATCTTTATTATATTGATAAAAAGAAGATCAGATCTAATAATACTATAATAGTCTTCTTCCCCAGAAAAAAAGTATCAAACGCTGTGAAGTCTCGTCCTTTTCCTTGGACGTCGCCATCGCTGCCAGCATCCTCTTCAGTTGGTGCTTCCCCTGCCGGAATCCACCGCGAGCGACTGTACCTTCTCCGATCTCATCTTCCCCTCCGCAACAACACCGACATCTGCTTTTACAGCTTCGCCACCGACGCTCCGCTCGTCTCCTTCGTTGAGCTCTTCCAGTAGATCCGGCATTAATGATGCTTTCACCGCCGTCGAAGACATTATCCAGCGGCCTAGCTTCATCGCTGATGCCGGCTGGTTCGACCTGCCATGGTAATTGATTCAGATTTTCAAATCTGACCTGAAATTTATGGTTCCATTCGTGGTGCTCCCCTTTGTATTCATGGCAGCTCAAATTATTGTTAATCAATCAAGGTGAATAAAGATATTCAGTGAATGTAACCAGAAAATTCGATTGATTCAGCGCGAAGAAGGAATGGGAGAAGTAATCAACGTATCCGATGGAGTTTTTTTTTTTTTTTTTTTGGGAGTGGATAAAAACTGATCCACTGTTTTTTTGGAGGTTGGTCCAATGGATTTAAGAAAAAGTTGGATGGATCATAAACCATCCACTAAAAAAATTATCCAATCAAGTCCAGTCCATTAATTTTTTTAGATGGATGGATTGGATGGATTTTCTTATGGATGGGCTGGACGAATAATAAATCCATGGATCACTTTGCCAGCCGTAGAATGCGTGTCTACAAGAAGATAAAAAGTAAGTGAGAGATAGCGATAAATATGTACGGTGTCACATACGGTGTCCAAATTTTGTGTTCAAATAACATAGCTGTTGTGTGAAAGATGGTTCTCAAACAGAGAACGACTGAAAGAGAGCAAAAGTCTTGGAACTGTTATGAGAAAGGGAATCAAAGAATAAAAAGTCCCACAAAATCCATTAGATAAAACAATCCATCAAAATTAGTAAACTTTTGAATACCAACAGACTTTTTGTCTTGATTGAATACCACTAGATTTGGATTCCTCTAAAAAAATCCTACTCCCTTCGTTCGTTATCTTTGGTGCTTTAAGGTTTCTACATATAAATCAAGAAATCATTAATTTGTGTATATTTGTACTAAAATATCCTTATTTATACCATTAATTGTTTACAAATTCCAACTGTATTTACTAATCTAAATAAATACTCATACTCCACTAAGCCCTTTACAAGCACCACTTTTATTTTGGAACATGCAGTATTTATGACTAAATTTAAGTATGGATAATTTTGTATATTTTCAAGGCAAATCAGCTTAGTTCTATATATGGGTATATATGTAAAAAATTAGTCAATTATACATTGGGTTTATAAAACACCCATTATTTTAAAACAAAAACAAATAATTAAAAAAATCGAAAATAATGACAGAGGGAGTAATAGTCTTGATTGAATATCATAAGACTTATTTAGATGATATAAAAATCTTGATTGAATACCATAAGACTTTTTTTGTCATAAAAAAGTCTTTTAAAATCTCAGTTATGTTATTTGCACACCCAAATGGGACACTCATTTGGGACACTTTGGTTAATCACGTATAAATATTTGGTTAATTCAGTTCATTATATAGTTAATGAGCTTATTTTCCATAATCACATGCAAATATCTGGTTAATCACATGCAAATATCTGGTTAATTCAGTTCTTTATATGATTAATGGGTCATCATGAATTAACCAAATATTTACACGTGATTAATCATATAATGAACTGAACTAACCAAATATTTATACATAATTAACCAAGGTTGTCTCAAATATGTGTCCTATTTGAATGTGCAAATAATATTTTTGTCACCGTGAGGCATGCGCCACTTGTCGTAAAAAGGCATCCATGCAGGAGTTGTCCTACTCTGAAAATTGTGACTCCTGATTGTCTCCATTTTTTTTTTAAAGAGTTTTACCGCCCTATTTTTTATTTTATTTTTTTGTCTATTTAATCATGGTGGTGGGTCCATTGTTCAGGTAAGTTACTAGTAGCCACATGAGAATTGAGATGCTTATCTGTTGTCCACAATGATCTCACGCAAAATAACTAAAATAAAATGCGTAGCGTAAGAAGAGGATCCTGAATTTGGCAAGCGTGTCTTCGTTGGGATTCAGACAATTGCCACGTCGCAAGAACACAACAGAAAGAGAAAGAAAGAAAGAAAAAGAGAAATCCAACACCAAAATCTCCTCAACTTCTATTCTGCTCTTTATTCTTATTCTTATTCCATTCCTCTCCTGAGTCCTTTCCCATCCCAATTCCAGTTTCCAAATAATGACAATCTAAAAAAAATAAATCTCATTCTCTTTATTTTCTCCCATTAACTAAACCACATGCTGCTTCCTCTTCTTCTTCGTTTAGTCTCAAACAATGGAGGTGGTTGATCTGTGGTGGTTGTGCCTGCTCTGACTATTTTAACCCTACCTACCTAACTAAATAACCTGAACCAACAAGTGTGTGTGTGTGTGTGAGTGAGAATGGCGGTGGAGTATTCATGCTGCGAATCTGGGTTCTTCATTCACATAGTGGTAATCGTGCTGCTGGTGCTGTTCGCTGGGTTGATGTCGGGCCTCACTTTGGGCCTCATGTCTTTGAGCCTCGTTGATCTTGAAGTTCTTGCTAAGTCTGGTACTCCCCAGGATCGTAAGCATGCGGGTAATAATTTCCCCCTTTTATTTTCTCTTTAGCCCCTCCCCCTTTACCCAAACTATTTCTATTTTAGCTCTTACCCCAAGTTCCCAAAATATGTATGCATTTAAAAAATTATTTGAACATTCAAATAACATAGTCCTCATTATTGAGCAAATAATAAACAAGAAAGCAAAGTGATTAAGGGAGTGTTTGAAGGAGGTTATCGAGAACTTATTTTGGCTTATGAAAATAAAGTTATTCAAATAGTTCAGCAAAATAGTTTATGAACTTTATAAGTTTTTTTTTTATCTTATTTCAATAAGCTTATGTAGCTTATGAAAATAACTTGTTTTTGGCTTATTTGAAAAAGGTTTATTGAAAAGTGCTTAATTAAGTTGTTTAGCCAAATGTGCCCTAAGTGCAATGGGTGATTTTTGGTTTTGTTCATGAATTTCTTGTAAAACCCAATTTGGAGGTATTTGAAGACTGCAGGAAAATGTTCCTTGGAGTGATTTTTGAATAACAATAAAAATAAGAGACAGTACTAACCGTAGCTGAATATAATCACAAGGTGTGTTATATGAACATAAAAAATGGACACCCAAGATAGATACCCAAGAATGTGTGTGTTAATAGTGCATTTATATTTACATAATTTTCATTGTGTTTATTTACACAATTGCCATTGTGCCTAGGGTGTCCAGAAAAGGTGTCCCAAATGGGTGTTCAAATATCATTAGTGTATTATCACTTATAGGAGAGGTATTTGGTACTGTAGAAATATGAAGAACATGATTGCTTCTTTTGTTTCGGTTTGGATACAGTTATTGATTCTCTACCTGTTTGAACTTGTGTTTTTTCATTACAGTGAAGATATTACCCGTTGTCAGAAATCAACATTTGTTGCTTTGCACTCTACTAATTTGCAATGCTGGAGCCATGGAGGTACAGCTGAAATCATCTGCTGGTGTCTGTGTATTTGTCACATGGATTTAATATTCAAAATCGCTGTTGCTTTTTTCAGGCGCTTCCTATTTTTCTTGATAGTCTTGTCACTGCATGGGGTGCTATCCTGATTTCCGTGACATTAATTCTTCTGTTTGGTGAGGTGAGAAAGTTCTGTCCTTGACATGTTTTAATAAAATACATGCCTGTCATAGATTATAGACCTGTCTCATCCCCCACCTTGTTCTTCGTGGGTAGTACGTCCCGTTTTGCACAATGTGATTGTGGAAGTTAGAAATCTGTCTTCAATCATGATTTATTTATAAGCAGTGTTATCAATGGCGGATGACAGATTATGGGAGCTAGCAAAAAATCCGCCATATAAATATGGCATTGCAGCCTATGGTGGAAACATGGCAGAAATTCTTGGCATTGCGGCCTACAGCGACTGACACAGAATCCTCCATGCCATAATGCCACAGGCCCACGGTGCCACCATGGTGGCAATTTGACAACCCTGCTTATAAGTAATTAATTGCAATCATGATAAGTAGTTAAAGATTGTAAATCTTACTTGCTAGTTGCTACTGGTCATTCTAAGGTTACCTTTAAAATTAGTTGGGTCCTGCTGAATGGTGTTTCTTACCCTGCGGATTGCTGGAAGTCTGGCGTCTAATTGCCTAATATTTATTAGGAATATATTAGCATTCCATTAATCAGCATGGCATACAAAAGTGCTCTGACTTGTGTTTACTTGTGTGAAGATTATACCCCAATCAGTTTGTTCTCGATATGGTTTAGTAATTGGTGCAACAGTGGCTCCCTTTGTCCGTGTACTTGTATGGATATGTTTTCCAGTTGCTTTTCCGATTAGCAAGGTAACAATACAGCGAGTAGAATTTTTTATCAATACTTTTATTTCACTAAACATGGAACAAATTTGATTTTTTATGTGCTGATTCTTGTTTTCTTCTTGGCTTTATGTGCATTTATGTGGTTTTCCAGTTGTTGGACTTTTTACTGGGCCATCGACAAGAAGCCCTTTTCCGCAGAGCCGAGTTAAAAACACTTGTAAATTTGCATGGTAATGAGGTCTGTATCAGAGCAATATGATGTTTTCAATAGAAAAAATGGCATCCATCTATATTTTACAATATTTTCATTCATTTGCGTGAGATTGAACAGAACCTGTATTCTGTGCTCATTTTGTTATTTCATCAGTATGCTGTACTTCTCTACCTTTTATTTTTCAATGTAATTCGCCTGAAATGTTACTAGGGCTATTTCATCTACTTCACTTCTGGTTATTTGGAATCCTTCGCCTGGATATTCATGCTTCAACGTGTTTGTTTTTACTATTCATGTTTGAATTGTACTAGGCTGGAAAAGGTGGGGAACTGACACATGATGAAACAACGATCATTGCTGGGGCACTTGAACTCAGTGATAAGACAGCCAGTGATGCCATGACTCCTATATCTGAAACGTTTGCCATTGATATTAATTCAAAGCTTGATAGGTAAGGTGTTCTATAAAATTTATAAATGAAAGCTAACTTTTGTATTTTATTCAAACTCTAGTCATCTAATTAAATGTCTATTACTGAGCAGGGAACTGATGAATGAAATATTGGAGAAAGGGCATAGCAGAGTCCCGGTCTATTATGAGCAGCCTACAAACATTATTGGACTTGTACTGGTATGGCGTGTTATTTCCTTGATACCTTTAACATTGAACATTCATTTTCCTTGATACCACCTACAGTTTCATATCAATTGCATTGAGGTACCTTTTTTTAAATCAATATCTCAATTTTCTTTCCAAGTGGATCATTATAGATTTCAATTTTTCTTGTCTGTTTGATCAAAACTATCTTTCTAGAATCTAACAGAATCATGCAAATATTTGCCAGGATACTTAAATTGAAAGTCAACCTCCACGTTGGGCATTAGTATCACTCGCAGTCATACTGAATAGTATAAGTGCTTAATAACTTGAGTTAAACAAATTAAACAGGAAATTAAACAAATTATAGGACAACTTAAGTTGAAAGTCAGGCTACACAAGACATCACCCACACTTAACTGAGTTCATAGCAGGTCTCAGTGCAAGAGGGGTTGGGTTATTGGGAAGAGAAAGAAGTAGTTTGTCATGGTGTGGGAGTTGCTTCCAGATAATGGAACTATTTCTGAAAATATGATATTTCTGCCTTAGGCTGTGCTTAAGGTAGGCACTAGATGATGATGTCTTCCTTAGGACTCCTGCCCCAATAATATTTCCTATAATTATGATTTTCTCTTGTTGGAAATCTTATCTCTCTATCATTTCTTTTTAGGTCCATAAGTGATCGTTTGAGACACAGTATCCTGCTTGAATACCACTGTAAATGTGTAAACTTGTATGCACTCCTTCTGTTGTATTGAATATTAATAGGGAACTGCTCAGTTGCCTTCCAATTTATGCTAAGCTCTATCTGAAATATTAGCAACCAAAGTACAGGTCTGAAGGTATGAACGTGCAGAAGACACAAAAACATGGGGCCTGTTTGCTGGCTCTGTTTGTTTACTGTTCTCGAGAACAGTTTTTTGTTTTCAAAATAAATAAATAAATAAATAAATCTGTTTGAAAAGATTATTTTATATGTAATTTTAAAAACTTTATCTGTTTTTGTGTGTGATGAGATTGCTAATATTTTGCATTATTCTTTTCCTTCTCTCTTCACATTTTTCTGTTGCTCGTGCCTATATATCATGTCTTCTCTCATAGTTTTTTGTGATTGTATATTACGTTGATTTTCTGAATATGTTCTGCTTAATTTTAGGTCAAGAATTTATTGACAATTCATCCAGAAGATGGAGCACCCGTGAAGAATGTAACCATACGCAGGATTCCAAGGTATCCTGTACAAGTTTTGTAGGTTTGGTGGGGGAAGGCACATTGGTTCCATTCGTGCTTAATGGACATTGTATCACCATAAATTCATGTTAAAATTGCATATATTGACAGGGTTCCAGAAAGTATGCCACTTTATGACATTTTGAATGAGTTCCAGAAGGGCCATAGCCACATGGCTGTTGTTGTAAGACGGAGTGACAAGACAAAGCAGCAATCTTCCCAAAATTATGGCAATGGTAAGAACATGCTGTAAACATTAAAAAAATAATCTTTTGCCAGAATTTTATACAGATTCTCTTTGAAACTGAAATTTTCTTTCATAATAAATGCTCCTTACGTGTTATGCCTCTGAAATAGACTTGGTGAGAGATGTGAAGGTGGATATTGATGGTGCAAAGCCTCCCCAAGAGAAAGTTATGAAACCCAAAATGCCACTCCATAAATGGAAAAGCTTTCCAAATACAAACAAGTCAAATAGGGGTGGTTCTCGGAGCAAAAAATGGTCAAAAAATATGTACTCAGATATTTTGGAGCTAGATGGTAGTTCGCTTCCAAAGCTCCCTGAAGAAGAAGAAGCTGTTGGAATAATTACGATGGAAGATGTCATTGAAGAGCTTTTACAGGTACTTGGTCATGCTGAACAATCTCATATACTCTTGAAATCATGTAGATAACCTTTATTTTCCGGTTTGGATTCGCTTTTTTAAAAGGTTCAAATTATTCTGCAAGTTCTTGAACTATTTGAGAATTTTTAAATAAGTCATGAAAGTTTGTGAGTGAGTCCCCGAACTTGCAAGTAATTTGTAATTGGGTCCTTGTGCTTTAAATGCTTGTAATTGAGATTTTGAAGTTGTAAATAATTTGTAATTAGGTCCCTAGAGGTTAATAGAAGCATCATATCATGACTTTACCGTTTGCTGATGGAATCCTACTTCAATGACCTAATTACAATTTTTTTCTAAGTTTAAGGACTCGATTACAAACATTTAAAGTATAGGGACTTAATTACAAATTATTCACAAGTTCACGGACCCAAGTATAAACTTTTGAAGTATGGGGACTTATTTTTTTTTTTTTAAAATTAAATAATTCAGGGATTTTCAAATAATTCAGCAACCTGTACAGCTATTAAACCTTTTTAAAAACAATAAATAATGCACTTTTCCCATTTAAAGAATGAATGCATCAAATGTTTTTAGTATTAAAATCTTGTAGATAGCTTTACTGACATCAATATTTTTTTTGTAGGAGGAGATCTTTGATGAGACAGATCATCATTTTGAAGACTCATGACAATGACCTTTCCATTTCCATTAAACTGGCCGTGTTCACATAATTGTTGTTTAGACTTCAAAGATATTTAGATAATGCACTTTAAGGGGAGACTGCTGTTTAAGGATCTGAGATGTGATTGGAACATGCAAAAGCCAATATTATCGTTCATGAAATGTAGGGATGAGAAAGTTTTTAGTACTTTTACATTAATCTTGCCTTTCTGAGTTGTACATCAACGGGTGGAATGCCGGCAAATCTTGGCATGTCTTAATTATTTGATAGCTACTTGTATGAATTGCATGTGTATTGTGGTAGTGTATGGATGTAGGGACACACTATGGCTTCGTTTAAGCACTTGTTTAAGTTTCAATGCATGATACACCTTGTATTCTAGTCTTCAATATGACCTTTAAATTAAGAAGCAATCAATGGCTATGGACCATGATCTTCTTTAATAGGCCAAGGTTAAAAAGTGAATAAAAATTCACGACGTTTGTATTTTAATCCTTAAATTTCCAACCATTCTTTCACCGACATTGGTGGTGGGTTTGGATTCTTAGCAGATGGAATGGTTGATAAGAACATTTCTGTGAGTATTAGCACTATGAATATTGATTACTAGTAGTAGAGAAGTTTCGACGACTGGGGCTTGTCTCCATGATTGTGGGAGTAGGTTGCAGTGGCCAAATGGTGGTAGGTCTGAATCATGTGCGCTGCTGTGAGGCTTGGCAAGACATTGGGCAAGTGCTTTTTGAGTCTGACTAGTCATCACTCTGCTCCGATATGCTGGTGATAGGAGTATAAAATAGATGGATTTTGGTTTGAAGTATAATGCAAGAGTTCAAAATAATCCACTAATTTATTCTTCTCTCTCTAGAATTTAACACTATGAGAAATAATCAACGTAATGTGTTCATCACCATCTGAAAATTCATCAAATCTCAGGTTAAGTGGTGCTTCTCCAAATTATTGAGCACCAAAAATTAGAAAATCAAATTATTTATTAAAAGATGTGTACCTAAATTAGCATAATTCATCCAGTCTTCATAAATTGTCTGGTGCTCTTTGGAGCACAAACCTATTGGGATTGAGTCGAACTTCATTGATGCACACAACGATACATTTAAGGCCTTCGAGAGCTCTCGCGCCGTTTGATAGCATGTTTGCAATGTTGGTTTCGTAGGGTCAACAGCATGTTCAAAAATAAGCTATACATTGTAGCTTCTATATTTCCACTGATTTTCACTCTCTAAACTCAAATCCAAACACTCACTCTGTATTATTTATCTGTCTTTTCACGGAAGAAAAAGACAGAAGGGACCGTGTTTTTACATCCACGAGGACTTCCACTAGCATTGTCGTATTGGGGAAATCAGTGTTGGCGCAAAATTTTGCTGATTTAACCAACCTTTTAATTTTTGGGTGGATAAAAAATAATCCATTTTTTTTTGTTCAATGAATTAAAAAAAAATAATCAAATGGATCATTAGGGAAAACACTCCTCGTCTCCATGTTTTAGGGGATCACAATCTATATGGAACTTGAATAATAACAAATAATTGCTTTAGAACTTTAGCCAAAAGAACCATAATTGACATCAGCAGCTGAGATTGCATTGGATGTTACAGAATATACGTATAAAGCACAAACACGAGGGTTCATCCAAATTGATCACAAGTTATGTAACTTCCTCTTCAAGAATATCAAATTACAGATTAGACCTTACTAATGATGTTTGCTTCTTTTCTCCTTCCTCTTCTTTTTCTTGTGCTTAGACTTATGTTTGGTCCTGCACTGCTTAGAATGTTCCTTTTCTGAGCTGCCAGTGAGAGATTTTTTTGCCTTTTTCCGCCTTTTTTCATGAAGTTCATCTTCATAAGATTCATATGACTTCAATGATGAAGGTCTCTCTGGACCATAAACAACACGAGGTTCCCTTACATCAGAACTTACACTACACTTATGCTCCCCGTCTGGGCTACGTGGAAGGTAAGGACCTGTCTCATCCATCCTTGGACCGACAGCACCTCTGCCTCGCTTGGTCCTGCCAAAATGGAGTTTCTTCAGTTCAAAAATGGACATAATGAGATTATATGAAGGTATGAATGCACATAAAACATCAGAAAGCAGAAGAAAGAAATAATACCTTGAATATAGAAAGTCCTGAAGCTCATCATCCTTTAAACCTTCTGGACAATGCTCGTATTCTCTTTTACTTGAGCATGAAGAAGAGGCACCGGTACTATTATCAACTATGGCATGTATTCCTGTGCTTCTTGATGAGTTATCATCCCCACGGCTACTGTCACCACTGCTTTTATCTCTCAGCCTGCCTTTAACACGTTTATCCAGCTCTATTTCTTTCTGTCGCACTCGCCACATCTCATTTACTTCCACAGAGCGATTTGCTAGTAGAAAGCACCAAAAAATTCATAGTCAATTAATATAGATAAACTTGTAGCTGAACACATGCACATCATGTTCACCCTAAGAAACTATCCAACACAGGAGGAGGGGACGATTTGACTGACTAACAATATTATTATGAAGTTAATTTCAAGTTTTACAAGACTACAAGTTTGCTTAAACTTTGATTCTTCTAAACTTAAAAAGATCAAGGTATTAATGGGGCTAATGCTTATTATATATTAACAGAAATATGTGGTGTTCTGTTCTAGGTAGTCAATCGAGCATAGCGGCCAACCCCCAAACCGCTAAAGCAGGATAGCGGATAGCGGGATGGTCGCTACTGCGAAGATTAGGGAAACAATATAAGTAATTTATACTATACAACATACACATAAATGCTAAAAAATAAAAATAAAAAATACACAAAATTAAAGACATTCATATTAATAAGCAAAATTCATTGTCTAACAACAAAAAAATGAATATATATATATATATATACCATAAAAATTTTAATTGTTACGCTGTTTAAAGTAATTATAATATTCATATCATATAACAGTAATAAACAAGTGTTTAAAGATATTTTTAAAAAGGTCAAAATAAATGTGATTATCGAAAGGCAACTATTTGAAAAGAAACAATTAATGCTATAAGCAAAGGAAATTGAGATAATAAAACCAACGAATAAAAGTGTTGCAGGGTATGAGCTGTAAATCATTACGGTAAAAAGGATAAGTCACCTAAATGAGGAAGATAGAAAGACAAAAATGGAAAAGAAAAAGAAAATAAATACATCGTAAACATAAATAGAGGAAGCCACAAAACAGGGAAGTACAAGGAGGCTGGGGGCAGTGAGAAAAGGGCTGGGATGTGGATGGAAACATGATGGGTCTGCCGGAAAATAGGGTTTTCAAACCCACTACATGGTAGAGGCCGCTATGGCTGCGATTGGCCATGAGTAATGGCTGCTTTCGCTGCTCCAGAGAACAGCATCGCGATGGGAGTTACTGTGGCGGCCACCCAGCGCTACTCCGCGATAGTGCTGCTATTTATAACATAGGTTCTGTTTAAAAATGTTCACCTGAACTTCATAATGCAACCATAGTAATCTTCTCTAAGACAAACCAGCATTCACCAAACTGAAAAATTTAAAGACAGGTCTATTTAATACAGTCAGGAAGGGTTGAGCTGCAAATCAGAAATATAACTATCATTTCAAACAAGCAGTTTGATAAAATTTCATGAAAAGCACATCATAATACATAAGGTCGTTTATAGCAAATAATAAGTAAGTCTTATTTTAAAATTAGCAATTAAGAACTAACCTTGTTGTACCCCAAGTACAGTAGCAGTGAGAAAACGTGAATTTGGCCTGCTCCGAACATTAGGCTGACGAAGGTAAGCAAGAACACCTTCCTTTTCAGACTGCCGCCTCAGTTCAGCTGCTTCCCTCATTAGAATAGCAGCTAATCTATTTTCAGTCTCCAGATCCATTCAAGTGGCTGATCATATTAAAGGGCACAAACCATAAGAAATATTTAATTTAATGGATAAAGTAAACAAAAATCATGAAACAAGTTTGGGGTGATACTTATTGTTAAGTTCCCAAAGTTCTCATCAATCAAAATCAAGGTTTAAAAGGAAAGAGTAGGGTAAAAAAAAAAAAAGCTAAGATAAAATGAACAAGGGCAAAATAGAGCAACCAGTAGGGGCCTTAAGCAAGCATTTTGTTTGAGCCAGTATCTAACCTACCTATCCCTTCATTTATTTTCTCTGGGACTAGCTAACCATAGAGAGGATACCTCATCATTGAGGATTGGGCATGTAACTGGGCAAAGCAACAATAAGAGTGAACTAATACTTTCCCCCTGTATATATTAGTAGAGGGGGGAAGTATAAAGCAAAATAAATCATTTTTACATCTCTTATGACTTATACCAATGCAAAATATTAATCAAAGAACCTTAAAGCTTCTGGTTACTGCTACAAGTGCCATTCAGTCCTTTTACCTCACCCATAAGCTTTTCTTTTTTCCTTCTGAAAAAACATGAAAATAACCCTAATTTCTCCAGTTCAAACTGTGAATCCATACCCCAGAAAGGTTGTAGTATAGGCCACAATTATAAAAGACAGCACCCCAAATAATACTAATGCTGATCCCTCAAAGTTAATGAGAAACTAAGATGAAAAGATGAACACACAAATAAGGGAACTAAAAATGACATCATTTACATTACCAAAAGACCCAACAATGAACTGAAAAACCCCAAATTTGTGATCGAGTTAGCTTATCACCATTCTGGTCCTCCCAACACGATAGGGTTCCAACCAGTCAACAAAAAAACTAACAAATTAGACACACAAAAGATATACTCATAAACCCCAGAAATTCCATCGTCTCATTGATCGGTTCAAGGTAAAAAATAATGATTTTTCTTTGGAAAAAAAATTGCAGATAAAAGGAACAAAATTGCAGATAAAAGGAACGACCCGTGAGGCTCCTTTATTCATTTATTTATTTATTCTCCTTATTTTTTTTCTAGCCTATGGTCAAGCTTCACCTATCCTAGTTTTAAGAACAAAACCCTAACCCCCAAATCATGAATTCCAAATTCAACACTTATTGTCAGACTCTCACCTTAATGTGAATAACAATAACAACTGTATAACACCACTAAAATTGCGAATTGTAACAGAGGAGGAAGAATTTTGACAATTAAATTTTGTAAAAGGATGAAGATTACTTACATACTGTTAGGAGAACGCGCAAAATAGCGAAAGGGCAAAACAAAAGTGCGTTAGGGACGTGGACACCGTGGACGTGGTGGCTGTAAGTAGAGAATGAAAGAACGAGAAATAAAAGCGGTGTGTCTGTGTGTGCAAATTGTGCGAAAGTGCAGAGGTTGGTTGGGGAGAGGGAGAAACCGATCGAGGGAGATTAAGAGAGAGGTTAGAGAGAGGGAGACCGGCCCGTTTGGATTGATAAAAGGGAATGCAACGAAACCGAATATAATAATGGAATGAAACGTGATGGAAATGAATAAAAGTTTCATTCAATTTACTTTAAAAAGAAAATTTTGACCAAATTAGTCCCTCAAAATTTTCAGGGACCTATTTTTAGTCCATGAAAAAAATAAATTATTCATTTAGTTCACAAATTTTTAAATGCAGGACACATTGGTCCATAGATTTAGTTCTGATGTCCATTTATTTGCTTATGTGTCCCATTAACCATCCTACTTGGCATCTTAGTGATCTTACTTTGCACGTTAGTGAGACTATAATTAACGGGACACATAAGCAAGTAAATGGATATCAGAACTAAACCTAGGGACCATTGTGTCTCGCGTTTAAAAATTTGAGGGACTAAATGAGTAATTTATTTTTTACAGGGACTAAAAGTGGGTCCCCAAAATTTTTCAGGGACCAATTTGGTTTTTACTCTTAAAAAAAAAAGGCTAAAATCCCATAACTTTTAAAAGATTCAATTTGGTCCCTTAATTTGTATCTGTTGACCTAAGTTGGTCCTCTCCATCAATGAGCCAGTAACGATGTTAACTTTTTTAGGATCGGGTTGAAACTCGCTAACAATTTAAAGGACCAGTTTGAATCTCATTAACAATTAAAAAAACCAATTTGAAACAAGTTAACAATTTAAAGAACCAATTTAAAACTCATTTAAAACATAAGGACTAAATTGAAACAGATTTAACACTGTTACTAGCTTTATTAACAGAGATGACTAACTTGGGTTAATAAAGACAAATTAAAGGACCAAATTGAATCTTTCAAAAGTTAAGGGAGCAAACTGAATCTGAAAAAAAAGTTAAGGGACAAAATGGTATTTATTTTATGTTGAAATAGAACAAAGTTTTTTTTTTTTTTTAATAACAGAAATAGAACAAAGTTACCTTTCATCTTTTGGGAAATGGGAAGTGGTCGAATTGAAGTGTTAAAAGCATTTTAATTTCATTGAAAAAAAAAATTTAATTTCAATATTACACTTAGTTTTGAAATACTTACCTTTACCTTATGATATATTAAATAGCAATTTAAATAAATTTTTTGTTTATGAAAAGTGCTTGAATATTGGTTTTAGTCAGGAACTTTTTTTCTTAAGATTGTATCTAGGGACGGACCCAGAAATTTTGGTTAGTGGGGATACAAAAATTTGTTTAAAAATATTATTATAAAAAATATTATAAATATGGATAAGCAATAAAAAAAATTATAAAATAAACAATATATTATGTTGTTTGGTCTTAATGTAAAACCTAACTGATAAATGAGAAATAATTCATTAAGTAAAAGATAGAAGATTACATAATTAAATTTCATTCTCACCAAATTCTTAATTATACTCAATGTCTCTCACATAATATGCATAATAACATGATTAAAGAAACACATAAAATACATACGCTTTTACAAATTACAATTGTCTTCTACCCAAGAGCGCTTGGATAAGATGACACGGGTCTCTTCTAGCTTAACTAGATGTCTCGAGTTCGAATCTTGGCCCTGAGAATTCAACAGCGTTAAAACTCTTGAGGGAGAACTATGCTGCCCTTGTGGTCCTACCCGACTCGAGGGATTAGTCTACGCAGTTGCTCGGGGAGGATCCCTGGGAAACCAAAAAATTACAATTGTCTTCTATGTATTTTCAAATTATAATTTCACTCTCACCAAATTCACTATTACACCCATTTGAAATGTTGTATGAGTTTTTCATTTTCAATACTATAAAAATATCTCTCTATGTATATAACTAAACAATTACTCTACCATTGGTATCTCATATAATTGTATATTTCATTCTTCACAAATGAGTGATAATAATTTGTCATTTGGGGGCAACATCTATTTTTTATGTGGGCAAAAATAAATTACTAGATATATTATATAGAAAAAAAATTTACTTAGTGGGGCAAATGTCCCCATCCCACTACAAATAGACCCGTCTCTAATTGTATCTCTACATTTTTAAAAGTTCGAGAAATAGTTCCTGCTGTCAAGTGATATCTGTTATCTGCTGACATGGCAGATAGACGTCACGTCACTCTTTCCACTTGGATGCCACGTAGTGTCACGTAAGAAATTAATTATTTTTTAAAATATTTTTAATTTTATTATTCTTATTAAATAATTCATTTTTTATTATTTAACGGTTATAACATTTTCTAATAATAATTAATTATTTTTGTTTGAAATGGACCATTGATCCTCTTCTTCCTGAAACCTTTAGGCTATGTTTGGAAGGATACAGTGAAATGATTAGTAATGAAGTGGGATGGTTAAAAAGCATCAACCCATTGTTTGAGAGTTTAATAAGTAATGGAGTGGATTGTGTAACACCCCTCGGTGCTACATGCTTAACTCATTGCGGAACTTAGAATAAAACATTTGGTTACTTTCGAAAAATAATATATACTTTTCTATGCGTTAGAAAAACGGGTATAATTTTTTTTTTCTTTCTACGATACAGTAATATAATACCCCAAAATATAAAAGAGCAACATACACTTTGAAAATATAAAAGAAATTCATGCAACATACAGTACATCATACATACATCCATAAAAAGACAAACTACGAATAGTTTTAGCAGTTAGGTTACAGAACCAAAATTAGAACTGATGTAATAAAGTCTAGGGTCAGGTCAGACAACTCTAATCCAAAAGCGAAAGACTCCCAAAGCCAGATACGACCGTTATCAAAAGGCACAACCTCCACCAAGTCAACCAACCCAAAAGTCCCACCAATCACCTCCCTAATGGAAGCCATTGGAGAAACCTCCATGACCTCCTCCGCCAAAAGATCCCTCAGACGGATCTTCCTACTCCGAACCGACCCTAACCATCTCATCAGGCTCTCCATCGATCAAGTAGTCGTTCTTCTCTGGGTCCTCCTCGATAGCCTCCTCCTTTAGGAGTGGAAGGGCAACAACAAATGGATAGGGGACATCCGGGGGTAGAGGATGATACTTAGGCTGCCCTGGAGGGGAATGGCAAAATCATCTTCGATGCCTAAAGAGCCCACGATCTGCCCAATCGGTGGCAAAGGGACCTATATCGTCATAATAAGGTGGGTCGTGGAGATCGGACCACCAATAGTGCCATCAGTGGCACATACATTCCTGGTGTACACGGCTCGTCGGCCTCCTGGGAATACCTCCCTGGCTCCTGGAATATCATCATCGTCGAAGGACAGGGCCAACGTCCCTGACTGCTGGAGAGGGCCTCGGGGGAGCATCTGTACTCATACAAAAATATACAACAACAAACCAAAACAAGTATATTACAAGGGTGAGATACATCATACAAGAGTTTATCATAATAGTCACATACTCGACACAATCAAAACAAGACAACAAGTATTTACAGCAACAATTACATATTGGTTCAAAAGAAATAAATTTCTATATACAATATTAATCCACTCAAGGGATTTTCATTCCGTCAATCAATATATTTTTCCAAAAATGCATGATAATTCATATATTCTTTTCGTTTTCTAAATCACTGAAGATCCTAATTTCCCTTCGTCGAGCCTTAGACCGCAATACTACCACAACACAATTGTTCTCGGAGGTCGGCCTCTTAATTTAGGTCTGAGCTCCAATTATTCAAGGGTATCACGACACGGGGTCTTTGATTGAGTCCATTTGTGTTTGGAAATTGATTACCACAACATGGGGTCGCGAGGCCTCCGCCCTTCTGTGGTGTTCAAACCCAGACGTCTCTACAGACCTGCGGTCTTAACTTGCTCAATTTGTCAATCCACAATGGATTGTAGCTCGAAAATCATGGCACGTCTGCCACCTCATGCATGTAAAACAGTTGGTTTTTCTGTTTTCTTTTTCGCATCGTTCTTTCTTTGTCGAGGCTCGAGGCTCACGACTACAATTTTCTTGAAGGCATCAAGCCCATTCATACTTAACAAAGGACATACAGTCTGAGTGCTCAATCAAGATACACTTGGCCGATGCACCGGTCCTAGGTTCGCAGTTATGGGACACAAAATCTACCATATACAACACGAATTAAAATCCACGTGTCTTCCTCATAGAACTCTAGAATGACCCGACGTCTCGGCCTCTAGGTCCACTTAACTTTTTCGTTTTCAACACAGCTTTCATTTTATGAAAACCAATACCAAAAGCAAAATTCCGAAACTCATCAGAGTTTATCAGAAATATTTTCGTTGTTTTAAAACCTTTTGCAGAAAATCTTTTTCCGTTAAAATTCATTTTTAAAACATTAAATCGTAAAAATTCATTTTTCTCAAATCTTTTATCTGAAAAAAAGATTTACAGAATTTCTGTCACAAAGGCAATTTTCTAAACTTTTTATCTAAATCAAACTTTTTTATAAAACAAAAGACTTTTTTTTTCAAATATTTTTTCTTTGATAACATTAAAATATTTTAGAAACTTATCTTTTTATTTTTGAAATATTTATGGAGAATAAAGATAATGCGATTTTTCACTGCTTGTCTTCACAAACACTCATTCTTTAAAAATTATTCCAAAATCGTCTGTGAATCTTTTCTAAAATTCTTAAACAGTTTAATATCATGATTTCTAGCTTATATTTTTATAACATCTTTCACTGGAGAAAACTGAAAATTTCGATATTTTCTAATTAAGATTTTTAGTGACTTAATTTATCATTACCAAGCTATGACCAGTGTCATGCTCTCAGCCAAACCAGTCATACATAACATAATTCCATATAAACATATAGACAGTTATAAACATTTATTTACTAAAAGTTAAGTAAAACAATATATTCTCATCAAGTTAACAATTTAAAGAACCAATTTAAAACTCATTTAAAACATAAGGACCAAATTGAAACTGATTTAACACTGTTACTAGCTTTATTAACAGAGAGGACTAACTTGGGTTAATAAAGACAAATTAAAGGACCAAATTGAATCTTTCAAAAGTTAAGGGAGCAAACTGAATCTGATAAAAAAAGTTAAGAGACAAAATGGTATTTATTTTATGTTGAAATAGAACAAAGTTTTTTTTTTTTTTTTTATAACAGAAATAGAACAAAGTTACCTTTCATCTTTTGGGAAATGGGAAGTGTGGTCGAATTGAAGTGTTAAAAGCATTTTAATTTCATTGAAAAAAAAAATTTAATTTCAATATTACACTTAGTTTTGAAATACTTACCTTTGCCTTATGATATATTAAATATCAATTTAAATAAGTTTTTGTTTATGAAAAGTGCTTGACTATTGGTTTTAGTCGGGAACTTTTTTTCTTAAGATTGTATCTAGGGACGGACCCAGAAATTTTGGTTAGTGGGGATACAAAAATTTGTTTAAAAATATTATTATAAAAAATGTTATAAATATGGATAAGCAATAAAAAAAATTATAAAATAAACAATATATTATGTTGTTTGGTCTTAATGTAAAACCTAACTGATAAACGAGAAATAATTCATTAAGTAAAAGATAGAAGATTACAAAATTAAATTTCACTCTCACCAAATTCTTAATTATACTCAATGTCTCTCACATAATATGCATAATAACATGATTAAAGAAACACATAAAATACATACGCTTTTACAAATTACAATTGTCTTCTACCCAAGAACGCTTGGATAAGATGACACGGGTCTCTTCTAGCTTAACCAGATGTCTCGTGTTCGAATCTTGGCCCTGAGAATGCAGCGGCGTTAAAACTCTTGAGGGAGAACTTTGCTGCCCTTGTGGTCCTACCCGGCTCGAGGGATTAGTCTATTCAGTTGCTCGCGGAGGATCCCTGGGAAACCAAAAAATTACAATTATCTTCTATGTATTTTCGAATTATAATTTCACTCTCACCAAATTCACTATTACACCCATTTGAAATGTTGTATGAGTTTTTCATTTTCAATACTATAAAAATATCTCTCTATGTATATAACTAAACAATTACTCTACCATTGGTATCTTATATAATTGTATATTTCATTCTTCACAAATGAGTGATAATAATTTGTCATTTGGGGGCAACATCTATTTTTTATGTGGGCAAAAATAAATTACTAGATATATTATATAGAAAAAAAATTTTACTTAGTGGGGCAAATGTCGCCATCCCACTACAAATAGACCCGTCTCTAATTGTATCTCTACATTTTTAAAAGTTCGAGAAATAGTTCCTGCTGTCAAGTGATATCTGTTATCTGCTGACATGGCAGATAGACTGTTAAGTCTCTAAAATGTCTGTGTGCATTTACCTAAGTTTTGATGAAAACTAAACATTGGTTAATGATTTAATTAACCTACTTTGTGGTTGCTAACCTATCTACTTAGTGTACAGATCAGAAAATTACAAAACTCACCTGTCTGTCTACCTAAGTACCAACCTGTCTGTATAAGCCAAAAAGTCAACCTGTCTGCTAACAATGCTTCTAAGTTATCTCTACCATTTGTGAATCTTGCTAAGTCATTTTTCAGTTTTTCAACCTCTTTGGTCAGTGAGCAGCACTTAGAACAGTTAGAGCTAGATGCAATCAAGACTTTATTCCTAGCATCTAGTTCTCTTTCTTTCATTTTCAAGCATGCATATTCATCACATTGTTTAGCAATTATTTTTCTAGAAGAGATAAGTTGTTTTGCAATCTTAAGATATTCAGCATGCAACTCATCAAATGCATCTTGTAATTCCTCAAAAGTAGGTTGAGAATCTGAATTTACCTCACTTTCTGAATCACTGTCATTGCTGGCCATCAAGCACAAGTTTGCCTCCTCCGATTCAGATTCATCAGTGGAATCTACATCATTATCATCCCATGCAATATAGGCCTTTCTTGGCTTTCTCCACTTCTTGTCCTTTGAATCAAACTTTTCAGTTTTATCCTTCTTTTGCAGTTTTGGACAATCAACCTTTATGTGGCCAGCCTTTCCACATTCATAGCAAGTGATGTTGTTGGAAGAGTTATCACCTTTGCTGAAGTTTCTTTTGGGAAAGGTTGAAGGCTTTCTTTTGAAGCTTCCTTTCTTCTTTAGGAACTTCTTGAATTTTCTGACTAACATTCCCATTTCTTCTTCAGATTCTGCCTCTTGTACTGAGTCATCATCATCACTGTCTTCTACTTCTCTGGCTTGTGATTTCAGAGCCAATCCCTTTTTCTTTTTATCAGTTTCTTCACTTTCATTCAATCTGTTCAGCTCTAGTTCATGTTCTTGCAGCTTGCCAAACAGTGTAGCAATTGTCATTGAAGACAGATCTCTTGATTATGAAATTGCAGTGACTTTAGGCTGCCATTCTCTACTTAGGCATCTCATTACTTTGTTGATTTGATCCTCATTTGATATAGCTTTACCAAGACCAGCAAGTTGATTGACAATATGTGTGAATCTCTTTTGCATTTCACTCATTGGTTCTCCTTGCTTCATTCTGAACAGTTCATACTCATGTGTGAGAGTGTTCATTCTTGCTCTTTTGACATCAGTGGTTCCTTCATGTGTTACTTGCAATGTGTCCCACATCTCCTTTGCTGTCTTGCAATTTGAAACCCTGAAAAACTCATCACGGCTCAAAGCAGATGTTATAATGTTCTTAGCACGTGCATTATATTGGATTCTTTTCTTATCATCCTCATTCCATTCAATTTTAGGCTTATTTCTTGGAGCACCGTTAGCATCCACAGTAGAGGGGACAAATGGTCCATTTTCTACTGCATCCCATATGTCTACACCAGCTGCCTCAAGAAAGATTACCATTCTTTCCTTCCAATAGATATACTCAGATCCATTGAAGGCAGGAGGGCGTGCAAGGGAAGCCCCTTCATTTAAGCAGTCATTGGAAGCCATGCTCTTAAAGCTGTTAAGCCAAACTTAAGAGTTTAGCTCTGATGCCAATTGTTGTTTTGGCTTCAAAGACTCAAGAGGGGGGGTGAATTGAGTTTTCAAAAATTCTTCCTTTTTTTTAAAACTTACTTTTCAAAACAGATTTGCCACAGGATCACTATTAGATTAAGAAAGGGCTTTTCAAGATTCAGAACAGATAATACAGGTATTACGTACAGGCCTTAATCAGTTAGCAACTGAAGTTTCAATATCAGTTTCAGATTCAGTTTTCAGTTTTAATCAACTCAGTTTTGAACAATTAATAACTCAATATTGATTGCAATAATACTTCTGGTTTCAATTCAAATTAAACAGATCAAGTTCTCAACTTTAACAATCAAGTTTTATAGCATACAATTCAATCTTTAAGAAACAAGAATAGATTGTATATGATTGAGTTTTAAGCCTTGCAATTCAAGAACAGTTATATGCAATTCAGTTCAGATATTGAGCCTTAAGATCAGATTTGAACAACACAGATTATATTGCAGTTTGCTCAATGTTCAATCAGTGATTTCAGATTATAACAGAAACAATATTGTACAATGTATATCAAAAACTCAGTTTTATGCGCAAGATAGAAATTAAAGAGTTTTGAGTTTAGGAATACCACACAACCAGATTTATCCTGGTTCAGTCACCACCACTATGACCTACATCCAGTCCCCACTCCACATGTGGGATTTCACACACTAACACAGCAAGCTTTAGCCAGGTAGCTTGAAAAACCTTTACACCACAGAGCACTTCTTTCACTTCTAGGATACCACACCTCTTGTGAAAAAGCCTCAATGTTCTTCCTTAGGATTCCTCACCCTAATCACACAGAGAGACTCCCTCTCTCTTACAATCAAATGAAAACAGAAAGATTGATTTCTAACTCTCAAAAGTTGAATACACAAATTGAAGCTCTTAATGAGAATGAAACACTCTTTTCACAATAAGCTCAAGAAAGATGATGAATGATTTTCACAATTGATCTCTCAAATTAATTTCGTGTGTTTCTGATATTATATCAGTATTCTATTGATCCCACTTTATATAGAAAACAAGTTGTAACCGTTTTGAATCAGTCCAAACAGATTTGGGTCTGATATCAGAATCAGCTGTACTGATTCAAGTTCTTGGACAGGGGTTGAGTACAGGGATGTATTAACCATTTTACATACTGAAAGTTTCTGTACACCTATGTAATACATGGCTGTACGAGTTCTTTAAAAACTTGATCTTGGTTAATCCATCAGTACCACCAATACACCTATTCAGTACATCTATGTATTAATGAACATCAGATTTTTCCAGAAACTTGAATACACGAGTACATAGCATATGTACAGGCCTGTATTCAGTTAACCATTTATAACTGATCTGATTTCATGTTATTCATAGGTGTAGTACATCTATGTACTGAATATTAAGAACTTTATATTCACTTGTCAGTTACAGAAAATGATATACATCCATTGAATACATGGCTGTACTTACAGAGAATTTACTTAACTTCCAAAAATCATTTTCATTAAAACTTATTCATTTTTAATGCAGGTTATGAAAATTGATTTTCTTCATGCATCATTTCAACTGAGCTATTTGTGAATAAGAGATTTCTTCTCTTACAAATCATCTAAGACTTAAATCTAAATCTCCTTTAAGCTCTTGTCTTGATGACTCCTTGATGTTTGTCCTTGTTTGTTGCTCCTTGAGCTCTTCAAGTTCTTCTTTGGATATTCTCCTTTAATTGCTTACAGAACTTGATAGATTCAGCTTGATACCTGTCTTTGCAATTTGATACTAAAACACTTGCACACACATTAAATTGTATATTTGTCATATATCAAAATCTCTATGTCATTGAGTCTTACAAACTCCCCCTTTTTGATTATGACAAACCTTTTAACAAATTCTTAAATCAGAGTGTAAGTATAGCAGAAGCTAAGTGTTTTTGTCAATTCATAAATCATGGTATCAAAACATTCAATAGCAAAAGGTATCAAAGCATATCAGAATATTTATATTCGATAACTCCCCCTGAATCATATAAGCTCCCCCTCAACATATGCATTAATTTGTTTCCTTTCTCTATATTTTTCTCCCCCTTTTGGCATTATCAAAAAGGTAAAGAAATAACCATTCAAATCAGTAGAAAAGAAATTCAACCATAGCATAGCATATTAAAGATGTTCATAACAGAGGGATAGTGCAGGGAAATTAAAAACAGAATCCAACAAATCATTACAGACCAAGGCATTTAGCCTTTCAAAACAAATCAAAACAAGTTCTAAGTCCTAAGAACTCCTAGAACTAATTATCTCCTTGGCCTTGAAGTGATGGTTCAGCAGAGGTGTCTTCATTTTGTTGCTCAGCTTCCTCCACAGCAGCTCTTGCCAATTCAGCAATGTTGAAGTTTTCTGGTTCAGGTGCAGGAGGTGCAGGGTTAGGAAATTCAATTCATAATGCTTCTTTGATCTGATTGACACTCTTTTCCAGTTTAGTCATCCTCGTGTTCAGACTTGTCAATGCATTCAGTTGCACTGTGTGTCTCTTGATTTGTCTGCCATCCATGTTTCTCAGCATAACTAATATCTGTTGAGCAAGTTCAGATGCAGCACTTCCTTGTGCATCAGATGGTTCAGATGTAGTTGCTGCCTTGTTTCCAGCTTTCCTTACCCATCTTCCATCTTCCCTTTTCAGTCTCATCTTGCTCACAATTTCTTCACCAAACTTGTGAGTTCCTTTTCTTCCAATTTTCTTTTCTTCTCCATCAAAAGAAACATTGAAGTGAGCTAGGATTTTGCAGACCAGTGCAGGGTATGCAAGCATCATCTTGTTTTTCCTGCATTCTAGCATGTGAGCAGCAACACAATATCCCCAACTTATTTGTTTTTCATTCAGCATTGCCCACATTAGCATTAAATCATAATTCTGCAGTAGGGAGTGATTTCCTCCTCTTGGAATCAGAATTCTACAAACCACATAATGCAGAAGCCTATCCTCTACACTCATCATACTAGTGTAGGTAACTCTACCTTCAGGCTCATCAGAGAGAACTAAGTCTACTTTAGCCATTTCCCTATCATATTCATCATACCATTCAGCTTGTGGACCATTTCCAGCAATGCTAGGTCCATAAAAAGGTAAATTTGCAAGGTTACTGAATTCCTCTAATGATATTTTGATCTTTATTCCTTTAACTTCAGAGCTAATTCCATTAGCATTCATCTCAAAATTTGAGTAAAAGATCTTAACCAGAAATGGATAGTAATCAACTTGTGTTTCTAGAAATTCCTTGACTTTTTGACAGATTAGAATCTCAGTGAAATTGAAGGAATTATCATCAAAATACTTAAAGTCCATTATCCAAGGTTCTAGAATTCCTCTATCCTTAAAATTTTGTCTAAAGAACTCTTTCTGATTATCAGTGAGGGAATACCTTTGGAGAAGAACATCATTTTCCATGAAAGATGTAGGAGCCCCATTCTCTGCAACTTCTGTCTCAATGTGAGACTCAACTTCCTTTCCTTTGCTCTTCTTTGCAGCTTTGGAAGTCCCTGCTTCCTTTTTCTTCTTTTCAGCCTTCTTTGGGGTTTCCATCCCTTTTCTCTTTTTCTCAGGGGTCTTAGAGGTTTCTGCTCCCTTCTTCTTCTCAGCTGATTTCCACATCTCCATTTCTTTTCTCTTCTTTTCAGCAGCTTTTGAGGGTGAAGGACCAGTATTCTTGGTTCTTGCCATGTTAGGGTTTTAGAAAGGGGAAAAGAAATGTCTGAGGTTTAGCTCTGCTAGGGTTACGAATTAAGTGAAGAGAGAGTGGATAGGATTTGAAGTTTTGAAGTAAAATGGAATTCAAATACCAGGCTTTATAACGTTTGCGTACAGGGGTGTGATACACCCAAGTATTTAAGATTTGCATTCTGACTTTCTCAGATTTAACATACATGCCTGTAGTACACCTCAGTATACTTATGACATTTAGGAATTGTGTTTCAGTGTTTTTAATACATCTGTGTATCACAGGGATGTATCAGACCAAAACACAGGGGATTCATTCCTGATCCTCTATACAGCTATTGATCACACCCATGTATAAAACAAATTTCCAGTTTTTATACACGTACATAGGTTAAGTACATAGATGTACCTGATCAATCTAATTTTAGCTGAAACTCTCTTCTAACCATACACAGATAGATCATTCCAGATACAAATCATACAATCACAAGGCATATTTGCACAGAGATTTAAACATACAAACACTTTCAACAGAGATCAGATATAGGATTGGTCAATTATGCCTAATTCTCTTCTAATGAAAAAGAAGCTTTCCTTGTTCAAAGGCTTAGTAAAAATATCAGCAAGTTGCTTTGTTGTATCAACATATTCAATCACAATTTCTCCACTTTGAACATGATCTCTAATGAAATGATGTCTGATTTCTATGTGTTTGGTTCTAGAGTGCATTATGGGATTTTTAGTTAGGTTAATTGCACTTGTGTTATCACACTTGATGGGAACTTGGTCTAGTTGCACACCATAATCAACTAATTGTTGTTTCATCCATAAGACCTGTGCACAACAGCTACCAGCTGCTACATATTCAGCCTCAGCAGTGGATAGAGCCACACTAGATTGCTTTTTACTAAACCATGAAACTAATGAATTCCCTAGTAAATGGCATGTTCCACTTGTACTCTTTCTATCTAGTTTACAACCAGCAAAATCAGAGTCTGAGTAACCAATTAGAGTACATGTAGCTCCCTTAGGATACCATAATCCCATGTCTTTTGTTCCTAACAGATATTTAATTATCCTTTTAACTGCTGTTAGGTGTGATTCTTTAGGATTTGCTTGATACCTAGCACACATGCATACACTCAACATGATATCTGGCCTACTAGCAGTAAGATAAAGTAATGAGCCTATCATACCTCTGTATTTTGAAATATCAACAGGTTTACCTTGTTCATCCTTGTCCAGATAACAGGCAGTACTCATTGGAGTTGCCATCTCCTTAGCATTTTCCATGCCAAACTTCTTGATCAACTCTTTGCAATACTTGGTTTGGCTAATGAAGATTCCATTTTCTGTTTGCTTTATTTGCAGTCCAAGGAAAAAGTTCAGTTCACCCATCATTGACATCTCAAACTCATTCTGCATAAGACTTGCAAACTCATTGCACAAATGCTCATTAGTAGCACCAAAAATGATGTCATCCACATAAATTTGTACAAGTAAAATGCTGTGTGCCTTCTTCTTAGTGAACAAAGTTGTGTCAACTTTACCTCTTTTGAAACCCTTTTCAATTAGAAAGTTACTTAACCTTTCATACCAAGCTCTAGGAGCTTGTTTTTGTGAATATATGCCTTGACAGGTACTTTAAGTTTTGATGAATGACAAAAGGGAAAGGTCCAGAAGGACTAAAGTGCAAAAACCGGAAAGTTATAAAGCAAGCAAGCACAAGGGGCAAAATGGGAATTTCATTAAGTGTATTGTGTGTTTTAGAAAAAGTGTGTAAATGGTAAGTAGAGTTCTCAATTTAATATTGGTCTCACACACACACATTTAACATATGCTTAAAAGAATTTATCATGTGTTTTAAAGGGATTAAAATTGACAATTAATCATACTTAATGAGCAATCAATCTCTTAATTGTCAAGTTTTTCAAAATCAATTTTATCCGTGCCATAATCGATTATGGTAATCCAATAATCGATTATGAGTCGAGGTTAAATGGCTTTAATTGGTGTTAATGAGTAATTATGACATTAAAGCCGTTGAGTTTGAATTTTGAAATAGAATAATCGATTATGTGAAATGTATAATCGATTATGTCTTTCTGGCTTTCAACGTACTTCAAACAGAAACCCCGTAATCGATTATGTAATCGATTATGGCTTTTTATATGAAAGTCAGTGGACTCGTAATCGATTAGTATAATCGATTATGCCTATTCTGTCAAAGTGAGCGCTTCCTGAAATTGGTTTAAATAATCGATTATGAGAATGTAATAATCGATTATGCTGCGACAAAAATGAATTTTAAGAGGCTTGACCTAATTTCTTTTGAACCTTCACCTTTCTAATATAAAAGCAAAGTTAGGCAGCCATCAGAATAGAGAACACTGCAATATTTTCTGTGCTAAAACTCTGAAAACCATTTTCTCTATTATCTCTCTTGCACTATCACTTTGACCATATTATATTGA
The DNA here is from genome assembly GCA_035048595.1 of Echinosophora koreensis. Taxonomy (NCBI): domain Eukaryota; kingdom Viridiplantae; phylum Streptophyta; class Magnoliopsida; order Fabales; family Fabaceae; genus Echinosophora; species Echinosophora koreensis. The sequence continues at coordinate 2,171,350 of JAPCYP010000048.1, read as the reverse complement.
GAGTTCTACACACCATATAGGTGTTATTGTAATTGGGCTTCAAATTGTTTTTATCAGCACTATTAAGAGTGCATATTTGTTGGTAAGAGTCGTGTGACTCAAACCCTTCTTTTTCTACACCATTATTACAAGAGAGGTGATATCTCTTGTGGTGTTGTCTTGGATGTGATTTCCAAGTGTTTACAAGGGAGGTGATATTCCTTGTGGTTTACAAGAGAGGTGATATCTCTTGTGGTATTTTCTTGGATGTGATTTCCAAGTGTTTACAAGGGAGGTGATATTCCTTGTGGTTGACAAGAGAGGTGATATCTCTTGGGTTATTGTCTTGAGACTCTTTCACTGGGGGAGGTGATATCCCTGGTCTGTGAGGAGTGCTCTACATTGTAAAGGTTCTAGTTTATCCTGTTTAAAAACTAGAGTTGATTGAAATCCCTTGGTCGTATTGCCTTGGGGACTGGACGTAGGCCACGTGGGTAGTTTGTGGCCGAACCAGGATATATTATTGTGTTCATCCTCTTTCCCTATCCTCTTTACATTTCCACATTTTATTTATAGCGCTTTAATTTCAAACGTTTTATTTTTATAAAGCGCCTTAATTTGAAAAGAACCTTTTATCCGCTGCGATTTCTGTTTATATTTTAAAAGGGTTTTTGATTTAACGCAAAAGATTTCATTATTATTTAAAACCCAATTCACCCCCCCTCTTGGGTGATGGTTGCCACGGCCAACAAGTGGTATCAGAGCTTCGGCTCTGGTTAGTAGCTTAACAGCTTAGAGTTAAGATCCTGTTGGCAACCCTTTTAAAAAGTTTTCCAAAATGTATGGTTTTGAAATTGACAAACCACCATTCTTTGATGGTGAGAATTTCATTTATTGGAAAAAGAGAATAGAAATTTTTATGCAGTCAATTGATGTTGATTTATGGGATATTGGAGTCCAAGGATTCATTCTCAAACCCAAACAACATCAGACTGAGTTTGACAAAAATTGTTTTTGCTTGAATCTCAAAGCTATGCAAATTCTTAGGAACTGTTTGTGCGATGATGCTTATGTGAAAATTAAGAATTGTGATTGTGCCAAGGATATTCTGAATGTGCTTGATTTTAATTACCTTGTCACTAACACTTTTGAGAGTGAAAGCAATGACAGGAAAGGGCAAAATTCAATGGAGGAAAGATATCCTCAAGAACTTGCCAAGAAGAAGGACCACCACAAAAGCAAAGAGCTAATGGTCAAGAAAATAGAAACAACACTCCAAGCAACTCAAAGAAACTTGGAGGTAATAGATTCTAAACTCAATCCATTTCACGATAAATGGTTACATGCATTCAATGAGTTGTATGATGAGTTGATGTGTTTAGAAAATAAGAACTTGAGTTGTTTGAAAAGTATATCATCTATTGAAATTGATATAGAAAACTTAAAGAATGAGTATACTTTTCTTGATGTAGAAAATAGTGTGAAATTTGAATCCTCTTCATGTTTTGAAAATTGCAAAATCCTTGATAATCAAGTTGAGGAATTACTTCAAGAAATTGATAGAGCAAATAATTCCACATGTGTTCAACCTTCATATGAAAATTGTTTTATGAAAAATAAAAGGGATGTCACATGTAATTATTGTGGAAGAATAGGACATATTTCTCATATGTGCAATTATAAGAAAAATATTTATATGAGAAATAAAGTTGCGTGGGTGTCTAAAGGCACAAATAATTTGTCCACTAACCTTCAAGGACCCAATATGAAATGGGTACCAAAAGGTCTCTCTAGTTCCTCAAATTTGCAGGAAAAATCAAAGCCTGAGAAACAATCTAGCTCACATAAGGATTTGACATCAAGAAGAATGCTTCACAACTCTGATATTGCAATCACGACATATAGAAGCAAAGATCGCTTGATGAATAACTCAAACAAGGGCAAGATTGATGATGCAAAAGGTAGATCTAAGGTCAAACAAAGGTGGGTAAGAAAGGATAGTCTTGTGAATCTACATAACAAGGTTTTCTCCCAAGAGATCGACAAAGTTCTGAAATTTTTGAGTGATAATCGATTATGCACAAAAAAAAAAGAGAGAAGAAAATCGATTATTCAAAAGTCAGTAAGGTTTGTAATCGATTATCATAATCGATTACGCTTGGACGAGGAGCAGAAAGGCAAAAGTCAGAATGCCTCTAATCGATTAGCATAATCGATTATGCAAGTGGGTATGTTTTCAGAAGAGTCAAAATCGATTACATAATCGATTATGCATGGTAAAACCTTTTACATGATTAACTCTTCAAAATTATTTAGGATCTTTCATCTTTATACATTCTTCTCTCAAATGCCTTATAAAATTGAAATATTATTTTGAAAAATTATTTTAGAAAGGGGGAGAATTATTTACATGCTTAAGGGAAATAATCATACACTTGCAAAAAGGGGGAATCAATTATTTTATTATCCTGGCACTTGCTTCCGCACACATGTTTGAATTACACTGATGCTTTTTATATATTTATTACTCTGAACATATGCCTTGCTTTATCAATATTTTTCCCGCTTTTTGATAATGCCAAAAGGGGGAGAGTTATCTGAATGCATGATTCAGGGAGAGTGGATTTGAATGTATGCATAGAGTGAGGGGGAGTAGAGCAAACTGCACTTAGAACTAAAAACTCTGATATATTTGCTTGAACTGCTCTAACCCTATCTTTCTAGCAAATCCCTCCTGAGATGTTTGTCATCATCAAAAAGGGGGAGAATGTGAATATATGCCTTGACAGGTACTTTAAGTTTTGATGAATGACAAAAGGGAAAGGTCCAGAAGGACTAAAGTGCAAAAAGCGGAAAGTTATAAAGCAAGCAAGCACAAGGGGCAAAATGGGAATTTCATTAAGTGTATTGTGTGTTTTAGAAAAAGTGTGTAAATGGTAAGTAGAGTTCTCAATTTAATATTGGTCTCACACACACACATTTAACATATGCTTAAAAGAATTTATCATGTGTTTTAAAGGGATTAAAATTGACAATTAATCATACTTAATGAGCAATCAATCTCTTAATTGTCAAGTTTTTCAAAATCAATTTTATCCGTGCCATAATCGATTATGGTAATCCAATAATCGATTATGAGTCGAGGTTAAATGGCTTTAATTGGTGTTAATGAGTAATTATGACATTAAAGCCGTTGAGTTTGAATTTTGAAATAGAATAATCGATTATGTGAAATGTATAATCGATTATGTCTTTCTGGCTTTCAACGTACTTCAAACAGAAACCCCGTAATCGATTATGTAATCGATTATGGCTTTTTATATGAAAGTCAGTGGACTCGTAATCGATTAGTATAATCGATTATGCCTATTCTGTCAAAGTGAGCGCTTCCTGAAATTGGTTTAAATAATCGATTATGAGAATGTAATAATCGATTATGCTGCGACAAAAATGAATTTTAAGAGTCTTGACCTAATTTCTTTTGAACCTTCACCTTTCTAATATAAAAGCAAAGTTAGGCAGCCATCAGAATAGAGAACACTGCAATATTTTCTGTGCTAAAACTCTGAAAACCATTTTCTCTATTATCTCTCTTGCACTATCACTTTGACCATATTATATTGAGAGTTCTACACACCATATAGGTGTTATTGTAATTGGGCTTCAAATTGTTTTTATCAGCACTATTAAGAGTGCATATTTGTTGGTAAGAGTCGTGTGACTCAAACCCTTCTTTTTCTACACCATTATTACAAGAGAGGTGATATCTCTTGTGGTGTTGTCTTGGATGTGATTTCCAAGTGTTTACAAGGGAGGTGATATTCCTTGTGGTTTACAAGAGAGGTGATATCTCTTGTGGTATTTTCTTGGATGTGATTTCCAAGTGTTTACAAGGGAGGTGATATTCCTTGTGGTTGACAAGAGAGGTGATATCTCTTGGGTTATTGTCTTGAGACTCTTTCACTGGGGGAGGTGATATCCCTGGTCTGTGAGGAGTGCTCTACATTGTAAAGGTTCTAGTTTATCCTGTTTAAAAACTAGAGTTGATTGAAATCCCTTGGTCGTATTGCCTTGGGGACTGGACGTAGGCCACGTGGGTAGTTTGTGGCCGAACCAGGATATATTATTGTGTTCATCCTCTTTCCCTATCCTCTTTACATTTCCACATTTTATTTATAGCGCTTTAATTTCAAACGTTTTATTTTTATAAAGCGCCTTAATTTGAAAAGAACCTTTTATCCGCTGCGATTTCTGTTTATATTTTAAAAGGGTTTTTGATTTAACGCAAAAGATTTCATTATTATTTAAAACCCAATTCACCCCCCCTCTTGGGTGATGGTTGCCACGGCCAACAAGTGGTATCAGAGCTTCGGCTCTGGTTAGTAGCTTAACAGCTTAGAGTTAAGATCCTGTTGGCAACCCTTTTAAAAAGTTTTCCAAAATGTATGGTTTTGAAATTGACAAACCACCATTCTTTGATGGTGAGAATTTCATTTATTGGAAAAAGAGAATAGAAATTTTTATGCAGTCAATTGATGTTGATTTATGGGATATTGGAGTCCAAGGATTCATTCTCAAACCCAAACAACATCAGACTGAGTTTGACAAAAATTGTTTTTGCTTGAATCTCAAAGCTATGCAAATTCTTAGGAACTGTTTGTGCGATGATGCTTATGTGAAAATTAAGAATTGTGATTGTGCCAAGGATATTCTGAATGTGCTTGATTTTAATTACCTTGTCACTAACACTTTTGAGAGTGAAAGCAATGACAGGAAAGGGCAAAATTCAATGGAGGAAAGATATCCTCAAGAACTTGCCAAGAAGAAGGACCACCACAAAAGCAAAGAGCTAATGGTCAAGAAAATAGAAACAACACTCCAAGCAACTCAAAGAAACTTGGAGGTAATAGATTCTAAACTCAATCCATTTCACGATAAATGGTTACATGCATTCAATGAGTTGTATGATGAGTTGATGTGTTTAGAAAATAAGAACTTGAGTTGTTTGAAAAGTATATCATCTATTGAAATTGATATAGAAAACTTAAAGAATGAGTATACTTTTCTTGATGTAGAAAATAGTGTGAAATTTGAATCCTCTTCATGTTTTGAAAATTGCAAAATCCTTGATAATCAAGTTGAGGAATTACTTCAAGAAATTGATAGAGCAAATAATTCCACATGTGTTCAACCTTCATATGAAAATTGTTTGATGAAAAATAAAAGGGATGTCACATGTAATTATTGTGGAAGAATAGGACATATTTCTCATATGTGCAATTATAAGAAAAATATTTATATGAGAAATAAAGTTGCGTGGGTGTCTAAAGGCACAAATAATTTGTCCACTAACCTTCAAGGACCCAATATGAAATGGGTACCAAAAGGTCTCTCTAGTTCCTCAAATTTGCAGGAAAAATCAAAGCCTGAGAAACAATCTAGCTCACATAAGGATTTGACATCAAGAAGAATGCTTCACAACTCTGATATTGCAATCACGACATATAGAAGCAAAGATCGCTTGATGAATAACTCAAACAAGGGCAAGATTGATGATGCAAAAGGTAGATCTAAGGTCAAACAAAGGTGGGTAAGAAAGGATAGTCTTGTGAATCTACATAACAAGGTTTTCTCCCAAGAGATCGACAAAGTTCTGAAATTTTTGAGTGATAATCGATTATGCACAAAAAAAAAAAGAGAGAAGAAAATCGATTATTCAAAAGTCAGTAAGGTTGTAATCGATTATCATAATCGATTACGCTAAACGAGGAGCAGAAAGGCAAAAGTCAGAATGCCTCTAATCGATTAGCATAATCGATTATGCAAGTGGGTATGTTTTCAGAAGAGTCAAAATCGATTACATAATCGATTATGCATGGTAAAACCTTTTACATGATTAACTCTTCAAAATTATTTAGGATCTTTCATCTTTATACATTCTTCTCTCAAATGCCTTATAAAATTGAAATATTATTTTGAAAAATTATTTTAGAAAGGGGGAGAATTATTTACATGCTTAAGGGAAATAATCATACACTTGCAAAAAGGGGGAATCAATTATTTTATTATCCTGGCACTTGCTTCCGCACACATGTTTGAATTACACTGATGCTTTTTATATATTTATTACTCTGAACATATGCCTTGCTTTATCAATATTTTTCCCGCTTTTTGATAATGCCAAAAGGGGGAGAGTTATCTGAATGCATGATTCAGGGAGAGTGGATTTGAATGTATGCATAGAGTGAGGGGGAGTAGAGCAAACTGCACTTAGAACTAAAAACTCTGATATATTTGCTTGAACTGCTCTAACCCTATCTTTCTAGCAAATCCCTCCTGAGATGTTTGTCATCATCAAAAAGGGGGAGAATGTGAATATATGCCTTGACAGGTACTTTAAGTTTTGATGAATGACAAAAGGGAAAGGTCCAGAAGGACTAAAGTGCAAAAAGCGGAAAGTTATAAAGCAAGCAAGCACAAGGGGCAAAATGGGAATTTCATTAAGTGTATTGTGTGTTTTAGAAAAAGTGTGTAAATGGTAAGTAGAGTTCTCAATTTAATATTGGTCTCACACACACACACATTTAACATATGCTTAAAAGAATTTATCATGTGTTTTAAAGGGATTAAAATTGACAATTAATCATACTTAATGAGCAATCAATCTCTTAATTGTCAAGTTTTTCAAAATCAATTTTATCCGTGCCATAATCGATTATGGTAATCCAATAATCGATTATGAGTCGAGGTTAAATGGCTTTAATTGGTGTTAATGAGTAATTATGACATTAAAGCCGTTGAGTTTGAATTTTGAAATAGAATAATCGATTATGTGAAATGTATAATCGATTATGTCTTTCTGGCTTTCAACGTACTTCAAACAGAAACCCCGTAATCGATTATGTAATCGATTATGGCTTTTTATATGAAAGTCAGTGGACTCGTAATCGATTAGTATAATCGATTATGCCTATTCTGTCAAAGTGAGCGCTTCCTGAAATTGGTTTAAATAATCGATTATGAGAATGTAATAATCGATTATGCTGCGACAAAAATGAATTTTAAGAGTCTTGACCTAATTTCTTTTGAACCTTCACCTTTCTAATATAAAAGCAAAGTTAGGCAGCCATCAGAATAGAGAACACTGCAATATTTTCTGTGCTAAAACTCTGAAAACCATTTTCTCTATTATCTCTCTTGCACTATCACTTTGACCATATTATATTGAGAGTTCTACACACCATATAGGTGTTATTGTAATTGGGCTTCAAATTGTTTTTATCAGCACTATTAAGAGTGCATATTTGTTGGTAAGAGTCGTGTGACTCAAACCCTTCTTTTTCTACACCATTATTACAAGAGAGGTGATATCTCTTGTGGTGTTGTCTTGGATGTGATTTCCAAGTGTTTACAAGGGAGGTGATATTCCTTGTGGTTTACAAGAGAGGTGATATCTCTTGTAGTATTTTCTTGGATGTGATTTCCAAGTGTTTACAAGGGAGGTGATATTCCTTGTGGTTGACAAGAGAGGTGATATCTCTTGGGTTATTGTCTTGAGACTCTTTCACTGGGGGAGGTGATATCCCTGGTCTGTGAGGAGTGCTCTACATTGTAAAGGTTCTAGTTTATCCTGTTTAAAAACTAGAGTTGATTGAAATCCCTTGGTCGTATTGCCTTGGGGACTGGACGTAGGCCACGTGGGTAGTTTGTGGCCGAACTAGGATATATTATTGTGTTCATCCTCTTTCCCTATCCTCTTTACATTTCCACATTTTTATTTATAGCGCTTTAATTTCAAACGTTTTATTTTTATAAAGCGCCTTAATTTGAAAAGAACCTTTTATCCGCTGCGATTTCTGTTTATATTTTAAAAGGGTTTTTGATTTAACGCAAAAGATTTCATTATTATTTAAAACCCAATTCACCCCCCTCTTGGGTGATGGTTGCCACGGCCAACAGTTTTAAGCCATACAAAGCTTTAGACAGTTTATAAACATGGTTAGGCAAATCATTATTCTCAAAACCAGGTGGTTGACTAACATATACCTCTTCTTGAATAAATCCATTTAAGAAAGCACTCTTTACATCCATTTGATACAATTTAAATCCCATTATGCAAGCATAAGCAAGTAGCATTCTTATAGCTTCTAATCTTGCTACTGGTGCATATGTTTCATCATAGTCTATGCCTTCCTCTTGATTATACCCTTTGGCTACCAACCTAGCTTTGTTTCTCACAATTATGCCATTTTCATCTAGTTTGTTCCTAAAAACCCATTTTGTACCTATTACTTGACTATTCTTGGGTTTAGGCACTAGGTTCCATACTTGATTTCTCTCAAACTGGTTTAATTCATCATGCATAGCCATCATCCAATGTTCATCAGTTATAGCATCATCTATATTCTTAGGTTCTACTTGAGACACAAATGCCATATGATTACATGCATTTCTAAGAGATTGTCTAGTAGTTACCCCCTTTGTAATTTCACCAATGATGTTATCAATTGGATGATTTCTGACAGTCCTCCATTCCTTTGGTAAGTCAGGCTGCTGTTCTGTTTGCTCCTGCTGCAGCATTTCTCCTTTGGAGCTTTCATTTCCTTCATTGCCTTGTTGCTCTTCTAAGACAGTTTTCTCAATTGAATCTGCAAGATCATCAATAACAACATCCTTTCCCAACCTTTTGGGGTTAGACTCATCAAATGTAACATGCACAGATTCCTCAATGGTTTCAGTTCTCTTGTTATAGATTCTAAATGCTTTACTAGTTAGAGAATAGCCTAGGAAAATTCCTTCATCAGCCTTTGCATCAAACTTTCCAAGGTTATCCTTTCCATTATTAAGTACAAAGCACTTACAACCAAAGACATGAAGATGTGCAATGTTTGGTTTTCTTCCTCTATAAAGTTCATAAGGGGTTTTCTTTAAAATAGGCCTTATCAAAACTCTATTTAACACATAGCAGGCTGTGTTCACAGCATCTGCCCAAAATTGTTTTGGTAGGCTAGAGTCATTCAACATAGTTCTAGCAATCTCCTCTAATGATCTATTCTTTCTTTCCACTACTCCATTTTGTTGTGGAGTTCTAGGAGCTGAAAAATTATGTTGAATGCCATGCTCATCACAAAAGTTTTCAAACAATTCATTTTGAAACTCTCCCCCATGATCACTTCTTATTGAGACAATTTTCATGTCTTTTTCATTTTGCACAATTTTAGCCATTCTTTTAAATGCAGCAAATGCATTACTCTTATGAGATAGAAAGTATGTCCATGTGTATCTAGAGTAATCATCTACTATTACTAAGGCATACAAGTTTCCACCAAAGCTTTTGGTTCTTGATAGACCAAATAAATCCATGTGCAAAAGTTGCAAGGGTCTGTTTGTTGAAACAATGTTTTTAGGTTTGAAAGAGACCTTAACTTGCTTTCCCCTTTTGACATGCATCACATAATCCATCTTTCACAAATTTCAGTTTAGGCAAACCAATTACAAGATCTTTAGAAATCAGTTTATTCAAGTGGTTCATGTGAATGTGTGCAATTCTTCTATGCCAAAGCCAATTCTCTTCTTCTTTTGAAATAAGACAGCATGCAGTGTTTGAAGAGATATTGTCTAAATCAAGCATGTAGATGTTATCTATCCTATTTCCAATCAATTTCAGATTTGCATCATTCTGATTTTCTATCAAGCAACTATTGGAATTGAATTTTACCTTAAAGCCTTTGTCACATAGTTGACTTATACTTAGAAGGTTGTGTTTCAGTCCCTCAACATAGAGTACATCCTCAATGATTGTTGTTGAGTCACTTCCAATGTTGCCAATGCCAAGTATCCTTCCTTTATTGTTGTCTCCATAGGTAACACTTCCACTTGATTTTGGAGTGAGTGTGATGAACTTGCTTTTGTCTCCTGTCATGTGTTTGGAACAGCCACTATCAAGGTACCATTTCACATTCTTGGCCTTCAAACACACCTACAAAACAGAGTTCATGTTTGTGTCTTAGGTACCCAAAACTGTTTGGGTCCTTTTGGGTTAGTTCCATCAAAAGTTCCTTTTGGAACCCACACATACTTAGACTTGTTATATGCAGAAATTCTGTAATGGCATGTTGTAGCAGTATGACCTTTCCTAGCACAAAAATAGCATCTAACAAATGGTGTTTTTGATGTCTTAGGTACAGCAAAAAACTTTTTAAAAGATTTCTCATGTATCTCAGGTTCATAGCCTATTCCAGCCTTATCATAAACACATTTTTGCTGTCCTAACAATGCTTCTAAGTTATCTCTACCATTTGTGAATCTTGCTAAGTCATTTTTCAGTTTTTCAACCTCTTTGGTCAGTGAGCAGCACTTAGAACAGTTAGAGCTAGATGCAATCAAGACTTTATTCCTAGCATCTAGTTCTCTTTCTTTCATTTTCAAGCATGCATATTCATCACATTGTTTAGCAATTACTTTTCTAGAAGAGATAAGTTGTTTTGCAATCTTAAGATATTCAGCATGCAACTCATCAAATGCATCTTGTAATTCCTCAAAAGTAGGTTGAGAATCTGAATTTACCTCACTTTCTGAATCACTGTCATTGCTGGCCATCAAGCACAAGTTTGCCTCCTCAGATTCAGATTCATCAGTGGAATCTACATCATTATCATCCCATGCAATATAGGCCTTTCTTGGCTTTCTCCACTTTTTGTCCTTTGAATCAAACTTTTCAGTTTTATCCTTCTTTTGCAGTTTTGGACAATCAACCTTTATGTGGCCAGCCTTTCCACATTCATAGCAAGTGATGTTGTTGGAAGAGTTATCACCTTTGCTGAAGTTTCTTTTGGGAAAGGTTGAAGGCTTTCTTTTGAAGCTTCCTTTCTTCTTTAGGAACTTCTTGAATTTTCTGACTAACATTCCCATTTCTTCTTCAGATTCTGCCTCTTGTACTGAGTCATCATCATCACTGTCTTCTACTTCTCTGGCTTGTGATTTCAGAGCCAATCCCTTTTTCTTTTTATCAGTTTCTTCACTTTCATTCAATCTGTTCAGCTCTAGTTCATGTTCTTGCAGCTTGCCAAACAGTGTAGCAATTGTCATTGAAGACAGATCTCTTGATTATGAAATTGCAGTGACTTTAGGCTGCCATTCTCTACTTAGGCATCTCATTACTTTGTTGATTTGATCCTCATTTGATATAGCTTTACCAAGACCAGCAAGTTGATTGACAATATGTGTGAATCTCTTTTGCATTTCACTCATTGGTTCTCCTTGCTTCATTCTGAACAGCTCATACTCATGTGTGAGAGTGTTCATTCTTGCTCTTTTGACATCAGTGGTTCCTTCATGTGTTACTTGCAATGTGTCCCACATCTCCTTTGCTGTCTTGCAATTTGAAACCCTGAAAAACTCATCACGGCTCAAAGCAGATGTTATAATGTTCTTAGCACGTGCATTATATTGGATTCTTTTCTTATCATCCTCATTCCATTCAATTTTAGGCTTATTTCTTGGAGCACCGTTAGCATCCACAGTAGAGGGGACAAATGGTCCATTTTCTACTGCATCCCATATGTCTACACCAGCTGCCTCAAGAAAGATTACCATTCTTTCCTTCCAATAGATATACTCAGATCCATTGAAGGCAGGAGGGCGTGCAAGGGAAGCCCCTTCATTTAAGCAGTCATTGGAAGCCATGCTCTTAAAGCTGTTAAGCCAAACTTAAGAGTTTAGCTCTGATGCCAATTGTTGTTTTGGCTTCAAAGACTCAAGAGGGGGGGTGAATTGAGTTTTCAAAAATTCTTCCTTTTTTTTTAAAACTTACTTTTCAAAACAGATTTGCCACAGGATCACTATTAGATTAAGAAAGGGCTTTTCAAGATTCAGAACAGATAATACAGGTATTACGTACAGGCCTTAATCAGTTAGCAACTGAAGTTTCAATATCAGTTTCAGATTCAGTTTTCAGTTTTAATCAACTCAGTTTTGAACAATTAATAACTCAATATTGATTGCAATAATACTTCTGGTTTCAATTCAAATTAAACAGATCAAGTTCTCAACTTTAACAATCAAGTTTTATAGCATACAATTCAATCTTTAAGAAACAAGAATAGATTGTATATGATTGAGTTTTAAGCCTTGCAATTCAAGAACAGTTATATGCAATTCAGTTCAGATATTGAGCCTTAAGATCAGATTTGAACAACACAGATTATATTGCAGTTTGCTCAATGTTCAATCAGTGATTTCAGATTATAACAGAAACAATATTGTACAATGTATATCAAAAACTCAGTTTTATGCGCAAGATAGAAATTAAAGAGTTTTGAGTTTAGGAATACCACACAACCAGATTTATCCTGGTTCAGTCACCACCACTATGACCTACATCCAGTCCCCACTCCACATGTGGGATTTCACACACTAACACAGCAAGCTTTAGCCAGGTAGCTTGAAAAACCTTTACACCACAGAGCACTTCTTTCACTTCTAGGATACCACACCTCTTGTGAAAAAGCCTCAATGTTCTTCCTTAGGATTCCTCACCCTAATCACACAGAGAGACTCCCTCTCTCTTACAATCAAATGAAAACAGAAAGATTGATTTCTAACTCTCAAAAGTTGAATACACAAATTGAAGCTCTTAATGAGAATGAAACACTCTTTTCACAATAAGCTCAAGAAAGATGATGAATGATTTTCACAATTGATCTCTCAAATTAATTTCGTGTGTTTCTGATATTATATCAGTATTCTATTGATCCCACTTTATATAGAAAACAAGTTGTAACCGTTTTGGATCAGTCCAAACAGATTTGGGTCTGATATCAGAATCAGCTGTACTGATTCAAGTTCTTGGACAGGGGTTGAGTACAGGGATGTATTAACCATTTTACATACTGAAAGTTTCTGTACACCTGTGTAATACATGGCTGTACGAGTTCTTTAAAAACTTGATCTTGGTTAATCCATCAGTACCACCAATACACCTATTCAGTACATCTATGTATTAATGAACATCAGATTTTTCCAGAAACTTGAATACACGAGTACATAGCATATGTACAGGCCTGTATTCAGTTAACCATTTATAACTGATCTGATTTCATGTTATTCATAGGTGTAGTACATCTATGTACTGAATATTAAGAACTTTATATTCACTTGTCAGTTACAGAAAATGATATACATCCATTGAATACATGGCTGTACTTACAGAGAATTTACTTAACTTCCAAAAATCATTTTCATTAAAACTTATTCATTTTTAATGCAGGTTATGAAAATTGATTTTCTTCATGCATCATTTCAACTGAGCTATTTGTGAATAAGAGATTTCTTCTCTTACAAATCATCTAAGACTTAAATCTAAATCTCCTTTAAGCTCTTGTCTTGATGACTCCTTGATGTTTGTCCTTGTTTGTTGCTCCTTGAGCTCTTCAAGTTCTTCTTTGGATATTCTCCTTTAATTGCTTACAGAACTTGATAGATTCAGCTTGATACCTGTCTTTGCAATTTGATACTAAAACACTTGCACACACATTAAATTGTATATTTGTCATATATCAAAATCTCTATGTCATTGAGTCTTACAATATTTAAACCACTCTCTGAGTGTTAGTGAAAGATCTGTCTGTCTGTAAGTGTATTTATTACAAACCAAACTCTCAAACAAATCTGAGTGAGCCTGAAGAGGCTAGGTGTGCAAAGAATACTTGTGTTGGAGCCTGAAGAGGCTAGGTGTGCAAACAATCCTCGGAGTCCGTAACCTGATCAGTTATAGTGGATAAATCTTGGTGCTGCCAAGGACTGGACATAACTCTTTGTGTTAAAGAGTGAACCAGGATAAATCACTGTGTTAATCTCTCTTCCCTTACTCTTTTGTTGTTTTGATTATATATCATCTGCTTTCTAACTAAGGGGTTAAAACGGTTTTTATCAAGCTTGTTTTACATCTGTATACGTGTGTTGTTTTCTGAGAAAACTACAACAGACAGGTGACCTGTCTGTGTAACCTTTTACACCTGTCCGAACTTAGCTTCTGCATGCAAAAGTTTTTAACTTTATTTTAATTTTTGATAAACACAATTCAACCCCCTTCTCGTGTTTATAGTTGTCTATTTCAGTTGGTATCAGAGCTCAGCCTCTGGGTTGAGCATCTAACAGTGTAGAGGTAAAAGATCCTGAAGAATAGACATGACTGCTGGAGCTAGTGGAAGTCACCAGACTGAAGGAGCCTCTTTAACCAGATCTCCATTCTTCAATGGAGAAAACTACAACTATTGGAAAGATAGATTTCAATGGTTCATTCTATCTACAAACTCTGATCTCTTGGATGTCATCACAGATGGTCCTTTCATTCCTAAAAATGATGACAACACTGACAAGCCAAAAGCTCAGTGGACTCCTGCAGAAAAGACAAAGTGGGAGCTGAATCACAAAGCCAGATACGACATTATTTGTTCTCTCAGTCCTGATGAGTTTGAAAAGGTCTGTGCCTGTGATTCTGCCAAAGAAATATGGGACACCTTAGCTGTCACACATGAAGGAACAGCCAAAGTCAAAGAATCAAAAATTGCCATACTTGTCAGAAAGTATGAACTGTTTCTCATGGAGGAAGGAGAATCTGTTGCTCAAATGATAGGGAGATTCCAAACTATCATCAATGGTCTAAAGTCTCTTGGCAAAGTTTACTCTAATGCTGAGAAGGTTGGAAAGATACTTAGGAGCCTGCCTAAGCAGTGGAGACCTCTGGTAACTGCTATCTCTCAAGCCAAAGATCTTACCACCTTGACTATGGATGAACTCCTTGGAACACTTACTGTTCATGAGCAAGAACTTGGAGATGAAGTCTCAACAAAGAAGGGCAAGTCAAGTGCTCTGAAGGCTGATCAAAAGTCTTCCAAAGCTTCTAAAGCTTTGAAGGCAGACGAGTCATCCAGTGATGCTGACCTGTCTGAACCTGAGGATTCTGAAAGTGATGAAGAACTATCTCTCCTAACCAGAAAGATAAAGCTTCTCTTACAGAAAAAGAAGTTCAGAAAAGATAATCCATTCAGAAGATTCAACAAGGACAAGAACTTCAAAGATTCCACTTCAACAGACAAGAACTCAATTGTTTGCTATGAGTGCAAGAAGCCAGGTCACATCAAAGCAGAATGTCCTCAACTCAAGAAAGCCCCTTTTAAGAAGTTCTTCAAAAAGAAGAAGAAAGGAATGATGGCTACTTGGGAAGATCTAGAGTCAACATCTTCTGATGAAGAGACAGAGGAAGAAGCAAATCTCTGTCTAATGGCTAACACTGACTCAGATTCAGATAATGAGGTAAATTCTGATTATGAGGAATTACTTGATGCCTATGAAGAATTGTTGGAGGAATCCAAACTGCTTATCTAAGGCTTTCAAATCTCTCAAGAGAGATCATGTTAAGCTCCTCAGTGAGCATAAACAGAAATCTCTAGAGTGTGAGAAATTTGCCAAGGAGAACAGTGAGCTGAAGACTGAAAAGTCTAATGAAGCTAAGATGTCTAGTGATACATCACAGTCTGAAGAAGTTGAAAAACTTCAACAGAAAGTGGAAGAGCTCACTTCTGATCTTGCCAAATTTGTTAATGGTAGAGAAAATCTGACCAAGCTGCTTGGTTGTCAGAGGCACTCCCTTAACAAAGAAGGTATTGGATATGTCCATCAGACACATCATAAAGTATCAACTAAGCACTCTAAAGTGTCTACTACATCTACTTCTATTAAATCCATACCTGTCTGTAATTTCTGTGGAAAGACTGGACATGTTATGTCTAAGTGTCTTCACAAGAAAAGAAGGAAGTCTTCACAGACTCCTAGAACTAACAGAAAAGGACCCAGAAAACTATGGGTACCTAAAGATCAAATAATCTCTGTTGCAGATGTCCTCAATAGCACAAAGAAAACACCACTGCTGGTACCTGGACAGTGGCTGCTCGCGACACATGACAGGAGAAAGGTCTATGTTCCTAGACCTCCAACTTAAGAAAGGAGGACATGTGGCATTTGGTGGAAATCAGAAAGGGAAGGTTATAGGAATTGGTACTATTGGTGGTAAACCTCCTCTTCCCTCTATATCAAATGTTCTTATGGTTAAAGGATTAAAACACAGTTTGCTTAGCATAAGTCAATTATGTGACAGTGGATTTGATGTCTCCTTTACCAAGGATTTCTGTATAGTTAAAGATCTAAATGGCAAAACCCTCTTTTCAGCTAAAAGGCAACAAAATCTGTATAAGATTGAACTGACTGATCTCTCAGATCAAAGTGTAACCTGTCTGATGTCTAAAGAGGATGAAAGATGGTTATGGCATAAGAAACTAGGACATGCCAGTATGAAACTAATTTCAAAACTAAAAAGGGATAACCTTGTGAGAGGATTGCCTGATATTAGTTTTAAGAAAGATGTTTTGTGTGATGCATGTCAGAGAGGTAAACAAATAAAATCAAATTTCAAATCTAAAAACCAAGTATCAACCTCTAGACCTCTTCAGTTGTTACACATGGATCTGTTTGGACCAGTTAGTGTTGCTAGCTTAGCTGGAAGGAAATATGGATTTGTCATAGTTGATGACTATTCTAGATATACTTGGGTACTCTTCTTGACCCACAAGGATGAGTCTTTTAAGGCTTTCTCAGTATTCTGTAAAAGAGTGCAAAATGAGCAGGGTTTCTGCATTTATACTCTTAGAAGTGACCATGGGGGAGAATTTGAAAATGAGCAGTTTAGACAGTTCTGTGAGGAGAATGGGATCTCTCACAATTTCTCTGCACCTAGAACTCCTCAACAAAATGGAGTGGTTGAGAGAAAGAATAGATCTCTGCAAGAGATGGCTAGATCTATGCTTAATGAGAATAATCTCCCTAAGTACTTCTGGGCAGAAGCAGTAAACACAGCCTGTTATGTACAAAACAGAATACTCATTAGGCCTTTTCTAAAGAAGACACCCTACGAACTGTGGAAAGGAAAAAGCCCCAACATTTCTTACTTTCATGCATTTGGTTGTGAATGCTTCATCTTAAATACCAAGGATCAACTTGGAAAGTTTGACTCTAAGATAGACAAAGGTATCTTTTTGGGATACTCTGAAATGTCTAAAGCTTTTAGAATTTACAACTCTAGAACATCTGTTATTGAAGAATCTGTTCATGTCAAATTTAATGATAGCTTAAAGACTGATAAGGAATTATCAGATCTAGAAGATGATCTTGCAGGTCTTGATATAAACAAGTCAGAAGATCAACAACCTGACTTAACCAAATCAGAACCTGAAGCAGAACCAGACAGACAAGTGGAGCAGACAAGTCAACAGACAAGTCAAGATCCTCTTGAAAGAGATTGGAAATTCAAAACTCATCATCCTAAGGATCTCATTATTGGAAATCCCTCAGAAGGAGTAAGAACCAGATCTACTTTAAGAGAATCAAGCAATGTGGCCTTTATGTCAGAAATAGAGCCAAAACACATTGAAGAAGCTCTTGATGATGAAAGCTGGATTTTTGCTATGCAAGAAGAACTCAACCAGTTCACCAGAAATAATGTCTGGACACTTGTCTCCAAGCCCAAAAACAAGTCTGTCATTGGAACAAGATGGGTCTTCAGAAACAAGTTAGATGAAGATGGCAAAGTTGTCAGAAACATGGCAAGGTTAGTAGCTCAAGGCTATAACCAACAAGAAGGTATTGACTATACTGAAACCTTTGCACCTGTAGCTAGAATAGAAGCTATTCGCATACTGATGTCATATGCTGCACAACACCAAATCACTCTTTTTCAAATGGATGTGAAAAGTGCTTTTCTCAATGGAATAATTGAAGAAGAAGTTTATGTTAAACAACCCCCTGGTTTTGAAGATACTGATAAACCAGATCATGTTTTTAAACTTAAAAAGGCATTATATGGTTTAAAGCAAGCACCTAGGGCATGGTATGATAGACTAAGCTCTTTTCTCATGCATAATGGTTTTACAAGAGGTCAAGTAGATACTACTCTGTTTAAGAAAAGCTCTAAAGAAAATTTCATAATAGTCCAAATCAGGGACCGACCCAGGAATTTTATGATGTGGGGGCAAAACTCATATAAATTTCCAACATAAAAATATAATATTTCATTTCTAAAAGTATACACATACATCATAATTGTTCTCTACGAGTTTTCATATTTTGGAAACATTGAATGATTTTCCCATTTTCAACATTCTCAAAAATATCTCTCTGTATAAGTAACTAAACAGTCATTCAACCATTCATCTCTCATACTATTTTGCATCCGATTCTTGATGATATGTATAGCGGAGAAAACTCTCTCAACGGTTGCAGTTGCCACTGATAGTATCAAAGCTAACTCTAAAAGCAAATATACTAACTGATATACAACATGCTCTCTATTATAAAGTTTAAAAAGTCCAAGATCAAGTGGGCCATAAGTGGAGGGTCAATATGCATGTTACTTTTTTATGTACTAATTTATTTATTTCAATAATAAAAACATATATGTATAATTTATTAAAAAAAAAAATTCACAACTAAGTGGGGGCACTTGCACCCACAGTGCTGGTCATGGGTCCGTCCCTGGTCCAAATATATGTTGATGATATTATTTTTGGAGCAACTAATGAAAAGCTATGCCAGGATTTTTCAAAGCTGATGCAAGCAGAATTTGAGATGAGCATGATGGGAGAATTGAAGTTCTTCCTTGATCTACAAATCAAACAGACAAGTGATGGAATCTACATCCATCAACAAAAGTATATCAAGGAAATGCTTAAGAAATACAAAATGGAAAGTGCTAAACTTATGAAAACTCCCATGGAAACCAATGCAAAACTAAGTAAAGATGATGAAGGTAAAAAGGTAGACCAAACTGTCTACAGAGGTATGATTGGATCTTTGTTGTACTTAACCTCAAGCAGACCTGATATTCAATATAGTGTCTGCATGTGTGCTAGATTTCAATCTGACCCAAGAGAATCCCATCTTAAAGCTGTTAAGAGAATATTTAGATATTTGCTTGGTACTACTAATCTTGGTTTGCTATATTTAAGAACTAAGGAATACAGATTAGTGGGATTCTGTGATGCTGACTTTGCTGGAGACAGAATAGAAAGAAAAAGCACCAGTGGAGGATGCCACTTCATTGGAGAAAATTTAGTCTCTTGGTCAAGCAAAAGACAGACAACTATTGCTCTATCTACTGCTGAAGCAAAATATATCTCAGCTGCTAGTTGTTGCTCTCAACTCTTATGGGTAAAACATCAACTTGAGGATTACTCTATTTTTGAGCATAATATATCTGTATGGTGTGATAATTCTAGTGCTATCTGCTTAACTAAAAATCCTATTCAGCATTCTAAGGCTAAGCATATAGAGATCAAACATCACTTCATTAGAGATTATGTTCAGAAAGGTATCTTTGATATTAAGTTTGTTAAAACTGAAAATCAATGGGCTGATATCTTCACTAAGCCTTTAGCAGAAGAAAGATTCTTATTTATTAGAGATAATTTAAACATGCATTGTATTGTTGAATGAAATGTCTAAGTTTTGAACTGTCTGTGATCACCTGTCTGACTCTGCTGAGTCACTATGCTGAAACTCAACAGTCTTATTAAAATGGTTATTATTTATTTATTTATTTAATACCATTTGTTAATCTGAAGCTAATCATAGACACGGCAGTTTTTACCTCGAAACCATGTTTTCATTATGTCTTAAGTGGGCGCTACAGTTTCCCATATAAATCGTGCCATTCTTAATTAAAAATGTCTTTTTTTTCTCTCTCCTGCTTTTAATTGCTTTAAAAGGCAATTTTTAGAAAGACTCAAACTTTATCCCTCTCAAAAGCCCTAAGTCTTTTCATCTTCGTCTTCCTCTCGTTCTAACCCTTCTCTCTTCCAAAACTCTCTTTCTCTCCTCTCTGAAAAATGGCATCTTCAAAGCGTCTGTCCCCAAAAGATATTGCTGAGAAATATGAAATGAGAATAGCTGATGTTGA
Source organism: Echinosophora koreensis (assembly GCA_035048595.1). Lineage (NCBI taxonomy): Eukaryota > Viridiplantae > Streptophyta > Magnoliopsida > Fabales > Fabaceae > Echinosophora > Echinosophora koreensis. The sequence continues at coordinate 2,151,363 of JAPCYP010000048.1, read as the reverse complement.
GAAGATTCTTCCAGGCAAGACTGTTGATCTCCAACAGATGAAGAAATGGGGAATGGATGTCACTGAAGAGTTGGAATACTCTAAGTGGACAGCCTTCTTTGATATCAAGGAACTGGTTCATCCCAAGCTTGTCAGAGATTTCTGGAGGAATGCTGTGGTCATCACCAGTGTGGTTGATGGAACCAAGAGCTTCAAGGCTCAAATGTCATCTGATGTGACTCTCCAGTTTCCCATTAGCTCTCTGGAATTGGCAACTAGATGCCCAAGGATTGGAACTGCCTTCAGACCTGACTGGGAAGATCAGGTAGGAACTGAAAATGTCAATATTGCCATATATGGAGTTCCCAACTCTGAGAACAAGAAGCCTGTCAGCATGGTGCCCAAGTGCAGGTTCTTGCACAAGCTGCTTCTGGAGTGTATGATGCCAAGAAAAGGATCACGAGACAATGTGACCAAGATGGACAGATTTGCTCTGTACCACTTGATTCACAAAATCAAGATAGACATCAATGATCTCATCTACATGTATCTTGAGTCTCTGATCAGAAGGACAAACATGCCTACCTACCCTTATGGAATGCTGCTGACAAGGGTTTTTAGGAACAAGTTGTTTGTTCCAACTGATGTCCATTTTGTGGACATGGATCTGCCCATAGACAAGAAGGTCTTGTCTATGATGGGGATTGAAGGAATCCCTCTGGAGGATGAAGAAGAAGATAAGAAGAAAAAGAAGAAGCCTGCTACTGAGCAGAAGCTGAAAGAAAAAGCAGAAGAACCAGCTGATTCCACTGGTGAATCAGAGGTTCCAATCTCTGAGAGGATCTGGAAACCTGCTGGAAAAGTGGCCAGACAGGACCAGAGGCCTGAGGAACCCACAGCTTCTGAAGGATCTGCTGAGACAGTTGAGTCTCTCAGATTCAACCTGAAGAAACCCTCTCCCAAGAGGAAGACCAGTGAGGCTGGAAAATCTGGTGTGGTTTCTGCACAACCTACCAAGAGGAGAAGACTGGTGAAGACCTTTACCAAGGTCAGACAAGTGGAGTCTGAGCCTAGTAAAGAGGAAGCACCTGCTCAGGGGGAGCAGACATCTCCACCCTCAGAAGAGCCTAGGGAGATCAAATCTCTTGATCTGGGAATCATTCCCAGAAAAAGAAGGTCAGGCTACCCTATGCCTGTGGTGGCCATTGCTGGAAGGGAAGAAGTCCCTGCAGAAGAGCCTGCTGCTGTTGCTGCTACTACAACCTCTGTTGACCTGTCTGATGGGACTCAGACAGTTGGTCATCCTGAAGCTGCTTCTCTGTCCCCTTCAAGGAAGAAGACAAGACTCTTTGAAGATCAGCTTTTCACCTTTCCTTCTGCACCATCCTCTCCCCTTCACCTAGGTATTCAAGGTTCTGTAGTTTCATCCCCCTCTACCCTTTTTGTCAATCCTTTATCTGTTGCCTCCCCTTTTCATTCACCTGTCTCTTCTCACCCCACCCAAACATCTTCTGATGTTGTGTCTGATATATGTCCGTACACAGTTGTTCACAGGGACTCAACTCCCAGAGAACAATCTGGCATATCATCAAGACTGTTTGTGAGTGATTTGCAATCTCTGATGACTGCAAGTGTATCTCACTTATCTGTCATCCCTTCTCCTCCACCTCACATTCTGAACCCATGTAGGGAGATTTTCTTCTATCCCCCTATTGTTTTGATCATTAGAACATTGGAAGGATCTCACTATCCTGCCTCTGTTGTAATGTAACCCTCTAGGTCTAGATACTTTTTTCTCTTAGTCACAGGGTCTAATTCGTTTTTCTCTCACATAGACTCTCTCTTACCCTTACCTCCATCTGTCTTAGCCAATCAACCTCTTCCCCCTCCTATTCAAATAAGAGTCACTCGTCTGTCTCTCTGTGAAAGACTCTCCTGTGTCTTTCCTTCCCCTGATTTTGACCTAGTCAGAATCAAACCTTTGTTTAAATTAGCTTTTCTTCCTTTATTCTATTTCAGAACCATCCATCAGTATTTCTTTCCCCTTGTCTCCTCACCTTTCTCTGTTCCCAAGGCACCCCCAGTTTTAGCCTTACCCTGGTATCCAACCCTGTCTGCTGCTTCAACCAGTCTGTCTACAGAAGCCTCCTCCTCTCAGATGGTGGATTTAGATAGCTTCAATCTTCTTAAGACTGAGCTAGAAGAAGTCAGAAAACATTTGGATGCAGAGAGGCATGCTAGGCTGCTGTTAGAAAAGAAAGTTGACTCTTTGTATCTTCTTTTTAATCAGTCTAGGTAGATGTCTGTAGAAACTGCATTGTAAATGAAATGCTTATGATGAATAAAAATCAATATTACTTTATCTTCCTTATTTTCTCTTTATTGTCTCTTTTTCTCTCTACTGTTATCTGTTTGTTTCTTTTTGTTGCTGACAAAAGGGGGAGAAAAATGTAAGATGATTAATGTAAAATGATTGGAGAAAATTATGTGATGGTTATATGCTAAGTGTTCTGGAGAATATAACAATTGGTAAAAATTTTAATTCTCTGTTATACTCTGATATTTTGAACTTAAGCCTGCTGCATATTGCTCTGATACTTTTTATTGAACACAAATGCACCTGTCTGCACATATAGAAAATATCAACCTGTCTACTTTCTATTATTCTGTAAGATGATATTTTCAAAGGTTCAATAAATCATCTGAATGTTTGTCATCATAAAAAGGGGGAGATTGTTAAGTCTCTAAAATGTCTGTGTGCATTTCCCTAAGTTTTGATGAAAACTAAACATTGGTTAATGATTTAATTAACCTACTTTGTGGTTGCTAACCTATCTACTTAGTGTACAGATCAGAAAATTACAAAACTCACCTGTCTGTCTACCTAAGTACCAACCTGTCTGTATAAGCCAAAAAGTCAACCTGTCTGCTGACTGGGATTGTTGACTTTACACAAACTGGTTTCAACCTGTCTCTGATCTGCTCTCAAACTCGTCTGAGGTTCTCTGTTAAAGAACTCGAAGTACACGAAGCTTTTGGAAGCTGTCCCCTCATGCAGAAGACTCTGAATCTCTCTCTCTCACGCTTATCAAGAAATTCAGAGGTTCTCTCTCTCAAGCAACCTAGGAAGTCAGAGACAAACTTCCAGTTAAAGAATGTTTCCAACATGCTTTATTCCCTAGTACTTTCGGGTATTACACAAGAAGGGAAATGTACTCTGCAAAAGTACAAAAGCAGTCTGCACAACTCTGATTTGGCTACTACACGATGCATAAAGCCATAATCCTTCATGTTAGAGTACAACCAACGTCTCCATTGCATTAATGGCTGCACAGAACGACTATATTGCATTTAATGAAGCTCTGCTTGAAGCCATCATTGCAAGGAATGTCTCTAACGGATATTAAATGTTTGAAGGCTATAAATACAGAAGTCATTGAAGATGACCACATCAGAGATTACAAAGCATTAAAGAGCCATTACTCTGTTCATTCTTTCTCTCTGTATTCTTCAATCATTTGAAGTTATTACACAGACTTTCCTAAGCTTTACATTTAAACCACTCTCTGAGTGATAGTGAAAGATCTGTCTGTCTGTAATTGTATTTGTTACAAACCAAACCTTCAAACAAATTTGAGTGAGCCTGAAGAGGCTAGGTGTGCAAAGAATACTTGTCTTGGAGCCTGAAGAGGCTAGGTGTACAAACAATACTTGGAGTCTGTAACCTGATCAGTTATAGTGGATAAATCTTGGTGCTGCCAAGGACTGGATGTAGCTCTTTGTGTTGAAGAGTGAACCAGGATAAATCACTGTGTTAACCTTTCTTCCCTTAATCTCTTTAGTTGTTTTGATTATATATCATCTGCATTCTAACTAAGGGGTTAAAACTGTTTTTATCAAGCTTGTTTTACATCTGTATACGTGTGTTGTTTTCTGAGAAAACTACAACATACACGTGACCTATCTGTGTAACCTTTTACACCTGTCCGAACTTAGCTTCTGCATGCAAAAGTTTTTAACTTTATTTTAATTTCTGATAAACACAATTCAACCCCCCTTCTCGTGTTTATAGTTGTCTATTTCATAGACGCCACGTCACTCTTTCCACTTGGATGCCAAGTAGTAGTGTCACGTAAGAAATTAATTATTTTTTAAAATATTTATAATTTTATTATTCTTATTAAATAATTCATTTTTTATTATTTAACGGTTATAACATTTTCTAATAATAATTAATTATTTTTGTTTGAAATGGACCATTGATCTTCTTCTTCCTGAAACCTTTTGGCTATGTTTGGAAGGATACAGTGAAATGATTAGTAATGAAGTGGGATGGTTAAAAAGCATTAACCCATTGTTTGAGAGTTTAATAAGTAATGGAGTGGAATGTGTAACACCCCTCGGTGTTACATGCTTAACTCATTGCTGAACTTAGAATAAAACATTTGGTTACTTTCGAAAAATAATATGTACTTTTCTATGCGTTAGAAAAACGGGTATAATTTTTTTTTTCTTTCTACGATACAGTAATATAATACCCCAAAATATAAAAGAGCAACATACACTTTGAAAACATAAAAGAAATTCATGCAACATACAGTACATCATACATACATCCATAAAAAGACAAACTACGAATAGTTTTAGCAGTTAGGTTACAGAACCAAAATTAGAACTGATGTAATAAAGTCTAGGGTCAGGTCAGACAACTCTAATCCAAAAGCGAAAGACTCCCAAAGCCAGATACGACCGTTATCAAAAGGCACGACCTCCACCAAGTCAACCAACCCAAAAGTCCCACCAATCACCTCCCTAATGGAAGCCATTGGAGAAACCTCCATGACCTCCTCCGCCAAAAGATCCCTCAGACGGATCTTCCTACTCCGAACCGACCCCAACCATCTCATCAGGCTCTCCATCGATCAAGTAGTCGTTCTTCTCTGGGTCCTCCTCGATAGCCTCCTGCTTTAGGAGTGGAGGGGCAACAACAAATGGATAGGGGACATCCGGGGGTAGAGGATGATACTTAGGCTGCCCTGGAGGGGAATGGCAAAATCATCTTCAATGCCTAGAGAGCCCACGATCTGCCCAATCGGTGGCAAAGGGACCTATATCGTCATAATAAGGTGGGTCGTGGAGATCGGACCACCAATAGTGCCATCAGTGGCACATGCATTCCTGGTGTACACGGCTCGTCGGCCTCCTGGGAATACCTCCCTGGCTCCTGGAATATCATCATCGTCGAAGGACAGGGCCAACGTCCCTGACTGCTGGAGAGGGCCTCGGGGGAGCATCTGTACTCATACAAAAATATACAACAACAAACCAAAACAAGTATATTACAAGGGTGAGATACATCATACAAGAGTTTATCATAATAGTCACATACTCGACACAATCAAAACAAGACAACAAGTATTTACAGCAACAATTACATATTGGTTCAAAAGAAATAAATTTCTATATACAATATTAATCCACTCAAGGGATTTTCATTCCGTCAATCAATATATTTTTCCAAAAATGCATGATAATTCATATATTCATTTCGTTTTCTAAATCACTGAAGATCCTAATTTCCCTTCGTCGAGCCTTAGACCGCAATACTACCATAACACAATTGTTCTCAGAGGTCGGCCTCTTAATTTAGGTCTGAGCTCCAATTATTCAAGGGTATCACGATACGGGGTCTTTGATTGAGTCCATTTGTGTTTGGAAATTGATTACCACAACATGGGGTCGCGAGGCCTCCGCCCTTCTGTGGTGTTCAAACCCAGATGTCTCTACAGACCTGCGGTCTTAACTTGCTCAATTTGTCAATCCACAATGGATTGTAGCTCGAAAATCATGGCACGTCTGCCACCTCATGCATGTAAAACAGTTGGTTTTTCTGTTTTCTTTTTCGCATCGTTCTTTCTTTGTCGAGGCTCGAGGCTCACGACTACAATTTTCGTGAAGGCATCAAGCCCATTCATACTTAACAAAGGACATACAGTCTGAGTGCTCAATCACGATACACTTGGCCAATGCACCGGTCCTAGGTTCGCAGTTATGGGACACAAAATCTACCATATACAACACGAATTAAAATCCACGTGTCTTCCTCATAGAACTCTAGAATGACCCGATGTCTCGGCCTCTAGGTCCACTTAACTTTTTCATTTTCAACACAGCTTTCGTTCTGTGAAAACCAATACCAAAAGCAAAATTCAGAAACTCATCAGAGTTTATCTGAAATATTTTCGTTGTTTTAAAACCTTTTGCAGAAAATATTTTTCCGTTAAAATTCATTTATAAAACATTAAATCGTAAAAATTCATTTTTCTCAAATCTTTTATCTGAAAAAAAGATTTACAGAATTTCTGTCACAAAGGCAATTTTCTTAACTTTTTATCTAAATCAAACTTTTTTATAAAACAAAAGACTTTTTTTTTCAAATATTTTTTCTTTGATAACATTAAAATATTTTAGAGACTTATCTTTTTATTTTTGAAATATTTATGGAGAATAAAGATAATGTGATTTTTCACTGCTTGTCTTCACAAACACTCATTCTTTAAAAATTATTCCAAAATCGTCTGTTAATCTTTTCTAAAATTCTTAAACAGTTTAATATCATGATTTCTAACTTATATTTTTATAACATCTTTCACTTGAGAAAACTGAAAATTTCGATATTTTCTAATTAAGATTGTTAGTGACTTAATTTATCATTAACAAGCTATGACCAGTGTCATGCTCTCAGCCAAACCAGTCATACATAACATAATTCCATATAAACATATAGATAGTTATAAACATTTATTTACTGAAAGTTAAGTAAAACAATATATTCTCATCAAACACCAAACATCATAAATATAAATATACTCAAAAACAAATACTTTAAGCATGTAACTATCAAACTCATCAGGTAAGCTCCCCTTACCTTAGGTAGTACAAAGGATCTTTCCTTTTCTTCAAATCAAGTCACAAAAATTCACAATCTACTTAACCTTCAACAATCAATAATCACAAGTTAAACAAATAAGAAAATTTCATGGTTCCTCTTAAGGATACCCACGGCCAAGAGACACTAAATGGCCTAGATCAATTTTTTTTTCAATCTTTCTTGGGTAAGTTTTTATTGTTTATAGTTAAGTCCAAAAGTCCTCTTTAGAGACTTGATTCTCATGATCCACAAGGTCACAAATTTTTGAAGTCCAATAGTCAATTCCATGGTATAGAATTCGGCCAAGCATAGGTAAAATAGGTAGATATTCTTGTTCATCAAGTCTCTTTGTTAAACATAAAGAGGATGGTCCTTAAAGCTTAAGTATAAATTTTTAAGTCTTAAAACCAAGTATCCAAAGAGTTATGATTTTACACTCATTTTAATGTTCATTTATTTTTTTCTGAATTTTTTTTTACAGAATCAGAACATGAAATCAACTCAACATAATTTTAAATGGAGTAAGGTTAGAGGATATTACCTCTTGATGATGATTCTTGAGGAATAGAGTAAGATACCTTGATGAACTAAGAGAAAAGAGAGAAGAAGATTGTTGAATAAAAATGAGGATGATGAATTGAAAAAGGAAAGGTTTGGTGTAAAATTAGTGGAAAAGAAAAGAAATTACCTCCTGATGATTTAGGTTGATGATGAAGCAAGAAAATAATTCAAGTGGAGATACTTGATGATGATGATATTAGCACAATACACCTCCAGGGAAGGAGAGGAAAAGTAACTTTGTTTGAGAGTAAATATGTATGTTAAAGTCAAGGAGAATTGAGAGGAAATGGAAAACTTGGGTTGTTGTGGGTTTGACGCAAGTTTACTCAGGGAGAAAGAAAGAGTTTTTTCTTCTTCTTTTGGGTGTGTAAAAACTGATGCAACTTAGTGAAGAAAAGAGGGAAAGTTTTCTCTTTGTGATTTAGGAAAGGAACAAATTAAGTGGTGTGTTACTGGGTCCTATAACTGGCGCAAAAATAGTGAGATTAAGAGTAGTCTATGTTTTGTACAAGCACAAAACAAAACTTGAGGAATATCATGAGCCTTTTTCAAGAATATGGCTCTGCTTTAGGACATGTAATTAGTCCAGATAAATGCAAATTCTTCTATGGCCATCTGCCCTCTATAAGACTTGCTGAGATAATTGGTTTGTTAGGTTTTTCTAGTGGTAATTTGCCTTTTGTGTACTTAGGTGTCCCGATCTTTAAAGGCAAGCCTAGAACAATTCACTTACAACCCGTTCCTAATAAAATAAAGCTGAAACTGTCTAGTTGGAAAGGCTCTTTACTTTCAATCATGAGAAGAGTCCAACTTGTAAAATTTGTTATTCATGGTAGCCTTCTATATAGTTTTCAAGTGTATTCATGGCCTATCTCATTAATTAAGACTATAGATAAGTGGATTAGAAACTTTATATGGTCTGGAGATGTTTCTATTAGAAAATTAGTTACTATGTCTTGGGAGAAAGTTTGCATGCCTTTTGAAGAAGGTGGTCTAGGCATTCGGCCTATTAGAGTAATAAATGAAGCAGCTTCTCTTAAGTTGTGTTGGGAATTCCTCATTTCTAAAGGGCAATGGGCTGAATTTGTAAGGGCTAGGTTTCTGAAAAACATCATGCCTAGGTCAACATATACTAAGTCTTCAATATGGCCAGCAATCAAAGGAAAGTTACAAACTATTTTTGATAACTCTGGTTGGCTTTTAGGTGATGGCTCGAGTTTTAACTTTTGGTGTGATAAGTGGTTGTCTTCCAAGCTAGTTGACATGTTGCATTTTCCAGATTCTATGCACTCTTATCTAAAAGCCAAAGTCTGTCAATTTATCAATAATAAAAAATGGTGTTTGCCTAGTTTTCTTGATTTGAAGTTTCTTGAAGTTGTTAAGGAGATTCAAAGTGTTGTGATTCCTAAGTTTAACTCTCAAGATAGGAGAATTTGGATTGAGTCTGAAATAGGGGATTTATCTTTTAAGCTTGCATACTTAACAGTTAAGCCTAAAAAGCAATCAATTGGTTGGTGCAAATCTATTTGGAACAAGTTCTTTCCTCCATCAAAATCTTTTGTTATTTGGAGAATTTTTCAAGACAGGATGCCAACTGATGAGAAACTAACCTTAAAAGGATGTAATATTGTTTCAGTTTGTAGTTTATGTATGCAAGACTGTGAATCTACTGAACATTTGTTTCTTAGATGCCCTTTTGCTATTGATTTATGGAATTGATTTAATAACATGTTTGAATGCAATCTGGACTTAAGCTCTTTTCAATCTAGTCTCTCCTTTTGTGACAATAGTTGGAGTTCTCAGTTGCATGATATTATATTAGCTGCTATTGTCAATGTGCTGTGGGTTGTTTGGTATTGAAGGAACATGGTGAGATTTGAGGATAAAGCTGCATCCAGATACAGAGCAATCACTATGGTTTGTGCTAGTGTTTCACTCTCTGGAAACTTTAGTTCAGGATCAATGCATTCATCCATAAAACATGCTGCGGCTCCATCAATAAAACAGGTCTCATGGTTCCCCCCTCCATGCTATTGGGTAAAATGCAACTCGGATGGCACTTCTAGAGGATCTCCAGGACTTTCAGCTTGTGGAGGACTGTTCAGAGATTATAAAGCTTCGATCTTAGGATGCTTTGCTGTCAACCTTGGAATTGGAAACTCTTTTATGGCTGAATTCAATGGTGCAATGTATGCAATTGAATTAGCAGTGGAAAGAGGTTGGAAGCACTTGTGGCTAGAATGTGATTCACAGATAGTAGTTAATGCTTTTAAAAATGGAAATGATGTTCCATGGAGATTGAAAAATAGATGGATAAATTGTATGTTATTAGTTAAACAAATGTCTTTTGTTGTAACTCATATCTTTAGAAAAGGTAATTTATGTGCAGATAAGTTAGCTGCCCATGGATTGACCATTCAGGACTCTAGTTGGTGGGACTTGGTTCCCAATTTTGCTAGGGAAGATTTTAACCACAATAGGTTAGGTCTTCCTTGTTATAGGTTTAAGTAGATTGTACTCTTTCATGGGTTTGTTTTGGCCCCCTATGTCTCTTGTTTTTGTTTTTGTTTTTTGTTTTTTTTAATGATATTTAAGGTATGCTGCAAATGATTGATAAGATTTGGGGTGCTAACCTAGTTAGGATATCTTACCTTATAGTGATGCTTTTGTACACCTTTTTTGCCTAAAAAAAATGAAGTGAGTGAAAGGTGTGTGATGGATGTTGGTAGAGCAGGGAGAATAAAGACTTGTAATTGTTTGAAAGAGTGTGCGAGTATTTAAAGGATGAGAGAGTGAGAGTGATGGTGAAAGGGACTTAGTCAGGGTGTTTAGAAAAGAGGGAACCGAACTCTTTAGGTTCTAAAGGGGAATTTAGGAATTCGTTGGAACATAGGGGTAATTAATTAGGATCTTAAGAGCATTAGGGACATTAACAAGTGTAGATATTTTATAAAATATTTTAATCATGATTACTAGAGGTGAGTCATCGTTGATCTGACACATTGTCCTCATCTGCCCGGCTTATCTCTGCAGCTTCGTGCTCAACCCCGAATAAAATACAATATTTTATTCTTTTAGAAAAAATGATTTTTTTTTTAAATAGACAGTATCACTAAAAAAATGATACAATCTATGATTTTTCAATTTTGCGTTAAATCAGGGTCTTCTGACTGGTACAAAGTAGTCAGGGAAAACATAGACAGTTTTCGTTTGAATTTTAAATAGAAAATTTAACTATGACTTCCTACTATATAGTAGGTTCTCAAAATGATTTTATTTTCACAAAAATCATTTTCTGATTCACAGGTAAAAACATAAATATATAAATTTACCATTAAAACGAGACAAACAGAACACAAAAGAAAAAATAGGGTGTTACAGAATGATTTAGGATGGTAACCCAAACCACTGTTAAGTCTCTAAAATGTCTGTGTGCATTTCCCTAAGTTTTGATGAAAACTAAACATTAGTTAATGATTTAATTAACCTATTTTGTGGTTGCTAACCTGTCTACTTAGTGTACAGATCAGAAAATAACAAAACTCACCTGTCTGTCTATCTAAGTACCAACCTGTCTGGATAAGCAAAAAGTCAACCTGTCTGCTGACTGGGATTGTTGACTTTACACAAACTGGTTTCAACCTGTCTCTGATCTGCTCTCAAACTCGTCTGAGGTTCTCTGTTAAAGAACTCGAAGTACACGAAGCTTTTGGAAGCTGTCCCCTCATGCAGAAGACTCTGAATCTCTCTCTCACGCTTATCAAGAAATTCAGAGGTTCTCTCTCTCAAGCAACCTAGGAAGTCAGAGACAAACTTCCAGTTAAAGAATGTTTCCAACATGCTTTATTCCCTAGTACTTTCGGGTATTACACAAGAAGGGAAATGTACTCTGCAAAAGTACAAAAGCAGTCTGCACAACTCTGATTTGGCTACTACACGATGCATAAAGCCATAATCCTTCATGTTAGAGTACAACCAACGTCTCCATTGCATTAATGGCTGCCCAGAACGACTATATTGCATTTAATGAAGCTCTGCTTGAAGCCATCGTTGCAAGGAATGTCTCTAACGGATATTAAATGTTTGAAGGCTATAAATACAGAAGTCATTGAATATGACCACATCAGAGATTACAAAGCATTAAAGAGCCATTACTCTGTTCATTCTTTCTCTCTGTATTCTTCAATCATTTGAAGTTATTACGCAGACTTTCCTAAGCTTTACATTTAAACCACTCTCTGAGTGATAGTGAAAGATCTGTCTGTCTGTAATTGTATTTATTACAAACCAAACCTTCAAACAAATTTGAGTGAGCCTGAAGAGGCTAGGTGTGCAAAGAATACTTGTCTTGGAGCCTGAAGAGGCTAGGTGTACAAACAATACTTGGAGTCTGTAACCTGATCAGTTATAGTGGATAAATCTTGGTGCTGCCAAGGACTGGATGTAGCTCTTTGTGTTGAAGAGTGAACCAGGATAAATCACTGTGTTAACCTTTCTTCCCTTAATCTCTTTAGTTGTTTTGATTATATATCATCTGCATTCTAACTAAGGGGTTAAAACTGTTTTTATCAAGCTTGTTTTACATCTATATACGTGTGTTGTTTTCTGAGAAAACTACAACAGACACGTGACCTGTCTGTGTAACCTTTTTACAACTGTCCGAACTTAGCTTCTGTGTGCGAAAAGTTTTCAACTTCATTTTAATTTCTGATAAACACAATTCAACCCCCTTCTCGTGTTTATAGTTGTCTATTTCAGTTGGTATCAGAGCTCAGCCTCTAGGTTGAGCATCTAACAGTGTAGAGGTAAAAGATCCTGAAGAATAGACATGATTGCTGAAGCTTGTGGGAGTCACCAGACTGAAGGAGCTTTCTTAACCACACCTCCATTCTTCAATGGAGAAAACTACAACTATTGGAAAGATAGATTTCAATGGTTCATTCTATCTACAAACTCTGATCTCTGGGATGTCATCACAGATGGTCCATTCATTCCTAAAAATGATGATAACACTGACAAGCCAAAAGCTCAGTGGACCCCTGCAGAAAAGACAAGATGGGAACTGAATCACAAAGCCAGATACAATATCATTTGTGCTCTCAGTCCTGATGAATTTGAAAAGGTCTGTGCCTGTGACTCTGCCAAAGAAATATGGGACACCTTAGCTGTCACACATGAAGGGACAGCCAAAGTCAAAGAATCAAAAATTGCCATACTTGTTAGAAAGTATGAGCTGTTTCTCATGGAGGAAGGAGAATCTGTTGCTCAGATGATAGGAAGATTCCAAACTATCATCAATGGCCTAAAGTCTCTTGGCAAAGTTTACTCTAATGCTGAGAAGGTTGGAAAGATACTAAGAAGCCTGCCTAAGCAGTGGAGACCCTTGGTAACTGCTATCTCTCAAGCCAAGGATCTTGCCACCTTGACTATGGATGAACTTCTTGGTACACTCACTGTTCATGAGCAAGAACTTGGAGATGAAATCTCAACAAAGAAGGGCAAGTCAATTGCTCTGAAGGCTGATCAAAAGTCTTTAAAAGCTTCTAAAGCTTTGAAGGCAGACGAGTCATCTAGTGATGCAGACCTGTCTGAACCCGAGGATTCTGAAAGTGATGAAGAATTATCTCTCCTAACCAGAAAGATAAAGCTTCTCTTATAGAAAAAGAAGTTCAGAAAGGATAAGCCATTCAGAAGGTTCAACAAGGAAAAGAACTTCAAAGAATCCACTTCAACAGACAAGAACTCAATTGTCTGCTATGAGTGCAAGAAGCCAGGTCACATCAAAGCAGAATGTCCTCAACTCAAGAAAGCCCCTTTTAAGAAGTTCTTCAAAAAGAAGAAGAAAGGGATGATGGCTACTTGGGAAGATCTGGAGTCAACATCTTCTGATGAAGAGACAGAGGAAGAAGCAAATCTCTGTCTAATGGCCAACACTGACTCAGATTCAGATAATGAGGTAAATTCTGATTATGAGGAATTACTTGATGCCTATGAGGAATTGCTGGAGGAATCCAACTACTTATCTAAGGCTTTCAAATCCCTCAAGAGAGATCATGTTAAGCTCCTCAATGAGCATAAACAGAAATCTCTAGAGTGTGAGAAATTTGCCAAAGAAAACAGTGAGCTGAAGACTGAAAAGTCTAATGAAGCTAAGATCTCTAGTGATACATCACAGTCTGAAGAAGTTGAAAAACTTCAACAGAAAGTGGAAGAGCTCACTTCTGATCTTGCCAAATTTGTTAATGGTAGAGATAATCTGACCAAGCTGCTTGGCTGTCAGAGGCACTCCCTTAACAAAGAAGGTATTGGATATGTCCATCAGACACATCATAAAGTATCAACTAAACACTCTAAAGTGTCTGCTACATCTACTTCTATTAAATCCATACCTGTCTGTAATTTCTGTGGAAAGACCGGACATGTTATGTCTAAGTGTTTTCATAAGAAAAGAAGGAAGTCTTCACAGACTCCTAGAACTAACAGAAAAGGACCCAGAAAACTATGGGTACCTAAAGATCAAATAATCTCTATTGCAGATGTCCTCAACAGCACAAAGAAAACACCACTGCTGGTACCTGGACACTGGTTGCTCGCGACATATGACAGGAGAAAGGTCTATGTTCCTAGACCTCCAACTTAAGAAAGGAGGACATGTGGCATTTGGTGGAAATCAGAAAGGGAAAGTTATAGGAATTGGTACTATTGGTGGTAAACCTCCTCTCCCCTCTATATCAAATGTTCTTATGGTTAAAGGATTAAAACACAATTTGCTTAGCATAAGTCAATTATGTGACAGTGGATTTGATGTCTCCTTTACCAAGGATTTATGTATAGTTAAAGATCTCAGTGGCAAAACCCTCTTTTCAGCTAAAAGGCAACAAAATCTACATAAGATTGAATTGACTGATCTCTCAGATCAAAGTGTAACCTGTCTGATGTCTAAAGAGGATGAAAGATGGTTATGGCATAAGAAACTAGGACATGCTAGTATGAAACTAATTTCAAAATTAAAAAGGGATAACCTTGTGAGAGGATTGCCTGATATTAGTTTTAAGAAAGATGTTTTGTGTGATGCATGTCAGAGAGGTAAACAAGTAAAATCAAGTTTCAAATCCAAAAACCAAGTATCAACCTCTAGACCTCTTCAGTTGTTACACATGGATCTGTTTGGACCAGTTAGTGTTGCTAGCTTGGCTGGAAGAAAATATGGATTTGTCATAGTTGATGACTACTCTAGATATACATGGGTACTCTTCTTAACCCACAAGGATGAGTCTTTTAAGGCTTTCTCAGTATTCTGTAAAAGTGTACAAAATGAGCAGGGTTTCTGTATTTCTACTCTTAGAAGTGACCATGGGGGAGAATTTGAAAATGAGCAGTTTAGACAGTTCTGTGAGGAGAATGGAATCTCTCACAATTTCTCTGCACCTAGAACTCCTCAACAAAATGAAGTGGTTGAGAGAAAGAACAGATCTCTGCAAGAGATGGCTAGATCTATGCTCAATGAGAATAATCTCCCTAAGTACTTCTGGGCAGAAGCAGTAAACACAGCTTGTTATGTACAAAACAGAATACTCATTAGGCCTTTTCTAAAGAAGACACCTTATGAACTGTGGAAAGGAAAAAGCCCCAACATTTCTTACTTTCATGCATTTGGTTGTGAATGCTTCATTCTAAATACCAAGGATCAACTTGGAAAGTTTGACTCTAAAACAGACAAAGGTATCTTTTTGGGATACTCTGAAATGTCTAAAGCTTTTAGAATTTACAATTCTAGAACATCTGTTATTGAAGAATCTGTTCATGTCAAATTTAATGATAGCTTAAAGACTGATAAGGAATTATCAGATCTAGAAGATGATCTTGTAGGTCTTGATATAACCAAGTCAGAAAATCATCAACCTGACTTAACCAAGTCAGAACCTGAAGCTGAACCAGACAGACAAGTGGAGCAGACAAGTCAACAGACAAGTCAAGATCCTCTTGAAAGAGACTGGAAATTCAAAACTCATCACCCTAAGGATCTCATTATTGGAAATCCCTCAGAGGGAGTGAGAACCAGATCTACTTTAAGAGAATCAAGCAATGTGGCCTTTATGTCAGAAATAGAGCCAAAGCACTTTGAAGAAGCTCTTGATGATGAAAGCTGGATTCTTGCTATGCAAGAGGAACTCAACCAGTTCACCAGAAATGATGTCTGGACACTTGTCTCCAAGCCCAAAAACAAGTCTGTCATTGGAACAAGATGGGTCTTCAGAAACAAGTTGGATGAGGATGGCAAAGTTGTCAGAAACAAGGCAAGGTTAGTAGCTCAAGGCTATAACCAACAAGAAGGTATTGACTATACTGAAACCTTTGCACCTGTAGCTAGAATAAAAGCTATTCGCATTCTAATGTCATATGCTGCACAACACCAAATCACTCTTTTTCAAATGGATGTGAAAAGTGCTTTTCTCAATGGAATAATTGAAGAAGAAGTTTATGTTAAACAACCCCTTGGTTTTGAGGATACTGATAAACCAGATCATGTTTTTAAACTTAAAAAGGCATTATATGGTTTAAAGCAAGCACCTAGGGCATGGTATGATAGATTAAGTTCTTTTCTCATGAAAAATGGTTTTACTAGAGGATAAGTGGATACTACTTTGTTTAAGAAAAGTTCTAAAGAGAACTTCATCATAGTCCAAATATATGTTGATGATATTATTTTTGGAGCAACTAATGAAAAGCTGTGCAAGGATTTCTCAAAGCTGATGCAAGCAGAATTTGAGATGAGCATGATGGGAGAGTTAAAGTTCTTCCTTGGTTTACAAATCAAACAGACAAGTGATGGAATCTACATCCATCAACAAAAGTATATCAAGGAAATGCTTAAGAAGTACAAAATGGAAAGTGCTAAACTTATGAAGACTCCCATGGAAACCAATGCAAAATTAAGTAAAGATGATGAAGGTAAAAAGGTAGACCAAACTGTCTACAGAGGTATGATTGGATCTCTACTGTACTTAACTTCAAGCAGACCTGATATTCAATTTAGTGTCTGTATGTGTGCTAGATTTCAATCTGACCCAAGAGAATCTCATCTTAAAGCTGTTAAAAGAATATTTAGATATTTGCTTGGGACTACTAATCTTGGTTTGCTATATTTGAGAACTAAAGAATACAGATTAGTGGGATTCTGTGATGCTGACTTTGCTGGAGATAGAATAGAAAGGAAAAGCACCAGTGGAGGATGCCACTTCATTGGAGCAAATTTAGTCTCTTGGTCAAGCAAAAGGCAGACAACTATTGCTCTATCTACTGCTGAAGCAGAATATATCTCAGCTGCTAGTTGTTGCTCTCAACTTTTATGGGTAAAACATCAACTTGAGGATTACTCTATTTTTTAGCATAATATATCTGTATGGTGTGATAATTCCAGTGCTATTTGCTTAACTAAAAATCCAATTCAGCATGCTAAGGCTAAACATATAGAAATCAAACATCACTTCATAAGAGATTATGTTCAGAAAGGTATCTTTGATATTAAGTTTGTTAAAACTGAAAATCAATGGGCTGATATCTTCACTAAACCTTTAGCAGAAGAAAGATTCTTATTTATTAGAGATAATTTAAACATGCATTGCATTGTTGAATAAAATGTCTGAGGTTTTTTAACTGTCTATGCTACCTGTCTTATAGCTTTATATCACCTGTCTGTGATTACCTGTCTGACTTTGCTGAGTCACTTTGTTGAATCTCAACAGTTTTATTAAAATGGTTATTATTTATTTAATACCATTTGTTAATCTGAAGCTAATCATGAGCACGGCAGTTTTTATCTCAAAACCATGTTTTCATTATGTCTTAGTGGGTGCTACAGTTCCCCACATAAATCGTGCCGTTTTGAATTAAAAATGTCTTATTTCTCTCTCCTGCCTTTATTGCTTTGAAAGGCAATTTTTCAGAAAGATTCAAACTTTATCTTTTTCAAAATCCCTAAAGTCTTTCTATCTTCGTCTTCTTCTCGTTCAAACCCTTCTCTCTTCCAAAACTCTCGTAACCTCTTCTCTGAAAAATGGCATCTTCAAAGCGTCTGTCCTCAGAAGAAATTGCTGAGCAATACCAGATGAGAGTGGCTGATGTTGAGAAGATTATCCCTGGAAAGACTGTTGATCTCCAACAGATGAAGAAATGGGGAATAGATGTCACTGAAGAGTTGGAATACTCTAAGTGGACAGCCTTCTTTGACATCAAGGAGCTTGTTCATCCCAAGCTCGTCAGAGACTTCTGGAGGAATGCTGTGGTCATCACCAGTGTGATTGATGGAACCAAGAGCTTCAAGGCTCAAATGTCATCTGATGTAACCCTCCAGTTCCCTATTGGATCTTTGGAGTTGGCAACAAGTTGTCCAAGGATTGGAACTGCCTTCAAACCTGACTGGGAAGATCAGGTAGGAGCTGAAAATGTGAATATTGCTATTTACGGAGTTCCAAACCCTGAGAACAAGAAGCCTGTCTGCATGGTGCCCAAGTGCAGGTTCTTGCACAAGCTGCTGCTGGAGTGTGTGATGCCAAGAAAAGGATCACGAGACAATGTGACCAAGATGGACAGATTTGCTATGTACCACTTGATTCACAAAATCAAGATAGACATCAATGACCTCATCTATATGTATCTTGAGTCTCTAATCAGAAGGACAAACATGCCTACCTATCCATATGGAATGCTGCTGACAAGGGTGTTCAGAAACAAGTTGTTTGTTCCAACTGATGTCCATTTTGTGGACATGGCTCTGCCCATAGAGAATAAGGTCCTGTCTATGATGGGGATTGAAGGAATCCCTCTGGAAGATGAAGAGGAAGACAAGAAGAAAAAGAAGAAGCCTGCTGTTGAGTAGAAGCAGAAGGAGAAAGTAGAGGAACCAGTTGATTCCACTGGTGAATCAGAGGTTCCAATCTCTGAGAGAATCTAGAAACCTGCTGGAAAGGTTGCCAGACAAGACCAGAAGCCTGAGGAACCCTCAGCTTCTGAAGAATCTGCTGAGACTGTTGAGCCTCTCAGATTCAAGCTGAAGAAACCCTCTCCCAAGAGGAAGATAGTTGAGGTTGGGAAATCTGGTGCTCCTACACAACCCAGTAAGAAGAGAAGATTAGTGAAGACCTTTACCAAGGTCAGACAAGTGGAGTCTGAACCTAATAAAGAGGAAGCATCTGCTCAGGGGGAGCAGACATCTCCACCTTTAGAGGAGCCAAGGGAGATCAAACCTCTTGATTTGGGAATCATTCCCAGAAAAAGAAGGTCAGGCTACCCTATGCCTTTGGTGGCCATTGCTGGAAGGGAAGAAGTCCCTGCAGAAGAACCTGCTGTTGTTGCTGCTGCTGTAACTTCTGCTGACTTGTCTGATGGGACTCAGACAGTTGATCATCCTGAAGCTGCTTCTCTGTCCCCTTCAAGGAAGAAGACAAGACTCTTTGAAGATCAGTTTTTCACCTTTCCTTCTACACCACCCTCTCCCCTTCACCATGGTATTCCAAGTTCTGTTGTTTCCTCCCCCTCTGCCCTTTTTGTTAATCCTTTGTCAGTTGCCTCCCCTTTCCATTCACCTGTCTCTTCTCACCCAACCCAAACATCTTTTGATGTTGTGTCTGATATATGTCCGTTCACAGGGACTCAACTCCCAAAGAACACTCTGGCATATCATCAAGACTGTTTGTGAGTGATCTGCAATCTCTGATGACTGCAAGTGTCTCTCACTTATCTGTCATTCCCTCTCCTCCACCTCATATTCTTAACTTTTGTAAGGAAATTTTCTTTTGTCCCCCTACTGTTGTGTTCATTAGAACATTGGAAGGATCTCATTATCCTGCCTCTGTTGTAATGTTACCTTCTAGGTCTAGGTATTTCTTTCTTTTGATAACAGGGTCAAATTCGTTTTTCTGTCATATAGACTCTCTCTTACCCTTACCTCCATCTGTCTTAGCTAATCAACCTCTTCCCCCTCCTATTCAAATTAGAGTCACTCGTCTGTCTCTTTGTGAAAGACTCTCCTGTGTCTTTCCTTCTCTTGATTTTGACCTAGTCAGAATCAAACCTTTGTTTAAGTTAGCTTTTCTTCCCTTGTTTTATTTCAAAACCTTTCATCAGTATTTCTTCCCTCGTGTCTCCTCACCCTTCTCTGTACCTAAGGCACCCCCAGTATTAGCCTTACCCTGGTATCCAAACCCGTCTGCTGCTTCAACCAGCCTGTCTACAGAAGCCTCCTCCTCTCAGATGGTGGATTTAAATAGCTTTAATCTTCTTAAAGCTGAGTTAGAAGAAGTCAGAAGACAATTGGATGCAGAAAGGCATGCTAGGCTACTGTTAGAGAAGAAAGTTGATTCTTTGTATCTTCTTTTTAATCAGTCTAGGTAGATGTCTGTAGAAACTGCCTTGTAAATGAGAAGCTTATGATGAATAAAAATAAATTTTACTTTATCTCTTTACTGTCTCTTTTCTCTTTGCTGTTATCTGTCTGTCCCTTTTTGTTGTTGACAAAAAAGGGGAGAAAAATCTAAGATGATTAGGAGAAATGTATGAGATGACTAAGTGTGCTAAGTTCTAAGTGTTCTGGAGAAAATATAAGTTGGTTAAAATTGAACTTTTAATCTCTGATACTCTGATATTTTGAACTTAAGACTGCTGCATATTGCTCTGATACTGTTAATTGAACTCAAATGCACCTGTCTGCACAGATAGAAAATCTCAACCTGTCTACTTTATGTTATTCTATAAGTTGATATTTTCTAAGGTTCATTAAATCATCTTAATGTTTGTCATCATCAAAAAGGGGGAGATTGTTATGTCTCTAAAATGTCTGTGTGCATTTCCCTAAGTTTTGATGAAAACTAAACATTGGTTAATGATTTAATTAACCTATTTTGTGGTTGCTAACCTGTCTACTTAGTGTACAGATCAGAAAATAACAAAACTCACCTGTCTGTCTACCTAAGTACCAACCTGTCTGGATAAGCAAAAAGTCAACCTGTCTGCTGACTGGGATTGTTGACTTTACACAAACTGGTTTCAACCTGTCTCTGATCTGCTCTCAAACTCGTCTGAGGTTCTCTGTTAAAGAACTCGAAGTACATGAAGCTTTTGGAAGCTGTCCCCTCATGCAGAAGACTCTGAATCTCTCTCTCACGCTTATCAAGAAATTCAGAGGTTCTCTCTCTCAAGCAACCTAGGAAGTCAGAGACAAACTTCCAGTTAAAGAATGTTTCCAACATGCTTTATTCCCTAGTACTTTCGGGTATTACACAAGAAGGGAAATGTACTCTGCAAAAGTACAAAAGCATTCTGCACAACTCTGATTTGGCTACTACACGATGCATAAAGCCATAATCCTTCATGTTAGAGTACAACCAACGTCTCCATTGTACTAATGGCTGCCCAGAACGACTATATTGCATTTAATGAAGCTCTTCTTGAAGCCATCGTTGCAAGGAATGTCTCTAACGGATATTAAATGTTTAAAGGCTATAAATACAGAAGTCATTGAAGATGAACACATCAGAGATTACAAAGAATTAAAGAGCCATTACTCTGTTCATTCTTTCTCTCTGTATTCTTCAATCATTTGAAGTTATTACGCAGACTTTCCTAAGCTTTACATTTAAACCACTCTCTGAGTGATAGTGAAAGATCTGTCTGTCTGTGATTGTATTTATTACAAACCAAACTTTCAAACAAATCTGAGTGAGCCTGAAGAGGCTAGGTGTGCAAAGAATACTTGTCTTGGAGCCTGAAGAGGCTAGGTGTGCAAACAATACTTGGAGTCTGTAACCTGATCAGTTATAGTGGATAAATCTTGGTGCTGCCAAGGACGGGACGTAGCTCTTTGTGTTGAAGAGTGAACCAGGATAAATCACTGTGTTAATCTTTCTTCCCTTAATCTCTTTAGTTGTTTTGATTATATATCATCTGCATTCTAACTAAGGGGTTAAAACTGTTTTTATCAAGCTTGTTTTCATCTATATGCTTGTGTTGTTTTCTGTGAAAAATACAACAGACAGGTGACCTGTCTGTGTAACCTTTTTACTCCTGTCCGAACTTAGCTTCTGTGTGCAAAAAGTTTTCAACTTCATTTTAATTTCTGATAAACACAATTCAACCCCGCTTCTCGTGTTTATAGTTGTCTATTTCAACTACTTCATCTCATCCAAACCCTCATTTTTTAACCCTCCACATTGAGGAGTTTGGGATTCCCTCATTAAACTTTTAAACAATGGAGTGATATACTTTTATATCTTCACTCTACTACATTACTGACCACTCCACTCCATTCTTTTCAAAACTCCCAAACATAGCCTTAGTGAAATCGTTCTCCTACTCATTTCCGTTGTGCATTCCTTTGCGGCCTTCTTGGTAAGAATATTAACTAGTCGTTCTTCACCACTGTTCTTCTCCCTTTCTCTGCTACCACATTTTGGAACACTGGTTGAATGAAGATTTTGTTCTTTTTTTATTCTCCAACTCCCGTTGCAAACCATAAATGCTTCTGGGTTTACCTTGCACAAGCAACTCATAGCAAGTGTAACACCCTTCTCGGGCGTTACGTTGTTTGTGACACTTATATTTTATAAGATCGAGTAAAGTGGAAAATAAATATTTAAGACCAAAATACAGGTCTACTTTTTTTTATTTTCGCAAATAGTACGATAAACAGTACTTAACATACATCATCAAACCTGTACATAATATTTACGAACGCTTTCCAACTGCTAACGGGCATAAACATATGCGTCCAGAAAATGGCGGAAATACCAACTCCAATAAAATAATAACAGAACTAGAAACATATATATAATAATAATAATAATCTTGGAGATGCAGCTCCACAAAAATATAAACATAGACACAAGACTCATCATGCTGGCCAATACAAAACTATGACGAGATGTCATCCTCGCGCAACTGTAACAGTCAAGGATGATACGTCATCACGCCGTGGCTATACTCCTAACGTCTTCTACGCACTAACCATTGGGACTGTGTCCATGTATCCAGGCCATCTCAAACTCCAGCTGGGTGTGGTGGCGAGACAATGCTGCCTATAACACCCCGTTTTCTTGATTAAGGTTTAAGGAAGGGATTAAGCAGGTTTAAAGTCATACACTTGTTCCTTAGGTGCTAATGAGTTTGTCTATCGAGTTTGAGATCAATCAGACTCAAAAGGACTCAAAATGCACCGAAACGTGCGAAATCGGGCAACCGACATCAGGGCAGAACGCTCAAGCGTTGAGTTTGGATGCTAGGGCGTTCTGGGTCTCAGATGTGACACCCTCTACCTCGCATACATTTATAAACATAAAATAAACGAAATAAAATAAAAACATGCATATCATTTATTTAAAATGAAAACCAAGGTAGAAGATACCACATTGTAACAAAGTCTCAACGCGGAAATAAACAAGTTTATAAAATGAAACATAATAATAAAGAAAACCCAACCCCGAAGTCATATTACAGAGCTGATAAAACCAATATGGAAATCTCGGATAAACAAACTAAGACTGGGAAATCCTAAACTACGAGTAGCGGTTCCTCAGAGTCACTCCTCAACTGGCTGCTCACCATCCTCTGCATAACAAAGAGGTACAAGCAAAGCAAACAACAAAAGATGGGGAGTAAGAAACATGTATTAAACATAACGGCAAGGAAGCAGTTAGCAAGATGAGCATACATCACAAAAAGCATGTTACAACATAATATCATACATAACATAATCATATAATTCACATCATCTCAACAATGTATGCTATGCGGTGCAATACTACTCCACTACTCCGTTATGCATGTGGATCCAATCTACCTCAGGAAGTCAACTTTGGAGTTACATATCCACATTGGCCATTAAGCACCAACGCTGGCGGTCCGCCAAATCATAGTGAACCCTTTGGATAGCCGATGCACCTTACTCTCGGATGCACCACCGCGGGGGCCAGATTCACCTAACTCTAGGATGAATCACCGCGGGTGGCCAGATCGCCTTACTCTCGGACGACCTCCCCTATGTTGCAATCCCCCACTAACGTCTCCGATGCGTGAATGCATGAGCAACAACAACACACAATCAAACAATCACCACCTCCGCTTTGGCCATTTGGCACCAAAGTTTTATTACCATCAACACTTTGACCAATAAGCATCGAGGCCCCCTTGGCCATTAGGCACCAAGGTTCAACATTAACAACACCTTGACCATTAAGCATCAAGGCCCCTTGGCCAATAAGCACCAAGGTACAACAACATGCGGTCAACATAGTTACCGACTTAACCATCTTTAACGTTTGTATTTAATTATCTTGTTAAGTTTTCATTGAATGATCTATCTTGTCTTCACTTCGATTGGTGTCTTTTTACATCATGGGGACAATTTGGGTGAAACCACCCTTGTCCCTGTTTTCAGCATTTTATTCTGTCTAGGGGAGCAAGGTCGTGCTTCCCTAAGCACGAGTGTGCTAACTTTTTAAGTCAAGCAAGGTCCTGCTTTCTATTGAGCACAACCGTGCTTACTGGAGTATGGCCATACTGTTTCTGGGCAGAAGGGTTGGAGAACCCTTGCTAAGCTTCCTAGGGCATTCAAAGATCAATCCTATTGGTTTTTAACTAACCATCAATCTCCAGTTTCATTACTCTCAATTAATCTCCATGTCTTATGATTATGGGGAATTAATCCTTTAATTCTTGTTTCATTATTAATGTCCCTAAAGCGCTCAGGAATCATTCCTAGGGTCTTGACTAAACCTTTTAGCAATAGCCTTGCCTTTCATTACTATAATTCATGTCTTATGAACAATTGAGAAAACATCCCTTAATTTCATTCATCATTATTAACATCTTTTAATGTCTTATTAACATCATCGTTCATCTCACAACATCAACCAAACAACCAAGTCATTCATTCATGACAATATCATCATTAATAGCATAACATCATCATTATTCACATTAACAACAATTCATAATTGAGCATGGCAGACATATTGAAAACATAACATATACATATAGCAGGCTACATCAATTAGACAAATAGCAAGCAACAGGGTCATGAGTTAACCCTGCATCTTACGCTACCCCCAATGCCTACATGTTCATACTATCCCTTCTCCCCATACCTGGTATGAAGATCCCAACTATTGACAATGCAAGCAGTTTACTGTTGATCTCTCAGATGGTTCGATGAATTCCTCAAGCCTTGGCCAAACAAGAAAAGAACAACCAATTGATCTCTAGATCCAAGAATAGAAAAAACGACTAATAGAGGGATGACAACGTTACCTTAATCAACACTAGCACGCATGACTTCTCCCCCAAAAGGACTCAAGAACTCTAAGAAATTCAAAGGGTTCAAGGGAAGGGAAATGGGAGAGGTTTCTGTCACACTAGGATTGCTAAAAGTGTCTAAATGAGGGTTTGGCTTGCAACCCTCACGGAACTCTCATTTTTATAAATTCTGACCCCAAGCACGGCCGTGCTCCTACTAAGCACGGTAGTGCTTAACGTGAGCAAGGGTTTGCAACTTTAACGTCATAAGCACGCGTTTCCGATATGGCCGTGCTCCCATTGAGCACGACCGTGCTCATGGCTTAAGCAGCCACTGAGCACGCTGATCAAGCACGGGCTTGATGGACATGAGCATGGTCGTGCTCATTTGCCAGTAAGGGATTTTCCACTTTGAAAGTCCCACTTAGCCCCTTTAAACGTTCCTAAGGTCAAATGTAACAACATGCAACACATAAACATACTTAAGGGCTTAACACGAAAAACAAGGTGTTACAATTCCACACCCTTATAAAAATTTCGACGTTGAAATTTCTACTCACCTCGATTGAAAAGGTTCGGATACACTTCCATCATCTTGCTCTCAAGCTCCCACGTAGCACTTTCCTCTGTAGCCCCACTCCAAACATCCTTGACCAAAGGAATCTCCTTCCCTCTTAGCTGCTTCAACCTTCGTTCCTCAACTCGAAGCTGTAGTACCTCAAAAGTCAAGTTCTATTTCAATTGAATTGTGTCGGGTATGTTAAGTCTAGATTTTTGACATCTCTAATTTTGATGAATCCAAACAAAATAATGATTTTAAGTGAACCTCTTGAAATCCACTGATGTATGTATTAAGTGTGTAGATCATAAATCAAGAGCATACAAGTCTTAAAAATGCGTCTGTGTTACGATGCATCTGAAGAAAGAATCAGTTTCTGTAATCCATGAAGATGCATCTTACTCTCTACTCTGACTGGAAGTTCTTCGCTTCACTTCTTTTCAATAGCAAAGAATATTCCCTTGCATTTTCATATCGAGAAATTCAAATTCAGCAGGTAAAAGCATCAATCCGTGCTTGAAATTCTTTTTGTTGCAAAAGGTAAAATGACCTTTACTCGGTCACAGACCCGCATTGCACAAATAAGGAAAGTCGTACTACCCAAATCTAAAAAGCAACATACACTACTCTGAATCAACCTGCACTTTGATAAAGCAATGCCAACCTATACGTTCAACTTGTCTTGAAGCTCTCCAACGACCATAAACATTAAATGCAAGATCAGAACGGCTCTTTGGCATTAATGAATGAAGAACAAAAATTTTACTCATCTGAAGAATCCTCCTCAACGGATTTATTACTAATGAGTATAAATAGAAGACTTTGAAGACTGTTGAAGACACACACCAAAACGAACTTACTCAAGCATTCAAAACTTTCTTCGCATTCAAAGCTCTCTTAAGTTCTTCTTAGAAAACTTCTCTGCTCAATCATTTGTGTTTATTGAGAAGTCTTTATTGCGGTCATAAAAACCTTAAATACTTATTCACGCTTTGAGTGTTACTTGGTTGACTTGCAAAGTTGTAATCTGTGAAGCTGCTGCTTCATTCAACTCCTATATTTTGTAGAGCCTGAAGAGGCTTGCTGAAAGAATACTTGTTTGAGCCTTGAGAGGCTAGGTGTGCAAACAATACTTGTTAGTTGAGCCTGTGGAGGCTAGGTGTGCGAACAATACCCATTTGTAACCTGATCAGTTATAGTGATAACACTTGGGAAACCAAGGACTGGACGTAGCCCAAGGTTTGGGGTGAACCAGTATAAATCTCAGTGTTGACTCTCTTATCTATTTCCTTAAGATTGCTTTTTATTTTTCTGTGCTAACTGAGCTGAAAGTGTTAAGTTTTCATATTTTCTGTTTTACTTTAGACGCCTCTTTCTGTTTGATTGTTTCTTAGAAAGAAAACTTTGTGATTTTAAAAAATTTAACTGAAACACAATTCAACCCCTCTTCTCGTGTTTTATATCTGTTCATTTCAGGGTACTATCACATGGCTAGGATCATGAATGTACTTTCGAAGTTGTGACACATGGAAAACATTGTGAAGTTTGGATAGGAAAGGTGGCAACGCGATTTGGTAAGCAACTTCGCCGACTCTTTTTAGAATTTGGTAAGGGCCAATAAATTTGGGAGTAAGTTTCTTTGCTTTCATCACTCTACCAACCCCAGTTGTTGGAGTAACTCTCAAGACTACATGATCACTCTCATGGAATTCGAGAGCCTTCCTCCTCTTATCTGTTGACATGTGACTCCAAACACAAGAGGGGGGCGAATTGTGATTTTCAAAAACAATGGCAATTATAAAACTTTTTCCTTTGAATATATTATGAAAAACAACTCTGTTAAATACGCGTGCGATTAAAAGCGTTTTGCAAAAGATAAAGCAGAAGTAAAAAGATAAGGGATGAGAAAAGTGTAACACCCCGGTTTTTACTGTTCTTCAATAACAGTAAATATATATACGTTTATATTATTTTAATGGGAAAGATTAATTTTTTTGATGCTTAACTTTGTTTATTTTAAGGGGTTAGTTTGAGTAATTTTAATTACTAATTTTAAAATCATTTTATTAAGTGCGTTAGCACTGTCTTATTCCGGTATAAGTACATTTACTAGATAATAATGTTATGCTATTGTCACTATTAGTATTTGTTTAGAAAAATATTTTAAATGATATGATTGAAAGAAAATTATTTTCAGATTTTACTCTACTTAATTTTAGATTTGAAAATAAATTAGTTCAGTGCTTACTGGAGATTAATTTTGGATCACTGATTTTCCTGGATGACCAGTTCAATTATCAATCTTTAATCTGATCTGAATTTTGAAAGTATATTTTTGTCAACCTTTGTTTTAGATCCAAGGATCAATATAAGTTAAATTTTCTAAGACTCAATTTTCAACCACATATTTTACCTATTATTAACTAAAATGAAAAGAAAAGAAAATTTCCCACCTTATCTCTCCTGGTCCCGTACTCGACCCCCCACTCTCTTTTCTTCTTTTCTTTTCTCCTTTCTTCTTCTTCTTCGTCAGAGCTTCTTCCTTCCAAAACCCCATCCTCCTCCTTCCTTCCCTCTAAGCCACGCACAGCCGCCAGCCCAGCTCCGGTCACCGCCCGTCCGCGCGTCGCCACTGATGGAGCCCGCTCAACCGCGCCGTGTGAGGAAGAGGACGATGCTACTGCATGTGCCTTGGCTGTTCTCTGCCGCTAGACGCCGATCCGCCGCCATGGGACTTCATGTCCGACCACCACGACTAGGAGAAGACGAACCCGAGTTCCGATCTAGTGAGCTTCTTATTCTGGGTCATCATTTCCGTCGCGAACGGAGCTCCACCGCCGCCCTCCGCCGCTGAAACGAAACCGCCGCCGCTGCCACCTCGCCATCGCCGCCGTGCCGCCGCCGCCACCCCTCTGTTTGATTGTGGTATCCTTACCTCTTCACCTTGGGTAAGAGTTTTACCCCTAATCTCTTCTCTTTTGAAAATCCCCAAATCTGATTTTTGAAACCCTAACCCTAACATTTTGATTTCAGCTTTAAACTTTGAAATTAAATGTGTATTTGTGCAATTGAGACTACATATTGATGTTTATTTAACTAATTTCATGATTCTAGGATTAGAATGAGTTTTCCCAATTTAAGATATGAACCCTAAAAACCCCAATTCGATTTTTATTGAAATTGGTTATGTTTTGTAAAATTAAGTATGCATTTATGACATTGGGACTGTTAATTTAAGTTCTGACAAATCAATTTCGCTTTTCTATAAGCAAATCTTATTTTTCCCAAATTTGGTTTAGGAGTCATAAACCCAAATCTGACATTAGTTGAAATTGACTCATCCTTGTGAAATTAACTTTGATTTAATGGAAATTAGGACTTTTAATTGATGATTTATAAGTTTAATTTCATGATTCTTTAAGCAAAAACAAGTTTCCCAAATTGTGTGATGAAACCTCTTTTGCCCGAATTGATTTTATTGGAAAATCAAAATACATTTTGTAAAGTTTAAGCTCCAAACATGATTTTCCTTGAAAATGACCTTGTTTGGTAATAAGATTAAGTGTTTATATCAAATTAGAATGTGTGTTTGATCATGTGTAATTGATTTCTTGATTTCTGGTTGTTGCGCGTTGTTGGATTCTTTCTCTGAGACGTTTGACACGGCTATGCTTGCTTGATGGAGTAGATAGTTACACTCTTGGAGCTAATGTGAGCATTAAGACGAGGATCCTTTACTTGTCTTAAAAAGGTAAGGGGAGCTTGCCTAGGGATATTCAATAATCTATGTGCCATGTGTGTATGTGTGAATTGAGTGTTGTGAATATTATTGTGATATTGAGCCAATACTTTGAATAAAAAACAAAAACTTGTTGTACTTGAACTATTGTGATATTACTTGAAGTTGAACATTTCTTGCTTTAAAGTGTTATGAAATTATATATATGTGATGAACTGTTATTAACTGTGACATTTTTATGGTTGTGAATATATTGCTGTTGATTGAAAGTTTGAGAAGCCGGACTTGAGGTCTGTGCTCAATGATTATAAGGATTAAAAGCCTTAATAAACCTTGAGTAGAACTTTGAAAGTGTTGGGTTCATTTATAAAAGTTTCTTGTGTCTAAAGTGCTTACTTTAAAAGAATAAGATTCTTTGTTTTTTTAAAAGAAAAGTTTGTGAAGTGAATTTTGAGTCAATAGAAAATACCCTTTATGATATCTAAAGTCTTGTACGAGAGAAAATCTTTTTCGAACTATGTGTTTTATGAAGGAAAAAACCCTTTGAAAATATTTGACCATATTCATCAAGGATTTCAAAGAGCAAATGAATTTCCTAAATGTTTTATTAAAGAGTTTGCAAAGGAAAATGATTTTTCTCCTAAATGACTTAGAAACATTCCGGTTTACTTGGATAAGTGACGGAGGTTTTGTTTTGGATTTGATTTTCACTGAACGAAAAAAGAATAAACACGTTGAAATGTGAATCTAGTATATCGAGACGTCGGATACTAGTGTTCTGTAATATACACGTAGATCTTGGATCCGTGTCACGTTGTTGTCAAACATTTGTTGTGGACATTCGTGTCCTAATCACGTTGGTATGGACTTCGTGTCTAATCACATTGTGATGAACGTTTGTTATAAAGGTGAATGTTGTTTTCTATGACCACAAGCCTAAGACTGGTGCAATCGGTGCAAAGGCGTTGTGACTGAGCACTCGGACTTCGAGTCCCGTGTTGATGGTTGGAAAAATCTTAAGAGTTAAAGATTTATGAATAGTCGTTAGCCTTTGAGCTTTTCGACAACGCAAAGAGAATGAGACTGAACACAAAGAAGAAGATGCTGTAGATACACAATTGTTTTTACATGCATTTTAGGCAGACGTGCCTCACATTGATAGGAGTGATGCCTTGATGATCAGGTATTCACAATACGATGTACCACTGCATCCTGGGATGGGACAGTGTTGTTTATTCAATCCATGAGCATGGAATACTGCATCCTGGATGGGACAGTATGCTATGGATGTTTAGTCACTTAACGTGATGCCAAAGTGTTGTGGCAATTTTGAGTTTGATCAACTCCATAGAATGATGATGGGATCCCATGAGATTAAGTTAGAGCCTGAATATTGAAGTTGTCATGCATTAATTTTATTAAACTGATGTTGTTCGGGTATGAGAACCCTCTAATATAACACTTGCCTATTTTATCTCTGAATAATAATTAAATGTGAATGTGCTGAGATGATGTATGTATCATGTGTATGGTTGTTGTATGATATATCCAAATTGTCGGTATATCTCACCCTTACAGATATATCAGGTTTCTTCTGGTTTCGCTATTGTACCTTGGTTACGTTAGTACCGAGGTTTGAACCAGAGGAGTCTTTCTAAGTCGCTCGAAGACTTGGTTTTAACTATTTGATAGAGTGACCAGCTTAGGTTTTTGAGATGTTATAGATTTCTAATAGTATTTATTTGTATGGCTCAGAGAGCCTTTGTTTTGATGTGAAGTTTATAGCTCGGAGAGCATTTCTTTGAATGAAATATAAGATTTTTCCTTTGGGTCCTATATAGCTTGTTGATGTAATTATTTTCCAAAATAATACTGTCATGGATGTATTTTAGTGTAACTGATATTCTGCGAATGAAAATGTAATTATTTTAGCAGGTGTTCTTTACCTGGGATGTTCGAATTACAGAGGAGAATCTGTCGAAATTTTGTAAAAATACAAGTTTTTGTTCAAGTATATTTTCTAAATTAATTAGACTTGCCAGGCGAGGATTGTAAGCCTGTGTGCCGATCAAGGCTTTAGGTTTGAAAGTCGTGACAAATTGTTTATACCCATTTCCCCAGAGACGCTTATCGTTAACTTATATAAATTATTTTCCAAAGCAACCAGCAAACTATTCTTTTTTAATTTAAATTCCGCATGTGTTACGTAGTAATACCTAGTGGGGGGTGTTAACAATGGTATCAGAGCTGGTCGAGTCTTTCGGGAACCTTGTGGGGAATATGTCTGTTCTGTTTTTGTTGTGTGACCTCTGTTGGATCTGGATTGAATTGCTTCCCAGTCGAAGCAATGTGTGTGTGGTTTATAAGTATCTGTTTTTTCTTGATAGGTTTTCCACTAGTTTTGTCTTGGAATAGGGAAACAATGGTTTGTAGGTTATATTTTGGTCTAGGTGTGACCTATTCGGTTATCCTTTTGGATTGTATCCGACATTGAGTAGTATGCCTGTTAAAGTAGATTTTCTTGGAATGTTCACTAAGAATATTCCAGGTTTACTGTTTGCAAAAGGATATTGAGTATGTTTCTAGATTCGGTTCGTCCGATTTCTACTCTCCATGTGTAGGATGTCGCCATACAAAGTTAATCAAGTTAGACGATTCGATTTAACTGGTAGTCTAGAGAAGTTGTTAAATCGAGGGTTTTCCGTAGGAAGCCACCAATGCTGTGTGAAGGTTCGAGACTCTGTGTGGATTTCTGACAACTCAATAAAGAAATGATTAAGAACAAGTATTCTCCGCCGTGCGTAGTTGATTTGATGGATTGATTGCTAAGAGCTGTCGCCTTCTCAACAATTGATTTGGGGACGAGTTGTCACTGTGGATTAGAATGAGGACCTATCAAAGACTTTTGCATCGTTGACCAGCTTATGAGAAAAGATCAACTTTTCACATGTCTTAGAGATCTGACTAAGTTGTCTGTGAGCGTACAAGATTCAAAGTGACCATACTAAACGTGTCTGGAAAGACCTGTGTGCTTGTTGGAACCAGAAGGCAAGATGATTTGAATCTTCAACCTTGGGTGAGTGTCTCATGATTAAGAAATTCTTATCTTGTACTGATCATTCCTTTATGAACTTGTAAATCGACAATTGTTCCTCCTCAAATTCTGATGGTTGAATTAGACCCAATCTTTATGATCATATTTCATACCTTTAAAACCGATTTTTTCTAATCTTGATTTAAGGTCTACCATGATTTAGCAATTAGTCATGCTAGTCAAGTGATTTTAATTCACCCTAATGGATTTTCTTGTATGTGAGAATTTGTACTCCACATTTCTGAATAAACCCTCAGTGTATTAGACATTCGAGTTGGATGGATTTGGAATATGTCCATTGGTCTTTTTTTGGGTATTTTCACGGCTTCGTCGAAAGAAGGGTGTTTTGGGGGGGGGTCTTGTTTGTGGGGAGAATTGTTATGACTATTTCTTGAGTTGTAACGCCGATGACTTCGTGATAACAGAAGTTTCTTGATGAAAAACTTAGTCTAATCGCTCTACTTTTGGATAGAGGTGACCAAGTCTGATTTTTGGCCAGACTGTTTTCCTTTTTAAAATCGTCCTCGTTTTGTAAATTCTTTGTACCAAGAATAAATCCTCTTGGGATTTAGGAACTATTCATTCTTTGATTTCCTAAATCCGCTGGAAGTTCTTGTGAAAGGAGGAACTTTATTAGAGTCATGGTTGTTAAACCATGTATTAGCTATGCATTTTTACAACTCACGAACCTAATTGAAGAATCTTTTTCCATACTAGATGTTCTGGTATATTTCAAAATTGATGGAATTCTTCTTTATGCTGTTTGTGAAAGTGAAATCAAGAAAATTTCTTTTCTTGAAAATTTATTTATGTATCTTTAAGATCATGTCTTATTGTGGTTTGAAAGGACTTGTCATCCTTGATCAAACTTTTACCTTACGCTATATTTTTTCCAAACGTCATTGACGTGTGACCTATCTCATGAGTCATGAGGATGGGTCTCTGATTCATAATAGGATATTAGAGTTAGTTGAGTACAGCAAGAATAGAATATAATTGACATTTGAGACATTCCTAGTTTAAGATCGTTAGCATCTCAATGAATGTTGTCGTGGTTGTCTTTTGTACCGAGTACCGTCAAGAGTTTTAACTCGTTTCGAGTGATAATTGACAGGTCGATGAAAGTCAACACCGTTCTTAGCTGTTAAGATCCACCATAGAGTGGAGAAGCTCAAACCGAAGTATGTATCAGAGGACTAATCAAATTTCATCTAAGTATCATCAAGTAATCATTTCAGAAGAAGATTCGAAGTTTACTCCACGATTTTCGATGATGTCTGCTCTAAGTGTTAAGGACCAAGTTTGAGACTAAGTCCAACTAATCACCCTCAAACTCGAATGGGTAAGTAAGAAGTGGTATTAATCCTTAGAAGGTGGATAAAGAGTAAGTGTAGTACTTAAGTACGGAAAAAATCATTCCTATAGTTGGATAAATGAGATGTGATAGGAATTTTGTTGAGGTGTAGATGTGACTGGTAAGATGAGAACCCCTAGGGTCAACACCATTAAAGTAAGACTATTACAATAGATCTTATCATAATTTCAAACAGAATGTTACTAAAGGAAGTCTAGAGTAATGATCAGATGCTTGAAGTTAAGATTGATTGTATGAGTTTGGATGTTTAAAAGGAAAGTGTTTATAGTAATTTTCACATAAGTAGATTTAAGCGAAAGAAGATAAGCTACTTATGTAAATTAAGGTTGTTAGAGAAATTCAAGTTGAGATGAAAATAGATCATTCTATCTGGCGTGTTGTATTTTGATTTTTTTAGTTATCTTAAGAAATTTTATGGTGTTTTGATTGGAGACTTGCGATATGTGATTTTGTTATGACTTGGAAAAGTAGACTATGTTCAGAGGAGCTAAGACTACAATCGTATACCTTGAGTAGGAAGTTGATGCATATTATGGTAAAGTTAGTTTGATCTTGGTTAATTATGAGAGTTAGATGGGTGGAAAGCAGTTTTCTAGTGGGTCGGTAATTGAGAATAGAAGTGATTAAGTTTTGATTTTGCTCTTCATTGTGGTAGGAAACTAAGATAAAATGTCATGGATAGTGGATATATGTGGTGGCAGATAATTTTCGAGAATGAAATAGAATGACGTAAGAATTGATTTCGAGAATAAATGTTTTTCTAATGGGCAAGTATTGAAAAGAAAATTAGTTAAGTTTTGATTATATCCTAATGTGTGAAAGATTCAGGTAAAGTTTCAGATGAGGGAGAGTATGACCTGAAGACACGTGGTTTTGATATTGAGGATAAATGGAACGAAGACTAAGTATGAATTTTCGTTATTAAGTCTATGCAAGTCATATAAGGGAAAGTTGGATAGGGGAAGTATATCAAATAGGATCTAGGGGATTAAGATGTAATTACAAATATCCTGTCTAGTTTCGAGTCACGAAATTTCGAGGACGAATTTTTTTTAAGGGGGTTTAAGTGGGGTAGTAATGTAACACCCCGGTTTTTACTGTTCTTCAATAACAGTAAATATATATACGTTTATATTATTTTAATGGGAAAGATTAATTTTTTTGATGCTTAACTTTGTTTATTTTAAGGGGTTAGTTTGAGTAATTTTAATTACTCATTTTTAAAATCATTTTATTAAGTGCGTCAGCACTGTCATTATTTCGGTATAAGTACATTTACTAGATAATAATGTTATGCTATTGGTCACTATTAGTATTTGTTTAGAAAAAAATATTTTAAATGATATGATTGAAAGAAAAATTATTTTCAGATTTTACTCTACTTAATTTTAGATTTGAAAATAAATTAGTTCAGTGTTTACTGGAGATTAATTTTGGATCACTGATTTTCCTGAATGACCAGTTCAATTATCAAATCTTTAATCTGATCTGAATTTTGAAAGTATATTTTTATCAACCTTTGTTTTAGATCCAAGGATCAATATAAGTTAAATTTTCTAAGACTCAATTTTCAACCACATATTTTACCTATTATTAACTAAAAAGAAAAGAAAAGAAAATTTCACCCACCTTATCTCTCCTGGTCCAGTACTCGATCCCCCACTCTCTTTTCTTCTTTTCATTTTCTCCTTTCTTCTTCTTCATCAGAGCTTCTTCCTTCCAAAACCCCATCCTCCTCCTTCCTCCCTCTAAGCCTATTACGCTATCACAGCCGCCAGCCCAGCTCCGGTCACCGCCCGTCCGCGCCGTCGCCACAATGGAGCCCGCTCAACCGCGCCGTGTGAGGAAGAGGACGACGCTACTGCGTGTGCCTTGCTGTTTCTTTGATCCGCCGTAGATGCCGATCGCGCCGCCATGGGACTTCATGTCCGACCACCACGACTAGGAGAAGACGAACCCGAGTTCCGATCTAGTGAGCTTCTTTTTCTGGGTCATCATTTCCATCGCGAACGGGAGCTCCACCGCCGCCTCCGCCGCTGAAACGAAACCGCCGCCGCTGCCACCTCGCCATCGCCGCCGTGCCGCCGCCGCCACCCCTCTGTTTTGATTGTGGTATAACCTTACCTCTTCACCTTGGGTAAGAGTTTTACCCTAATCTCTTCTCTTTTGAAAATCCCCAAATCTGATTTTTGAAACCCTAACCCTAACATTTTGATTTCAGCTGTTTAAACTTTGAAATTAAATGTGTATTTGTGCAATTGAGACTACAAATTGATGTTTTATTTAACTAATTTCATGATTCTAGGAATTAGAATGAGTTTTCCCAATTTAAGATATGAACCCTAAAAAACCCCAATTCGATTTTTTTTTTAATTGAAATTGGTTATGTTTTGTAAAATTAAGTATGCATTTATTTGACATTGGGACTGTTAATTTAAGTTCTGACAAATCAATTTCGCTTTTCTATAAGCAAATCTTATTTTTCCCCAAATTTGGTTTAGGGAGTCATAAAACCCAAATCTGACATTAGTTGAAATTGACTCATCCTTGTGAAATTAACTATGATTTAATGAAATTAGGACTTTTAATTGATGATTTATAAGTTTAATTTCATGATTCTTTAAGCAAAAACAAGGTTTCCCAAATTGTGTGTGATGAAACCTCTTTTGCCCGAATTGATTTTAATTGGAAAAATCAAAATCTACATTTTGTAAAGTTTAAGCTGACCTTTTCCAAACATGATTTTCCTTGAAAATGACCTTGTTTGTAATAAGATTAAGTGTTTAGATCAAATTAGAATGTGTTTGATTGATCATGTGTAATTGAATTTCTTGATTTCTGGTTGTTGCGTGTTGTTGGATTCTTTCTCTGAGACGTTTGACACGGCTATGCTTGCTTGATGGAGTAGATAGTTTACACTCTTGGAGCTAATGTGAGCATTAAGACGAGGATCCTTTTACTTGTCTTAAAAGGTAAGGGGAGCTTGCCTAGGGATATTCAATAACTATGTGCATGTGTGTATGTGTATGTGTTGAATTGAGTGTTGTGAATATTATTGTGATATTGAGCCAATACTTGAATAACTTGTTTACTTGAACTATTGTGATTATTACTTGAAGTTGAACATTTCTTGCTTTAAAGTGTTATGAATTATATATATGTGATGAACTGTTATTAACTGTGACATTTTTATTGTTGTGAATATATTGCTGTTGATTGAAGTTTGAGAAGCCGGACTTGAGTCTGTGCTCAATGATTATAAGGATTAAAAGCCTTAATAAACCTTGAATAGAACTTTGAAAGTGTTGGGTTCATTTATAAAAGTTTCTTGTCTAAAGTGCTTACTTTAAAAGAATAAGATTCTTGTTTTTAAAAGAAAAGTTGAAGTGATTTTGAGTCAATAGAAAATACCCTTTATGATCTAAAGTCTTGTACGAGAGAAAATCTTTTTCGAACTATGTGTTTTATGAAGGAAAAACCCTTTGAAAATATTTGACCATATTTCATCAAGGATTTCAAAGAGCAAATGAATTTCCTAAATGTTTTATAAAGAGTTTGCAAAGGAAAATGATTTTCTCCTAAATGACTTAGAAACATTCCGGTTACTTGGATAAGTGACCGAGGTTTTGTTTTGGATTTGATTTTCACTGAACGAAAAAGAATAAACACGTTGAAATGTGAATCTAGTATACGAGACGTCGGATACTAGTGTTCTGTAATATACACGTAGATCTTGGATCCGTGTCACGTTGTTGTGGACTTCGTGTCCTAATCACGTTGGTATGGACTTCGTGTCCTAATCACATTGTGATGAACGTTGTTAAAGGTGAATGTTGTTTTCTATGACCACAAGCCTAAGACTGGTGCATCGGTTCAAGGCGTTGTGACTGAGCACTCGGACTTCGAGTCCCGTGTTGATGTTGGAAAAATCTTAAGAGTTAAAGATTTATGAATAGTCGTTAGCCTTTGAGCTTCGACAACGTAAGAGAATGAACACAAAGAAGATGCTGAGAACAATTGTTTTTACATGCATTTTAGGCAGACGTGCCTCACATTGATAGGAGTGATGCCTTGATGATCAGGTATTCACAATACGATGTACCACTGCATCCTGGGATGGGACAGTGTGTTATTCAATCCATGAGCATGGAATACTGCATCCTGGGATGGGACAGTATGCTATGGATGTTTAGTCACTTAACGTGATGCCAAAGTGGTGGCAATTTGAGTTTGATCAACTCATAGAATGAT
Organism: Echinosophora koreensis; assembly: GCA_035048595.1. Lineage (NCBI taxonomy): Eukaryota > Viridiplantae > Streptophyta > Magnoliopsida > Fabales > Fabaceae > Echinosophora > Echinosophora koreensis. Next base: position 2,113,588 of record JAPCYP010000048.1, on the reverse strand, counting down.
GATGGGATCCCATGAGATTAAGTTAGAGCCTGAATATTGAAGTGTCATGCATTAATTTTATTAAACTGATTGTTCGGGTATGAGACCCTCTAATATAACACTTGCTATTTTATCTCTGAATAATAATTAAATGTGAATGTGCTGAGATGATGTATGTATCATGTGTATGGTTGTTGTATGATATATCCAATTGTCGGTATCTCACCCTTACAGATATATCAGGTTTCTTCTGGTTTCGCTATTGTACCTTGGTACGTTAGTACCGATGTTGCAGAGGAGTCTTTCTAAGTCGCTCGAAGACTTGGTTTTAACTATTTGATAGAGTGACCAGCTTAGGTTTTTGAGATGTTATAGATTTCTAATAGTATTTATTTGTATGGCTCAGAGAGCCTTTGTTTTGAATGTGAAGTTTATAGCTCGGAGAGCATTTCTTTTGAATGAAAATCTAAGATTTTTCCTTTGGGTCCTGTATAGCTTGTTGATGTAATTATTTCCAAAATAATACTGTCAGGATGTATTTTAGTGTAACTGAAATTATGGAATGAAAATGTAATTATTTTAGCAGGTGTTCTTTTACCTGTGTGCCGATCAAGGCTTAGGTTTGAAGTCGTGACAAATTGTAATACCCATTTTCAGACGCTTATATAATATATATAAATTATTTTTAATTTAAATTCCGCATGTGTTACATAGTAATACCTGGTGGGGGTGTTACAAAAAGAACACAGCGATATATCCTGGTTCGGCCACAAACTACCCACGTGGCCTACGTCCAGTCCTCAAGGCAATACCACCAAGGGTTTTCAATCAACTCTAGTTTTTAAACAGGATCAACTAGAACCTTTACAATAGAGAGCGCTCCTCACAGACCAGGGATATCACCTCCCCCAGTGAAAGAGTCTCAAGACAATAACCCAAGAGATATCACCTCTCTTGTCAACCAGAAGGAATATCACCTCCCTTGTAAATCACAAGGAATATCACCTCCCTTGTAAACACTTGGAAATCACATCCAAGAACACCCCAAGAGATATCCCCTCTCTTGAAAACAAGGTGTAGAAAAGTAATGTTTGAGTCACACGACTCTTACCAACAATATGTACTCTTAATAGTGCTGATTAAACAAATTGAAAAACAAATACAATAACACCTATATGGTGTATAGAATACTCAATATAATATGGTTAATGTGAAAGTGCAAGAGATAGTATAAAAAGATGTTTAACAGAGTTTTAGCACAGTGAAAAAGATAGCAGTGTATTGTTTTTGTTTGAAGGCTGCCTAAACTTGCTTTTATAGGAGAAAGGTGTTGGTTCAAAAGAAATTAGGTCAAGCCTCTTAAAATTCATTTTTGTCACAGCATAATCGATTATTACATTCTCATAATCGATTATTTAAACCAATTTCAGGAAGCGCCCACTTTGACAGAATAGTCATAATTGGTTACACTAATCGATTACGAGTCCACTGGCTTTCATATAAAAGGCTATAATTGATTACATAATCGATTACAGGGTTGCTGTTCGAAGCTCGTTTGAAGTCAGAGAGGACATAATCGATTATACAAAAACCATAATCGATTATTCTATTTCAAATTTTAAACTCAACGGCTTCAATGTTATAATTACTCATTAACACCAATTAAAGCCATTTAACCTTGACTCATAATCGATTATTGGATTACCATAATCGATTATGGCACGTATAAATTTGAATTTGAAAAGCTTGACAATTAAGAAATTGATTGCTCATTAAGTATGATTAATTGTCAGATTTTAACTCATGTTTAAAAGTATTTGGCACATGTTAAAAGTGTGTGTGTGAGACCAATATTAAATTGAGAACTCTACTTACCATTTACACACATTTTCTAAAACACACAATACAAATACTGAAATGCCCATTTTGCCCCTCATGCTTGCTTGCTTAATAACTTTTCCCTTTTTACACTTTAGTCCTTCCAGACCTTTCCCTTTTGTCATTCATCAAAACTAAATTACCTGTCAAGGCATATATTTACATTATCCCCCTTTTTGATGATGACAAACATCTCATGGAGGGATTTGCTTAAGAAATGGGTTAGAGCAGACAAATAAGATTTATCAGAGTTCTAAGCGCATTTTCTGTTCTACTCCCCCTCACTTTATGCATTCATTCAAATCCACTCCCCCTGAATCATGCATTCAGATAACTCTCCCCCTTTTGGCATTATCAAAAAGCGGGAAAAGTATTGATAAAGCAAGGCACATATTCAGAGTATTAAATATAGTTAAAAAGTATATGCATGCATCTGTGTAATTCAAACATAGTGTGCGGAAGCAAGTGCTAGGATAGTAAAAGAAATGATTCCCCCTTTAGCAAGTATATGATTGTTTCCCTTTGGCAAGCAAATATTTCTCCCCCTTTCTAAAATAATTTTTCAAAATAATATTTCAATTTTCTAAGGCATTGGAGAGAAGAATGTATAATGATGAAAGATCCTTTTCAAATAATTTTGAAGAGTTAAACAAGGTTCTACCATGCATAATCGATTATGTAATCGATTTTGACTCTTCTGGAAAGATACCTGCTTGCATAATCGATTATGCTAATCGATTAGAGGCATTCTGACTTTTGCCTTTCTGCTCCTCGTCCAAGCGTAATCGATTATGTGAATCGATTACGACCTTACTGACTTTTGCTATTTGTCTCATTTCAGCGCATAATCGATTCCTTTAATCGATTTTTGCCTTTCTGCTGCTCGTCTTCATCAAGGCTATCACAATCATCAAAGTCACTCCCTTCATCATTTTCAATCATGCATGCTTTGAGTGCATGGCCATTCTTTATCTTATTATCATTCTCCTCACTTTCCATGAGGCGATATAGTTCAAGCTCGTGTTCCTGCAATTTGCCAAACAAAGTAGCCAAAGACATATATGATAAATCTCTAGATTCAGATATAGCAGTTACTTTGGGTTGCCAATTTCTACTCAAACATCTAAGCACTTTATTTATCAAATCCTCATTATTAAAAGATTTCCCAAGAGCCCTAAGATGATTTATAATATGGGTAAAACGTTTCTGCATATCTATGCTTTCACCCTGTATCATCCTTAATAGCTCATACTCATGGGTCAATGTGTTCATCCTAGCCCTTTTGACCTCGGTAATAGCTTCATAGGTCAATTGAAGGGTGTCCCACATTTCTTTAGCGGTCTTGCAATTTGAGACCCTATATAACTTATCGTAGCTTAAAGCGGAAGTGATGATGTTCCTAGCTTTCAAATTGTATTGGACCTTTTTCTTTTCCGCGTCGGTCCAAAGATTTTTCGGTTTATCCACTAAAGCATCAATAACTTCATGCTTAGGGACAAATGGACAATTTTCCACAGAATCCCAAATATCAATATCAAAAACTTCCAAAAAAATTTGCATTCTTTCTTTCCAATAACCATACCCTTCACTATTGAAAGATGGGGGTCTGTTTACGGAGTTTCCCTCGTCACAAAAACGATTTGAAGTCATGTTACCTCTTGAGGCGGTTTCGCCCTTTATATCCAAGAGTTAAGCTTTGATACCACTTGTTGACAAGTGACTCCAAATACAAGAGGGGGCTGAATTGTGATTTTCAAAAACAATGGCAATTATAAAACTTTTTCCCTTTGAATATATTATGAAAAACAACTTTGTTAAATACGCGTGCGATTAAAAGCGTTTTGCAAAAGATAAAGCAGAAATAAAAAGATAAGGGATAAGGAAAGAACACAGCGATATATCTTGGTTCGGCCACAAACTACCCACGTGGCCTACGTCCAGTCCCCAAGGCAATACCACCAAGGGTTTCCAATCAACTCTAGTTTTTAAACAGGATCAACTAGAACCTTTACAACAGAGAGCACTCCTCACAGACCAGGGATATCACCTCCCCCAGTGAAAGAGTCTCAAGACAATAACCCAAGAGATATCACCTCCCTTGTAAACCACAAGAAATATCACCTCCCTCGTAAATAACAAGGAATATCACCTCCCTTGTAAACACTTGGAAATCACATCCAAGAACACCCCAAGAGATATCACCTCTCTTGAAAACAAGGTGTAGAAAAGTAAGGTTTGAGTCACACAATTCTTACCAAAAATACGTGCTCTTAATAGTGCTGATTAAACAAATTGAAGAACAAAAACAATAACACCTATATGGTGTATAGAATACTCAATATAATATGGTCAATGTGAAAGTGCAGGAGATAGCATAAAAAGATGTTTAACTGAGTTTTAGCACAGTGAAAAAGATAGCAGTGTATTGTGTTTGTTTGAAGGATGCCTAAACTTGCTTTTATAGGAGAAAGGTGTTGGTTCAAAAGAAATTAGGTCAAGCCTCTTAAAATTCATTTTTTTCGCAGCATAATCGATTGTTACATTCTCATAATCGATTATTTAAACCAATTTCAGGAAGCGCTCACTTTGACGGAATAGTCATAATTGATTACACTAATCGATTACGAGCCCAATGACTTTCATATAAAAGGCTATAATTGATTACATAATCGATTACAGGGTTTCTGTTTGAAGCTCGTTTGAAGCCCGAGAGGACATAATCGATTATACAAAAACCATAATCGATTATTCTATTTCAAATTTTAAACTCAACGGTTTTAATGTCACAATTTCTCATTAACACCAATTAAAGCCATTTAACCTTGACTCGTAATCGATTATTGGATTACTGTAATCGATTATGGCACGTATAAATTCGAATTTGAAAAGCTTGACAATTAAGAAATTGATTGCTCATTAAGTATGATTAATTGTCAGATTTTAACTCATTTTTAAAATTATTTGGCACATTTTAAAAGTGTGTGTGAGACCAATATTAAATTGAGAACTCTACTTACCATTTACACACATTTTCTAAAACACACAATACAAATACTGAAATGCCCATTTTGCCCCTCATGCTTGCTTGCTTAATAACTTTTTCGCTTTTTACACTTTAGTCCTTCCAGACCTTTCCCTTTTGTCATTCCTCAAAACTAAAGTACCTGTCAAGGGATATATTTACATTATCCCCCTTTTTGATGATGACAAACATCTCATGGAGGGATTTGCTTAAGAAATGGGTTAGAGCAGACAAATAAGATTTATCAGAGTTCTAAGCGCATTTTCTGTTCTACTCCCCCTCACTTTATGCATTCATTCAAATCCACTCCCCCTGAATCATGCATTCAGATAACTCTCCCCCTTTTGGCATTATCAAAAAGCGGGAAAAGTATTGATAAAGCAAGGCACATATTCAGAGTATTAAATATAGTTAAGAAGTATATGCATGCATCTGTGTAACTCAAACATAGTGTGCGGAAGCAAGTGCTAGGATAGTAAAAGAAATGATTCCCCCTTTAGCAAGTATATGATTGTTTCCCTTTGGAAAGCAAATATTTCTCCCCCTTTCTAAAATAATTTTTCAAAATAATATTTCAATTTTCTAAGGCATTGGAGAGAAGAATGTATAATGATGAAAGATCCTTTTCAAATAATTTTGAAGATTTAAACAAGGTTCTACCATGCATAATCGATTATGTAATCGATTTTGACTCTTCTGGAAAGATACCTGCTTGCATAATCGATTATGCTAATCGATTAGAGGCATTCTGACTTTTGCCTTTCTGCTCCTCGTCCAAGCGTAATCGATTATGTGAATCGATTACGACCTTACTGACTTTTGCTATTTGCCTCCTTTCTGCGCATAATTGATTCCTTTAATCGATTTTCGCCTTTCTGCTCCTCGTCTTCATCAAGGCTATCACAATCATCAAAGTCACTCCCTTCATCATTTTCAATCATGCGTGCTTTGAGTGCATGGCCATTCTTTATCTTATTATCATTCTCCTCACTTTCCATGAGGCGATATAGTTCAAGCTCGTGTTCCTGCAATTTGCCAAACAAAGTAGCCAAAGTCATATATGATAAATCTCTAGATTCAGATATAGCAGTTACTTTGGGTTGCCAATTTCTACTCAAACATCTAAGCACTTTATTTATCAAATCCTCATTATTAAAAGATTTCCCAAGAGCCCTAAGATGATTTATAATATGGGTAAAACGTTTCTGCGTATCTTGTATGCTTTCACCCTGTATCATCCTTAATAGCTCATACTCATGGGTCAATGTGTTCATCCTAGCCCTTTTGACCTCGGTAATAGCTTCATAGGTCAATTGAAGGGTGTCCCACATTTCTTTAGCGGTCTTGCAATTTGAGACCCTATATAACTTATCGTAGCTTAAAGCTGAAGTGATGATGTTCCTAGCTTTCAAATTGTATTGGACCTTTTTCTTTTCCGCGCCGGTCCAAAGATTTTTCGGTTTATCCACTAAAGCATCAATAACTTCATGCTTAGGGACAAATGGACAATTTTCCACAGAATCCCAAATATCAATATCAAAAACTTCCAAAAAAATTTGCATTCTTTCTTTCCAATAACCATACCCTTCACCATTGAAAGATGGGGGTCTGTTTACTGAGTTTCCCTCGTCACAAAAACGATTTGAAGTCATGTTACCTCTTGAGGCGGTTTCGCCCTTTATATCCAAGAGTTAAGCTTTGATACCACTTGTTGACAAGTGACTCCAAATACAAGAGGGGGGTGAATTGGGATTTTCAAAAACAATGGCAATTATAAAACTTTTTCCCTTTGAATATATTATGAAAAACAACTTTGTTAAATACGCGTACGATTAAAAGCGTTTTTGCAAAAGATAAAGCAGAAATAAAAAGATAAGGGATAAGGAAAGAACACAGCGATATATCTTGGTTCGGCCACAAACTACCCACGTGGCCTACGTCCAGTCCCCAAGGCAATACCACCAAGGGTTTCCAATCAACTCTAGTTTTTAAACAGGATCAACTAGAACCTTTACAACAGAGAGCACTCCTCACAGACCAGGGATATCACCTCCCCCAGTGAAAGAGTCTCAAGACAATAACCCAAGAGATATCACCTCCCTTGTAAACCACAAGAAATATCACCTCCCTTGTAAATAACAAGGAATATCACCTCCCTTGTAAACACTTGGAAATCACATCCAAGAACACCCCAAGAGATATCACCTCTCTTGAAAACAAGGTGTAGAAAAGTAAGGTTTGAGTCACACAATTCTTACCAAAAATACGCGCTCTTAATAGTGCTGATTAAACAAATTGAAGAACAAAAACAATAACACCTATATGGTGTATAGAATACTCAATATAATATGGTCAATGTGAAAGTGCAGGAGATAGCATAAAAAGATGTTTAACTGAGTTTTAGCACAGTGAAAAAGATAGCAGTGTATTGTGTTTGTTTGAAGGATGCCTAAACTTGCTTTTATAGGAGAAAGGTGTTGGTTCAAAAGAAATTAGGTCAAGCCTCTTAAAATTCATTTTTTTCGCAGCATAATCGATTATTACATTCTCATAATCGATTATTTAAACCAATTTCAGGAAGCGCTCACTTTGACGGAATAGTCATAATTGATTACACTAATCGATTACGAGCCCAATGACTTTCATATAAAAGGCTATAATTGATTACATAATCGATTACAGGGTTTCTGTTTGAAGCTCGTGTGAAGCCCGAGAGGACATAATCGATTATACAAAAACCATAATCGATTATTCTATTTCAAATTTTAAACTCAACGGCTTTAATGTCACAATTTCTCATTAACACCAATTAAAGCCATTTAACCTTGACTCATAATTGATTATTGGATTACCATAATCGATTATGGCACGTATAAATTTGAATTTGAAAAGCTTGACAATTAAGAAATTGATTGCTCATTAAGTATGATTAATTGTCAGATTTTAACTCATGTTTAAAATTATTTGGCACATGCTAAAAGTGTCTGTGAGACCAATATTAAATTGAGACCTCTACTTACCATTTACACACATTTTCTAAAACACACAATACAAATACTGAAATGCCCATTTTGCCCCTCATGCTTGCTTGCTTAATAACTTTTCGCTTTTTACACTTTAGTCCTTCCAGACCTTTCCCTTTTGTCATTCCTCAAAACTAAAGTACCTGTCAAGGCATATATTTACATTATCCCCCTTTTTGATGATGACAAACATCTCATGGAGGGATTTGCTTAAGAAATGGGTTAGAGCAGACAAATAAGATTTATCAGAGTTCTAAGCGCATTTTCTGTTCTACTCCCCCTCACTTTATGCATTCATTCAAATCCACTCCCCCTGAATCATGCATTCAGATAACTCTCCCCCTTTTGGCATTATCAAAAAGCGGGAAAAGTATTGATAAAGCAAGGCACATATTCAGAGTATTAAATATAGTTAAAAAGTATATGCATGCATCTGTGTAATTCAAACATAGTGTGCGGAAGCAAGTGCTAGGATAGTAAAAGAAATGATTCCCCCTTTAGCAAGTATATGATTGTTTCCCTTTGGCAAGCAAATATTTCTCCCCCTTTCTAAAATAATTTTTCAAAATAATATTTCAATTTTCTAAGGCATTGGAGAGAAGAATGTATAATGATGAAAGATCCTTTTCAAATAATTTTGAAGAGTTAAACAAGGTTCTACCATGCATAATCGATTATGTAATCGATTTTGACTCTTCTGGAAAGATACCTGCTTGCATAATCGATTATGCTAATCGATTAGAGGCATTCTGACTTTTGCCTTTCTGCTCCTCATCCAAGCGTAATCGATTATGTGAATCGATTACGACCTTACTGACTTTTGCTATTTGTCTCCTTTCTGCGCATAATCGATTCCTTTAATCGATTTTTGCCTTTCTGCTCCTCGTCTTCATCAAGGCTATCACAATCATCAAAGTCACTCCCTTCATCATTTTCAATCATGCGTGCTTTGAGTGCATGGCCATTCTTTATCTTATTATCATTCTCCTCACTTTCCATGAGGTGATATAGTTCAAGCTCGTGTTCCTGCAATTTGCCAAACAAAGTAGCCAAAGACATATATGATAAATCTCTAGATTCAGATATAGCAGTTACTTTGGGTTGCCAATTTCTACTCAAACATCTAAGCACTTTATTTATCAAATCCTCATTATTAAAAGATTTCCCAAGAGCCCTAAGATGATTTATAATATGGGTAAAACGTTTTTGCATATCTTGTATGCTTTCACCCTGTATCATCCTTAATAGCTCATACTCATGGGTCAATGTGTTCATCCTAGCCCTTTTGACCTCGGTAATAGCTTCATAGGTCAATTGAAGGGTGTCCCACATTTCTTTAGCGGTCTTGCAATTTGAGACCCTATATAACTTATCGTAGCTTAAAGCTGAAGTGATGATGTTCCTAGCTTTCAAATTGTATTGGACCTTTTTCTTTTCCGCGTCGGTCCAAAGATTTTTCGGTTTATCCACTAAAGCATCAATAACTTCATGCTTAGGGACAAATGGACAATTTTCCACAGAATCCCAAATATCAATATCAAAAACTTCCAAAAAAATTTGCATTCTTTCTTTCCAATAACCATACCCTTCACCATTGAAAGATGGGGGTCTGTTTACTGAGTTTCCCTCGTCACAAAAACGATTTGAAGTCATGTTACCTCTTGAGGCGGTTTCGCCCTTTATATCCAAGAGTTAAGCTTTGATACCACTTGTTGACAAGTGACTCCAAATACAAGAGGGGGGTGAATTGGGATTTTCAAAAACAATGGCAATTATAAAACTTTTTCCCTTTGAATATATTATGAAAAACAACTTTGTTAAATACGCGTACGATTAAAAGCGTTTTGCAAAAGATAAAGCAGAAATAAAAAGATAAGGGATAAGGAAAGAACACAGCGATATATCTTGGTTCGGCCACAAACTACCCACGTGGCCTACGTCCAGTCCCCAAGGCAATACCACCAAGGGTTTCCAATCAACTCTAGTTTTTAAACAGGATCAACTAGAACCTTTACAACAGAGAGCACTCCTCACAGACCAGGGATATCACCTCCCCAGTGAAAGAGTCTCAAGACAATAACCCAAGAGATATCACCTCCCTTGTAAACCACAAGAAATATCACCTCCCTTGTAAATAACAAGGAATATCACCTCCCTTGTAAACACTTGGAAATCACATCCAAGAACACCCCAAGAGATATCACCTCTCTTGAAAACAAGGTGTAGAAAAGTAAGGTTTGAGTCACACAATTCTTACCAAAAATACGCTCTTAATAGTGCTGATTAAACAAATTGAAGAACAAAAACAATAACACCTATATGGTGTATAGAATACTCAATATAATATGGTCAATGTGAAAGTGCAGGAGATAGCATAAAAAGATGTTTAACTGAGTTTTAGCACAGTGAAAAAGATAGCAGTGTATTGTGTTTGTTTGAAGGATGCCTAAACTTGCTTTTATAGGAGAAAGGTGTTGGTTCAAAAGAAATTAGGTCAAGCCTCTTAAAATTCATTTTTTTCGCAGCATAATCGATTATTACATTCTCATAATCGATTATTTAAACCAATTTCAGGAAGCGCTCACTTTGACGGAATAGTCATAATTGATTACACTAATCGATTACGAGCCCAATGACTTTCATATAAAAGGCTATAATTGATTACATAATCGATTACAGGGTTTCTGTTTGAAGTTCGTTTGAAGCCCGAGAGGACATAATCGATTATACAAAAACCATAATCGATTATTCTATTTCAAATTTTAAACTCAACGGCTTTAATGTCACAATTTCTCATTAACACCAATTAAAGCCATTTAACCTTGACTCATAATTGATTATTGGATTACCATAATCGATTATGGCGCGTATAAATTTGAATTTGAAAAGCTTGACAATTAAGAAATTGATTGCTCATTAAGTATGATTAATTGTCAGATTTTAACTCATGTTTAAAATTATTTGGCACATGCTAAAAGTGTCTGTGAGACCAATATTAAATTGAGAACTCTACTTACCATTTACACATATTTTCTAAAACACACAATACAAATACTGAAATGCCCATTTTGCCCCTCATGCTTGCTTGCTTAATAACTTTTCGCTTTTTACACTTTAGTCCTTCCAGACCTTTCCCTTTTGTCATTCCTCAAAACTAAAGTACCTGTCAAGGCATATATTTACATTATCCCCCTTTTTGATGATGACAAACATCACATGGAGGGATTTGCTTAAGAAATGGGTTAGAGCAGACAAATAAGATTTATCAGAGTTCTAAGCGCATTTTCTGTTCTACTCCCCCTCACTTTATGCATTCATTCAAATCCACTCCCCCTGAATCATGCATTCAGATAACTCTCCCCCTTTTGGCATTATCAAAAAGCGGGAAAAGTATTGATAAAGCAAGGCATATATTCAGAGTATTAAATATAGTTAAAAAGTATATGCAGGCATCAGTGTAATTCAAACAAAGTGTGTGGAAGCAAGTGCCAGTGTAGTAAAAGAAATGATTCCCCCTTTAGCAAGTATATGATTGTTTCCCTTAGGCAAGCAAATATTTCTCCCCTTTCTAAAATAATTTTTCAAAATAATATTTCAATTTTCTAAGGCATTGGAGAGAGGAATGTATAATGATGAAAGATCCTTTTCAAATAATTTTGAAGAGTTAAACAAGGTTCTACCATGCATAATCGATTATGTAATCGATTTTGACTCTTCTGGAAAGATACCTGCTTGCATAATCGATTATGCTAATCAATTAGGGGCATTCTGACTTTTGCCTTTCTGCTCCTCGTCCAAGCGTAATCGATTATGTGAATCGATTACGACCTTACTGACTTTTGCTATTTGTCTCATTTCAGCGCATAATCGATTTCTTTAATCGATTTTTGCCTTTCTGCTGCTCGTCTTCATCAAGGCTATCACAATCATCAAAGTCACTCCCTTCTTCATTTTCAATCATGCATGCTTTGAGTGCATGGCCATTCTTTATCTTATTATCATTCTCCTATATAGTTCAAGCTCGTGTCCTGCAAATTGCCAAACAAAGTAGCCAAAGACATATATGAAAAATCTCTAGATTCAGATATAGCAGTTACTTTGGGTTGCCAATTTCTACTCAAACATCTAAGCAATTTATTTATCAAATCCTCATTATTAAAAGATTTCCCAAGAGCCCTAAGATGATTTATAATATGGGTAAAACGTTTCTGCATATCTTGTATGCTTTCACCCTGTATCATCCTTAATAGCTCATACTCATGGGTCAATGTGTTCATCCTAGCCCTTTTGACCTCGGTAATAGCTTCATGGGTCAATTGAAGGGTGTCCCACATTTCTTTAGCGATCTTGCAATTTGAGACCCTATAGAACTCATCGTAGCTTAAAGCGGAAGTGATGATGTTCCTAGCTTTCAAATTGTATTGGACCTTTTTCTTTTCCGCGTCGGTCCAAAGATTTTTCGGTTTATCCACTAAAGCATCAATAACTTCATGCTTAGGGACAAATGGACAATTTTCCACAGAATCCATATCAATATCAAAAACTTCCAAAAAAATTTGCATTCTTTCTTTCCAATAACCATACCCTTCACCATTGAAAGATGGGGGTCTGTTTACTGAGTTTCCCTCGTCACAAAAACGATTTGAAGTCATGTTACCTCTTGAGGCGGTTTCGCCCTTTATATCCAAGAGTTAAGCTTTGATACCACTTGTTGACAAGTGACTCCAAATACAAGAGGGGGGTGAATTGGGATTTTCAAAAACAATGGCAATTATAAAACTTTTCCCTTTGAATATATTATGAAAAACAACTTTGTTAAATACGCGTACGATTAAAAGCGTTTTGCAAAAGATAAAGCAGATATAAAAAGATAAGGGATAAGGAAAGAACACAGCGATATATCTTGGTTCGGCCACAAACTACCCACGTGGCCTACGTCCAGTCCCCAAGGCAATACCACCAAGGGTTTCCAATCAACTCTAGTTTTTAAACAGGATCAACTAGAACCTTTACAACAGAGAGCACTCCTCACAGACCAGGGATATCACCTCCCCCAGTGAAAGAGTCTCAAGACAATAACCCAAGAGATATCACCTCCCTTGTAAACCACAAGAAATATCACCTCCCTTGTAAATAACAAGGAATATCACCTCCCTTGTAAACACTTGGAAATCACATCCAAGAACACCCCAAGAGATATCACCTCTCTTGAAAACAAGGTGTAGAAAAGTAAGGTTTGAGTCACACAATTCTTACCAAAAATACGCGCTCTTAATAGTGCTGATTAAACAAATTGAAGAACAAAAACAATAACACCTATATGGTGTATAGAATACTCAATATAATATGGTCAATGTGAAAGTGCAGGAGATAGCATAAAAAGATGTTTAACTGAGTTTTAGCACAGTGAAAAAGATAGCAGTGTATTGTGTTTGTTTGAAGGATGCCTAAACTTGCTTTTATAGGAGAAAGGTGTTGGTTCAAAAGAAATTAGGTCAAGCCTCTTAAAATTCATTTTTTTCGCAGCATAATCGATTATTACATTCTCATAATCGATTATTTAAACCAATTTCAGGAAGCGCTCACTTTGACGGAATAGTCATAATTGATTACACTAATCGATTACGAGCCCAATGACTTTCATATAAAAGGCTATAATTGATTACATAATCGATTACAGGGTTTCTGTTTGAAGCTCGTTTGAAGCCCGAGAGGACATAATCGATTATACAAAAACCATAATCGATTATTCTATTTCAAATTTTAAACTCAACGGCTTTAATGTCACAATTTCTCATTAACACCAATTAAAGCCATTTAACCTTGACTCATAATTGATTATTGGATTACCATAATCGATTATGGCACGTATAAATTTGAATTTGAAAAGCTTGACAATTAAGAAATTGATTGCTCATTAAGTATGATTAATTGTCAGATTTTAACTCATGTTTAAAATTATTTAGCACATGCTAAAAGTGTCTGTGAGACGAATATTAAATTGAGAACTCTACTTACCATTTACACACATTTTCTAAAACACACAATACAAATACTGAAATGCCCATTTTGCCCCTCATGCTTGCTTGCTTTATAACTTTTCGCTTTTTGCACTTTAGCCCTTCTGGACCTTTCCCTTTTGTCATTCATCAAAACTAAAGTACCTGTCAAGGCATATATTTACATTCTCCCCCTTTTTTATGATGACAAACATCTCATGGAGGGATTTGCTTAAGAAATGGGTTAGAGCAGACAAATAAGATTTATCAGAGTTCTAAGCGCATTTTCTGTTCTACTCCCCCTCACTTTATGCATTCATTCAAATCCACTCCCCCTGAATCATGCATTCAGATAACTCTCCCCCTTTTGGCATTATCAAAAAGCGGGAAAAGTATTGATATAGCAAGGCATATATTCAGAGTATTAAATATAGTTAAAAAGTATATGCAGGCATCAATGTAATTCAAACATAGTGTGCGGAAGTAAGTTCCAGGATAGTAAAAGAAATGATTCCCCCTTTAGCAAGTATATGATTGTTTCCCTTAGGCAAACAAATATTTCTCCCCCTTTCTAAAATAATTTTTCAAAATAATATTTCAATTTTCTAAGGCATTGGAGAGAAGAATGTATAATGATGAAAGATCCTTTTCAAATAATTTTGAAGAGTTAAACAAGGTTCTACCATGCATAATCGATTATGTAATCAATTTTGACTCTTCTGGAAAGATACCTGCTTGCATAATCGATTATGCTAATCGATTAGAGGCATTCTGACTTTTGCCTTTCTGCTCCTCATCCAAGCGTAATCGATTATGTGAATCGATTACGACCTTACTGACTTTTGCTATTTGTCTCCTTTCTGCGCATAATCGATTCCTTTAATCGATTTTTGCCTTTCTGCTCCTCGTCTTCATCAAGGCTATCACAATCATCAAAGTCACTCCCTTCATCATTTTCAATCATGCGTGCTTTGAGTGCATGGCCATTCTTTATCTTATTATCATTCTCCTCACTTTCCATGAGGTGATATAGTTCAAGCTCGTGTTCCTGCAATTTGCCAAACAAAGTAGCCAAAGACATATATGATAAATCTCTAGATTTAGATATAGCAGTTACTTTGGGTTGCCAATTTCTACTCAAACATCTAAGCACTTTATTTATCAAATCCTCATTATTAAAAGATTTCCCAAGAGCCCTAAGATGATTTATAATATGGGAAAAATGTTTCTACATATCTTGTATGCCTTCACCCTGTATCATCCTTAATAGCTCATACTCATGGGTCAATGTGTTAATCCTAGCCCTTTTGACCTCGGTAGTACCTTCATGGGTCAATTGAAGGGTGTGCCACATTTCTTTAGCGGTCTTGCAATTTGAGACCTTATAGAACTCATCGTAGCTTAAAGCTGAAGTGATGATGTTCCTAGATTTCAAATTGTATTGGACCTTTTTCTTTTCCGCGTCGGTCCAAAGATTTTTCGGTTTATCCACTAAAGCATCATTAACTTCATGCTTAGGGACAAATGGACCATTTTCCACAGAATCCCAAATATCAATATTAGAAGCTTCCAAAAAAATTTGCATTCTTTCTTTCAAATAACCATACCCTTCACCATTGAAAGATGGTGTTTACGGAGTTTCCCTCGTCACAAAAACTGTTTGAAGTCATGTTACCTCTGGAAGCGGTTTCGCCCTTTATATCCAAGAGTTAAGCTTTGATACCATTTGTTGACAAGTGACTCCAAACACAAGAGGGGGGTGAATCGTGATTTTAAAAAACAATGGCAATTATAAAACTTTTTCCTTTGAATATATTATGAAAAACAACTTTGTTAAATACGCGTACGATTAAAAGCGTTTTGCAAAAGATAAAGCGGAAATAAAAAGAAAAGCGATGAGAAAAGAACACAGCGATATATCCTGCTTCGGCCATAAACTACCCACGTGGTCTACGTCCAGTCCTCAAGGCAATATCACCAAGGGTTTTCAATCAACTCTAGTTTTTAAACAGGATCAACTAGAACCTTTACAACAGAGAGCACTCCTCACAGACCAGGGATATCACCTCCCGCAGTGAAAGAGTCTCAAGACAATAACCCAAGAGATATCACCTCTCTTGTCAACCACAAGGAATACCACCTCCCTTGTAAACCACAAGGAATATCACCTCCCTTGTAAACACTTGGAAATCACATCCAAGAACACCCCAAGAGATATCACCTCTCTTGAAAACAAGGTGTAGAAAAGTAAGGTTTGAGTCACACGACTCTTACCAACAATATGCACTCTTAATAGTGTTGATTAAACAAATTGAAGAACAAATACAATAACACCAATATGGTGTATAGAATACTCAATATAATATGATCAATGTGAAAGTGCAAGAGATAGTATAAAAAGATGTTTAACAGAGTTTCAGCACAGTGAAAAAGATAGCAGTGTATTGTGTTTGTTTGAAGGCTTTCTAAAGTTGCTTTTATAGGAGAAAGGTGTTGGTTCAAAAGAAATTAGGTCAAGCCTCTTAAAATTCATTTTTGTCGCAGCATAATCGATTATTACATTCTCATAATCGATTATTCAAACCAATTTCAGGAAGCACCCACTTTGACGGAATAGTCATAATTGATTACACTTATCGATTACGAGTCCACTGACTTTCATATAAAAGGCTACAATCGATTACATAATCGATTACAGGGTTTCTGTTTGAAGCTCGTTTGAAGTCAGAGAGGAGACAATTGATTATACAAAAACCATAATCGATTATTCTAGTTCAAATTTTAAACTCAACGGCTTTAATGTCATAGTTTCTCATTAACACCAATTAAAGCCATTTAACCTTGACTCATAATCGATTATTGGATTACCATAATCGATTATGGCACGTATAAATTTGAATTTGAAAAGCTTGACGATTAAGAAATTGATTGCTCATTAAGTATGATTAATTGTCAGATTTTAACTCATGTTTAAAATTATTTGGCACATGCTAAAAGTGTGTGTGTGAGACCAATATTAAATTGAGAACTCTACTTACCATTTACACACATTTTCTAAAACACGCAATACAAATACTGCAATGCCCATTTTGCCCCTCATGCTTGCTTGCTTTATAACTTTTCGCTTTTTGCGCTTTAGTCCTTCTGGACCTTTCCCTTTTGTCATTCATCAAAACTAAAGTACCTGTCAAGGCATATATTTACATTCTCCCCCTTTTTTATGATGGCAAACATCTCACGGAGGGATTTGCTTAAGAAATGGGTTAGAGCAGACAAATAAGATATATCAGAGTTCTAAGCGCATTTTTTGTTCTACTCCCCCTCACTTTATGCATTCATTCAAATCCACTCCCCCTGAATCATGCATTCAGATAACTCTCCCCCTTTTGGCATTATCAAAAAGCGGGAAAAGTATTGATAAAGCAAGGCATATATTCAGAGTATTAAATATAGTTAAAAAGTATATGCAGGCATCAGTGTAATTCAAACATAGTGTGCAAAAGCAAGTGCCAGGATAGTAAAAGAAATGATTCCCCCTTTAGCAAGTATATGATTGTTTCCCTTTGGCAAGCAAATATTTCTCCCCCTTTCTAAAATAATTTTTCAAAATAATATTTCAATTTTCTAAGGCATTGGAGAGAAGAATGTATAATGATGAAAGAGCCTTTTCAAATAATTTTGAAGAGTTAATCATGTAAAAGGTTCTACCATGCATAATCGATTCTGTAATCGATTTTGACACTTCTGGAAAGATACCTGCTTGCATAATCGATTATGCTAATTGATTAGAGGCATTCTGACTTTTTCCTTTCTGCTCCTCGTCCAAGCGTAATCGATTATGTGAATCGATTACGACCTTACTGACTTTTGCTATTTGCCTCCTTTCTGCGCATAATTGATTCCTTTAATCGATTTTTGCCTTTCTGCTCCTCGTCTTCATCAAGGCTATCACAATCATCAAAGTCACTCCCTTCATCATTTTCAATCATGCGTGCTTTGAGTGCATGGCCATTCTTTATCTTATTATCATTCTCCTCACTTTCCATGAGGCGATATAGTTCAAGCTCGTGTTCCTGCAATTTGCCAAACAAAGTAGCCAAAGTCATATATGATAAATCTCTAGATTCAGATATAGCAGTTACTTTGGGTTGCCAATTTCTACTCAAACATCTAAGCACTTTATTTATCAAATCCTCATTATTAAAAGATTTCCCAAGAGCCCTAAGATGATTTATAATATAGGTAAAACGTTTCTGCATATCTTGTATGCTTTCACCCTGTATCATCCTTAATAGCTCATACTCATGGGTCAATGTGTTCATCCTAGCCCTTTTGACCTCGGTAGTAGATTCAGGGGTCAATTGAAGGATGTCCCACATTTCTTTAGCGGTCTTGCAATTTGAGACCCTATAGAACTTATCGTAGCTTAAAGCTGATGTGATGATGTTCCTAGCTTTCAAATTGTATTGGACCTATTTCTTTTCCGCGTCGGTCCAAAGATTTTTCGGTTTATCCACTAAAGCATCATTAACTTCATGCTTAGGGACAAATGGACCATTTTCCACAGAATCCCAAATATCAATATCAGAAACTCCCAAAAAAATTTGCATTCTTTCTTTCCAATAACCATACCCTTCACCATTGAAAGATGGGGGTCTGTTTACTGAGTTTCCCTCGTCACAAAAACGGTTTGAAGTCATGTTACCTCTTGAGGCGGTTTCGCCCTTTATATCCAAGAGTTAAGCTTTGATACCACTTGTTGACAAGTGACTCCAAACACAAGAGGGGGGTGAATTGTGATTTTCAAAAACAATGGCAATTATAAAACTTTTTCCTTTGAATATATTATGAAAAACAACTTTGTTAAATACGCGTACGATTAAAAGCGTTTTGCAAAAGATAAAGCAGAAATAAAAAGATAAGGGATGAGAAAAGAACACAGCGATATATCTTGGTTCGGCCACAAACTACCCACGTGGCCTACGTCCAGTCCCCAAGGCAATACCACCAAGGGTTTCCAATCAACTCTAGTTTTTAAACAGGATCAACTAGAACCTTTACAACAGAGAGCACTCCTCACAGACCAGGGATATCACCTCCCCCAGTGAAAGAGTCTCAAGACAATAACCCAAGAGATATCACCTCTCTTGTCAACCGCAAGGAATACCACCTCCCTTGTAAACCACAAGGAATATCACCTCCCTTGTAAACACTTGGAAATCACATCCAAGAACACCCCAAGAGATATCACCTCTCTTGAAAACAAGGTGTAGAAAAGTAAGGTTTGAGTCACACGACTCTTACCAACAATATGCACTCTTAATAGTGCTGATTAAACAAATTGATGAACAAATACAATAACACCTATATGGTGTATAGAATACTCAATATAATATAGTCAATGTGAAAGTGCAAGAGATAGTATAAAAAGATGTTTAACAGAGTTTTAGCACAGTGAAAAAGATAGCAGTGTATTGTGTTTGTTTGAAGGCTGCCTAAACTTGCTTTTATAGGAGAAAGGTGTTGGTTCAACAGAAATTAGGTCAAGCCTCTTAAAATTCATTTTTGTCACAACATAATCGATTATTGCATTCTCATAATCGATTATTTAAACCAATTTCAGGAAGCACCCACTTTGACGGAATAGTCATAATTGATTACACTAATCGATTACGAGTCCACTGACTTTCATATAAAAGGCTATAATCGATTACAGGGTTTCTGTTTGAAGCTCGTTTGAAGTCAGAGAGGACATAATCGATTATACAAAAACCATAATCGATTATTCTATTTCAAATTTTAAACTCAACGGCTTTAATGTCATAATTTCTCATTAACACCAATTAAAGCCAATTAACCTTGACTTATAATCGATTATTGGATTACCATAATCGATTATGGCACGTATAAATTTGAATTTGAAAAGCTTGACAATTAAGGAATTGATTGCTCATTAAGTATGATTAATTGTCAGATTTTAACTCATGTTTAAAATTATTTGGCACATGCTAAAAGTGTGTGTGTGAGAGCAATATTAAATTGAGAACTCTACTTACCATTTACACACATTTTCTAAAACACACAATACAAATACTGAAATGCCCATTTTGCCCATCGTGCTTGCTTGCTTTATAACTTTTCGCTTTTTGCACTTTAGTTCTCCTGGACCTTTCCCTTTTGTCATTCATCAAAACAAAGTACCTGTCAAGGCATATATTTACATTATCATGATAGCTGTTTTGCCTACTTTGTGCCACTCTCATCTTTTCCCTGGATCATCCTTACTTTCTCTGTGGTTTCTTGCACTATCCCAGGTCCTAGCATAACATTCTCACTGGGTTCAGTCCAACACAAAGGTGTCCTACAACTCCTCCCATACAAAGCTTCATAGGGTGCCATCCCAATACTGGAATGGAAGCTGTTGTTGTAGGTGAACTCTATCAGGGGCAAAAACTTGTCCCAACTACCTGATTGTTCTAGCACACAACCTCTCAACAAGTCCTCTAAGGACTGGATGCTTCTCTCAGACTGACCATCAATCTGTGGGTGATAAGTTGAACTTAATCAAAGCTTGGTTCCTAAAGCCTCATGCAAACTATTCCAAAATCTAGATGTAAATGTAGGGTCTCTATTTGATACTATGCAAGAGGGTACACCATGTAGCCTAACTATCTCTTTGATGTGCAACCTAGCCAACTTCTCTAAGGGATATTCCATATTCATAGGGATAAAATGGGCAGACTTAGTCAATCTATCGACAATCTGTTAAGTCTCTAAAATGTCTGTGTGCATTTCCCTAAGTTTTGATGAAAACTAAACATTGGTTAATGATTTAATTAACCTACTTTGTGGCTGCTAACCTATCTACTTAGTGTACAGATCAGAAGATTACAAAACTCACCTGTCTGTCTACCTAAGTACCAACCTGTCCGTATAACCCAAAAAGTCAACCTGTCTGCTACTTAGGATTGTTGACTATGTGCAAACTGGTTTACAACCTGTCTCTGCTCTAACACTTCAACTTGTCTATGGTTCTTTGTTAAAGAACTCGAAGTACAGGAAGCTTTTGCAAGCTGTCCCCTCATGAAGAATACTCTGAGAACTCTCTCTCATGCTTATCAAGAAACTCAGAAGTGCTCTCTCTCAAGCAACCTAGGAAGTCAGAGACAAACTTCCAGTTAAAGAATGTTTCCAACATGCTATATTCCCTAGTATTTTCAGTTATTACACAAAGGGAAATGTACTCTACAAAAGTACAAAAGCACTCTGCACAACTCTGAGTTGGCGTCTACACGATGCATAAAGCTATTATCCTTCATGTTAGAGTACAACCAACGTCTCCATTGCATTAATGGCTGCCCAGAACGACTATATTGCTTTTAATGAAGCTCTGCTTGAAGCCATCGTTGCAAGGAATGTCTCTAACGGGTATTAAATGTTTGAAGGCTATAAATACAGAAGTCATTGAAGATGAACACATCAGAGTTTACAAAGCATTAAAGAGCCATTACTCTGTTCATTTATTCACTCTGTATTCTTCAATCATTTGAAGTTATTACGCAGACTTTCCTAAGCTTTACATTTAAACCACTCTCTGAGTGTTAGTGAAAGATCTGTCTGTCTGTAAGTGTATTTATTAAAAACCAAACTCTCAAACAAATCTGAGTGAGCCTGAAGAGGCTAGGTGTGCAAAGAATACTTGTGTTGGAGCCTGAAGAGGCTAGGTGTGCAAGCAATACTTGGAGTCTGTAACCTTATCAGTTATAGTGGATAAATCTTGGTGCTGCCAAGGACTGGACGTAGCTCTTTGTGTTAAAGAGTGAACCAGGATAAATCACTGTGTTAATCTCTCTTTCCCTAATCTCTTTAGTTGTTTTGATTATATATCATCTGTTTACTAACTAAGGGGTTAAAACTGTTTTTATCAAGCTTATCTTTCATCTGTATACGTGTGTTGTTTTCTGAGAAAACTACAACAGACAAGTGACCTGTCTGTGTAACCTTTTACACCTGTCCGAACTTAGCTTCTGCATGCAAAAAGTTTTTAACTTTATTTTAATTCTGATAAACACAATTCAACCCCCCTTCTCGTGTTTATAGTTGTCTATTTCAGTTGGTATCAGAGCTCAGCCTCTGGGTTGAGCATCTAACAGTGTAGAGGTAAAAGATCCTGAAGAATAGACATGACTGCTGGAGCTAGTGGAAGTCACCAGACTGAAGGAGCCTCCTTAACCAGACCTCCATTCTTCAATGGAGAAAACTACAACTATTGGAAAGATAGATTTCAATGGTTCATTCTATCTACAAACTCTGATCTCTGGGATGTCATCACAGATGGTCCTTTCATTCCTAAAAATGATGACAACACTGACAAGCCAAAAGCTCAGTGGACTCCTGCAGAAAAGGCAAAGTGGGAGCTGAATCACAAAGCCAGATACAACATTATTTGTGCTCTCAGTCCTGATGAGTTTGAAAAGGTCTGTGCCTGTGATTCTGCCAAAGAAATATGGGACACCTTAGCTGTCACACATGAAGGAACAGCCAAAGTCAAAGAATCAAAAATTGCCATACTTGTCAGAAAGTATGAACTGTTTCTCATGGAGGAAGGAGAATGTATTGCTCAAATGATAGGGAGATTCCAAACTATCATCAATGGTCTAAAGTCTCTTGGCAAAGTTTACTCTAATGCTGAGAAGGTTGGAAAGATACTTAGGAGCCTGCCTAAGCAGTGTAGACCTCTGGTAACTGCTATCTCTCAAGCCAAAGATCTTACCACCTTGACTATGGATGAACTCCTTGGAACACTTACTGTTCATGAGCAAGAACTTGGAGATGAAGTCTCAACAAAGAAGGGCAAATCAATTGCTCTGAAGGCTGATCAAAAGTCTTCCAAAGCTTCTAAATCTTTGAAAGCAGACGAGTCATCCAGTGATGCTGACCTGTCTGAACCAGAGGATTCTGAAAGTGATGAAGAACTATCTCTCCTAACCAGAAAGATAAAGCTTCTCTTACAGAAAAAGAAGTTCAGAAAAGATAAGCCATTCAGAAGATTCAACAAGGACAAGAACTTCAAAGATTCCACTTCAACAGACAAGAACTCAATTGTCTGCTATGAGTGCAAGAAACCAGGTCACATCAAAGCAGAATGTCCTCAACTCAAGAAAGCCCCGTTTAAGAAGTTCTTCAAAAAGAAGAAGAAAGGAATGATGGCTACTTAGGAAGATCTAGAGTCAACATCTTCTGATGAGGAGACAGAGGAAGAAGCAAATCTCTGCCTAATGGCTAATACTGACTCAGATTCAGATAATGAGGTAAATTCTGATTATGAGGAATTACTTGATGCCTATGAAGAATTGCTGGAGGAATCCAACTGCTTATCTAAGGCTTTCAAATCTCTCAAGAGAGATCATGTTAAGCTCCTCAGTGAGCATAAACAGAAATCTCTAGAGTGTGAGAAATTTGCCAAGGAGAACAGTGAGCTGAAGACTGAAAAATCTAATGAAGCAAAGATCTCTAGTGATACATCACAGTCTGAAGAAGTTGAAAAACTTCAACAGAAAGTGGAAGAGCTCACTTCTGATCTTGCCAAATTTGTTAATGGTAGAGAAAATCTGACCAAGCTGCTTGGTTGTCAGAGGCACTCCCTTAACAAGGAAGGTATAGGATATGTCCATCAGATACATCATAAAGTATCAACTAAGCACTCTAAAGTGTCTACTACATCTACTTCTATTAAATCCATACCTGTCTGTAATTTCTGTGGAAAGAATGGACATGTTATGTCTAAGTGTCTTCATAAGAAAAGAAGGAAGTCTTCACAGACTCCTAGAACTAACAGAAAAGGACCCAGAAAACTATGGGTACCTAAAGATCAAATAATCTCTGTTGCAGATGTCCTCAACAGCACAAAGAAAACACCTCTGCTGGTACCTGGACAGTGGCTACTCGCGACACATGACAGGAGAAAGGTCTATGTTCCTAGACCTCCAACTTAAGAAAGGAGGACATGTGGCATTTGGGGGAAATCAGAAAGGGAAGGTTATAGGAATTAGTACTATTGGTGGTAAACCTCCTCTTCCCTCTATATCAAATGTTCTTATGGTTAAAGGATTAAAACACAATTTGCTAAGCATAAGTCAATTATGTGACAGTGGATTTGATGTTTCCTTTACCAAAGATTTCTGTATAGTTAAAGATCTAAGTGGCAAAACCCTCTTTTCAGCTAAAAGGCAACAAAATCTGTATAAGATTGAACTGACTGATCTCTCAGATCAAAGTGTAACCTGTCTGATATCTAAAGAGGATGAAAGATGGTTGTGGCACAAGAAACTAGGACATGCTAGTATGAAATTAATTTCAAAACTAAAAAGGGATAACCTTGTGAGAGGATTGCCTGATATTAGTTTCAAGAAAGATGTTTTGTGTGATGCATGTCAGAGAGGTAAGCAAATAAAATCAAGTTTCAAATCTAAAAACCAAGTATCAACCTCTAGACCTCTTCAGTTGTTACACATGGATCTGTTTGGACCAGTTAGTGTTGCTAGCTTAGCTGGAAGGAAATATGGATTTGTCATAGTTGATGACTATTCTAGATATACACGGGTACTCTTCTTAACCCACAAGGATGAGTCTTTTAAGGCTTTCTCAGTATTCTGTAAAAGAGTACAAAATGAGCAGGGTTTCTGCATTTCTACTCTTAGAAGTGACCATGGGGGAGAATTTGAAAATGAGCAGTTTAGACAGTTCTGTGAGGAGAATGGGATCTCTCACAATTTCTCTGCACCTAGAACTCCTCAACAAAATGGAGTGGTTGAGAGAAAGAACAGATCTCTGCAAGAGATGGCTAGATCTATGCTCAATGAAAATAATCTCCCTAAGTACTTCTGGGCAGAAGCAGTAAACACAGCCTGTTATGTACAAAACAGAATACTCATTAGGCCTTTTCTAAAGAAGACTCCCTATGAACTGTGGAAAGGAAAAAGCCCCAACATTTATTACTTTCATGCATTTGGATGTGAATGCTTCATCTTAAATACCAAGGATCAACTTGGAAAATTTGACTCTAACACAGATTTGGATACTCTGAAATGTCTAAAGCTTTTAGAATTTACAATTCTAGAACATCTGTTATTGAAGAATCTGTTCATGTCAAATTTAATGATAACTTAAAGACTGATAAGGAATTGTCAGATCTAGAAGATGATCTTGCAGGTCTTGATATAAACAAGTCAGAAGATCAACAACCTGACTTAACCAAATCAGAACCTGAAGCAGAACCAGACAGACAAGTGGAGCAGACAAGTCAACAGACAAGTCAAGACCCCCTTGAAAGAGACTGGAAATTCAAAACTCATCATCCTAAGGATCTCATTATTGGAAATCCCTCAGAAGGAGTGAGAACCAGATCCACTTTAAGAGAATCAAGCAACGTGGCCTTTATGTTAGAAATAGAGCCAAAACACATTGAAGAAGCTCTTGATGATGAAAGCTGGATTCTTGCTATGCAAGAAGAACTCAACCAGTTCACCAGAAATGATGTCTGGACACTTGTCTCCAAACCCAAAAACAAGTCTGTCATTGGAACAAGATGGGTCTTCAGAAACAACTTAGATGAAGATGGCAAAGTTGTCAGAAACAAGGCAAGGTTAGTAGCTCAAGGCTACAACCAACAAGAAGGTATTGACTATACTGAAACCTTTGCACCTGTAGCTAGAATAGAAGCTATTCGCATACTGATGTCATATGCTGCACAACACCAAATCACTCTTTTTCAAATGGATGTGAAAAGTGCTTTTCTCAATGGAATAATTGAAGAAGAAGTTTATGTTAAACAACCCCCTGGTTTTGAAGATACTGATAAACCAGATCATGTTTTTAAACTTAAAAAGGCATTATATGGTTTAAAGCAAGCACCTAGGGCATGATATGATAGACTAAGCTCTTTTCTCATGCATAATGGTTTTACAAGAGGTCAAGTAGATACTACTCTGTTTAAGAAAAGCTCTAAAGAAAATTTCATTATAGTCCAAATATATGTTGATGATATTATTTTTGGAGCAACTAATGAAAAGCTGTGCAAGGATTTTTCAAAGCTGATGCAAGCAGAATTTGAGATGAGCATGATGGGAGAATTGAAGTTCTTCCTTGGTCTACAAATCAAACAGACAAGTGATGGAATCTACATCCATCAACAAAAGTATATCAAGGAAATGCTCAAGAAATACAAAATGGAAAGTGCTAAACTTATAAAAACTCCCATGGAAACCAATGCAAAACTAAGTAAAGATAATGAAGGTAAAAAGGTAGACCAAACTGTCTACAGAGGTATGATTGGATCTTTACTGTACTTAACCTCAAGCAGACCTGATATTCAATTTAGTGTCTGCATGTGTGCTAGATTTCAATCTGACCCAAGAGAATCTCATCTTAAAGCTGTCAAGAGAATATTTAGATATTTGCTTGGTACTACTAATCTTGGTTTGCTATATTTAAGAACTAAAGAATACAGATTAGTGGGATTCTGTGATGCTGACTTTGCTGGAGACAGAATAGAAAGAAAAAGCACCAGTGGAGGATGCCACTTCATTGGAGCAAATTTAGTCTCTTGGTCAAGCAAAAGGCAGACAACTATTGCTCTATCTACTGCTGAAGCAGAATATATCTCAGCTGCTAGTTGTTGCTCTCAACTCTTATGGGTAAAACATCAACTTGAGGATTACTCTATTTTTGAGCATAATATATCTGTATGGTGTGATAATTCAAGTGCTATCTGCTTAACTAAAAATCCAATTCAGCATTCTAAGGCTAAGCATATAGAAATCAAACATCACTTCATTAGAGATTATGTTCAGAAAGGTATCTTTGATATTAAGTTTGTTAAAACTGAAAATCAATGGGCTGATATCTTCACTAAGCCTTTAGCAGAAGAAAGATTTTTATTTATTAGAGATAATTTAAACATGCATTGTATTGTTGAATGAAATGTCTGAGTTTTGAACTGTCTGTGATCACCTGTCTGACTCTGCTGAGTCACTATGCTGAAACTCAATAGTTTTATTAAAATGGTTATTATTTATTTATTTATTTAATACCATTTGTTAATATAAAGCTAATCATGGACACGACAGTTTTTACCTCGAAACCATGTTTTCATTATGTCTTAAGTGGGCGCTACAGTTCCCCACATAAATCGTGCCATTCTTAATTAAAAATGTCTTTCTTCTCTCTCCTGCTTTTACTGCTTTAAAAGGCAATCTTCAGAAAGTTTCAAACTTTATCCTTCTCAAAAGCCCTAAGTCTTTTCGTCTTCGTCTTCCTCTCGTTCAAACCCTTCTCTCTTCCAAAACTCTCATTCTTTCTTCTCTAAAAAATGGCATCTTCAAAGCGTTTGTCTCCAAAAGAGATTGCTGAGAAATATGAAATGAGAATAGCTGACGTTGAGAAGATTCTACCAGGAAAGACTGTTGATCTCCAACAGATGAAGAAATGGGGAATGGATGTCACTGAAGAGTTGGAATACTCTAAGTGGACAGCCTTCTTTGATATCAAGGAGCTGGTCCATCCCAAGCTTGTCAGAGACTTCTGGAGAAATGCTGTGGTCATCACCAATGTGGTTGATGGAACCAAGAGCTTCAAGGCTCAAATGTCAGCTGATGTGACTCTTCAGTTTCCCATTAGCTCTCTGGAATTGGCAACCAGATGCCCAAGGATTGGAACTGCCTTCAGACCTGACTGGGAAGATTAGGTAGGAACTGAAAATGTCAATATTGCTATATATGGAGTTCCCAACCCTGAGAACAAGAAGCCTGTCTGCATGGTGCCCAAGTGCAGGTTCTTGCACAAGCTGCTTCTGGAGTGTGTGATGCCCAAAAAAGGATCACGAGACAATGTGACCAAGTTGGACAGATTTGCTCTGTACCACTTGATTCACAAAATCAAGATAGACATCAATGATCTCATCTACATGTATCTTGAGTCTCTGATCAGAAGGACAAACATGCCTACCTACCCTTATGGAATGCTGCTGACAAGGGTTTTTAGGAACAAGATATTTGTTCCAACTGATGTCCATTTTGTGGACATGGCTCTGCCCATAGACAAGAAGGTCTTGTCTATGATGGGGATTGAAGGAATCCCTCTGGAGGATGAAGAAGAAGATAAGAAGAAAAAGAAGAAGCCTGCTGCTGAGCAGAAGCTGAAAGAAAAAGCAGAAGAACCAGCTGATTCCACTGGTGAATCAGAGTTTCCAATCTCTGAGAGAATTTGGAAACTTGCTGGAAAGGTTGCCAGACAGGATCAGAGGCCTGAGGAACCCACAGCTTCTGAAGGATCTGCTGAGACAGTTGAGCCTCTCAGATTCAAACTGAAGAAGCCCTCTCCCAAGAGGAAGACCAGTGAGGCTGGAAAATCTGGTGTGGTTTCTGCACAACCCACCAAGAGGATAAGACTGGTGAAGACCTTTTACCAAGGTCAGACAAGTGGAGTCTGAGCCTAGTAAAGAGGAAGCACCTGCTCAGGGGGAGCAGACATCTCCACCCTCAGAGGAGCCTAGGGAGATCAAACCTCTTGATCTGGGATTCATTCCCAGAAAAAGAAGGTCAGGCTACTCTATGCCTGTGGTGGCTGTTGCTGAAAGGGAAGCAGTCCCTGCAGAAGAGCCTGCTGCTGTTGCTGCTACTGCAACCTCTGCTGACTTGTCTGCTGGAACACAGACAGTTGGTCATCATGAAGATACTTCTCTGTCCCCTTCAAGGAAGAAAGCAAGACACTTTGAAGATCAGCTCTTCACCTTTCCTTCTGCACCATGCTCTCCCTTTCACCTAGGTATTCCAGATTCTGTTGTTTGTTCCCCCTCTGCCCTTTTTGTCAAGACTTTATCTATTGCCTCCCCTTTTCATTCACCTGTCTCCTCTCACCCCACCCAAACATCTTTTGATGTTGTGTCTGATGTATGTCAGTACACAGTTGTTCACAGGGACTCAACTCCCAGAGAATAATCTGGCATATCATCTAGACTGTTTGTGAGTGATTTGCAATCTCTTATGACTGCAAGTGTATCTCACTTATCTGTCATCCCTTCTCCTCCACCTCACATTCTGAACCCATGTAGGGAGATTTTCTTTTATCCCCCTATTGTGTTGTTCATTAGAACATTGGAAGGATCTCACTATCCTGCCTCTGTTGTGATGTTACCCTCTAGGTCTAGATACTTCTTTCTTTTAGTCACAGGGTCTAATTCATTCTTTTCTCACATAGACTCTCTCTTACCCCTACCTCCATCTGTCTTAGCAAATCAACCTCTTCCCCCTCCTATTCAAATAAGAGTCACTCGTCTGTCTCTTTGTGAAAGACTCTCCTGTGTCTTTCCCTCTCCTGATTTTGACCCAGTCAGAATCACTCTTCTGTTTAAGATAGCTTTTCTTCCTTTATTCTTTTTCAGAACCATCCATCAGCTTTTCTTTCCCCGTGTCTCCTCACCTTTCTCTGTACCTAAGGCACCCCCAGTTTTAGCCTTACCCTGGTATCCAACCCTGTCTACTGCTTCAACCAGCTTGTCTACAGAAGTCTCCTCCTCTCAGATGGTGGATTCAGATAGCTTCAATCTTCTTAAGACTGAGCTAGAAGAAGTCAGAAGACAATTGGATGCAGAGAGGCATGCTAGGCTGCTGTTAGAACAGAAAGTTGATTCCTTGTATCTTCTTTTTAATCAGCCTAGATAAGTAGTTGTAGGAACTGCCTTATAAATGAAATGCTTATGATGAATACAAATCAATATTACTTTATCTTTCTTATTTTCTCTTTATTGTCTCTTTTTCTCTCCACTGTTATCTGTTTACTCTTTTTGTTGCTGACAAAAGGGGGAGAAAAGTGCAAGATGATTACTGTAAAATGATTGGAGAAAATTATGTGATGGTTATATGCTAAGTGTTCTGGAGAATATAACAATTGGTAAAAATTTTAATTCTCTGATATACTCTGATATTTTGAACTTAAACCTGCTGCATATTGCTCTGATACTCTTTATTGAACACAAATGCATATGTCTGCACATATAGAAAATATCAACCTGTCTACTTTCTGTTATTCTGTACTCTGATATTTTCAAAGGTTCATTAAATCATCTGAATGTTTGTCATCATAAAAAAGGGGGAGATTGTTAAGTCTCTAAAATGTCTGTGTGCATTTCCCTAAGTTTTGATGAAAACTAAACATTGGTTAATGATTTAATTAACCTACTTTCTGGTTGCTAACCTATCTACTTAGTGTACAGATCAGAAGATTACAAAACTCACCTGTCTGTCTACCTAAGTACCAACCTGTCCGTATAAGCCAAAAAGTCAACCTGTCTGCTGCTTAGGATTGTTGACTATGTGCAAACTGGTTTACAACCTGTCTCTGCTCTAACACTTCAACTTGTCTATGGTTCTTTGTTAAAGAACTCGAAGTACAGGAAGCTTTTGCAAGCTGTCCCCTCATGAAGAATACTCTGAGAACTCTCTCTCACGCTTATCAAGAAACTCAGAAGTGCTCTCTCTCAAGCAACCTAGGAAGTCAGAGACAAACTTCCAGTTAAAGAATGTTTCCAACATGCTTTATTCCCTAGTACTTTCAGTTATTACACAGAAAGGGAAATGTACTCTGCAAAAGTACAAAAGCACTCTGCACAACTCTGAGTTGGCGTCTACACGATGCATAAAGCTATTATCCTTCATGTTAGAGTACAACCAATGTCTCCATTGCATTAATGGCTGCCCAGAACGACTATATTGCATTTAATGAAGCTCTGCTTGAAGCCATCGTTGCAAGGAATGTCTCTAACGGATATTAAATGTTTGAAGGCTATAAATACAGAAGTCATTGAAGATGAACACATCAGAGTTTACAAAGCATTAAAGAGCCATTACTCTGTTCATTTATTCACTCTGTATTCTTCAATCATTTGAAGTTATTACGCAGACTTTCCTAAGCTTTTACATTTAAACCACTCTCTGAGTGTTAGTGAAAGATCTGTCTGTCTGTAAGTGTATTTATTAAAAACCAAACTCTCAAACAAATCTGAGTGAGCCTGAAGAGGCTAGGTGTGCAAAGAATACTTGTGTTGGAGCCTGAAGAGGCTAGGTGTGCAAAGAATACTTGTGTTGGAGCCTGAAGAGGCTAGGTGTGCAAACAATACTTGGAGTCTGTAACCTGATCAGTTATAGTGGATAAATCTTGGTGCTGCCAAGGACTGGACGTAGCTCTTTGTGTTAAAGAGTGAACCAGGATAAATCACTGTGTTAATCTCTCTTTCCCTAATCTCTTTAGTTGTTTTGATTATATATCATCTGTTTACTAACTAAGGGGTTAAAACTGTTTTTATCAAGCTTATCTTTCATCTATATACGTGTGTTGTTTTCTGAGAAAACTACAATAGACAGGTGACCTGTCTGTGTAACCTTTTACACCTGTCCGAACTTAGCTTCTGCATGCAAAAAGTTTTTAACTTTATTTTAATTCTGATAAACACAATTCAACCCCCCTTTTCGTGTTTATAGTTGTCTATTTCACAATCTATCCACACAACCCATATAGCATCACAACTAGCTGGAGTCCAGACACGAAATCCATAGGGATATTATCCTATTTCCATTATGGGATGATCAAGGGTGTCTCTGGTGTTCTATCTTAGCCTTTTGGCACACTAGGCACACATAGACAAACTCAGCCACATCCTTTTTCATCATAGGCCACCAAAACATACGCTTTAAATCCCGATACATCTTAGCGGTACCTGGATACACACTCAATTCACTCCTATGTCCTTCCTCAAGGATCAAATTCCTGTGCTCCGGAACATCAGGTATACAAACTCTATTTTGAAACCTCAAAACTCCATCGCTTCCTTCCTTAAAGCTAAGGTCTCTACCTTGAGCAAGCAGCTCTCTCTGGCTTAAGAGGTAAACATCTACCTTCTGACCTTCTCTAATCTGATCCATCAAGCTGTTTGTAATCTTCAACATTC
The DNA here is from genome assembly GCA_035048595.1 of Echinosophora koreensis. Lineage (NCBI taxonomy): Eukaryota > Viridiplantae > Streptophyta > Magnoliopsida > Fabales > Fabaceae > Echinosophora > Echinosophora koreensis. The sequence goes on along the minus strand of JAPCYP010000048.1, from coordinate 2,081,686 downwards.
CAAGCCTAATACTCTTAGGGGTAACTTCCCATTCTAAGCTCAAGTCTCTAAACTTTTCTATCAGATCTATTTCCCTAGCCATCAAAGCCGAGACATGGAAGGTCTTTCTACTTAAGGCATTTGCCACTACATTGGCTTTTACTCGGTGGTAGGTCAACTCAAAATCATAATCCTTAAGGAATTCCATCCATCTACGTTACCTCATATTGAGCTCTTTTTGGTCAAACAGGTATTTTAGACTCTTATGATCACTAAAAACCTCAAACTTAGATCCATAAAGATAATGCCTCCAAATCTTCAAGGCAAACACTACAACTCCTAATTCCAAATCATGGGTAGGTAATTCTTCTCATGGGTTTTCAACTGCCTAGAAGCATAGGCCCCTACTTTACCATTCTGCATCAACACACCACCTAAACCTTGCTTAGAAGCATGGCAGTACACTACGAAAGGTTCATCAGGATTGGGTAAAACTAACACTGGTGCTGACGTTAACCTACCCTTTAAGGTTTGGAAACTCTCCTCACACTTAGAGTCCCACACAAAAAGCTGTCCTTTCTTGGTGAGACGGGTCAAGGGTAAAGCTATCTTAGAGAAACCCTCTATAAACCTTCTATAGTACCCTGCTAAACCCAAGAAACTCCTAATCTCGGTCACTGACTTTTGTGCTTCCCAGTGGAGCACCGTCTCTACCTTAGCCGGATCCACAGCTATCCCACCTTTAGAGATGACATGTCCTAAGAAACTCACCTCTTCTAACCAAAACTCGCACTTAGACAACTTGGCATACAACTGCTTCTCTTTAAGGGTCTGCAAGACAATCCTCAAGTGTCACTATAGTAAAATTAACTTTTAGTGGCAATTATTTACTAGCAATAAGTTAATTGCTATTAATTCATTTTTTAAACTAGATTATTTGTGTCTAATAAGTATTAGCCAGTAATTCTTATGCTCACAAATCACAATTACAATAAATTCTCACTTTTATTAATTTATTTTTATTTCCCCTCCACATTTCTGGAACTACCATTCGTCATTTCAAACTACCTATTCTCATCTTTCTTCCACTCTCTTCATTTTGTCTCAGAGGCAATTTATTGTTTTCATTCAAACATGACCAAGAGATATCTTCTCCATGCAAACCACACTTCTCCGTCTTCATCATAGCAGCAATAGAAGCACCACTCTTCTCTCAGGTTCAAGGGTTACTCTCATCAAAGGAAGGTTAGTTTCTTCCTTAATTAGTGTGGATATTTTTTTTGTTTGGATTTGAATTTGAGTTTCATTTGTTTGGTGCACCAAAATTGTGTTCATATTACAATTAGTGATTTTTTTTTCTTAAGAAAAGAATAAATTCATTTAGATGATTATTTTTAATCTTTGATGTTGAGGGGTGTTAAAGTAGTTGTGACCATGGATATAATATTGAATTCTAATTCTATGAGAATCAAGTTGTTAGATTGAACATAATCTGTTTGAGAAAATCCTTGAATCAATTGCTCAATGTGTTATTTAATTTTATGTGCTGTATAAGATGCAAATTTGTAGTGAACTTCAATATGTTAATCCATGTTTTTAGATTTTTGTATGATAAAAATGGTTGAACTTCTTATTATTGGTTGAACAAGCGCTCCACTGTGCACCTCATCTCCCTCCCAGGGATTTCAACAAGTTCAAGTCCATGCACATGTATGACATTGTGCTAAAGAACAAGAACTACTTAGAAGTTAGGACATGTGGCTATATAAACATATATAATACCTCCTGCATGGCCTTTGGGCAGGGTACCCTACTTGTTGGGTGTCACTGGTTATGTACCCTTCCATATTGAATTCTTGCACTGATTTCTTTGCTTCTTTTACTATATATATAGCTGTACAAGTGGTTTGATGTTAGATTAGTGGCCATGGGGTGGATGTCTATCTCTAATTTGTCATGGTGACATTAATCTGTGTATTATGAGTTTGTGTTTTGATTATTAGAGAGTGAGGGGGGAGGGGGGAGAGGGGAGAGGGGAGGGGGGAGGGGGGAGAATGTGATAGTGTTTAACAGTAACGACTGAAAAGTAGGTGTCATTTGTGTGGAGTGTTGTAGATGTATGTAGTCATTCTAATCGAAGTTAAGTTTAATTTTCCTAACCTGCTTGTGCTAAATATTTAGTCACATGGTGTACTTGTACTTAAATTATAAATTTATCTACATAAATAACTCAATTCCATTTGCAAAAATCTAATTTCATTTACTCAAATCTCCTTTTCATTTGATCCATTACATTTATTGTTGGGAAAGTTAAGGCCCACTTGTTTGCATCACAATATTTTGGCTGAAATAACCCCTAAATTTACTTTGAATTCTACTATTGTGCAGATGTGGGATTGAGATGGTGACTGAAAAGGAACAGAGAGAGTTCAAACTTCAAAGTTAAAGATACTCCTTTGTGTTCATCTTGTCAAATACTTGTGGTTTGGATCCAGAATCAACTCGGACAAATGGCAACAAAATACAGGGTATTCAACTATATATGTGAATCAAATAAGCCCTTAGAATCATCTTGTCCATAAGCTTAACTTGTACTTTATATTTTATATGGTGTAGACTTGTAGTAAGTGTTTGTAACTGGAACAATTGCAAGTTAAAAAATCCAAACAAATCCAACTTTAAAATGCAACTCATCTATAAGTTGAATAAACTCCATTCAATTATTAACTTTCAATGCTTTTTCTTTTTCTTAATAAAATCCTACTTGAAATTTATTGGATTTAATTAGTTCTCAAGTTTTCCACTATTTTAGAACATTTAGAAAGTAACCTATAAACTTTTAATTAGAGGAAATACTAGAGGTGAAAATAGAGATGCAGCTTAGACACATGTTTTGAACAAACTCTCCCTCATGAAATATATTTGTCCATGTACTGGCCGAGGTGGTAAGCTCGGCCGCCGAGCTCGGAAGCCTAACTAACTTAACGATACACTTATCTAAAACCCAGCTAACAACCTTACTTTAGATAAGGAATAACTCTTATCAATAAAAGTGGTTGGAGCTGAGCTAAAAAAGATAAGTGATAAGTGATAAGAGACGAACTAGATCCTAAAAAATAGGATCGGTTTATCCCTCTACTCCTCTATAAAAAGAGGAAGAGTCTAAGAGGAGACTCACTTTTTACTTCACTTGAGTTTGGTGTTCTCTCTTAAGCGTATTAGAGGTCCCGGTTGTGATCAAGAGACTGTCAATAAGTCCTTACCCACCGGAGTACATCAGATACAAGATTAAGAGATTGATGCACCACGTGATCAAAGGTTGAACACAGAACTACGTCTGGCTTTGATTCCCATTGGGATACGTAGGACCGGAATATAAGTATTCTGTCAAGCCACGGTCTAAAACAACCCCAACGTTCAACCTTGGTCTGACGTTTACGGCGAGATTCCGGTAACTCGGAACTCGGCAGGAACATTTGGCGCCCACCGTGGGGCCGAGGAAAAACTTTCCCCGGTTCCATAAGATTTAATGGTGACTACACGGAATGGACCGAAGGGAGGGGCCCACAGTGCAAATCACGTCGAGGAGTCAAACTCCAATCACAACAACCCCCCTCCCTTCGATGAAGGTAATCCGCAACTGGGAGAGATCATGGCACAATTAAGACTGTTGCGTCAGGAGAACGAGGAGATTCGTACGGAGTACCAAAGACTATTGGGAACTCGGAAAAGGGGAAGATCGGCAACTCATGCCGAGGAAGAGCATTCCTCACCCGAGGACAGCCAGAGAGACCCAACTTATGTACCTTCTCGTTATGACAGAAGCCGACCTTCCAGAACTGGGCCCGAAGCCTCAAGGGTCCGATCTCGTAATGAGGAGACCACTCAGAGAGAGAAAGCACGGGACAGACGACCGAGATTACCTTTCACTGATGCCATTGACGAGGTGATCATACCTCGGCATTTCAAGTCTCTTAACATGGATAAGTACAATGGCACTACTGATCCAACAGAACATGTGGAATCTTTCATTTCATCTGTTTACCTGGTGACCGACTCGGAAGCCATCATGTGCAAGATCTTTCCAACCACTTTGCAGGGACCTGCCTTGACTTGGCTCACGAATCTTCCATCACGGTCAGTGGATTCTTTTGACATGTTGGTTACAAAGTTCACTGCACAATTCGCAGCAAGCCGAAGGCATAGAAAGCACTCGGTCTCGCTTGTGAATTTCAGGCAGGAGAAAAATGAATCACTCAGGGATTACATGGCTCGCTTCAGTGCTCAACAGGTTTTAATCCCCAATATGAGCTCAGAACTTTGTCTTCATACCGTTATGAATGGTTTGAAGCCAGGATTGTTCTTTGAATATCTATCTCGGAAGCCACCGAGGGATTTTGAAGAACTCCAAGAAAAAGCCACAGGGTTCATGAACTCGGAAGAAATGGTGGAATCAAAGAAAAGAAGTTTTGAGGAAAAAAGCATAATCTCAAACAAAGAAAGAGATAAAGGGGCCAATTCACAGAAAGCTTTCAGGAGTAATGACAGAGGATTTTCAGAAAGGCAGTCCCAACCCCGACACCAGTCCTACACTCCACTGAACCGATCCAGAACCGCTATTCTTCAGGAGGTATGCAATACCGAGTTGATCACTTTGCCAAGGCCATCCAAAACCCCAGCTCAGGCCGATAAGAGTAAAGAGTGCAAGTGGCATCAGAACTATGGCCACACTACTGAAGACTGTAAAACAGTTCAGGATAAAATTGAAGAATTGGTACAGGCAGGCCGACTTGATCGGTTTGTCCGTCGAGATGGTGGTGGCCGAGATGGTAGACGACGAAGAAGGCGGGGTTATGACAATCGAAACCGAGATGAAGATCATCGAAGTAATAATCAGAACGGGGATCGAGATAACAGTCAGCGACCCCCAAATGTTGAGGCAGAGGTTGGTGTCAGAGGAGTCATTAATACCATCTCGGGAGGTTTCGCAGGAGGAGGTACAACGAGTTCAGCTCGGCGACGCCACATCAAGGCTATCCGAGCTGTCAACTCGGTTTCCAGAAAAACCGCAAGGTCGAGACCACCAATTACTTTCTCAGAAAGTGACTTCCAAGGAATAGATCCCAATCAAGATGACCCAATGGTAATAACAGTTGAAGTGGCCAATTACTCGGTCAAACGTACATTAGTTGATCAGGGTAGCTCGGCCGACATTCTGTACTTGGCAACCTTTAAAAAAGCTCGGAATTCCAGAAAAGTTGATAAAAGAACAGGAAGACAAGCTAGTGGGGTTCGCCGGAGAGCAGGTCAAAACTCGAGGATATATAGACCTCTTGACAACATTTGGTGAAGGCAAGCTTGCTCGAACCATATCCGTCAGATATGTCATTGTGGATGCTAACACTTCATACAACATCCTCATCGGAAGACCGACTTTGAATGAGCTCGGAGCAATTGTCTCCACACCTCACCTCACCATGAAATTTCCAGCTGATTCGGGTGAGATAGTTGCAGTCCGAGCTGATCAGAGAATGGCCAGACAATGCTACGCAGACAGTTTAAAGGTAACTCGGGAGCCAGATATCACCGAAAATACTGAAGATCATCAGGCAGAAGTGGTGAGCTCGGTCAGTTCAGTAAGCTCGGCAAAGTCAGATGACATGTTTGAATTGGATCCAAGAATAGAAATGTATGAGTCCAGAGCAGAACCTACGGAGTCATTGGAAAAATTTCAACTGGGAGCCCAAGTCGGTCAGTGCACAAGCATCGGCAGTCAGCTCAATCCCTCGCTGAAACAACAGATACAAGCAGTCCTGAGAAAGAATGCCGACCTGTTTGCTTGGAAGACATCCGATATGCCTGGCATAGATCCCAATTTCCTGTGCCACAGGCTATCTATATGTCCGGAAGCCAAGCCCATAGCTCAGAGGAAAAGGAAACTCGGCGAAGAGATAAGGAAAGCTGTAGCCGAAGAGACTGCAAAACTGAAAAAGGCCAACTTTATCAGAGAAGTAAAATATACTACCTGGCTAGCCAATGTTGTGTTGGTTAAAAAAGCCAATGGCAAGTGGAGAATGTGTACTGATTACACCGATCTCAACAAGGCGTGCCCAAAGGATTCTTATCCTCTTCCAAACATTGACAGATTGGTAGATGGAGCTTCGGGTTATAGAGTCTTAACTTTCTTGGATGCGTACTCGGGGTACAACCAGATAAGAATGCATCCACCAGATGAGGAGAAAACGGCGTTTATGACCGAGGGGGCAAATTACTGCTACCGGGTAATGCCCTTCGGTTTAAAAAATGCTGGTGCAACATATCAGAGGCTCATGGACAAAGTGTTTCTCAATCAGATCGGAAAAAATCTCGAGGTTTATGTTGATGATATGGTGGTAAAGTCTGATGACCCAGAACGACACCCTGCCGACTTGGAGGAAATCTTTGCCCAACTCCGAAAGTACAACATGAGGTTGAACCCTGAAAAATGTTCTTTCGGTGTACAAGGAGGAAAGTTCTTGGGATACATGCTAACACACAGAGGGATTGAGGCCAATCCAGATAAATGCAAGGCTGTCATTGAAATGCGGAGTCCGCAAACAGTGAAAGAAATACAAAGGCTGTCAGGCCGTTTAGCTTCCCTATCTCGGTTCCTCCCCAAATCGGCCGAAAAAGCTAGACCCTTTTTTCAACTATTGAAGAAACCCAAGGAGTTTGTCTGGACTGAGGAGTGTGAAAAGGCTTTTGAAGAATTGAAATTGTTTCTGGCCGAAAAAACTTTCCCCTTTTTCTAACTCGGCCAGAGCTCGGTAAGGAGCTATATTTATACTTATCTGTTAATGATTATGCAATCAGTGCAGTAATCATCCAAGAGGAGGAGAAGCAACAAATGCCAGTGTATTACATCAGTAGAATCTTGAAAGATGCGGAGACACGGTACCAAGTCATTGAAAAGCTTGCTCTCGCTTTGGTAATGGCAGCTCGGAGGCTTAGACCTTACTTCCAGTCGCACCAAGTGATAGTCAAAACAGATCATCCAATTAAGCAAGTGCTTCGCAAGCCCGATCTGGCAGGACGAATGATAGCTTGGTCAGTTGAACTATCAGAGTTCGGTTTACAGTACGAACCGAGGGGGCCAATGAAAGCCCAATGCCTCTCCGACTTCGTTGCCGAGCTCTCTTCAAAGCCGAGCCCCGAACCTATTAATTGGCTTCTATATGTAGATGGCTCATCAAATTTAAAAGGAAGCGGGGCTGGAGTAATCCTGGAGGGCCCAGATAACCTTATCCTAGAGCAGTCCTTGAAGTTTGGGTTCAATGCATCAAACAACCAGGCAGAGTATGAAGCTCTTATTGCCGGGCTGGTATTAGCTAAAGAGGTTGGAGTCAAAGGATTGAAGTGCCGAAGTGACTCACAGCTGGTAACAGGGCAAGTCTCAGGGGATTATCAAACAAAAGATCCTCAATTAACCAGGTATTTGTGCAAGGTCAATAGTTTAATTTCAGAATTTGACAATTTCACTATTGAGCATATACCTCGGGAGGAAAACACTAGAGCCGACCTGTTGTCTAAGTTGGCTAGCACCAAGAAAACTGGCCAGTTAAAAACTTTCATTCAGGAAAATCTCCCTGAACCGAGCATAAAAAGTACCGAGGTAATGATAACCGAGCACTATGATCGAGGATGGATGATGCCATTCTGGGAATTCCTGACCTCGGACAAGTTACCTGCTGATCCCAAAGAAGCAAAGAAAATTCGTCTGAAGTCTTGTCATTACACAATCCGAGATGGAGAGCTGTACAGAAGAGGATTTTCAGTGCCTTTGTTGAAATGCATCACCAAGGAACAATCCGAGTATGTAATGGACGAGATGCATAGAGGAATCTGTGGAATGCATTCTGGTGGCCGATCTCTAGCAGCTCGGGTTCTGCGAGCAGGCTTCTATTGGCCAACTATGAGATCAGATTGTGCTTCCTGGACTAACAAGTGTGATTCTTGTCAGAAGTTTGCTGCTGTGGCACGAGTTCCAGGAGAGGAGCTCCATTCAATGATGTCACCCTGGCCCTTCACTATGTGGGGGATGGACATTGTGGGCCCTTTCCCTGTTGCCAAAGGCCAAGTAAAATTCTTGCTGGTAGGAGTGGATTATTTCACTAAATGGATTGAAGCCGAGCCATTAGCTATTATAACAGCTAAAAAGGTCCAGAGTTTTGTATGGAGAAACATTATATGCCGACATGGTCTACCTTATGCGGTTGTCACTGATAATGGAAAGCAATTCACGGACAAGAACCTTAAAGAATTTTACTCCAATCTCGGAATCAAACATAAGGTGACCTCGGTTGAGCACCCACAGACAAATGGTCAGGCAGAGGCAGCTAACAAAGTCATTCTAAACGAGCTCAAGAAAAGGTTGGGCCAATCAAAAGGAGCATGGGCTGAAGAATTACCGAGCATCCTCTGGTCTTATCATTGCTCGCCACAGTCATTAACAGGAGAAACGCCATTCAGGCTAACTTATTGAACTGATGCGATGATTCCAGTCGAGCTCGGCGAACTTTCTTTCAGAAGGCAGCATCACGACCAAAGCAAGAATGCAGAAGAAATTCGAGTTGAGCTTGATATGGTTGAAGAAGTCCGAGATGAAGCAAAGATCAGGGAAGAACTATGCAAGCAGAAGGCAACTCGGAAATACAACTCAAGATTGCGACCGAGAGAGTTTGTTCAGGGAGACCTAGTACTAAGATTGCAGACCGATGCAAGGAAGGACTCCCGAGAAGGCAAGCTCGCAGCAAACTGGTCTGGCCCATTCAGAATAGTTGAAAATCTTAGAAATGGTGCTTATAGGCTAGAAGAGTTATCAGGGAAGGCTGTTCCAAGAACTTGGAACACTTCTCATCTCAAGTTTTATTTTAGTTAAGCAATGTAAAGTTAGGTAATGTACTCTTTTTCCTACCATGGTCTTTTTCCCATGAGGTTTTGGCCGGGAAGGTTTTAATGAGGCATGCCTGAGAAATAAATGAATAAAGTCCGTTTTACAGGACTAAAAATTCACTTGTTTTCACACACAGAGCCTAAAAGGGTTGACCGAGCTAAAATCGGCCGAGTTGAGGTCGAAATGCCGGACCCAAGGGTAAAAATTAAATCCTAAAGGGGTTAACCGAGCTAAAATCGACCAATTTGAGGTCGAAATGCCGAACCCAAAAAGGTACGAATAAAACCTAAAAGGGTTGACCGAGCTAAAATCGACCGAGTTGAGGTCGAAATGCCGGACCCAAAAAGGTACAAGCGTGAGCTTGAAAAAGTTGACTGCGCTGAAATCGACCGAGTTAAAGTCGAAATGCCGAACTTAAAAAAGCAACGCTTAAATTATAAAAGGCCGAGCTTGTGAGCTCAAAAGAGGCCACGCGCAAAACAAACAAAGTTTGAAAAACCGAGCTTCACCCGGTAATAAACTTTGAAACGCACTAAAAATATCCGAGGTGAGAAAAACTTGGAATAATTTCTAAGTAAGCAAAAAAGACAAGTTACAATATGAAGGCAAGAGTTGAAAAATTTCATTGCTTTTCTTAAGGGACAAAAGCCCTGTACAAAAGGGCATAGCCCAAGCAGCAAAATACATTTTTAAAGAAGAACTATGCTATTCATCGGCATCCCCATGAGCAAGGGTGGCACCAACATCTTCATCTGGCAGAGGAGCATCTTGGGATGGGTCAGGTATCCCGCTTTCGTGGTCTACTCCCTCCCCGGCATCTTGCTGCTCAGCCCCATCCTCGCCCGACATTTCCTCTTCGTCTTCAAGCTCGGACAAGGGGACCAAGATTCCCTCCTTGTTGAAATCCTTGTCCACATCAGCTTGAGAGAAATCAGCGTCCGGGTTAAAATGCTGTAGCTGCTTCACAGCTCGAAGGAATCCGCTAACATGCTCCTTCATGATGCTGGATTCGGCTTCTTTAAGGTCAGATTGAAGTTTCAGATTGGCCTCCTTCTCAGCATCCAATGACTGACGGAGCGTCAGGACGGCCTCCTTCTCTGCCTGAGCTTCCTCAGCAAATTTTGCCCTTTCAGCTTTCTCACAGGACAGCTCGGCTTGTAGGGAGGTGGCCGATTTCTCAAGCTCGGCTTTCTGCGACTTTAGTTGCCCGATTAACCGAGCTTGTTCTTCCATCTTGGTCACAGCCTGGGCGAGTTCATCCCTCACCAGTAGAGCGCGAGCTGCATCGGCCCTCATTGCCTCCATTTTCCTTGCGTTGGTGGAGAGTTCATTACTCCAGAATCTGGTAATAGAAGCAATTCGGAGAGCGTAAGCAGCCGCTGCCTCCATGCTTGCCTCGGGCCCCTGCTCCAACAAAAGCCGAGCATCCGCAGGCTTGAGTACTTGTCCGTCAATTAAAGAGCCAGGGTTGAAGTCACTGCCCCAAATAGAGCTGAAGCCGGGGTTACAATTGCCGTCGTACCATTTGGTCTCCGTTGTGAGGTCGGTCACATGGAAGGTTCCTTCAGCACCCCTCTCCACGTTAACATCTTCATTGACCGAAGGAAGAGGCGACCTGCTCCTCGGTATATCCGGCTGGGCAACGGCCCGAGACCGTTTGGGGGGGCGAATGTCAGGAACAGCAGCCTCGGCATTCTTCTTCTTCTTGCCCTTCAGATCGGCAGCCGAGCCAGAGGCACCTGCATCTTGGTGAGCCGACTTCTTCAGTAGTGCCTTATAGTTGAATTTTCCCATTATCACTGCAAAAAGAAGGTCGGTCAGAATACAAAGCCAGAGAGTAAGTTCAAAGGCTATCAATAAAAGCTACTTACAATCAAAATCAGCTCGCCTAGTGGAAGAAGTCGGCAGTTTCAGAAGTTTCCCGCAGGGCAGTGGCCGGGGGTAAAGTTTAAGAACTTCGACGTCGGCCCGCTCTTGAGCAGTCATACAACCGGGGTCGAAGCTGGAAAACTTTGAAGGGTGGGGTTGCCAATAAAAAGGGAACCTCGGTTTTCCACCCGAGTCAAAGAAAAAAGACTCATTTCCTTCCGTAGGTCGGACTTTGAAAAAGTCCGACTTGAAGTCTTTGTATGAACTCTTGTAGAGTCCGATGATTCCCCTCCTATCAAGTCCACTAAGGGAAATCCAACCAACTCGGTCCCCGAAGCTAACTTTATAAAAATAAAGAAACTTAGGGGCAGTGGCCATCATTCCAGTTTGGTTACAAAGAATCTGGAATGCCTTCATAAAGGCCCAACTGTTGGGATGCAGTTGGGTAGGGGCAACATTCATGAACTTCAGAATGTCACACTCGAACTGGGTAAAAGGAAGAGTCACCCCAATCTGCTCGAACAAGGTCCTATAAACATAAGTAAAATGGGGCTCAATAGGAAGAGCCCGAAGAAAAACGTGCTCATTGTTGGCACAAGGAAGCATTCTTACAGTTCCAGGGGAGGAAGATATCCTGACTTTTATACAGTGAAAAGACTCCAGACTCCTGAAATTTGAATAGAAGGCTCCAACATCTGGTTTTACCCAGAAATACCCTGGAATGGTAATATCTGGGTAAGGAACCCTAGGCATCCTATTTGCACGTTTACGGCGTTTTGGGGCAGTAAGGGCCTCAGGAGTAGCAGAACTACTCCCTTTAGAGGAGGAAGAAGATGACACAGCACGATTCTCAGCCGAAACGGAAGGAGAACGATGAGGAGAGCCACCTATAGGATTTACATCCGGTTCTAGAATTCTAACTTCAGAAGAGGCATTCTGGGATACCTCAAATGAAGCTTCCATGGCTATGCAAGCAATAAGAAGCAGGAAGGAGGACGTACCTGGAACAGAAAAAGGAATGCAAAGAGGCTGGAAAGACAAAGGCTCGGAGAAGAAGAAGCTTCCGGAGGAAAAACGTAAAAATGAGGAAAGTGAGGGTCTGCCTCTAGAAATCCCTCCACTTATAGGAGACTTTTTTCGAAAACCAAAAGTAATGATGACGGTTGCCGTGTAAATGAACCGAAACGTCTCCTCAGGCCTGCGTGGGTTCGGTCCGCCAATCTCAGGGTAACGCGTGGCACGAATATCGGTTTACACGCTGCCACCCATAAACGCAGCCGCAACGCAGACCTTGGAAATGTGGCCATAAGGGCCACGTGTCACAAGCATGTTTGGTCTAAAAGGCAAGGTAACGTCTCTTTTCATCTCGGGAACTAAGACCCCGACGTCACATTACAAATTTTAAATAACCGTTCCTATCTCAGTTCGGCTGGGATCCTTCAGTAAAGCTTTCACGCTCTCTGAAGCTTAAAAGCTTGGGGGGCTTGTGTATAAGCCGAGGTAGCGCATACCCCCGAGGTATAAAGCTCGGCTTGCAAACCCACCGACCTGATAGTTACGAACCGAGGTGCGGATGACAAAAACAGCAAAGTGTCAAGCTTGGCCAACGGAGGCCACCGAGCTCATGAGTTGGCCGAGGTGCAATATTGGTCACTGAAAGCATGGTAAAAAGGAAAACCAAAACCTAAGCCATGAACTCAGATATTCGTCAAAGGGCAAGCTCGACTTCTGTCATGAAAACTTCTTCGCTCTTTTGAACTCGAAGCTTGGGGGGCTTGTGTACTGGCCGAGGTGGTAAGCTCGGCCGCCGAGCTCGGAAGCCTAACTAACTTAACGATACACTTATCTAAAACCCAGCTAACAACCTTACTTTAGATAAGGAATAACTCTTATCAATAAAAGTGGTTGGAGCTGAGCTAAAAAAGATAAGTGATAAGTGATAAGAGACGAACTAGATCCTAAAAAATAGGATCGGTTTATCCCTCTACTCCTCTATAAAAAGAGGAAGAGTCTAAGAGGAGACTCACTTTTTACTTCACTTGAGTTTGGTGTTCTCTCTTAAGCGTATTAGAGGTCCCGGTTGTGATCAAGAGACTGTCAATAAGTCCTTGCCCACCGGAGTACATCAGATACAAGATTAAGAGATTGATGCACCACGTGATCAAAGGTTGAACACAGAACTACGTCTGGCTTTGATTCCCATTGGGATACGTAGGACCGGAATATAAGTATTCTGTCAAGCCACGGTCTAAAACAACCCCAACGTTCAACCTTGGTCTGACGTTTACGGCGAGATTCCGGTAACTCGGAACTCGGCAGGAACAGTCCACAGCTAAATCAGAAGAACAAAGATAAAGCAATGAATGTAACTCACACCCATGGATTGGGGAGTGGACAAATAATTCTCCTTGGAAATAAAATATACAAATTTGTAAAATCATGCAGAAAAATCAAGATTGAATAAGAGAAGAGCATCATGTCATTCTCATAATTAGGAGGTTTTAAATACAGGTTTGAGGTCCTATCAAGTGCTAGACGTGGCTGGTCCTGACAAGCACACGATCTTGGCTTGTATCTAGACCCATCAGTTGGTCTGCTAAGTAAGAAGTGAAATACATTTGTCAGGGTGTTTTAAATAATAATAATCTGGAGTGACAATATTATGTTAGTATTTCAAAGTATAGATAAATTTTTTTTTTTCGATTCAGTTGTTAACCCACTTCTTCTATTATCTTTCACTGTTTAACACAAATAATATTATCCTTTATTATTATCTAAATTATTGTTAATTTATTCATAATTGTAGAATATAAAGTATCAAAACAAAATTACAACGGCGCAACGCGCGAGTCATAATCTAATTACTTATGGTGCAACAGTCAGAGTCTTTGCCAACTGTGGAGATAAGTAATCAATTAGGTTGCCTGATTGATGTTTTCATATTGAAAGTATTTATATACTTAGAATTATTTTTGACATTTTCTTCCTGATTGATGTTTTCATTCTTCTTAGAACAACACTGGTTATATCTACAGTTTGTATATGAATTATTTGTTGTTATTTTCTAATTAACATTGATGAACTATATTTAAATGATGTTTTTTCTTATTTTATTATTCCAGGTCACATACTATTATGGTTTCCAAAAAATTAGCTGTGGAAGATTTCATCATGATTAAGAGTTGAAGAAATGTATATGAAATGCCTATTATTAAACTTAAAATGACAGTAGTTATTAGATTTAAATGGTATACTTTTTATCTTTTGTTGACACTTATGAAGCTAATTGGTACTTGATGGTTCTTATTTTGTGTTGTGGATTTAATGAAATATATTTTATTTTTATGGAATGAATTTTAGTATGGTTTATTTGAAATGTTTGTTTATTATTAAGTTTTTTAGGAGAAAATATTATTGACGCCAAAACTTTTGTTAATCAAGTCATGACTAATTTGATTGACAAATAATCGTACTTTTCCTACAATAGTAATTGTTAGGAAAAGCCAACTAGAATTTTTTAGTGGCAATAAATAAAAGCTAGTAAATAAGCTTAGAAGACAATTCAAAAATCACATTTAGTGGCAATTAAAATTGCCGGCAATAATAGCCGCTATAACTTTTGACTTTTAACGGCAATTAATTGGGTCTTTACCAGCACTTTCTACAATTGCCGGGTAAGCTTTTAGCGACACTGGATACACCGGTTAAATTGGTAATTGCTGGTAAAAGTTTTAGCGGCCATTATTATTGCCGCTAAAGGCAATAATAATTGCTGCTAAAAGTATATTTTGTCGTAGTGTGTTCCTCATGTTCCTCCTTGCTCTTGGAGTATACTAAGATGTCGTCTATGAAAACCACCACAAACTTATCCAAGTAAGGGTGAAAGGTCTTGATCATATAATCCATGAACACAACAGGAGCATTAGTCATACCAAAGGGCATAACTAAATACTCGTAGTGACCATAACACGTTCTAAACGCAGTCTTTGGGATGTCCTCAGACTTAACTCGAATCTGATGGTATCATGACCTCAAATCTATCTTGGAGAAAATACAGGCTCCTATCAACTGGTCCATAAGACCATCAATCCTAGGGAGGGGATGCGTATTCTTAACACTTTGTTGAGTTGCCGATAGTCGACACACAACCTCATGCTGCCATCCTTCTTCTTCACCAACAACACTGGCGCTCCCTGTGGGGACACGCTAGGCCTAATGAACTGTTTCTGAATCAGTTCCTGCAACTGTTTCTTCAACTCTGCTAGCTCTAGAGGAGACATCCTATAAGGTGCTATGGATATGGGTCCCGTTCCCGGCACTAAGGCTATGGTAAACTCAACATCTCTCTCAGGGGGTAGCTCATAAATATCCTCAGGGAACACTTTAGGAAACTCTCTCACTATTGGCACATTTCGAACATCAGGCTTGCTCTCTACTTCCAAGGAAGAAAACATCATGTAAACTTGGACCTCTTCTTTCATAGAAGCCTTAACTTGGTTGGTAGAGAAAAATCTTGGATCCTTAGACTCCACAAGAATTCCAAAAACTATGATTTTATCAAAACAGTTTAGGAGGACATGGTTGGAAGATAACCAGTCCATGTCAAGAATAACATCAAGTTCTTTTAAAGGTAAGCATACAAGATCAACAATAAAATTCCTACCATCAATGGTAATGAGGCAATTCTTGCATGCATGTGAAGTAAGAACAAACTTATTTGTGGGTGTGGCAACAATTAAATCACACTCAAGAAGGGTCACAGGCAATTTAAGATTTTTGACACATTCATGTGATATAAACGAGTGAGTCGCACCTGAATCAAACAAAACAGCTAATGGAGTTCCATCAATGAGGCACATACCTTGGATCAAGTCCTCAGACTAGGAAGCCTCAGCTCCACTAAGAGTAAAGACACTTCCACTGGACTTTAGTCGATTGGCTTGGGAATTCTGATTCTTGCTAACACTCTGCAGTTCTGACTTTGCTCCTCTACACTCTTGGCTGATATGGCCAGATTTGCCACACTTGAAGCAGATGACGTCTATCTCCTTGCACTGAGCGGTGTAATGATCCTGTCCACACTTGTCGCACCGGATGGGTCTAGGAGCAGAAGAATCACAACTCCAAAACCTGCTTGAAGAGAACTGTGGCTTCTTGCCACCCTGCTTGAAGTCCCGGTCAACTGTAGCTAGATGCTACTTTCCCTTGTCCTTCTGATCACTCTTCCTACTGCCTTGAGCATCTGAACTCTTGTAGCCTGACACTCTAGATTTGTAGGCATCCTCAAAGATCCTATACTTGTTCACCAAAACCGAAAAGACACGGATCTCCTGATAGCCGATAGCTTGCTTGATCTTTGGACGCATGCCATCCTTACACTTTACACACTTGGAGCGATCATCAGTCACATACGCATAGAGTGTGTAACAATGAGCAAGCTCCTCAAATTTACCATTGAAACTCCCCTACGAACATGTTTCCCTGAAAGACATTCTAAGAATCTGTCCTTGAAGACATTCCAAGTAACCACTGTACCCTCAGCTTCCATACACTAACGACAACTCTCCCACCAATGCTCAGCTTCCTCTGTCAGCATGAAAGTCCCAAAGATGACTTTCTGAATGTCATTGAACGCCATAGCCTGGAATATTTTCTCAATCTCCCGCATCCACAAAAGACCACCTTCAAGGTCATAATCTCCCTTGAACGAAGGCGGGTTGTTCCGCTGGAACTTATCCAGACCCTAAAACTTAGCTGGTCCTCCATTGTTGTTCTGGTTCTATCCTATTGCATTGGCAAGCAGTGCCAAAGCATCAGCGATAGCTTGATCGTTCCTACCTCTTCCTGCCATTGGTTCATGCACTTGCCCAAGACAACTATTAAATACAGAGAACCAAGCAGGAAGAACTATAGGTTCCTAATACTATGCATCATTATCTATAATAAATATAGATAATTCAAACAAGAGTACACAGAAGACTCATAACAGACTCATACCATGGCCTGATAGGACAGACCTGCTCTGATACCACAAAATGTGACACCCTCTACCCCACATGTATTTATAAAGCATAAAATAAAAGAAATAAAATAAAACATGCATATCATTTATTTAAAATGAAAACCAAGGCAGAAGATAACACATTGTAACAAAAGTCTAAACATGGAAATAAACAAGTTTATAAAATGAAACATAATAATAAAGCAAACCCAACCCCGATGTCACATTACAAACTAAAAATGGGAAATCCTAAACTACAAGTAGCGGCTCCTCAGAGTCACTCCTCAACAAGCTGCTTACCTCCTTTATATAACGAAAAGGTACAAGCAAAACAAACAACAAAAGATGGGGAGTAAGAAACATGTATTAAACATAACGGCAAGGAAGCAGTTAACAAGATGAGCATACATCACAACAAGCATGTTACAACATAATATCATACATAACATACTCATATTATTCACATCATCTCAACAATGTATGCTATGCGCTGCAGTACTACTCCACTACTCCGTTATGCATGTAGATCCAATCTACCTCAGGAAGTCAACTTCGGAGTTATATATCCACATTGTCCATTAAGCATCAACGTTGGTAGTCCGCCAAACCATGGTGAACCCCTTGGATAGCCGATTCACCTTACTCTTGGATGCATCACCGCGGGGGGCCAGATTCACCTAACTCTCGGATGAATCACCGCAGACGGCCAGATCGCCTTACTCTTGGACGACCTCCCCAATGTTGCACATCCTCGACTAACATCTCAGATGCGTGAATGCATGAGCAAAAACAACACACAATCAAACAATCACCACCTCCTCTTTGGCCACTTGGCACCAAAGTTTTATCATTGTAACACCCCGGTTTTTACTTTTTTAAAGATCGGTAGATTATATCTGTTTATATTTTTATCCGAGACCTAGAAAATGATTTTGGATAAAATAAAATCATATTTAGACTCTACTTTATAGTATAAGGGTACGGTTAAAATTTGAGTTGAAAATTCAGACGGAACCTGGTCTGCGTTTTCACTGACAGTAAGATTTTATTGATCAAAAAACCTAATTTTGACCCGAGAACAAAACAGTTAAGATTTATATCACCTTTTCAACAATATAAGTTATTTTGAAATTTTGGCTCAAAAATAAAATGTTATATTTTATTCGGGCGAATTTTCAAAGAAAACGTGCGAGAGAATTTAAATCGGGTAAACGACGGTGCCGGATACGGAACTGCAGAGATCTGTTAATGGATTGGATCAGTGAGTCATGGATGACTCAAGTGAGGTGAGTCACCATGGTGAGTCATGGTTATGACTCACCATGTCATGATGACATTTGGTGTAAAGTCCTTTTTGCCCTTGAACTTTCATGTTAATTCCATTTTTGTCCCACAAATTTGTGGACCATTTTGCCCCCCATTACACGGCCCTCCCCCTACAAACACTTAATCATTTTTATTTTCATCTCATCAATTCCATATTCTCTCCAAAATAACCAAGTTTCAAGGAAAAAAAAACCTAGACTTCCATTGGAGATTTCTCAAAGATCTTCCACTTTCTTGCAATTCTAAATGTAGATCCTCACTCTCCTTGACCTAATCCTCCTTTCCCTTCATCAATTTCATAAGTATCATCTTTGTTTTCTCAAGTTTAAGTTTTAGACCCATTTCTTGGTAAATTCATGAAAAATCATAGAAAAATATTTTAAGTGTTATGACAGTTGATCTTACCTCTCTACTCTAATACCTCTTTTGTTAGATCAAGAAGTTTGAAATCAAAAGAATTTCCTAGCTATTTTTTTAGCTTTGGTCGAACCACCCATAAAAATGGGTCAAGAGGTTTGCAAATTTTTCTAACTTGTTTTGTATGATTGGTTGTGAAGGATATTGTTAGTGTTGTGGTGATTGATTGTGTGGTGGACAAGGAACAAAAATTTGAGGAGTTGGATTAAGGATTGTAAAGCAACAAAGGTAAGGGTAGTTTACTTGAGGGGGTTTTTGATAGCTACGTGCTATTTGTCTGTCGTGTGTAAATTATTCGTATTAATTTTTGTGGTGTTCAATTTAATTATTATGTACTTGTTTATGTGATTTTAATTTTTATCTGTGAAATTATGTTATAACTATGATATGTGGATATCTGTATGTATGGATTAACTGTTAATTGATTGATTGACTGAAAGCCTGACAGTGGTCAGTGCTCAATTATAATCAAGGGTAAAGTTTTAAAAAGCTTGAGGAGAAAAATTAAATGTTTTGATTTAAGGAAGTGGAAGAAAATGTTGAAAATATTAA
The DNA here is from genome assembly GCA_035048595.1 of Echinosophora koreensis. Lineage (NCBI taxonomy): Eukaryota > Viridiplantae > Streptophyta > Magnoliopsida > Fabales > Fabaceae > Echinosophora > Echinosophora koreensis. The sequence goes on along the minus strand of JAPCYP010000048.1, from coordinate 2,062,610 downwards.
TATTTAATGATATGTCGGTGAAAAAGTAAATCAATGAGTGTTAGTGAGGACGAAACCGTGAAAAATTTTCATTTACGTTAAATTTTCCAAAATAAACTCAAAAAGAAAATAAATAGTAATTACAATAAATTAAGTTTCAAAAATATATTAATATTGATGGTGAAAATTTTTTTGGAAAAAGAAAAGTCATTTGATTCATAAACGATTTAATTCTAAACGAAAAATAATTTAGAAAAAAGTGATTTACCGCGAGACCATGAGAAATAGTTTTATTGTTTTGGAGAAAAAGGTTTCAGAAATGATTTTCAAGAATTTGATGTGTTTTTTGGAAAAGAAATTTCAAAAGGAAATGAATTTGAGAAAAATTGAATTATGTTGTGACTTAACATTTTATAAAACGAATTTCAGCTAAAAGATTTTCTGCAAAAGAATTTTAAGTCAGTGAAAATATTTCCGATAAACTTGGATAAGTTTCGGAAGTGTTGTTTTGGGTATTTGTTGTTTCACAGAACGAAAACAATATTGAAAAGAGAAAAGTGAACCTAGTAGCCAAGACGTTGGAATTCTAGTGTTCTGTAAGAAAAACACATAGATCGTTGATTTGTGTTGTCCATGGGGGACTTGTGTATTTTGATGTGATTTGGTGGACTTCGTGTCCCATATCTGCGAACCTAGGACTGGTGCATCGGTCTAGGGTTTCGTGATTGAGCCTCGACAACGAAAGAATGAGCGAAAATGAAAAGTAATGTGAATAAATGTTTTACATGCATTTGTTGGCAGACGTGCCATGTTGGCAGATGTGCCATTGTGTTATCGAGATACAATCCACAAAGGGTGGATTGACAAATTGGGGAAGTCAAGACCAAAGTGGGTCTATTAGGGTCGTTCGGGTTCGTGAGCCACAAAGGCAGGGGCCTTGCAACCTCGTGCCATGGACGTAATGACTGCCAAACATGGATGTACTCATTCAGGGACTACTCAATATTATTTAGGTGCTTGAGTGTGATCCCTTTGAACAATTAGAGATCAGACCTAAATTGATAGGCCGACCTCACGGAAACAATTATGTTATGGGGATATTGCAGCATATACTGCTTGACGAAGGGAACTTAGGATCTTCGGAGAATAAATATCAAAATTAGATGGTGGACGTTGAAGTGTCATGCATTTTTTTTCAAATTGTGATGACTGTCGAGTATGAATCCCATTGTTTAAAATATTATGATTATCTTGAGAATTAATGTGCTTGATGTGTATGTATATGCTGTTACTTGTGTGTCGCGCATGTAGTTATCATGATAAAACTCATTTGTCGGTATCTCACCTTTGCGATATATCTGTTTTTCTAGCTTTGCTGTTGTACCTTGGTACGTGAGTACAGATGTTGCATAAGAGTCTCCTGTTTCACTAGGGAACATTAGCCCGGATATTTGAAGAGGTCGTTGATCGTGGGGATGACCACAGGGGTCTTCCTAGTAGATGCCCGTTAGAGTGACCAGCTTATTTAGGATATTTTTGGGGTTACCTTTATTTTGTGGAAAGTATGTCTTTTGAGGACAATCTGTATATTTGGCTTCTGAGGGCCATAATTTTGAGTAGTAGTTTTTCAGACTTTTCAGTTTTAGGTGATATACAGTTATGACTTTTGTTTAGGTGTATACTTTCTGAAAAACAAACTCGTACGCTGTGTTATTTTATTACCACTACGATGTATATTATGTTGTTCTGCGATGATGTGTACCTATTGAAAATGTATTCACCGCGAATAAAAAATTTTATACCCGTTTTTCGAATGCAGTTATTATGTAAACTATTTTCCGAAAGTAACCAGCTTTTATTTTAGTTTTATTTTTCCGCAACGAGTTAACCATGTAGCACCAAAGGGGGTATTACAATCACCATCGACACCTCGACTAATAAGCATCGAGGCCAACTTGGCCACTAGGCACCAAAGTTCAACATTAACAACACCTTGACCATTAAGCATCAAGGCCCCCTTGGCCAATAGGCACCAAGGTACAACAACGTGCGGTAAACATCGTTACCGACTTAACCATTTTAACGTTTATATTTAATTATCTTGTTAAGTCTTCATTGAATTATCTATATTGTCTTCACTTCGATTGATGTCTTTTTACACCATGGGGACAATTTGGGTGAAACCACCCTTGTCCCTGTTTTCAGCATTCTGTTCTGTCTAGGGAAGCACTGTTGTGCTTCCCCAAGCACGGGCATGCTGACTTTTAAGTCAAGCAAGATCGTGCTGTCTATTGAGCACGGCCGTGCTTACTGGTACGTTACCTTAAACGATGCTAACACGCGTAACTTCTCTCCCAAACAGACTCACAAACTCCAAGAACTTCAAGAGGTTCAAGAAAAACTAAGAAAGATGAAGAGAGACAGCTATTCTGAGGTTAACAATATGAGAAATAGAGTTTAGGTCGAATCTTATGGTATAAATACAAGTTAGGGCATAACGAGCTCCTATTTCAGCCCAAACTGTATACATATCGGTATTTTGACCATAACTTGAGCTACAAGTTTCCGATTGAGACGTTCTTGTTGTCGTTAGAAAGCTCAGAGAAATATCTACAAATTAATATTTGATGATCGAATCCTAATTCGGATTTAAGATGATCAAAAGTTTGATGGAAGTTTAGCGACAGATTTGGTAGTTATTCCTAGATAGGATCCTTAGGAGATTATGATAAGATCTTAAGAGATAATCAAAAAGAGGATTATCCTATATTAATAAGGACTCAAATCTGATTAATTGAGGGACTAAAAACCTAGGAGATACACTATCTTGATTTAAATACTAAATCACATGATATCTCATAATATCTTTCTTAAGCACTTATTATTAATAAAAACACATATTATATATTAACATATAAAATCACATACAAAATCATATATCTATATAAGATCACACATTAAGGGACACAATCTCATATTAATGCAAATAATCATATATTCAAATACATATTATCATATTTAATAATATATACATACAAATATATATGTATATGTATAAAAAATACTACAACACTAATAACAATTACATTATCAATTATATAAATAACAATACTAACTTAATTAATAATAATAATAATAATAATAATAATAATAATAATAATAATAATAATAACAATAATAATAACAACAACAACTAGGCATCTATAGTAATATAATCCCTTATACGAAAATCGGGGCATTACACTTACTTTCTCTGTTGTTCCTTGCACTATCTCAGGTCATAACACAACACTATCACCGGGTTCATTCCAACACAAGGGTGTTCTACATCTACTCCCATACAACGCTTCATAGGGTGCCATCCCAATACTGGAATAGAAGCTGTTGTTGTAGGTGAACTCCACTAGGGGCAAAAACTTGTCCCAACTTCCAGACTGCTCTAGCACACAAGCCCTCAACAAGTCCTATAAGGACTGGATGGTTCTCTCAAACTGACCATCAGTCTGTGGGTGATAAGCTGAACTTAGCCTAAGCTTTGTTCCTAAAGCTTCATGCAAACTATCCCAAAACCTAGAGGTAAATCTATGATCTCTATCTGACACTATGCTAAAGGGTACACTATGTAGCCTAACTATCTCTTTGATGTATAGCCTTGTCAATTTCTCTAAAGTATATTCCATGTTCCTAGGAATGAAATGGGAAAACTTAGTCAACCTGTCCACAACAACCCAGATAAACCTCATAACCAGCTGGAGTCCTAGGGAGTCCTGACACAAAATCCATAGAGATACTACCCCATTTCCATTCTGGGATACTCAAAGGCTGCAACTTTCCTGAAGGCTTTTGGTGTTCCATCCTAGCCTTTCGGCACACTATGTAATGCCCTGTCTTTTACCATACGTTTTATCTGTTTTACTGTATCGGTAATTATGCATCTGTTTATATTTTTACCGGTAGTCAAGAAAATGATTTTTGGAAAAAAAAAATTTATATCTAGAACTTACTATATTGTAGGAAGTTAGGGTTCAATTTTGGGTTTAAAACTCAGACGGAAACCGGTCTGCATTTTTACTGATAGTATAGTTTTATACCAACAGAAATCCTAATTTGACCCGAAACTGAGAAATTCTAGATTTTATCATAATTTCATTGATAAAATCTATTTGTAAAATTCTCGCTCAAAAATAAAATATTATATTTTATTCGGTCAAATTTTCGAAGAAAACGCGCGAGAAAACCTAAATCGGGTAAACGACGGAGCCTGATACGGAACTGCAGAGACACGCCAAGAGATAGGAACAATGAATGCAAGGTGAGTCATCATGGTGAGTCATGGTGTGACTCACCCTAGCAATGATGAATTCAAGTGAAATGGCCAATATGTCCTTATTCTTTCATGGAATTTCCATCTTTGACCCAAGAAATCTTGACCCTTTTACTCCTTTGAGACTCATGGCCACTCCCCCCATAAGCCACCCAAAATCATTTTATTCAATTCACTCACTTTCTCACAAAAACTCAAGAGAAAAAATCCTAAGTTCTTACACTTTGTCAAGAAGTTCTTCATTGTTCTTCATCATTCTTCTTTACTTCCTTCATCTCCTAGAGGTATTAACTCATGATCTATGATCATCACTTCTTCCTCTTCATTATTTCGCCCATTCATGACAAGTTGGTCATGATATATTTTCTTTGAATTTCTTAATTTAAATTCTAGAAAATCATAGAAGTTGAATTTATGAGTTATGATATTTTTCCTAGCTATCTATCACACTAGAATCAAGTATCCAAGAGATTAGAAAAAATGGAAAACCCTAACCCTATTTTTCATGTCTTGGCCGAACCTAGGGTTTTGGGCACCAAAGATGGGTTTGTTTGATTAACTTGTTTTCATGTTGTTTGTTAAAGGTTAAGTGTGGTTGAGTGTTTGTGACTTTGTTTGGAAGGAAAGGAAGATTCAAGGACAAGGAAATATTTTGTCTTCAAGAGGTATTGGGGAGATTACCATCATCCTACCTTAGGGTAGATATGTTGGTAGTTTAATGTTTCTGTATGTTGGTTCTAAAACCCTAATTGTGAGGGTTAAATTGTTATGTGTATATGTGTGTGATACTGTTGGAGGAATTGATTTGGTGATTGGTTGTGATATACTTATTTGATGCATTCTTACTTGGAAAAAATTTTTGATGAATTGCACACTTAATCATATATCACAAAGTATACCTAATACCTAATATGTTTAAATTTCATGTTATTACTTAGTACTTTGATATATGAATATGTATGTTTGTTTGCGAGTTTGATTGATGAAGAGAATATCTTCATTTGTAATAGTATTGGTTTCGGCCATGAGGAGGAAAATGGCTATGAAAATCTTAAGGCTTAAAATTATGAAATCCTATGATTAATTAAGGTTTTGAGGAGTAACAAAACAAAGAAAAATTCCCAGTTTCGCCAAACTGTTTTTAGGGCAGTATAATCTGCCTTATCCTATTTTAAAGGTTTTAAATTGGGTTTAATTTGAGTTTAGGACTTAAGAAAACAAAAATCATGTTTTAACGGACTTAAAAATAGAATGTTTGCGAAATCAGACATGAAAAATAAACAAGGCTTCTAATTTCATCCAAAACTATTTTAGGCAGTTTGAAACTGTTTTTGAAGTTTATTTAAGTGTCCTAAGACTCCAAAATGAGTTTTGGAACATTAGGTTTAAAAATCATTGAAAAAGGACTTACGCTATTTTCGTAATTAGCGACGTTCGGTCAAGTTTTAGAACTTTTGTATAACCGTGAAGTGAAACTTGAGATTATCATTTTAATACTTTAATATAAGTATTTGAACCTAAGAAAGTGAAGGATTTGAGAAAAACGATCATATTTTTGAAAATACGGGATTTAAGATTTTCGACGTTTTTCAAGAAATTGCATATTGCTAGTTGTACGTACTTGTGTGTCGTACCACTGCATATCTTCATTATGTGTAAGATGAATGGGGATCTCACCTCATTTTCTGTATTTTATGGTTTTTTGTTTTATTTTACATTTGGCGAAGATGACGACAACACTGTTTCGCCATCACACTCAGCTGGAGTTTGAGATGACTTGGACGCATGGGCACAATCTCAGTGGCTTTAGTATGGTAGACGTGGGAGTATGCTCACAGCGTGACGGCATATCATCCTTGACTGTTACAGTTGTGCGGGTATGACATTTCGTCATTGTTTCGTATTGGTCAACATGATAAGTCTCGTGTCTATGTTTAAATTTTGTGGAGCTGCGTCTTCAAGGCTGCTAATATTATTATAAACATATTCCCATTATGTTGTTAATTTACTGGCGTTAGTATTTTTGCCTTTTTCTGAATGTTTATTTTTATAACTGTTAGTACCTAGAGAATGGTTTGCAAAATATTTATGTATAAGTCTGATGATGTATGTTAAATACTATTCATCGTGCTAATTGTGAAAAAAAAAAGTAAACCCATATTTTTGGTCGAAAATATTAATTTTCTGCTTTACCCCGATGTCACATTATAGATTTGGTATAACCAAAATCTAGAAACATCACGAGTAACAACATAACTAAGAAAAACTGGAAATCCTAAGCTAATAGTAGCGGCTCCTCAGAGTCACTCCTTAACTGGCTGCTCACCGTCCTCTGCATAACAAAAAGGTACATGCAAAGCAACAATAAAGAACGAGGAGTAAGAAACATATATATGAATATAATGGCATGGAAGCAGTTAGTAAGACAAGCATGCATCATATAACATATAGTATCACAAGCATTATAGCATAACAACAAGTCAACATCATTCATATCATTGCAATCAGTATGCTATGCGATGCAGCGCTGCTCCACTACTCCATTATGCACTTGGATCCATTCTACCTTAGGAAGTCAACTTCAAAGTTACATATCCACATTGGCCAATAAAAACCAATGTCGGAATTCACCAAACCATAGGTGAATCTCTCGGATAGCCAACACACCTTACTCTCGGATGCGCCACCACAGGTGTACATGATTCACTTGAATCACTACGGACGGCCAGATTGCCATACTCTAGGATGACCTCCCCTATGTTGAACTTTCCCCACTAACAACTCTAATGCATGAATGTGTGAGGAACTTTAACACACAAACAAAAACCACCACCTCCGTTTGGGCCACTTGGCTACCCAAGTTTGATAACCATCAACACCTCGACCACCTGGCTATCGAGGTCCTATTGGCCACTAAACTATCAAGGTTCAACGTTATCTTTTAATTAACACTCTGGTTAATAAGCACCAGAGCTCAACACCTTGACCAATAAGCATCAAGGCCCCCTTAGCCACTCGGCTACCAAGGTACAACATCATCTTTACACTTGCATTTAGTTATACTTGTTAAGTCTTCATTTAGTTATCTAGCTTGTCATTACTGCATTTGGTTTCTTATTATTATCGTTGGACATTTGGGGTGAAACACCCCTGTTCTGCTTCTGCGTTTCTGATCTGGACAGATGAGCACGGGCATGCTCACCCTCAGCACGGGTGTGCTGAACTTTAAGTTGAGCATGAGCGTGCTGCCTATTGAGCACGGTCATGCTCGTAAGAGCGTGGCTGTACTCTTCTGGGTAGAAAAGGGTTTAAGAACCCTTACTGTGTTTCCTAGGGCATTTGAAGATCAAACTTATTGGCTTAAACTACATCATCAAGCTTTAGTTTCATTATCCTTATTTAATTCCATGTCTTACACTTATGGGGAATTAATCCTTTAATCATAACTTCGTTATAGAAGCCCCTAATCACTCAAGAATCAATCCTAGGGTCTTTAACTAAGCCTTTGAGCATTTACCTCACTCTTTACTACGGTTCGAATCTTATGAACAATTGGGAAAAGTCCCTTAATCATTATTGACATTTTCAATGTCTTATTAATATCTTCATCATTCGATTAACAACATCCACCAAATAGTCAAGTCATGCATTCATGATAACAACATCATCATATTCATGTAAGGCATAATCACCAATAAACAGTTCACAATTCAATTAACAATTAAACATGGCATAGGCAACATCAATCATAAAATACTAACATCATACTAATAACAATCAATTACATATAAACATAGCAAGATAGCAATTAACAAACAATAGGGTCATGGGTTAACCCTTCATCTTACGCTACCCCCAATGCCTACATATTCATACTATCCCTTCTCCCCAAACCTGGTATGAAGATAAAACCCCTTAGCTAAGCATAAACGAAACTGGTGTCGTTCCCTCGAACGACTCGACGAACTCCTCTAGCCTTGGCCAAACACAAACAATTAACCAATATCTCCAGTTAACTTAAAGAGAAAAAGAGATTAATGAGGGAAGACTACATTACCTTTTGACAACACTAGCGCGTGACTCTTCTCCCCAAACTAGAGCAAGAACACCAAGAACTTGGTTAGGTTCAAAGGAAGGGAAAGGGGAAAAGTTTCTATGACACTAGGATTGCCCAAAGTTCCAAAATAGGGTTTGGCTCGCAACCCTCACGGACTGCTTCTATTTATAGACTATGTGACCTGAGCATGGCCGTGCTCCCCATTAAGCACGGATCGTTCTCAACTTAAGCACGGTGTAGTGCTCAAGCCAGCACGCTCAGACAAAAAGAACGTCACATTGAGCGCGTTTCCGGCAAGGTCGTGCTCCTCTTGAGCACGGCCGTGCTCATGCACCAGAAAGGGATTTCAAGCCAAGGAAATCTCACTTAGCCCCCAAAAACATTTATAAGGAAAACAATGTATACATACAATGCATATAAACATACTCAAGGCTTTATATGAAAAAGGGGTGTTACAATACATGTTCTTAACAGTCACCTTGTTGAGTCGTCGATAGTCGACACATAACCTCATATTGCCATCTTTCTTCTTCACCAACAACATTGGCGCTCCCTATGGGGATACGTTAGGCCTAATGAATTGTCTTTGGATCTGGTCCTCTATCTGATTTTTCAACTCAACTAGCTATAGAGGAGACATTCTATAGGGTGCTATGGATATAGGCCCAGTTCCAGGTACTAGGTCTATGGCCAACTCCACATCTCTCTTAGGGGCAAGTTATAAACATCCCCTGCGAATACTTCAAGAAATTCTCCTACAACAGGCACACTTCCAACATCAGGAGGGCTCTATTCTTCCAGGGAAGATACCTATTCTTAATGGTCACCTTGTTGAGCTACCGATAGTCGACACACAACCTCATACTGCCATCTTTCTTCTTTAGCAACAATACTGGCGCTCCCCATGGGGACACGTTAGGCCTCATGAACTGCTTTTGGATCAGGTCCTCTATACCTTTCTTCAACTCAGCTAGCTCTAGAGGAGACATCCTATAATGTGCTATGGAGATAGGCCCAGTTCCAGGCACTAAGTCTATGGTAAACTCCACATCTCTCTCAGGGGGACAATTCGTAAACATCCCCTAGGAACACCTCAGGAAACTCTCGCATGATAGGCACATTTCCAACATTAGGAAGGGCTCTCTACTTCCAGGGAAGATATCATCATGTAAACTTGGGCCTCTTCTTTCATAGAAGCCTTTACTTGGTTGGCAGAGAAAAATCTGGGATCCTTAGACTCCACTGGAGTTCCAAAAACTAATGTTTTATCAAAGCAGTTCAAAAGGACGTGGTTGGAAGATAACCAGTCCATGCCAAGAATAACATCAAGCGGTTTCAGGGGTAAGCACACAAGATCAACACTAAAGTGAGACACCCCGCTGTGCCCCTTGTGCCCTTATTTATTTATTTAGATTCCTCGTGTTATTAACATTGATTATAAATCGAAAATATGAAGGAATTAAAATTTGACCAACAATGAAAGCTAACATCAAAGTCATATTATAAATACACACTTAAATACAATACCAAAACACTGTCTAGGGCATCCTCTCAGTAAGATCCCTAGCAGGTATATCATTGTACAAACATTTATTTGCGGAAACATAAACACTGAGTTCTAGACTCACTGGCCCTATTTAAACTCTATTGCTACCGTCTACAGCTCGTCCTCCTGCGTCTGGCTCATAAGGAGTCCCGTCCAACTCCTCTACATTAAAATCCTCGGTGAAGTCCTTAGCTGGTTCCTCCACATAGTCATCACCCGGATCTTCCGTAAAGTCTTCTCGTATCCACATAAGCAAAACATATACACATACACAGAAATAGGGGATAAGACACATGTCTATCATCAAAGGTGGAAAAAAATGGACATAGTATATAAATATAATAACTATTAACACCAACATCTCTCAAAACTCCAAATCAACCTTAAACCACTATATGGTTCCTCTACCCTTACTCTCATGCAAACTTGGCCATCTATATTCCTGTCATTAGTCAGTAGTCCAATCGGTTCGGTGCCAGTAACTTAGTGCCCTGGTGCCCATACACCAATACAGTAGTTCCAAACTACTCATGCCGTTGTGCGGCGATAGAACCCAGTAGTTCCCGAACTACTCATGCTATTGCGCAATTAGTGCCATGGTGCCCATACACCATTTTAGTAACCTTTGCGCAACGCGATCCCTCAGGGACTCAAGGACTGTCCCGACCTCGTGTGTTTCATCACACACGGCCATGAACCTTAATACATCTTTGTTGATGAATCTCACCAACCCGCATTCATTATAGCCTAATGCCTCAACCTTCCACCACAAGTCTCAATACTCATTCAATATCTCATCTCATCTATACACTAAGGCTAGGCATCACTAATTCATCATAATTCACTCACCCAAATACATCTCTTAAATCACACATCTCGTGCCCTAACATTAACTAAACAGTTTATCATCCCAGGCAGATCATACATACTATATTATCAATCAACTACTCAAGTATCACAAGACATAATAATAAACAATTTATCACAACATAATTCAATAATCAATAAATTCAATCAACCTCGAATATCATAAGATTATCCTAACGGCGATAAACCTATAATCCCCACATCATCATTGGTTTCACGAAAAAGCTTCCAATGTGATTTTGGTTTTGTCGATTACTCGACCACTAGTAGGGAAATTTGTAGATTTTTTATATTTTGTCCGTGAGGAAGTATACTTTCCAAATTTCTAATCAGAAATAAAATATTATGTGTTTTCGGACGAATTTTGGTGAAAGTTCGAACGGAAAACAGTCGGTATTTTCACTGATAGTAAGATTTTAATGATCAGAAAACCTAATTTTGACTCGTGAACGAAACAAAGTAGGTTTTTATCATGTTTCCAACGAGTTAGGCTATTTTGAAAATTTTGTAAAAAAATAAAGTATTTTAGTTAACCTAACCTAGGTTAGTTAGCTTTTAACCATGGTTAAGGGCAAGACAAAGCCAAATTGGCTTTCTCCTCCTCACATGTGGTGAGTTAGGCTGCCACACCACCCCACTTCATGGCCACACACTTGTCCTTTGAAATCATGACAATTAACCATAGTTAGATTATTATACTATTTTGCTTAACTAAGCTTAAGTTATAATTTGACCATGGTTATGATTAAGCCACTCAAAGAAAGCCATTTTGCACTCACTCTTCCTCTCATTTTCGTGCAGCACCCCTCACACACACACTTGGAACATTTCATTTTCTCTCCTAAGTTTTCTTCACAAAACACTAACAACCTTCATACTTGTTCTTGACAAGTTCATCATTGATCATCATTTCCTTTATCAAACTTCTTCATTCCAAGGGGAGGAATCCCTTCCTAATCACCTTAGCTTCATTTATCATGCATCAATCTCCATGTTCATCAACTATTTCATGATTTTCCATTTCTATATCTAGAACTTGTAATAATTCTAGAAAATTGTAGAAAAAGCATAAAAAAGTGAAACCAATTTCTATGATCTAGATATGATCCCTACTTTCCATGTGATCAAAATCATTTTCCTTCCTATAGATCTAAACAGGGCCGAACCTATGTCAAAATGGACAAAGGAAGTTTGTTCAATTTTTTACTTAAATGAGGTTAGATCTATAACTATTTAGGGTTTCTATGTTCCTAATCCTCAACTAATCTTAAGTTTCATCAAGTTTTATCTATTTCAAGTCTTAGATCTATTTCTTCGAATATTATGTAAAAATGTTTAAAAGTTTTTTATGAGTTAAGATTATGGTTTTTATGCTTTTAGATACTTAAACTTTTATGATCCAAGGGTTTGAATCCAAATAAATTTTCTATCCTATTTTTATGTTCAAGGCCGAAAACCTAACCTTAGAGGTTAGAGGATTTTGTTTCATATTTTCAACTTCTAACAATTTATTCTAGTTATCTAAGACCTAAGCACCTAGAATCCAAAAGATTAGAGTGAGTTTTTGGGTCAAATTCGGGTTTTCTGTCAGTATAAAATTATACTATCAGTAAAAACGTAGACTGGTTTTCGTCTGAGTTTTAAACCCAAATTTTAACCATAGCCTCCTACCATAGAGTAAGTTCTAGATATGATGTTTTCTCCAAAATCATTTCCTAAGTCTCAAATAAAAATAAAAATAAATATACTTTTACTGTTAAAACAGCGTAATTAAAAACAGACTGTTACATAAAGTTCCTACCATTAATGGTAATGAGACATTTCTTGCATGCATGTGAAGTGAGAACAGGTTTATTTGTGGTGTGGCAACAATTAAATCACAATCAAGAAGGGTAACAGGCAATTTAAGATTCTCGACACAATCATGTGATATAAAAGAGTGAGTCGCACCCGAATCATACAAGACAGTTAAAGGAGTTCCATCAATTAAGCACATACCTTGGATCAAGTCCTCGGACTCGGAGGCCTCAGCTATACTAAGAGTAAACACTCTCCCAGTAGTTTTCAATCGATTGGCTTGAGACTGCTAATTCTTGCTAGCACTTGGAGGTTCTAACTTTACTCCTCCACACTATCGGCTGATGTGGCCAGACTTGCCACACTTGAAATAGATGACGTCGGTCTCCTTGCACTATGTAGTGAAGTGATCCTGTGCACCACACTTGCAGCATTTGATGGGCCTAGGAGCAGAAGAATTCCAACCCCTGGACCTGTCTGAAGAGAACTGTGGCTTCTTGTCACTTTGCTTGAAGTCCCGACCGGCTGAGCGAAGCACTGCTTTCCCTTATCCTTCTGATCTATCTTCCTACTGCCCTGGGTATCTTAACTTTTGTACCACTTTGGACTTGTAGGCATCTTCGAAGATCCTACATTTGTTCACCAGAACTGGGAAGACACGGATATCCTGGTAGCTGATCGCCTGCTTGATCTCATGGCGAAGACCATCCTCAAACTTTACACACTTAGAACGATCATCAGTCACAAACTGATACAGTGTGTAATACCTAGAAAGCTCCTCGAACTTTGCAACATACTCTCCCACGAACATACTTCCTTGCTTCAGAGCCAAGAACTCCATCTCCTTCTTGTCGCGGATATCTGCAGGAAAATACTTTTCCAAGAACTTGTCTCTAAAGGCATTCCAAGCGACTGTCGTGCCCTCAACCTCAATACGCTGGCGACAGTTCTCCCACCAATGCTCAGCCTCCTCTGTCAGCATGAAGGTCCCAAAGAAGACCCTTTGAATGTCGTTGCATCACATAGCTCGGAAGATCTTCTCAATCTCCCTCATTCACAACAGAGCACCTTCGGGGTCATAAGCTCCCTGGAAAGACGGCGGATTGTTCCATTGGAACTTGTCAAGACCCTGAAACTCAACTGGTCCTCCGTTGTTGTTGTTTTGATTCTGCCCTATCGCACTGGCAAGGAGTGCCAAAGGGTCAGCGATAGCCTGATCGTTTCTGCCTCTTCCTGCCATAGGTTCCTATAAACGTCCAAGACAGTTATTACCTACAGAGAACTTAAGCAGGAAAAGCTATAGACTCTTAATGTTAAGCATCATTGTCTATAACGAGTATAGACAACTTAAACAAGAGCACACAAAAGACTCATAACAGTCTCATACCATGAACTGATAGGACAGACCTGCTCTGATAGCACTAAATGTGACACCCTCTACCCTTCATGTATTTATAAAACATTTAAATAAAAGATATAAAATAAAAACATGCATTTATTCCGTAAAATAAAAACTGGATAGAAAGTACCACATTGTAACAACATCTCAACGTGGAAAGTAATATGAGTTCGAAATAAAACATAACAAAACATAACATAAAAGAAACCCAACACCGATGTCACATACAAAGCTGGTATATCCAATCCGAAAAACATCACGGATAACAAAATAAGACTAAAACCAAAACTGGAAATCCTAACTAAGAGTCGCGGATCCTTAGAGTCTCTCCTCGATTGGCTAGTCAACGTTCTCTGTATAAAAGATACATGCCAAAACAACAACAGAGAAATGGGGAGTAAGAACATATATATGACGCATAACGGCATGGAGATAGGAAGCAAGATGAACATGCATCATATAAACATAGCATATAATAGCATACAATATACATTCATATCATCATGATAATTCAACCAAATTATGCTATACGGTGCAACGCTACTCCATTACTCCATTATGCATGTGGATCCAATCTATCTCAGGAAGGCAACTTCGGAGTTACATATCCACAATGGCCAATAAGCACCAACGCCAACAGTTCACCAAACCATGGGTGAACCACCTCGGATAGTCGACGCACCGTACTCTAGGATGTGCCACCACGGGTGTACATGATTCATCTGATCGCCGCGGATGGCCAGATTGCCGAACTCTAGGACGACCTCCCTTTTGTTAAGCTTCCCCCTCTAACAACTCTAATGCGTGAATGCATGAGCACAACAACATACAAGGGGTATCCACCACCTCTGAAACATCCTTGGCTGCTATATGGATTGACGACTGTCTCCATAAACCAACACGGGTCTTTTCAGCGTGCTTTGTCCTCACTCACACGCTTCCTAGGAAAACTTCCCTGGAGGTCACCCATCCCAGAATTGTGAAGTTGACACAGGCAAACACAAGAAGGAGGGGTTGAATTATGTTTGTTAATAATTTTTGAAAACAACCTTTTCAAGAACAGTTTTCTCACACAAAGATAAAGAGGCAGAAGCAAACACACAGAAAAACAAACTTTTGAAAGAATAACAAATTCAAGTTCAAATCCCCACAGTTAGTATAAACAAGTAAAACTTAAGAGATAAGGGATTAGAAGATTCACGCAAGTTGTTTTATCCTAGTTCACTCTCTTCCAACCAAGAGCTACGTCCAGTCCTTTCTACTTGAAGGTTTTTCTCCACTATTCTCCAAATAGATTACAGCAAGTATTCAACACCTCTTCAGGCTTACAAGTATTCCTTTCTTACCAAGCCTCTTCAGGCTCTACCTTTAACAAAGAGTTTTGGTTTCTTTGATCTTCTAACTTACTATGTGTGAGGATATGAAAGTTTAAGATCAGTTGAATATTATAGCAATATTCAAACTAAGATATTACAGACTTTTGCTTTCTGAAAGAATAAAAGAATTTTGGCTCGCAAGAGTATTCTTGTGAATTCAGTATGTGTGCAAAAGTCCTTTCTTCAAAAGTCTAGGTCTTCTATTTATAATGACGTTGCCCTTCTCTTCAAGTTCTTCAACGGTTCAATTTAAATTTTCCCGTTTAGGGATAGAATCAAGAGTGTAACATCCGTTGTGACTCAGCTTGCTCGTGGCCATTGTACTATATGACAACATTCTTGCATGAAACGGGCACACCTCTGAGCAAATGCAACTTGAAAAACTGTCTTGCCTTCCTTGTACAAATTCCAGCTATTCCAGCGTAAAAGGGTGACAGGGTACAAGTCGTTTTGCATTGTACTATTTTGCTTTTTGCAATTCCTCATTTGTACTATGTCTCTCTCAAAGAAACAAGACAATAAAACCGTTAATAACAAATAAGAAGGAACAATCATACAATAAATATGAATCATTTGAAATAAATATTTCTATGTAGTCGAGATAGTTATTCTGATTATATCAAGCATTCATTGTCAGCGAAGAGCTCGTCTACTTAAAAAGTGCGTCTATACTCTCATAGCTAAAATTCTATTTAGTTCGTCCAGTGACGTGGCAAGAAGTGCTCGTCCATTATCATGTCTTTGGACTTGCTACATATCGGTGAATAGCTTAGAACTGCGTCTGCTGACATGGCACTCAAGCTCGTCCATTCAGTTTAGTTAAGAGCTCGTCTATCCATATTAGTGTAGAGCTCGTCTATAGGTACTGTTCAAAAATCCGTCTACTTAAGCAAATTCTCATAATTAAATTACCATTTAGTTTGAAAGGCTCGTCTACTAGGTTGGACGCGAATATAGACTCTTTAGAGATTTCCTTACCATATTGAATTTCGAATATCCTGTAAGACTTAGATAAAACTTGTTAGATCTTAACTGACACTTTGCCATACAAATTTAGTCCTTTTTGTTAACATCAAAACTTAGAGATTATTTAATCCAAAAATACTTTGGTTCCAACAATCTCCCCCTTTTTGATGATGACAAAAACTAATTAAATTTGAGTGTGCAAAGTCTAAGAAAGCTTACAAAGCTCCCCCTAAGACAAAGCATTCAAACTTAACAGGAATATAACAAGGAATAAGATATGAACAGATAAGTATATATCACATATTACTTATCATATCAGCAGAACTACTTATCAGACAAAAGCATCAGAGCATATACAATAATAACTATGCAATCATGTAAGACAAGTAACACACATGCATAGGCAGACAAAAAAGTGTATATATAAATAAAATTTTATTTCTCTCTCCATTCTCCCCCTTTTTTGTCATCAGACAAAAAGGTAGGAAAATTGACCATCATTGTCAGTAAGAATACAAAAACAAAAGAAAGGTCTAAGAAGATGGAGGAGGTGGAGGAGGTGGGTTTTGATTTGGATTATGTGGAGGGGCAGGGACTTGGGTTGGCAGGTTCTGGCTTTGTTGAAAACTGAGCATAATGCTCATGATCTTATTCATTATGGCATTGGTAGGAGCCAGAGCTTCTGCAACTTGTTCTTTTACCTACTCTTTCACTTCAACTTTGACTCTTTCCTCTACAATTTTGCCAATGATTTCTTCAAAATTTGGAGGCAGTGAGAGTGTTGGTCTTGAGCTTTCAGCACTTTCCTGAGCATGAGCTTGACTTGGCAGTGTGTCAAGAGCTCTTGAAGTCTGAGGTTTCTCTGGATGAATGACTGTGATAGCTAATGGTTTAGATGTAGACTTTCCAGAAGTGCTTGGTCTAGACTCAGATTCAGCAACTTCCTCATTAGCAATAACTGGTGCAACAGAGTCAATCTCCATGCCAGAGTCTTCAACAATTATTTCTTCTTCTGTGTGCTCAGAAGGTGGTGAAGGTGGAGGAGAGTCTGTGATTTGCAGAATTGGTGGGGGTAGCTCTTTAGCCTAGTGAACTTCTTCTTCTACATAAATTGGACTGATGGTAGGAACACCTAGAATGTCCTTGTAGATGAAGTGTCTGAAGTTAGATAGTCCACATTTGCCTCTCACCTTAGGAATGAACTTTTTCTGCTCAGAGGATAAGCCAGAAGTAGATGCTTCTGCTGTGCACTTCACAATATGTTTTCTCCATATATCAATAGCTACATCTTCTCTAACATCCTCAATAGGTTGTGCCAGCCAGTAGTCAATGATGTTTTGATCTGTGTCCTTAACATCATCTGGCTTGATCAAGCAGGACTCTGGGAAGGGCATTTTTCTAGTGAACCTTTCCTTCTTCCTGTCCTTGTCCTTGTTGAGATCAATCATGGGCAGTCTTGGACATATCGTTCTTGATTGGACTCCAATCTTGGTTTTATAAGAATGATTTAACCAAGTTATGGGTACAAAATTGGTAGCCCTTACAACTCTGAAGAGCTCAAATTCAGTCTTCAACATGTCATACATGAAATAATCTTTGATGTCAGCTACCTTGCCATACTCACTTGGATGGACAAAAGTCTTCACTTTGTGTTTTTGTCCATGATGAAGGGAACATGTCTAAAGGATCTAGACCTTTTGTATAAGATATTTTGCAGGTCTTTCTTAGCAGGATCCTTAGACCAATCAGTGATTATATGTCTCTCTACACCATCAGTGAAGGGTTTGAATGGAGGGTATCTGACAAGGTTTGGATAGATTTTTCTGGGAGGGAATTTATTTTGTGGTAGGTGAGTGATTAAGGGTCCAAGTCTGTTAAACATTTTGAATGGGGGAGTACCTTTGGGAATGTCAGGATGGGGTCTGTACCAAGGTTGTACAATGGTTGCAGGTTCATACTCATATTCAGGCAAGGGGTACCAGGGTTTTGTTGAAACTGGTTTGGGTTCATGAGTATGGTAAAGAATCTTCCAGTCCTTTTTAACTTTGGCCAGTGATTCAGACATGCCATTATAAAGTTCAGAGGGAGGAGTGTATGGAAATGGAATTCTTTTCATTTTCGGGAAAGGGACACCAAGGATAATACCATCATTTGGTTGGTGAAACCAGGGATCATCCTCAGAGATCAAAGGTGGGAATTGTGGTTGTTGTGGTGAGGGTGGTAAAGTTACATAAACATCATCTAGGTCAACTGGTTGATTTACAGACACTTCTGGTATAGAGACACAATCCATTCTATCCTCTAAACTTGAAACTAAGGCATCTACTGCTAATTGAACAGGATCATTAGCAGGGATAGTTACCTCAGTAGCCATGGCAGACTTGGCTCTTCTCTGAGGTTGCTGCCTTTTAGTAGGAACAACAGTACTGATAGCCTTTTGCTTCTTGAGGATAGCACTGATAGGAACTCTGTCCTTATCATCTTCATCATCATCCTCATTGTGAGAAAGGATCAAGTTTCTTGTCCTTTTCTGACCTCTTGTAGGTTGAGGAACCTCTGAAGAGGGTTCCCTGATGACAATGCCAGCTGCAAGCTTTGTAGGAGCTCTTGTCCTAACAGCTACAGTTTTCCTTCTGATTGTCCTCTTCATTCCTAGGACTTCAGCATTGTTTTGCTCAATCTGTTCCTCTTTAACCTTGAGCAATTCTTCCTGCTTAGCTAGGGCAATAGCTGTGTAGGTGCTCAGATTCATATTTACAATGTTCATCTTGCCAAAGATTGCAGTGCACATGCATTTTTTTGTCAGAATCCTTTCTTGCTCCTCAATTGGCTTGGAAGAGATAAAATCATCCAGCTTCTGAGACTTGAAATTTTTTTATAGCAAGTGGCAGTAAGGGATTCCAGAGATCTTCTTCCTTGTGACTATTGCATCTCTGAATCTTCCATACAGAATCCTTGGAAGGTTAATTTTAGTTTCTGTAATCAAATGGCAAAGACAGAATTTGTGTAGGGCAGAAAGATTGTCCTTTGACCCCGCTTTATGCAGAATCACCTTATTTAGCATTTGATGAAGAATACGAACATCATCCTTCATCTCTACAGACTTCCATGAGTGATTTCTTACAGTATCTTGTCTCATTAACAAAGCAGCTATAACCTCAGAACCACCAAGGTCCTTCTCCCACGATTCAGTAATAACTTCTCCTTCTTGAGGGCAGTTTATTGCATCAGCGATGGTCTTCTCAAAGACCACAATTCTTTTCCTAGCTACTGTTGCAGAAATTTCAGAGTCTGACACCAGAGGGTTCCTCCAAAATGCCCTAATCAGGTCTGGATAAATGGGAACCCTTTCAACAAACACGTCGTCCCTAGCCAGCGGCAGTAACGAACTTGCTAACATCAAGGTTGTAGTCTTTTAGAATTCCGAAGTCGAAATGATGTTCAATAGCAAGATTCAATTTTTCAACATCGAAAGTTTCAGTTGAGGTGGCCATGGTTGAAGAAAGAAGGTTAGGGTTTGCAAGTCAGAAAACAAAGAGTTGAAGTAAGTTTGAAGACGAAGGTTAACGTAGAGTTTCCTCAAAGGGAAGGGTTTCGTTTTTAAAGGTTTTGAATTACAATGGGTTTTCTTTTGGAAATAAAATAAACATTTAAAAAGAAATACTGACTCAGTAGAGAGAGAATATAAAATAGATTTGTCTTTTAGACAAAATAAATGCAGTTAATAAATAATGCGAGTGTGGACGGTTTCAAGCAACAATACAATATGGACGCGACATGCAGCACAAAAACAATGGACGCGGTATGCAATGGACACACATTTAAAATCATGTAATAAGCGTGTAAGTCATACATCAATAACAGAATTTCTCAAGCATGAAAAACACAATTAATCCACAACTAATATGTTAAGATATTTTCTAACAAAAATAAATCTGTCCTCAGCAAGAGGTTTAGTAAAGATATCTGCCCATTGATGTTCAGTATCTACAAATTGAATATCAAAAACACCTTTCTGCACATAATCTCTTATGAAATGATGTTTGATCTCTATGTGCTTAGCCCTAGAATGCAGTATTGGATTCTTAGATAGATTAATTGCAGCAGTATTATCACACATAAGTGGAATACTACTTACAAACACATTGTAGTCCTCCAATTGGTGTTTGATCCATAGAAGTTGTGAGCAGCAACTTGCAGCTGAAATATACTCAGCTTCAGCAATTGATAAAGCATTGGTACTTTGTCTTTTGCTTGACCATGAGACAAGATTAGCTCCAATTAAGTGACATCCTCCACTGGTACTCTTTCTTTCAATTCTGTCTCCAGCATAATCAGCATCACAAAAGCCAACTAATCATAATCTTCATTTCTCTTAAAGCACAAACCCAGATTAGTAGTACCTTTTAAATATCTAAATATTCTTTTAACTGCTGTTAAGTGAGATTCTCTAGGATCAGATTGAAATCGAGCACATAAACAAACACTGAACATAATATCAGGTCTGGACGTAGTAAGATATAGAAGAGATCCTATCATACCTCTGTATACCTTTTGGTCTACCTTTTTCTCTTTATCATCTTTGTTCAGTATGGACATGGGGTGCATAGGAGTACTCATTGGTTTGCAATCATCCATCTTGAACTTCTTTAGGAGTTCTTTTGTGTACTTGGTTTGATGAATGTATACCTCGTCCATAGATTGTTTAACTTGCAGTCCAAGAAAGAACTTGAGTTCTCCCATCATGCTCATTTCAAATTCCTTCTACATTAACTTTGAGAATTCTTTGCACAGAGATTCATTAGTAACACCAAATATAATATCATCAACATAAATTTGTACTACTATGAAGTTGGATTTAATTGACTTTCTAAACAAGGTTGTATCAACCTTTCCTCTATTAAAGCCATTATCCATCAGAAATGAACTTAGGCTATCATACCAAGCTCTTGGGGCTTGTTTTAGGCAGTATAAAGCTTTCTTAAGCTTATATACATGATAAAGCCATTAAGAAAAGCACTTTTTACATCCATTTGAAAAAGCATTATGTTGTGATGTGCAGCAAAAGAAAGTAGAATTCTAATTGCTTCAAATCTAGCATTATGTTGTGATGTGCAGCAAAGGTTTCAATATAATCTATACCTTCTTCTTAAGAATAACCTTGTGCAACCAGTCTTGCTTTGCTTCTTACAACCTTACCATTCTCATCAAGCTTGTTTCTGTAAACCCATTTTGTTCCTATAACAGATTTATCTTTAGGTAGGATTACTGAGACACCCCCCATTAAGAAAACCCTAATTTAATTAAACCGTAATCCGTAATTAACGTTAACGCGTTTATTACATTTGAAAATAAATATATAATGGAAGGAATAAAAGTAAATTCGTTTTAAAGCATGCACAGCGGATTAAAGCATACATCGATCATATATACATAATATGTACATCCAGTCTCCACAATGTACCATAGATCCCAACCGAGGGATCCTTAACCTTAAAACTATACCAACACTACATACTAAAAGAAAACATACCTAAACTGGTCACAGACATAACAGACATAAGAAGAGGTCCTAATACTACCCATCCCATCTCTCAAAATACATCAAAAAGGAAAAAAGAACTCACAGAGACTCTCGTCCTAACAGGCACAACCGACATAACCATATCACTGACGATATGGGCGCCTGCAGCTACCCTCACCCTCTCCGTAATGGCGTCGATAGACCCTGCCATAACGGGTCCTAGGCTCCCAAACCGACTCATCGCTGCTCATAACCACACGTCGTCGACGATAGTGATACATCGTCTGGACACTCCTCTGCCTACGACCTCTCTGCACCATGCCAACTCCGCTCCTCGCTACTGAACGATCCACCATATTCCACATGTCATCAGGAAATTCCCTTTGACGAGGTGGATACCACATCTCCGAAAATGACAATCTCTGTGAAATCCAATACGGACCATCCAAATGAAAGTACGGACCCCTTCCCATACGTATATACAAACTGACTAGGCCGGTATACGTCATGAAGAATCGTGAATGGTCGACCTGCCATCCACGATCATCGTGATACACAATCTCCACATCACTGAGAATTGGGATCCTGGGAGGGATCCTCTGTAGGTAATGATTCGGTCTGTATCCCAGATCTGGTGACGTCGTGGTCCTGCTCACACTGCTCATCTAATGGATATACATCCAAGGAAATAGAGGAAAAGAGGGAGATAAGCAACAGATCATAGTCATAAAAATGGGGATGGGGATACATAGAATAGCAATCACATAAACATATCACATACAACAAACAAACAATCATCCATCAAGTCACACCAACACAATCATCCTCAAGATCATACTCTCAGATTATTCCTCTAAGGAGTCTCACTCCTATGCATGTCGGCCGATATATCTCATCCGGGTCTCAACCCCAAGACATTCCCTTATCAAGCCTCTCTTCTTAAGGAACGTCAGTTAGTTTGTCTAGGTAACTTTTCCGCTCGCCGTGACCCATAAGAGTGCATCTCTCTGTGAGCTCTTCTCCATCAGAGGTATCTAGGTCGCCTCGGATAGTCAGCCTTAGACATGGATACTCAGGGTAAAGTCGGGATAACTAGGCTCTACCGGGGTACACGACGCACTAGGAGCTACCTAATGGTCACTGTGAGCCTCCCGAGTCCAGTTCGTACATCCCCAAGGTCTTTTCACAGACCGGCCCCTCCGTAATCCGTACTCGCACTCGAGTACAACTAACCTCGTATGACTCCCTGTTATACGGCTTGCCACCTTGGCAATATGCAATGCAACAACCATTCTTAAGTTAACACCGGAACCTTCTCTCACAATCCAAATCTCAAAATCACAGTCTCAGATTGGATGGCAATACATCCCCGGCCTTAAAGCCACAGTCTCAAGGCATTACCACGGTGTCAACTCTCAATATAATCAAATCACACTATCAGTCATTCCCATTCATCCAACAATCATCAACAATATATTATATTCATAAAATATCAGGCTATCACATCAATCATCACAACCAAGCATGTTATAGCAGTCATCACAGTAGCAGACATAGCAAACAACCCCAATCATTATCAGTTATCTAGCCTAGGGTTTCAAGCCTAATATTGATAAATCTACAATAACTAAGCCCAAGACCATATTTAAAAATATTATTATATTACGGTTTAGCTATTGTTGATTATTCAATATACTAGTAGGGTCTGGGGCACCCTACACATATGCATAAATGACTGTTACTCTATGCTTGCCTCCCCGACAATGTCGGTTACTTTCTCCCCACCTTGGATTATTTGGTATCGTTGTCCAAACTTCTCTTCCTCTCTAACCAGCTGCTGCCTTGCACCCCAGGGAGTTCCTTGATGCTCCAAAATTTGCCCTAACACATGGACAGAGTCCTAGCAATGTCATGAACTCTAATCTTGCGACAGTTTCTCAAATAGAACTCAGATTGAAGCAAGAATCCAAGAGAAGTAAATGATAATGCCAAGTTAGGGATTTGAGCATTACCTCAGTTGGATCGAAGAAACGTTAGCTAATACTTGTAGTATTCACTGCGCTGGTCACAGATTCGAAGTCGGAATTACGATCGGAAGGACGGATTTTCCTCAGAATCAATTTTTCTCTCCAAAACCCATTTTCTCCCTCTCACTCTCGAGCTCTCTCCTGGTCCCTCTCAAACATTCTAAAAAGTTCTACAAGTTTCTAGCATTTTAAAGCCTAAGGGGGTGAGTCAGCACTGATTACGCCCGGCTCAAGTTGTCTGCGCCCGGCCTAGCCTCTTACGCCCGGCTCAAGTTTTATCCGCCCGGCCAAAATGCGTAGATCACCGCCTTTGAATTGCGCCCGGCCTAATTTTCTGAGCCCGGCTCAACATACCTGAGCCCGGCCTAATCCCACGTTGACCAGTTTGACCAGAAACTCTAATTCACACGTTTCTTTGCGTTCTGAACTCGTTTGAAGTCCGATTGACCCCAAATTTGAAACACATACTAATTAACACCTAACGAACAAAATTAAGCTCTCATACCAACTTAATTACTATATGATTCCTTAATCAAGAAAACGGGTGTTACAGTTACCAACGTCCAGACATCACTTCTCTCAAACTGATTTAGTTCTTCTTGCATTGCTAAAATCCAGCCATTGTCCAGCAGAGCCTCATCTACTGTCTTTGGTTCCAACTCCGAGACTAGTGCGGAATCTTCTTGCTCTCTGAAAGTTGATCTGGTTCTTAGCTTATCACTTGGATTTCCAATGATTTGATCTGGTGGATGATAATTCTTGAAATGCCAAGATTTCTGAATATTGTCTTGTTGAGAGATAGATGTTTCTGGTTGTTGAGGAGGGTCTTCAACTTGATTATCAGCTTTAACTTTTGTTGTTTCTCCATAGATGTTTAAATCAAGATCAGCAAAAGCTTCATCTAGCTCTGATAAGTTCTTATCAGGCTGCTTGTCATCAAATTTAACATGTATACATTCTTCTACTACTAGAGTTCTAGAATTATATACTCTAAATCCTTTTGATGTTTCAGAAAAACCTAACAAAATTCCACTGTCTACTTTTGCATCAAACTTACCAAGTTGATCTTTAGTGTTAAGAATATAGCATTTACAACCGAAAAGATGAAAATATGATATGTTGGGTTTTCGTCCCCTCCACAATTCATAGGGAGTCTAATTCAAGATTGGTCTTATGTATATTCTGTTCTGAATGTAACAGGCAGTATTAACAGCTTCAGCCCAGAAGTGTCTAGGGACAGAGTTATCATTGAGCATAGTCCTAGCCATCTCTTGAAGAGATCTGTTCTTTCTCTCTACCACACCATTTTGCTGTGGTGTTCTAGGTATTGAGAAATTGTGAAAAATACCACTATCTTCACAGAACTTTTGAAATAGCTCATTTTCAAACTCTCCCCCATGGTCACTTCTGATTGAAGTGATACACAAGCCTTTTTCATTCTGTACACGTTTGCAGAATACAGAAAAGACCTTGAAGGACTCATCTTTGTGATCAAGGAACATAACCCATGTCCATCTTGTGTTGTCATCTACAATGACTAGACCATATTTCTTACCACTGATAGAAGCAATCCTTGTTGGACCAAAAAGATCAAGGTGTAACAGTTCTAGTGGTCTCTTGGTACTAACAACATTCTTAGATTCAAAAGAACCTTTGACTTGTTTTCCCTTTTGACATGCATCACAGAGAGCATCAGATTTGTACTTAAGGTTTGGTAATCCTCTCATGAGGTTATGCTTATTTAGCTTTGAGATTAATCTCAAGCTTGCATGACCTAGCCTTTTATGCCAAATCCATCGCTCATCTTCAATGGACACTAAACATGAGACACTTTGATTTGAGAGGTCCTCCAAGTCAATTTTATACAAATTGTTTTGCCTCTTAGAAGTGAATAAAATTGATCCATCATTTTTCTTGACATTACACATGTTCTTATAAAAAGAAACATCATATCCACTATCACATAATTGACTTATGCTCAGCAGATTATGCTTCAAACCATTTACTAAAAGAACATTATCAATAGAGGGAAAAGGATGTTTACCAATTTTACCTATACCAGTGATCTTTCCTTTCTGGTTTCCTCCAAATGTCACCCAGCCACCATCCTTATGTCTAAGGTCTTGGAACATATATCTTTCTCCTGTCATGTGACGTGAGCACCCACTGTCCAAGTACCAGGATGTCTGTTTCTTTCCTGTTGTTAAGCAAATCTGCAACAGGTATTATCTTGTCCTTAGGTACCCAAAATGACTTGGGTCCTTTCTTGTTAGTTTTCATTGGACGTGAATTCTTATTATGCCTATTATGTATGCATCTGTATGTAGTATGCCCACTTTTTCCACACACTTTGCAAAAGGTGTTGGACGAGCCTGACTTGGCTTTAGCATACCTAGCTGGAGCTTTTGAAGCTCTTTGCTGCATAGGTGGTTTTGACTTATTGTGAGATGCCTTATGCTTCTCATTGTCATAACCAAGGCCAGATTTATCATATGGTGACCTAGAATATCTTAGAATGAGACTTAACTTATTTGAGCCTCCTACAAATTTTGACAGTGTCTGTCAAGTAAGATATATCTTGTTTCAGTTTTGCAACTTCACAAGAATTATCAGGCTCACATCCAAGTTTGTTAGTTAGACTGACATTCTCCGATCTGAGTTTATCATTTTCTTGAGCTAAGGTTTGCTTTTCAATACAGACTCTATCATATTCTCTTGTTAATTTTGCAAACTTCATTTTAAGACTTTTGTATTCATGAGATAGTATGGATGAGTCATGCAGTAATTAATCAAAGGCATTTTTGAGAGTGGACGAGTTAGAATCTATTACCTCATCATCATCAGTGTTCTCATTCTCTGATTATATGTCAGCCATGAGGCAAATGTTTGCCTCTTCCTCAGCTTCATCTTCCTCATCTGATGAGGATAAGTCCAAGTCCTCCCATGTTGCCATTAAGCCCTTCTTTTACTTGAAGAACTTCTTCTTCTCTTTTAAGTCAGGACAGTCAGCTTTGAAATGGCCTGGGTTCCTGCATTCAAAGCACAGGGGTGGACCTTTTTCTTTGGAGTCTGATTTCTCCTTAGAAAACTTCTTATTGAACTGCTTTCTCTTGAAGTTACCTTTCTTTCTCCACATATGTTGTATCTTTCTGGAGATAAAAGATAATTCATCTTCATCTGATCCTTCATCACTGTCTGAAGGTTCAGCATCATCTGAAGACTCATGACCCTAGAAGCTCATGAACCTTTAATGACCCTAGAAGCTCTTCCAGAGAGAGAGTATTCATATTCTTAGCTTCTTGAATGGCAGTAACCTTTGGTCTTCACTGCTTGGAGAGACTTTTCAGAATTTTTCTGACATGATCTCTATTTTCATAAATTTTTCCAAGAGATTTGAGACTGTTGATTATTGTTTGAAATCTTCCAAACATCTAATCTATAGTCTCATGATCAGCCATCTTAAAGAGTTCATATTGGTGAACCAGCATGCTTATCTTTGACTCCTTCACTTGTGATGAACCTTCATGAGCAAGAGCCAGTGTATCCCAGATTTCTTTTGCTGTATTACAGCTGTGAACCTTATCATGTTCTGATATGGTGATGGCACACATTAAGTAATGTTTGGCCTTGAGATTTAATTTATGTTTAGCCTTTTGATCTGCACTCCAATCTGCTCTAGCCAAGGCTGCTCCATTTTCAACTCTTGGCTCAGAATAGCCATTCTCTATCAGTTCCCAAATGTCTAAGTTCTGTGCATCCAAGAAGGCCATCATTATCTTCTTCCAATAATTATAATCAATTCCATCAAAAAGTGGAGGTCTGTTGATAGCTTGTCCTTCTGCATCCATGGTTATTGGATCGTACTTCCTCAGCACTTGTTAGATGTCAACCCTTTCGAGGCTGAGCTCTGATACCAACTGAAGTTGACACAGGCAAACACAAGAAGGGGGGTTGAATTGTGTTTGTTAATAATTTTCGAAAACATTTCACGAACAGTTTTCTCACACAAAGATAAAGAGGCAGAAGCAAACACACAGAAAAACAAACTTTTGAAAGAATAACAAATTCAAGTGCAAATCCCCACAGTTAGTATAAACAAGTAAAACTTAAGAGATAAGGGATTAGAAGATTCACGCAAGTTGTTTTATCTTAGTTCACTCTCTTCCAACCAAGAGCTACGTCCAGTCCTTTCTACTTGAAGGTTTTTCTCCACTATTCTCCAAATAGATTACAGCAAGTATTCAACACCTCTTCAGGCTTACAAGTATTCCTTTCTTACCAAGCCTCTTCAGGCTCTACCTCTAACAAAGAGTTTTGGTTTCTTTGATCTTCTAACTTACTATGTGTGAGGATATGAAAGTTTAAGATCAGTTGAATATTATAGCAATATTCAAACTAAGATATTACAGACTTTTGCTTTCTGAAAGAATAAAAGAATTTTGGCTCGCAAGAGTATTCTTGTGAATTCAGTATGTGTGCAAAAGTCTAGGTCTTCTATTTATAATGACGTTGCCCTTCTCTTCAAGTTCTTCAACGGTTCAATTTAAATTTTCCCGTTTAGGGATAGAATCAAGAGTGTAACATCCGTTGTGACTCAGCTTGCTCGTGGCCATTGTACTATATGACAACATTCTTGCATGAAACGGGCACACCTCTGAGCAAATGCAACTTGAAAAACTGTCTTGCCTTCCTTGTACAAATTCCAGCTATTCCAGCGTAAAAGGGTGACAGGGTACAAGTCGTTTTGCATTGTACTATTTTGCTTTTTGCAATTTCTCATTTGTACTATGTCTCTCTCAAAGAAACAAGACAATAAAACCGTTAATAACAAATAAGAAGGAACAATCATACAATAAATATGAATCATTTGAAATAAATATTTCTATGTAGTCGAGATAGTTATTCTGATTATATCAAGCATTCATTGTCAGCGAAGAGCTCGTCTACTTAAAAAGTGCGTCTATACTCTCATAGCTAAAATTCTATTTAGTTCGTCCAGTGACGTGGCAAGAAGTGCTCGTCCATTATCATGTCTTTGGACTTGCTACATATCGGTGAATAGCTTAGAACTGCGTCTGCTGACATGGCACTCAAGCTCGTCCATTCAGTTTAGTTAAGAGCTCGTCTATCCATATTAGTGTAGAGCTCGTCTATAGGTACTGTTCAAAAATCCGTCTACTTAAGCAAATTCTCATAATTAAATTACCATTTAGTTTGAAAGGCTCGTCTACTAGGTTGGACGCGAATATAGACTCTTTAGAGATTTCCTTACCATATTGAATTTCGAATATCCTGTAAGACTTAGATAAAACTTGTTAGATCTTAACTGACACTTTGCCATACAAATTTAGTCCTTTTTGTTAACATCAAAACTTAGAGATTATTTAATCCAAAAATACTTTGGTTCCAACAATCTCCCCCTTTTTGATGATGACAAAAACTAATTAAATTTGAGTGTGCAAAGTCTAAGAAAGCTTACAAAGCTCCCCCTAAGACAAAGCATTCAAACTTAACAGGAATATAACAAGGAATAAGATATGAACAGATAAGTATATATCACATATTACTTATCATATCAGCAGAACTACTTATCAGACAAAAGCATCAGAGCATATACAATAATAACTATGCAATCATGTAAGACAAGTAACACACATGCATAGGCAGACAAAAAAGTGTATATATAAATAAAATTTTATTTCTCTCTCCATTCTCCCCCTTTTTTGTCATCAGACAAAAAGGTAGGAAAATTGACCATCATTGTCAGTAAGAATACAAAAACAAAAGAAAGGTCTAAGAAGATGGAGGAGGTGGAGGAGGTGGGTTTTGATTTGGATTATGTGGAGGGGCAGGGACTTGGGTTGGCAGGTTCTGGCTTTGTTGAAAACTGAGCATAATGCTCATGATCTTATTCATTATGGCATTGGTAGGAGCCAGAGCTTCTGCAACTTGTTCTTTTACCTACTCTTTCACTTCAACTTTGACTCTTTCCTCTACAATTTTGCCAATGATTTCTTCAAAATTTGGAGGCAGTGAGGGTGTTGGTCTTGAGCTTTCAGCACTTTCCTGAGCATGAGCTTGACTTGGCAGTGTGTCAAGAGCTCTTGAAGTCTGAGGTTTCTCTGGATGAATGACTGTGATAGCTAATGGTTTAGATGTAGACTTTCCAGAAGTGCTTGGTCTAGACTCAGATTCAGCAACTTCCTCATTAGCAATAACTGGTGCAACAGAGTCAATCTCCATGCCAGAGTCTTCAACAATTATTTCTTCTTCTGTGTGCTCAGAAGGTGGTGAAGGTGGAGGAGAGTCTGTGATTTGCAGAATTGGTGGGGGTAGCTCTTTAGCCTAGTGAACTTCTTCTTCTACATAAATTGGACTGATGGTAGGAACACCTAGAATGTCCTTGTAGATGAAGTGTCTGAAGTTAGATAGTCCACATTTGCCTCTCACCTTAGGAATGAACTTTTTCTGCTCAGAGGATAAGCCAGAAGTAGATGCTTCTGCTGTGCACTTCACAATATGTTTTCTCCATATATCAATAGCTACATCTTCTCTAACATCCTCAATAGGTTGTGCCAGCCAGTAGTCAATGATGTTTTGATCTGTGTCCTTAACATCATCTGGCTTGATCAAGCAGGACTCTGGGAAGGGCATTTTTCTAGTGAACCTTTCCTTCTTCCTGTCCTTGTCCTTGTTGAGATCAATCATGGGCAGTCTTGGACATATCGTTCTTGATTGGACTCCAATCTTGGTTTTATAAGAATGATTTAACCAAGTTATGGGTACAAAATTGGTAGCCCTTACAACTCTGAAGAGCTCAAATTCAGTCTTCAACATGTCATACATGAAATAATCTTTGATGTCAGCTACCTTGCCATACTCACTTGGATGGACAAAAGTCTTCACTTTGTGTTTTTGTCCATGATGAAGGGAACATGTCTAAAGGATCTAGACCTTTTGTATAAGATATTTTGCAGGTCTTTCTTAGCAGGATCCTTAGACCAATCAGTGATTATATGTCTCTCTACACCATCAGTGAAGGGTTTGAATGGAGGGTATCTGACAAGGTTTGGATAGATTTTTCTGGGAGGGAATTTATTTTGTGGTAGGTGAGTGATTAAGGGTCCAAGTCTGTTAAACATTTTGAATGGGGGAGTACCTTTGGGAATGTCAGGATGGGGTCTGTACCAAGGTTGTACAATGGTTGCAGGTTCATACTCATATTCAGGCAAGGGGTACCAGGGTTTTGTTGAAACTGGTTTGGGTTCATGAGTATGGTAAAGAATCTTCCAGTCCTTTTTAACTTTGGCCAGTGATTCAGACATGCCATTATAAAGTTCAGAGGGAGGAGTGTATGGAAATGGAATTCTTTTCATTTTCGGGAAAGGGACACCAAGGATAATACCATCATTTGGTTGGTGAAACCAGGGATCATCCTCAGAGATCAACGGTGGGAATTGTGGTTGTTGTGGTGAGGGTGGTAAAGTTACATAAACATCATCTAGGTCAACTGGTTGATTTACAGACACTTCTGGTATAGAGACAAAATCCATTCTATCCTCTAAACTTGAAACTAAGGCATCTACTGCTAATTGAACAGGATCATTAGCAGGGATAGTTACCTCAGTAGCCATGGCAGACTTGGCTCTTCTCTGAGGTTGCTGCCTTTTAGTAGGAACAACAGTACTGATAGCCTTTTGCTTCTTGAGGATAGCACTGATAGGAACTCTGTCCTTATCATCTTCATCATCATCCTCATTGTGAGAAAGGATCAAGTTTCTTGTCCTTTTCTGACCTCTTGTAGGTTGAGGAACCTCTGAAGAGGGTTCCCTGATGACAATGCCAGCTGCAAGCTTTGTAGGAGCTCTTGTCCTAACAGCTATAGTTTTCCTTCTGATTGTCCTCTTCATTCCTAGGACTTCAGCATTGTTTTGCTCAATCTGTTCCTCTTTAACCTTGAGCAATTCTTCCTGCTTAGCTAGGGCAATAGCTGTGTAGGTGCTCAGATTCATATTTACAATGTTCATCTTGCCAAAGATTGCAGTGCACATGCATTTTTTTGTCAGAATCCTTTCTTGCTCCTCAATTGGCTTGGAAGAGATAAAATCATCCAGCTTCTGAGACTTGAAATTTTTTTATAGCAAGTGGCAGTAAGGGATTCCAGAGATCTTCTTCCTTGTGACTATTGCATCTCTGAATCTTCCATACAGAATCCTTGGAAGGTTAATTTTAGTTTCTGTAATCAAATGGCAAAGACAGAATTTGTGTAGGGCAGAAAGATTGTCCTTTGACCCCGCTTTATGCAGAATCACCTTATTTAGCATTTGATGAAGAATACGAACATCATCCTTCATCTCTACAGACTTCCATG
Source organism: Echinosophora koreensis (assembly GCA_035048595.1). Taxonomy (NCBI): domain Eukaryota; kingdom Viridiplantae; phylum Streptophyta; class Magnoliopsida; order Fabales; family Fabaceae; genus Echinosophora; species Echinosophora koreensis. The sequence goes on along the minus strand of JAPCYP010000048.1, from coordinate 2,030,377 downwards.
AGTGATTTCTTACAGTATCTTGTCTCATTAACAAAGCAGCTATAACCTCAGAACCACCAAGGTCCTTCTCCCACGATTCAGTAATAACTTCTCCTTCTTGAGGGCAGTTTATTGCATCAGCGATGGTCTTCTCAAAGACCACAATTCTTTTCCTAGCTACTGTTGCAGAAATTTCAGAGTCTGACACCAGAGGGTTCCTCCAAAATGCCCTAATCAGGTCTGGATAAATGGGAACCCTTTCAACAAACACGTCGTCCTAGCCAGCGGCAGTAACGAACTTGCTAACATCAAGGTTGTAGTCTTTTAGAATTCCGAAGTCGAAATGATGTTCAATAGCAAGATTCAATTTTTCAACATCGAAAGTTTCAGTTGAGGTGGCCATGGTTGAAGAAAGAAGGTTAGGGTTTGCAAGTCAGAAAACAAAGAGTTGAAGTAAGTTTGAAGACGAAGGTTAACGTAGAGTTTCCTCAAAGGGAAGGGTTTCGTTTTTAAAGGTTTTGAATTACAATGGGTTTTCTTTTGGAAATAAAATAAACATTTAAAAAGAAATACTGACTCAGTAGAGAGAGAATATAAAATAGATTTGTCTTTTAGACAAAATAAATGCAGTTAATAAATAATGCGAGTGTGGACGGTTTCAAGCAACAATACAATATGGACGCGACATGCAGCACAAAAACAATGGACGCGGTATGCAATGGACACACATTTAAAATCATGTAATAAGCGTGTAAGTCATACATCAATAACAGAATTTCTCAAGCATGAAAAACACAATTAATCCACAACTAATATGTTAAGATATTTTCTAACAAAAATAAATCTGTCCTCAGCAAGAGGTTTAGTAAAGATATCTGCCCATTGATGTTCAGTATCTACAAATTGAATATCAAAAACACCTTTCTGCACATAATCTCTTATGAAATGATGTTTGATCTCTATGTGCTTAGCCCTAGAATGCAGTATTGGATTCTTAGATAGATTAATTGCAGCAGTATTATCACACATAAGTGGAATACTACTTACAAACACATTGTAGTCCTCCAATTGGTGTTTGATCCATAGAAGTTGTGAGCAGCAACTTGCAGCTGAAATATACTCAGCTTCAGCAGTTGATAAAGCATTGGTACTTTGTCTTTTGCTTGACCATGAGACAAGATTAGCTCCAATTAAGTGACATCCTCCACTGGTACTCTTTCTTTCAATTCTGTCTCCAGCATAATCAGCATCACAAAAGCCAACTAATCATAATCTTCATTTCTCTTAAAGCACAAACCCAGATTAGTAGTACCTTTTAAATATCTAAATATTCTTTTAACTGCTGTTAAGTGAGATTCTCTAGGATCAGATTGAAATCGAGCACATAAACAAACACTGAACATAATATCAGGTCTGGACGTAGTAAGATATAGAAGAGATCCTATCATACCTCTGTATACCTTTTGGTCTACCTTTTTCTCTTTATCATCTTTGTTCAGTATGGACATGGGGTGCATAGGAGTACTCATTGGTTTGCAATCATCCATCTTGAACTTCTTTAGGAGTTCTTTTGTGTACTTGGTTTGATGAATGTATACCTCGTCCATAGATTGTTTAACTTGCAGTCCAAGAAAGAACTTGAGTTCTCCCATCATGCTCATTTCAAATTCCTTCTACATTAACTTTGAGAATTCTTTGCACAGAGATTCATTAGTAACACCAAATATAATATCATCAACATAAATTTGTACTACTATGAAGTTGGATTTAATTGACTTTCTAAACAAGGTTGTATCAACCTTTCCTCTATTAAAGCCATTATCCATCAGAAATGAACTTAGGCTATCATACCAAGCTCTTGGGGCTTGTTTTAGGCCGTATAAAGCTTTCTTAAGCTTATATACATGATAAAGCCATTAAGAAAAGCACTTTTTACATCCATTTGAAAAAGCATTATGTTGTGATGTGCAGCAAAAGAAAGTAGAATTCTAATTGCTTCAAATCTAGCATTATGTTGTGATGTGCAGCAAAGGTTTCAATATAATCTATACCTTCTTCTTAAGAATAACCTTGTGCAACCAGTCTTGCTTTGCTTCTTACAACCTTACCATTCTCATCAAGCTTGTTTCTGTAAACCCATTTTGTTCCTATAACAGATTTATCTTTAGGTAGGATTACTGAGACACCCCCCATTAAGAAAACCCTAATTTAATTAAACCGTAATCCGTAATTAACGTTAACGCGTTTATTACATTTGAAAATAAATATATAATGGAAGGAATAAAAGTAAATTCGTTTTAAAGCATGCACAGCGGATTAAAGCATACATCGATCATATATACATAGTATGTACATCCAGTCTCCACAATGTACCATAGATCCCAACCGAGGGATCCTTAACCTTAAAACTATACCAACACTACATACTAAAAGAAAACATACCTAAACTGGTCACAGACATAACAGACATAAGAAGAGGTCCTAATACTACCCATCCCATCTCTCAAAATACATCAAAAAGGAAAAAAGAACTCACAGAGACTCTCGTCCTAACAGGCACAACCGACATAACCATATCACTGACGATATGGGCGCCTGCAGCTACCCTCACCCTCTCCGTAATGGCGTCGATAGACCCTGCCATAACGGGTCCTAGGCTCCCAAACCGACTCATCGCTGCTCATAACCACACGTCGTCGACGATAGTGATACATCGTCTGGACACTCCTCTGCCTACGACCTCTCTGCACCATGCCAACTCCGCTCCTCGCTACTGAACGATCCACCATATTCCACATGTCATCAGGAAATTCCCTTTGACGAGGTGGATACCACATCTCCGAAAATGACAATCTCTGTGAAATCCAATACGGACCATCCAAATGAAAGTACGGACCCCTTCCCATACGTATATACAAACTGACTAGGCCGGTATAACGTCATGAAGAATCGTGAATGGTCGACCTGCCATCCACGATCATCGTGATACACAATCTCCACATCACTGAGAATTGGGATCCTGGGAGGGATCCTCTGTAGGTAATGATTCGGTCTGTATCCCAGATCTGGTGACGTCGTGGTCCTGCTCACACTGCTCATCTAATGGATATACATCCAAGGAAATAGAGGAAAAGAGGGAGATAAGCAACAGATCATAGTCATAAAAATGGGGATGGGGATACATAGAATAGCAATCACATAAACATATCACATACAACAAACAAACAATCATCCATCAAGTCACACCAACACAATCATCCTCAAGATCATACTCTCAGATTATTCCTCTAAGGAGTCTCACTCCTATGCATGTCGGCCGATATATCTCATCCGGGTCTCAACCCCAAGACATTCCCTTATCAAGCCTCTCTTCTTAAGGAACGTCAGTTAGTTTGTCTAGGTAACTTTTCCGCTCGCCGTGACCCATAAGAGTGCATCTCTCTGTGAGCTCTTCTCCATCAGAGGTATCTAGGTCGCCTCGGATAGTCAGCCTTAGACATGGATACTCAGGGTAAAGTCGGGATAACTAGGCTCTACCGGGGTACACGACGCACTAGGAGCTACCTAATGGTCACTGTGAGCCTCCCGAGTCCAGTTCGTACATCCCCAAGGTCTTTTCACAGACCGGCCCCTCCGTAATCCGTACTCGCACTCGAGTACAACTAACCTCGTATGACTCCCTGTTATACGGCTTGCCACCTTGGCAATATGCAATGCAACAACCATTCTTAAGTTAACACCGGAACCTTCTCTCACAATCCAAATCTCAAAATCACAGTCTCAGATTGGATGGCAATACATCCCCGGCCTTAAAGCCACAGTCTCAAGGCATTACCACGGTGTCAACTCTCAATATAATCAAATCACACTATCAGTCATTCCCATTCATCCAACAATCATCAACAATATATTATATTCATAAAATATCAGGCTATCACATCAATCATCACAACCAAGCATGTTATAGCAGTCATCACAGTAGCAGACATAGCAAACAACCCCAATCATTATCAGTTATCTAGCCTAGGGTTTCAAGCCTAATATTGATAAATCTACAATAACTAAGCCCAAGACCATATTTAAAAATATTATTATATTACGGTTTAGCTATTGTTGATTATTCAATATACTAGTAGGGTCTGGGGCACCCTACACATATGCATAAATGACTGTTACTCTATGCTTGTCTCCCCGACAATGTCGGTTACTTTCTCCCCACCTTGGATTATTTGGTATCGTTGTCCAAACTTCTCTTCCTCTCTAACCAGCTGCTGCCTTGCACCCCAGGGAGTTCCTTGATGCTCCAAAATTTGCCCTAACACATGGACAGAGTCCTAGCAATGTCATGAACTCTAATCTTGCGACAGTTTCTCAAATAGAACTCAGATTGAAGCAAGAATCCAAGAGAAGTAAATGATAATGCCAAGTTAGGGATTTGAGCATTACCTCAGTTGGATCGAAGAAACGTTAGCTAATACTTGTAGTATTCACTGCGCTGGTCACAGATTCGAAGTCGGAATTACGATCGGAAGGACGGATTTTCCTCAGAATCAATTTTTCTCTCCAAAACCCATTTTCTCCCTCTCACTCTCGAGCTCTCTCCTGGTCCCTCTCAAACATTCTAAAAAGTTCTACAAGTTTCTAGCATTTTAAAGCCTAAGGGGGTGAGTCAGCACTGATTACGCCCGGCTCAAGTTGTCTGCGCCCGGCCTAGCCTCTTACGCCCGGCTCAAGTTTTATCCGCCCGGCCAAAATGCGTAGATCACCGCCTTTGAATTGCGCCCGGCCTAATTTTCTGAGCCCGGCTCAACATACCTGAGCCCGGCCTAATCCCACGTTGACCAGTTTGACCAGAAACTCTAATTCACACGTTTCTTTGCGTTCTGAACTCGTTTGAAGTCCGATTGACCCCAAATTTGAAACACATACTAATTAACACCTAACGAACAAAATTAAGCTCTCATACCAACTTAATTACTATATGATTCCTTAATCAAGAAAACGGGTGTTACAGTTACCAACGTCCAGACATCACTTCTCTCAAACTGATTTAGTTCTTCTTGCATTGCTAAAATCCAGCCATTGTCCAGCAGAGCCTCATCTACTGTCTTTGGTTCCAACTCCGAGACTAGTGCGGAATCTTCTTGCTCTCTGAAAGTTGATCTGGTTCTTAGCTTATCACTTGGATTTCCAATGATTTGATCTGGTGGATGATAATTCTTGAAATGCCAAGATTTCTGAATATTGTCTTGTTGAGAGATAGATGTTTCTGGTTGTTGAGGAGGGTCTTCAACTTGATTATCAGCTTTAACTTTTGTTGTTTCTCCATAGATGTTTAAATCAAGATCTGCAAAAGCTTCATCTAGCTCTGATAAGTTCTTATCAGGCTGCTTGTCATCAAATTTAACATGTATACATTCTTCTACTACTAGAGTTCTAGAATTATATACTCTAAATCCTTTTGATGTTTCAGAAAAACCTAACAAAATTCCACTGTCTACTTTTGCATCAAACTTACCAAGTTGATCTTTAGTGTTAAGAATATAGCATTTACAACCGAAAAGATGAAAATATGATATGTTGGGTTTTCGTCCCCTCCACAATTCATAGGGAGTCTAATTCAAGATTGGTCTTATGTATATTCTGTTCTGAATGTAACAGGCAGTATTAACAGCTTCAGCCCAGAAGTGTCTAGGGACAGAGTTATCATTGAGCATAGTCCTAGCCATCTCTTGAAGAGATCTGTTCTTTCTCTCTACCACACCATTTTGCTGTGGTGTTCTAGGTATTGAGAAATTGTGAAAAATACCACTATCTTCACAGAACTTTTGAAATAGCTCATTTTCAAACTCTCCCCCATGGTCACTTCTGATTGAAGTGATACACAAGCCTTTTTCATTCTGTACACGTTTGCAGAATACAGAAAAGACCTTGAAGGACTCATCTTTGTGATCAAGGAACATAACCCATGTCCATCTTGTGTAGTCATCTACAATGACTAGACCATATTTCTTACCACTGATAGAAGCAGTCCTTGTTGGACCAAAAAGATCAAGGTGTAACAGTTCTAGTGGTCTCTTGGTACTAACAACATTCTTAGATTCAAAAGAACCTTTGACTTGTTTTCCCTTTTGACATGCATCACAGAGAGCATCAGATTTGTACTTAAGGTTTGGTAATCCTCTCATGAGGTTATGCTTATTTAGCTTTGAGATTAATCTCAAGCTTGCATGACCTAGCCTTTTATGCCAAATCCATCGCTCATCTTCAATGGACACTAAACATGAGACACTTTGATTTGAGAGGTCCTCCAAGTCAATTTTATACAAATTGTTTTGCCTCTTAGAAGTGAATAAAATTGATCCATCATTTTTCTTGACATTACACATGTTCTTATAAAAAGAAACATCATATCCACTATCACATAATTGACTTATGCTCAGCAGATTATGCTTCAAACCATTTACTAAAAGAACATTATCAATAGAGGGAAAAGGATGTTTACCAATTTTACCTATACCAGTGATCTTTCCTTTCTGGTTTCCTCCAAATGTCACCCAGCCACCATCCTTATGTCTAAGGTCTTGGAACATATATCTTTCTCCTGTCATGTGACGTGAGCACCCACTGTCCAAGTACCAGGATGTCTGTTTCTTTCCTGTTGTTAAGCAAATCTGCAACAGGTATTATCTTGTCCTTAGGTACCCAAAATGACTTGGGTCCTTTCTTGTTAGTTTTCATTGGACGTGAATTCTTATTATGCCTATTATGTATGCATCTGTATGTAGTATGCCCACTTTTTCCACACACTTTGCAAAAGGTGTTGGACGAGCCTGACTTGGCTTTAGCATACCTAGCTGGAGCTTTTGAAGCTCTTTGCTGCATAGGTGGTTTTGACTTATTGTGAGATGCCTTATGCTTCTCATTGTCATAACCAAGGCCAGATTTATCATATGGTGACCTAGAATATCTTAGAATGAGACTTAACTTATTTGAGCCTCCTACAAATTTTGACAGTGTCTGTCAAGTAAGATATATCTTGTTTCAGTTTTGCAACTTCACAAGAATTATCAGGCTCACATCCAAGTTTGTTAGTTAGACTGACATTCTCCGATCTGAGTTTATCATTTTCTTGAGCTAAGGTTTGCTTTTCAATACAGACTCTATCATATTCTCTTGTTAATTTTGCAAACTTCATTTTAAGACTTTTGTATTCATGAGATAGTATGGATGAGTCATGCAGTAATTAATCAAAGGCATTTTTGAGAGTGGACGAGTTAGAATCTATTACCTCATCATCATCAGTGTTCTCATTCTCTGATTATATGTCAGCCATGAGGCAAATGTTTGCCTCTTCCTCAGCTTCATCTTCCTCATCTGATGAGGATAAGTCCAAGTCCTCCCATGTTGCCATTAAGCCCTTCTTTTACTTGAAGAACTTCTTCTTCTCTTTTAAGTCAGGACAGTCAGCTTTGAAATGGCCTGGGTTCCTGCATTCAAAGCACAGGGGTGGACCTTTTTCTTTGGAGTCTGATTTCTCCTTAGAAAACTTCTTATTGAACTGCTTTCTCTTGAAGTTACCTTTCTTTCTCCACATATGTTGTATCTTTCTGGAGATAAAAGATAATTCATCTTCATCTGATCCTTCATCACTGTCTGAAGGTTCAGCATCATCTGAAGACTCATGACCCTAGAAGCTCATGAACCTTTAATGACCCTAGAAGCTCTTCCAGAGAGAGAGTATTCATATTCTTAGCTTCTTGAATGGCAGTAACCTTTGGTCTTCACTGCTTGGAGAGACTTTTCAGAATTTTTCTGACATGATCTCTATTTTCATAAATTTTTCCAAGAGATTTGAGACTGTTGATTATTGTTTGAAATCTTCCAAACATCTAATCTATAGTCTCATGATCAGCCATCTTAAAGAGTTCATATTGGTGAACCAGCATGCTTATCTTTGACTCCTTCACTTGTGATGAACCTTCATGAGCAAGAGCCAGTGTATCCCAGATTTCTTTTGCTGTATTACAGCTGTGAACCTTATCATGTTCTGATATGGTGATGGCACACATTAAGTAATGTTTGGCCTTGAGATTTAATTTATGTTTAGCCTTTTGATCTGCACTCCAATCTGCTCTAGCCAAGGCTGCTCCATTTTCAACTCTTGGCTCAGAATAGCCATTCTCTATCAGTTCCCAAATGTCTAAGTTCTGTGCATCCAAGAAGGCCATCATTATCTTCTTCCAATAATTATAATCAATTCCATCAAAAAGTGGAGGTCTGTTGATAGCTTGTCCTTCTGCATCCATGGTTATTGGATCGTACTTCCTCAGCACTTGTTAGATGTCAACCCTTTCGAGGCTGAGCTCTGATACCAACTGAAGTTGACACAGGCAAACACAAGAAGGGGGGTTGAATTGTGTTTGTTAATAATTTTCGAAAACATTTCACGAACAGTTTTCTCACACAAAGATAAAGAGGCAGAAGCAAACACACAGAAAAACAAACTTTTGAAAGAATAACAAATTCAAGTGCAAATCCCCACAGTTAGTATAAACAAGTAAAACTTAAGAGATAAGGGATTAGAAGATTCACGCAAGTTGTTTTATCTTAGTTCACTCTCTTCCAACCAAGAGCTACGTCCAGTCCTTTCTACTTGAAGGTTTTTCTCCACTATTCTCCAAATAGATTACAGCAAGTATTCAACACCTCTTCAGGCTTACAAGTATTCCTTTCTTACCAAGCCTCTTCAGGCTCTACCTCTAACAAAGAGTTTTGGTTTCTTTGATCTTCTAACTTACTATGTGTGAGGATATGAAAGTTTAAGATCAGTTGAATATTATAGCAATATTCAAACTAAGATATTACAGACTTTTGCTTTCTGAAAGAATAAAAGAATTTTGGCTCGCAAGAGTATTCTTGTGAATTCAGTATGTGTGCAAAAGTCTAGGTCTTCTATTTATAATGACGTTGCCCTTCTCTTCAAGTTCTTCAACGGTTCAATTTAAATTTTCCCGTTTAGGGATAGAATCAAGAGTGTAACATCCGTTGTGACTCAGCTTGCTCGTGGCCATTGTACTATATGACAACATTCTTGCATGAAACGGGCACACCTCTGAGCAAATGCAACTTGAAAAACTGTCTTGCCTTCCTTGTACAAATTCCAGCTATTCCAGCGTAAAAGGGTGACAGGGTACAAGTCGTTTTGCATTGTACTATTTTGCTTTTTGCAATTTCTCATTTGTACTATGTCTCTCTCAAAGAAACAAGACAATAAAACCGTTAATAACAAATAAGAAGGAACAATCATACAATAAATATGAATCATTTGAAATAAATATTTCTATGTAGTCGAGATAGTTATTCTGATTATATCAAGCATTCATTGTCAGCGAAGAGCTCGTCTACTTAAAAAGTGCGTCTATACTCTCATAGCTAAAATTCTATTTAGTTCGTCCAGTGACGTGGCAAGAAGTGCTCGTCCATTATCATGTCTTTGGACTTGCTACATATCGGTGAATAGCTTAGAACTGCGTCTGCTGACATGGCACTCAAGCTCGTCCATTCAGTTTAGTTAAGAGCTCGTCTATCCATATTAGTGTAGAGCTCGTCTATAGGTACTGTTCAAAAATCCGTCTACTTAAGCAAATTCTCATAATTAAATTACCATTTAGTTTGAAAGGCTCGTCTACTAGGTTGGACGCGAATATAGACTCTTTAGAGATTTCCTTACCATATTGAATTTCGAATATCCTGTAAGACTTAGATAAAACTTGTTAGATCTTAACTGACACTTTGCCATACAAATTTAGTCCTTTTTGTTAACATCAAAACTTAGAGATTATTTAATCCAAAAATACTTTGGTTCCAACAATCTCCCCCTTTTTGATGATGACAAAAACTAATTAAATTTGAGTGTGCAAAGTCTAAGAAAGCTTACAAAGCTCCCCCTAAGACAAAGCATTCAAACTTAACAGGAATATAACAAGGAATAAGATATGAACAGATAAGTATATATCACATATTACTTATCATATCAGCAGAACTACTTATCAGACAAAAGCATCAGAGCATATACAATAATAACTATGCAATCATGTAAGACAAGTAACACACATGCATAGGCAGACAAAAAAGTGTATATATAAATAAAATTTTATTTCTCTCTCCATTCTCCCCCTTTTTTGTCATCAGACAAAAAGGTAGGAAAATTGACCATCATTGTCAGTAAGAATACAAAAACAAAAGAAAGGTCTAAGAAGATGGAGGAGGTGGAGGAGGTGGGTTTTGATTTGGATTATGTGGAGGGGCAGGGACTTGGGTTGGCAGGTTCTGGCTTTGTTGAAAACTGAGCATAATGCTCATGATCTTATTCATTATGGCATTGGTAGGAGCCAGAGCTTCTGCAACTTGTTCTTTTACCTACTCTTTCACTTCAACTTTGACTCTTTCCTCTACAATTTTGCCAATGATTTCTTCAAAATTTGGAGGCAGTGAGAGTGTTGGTCTTGAGCTTTCAGCACTTTCCTGAGCATGAGCTTGACTTGGCAGTGTGTCAAGAGCTCTTGAAGTCTGAGGTTTCTCTGGATGAATGACTGTGATAGCTAATGGTTTAGATGTAGACTTTCCAGAAGTGCTTGGTCTAGACTCAGATTCAGCAACTTCCTCATTAGCAATAACTGGTGCAACAGAGTCAATCTCCATGCCAGAGTCTTCAACAATTATTTCTTCTTCTGTGTGCTCAGAAGGTGGTGAAGGTGGAGGAGAGTCTGTGATTTGCAGAATTGGTGGGGGTAGCTCTTTAGCCTAGTGAACTTCTTCTTCTACATAAATTGGACTGATGGTAGGAACACCTAGAATGTCCTTGTAGATGAAGTGTCTGAAGTTAGATAGTCCACATTTGCCTCTCACCTTAGGAATGAACTTTTTCTGCTCAGAGGATAAGCCAGAAGTAGATGCTTCTGCTGTGCACTTCACAATATGTTTTCTCCATATATCAATAGCTACATCTTCTCTAACATCCTCAATAGGTTGTGCCAGCCAGTAGTCAATGATGTTTTGATCTGTGTCCTTAACATCATCTGGCTTGATCAAGCAGGACTCTGGGAAGGGCATTTTTCTAGTGAACCTTTCCTTCTTCCTGTCCTTGTCCTTGTTGAGATCAATCATGGGCAGTCTTGGACATATCGTTCTTGATTGGACTCCAATCTTGGTTTTATAAGAATGATTTAACCAAGTTATGGGTACAAAATTGGTAGCCCTTACAACTCTGAAGAGCTCAAATTCAGTCTTCAACATGTCATACATGAAATAATCTTTGATGTCAGCTACCTTGCCATACTCACTTGGATGGACAAAAGTCTTCACTTTGTGTTTTTGTCCATGATGAAGGGAACATGTCTAAAGGATCTAGACCTTTTGTATAAGATATTTTGCAGGTCTTTCTTAGCAGGATCCTTAGACCAATCAGTGATTATATGTCTCTCTACACCATCAGTGAAGGGTTTGAATGGAGGGTATCTGACAAGGTTTGGATAGATTTTTCTGGGAGGGAATTTATTTTGTGGTAGGTGAGTGATTAAGGGTCCAAGTCTGTTAAACATTTTGAATGGGGGAGTACCTTTGGGAATGTCAGGATGGGGTCTGTACCAAGGTTGTACAATGGTTGCAGGTTCATACTCATATTCAGGCAAGGGGTACCAGGGTTTTGTTGAAACTGGTTTGGGTTCATGAGTATGGTAAAGAATCTTCCAGTCCTTTTTAACTTTGGCCAGTGATTCAGACATGCCATTATAAAGTTCAGAGGGAGGAGTGTATGGAAATGGAATTCTTTTCATTTTCGGGAAAGGGACACCAAGGATAATACCATCATTTGGTTGGTGAAACCAGGGATCATCCTCAGAGATCAAAGGTGGGAATTGTGGTTGTTGTGGTGAGGGTGGTAAAGTTACATAAACATCATCTAGGTCAACTGGTTGATTTACAGACACTTCTGGTATAGAGACACAATCCATTCTATCCTCTAAACTTGAAACTAAGGCATCTACTGCTAATTGAACAGGATCATTAGCAGGGATAGTTACCTCAGTAGCCATGGCAGACTTGGCTCTTCTCTGAGGTTGCTGCCTTTTAGTAGGAACAACAGTACTGATAGCCTTTTGCTTCTTGAGGATAGCACTGATAGGAACTCTGTCCTTATCATCTTCATCATCATCCTCATTGTGAGAAAGGATCAAGTTTCTTGTCCTTTTCTGACCTCTTGTAGGTTGAGGAACCTCTGAAGAGGGTTCCCTGATGACAATGCCAGCTGCAAGCTTTGTAGGAGCTCTTGTCCTAACAGCTACAGTTTTCCTTCTGATTGTCCTCTTCATTCCTAGGACTTCAGCATTGTTTTGCTCAATCTGTTCCTCTTTAACCTTGAGCAATTCTTCCTGCTTAGCTAGGGCAATAGCTGTGTAGGTGCTCAGATTCATATTTACAATGTTCATCTTGCCAAAGATTGCAGTGCACATGCATTTTTTTGTCAGAATCCTTTCTTGCTCCTCAATTGGCTTGGAAGAGATAAAATCATCCAGCTTCTGAGACTTGAAATTTTTTTATAGCAAGTGGCAGTAAGGGATTCCAGAGATCTTCTTCCTTGTGACTATTGCATCTCTGAATCTTCCATACAGAATCCTTGGAAGGTTAATTTTAGTTTCTGTAATCAAATGGCAAAGACAGAATTTGTGTAGGGCAGAAAGATTGTCCTTTGACCCCGCTTTATGCAGAATCACCTTATTTAGCATTTGATGAAGAATACGAACATCATCCTTCATCTCTACAGACTTCCATGAGTGATTTCTTACAGTATCTTGTCTCATTAACAAAGCAGCTATAACCTCAGAACCACCAAGGTCCTTCTCCCACGATTCAGTAATAACTTCTCCTTCTTGAGGGCAGTTTATTGCATCAGCGATGGTCTTCTCAAAGACCACAATTCTTTTCCTAGCTACTGTTGCAGAAATTTCAGAGTCTGACACCAGAGGGTTCCTCCAAAATGCCCTAATCAGGTCTGGATAAATGGGAACCCTTTCAACAAACACGTCGTCCTAGCCAGCGGCAGTAACGAACTTGCTAACATCAAGGTTGTAGTCTTTTAGAATTCCGAAGTCGAAATGATGTTCAATAGCAAGATTCAATTTTTCAACATCGAAAGTTTCAGTTGAGGTGGCCATGGTTGAAGAAAGAAGGTTAGGGTTTGCAAGTCAGAAAACAAAGAGTTGAAGTAAGTTTGAAGACGAAGGTTAACGTAGAGTTTCCTCAAAGGGAAGGGTTTCGTTTTTAAAGGTTTTGAATTACAATGGGTTTTCTTTTGGAAATAAAATAAACATTTAAAAAGAAATACTGACTCAGTAGAGAGAGAATATAAAATAGATTTGTCTTTTAGACAAAATAAATGCAGTTAATAAATAATGCGAGTGTGGACGGTTTCAAGCAACAATACAATATGGACGCGACATGCAGCACAAAAACAATGGACGCGGTATGCAATGGACACACATTTAAAATCATGTAATAAGCGTGTAAGTCATACATCAATAACAGAATTTCTCAAGCATGAAAAACACAATTAATCCACAACTAATATGTTAAGATATTTTCTAACAAAAATAAATCTGTCCTCAGCAAGAGGTTTAGTAAAGATATCTGCCCATTGATGTTCAGTATCTACAAATTGAATATCAAAAACACCTTTCTGCACATAATCTCTTATGAAATGATGTTTGATCTCTATGTGCTTAGCCCTAGAATGCAGTATTGGATTCTTAGATAGATTAATTGCAGCAGTATTATCACACATAAGTGGAATACTACTTACAAACACATTGTAGTCCTCCAATTGGTGTTTGATCCATAGAAGTTGTGAGCAGCAACTTGCAGCTGAAATATACTCAGCTTCAGCAGTTGATAAAGCATTGGTACTTTGTCTTTTGCTTGACCATGAGACAAGATTAGCTCCAATTAAGTGACATCCTCCACTGGTACTCTTTCTTTCAATTCTGTCTCCAGCATAATCAGCATCACAAAAGCCAACTAATCATAATCTTCATTTCTCTTAAAGCACAAACCCAGATTAGTAGTACCTTTTAAATATCTAAATATTCTTTTAACTGCTGTTAAGTGAGATTCTCTAGGATCAGATTGAAATCGAGCACATAAACAAACACTGAACATAATATCAGGTCTGGACGTAGTAAGATATAGAAGAGATCCTATCATACCTCTGTATACCTTTTGGTCTACCTTTTTCTCTTTATCATCTTTGTTCAGTATGGACATGGGGTGCATAGGAGTACTCATTGGTTTGCAATCATCCATCTTGAACTTCTTTAGGAGTTCTTTTGTGTACTTGGTTTGATGAATGTATACCTCGTCCATAGATTGTTTAACTTGCAGTCCAAGAAAGAACTTGAGTTCTCCCATCATGCTCATTTCAAATTCCTTCTACATTAACTTTGAGAATTCTTTGCACAGAGATTCATTAGTAACACCAAATATAATATCATCAACATAAATTTGTACTACTATGAAGTTGGATTTAATTGACTTTCTAAACAAGGTTGTATCAACCTTTCCTCTATTAAAGCCATTATCCATCAGAAATGAACTTAGGCTATCATACCAAGCTCTTGGGGCTTGTTTTAGGCCGTATAAAGCTTTCTTAAGCTTATATACATGATAAAGCCATTAAGAAAAGCACTTTTTACATCCATTTGAAAAAGCATTATGTTGTGATGTGCAGCAAAAGAAAGTAGAATTCTAATTGCTTCAAATCTAGCATTATGTTGTGATGTGCAGCAAAGGTTTCAATATAATCTATACCTTCTTCTTAAGAATAACCTTGTGCAACCAGTCTTGCTTTGCTTCTTACAACCTTACCATTCTCATCAAGCTTGTTTCTGTAAACCCATTTTGTTCCTATAACAGATTTATCTTTAGGTAGGATTACTGAGACACCCCCCATTAAGAAAACCCTAATTTAATTAAACCGTAATCCGTAATTAACGTTAACGCGTTTATTACATTTGAAAATAAATATATAATGGAAGGAATAAAAGTAAATTCGTTTTAAAGCATGCACAGCGGATTAAAGCATACATCGATCATATATACATAATATGTACATCCAGTCTCCACAATGTACCATAGATCCCAACCGAGGGATCCTTAACCTTAAAACTATACCAACACTACATACTAAAAGAAAACATACCTAAACTGGTCACAGACATAACAGACATAAGAAGAGGTCCTAATACTACCCATCCCATCTCTCAAAATACATCAAAAAGGAAAAAAGAACTCACAGAGACTCTCGTCCTAACAGGCACAACCGACATAACCATATCACTGACGATATGGGCGCCTGCAGCTACCCTCACCCTCTCCGTAATGGCGTCGATAGACCCTGCCATAACGGGTCCTAGGCTCCCAAACCGACTCATCGCTGCTCATAACCACACGTCGTCGACGATAGTGATACATCGTCTGGACACTCCTCTGCCTACGACCTCTCTGCACCATGCCAACTACTCCGCTCCTCGCTACTGAACGATCCACCATATTCCACATGTCATCAGGAAATTCCCTTTGACGAGGTGGATACCACATCTCCGAAAATGACAATCTCTGTGAAATCCAATACGGACCATCCAAATGAAAGTACGGACCCCTTCCCATACGTATATACAAACTGACTAGGCCGGTATACGTCATGAAGAATCGTGAATGGTCGACCTGCCATCCACGATCATCGTGATACACAATCTCCACATCACTGAGAATTGGGATCCTGGGAGGGATCCTCTGTAGGTAATGATTCGGTCTGTATCCCAGATCTGGTGACGTCGTGGTCCTGCTCACACTGCTCATCTAATGGATATACATCCAAGGAAATAGAGGAAAAGAGGGAGATAAGCAACAGATCATAGTCATAAAAATGGGGATGGGGATACATAGAATAGCAATCACATAAACATATCACATACAACAAACAAACAATCATCCATCAAGTCACACCAACACAATCATCCTCAAGATCATACTCTCAGATTATTCCTCTAAGGAGTCTCACTCCTATGCATGTCGGCCGATATATCTCATCCGGGTCTCAACCCCAAGACATTCCCTTATCAAGCCTCTCTTCTTAAGGAACGTCAGTTAGTTTGTCTAGGTAACTTTTCCGCTCGCCGTGACCCATAAGAGTGCATCTCTCTGTGAGCTCTTCTCCATCAGAGGTATCTAGGTCGCCTCGGATAGTCAGCCTTAGACATGGATACTCAGGGTAAAGTCGGGATAACTAGGCTCTACCGGGGTACACGACGCACTAGGAGCTACCTAATGGTCACTGTGAGCCTCCCGAGTCCAGTTCGTACATCCCCAAGGTCTTTTCACAGACCGGCCCCTCCGTAATCCGTACTCGCACTCGAGTACAACTAACCTCGTATGACTCCCTGTTATACGGCTTGCCACCTTGGCAATATGCAATGCAACAACCATTCTTAAGTTAACACCGGAACCTTCTCTCACAATCCAAATCTCAAAATCACAGTCTCAGATTGGATGGCAATACATCCCCGGCCTTAAAGCCACAGTCTCAAGGCATTACCACGGTGTCAACTCTCAATATAATCAAATCACACTATCAGTCATTCCCATTCATCCAACAATCATCAACAATATATTATAATCATAAAATATCAGGCTATCACATCAATCATCACAACCAAGCATGTTATAGCAGTCATCACAGTAGCAGACATAGCAAACAACCCCAATCATTATCAGTTATCTAGCCTAGGGTTTCAAGCCTAATATTGATAAATCTACAATAACTAAGCCCAAGACCATATTTAAAAATATTATTATATTACGGTTTAGCTATTGTTGATTATTCAATATACTAGTAGGGTCTGGGGCACCCTACACATATGCATAAATGACTGTTACTCTATGCTTGCCTCCCCGACAATGTCGGTTACTTTCTCCCCACCTTGGATTATTCGGTATCGTTGTCCAAACTTCTCTTCCTCTCTAACCAGCTGCTGCCTTGCACCCCAGGGAGTTCCTTGATGCTCCAAAATTTGCCCTAACACATGGACAGAGTCCTAGCAATGTCATGAACTCTAATCTTGCGACAGTTTCTCAAATAGAACTCAGATTGAAGCAAGAATCCAAGAGAAGTAAATGATAATGCCAAGTTAGGGATTTGAGCATTACCTCAGTTGGATCGAAGAAACGTTAGCTAATACTTGTAGTATTCACTGCGCTGGTCACAGATTCGAAGTCGGAATTACGATCGGAAGGACGGATTTTCCTCAGAATCAATTTTTCTCTCCAAAACCCATTTTCTCCCTCTCACTCTCGAGCTCTCTCCTGGTCCCTCTCAAACATTCTAAAAAGTTCTACAAGTTTCTAGCATTTTAAAGCCTAAGGGGGTGAGTCAGCACTGATTACGCCCGGCTCAAGTTGTCTGCGCCCGGCCTAGCCTCTTACGCCCGGCTCAAGTTTTATCCGCCCGGCCAAAATGCGTAGATCACCGCCTTTGAATTGCGCCCGGCCTAATTTTCTGAGCCCGGCTCAACATACCTGAGCCCGGCCTAATCCCACGTTGACCAATTTGACCAGAAACTCTAATTCACACGTTTCTTTGCGTTCTGAACTCGTTTGAAGTCCGATTGACCCCAAATTTGAAACACATACTAATTAACACCTAACGAACAAAATTAAGCTCTCATACCAACTTAATTACTATATGATTCCTTAATCAAGAAAACGGGTGTTACAGTTACCAACGTCCAGACATCACTTCTCTCAAACTGATTTAGTTCTTCTTGCATTGCTAAAATCCAGCCATTGTCCAGCAGAGCCTCATCTACTGTCTTTGGTTCCAACTCCGAGACTAGTGCGGAATCTTCTTGCTCTCTGAAAGTTGATCTGGTTCTTAGCTTATCACTTGGATTTCCAATGATTTGATCTGGTGGATGATAATTCTTGAAATGCCAAGATTTCTGAATATTGTCTTGTTGAGAGATAGATGTTTCTGGTTGTTGAGGAGGGTCTTCAACTTGATTATCAGCTTTAACTTTTGTTGTTTCTCCATAGATGTTTAAATCAAGATCTGCAAAAGCTTCATCTAGCTCTGATAAGTTCTTATCAGGCTGCTTGTCATCAAATTTAACATGTATACATTCTTCTACTACTAGAGTTCTAGAATTATATACTCTAAATCCTTTTGATGTTTCAGAAAAACCTAACAAAATTCCACTGTCTACTTTTGCATCAAACTTACCAAGTTGATCTTTAGTGTTAAGAATATAGCATTTACAACCGAAAAGATGAAAATATGATATGTTGGGTTTTCGTCCCCTCCACAATTCATAGGGAGTCTAATTCAAGATTGGTCTTATGTATATTCTGTTCTGAATGTAACAGGCAGTATTAACAGCTTCAGCCCAGAAGTGTCTAGGGACAGAGTTATCATTGAGCATAGTCCTAGCCATCTCTTGAAGAGATCTGTTCTTTCTCTCTACCACACCATTTTGCTGTGGTGTTCTAGGTATTGAGAAATTGTGAAAAATACCACTATCTTCACAGAACTTTTGAAATAGCTCATTTTCAAACTCTCCCCCATGGTCACTTCTGATTGAAGTGATACACAAGCCTTTTTCATTCTGTACACGTTTGCAGAATACAGAAAAGACCTTGAAGGACTCATCTTTGTGATCAAGGAACATAACCCATGTCCATCTTGTGTAGTCATCTACAATGACTAGACCATATTTCTTACCACTGATAGAAGCAGTCCTTGTTGGACCAAAAAGATCAAGGTGTAACAGTTCTAGTGGTCTCTTGGTACTAACAACATTCTTAGATTCAAAAGAACCTTTGACTTGTTTTCCCTTTTGACATGCATCACAGAGAGCATCAGATTTGTACTTAAGGTTTGGTAATCCTCTCATGAGGTTATGCTTATTTAGCTTTGAGATTCATCTCAAGCTTGCATGACCTAGCCTTTTATGCCAAATCCATCGCTCATCTTCAATGGACACTAAACATGAGACACTTTGATTTGAGAGGTCCTCCAAGTCAATTTTATACAAATTGTTTTGCCTCTTAGAAGTGAATAAAATTGATCCATCATTTTTCTTGACATTACACATGTTCTTATAAAAAGAAACATCATATCCACTATCACATAATTGACTTATGCTCAGCAGATTATGCTTCAAACCATTTACTAAAAGAACATTATCAATAGAGGGAAAAGGATGTTTACCAATTTTACCTATACCAGTGATCTTTCCTTTCTGGTTTCCTCCAAATGTCACCCAGCCACCATCCTTATGTCTAAGGTCTTGGAACATATATCTTTCTCCTGTCATGTGACGTGAGCACCCACTGTCCAAGTACCAGGATGTCTGTTTCTTTCCTGTTGTTAAGCAAATCTGCAACAGGTATTATCTTGTCCTTAGGTACCCAAAATGACTTGGGTCCTTTCTTGTTAGTTTTCATTGGACGTGAATGCTTATTATGCCTATTATGTATGCATCTGTATGTAGTATGCCCACTTTTTCCACACACTTTGCAAAAGGTGTTGGACGAGCCTGACTTGGCTTTAGCATACCTAGCTGGAGCTTTTGAAGCTCTTTGCTGCATAGGTGGTTTTGACTTATTGTGAGATGCCTTATGCTTCTCATTGTCATAACCAAGGCCAGATTTATCATATGGTGACCTAGAATATCTTAGAATGAGACTTAACTTATTTGAGCCTCCTACAAATTTTGACAGTGTCTGTCAAGTAAGATATATCTTGTTTCAGTTTTGCAACTTCACAAGAATTATCAGGCTCACATCCAAGTTTGTTAGTTAGACTGACATTCTCCGATCTGAGTTTATCATTTTCTTGAGCTAAGGTTTGCTTTTCAATACAGACTCTATCATATTCTCTTGTTAATTTTGCAAACTTCATTTTAAGACTTTTGTATTCATGAGATAGTATGGATGAGTCATGCAGTAATTAATCAAAGGCATTTTTGAGAGTGGACGAGTTAGAATCTATTACCTCATCATCATCAGTGTTCTCATTCTCTGATTATATGTCAGCCATGAGGCAAATGTTTGCCTCTTCCTCAGCTTCATCTTCCTCATCTGATGAGGATAAGTCCAAGTCCTCCCATGTTGCCATTAAGCCCTTCTTTTACTTGAAGAACTTCTTCTTCTCTTTTAAGTCAGGACAGTCAGCTTTGAAATGGCCTGGGTTCCTGCATTCAAAGCACAGGGGTGGACCTTTTTCTTTGGAGTCTGATTTCTCCTTAGAAAACTTCTTATTGAACTGCTTTCTCTTGAAGTTACCTTTCTTTCTCCACATATGTTGTATCTTTCTGGAGATAAAAGATAATTCATCTTCATCTGATCCTTCATCACTGTCTGAAGGTTCAGCATCATCTGAAGACTCATGACCCTAGAAGCTCATGAACCTTTAATGACCCTAGAAGCTCTTCCAGAGAGAGAGTATTCATATTCTTAGCTTCTTGAATGGCAGTAACCTTTGGTCTTCACTGCTTGGAGAGACTTTTCAGAATTTTTCTGACATGATCTCTATTTTCATAAATTTTTCCAAGAGATTTGAGACTGTTGATTATTGTTTGAAATCTTCCAAACATCTAATCTATAGTCTCATGATCAGCCATCTTAAAGAGTTCATATTGGTGAACCAGCATGCTTATCTTTGACTCCTTCACTTGTGATGAACCTTCATGAGCAAGAGCCAGTGTATCCCAGATTTCTTTTGCTGTATTACAGCTGTGAACCTTATCATGTTCTGATATGGTGATGGCACACATTAAGTAATGTTTGGCCTTGAGATTTAATTTATGTTTAGCCTTTTGATCTGCACTCCAATCTGCTCTAGCCAAGGCTGCTCCATTTTCAACTCTTGGCTCAGAATAGCCATTCTCTATCAGTTCCCAAATGTCTAAGTTCTGTGCATCCAAGAAGGCCATCATTATCTTCTTCCAATAATTATAATCAATTCCATCAAAAAGTGGAGGTCTGTTGATAGCTTGTCCTTCTGCATCCATGGTTATTGGATCGTACTTCCTCAGCAGTTGTTAGATGTCAACCCTTTCGAGGCTGAGCTCTGATACCAACTGAAGTTGACACAGGCAAACACAAGAAGGGGGTTGAATTGTGTTTGTTAATAATTTTCGAAAACATTTCACGAACAGTTTTCTCACACAAAGATAAAGAGGCAGAAGCAAACACACAGAAAAACAAACTTTTGAAAGAATAACAAATTCAAGTGCAAATCCCCACAGTTAGTATAAACAAGTAAAACTTAAGAGATAAGGGATTAGAAGATTCACGCAAGTTGTTTTATCTTAGTTCACTCTCTTCCAACCAAGAGCTACGTCCAGTCCTTTCTACTTGAAGGTTTTTCTCCACTATTCTCCAAATAGATTACAGCAAGTATTCAACACCTCTTCAGGCTTACAAGTATTCCTTTCTTACCAAGCCTCTTCAGGCTCTACCTCTAACAAAGAGTTTTGGTTTCTTTGATCTTCTAACTTACTATGTGTGAGGATATGAAAGTTTAAGATCAGTTGAATATTATAGCAATATTCAAACTAAGATATTACAGACTTTTGTTTTCTGAAAGAATAAAAGAATTTTGGCTCGCAAGAGTATTCTTGTGAATTCAGTATGTGTGCAAAAGTCTAGGTCTTCTATTTATAATGACGTTACCCTTCTCTTCAAGTTCTTCAACGGTTCAATTTAAATTTTCCCGTTTAGGGATAGAATCAAGAGTGTAACATCCGTTGTGACTCAGCTTGCTCGTGGCCATTGTACTATATGACAACATTCTTGCATGAAACGGGCACACCTCTGAGCAAATGCAACTTGAAAAACTGTCTTGCCTTCCTTGTACAAATTCCAGCTATTCCAGCGTAAAAGGGTGACAGGGTACAAGTCGTTTTGCATTGTACTATTTTGCTTTTTGCAATTCCTCATTTGTACTATGTCTGTCTCAAAGAAACAAGACAATAAAACCGTTAATAACAAATAAGAAGGAACAATCATACAATAAATATGAATCATTTGAAATAAATATTTCTATGTAGTCGAGATAGTTATTCTGATTATATCAAGCATTCATTGTCAGCGAAGAGCTCGTCTACTTAAAAAGTGCATCTATACGCTCATAGCTAAAATTCTATTTAGTTCGTCCAGTGACGTGGCAAGAAGTGCTCGTTCATTATCAAGTCTTTGGACTTGCTACATATCGGTGAATAGCTTTGAACTGCGTCTGCTGACGTGGCACTCAAGCTAGTCCATTCAGTTTAGTTAAGAGCTCATCTATCCATATTAGTGTAGAGCTCGTCTAATCCATAGTAGAGCTCGTCTACAGGTACTGTTCAAAAATTCGTCTACTTAAGTAAATTCTCATAATTAAATATACCATTTAGTTTGAAAGGCTCGGCTACTCGGTTGGACGCGAATATAGACTCTTTAGAGATTTCATTAGCATATTGAATTTCGAATATCCTGTAAGACTTAGATAAAACTTGTTAGATCTTAACTAACACTTTGCCATACAAATTTAATCCTTTTTGTTAACATCAAAACTCAGAGATTATTTAATCTAAAAATACTTTGGTTCCAACAAATTGCTCCAAGTCAAGCATGCTTAACTGTTGAGTTCTTAAGTAATGGGCTACCGAAAAGAAGATGCATCTTGTTGGTATAGGTCGTATCAATCAATTCATATTAGCCATCCTCAACTGTATAGTCCCATACCTATAAGTCTCAGGATCCCTCTTATTCTGGTGTGTAATCAATTCATTCATGTGTCCCTCCGCCTAGAAGCCTACTAGGAGCCATTCCTTGTCCGTGCCTTCTTGCACCGGCTATCACTCCCTGCCCTTGTCAGCCTCAGTGTCACATTCCCACCAGCTTCCGCTTGGTTCGTCCCCAAACCACATTGTACTGGGAAATGTGCCGCTCTGATAACATTTCATACATCCCTGACTGCTGTATGGATTGACGACTGTCTCCACAAACCAACACGGGTCTTTTTAGCGTGCTTTGTCCTCACTCACATGCTTCTTGGGCAAACTTCCCAGGAGGTCACCCATCCCAGAATTGCTCCAAGTCAAGCACGCTTAACTTTAGAGTTCTTAAGTGATGGGCTACCGAAAAGAAGATGCATCTTGTTGGTATAGGTAGTACCAATCAATTCATATAAGCCATCCTCAACTGTATAGTCCCATACCTACACAGTCTCAAGATCCCTCTTATTCCGGTGTGTAATCAGTTCATTCATGTGTCCCTCCGCCTAGAAGCCTGCCAAGAGCCATTCCTTGTTCGTGCCTCGGGTGGGTACCCATTGTATGTTGTTGTGCTCATGCATTCACGCATTGGAGTTGTTAGTGGGGGAAGCTCAACATAGGGGAGGTCATCCTAGAGTATGGCGATTTGGCCGTCCGCGGCGATTCAGATGAATCATGTACACCCGTGGTGGCGCATCCTAGAGTATGGTGTGTCGGCTATCCGAGGTGGTTCACCCATGGTTTGGTGAACTGCCGGCGTTTGTGCTTATTGGCCAATGTGGATATGTAACTTCGAAGTTGCTTTCCTGAGATAAATTGGATCCATATGCATAATGAAGTAGTGGAGTAGCGTTGCACCGCATAGCATAACTTGGTTGAATTATCATGATGATATGAATGTGTTATAAATATATGTTGTATACTATTATATGCTATGTTTATATGATGCATGTTCATCTTGTTTCCTATCTCCATGCCGTTATGTTTCATATATATGTTCTTACTCCCTGTTTCTCTATTGTTGTTTTGGCATGTATCTTTTATGCAGAGGACGGTGAGCAGCCAGTCGAGGAGTGACTCTGAGGAGCCGCGACTCTTAGTTAGGTTTTGTTTTAGTTTTAGTTTGTTGTTCGTGATGTTTTCCGTATTGGTTATACCAGCTCTGTATTTGACATCGGGGTTGGGTTTCTTTTATGTTCTTTTTATGTTTTGTTTTGAACTTATATTATTTTCCTCATTGAGACGTTATTACAATGTGGTACTTTCTATCCAGTTTTTATTTTATGAAATAAATGCATGTTTTTATTTTATATCTTTTATTTAAATGTTTAATAATTACATGCGGGGAATAGGGTGTCACATTTAGTAGTATCAGAGCAGGTCTATCCTATCAGGCCGTGGTATGAGTCTGTTATGAGTCTTCTGTGTACTCTTGTTTGAATTGTCCATACTCGTTATAGACAATGATGCTCAACGTTAGGAGTCTATAGCTTTTCCTACTTAAGTTCTCTGTATGTGATAACTGTCTTGGATGTTTATAGGAACCTATGGCAGGAAGAGGCATAAACGATCAGGCTATCGCTGACGCATTGGCACTGCTTGCCAATGCTATAGGACAGAATTGGAGCAACAAGAACGAAGGACCAGCTGAGTTTCAAGGTCTCGATAAGTTCTAGCGGAACAATCCGCCGTCATTCAAGGGAGCTTATGACCCCGAAGGTGCTCTGTTGTAGATGAGGGAGATTGAGAAGATTTTCCGAGCTATGGGATGCAACGACATTCAGAGGGTCATCTTTGGGACCTTCATGCTGACATAGGAGGCTGAGCATTGGTGGGAAAACGGTAGCCAACATATGGAGGCTGAGGGTACGACAGTCACTTGGAATGCCTTCAAAGACAAGTTCTTGGAAAAGTATTTTCCAGCAGATATCCACGACAAGAAGGAGATGGAGTTCTTGGCCCTGAAGCAAGGGAGTATGTCCATGGGAGAGTATGCTGCAAAGTTCAAGTAGCTTTATAGGTATTCACTACAAGAAAAACAGTGTTTAGCATCGGCAAAAAGCCCACACTATAACCTAAAAGCCGACGCTAAATAGTAAATTAGCGTCGGATTAGCGTCGTTCACGGGTCTATCGCTAAAGTGCTCGAAGCTAATTTTAGCATCGGTCAAAAGAAAGCCGACGAACGGACGCTAAACGGACACCACATTGCTCCTAAAAAGGTCGACGCTAACATTAGCGTCGAAAAGGCCGACGCTTTAGCGTCGAAAAGGCCGACCCTAAATAGCGTCGGCTAGACCCACGCAAGACTTTAGCGTAGGTTAGCTCGACGCTAAGTTGTGTCACCTGACCGATGCTAGTTAGAGTCGGCTAGACCCACGCATGACTTTAGCGTAGGCTAAACCGATGCTACTTTGTTTCCGTTTTTTTTTTTTGTAGTTGACAACAAAAACTGGGTAGATAAAAATATTATAAACCATAAACAAGTCATATATATATTATCTATATATCAAAGTACCTAAAATTCATAGCCAATACAGTAGTCAAAACAAAACAACTAAACCATGTGCATATGAAAGTGAGTACAAACCAACTAAAGTAGCAAATCCATGTGAGTAAATTGACAATTAATTACCGACGCTACTTTGTTTCCTTTCTTTTTTTTGTAATTGACAACAAAAACTGGGCAGATAAAAATATTATAAACCATAAACAAGTCATATATATATTATCTATATATCAAAGTACTTAAAATTCATAGCCAGTACAGTAGTGAAAAAAAAAACAACTAATCCATGTGCATATGAAAGTGAGTACAAACCAACTAAAGTAGCAAATCCATGTGAGTAAACTGACAACTAAATAACAAAATAAAGTCAGCGACGATGATAGGCTGATCAGTCCTCATTCAGGGAATGCTCGTCAAGATCATCATCATAGTCAGGATGTCCCTGGTGAGCCTGACTGACACTAGTGGAAGCACCGACCGACTGACGCTCCAAAGCTGCCATCCGATCCATCATAGCACAGAATTGCTCCTCCAAATTAACATACCGCTGATTCTCCTCGGCAGCCTCATGACGGGCTGCAGTGACCTCTTAACGCAACAATGCATTCTCAGCTGCATCACTGGACCCATGTCTCATAGAATAAGGAGGTAGGGGCTCCTGAGTCAGTGACGACATACCACGTCGGAGGTTTGAAGACAAGTCCGCGGTGCCATAACACCGACCTTGTATCTTGCCACTAGCAACCTCCTTCCAAACCTCAAGCTTTGTCGCCCCATCTACCTCATGTGCCCCTTCCATGGAGGAGTCATCAATCTGTGTCTCTATCTCCGCTATACGATCGTGATACCGTCTCTGGTCAAAAGGTTACATAACCAAGTAAGGCACATATTTTGTATTAGAGCCAACTTTTATAAAAAATAAAGTATATGAATAACAACTTACATAGGTTGACTGAGAACGCTCATCTACCCAATCACCGGACTTCTTTGTGTGGGTGGTCTTGAAGAACTCAGCAGGATCCACAGATTGCCCAAGTTTCCGCACCTGCAAAAAAAAAAAAAAAAACAACAACAACAACATTTACAAATACTACACATTCTATTGTATTCTTTTGATAAAATTTATTATATTAAAAAAAGCACATGTGATGCTCAACCGAAAACATGTAAAAAGTCCATTACAAGTGAAGTTCAACATTCTTTCTTTCTTCTTTAGATATACATTCTGATGTATTTTATCTACCAATTAGATACCTACATCCACATGTTAACAATTCTGAAAACAAAAATGACATTGAGCATAGCTTTCAGAGTGGTGGTAACGTAACAAGAACACGTTTTGATAAGCCCTATCAATTGAACATGTTTAGTTCCCCTATCTATAACATTAATTCTTCTTTATTTTAACACCTGCACATACCCAATCTCACTTCCATATGAGTGAGTGTCCTAAAAGATATCTCACCTAGTGGTTAGTCTGTCAAAAACATGACGATCAATCTAATACTTAGTGCATGAGGATGACGAGTATTCATAGAAATTGAAACGCATTCCATTCCATGCCTATATAATTTAAAACCTTTGTTTGTATTCAATTTATGTATAAGGTTGAATATCCAAGCAACGGTTCACCAATGTAACAAGAAAAGAGAAAATAGACAAGACAACATATATAAAACAAGATTGTATTCCTACAATCCTACTTACTTCTTCTCTTCTAATGTAGCAGGAAAAAGACAAGGCAGTAGTAGTAAAAACAAAACAAAACTAATCTCTCCAATTGATATTGATACATATAAAAGCATGAGGAATTAAGTCTACAAATTCAAGAACAAAATATAACAGAAAAGACCCTCTAATATGCTAGCTAGCTGATTTTCATCATCTCCTATGTGGAGCAAAAGAAGCCAAAATTGTCATCGTCAAAGTTGAGGGAATAACTCAAAGGGTCATAGTAGAAGTTGAAATTCTTGTTATTGGAGCAAGCCTTCATTTGCCTCTTAATATCTGCTCTAATCACCTACTTTCTTTTAACATGTCGTTTCACTAGACCTAAGCTGCTGAAATTGCTAACATGTCTCGAACATATCTGCTATATATATAGAAAAAAAAAAAGACAACAACTAGCCGCTCATATTGTCTTTCTTCACAATCTACAAGTTAATCCTAAAATAAAATTTGTTTCTACTTTTCAGCCAACACCACCATAAAGTAAAAACAAATCTAGCAACACAGATAATACTATTTTTTCTTCTTTATTTCTTCCCTTTTCTATGATGATGAACAAGATACTAAATGAGGAGTGAATACATACTAGCTTAAGTGCCACATCAACATGAGCCGTGCGGCCAATGGTGTGGAGTGCTCCACCTTTGCTTGAAGCCCGGTTGGCCTTGTTTTGGGCGGAGATCTTCTTAAAGGCTTCACTATTCCACACAATTTGTAGATCCCTCCATGCCTCCTCCTTTATCCAATCACGCCTCTTACCCTTCTTCCTTGATTTTGTAAGCATATCTGAAAGACGTTTTGCGGCTTTTTGCTAAAATGTTTTTTCGATGTACCCTTCATCACAAGGTTTCCAAGAAACTTGCCCCTAAAAAAAAATCATAGGGTTTACACTTCACAAATATAAGTGTCCTACATGGGCAATCAAAAGTTTGAGCATCAGCATGTCATGAGATAATGAAATCCAAGGCATTATAGCTTTTACACAACAATATTTACATTTGGTCAAATCAGATAAGCATTCTGACTCAAATCAGGATCAAATTATTCATACCCAAGTGTCAAACTACTAATCCACAAGCACTCCCAACCAGACAAGCATTATGCACAGTCAACTAATTCCAAAACCCAAAAACCAGTTCAAAACCCAAGTGTCGAACTTGCTCAATAAATCCACAAACTTTGTAGTAGAAATCACAATTAAAGACCAAGTGGCTTAAGAATAAAGGGACTTAGACAAAATTCTTTCCACAAAAAGTCCTTCACATTCTGAGGGGTCTCACTCCAACAATGATAAGGACCCCGAAACTGTGACCAAATGGCATGTTTAATCGCATCAGCAGCTGGGTCGCAAGGAGTCCACCTACAAAATTCAAAATTCAATGTCAAACATCAAATTAAATGTACATAATAAATCAAGTTCTTAATAAATAAAAAATGAAATAAACAAAATTACCCTCGACCATAAGGACGTAAGATAACCTTCCCATCGGCATCCATCTCGTATTCCACTGGAGGCTCATCATCCGCCTCCACCTCTGCCTCATCCCGCCTTACCTCCTCCTCTACTTGAGGATGTTGTGCTGCATTCGAACCTTCCTGAGGATCCTGTGTATGCTGGTGTGAAGGCTCACCTACTAACCCATGAGATGGTGCATGACCTGGAGTAGGGATCATCATAAATGCCTCAGAAGTAGGCTGGACTGGTGGGGGCTAGATTGGAGGTGGGGGCTGGACTGGTGGTGGGGGCTGGACTAGAGGTAGGGGCTGGACTGGTGGTACAAGCTCTCTATGGTTACGCCTGCGCTGACCCTCGACGGCAAGATCACCAAGTCATATAATCTTCCCACGACCTCTATTGACTGGCATCTTCCCCTTTTTGGAGTGACCTCGTGATGACATTTGCTATAGTGCAAAATATAACATATAAACATACATCCTCATGAAAGAATTGTATAACCATGTTCATGCAACACAAAGAATTCCATCATGATAATTTTTAAATCATGCACTATAAGCTTAATAAAAAATAAATGAAGTATCTCTAAAAAAATATTACTTAAATAGATGGTTGAGGAATGCAATGTCTCTTGGTTCAGAAATTAGATTGGAAGGTTTAACATAGAACAAAACTAATAATAGTAAATAAGCAAAATAACAATGCAAAGAAAATGTTGACTAAGAAAAGCTAATCCTCCTCATCGTCCTCATCCTCCCCGTCCTTGTCCTCATTGTCTTCGTCCTCCTTGTTCTCCTCCTCCTCATCACTGTATTCATCATCATCATCATCATCATCATCATCATCATCATCATCATCATCATCATCTTCTTCTTCTTCTTCTTCATCATCATCATCATCATCATTGTCATCATCATGAACCATTGCATCATTATTAGGATCAACAATTTGTTCATAATGATCTATTGTTTCATCAAGTAAGCCATGTACTTTTTCAACTTCTGTAATCGGTAGAACACGTGACATCACATCAGCTTGATAAGGCATTTCATCCTCTTTGTCATCGACTTCCACATGACCCCTTGGTTTTGTTGTAATTGCCACAGACCAACCTCGCATGTCTTTACACATGTCCGGATAAGGGACATAATATACTTGAGTGGCTTTTTGTGCAAGGATGAATGAATCATAATGATCGTACTGCCTACTCATCTTAATATCTACAATATTATACCACGGATGAACCTTTGTGCCTCTGTTCCTTGTTGGATCAAACCATTTACAGTAAAAAAGGGTAATCTTATTACTCAAACCATGATATTCCAATTCATAGATATGTTCAATGATACCATAAAAATCGTCTTCTCCTCCTTCAGTAACACCTTTTACATGTACCCCACAATTTATGGTTTTTTTGCCATCACTCCAAGCCTTAGTGTGAAAATTATACCCATTTACAAAGTACATGTGCCATGATGTTGCCTTTGATTTGGGACCCCAAGTTAATGACTTTAACTTTATCTCTGTGTTGGTTACCCCATTCCTCCCATCATGAATCTATACACATGACACACATAATGATTGGAGAGTGTGTTTATCAATAATTACATCAATTGTGTATATTACACTTACATATGTCTTCAACCATTCAGGAAATTCTGCATATATACGACTGGAAGAATCTTGATCATTGATGGAATGATATTGCAAGAATGTACTGACATCAAGCACATAATTGTTAAATAAACTTATGATATGTACATCACTATGAAGTCATATACGAAATGTATCATAAAGATTACATACTCTAGATACGGTTTAACCTCATTGCAATTGATCAGGACATGTACACGAGCAGATTTCCATTCATCATCACTCAGCCAATGGGTTTGAGCCTTCCCACTAGGACGACTAGATTTGTTCAACACTGATAAGGTTGGTTGGACACCCTCAAGTCCCGATCGAGGATCATTCCTAAGTTGTCTCACGGTGTAAGTAGAATGCGCTTATTGAACCTTTCACTCTTGCTTTATTTTTCACAGCTCGCTTTGAATCTCCCATCATTCTACATGAATAACAGAGATCTTACTTTTAAACAAATTTCATGTAAATAGTTAAATAAAAGTAATATTACCTTTCAAATGGATACATCCACCTATATTGAACTGGACCACCAAGGATTGCTTCATTAGGTAGATGAATTTGGAGATGCTCCATTGAATCAAAGAAACTTGGCGGGAAATTTTTTTCCAAATTACACATGATGATTGGAATGTTCTGCTTCAATCTAATCAAGTCATCCATCCTTAATGTATTAGAACATAGATCTTTGAAGAATCGACTTAATTCAGTAAGTGGTTTCCATACACATTCGGGCAAGGAACGAAAGGCAATTGGGAGTAAACACTCCATAAATACATGACAGTCGTGAATTTTCATCCCATGCATCTTACCCTTGGTCACATCGGCACACCTAGCAAGGTTTGAAGCATAACCATCTGGCATTTCCAGCTCCTTAATCCATTTACAAACTAACTTTGCATTATCTGATGTCAAAGTGTAGTTTGCCTTTGGTTTTCCCATCTTTCCGTTAGGTAACTTGACCAACTCCAAGTCCCCACGCGCACAGAAGATAGATATATCCATTCTTGCCTTTTCGTTGTCCTTTGTTTTACCCGTAACATTTATGACAGTGTTAAACACATTATCGAAGAAATTCTTCTCTATGTGCATTACATCTAGGTTGTGCCTTAACAAGTTGTCTTTCCAGTATGGAAGATCCCAAAATATACTTCTTTTAGTCCAATTATGAATCAAATCATACCCTGGCAATTTGCTACAACTACCCTCAGTCACTTTTGGAAAATCACGAACAAATTCCCAAACTTGTTGCCCTGTAAACATATAAGGCAGCCCATCTTTCTCATCCTTGTTTCTTCTAAATCCCCTTTTACTTTTTCTGAAAGAATGATCTGTTGGCAGGAACCGACGATGACAATCAAACCATGGATTTTTTCCACCATATTTCAAAGTGAAAGCTTTTGTGTCATCCATACAATAAGGACATGCTAATTTACCTTGTGTTCCCCATCCAGATAACATACCATAAGCCGGAAAATCATTGATTGTCCACATTAAGAATGCTCTCATGACAAAGTTTTGCTTCATAGAGATATCGTAAGTCAAAACACCAGAGCTCCACAATAATTGAAGATCATCGATCAAAGGCTGCAAGTAGACATCTATCTTTGCTTTCGGGTTAGATGGTCCGGGTATAAGACAAGTCAAAAACATGTAGGGTTTGGTCATGCACATTTCAGGGGGAAGATTGTAAGGTGTAACAATTACAGGCCAACATGAGTATGGAGAAGAAGACGCTTGAATGTAAGGTGTAAACCCATCGGCACATAGACTAAGTCTTACATTTCTTAGCTCACTGGCAAAATCATGATAAACATCATCAAAATGTTTCCACGCTTCCCCATCTGATGGATGACGCAGAACATTCGAACTTTTTCTGTTCTCATGATGCCATCTCATGTGAGCTGCAGATTTTATTGATGCATATAATCTTTGTAACCTGGGAGTGATTGGCAAGTAGAACATTCTCTTAGCTGGAACTTCTTTGTATTTTCCCATTCCGTTCTTTCGAGGAACATACCTCGCAGCATGACAAAAAGTGCACTCTGTTAATTTGTTATCACCTCTAAATAACATGCAGCCATTCATACAACAATCAATCTTCTCAGCCTTCAACCCTAATTTAGACACCAACTTTGTTGCCTGGTAATAGTTTTCAGGTAAGCATTGCTTAGTTGGAGCTACATTGACAAGCATTTGTGTAAAAAAATCTATACACTCTTGAGGAATATGCCAGTTAGATCTAGCTGCCAAAAGCTTAACAGATATTGATAACTTGGATTCGATAGCTCCTTCGTAAATGGGTTGGTTTGCAGACATCAACATATCATAAAATCGTTGAGCTTCTGGATTGGGTGATTCTTCCTCAATGAATGTCTCGTTCCCCACGCTAGCATTGACATGGGGAACATCAGGAAATGGCCTAAAAGCATCATATACCATCTGATGCATTGACACAAAATTATCTTCATTATCCATATGACTACTACTACTTGAATGACCCTTTAGGTCAATATCTGGCTCCACTTCTCCATGCACAGTCCAGACCCAATAGTTTGGTTTGAACCCATACTTGTACAAATGAACCTTCACCTCGATTGGAGTCAACAACTTCATGCATTCACACTTTGCACAAGGACACCTAATCCCTCATTCGAACAAAAAGTAAGGTTGTTCCTTGGCCTTCTTCACAAACTCATCAACTCCACTAACAAACTCAGGTTTCAAGCCTCTCCTATTAGGATTGAGCCTATCATACATCCATCTACGATCCATTTTATGCATGTCAAACATCTAACAATTATCCACCAGGGGTACCGCGCAAACTTGAAAAAAATTTGGCAGCATAACCCCTGGATGACACTAGCAATTCAACTTGTTCAAAAAGCTTAACAACACAAAATATTGCAAAATATATCAGATAAAACGATGACCGAGAAATGGTAATATGACACATTCAAACTAGAAAGAAACAAATATCAAAGATGGAAAACCGGCCGGTATTTCAAGAAAATCAAGAAAGATCAAAACTTTTGTACTTGTTTGCCTCACACCTTTGTCTTGTATGGAGGCAATTGAAGACAGGTAAAATAAGCTACCAAGTTCCACATGGCAAAATTAAGTTATAGCAATATTCATTATAGAGAGTACAAGTGGTACTCAAAGGTCCAAAATACAAGAAATTATTACACCAAAGAGAAACCACCAAATCAAAACACCTAAAACAGCAAAACAAGAAACTCCCTATTTTTCAATACATACATATGGGGCATTACACCAATTTGAAAATGTAGGATTATGAACATGTCCTCTTGCACAAATCCATCTCCAAGAGCAGACCTTCACCTTTTCCACCATTTGGGACAACACAACAGATTCATTGTGGAATATAATCCCATTACGAGACTCCCAAACACACCAAATAACAGCGTGCCAAATTAGAAGCCAGCAACCAAGATCAACCTTTCAAAGCTTCCTTTCCACAAATTCCACCAGAAAATCAGCCATAGACATAACAAATAAGATTTCTACATCAAGTCAAGTCAGAATATTATCCCATAATTTACTGGTAACAGGACAGTATAGAAACAAATGGGAAACTGATTCCAAGTGTTGGTAACAAAAGACATAACAAACATCCCCCTCCTCCCCACCTACTACACCCCTACGCATAGGTGTACTAAGTCAAATGGTCATCACTTGAAGCAAAGCGACTAGGAGTGTTATTTTCATTCCTCCTTTCACTTTTCCATGGAGAAAATAAGTTAAAATGTGCAAATGGTGGTGTAATCCAAGTATCAAATAAATATAAAAGGATATACACTAGAAAAGAAAACAAGCAAGCCATCAAATAAAAAAATGCCAACAATACTACAATATATTAAGGCCAATGAAGTACCAAAGAAACCGAAAAGGAAGAAACCAATATGAGATAGGAAAGGGGGGAAAAAAAAAAAAAAAACAACAACAACAATAACAATAATAATAATAATAATAATAATAATAATAATAATAATAATAATAATTCACAAGCACGTATAACATCATTTGAAAGACCATATAATTTAAGTTAATTGAGGAACATTGTGTAGCTAATCCAAGTGGTGACACTTTCTACAAAGTAGAAAAGCAACATAAGCAACCCAAAATCACTAATTACTGGTTACCTATGCAAGATGCAATTTTACTACTAGAAGTTCTAAAAAATTAAATGATGCAACACGAGAATATGACTTTTGCTCTTGGCTCTGGTAGGATGTTATCTCTTTCATAAAAATTTAATATGTAGGTTTGTAATTCTTCATAACCACTATTTTAGTATTTAATTCTCCAAAATAGAAGTGGCATTGTAGCTGGATGCAAAAACTCCCAATATGCACTCATCACATACAAGCACTCTCCCCTTCCCTTACAAGAAAGCAAATGCACAAACTACTGTCTATTGAGAATAACGTGTGTTGGATGCTTTTGGAGCAATACATGGAAAATGCATTGTATATGATCCCAAATTCAGCAAAGGAACGTATGTAACACAGACTCAATTGCTTATTTAAATATTTTCTCTAATATTTACAAGGTACCAAAATTAGAGCAGTTCTAATATTTACAAGGTACCAAAATTCAAGCTACTAAAATAACTTGCACCCTACACCTATCATAAAACTCAGACCCCAATAAATACAATTTAAACTTGTTATCCAATTGAGACAAAATGATGGAGCACCCTGATTTTCCATGAAAAGGTTTAGCAATTTGAAAGAAATTAAAGACCTAACCAGCCCCCATATCATTAGTGCAGAAACTTGCGCCCCACCCCAACATGCAGGAACACCAAACAACCCAGTTTTAGTAATAAAAATGACTTAGGCACTCTAGCAAATAATCAGCTTAGGCACTCTAGCAAATAACCAGCCACACTCCACCTCTAAAGATTTCACTCTTCACACTTGTATTTGTCCCAAAAGAGAAAGTCCCACAAGCCATCCTCACCAGTGTTTAACACTGAAAAATTAATTAAGCCAAAAACCAAGAAAATGAAACAATCTCTCCAATGCCCAGTAACCATTAATTTAACTAAAACAGCAAGAAATCAGTGTAAAGTTTAGAAATTTTTCAGTGCAAATCATAAATTATAATTACAATATCAATACCCAAACAATACCCAAACCAATGCTAACACCAATGGCCATCATCACAACCACCACCCAAGAAACCCAAACCCACATAGGAACCAGACCAGCGGCACCCACACCAGAATAGAGCACCATTCTATAGTTGTTATAGAGAGAAGGGACCAAAAATGTCTCCAATGGCAACTCGACCGCACGACAGAGCAATGAGAAGGGAAGAGAGAAGAATCGCGAATGAGGAAGGAGAAGTGAAGAAAGAAGAAAACATACCGGCCGGTGGCGATGGCGGTAGGGTTGGAGACGGATGAGAGGGTGAGGCTAAGCCGTGGGCAGCGACGTTGAAGCAGGGACCGTTGGACAACCATAGCGGCGAGTGAGGGTTGAGAACTGAGACGTCAATGCTGTGTTCTCACGGAATAAAAGAGGAAAGAAATTTCAGGGTTCCCGTGAATGGGTTTAGCATCTGCAAGCCGACGCAAAATCTAAACTTAATGTAGTGTCGGCCTTTAACGTCGGCCCAGCCCACGTAAAATTGGTTTCATAAATAAAAAAATAAAAACAAGGCTATTAAGTGTGTTGCATCCGTTTTACGTCGAATTGTCCGACGCTAATAGCGTCGGTGTTGGGGCCGACGCTAATTATTTGACTCTAAATCATGTTTTTCTTGTAGTGATTACACACTGTTTCAGTTTGTGATTGATGATCGTTCGAAGCGTTTAAAGTTTGAGGACGGTCTTCGCCTAGAGATCAAGTAGGCGATCAGCTACCAAGAGATCCGTGTCTTCCCAGTTTTGGTGAACAAGTGTAGGATCTTTGAAGGTGCCTACAAATCCAGAGTGGCGAGTTACAAAATTTCAGATACCCAGGGCAGCAAGAAGACAGATAAGAAGGATAAGGGAAAGCAGCGCTTCACTCCAGCCGACCGGGACTTCAAGCAGAGTGGCAAGAAGCCACAATTCTCTTCAGACAGGTCCAAGGGTTGGAATTCTTCTGCTTCTAGGCCCATCAGATGCGGCAAATGTGGCGCACAGGATCACTTCACTACACAATGCAAGAAGACCGACATCATCTGTTTCAAATGTGGCAAGTCTGGCCACATCAGCCGAGAGTGTGGAGGAGCAAAGTCAGAACCTCCAAGTGCTAGCAAGAATCAACAGTCTCAGGCCAATCGCCTGAAGACTACTGGGAGAGTCTTTACTCTTAGCGGAGCTAAGGCCTCTGAGTCCGAGGACTTGATCCAAGGTATTTTCTTAATTGATGGAACTCCTTTAACTGTCTTGTATGATTCGGGTGCGCCTCACTCTTTTAGATCACATGATTGTGTCGAGAATCTTAAATTGCATGTTACCCTTCTTGACTGTGATTTAATTGTTGCCACACCTATAAATAAGCATATTCTTACTTCACATGCATGCAAGAACTGTCTCATTACCATTGATGGTAGGAACTTTACTGTTGATCTTGTGTGCTTCCCCATGAAACAGCTTGATATTATTCTTGGCATGGACTGGTTATTTTCCAACCACGTCCTTTTGAATTGCTTTGATAAAACCTTAGTTTTTGGAACTCCAAAGGAGTCTAAGGATCCCAGATTTCTCTCTGCCAACCAAGTTCAGGCTTCTATGAAAGAAGAGGCCAAAGTTTACATGAAGATATCATCCCTGGAAGTAGAGAGCCATCCTGATGTTGGAAGTATGCCTATCGTGTGAGAGTTTCCTGACGTGTACCCGGGGGATGTTTTCGAATTGCCCCCTTAGAGAGATGTGGAGTTTACCATAGACTTAGTGCCTGAAACTGGGCCTATCTCCATAGCACCTTATAGGATGTCTCCTTTAGAGCTAGCTGAGTTGAAGAAACAGATAGAGGACCTGATCCAAAAGCAGTTAGCATGTCCCCATGGGAAGCGCCAGTGTTGTTGGTGAAGAAGAAAGATGGCAATATGAGGTTGTGTGTCGACTATCGGCAGCTCAACAAGGTGACCATTAAGAATAGACATCCCATCCCTAGGATTGATGTCCTTATGGATCAGTTGATAGGAGCTTGTGTATAGATTTGAGGTCAGGATACCATCAGATTCGGGTTAAGCCCGAGGACATTCTGAAGACAGCGTTTAGGACGCGTTATAGTCACTATGAGTGTTTAGTTATGCCCTTTGGTGTGACTAATGCTCCTGCTGTGTTCATGAACTATATGAACAAGACATTTCACCCTTACTTCGATAAGTTTGTGGTGGTTTTCATAGATGACATCTTAGTGTACTCCAAGACCAAGGAGGAGCATAAGGAGCACTTGAGGGTTGTCTTGCAGACCCTTAAGGAGAAGCTGTTGTATGCTAAGTTGTCCAAGTGTGAGTTTTGGCTAGAAGATGTGAGTTTCTTAGGACATGTCATCTCTAAAGGTGGGATAGTCATGGACCCGGCTAAGGTAGAGACGGTGCTCTAGTGGGAAGTGCCAAAGTAAGTGACGGAGATTAGGAATTTCTTGGGTTTAGCAAGGTACTATAGGAGGTTTATAGAAGGTTTCTCTAAGATTGCTTTACCATTGACCCGTCTCACTAAGAAAGGACAACTCTTTGTGTGGGACTCTAAGTGTGAGAAAAGTTTCCGAACCTTAAGGGATAGATTGACATCAGCACCAGTGTTAGTTTTGCCCGATCCTAGTGAATCTTTCATAGTTTACTGCGATGCTTTTAAGCAAGGTTTAGGTGGTGTGTTGATGCAGAATGGTAAGGTAGTGGCCTATGCCTCTAGGCAATTTAGAACTCATGAGAAGAACTACCCTACCCATGATTTGGAATTAGGAGCTGTGGTGTTTGCCTTAAAGATCTGGAGGCATTACCTCTATGGAGCAAGGTTTGAGGCCTTTAGTGATCATAAGAGTTTGAAGTACCTCATTGATCAGAAAGAGTTGAATATGAGGCAGCGTAGGTGTGGATGGAGTTTCTTAAGGACTATGATTTTGAGTTGACCTACCACCCAGGAAAGGCCAATGTGGTGGCAGATGCTTTGAGTAGGAAAAGTTTGCACATCTCCGCTTTGATGGTGAGGGAGATGGATTTGATTGATGAGTTTAGGGAGCTGGGTTTAGCTTGGGACCTTGAAGGTTACCAACAGCTTGATGAATTGGATTAGATAAGGCCAAAAGATAGATAAGTACCTCTTAGACCAGAGGGAGTTGCTTGCTCAGGGTAGAGACCTTAGTTTTAAGGAAGGTAGTGATGGAGTCTTGAGGTTTCAAGATAGAGTTTGTATACCTGATGTTCCGGAGCTTAGGAAGTTGATCCTTGAAGAAGGACATAGGAGTGGACTGAGTGTGCACCCAAGTGCCACTAAGTTGTATCAGGACCTTAAGCGTATGTTTTGGTGGCCTAGGATGAAAAAGGATGTGGCTGAGTTTGTTTACGCGTGCTTAGTGTGCCAAAGGGCTAAGATAGAATACCAAAAGTCATTAGGAAAGTTGCAGCCTTTGAGTATCCCAGAATGGAAGTGGGATAGTATCTCGATGGATTTTGTGTCTGGCCTCCCAAGGACTCCAACTGGTTATGAAGCTATATGGGTTGTTGTGGATAGATTGACTAAGTCTGCCCATTTCATTCGATGAATATGGAATATCCCTTAGAAAAATTGACCAGGCTGTACATCAAAGAGATAGTTAGGCTACATGGTGTACCCTCTAGCATAATGTCTGATAGAGACCCTAGATTTACCTCTAGGTTTTGGAATAGTTTGCATGAGGCTTTAGGGACAAATCTTAGACTAAGTTCAACTTATCACCCACAGACTGATGGTCAGTCTGAGAGAACTATCCAGTCCTTAGAGGACTTGCTTAGAGATTGTGTGCTAGAACAATCGGATAGTTGAGACAATTTTTTGCCCCTAATAGAGTTCACCTACAATAATAGCTTCCATTCCAGTATTGGGATGGCACCTTATGAAACTCTTTATTGGAGGAGATATAGGACACCCTTGTGTTCGAATGAACACGGTGATAGTGTTATGTTAGGACCTAAGATATTACAAGAAACCACAGAAAAAGTGAGGATGATTCAGGAAAAGATGAAAGTGGCACAAAGTAGGTAAAAAAGCTACCATGACAAACGGAGGAAGGCGCTCGAATTCCAGGAAGGTGATCATGTGTTCTTGAGAGTTACTCCAACAACTAGGGTTGGTAGAGTGATGAAAGCGAGGAAACTTACTTCTAGATTCATTGGTCCTTACCAAATTCTGAAAAGGGTTAGCGAAATCGCCTATCAAATAGCTTTATCACCGTTCTTGCCCAATATTCATAGTGTCTTTCATGTATCCCAGCTTCGAAAGTACACTCATGATCCTAGCCATGTATAGCACCCGACACAATTCAGTTAAAAGAGAACTTGACTTTTGAGTTACCCCTTCGAGATGAGGACCGAAGGGTGAAGCATCTAAGAGGCAAGGAGATTCCTTTGGTTAAATTCATTTGGAGTGGGGTTACTGAGGAAAGTGCTACATGGGAGCTGGAGAACAAGATGATGGAAGCGTATCCGCACCTTTTCAATCGAGGTGAGTAGAAATTTTCGAGGACCAAATTTTTATAAGGGGTGGAATTGTAACACCCTGTTTTTCATTATAAGTGTTTATGATGCTTTATGTTTTGCCTTAGAAGTGTTGGGAAGGGGCCAAGTGGGATTTTAAGTTGAAAATCTCATCGTGATGTATGAGCACGGCCGTGCTCATGTATCAGCATGCTCATGCTTAGTTGCGAGCTTGGTGGCTATCTGGGCCACAAGCACGGCCGTGCTTGAAGGGAGCATGACCGTGCCGAAAACATGGACTTGTGACACTGATGTTGTGAGACTGTGCTCAGGTAAGCATGACCCCGTGCTCGAAGTTAAGCACGACCTTGCTTAATGGGGAGCACGACTGTGCTTCGTATCAAACTCTATATGAACGAATCAGTGTGCGAGGGTTACGAGTGTAAACCCTATTTTGGCACTTTGGGCAATCCTAGTATGACAGAAACCTCTTCCCTTTCCCTTCCTTTGAACCCAACCAAGTTCTTGGTGTTCTTGCTCTAGTTTGGGAGAGAAAGGCACGTGCCAGTGTCATTAGAAAGGTAACAGTTTATCCCTCTCTTTAATCTCCTTTTCTCGTTCAGTTAATTGGAGATTGATTGGTTAAATTGTTTGTGTTTGGCCAAGGCTTGAGGAGTTCTTCAAGCCGCTCGAGGGAATAACATCAGTTTGCTTATGCTTGTCAAAGGGGTTAGATCTTCATATGAGGTATGGGGAGAAGGATAGTATGAACATGTAGGCAAGGGGGTAGCGTAAGATGAAGGGTTCCCATGACCCTATTATTTGTTAACTGTTTACTTGTTGTTTGCTATGAGTAAATGTATGCTTAGGTATATTTGGTATGTTTGCTCATGAATGTTGATAACTGTTTATGCCATCATTAATTGCTTAATATGTATGCCATGAGTAAACTGCTTGGTTGATGATGTTATGTCATGAATACTGTTTGAATGTATGAGTGATCTATGCCATGGACGAACACATGAGGATTTTAACGTTGTTAACTTTAATAAGACTTTAATTGGTTAAATTAGGACGTGTTAATAAACTTGAAATTAATGACTTAATTCCCCAAACTGATTCATAAGACATGAATTTAGTATTAAGAGGCGACATATATGCCAAATGGTTTAGTCAAGGACCCTAGGATTGATTATGAGTGCTTTAGGGAGTTTTTGGCTAAGAGCCATAACCCAATCTGCCTAGACAGTACGGCCACACTCCAGTAAGCATGACCGTGCTTAACAGGGAGAACGCCCGTGCTCCCAGTTCAAATTTGAATTATCCGCGCTACATAAGCACGGCCATGCATGTCAAGAAGCACGTCCGTGCTGGGGTAAGCATGCCCGTGCTTCCCCCCAGACAGAACAGTAACGAGATTAATAATGAAGGGGTGTTTCACCCAAATTGTCCCCAATGATGAATAAGACACCAAACAAATAAAGACAAGATAGATAAGTTAATTAAAGACTTAACAAGATAATTATGAATAACAAGTTGGTTAAGCCGGTGCCTAATGGGTTACCACACGTTATGCTTTGGTGCTTATTGGCCAAAGTAGCCTCGATGCTTATTGGTCGAGATGTTGATAAAGTTGAACCTTGGTGCTTATTGGCCAAGGGGACCTTGACTCTTAAGGGTCAGGGTGTTGATGGTGATAAACTTGTTGGTTGTGGCTTCTAGATACTCAAGAAGGGGGGTTGAATTGAGTATGGGTTATTTGAAAAACGTTTTCCCCTTTTTGCAAAAACTGGAACTTTTCGCAACTTCTTGAAAATGTTTTGTCAACCAACTTAAACCAAAACAAGTTTTTGCTTAGTGATAGATTCAAAACTTTATTCTTTTACAAGAAAGAGAGAGTTGAAAAGATTGATTCAGATATTATGTATTCACAGATTTAATCCTTAACAATTGCCTAATCATACATTCATCAAATAAAAGCAATTAAAAGAGTTAAGGGATACAGAGAAATGCAAACCGAGATTTTATCCTGGTTCAGCTATCTCCTCTAGCAACCTTCATCCAGTCCCCACTTCACAGTGAGTTTCGTCCACTAAAATCAAAACAATTACAGGATTCTTTACAAGCTTCAACTCCCAGGTTCCTTCTACCCAATTGAAAGCTTTTTAGTCAAAGCAATCTTGTATTTCCCAAGAGTCCCTTCTACTCTTGTCAAACCACCAAGAGTCCCTTCTACTCTTGATCTACACAGAGAGAACACCTTCTCTCTAATCTTCCTTTTGCAGTAAGAAAGGTTTTTGATTCAGATTCTAAGAAATCAAATATTACAAATTGAAGCTCTAACAGAAATATCTCAAGTATTCTCAATGAAAAGCTCTCTTTTTGAATTTTGTGTTTAATCTCAGTATTGAGTGAATTCGTGTTTAGAAAGTGTTTGCCCATGCCTTTAAATAGTAGTATATCAAAATAGATCTGTTGGGCACACTTCAAAAGTCAGTTAAGATCAAAACAAACTTTTATTGAAAATTTCAATTATCAGTCAATCGATTGTCTAATTGATGTATTAATCAAAGATTCAATTTTTATAACTGAATACATCGATTGCCTAATCGATTACGTTCTTGAAAATTCTTGATTCTGACTGATACATAGATGTGTGCATCGATTGTGTTCTTGAAAAACATAAGAGTTCTCAGCCCAGAAGTCTTTTTGGGCATATGCATCGATGTACTAATCGATTTTTCTATCACTTTTAAAAGACTTAACTTATGTTCTGTGTTTACATCGATGTACCAATCGATTGGATGCATGTTTCCATAAGTGTTGGCTTTTGTTTAGCCTTATGCATTAATTGGTCAATCAATTGTAAGTTCTTTGCAAAAAGTGTTAGCTTCTGTTAATCATTATACATCGATTGTGCAATCTATTTATACATTGATGTACACATTGGTTTCAATTAAAAGTTAGTTAATTAACTAAAAGTACATTGATGTACACATAGATGTACAGAACTTTCAATTAATTCTTTTTCATTCTAAGTTCATTTTACTTTATGAAAACCTTTTTAATTTGTTTTTATGAGAGCTATTTCAAAAAGAAAAACTTAAAATATTTCTTTACATTGATAATCTAATATTGCTTGAGATCCTTTGTGATTCTTCTTTGCAGTTCTTCATCTTCAAGCATTCCTTCACGATCCTTCTTTTGCTGCTTTGATCCTTTGCATCCTTTTTCTTGCACTGATTATATCTTATACAAACATTCAAACTTGGCAAGAAATTAGTGAATCAAAGTGTAATTCAAGTTAGTTTAGTCATTAATCAAAACACATTAGGGTCATTTTTCCACAAAACATGGGTGCTTACTGGCCCAAGCGGAGGTGGTGGATACCCGTTGTATGTTGTTGTGCTCATGCATTCACGCATTGGAGTTGTTAGTGGGGGAAGCTCAACATAGGGGAGGTCGTCCTAGAGCACGGCGATCTGGCCGTCCACGGCAATTCAGATGAATCATGTACACCCATGGTGGCTTATCGTAGAGTACGGTGTGTCGGCTATCCGAGGTGGTTCACCCATGGTTTGGTGAACTACCGGCGTTGGTGCTTATTGGCCAATGTGGATATGTAACTCCGAAGTTACCTTCCTGAGATAGATTGGATCCACATGCATAATGGAGTAGTAGAGTAGCGTTGCACCGCATAGCATAACTTGGTTGAATTATCATGATGATATGAATGTGTTATAAATGTATGTTGTATACTATTATATGCTATGTTTATATGATGCATGTTCATCTTGCTTCCTATCTCCATGCCATTATGTTTCATATATATGTTCTTACTCCCCATTTCTCTGTTGTTGTTTTGGCATGTATCTTTTATGCAGAGGACGGTGAACAGTCAGTCGAGGAGTGACTCTGAGGAGCTGCTACTCTTAGTTAGGTTTTGTTTTAGTTTTAGTTTGTTATCCGTCATGTTTTCCAGATTTGTTATACCAGCTCTGTATGTGACATCGGGGTTGGGTTTCTTTTATGTTCGTTTATGTTTTGTTTTGAACTTATATTGTTTTCCGCGTTGAGACGTTGTTACAATGTGGTACTTTCTATCCAGTTTTTATTTAATAAAATAAATGCAAGTTTTTATTTTATATCTTTTATTTAAATGCTTTATGTTTTATAATTACATGCGGAGTAGAGGGTGTCACAAGCTGTGGATGCCTTGGCATTGTGAAACGTGTAGGTTTAATTTTAGTACCAGTATCAGCTTAGGATGATTGTGCATTGCATAAGTTGCAAATTGGCTAGCAGTATGACTAGGAGTCATGCGAGGTTGGTCCACCCGGGTGCGGTTACGAAATATAGAGAGGGACGGTTCTGGGAACCTTGGAAATGTATTATGGTCTGGTACGATCTACAGTGACCAGTGGGTACAAATCACAGTTAAGGGGGAAGCACCCTTATTGGTCATGGTGAGCGGAGCGGTACCCTGGACAAGCCAACTGACATTCTCCGGGCAAAGGAAGCCCGTGAGAGAGATAAATAGAATGTCCGGGAATCGAAATTCCCTGTGAGAGTGATCGGCCAACATGCATCGGAGTATAGGAGTGTGACTCCTTAGAGGATTTGATCATAGATGTGGATCGAGGATGTTTGTAAATGGTTGACTTGCGATATGTTTGCTA
This sequence comes from Echinosophora koreensis, assembly GCA_035048595.1. NCBI lineage: Eukaryota > Viridiplantae > Streptophyta > Magnoliopsida > Fabales > Fabaceae > Echinosophora > Echinosophora koreensis. The sequence continues at coordinate 1,985,876 of JAPCYP010000048.1, read as the reverse complement.
TGTGTAAATCTATGATGTATGTTAACATGTTGTATTGTGCCCCGGCCGCGTTTATGGTGTTATTTAGTAGCTTATCTCCCTTCTTTATCTCTTTTTCTTTGCATGTACGTCTGTTAGATCTTGGGGATATTGAGATCGTATACCATGATGACTGTGGGTGGAAGGTCGACCACTCATGGTTTTTCATGTGTTACGTCGGTTCGGTCAGCATCCACATCCACCTAGGAGGAGGGCCGTTCTTGACTCTGCTCGGCTCATATCACATCTCCCAACGCCTTCCTTTCTCAGAGATATGGTTTCCACCCCGCCAGCAGGAGTTTCCTGATGACATGTGGATAGGAACCAAGTGGATCATTCCTATTCTCGCATCGTAGTTGGAGTAGTGAACAGAGGCCAGGGGAGGAGGAGCATGCAGATGATGTACCACTACCATCGCAGGAGGGTTGTCATGAGCAGTGATGAGTCAGTGAGGACTAGGGTGTATAGGAGCCGTTACGGCGAGGGCGAGGGTAGTTCCAGACGCCCATATCGTCTGTGATATGGTTTGTCCGTGGCGTCTGCTAGAGGAGAGTCTCTAAAAGCTTATCTTGTATTTTGATGTATTTTGGAGAGGTATGCGGGTAAATGTTGTATCCTGTTTTGTATCTTTCTTTCTGAGACCAGTGATGTATACGTTCTTTTCTTTGTATTCCACCAGTTGTATAGTTTGTTTAGGGTTATGATCCCTCTGTTGGGATCAACAGTACTCTGGAGACTTGTTGTATATATATATATATATATATGTTGTGTTTATTTTATTGCGATGTGTATGTTCTAAGTGATTTTAATTTATCGCTTCCGCAACTTATATTATTTTCGAATGTATAATCGCGCTAACGCCAATAAAACAGATTAAGGCTTAGTTAATAAGGATAATGGGACATCGGGGTGTCTCACTACCATCATCTTCGCAGAAAGTAAAATAAAGCGAAAACTAGAAAATACAAAAAATGAGGTGAGATCCCCATTTGTCATACACATAATGTAGATATACAGTGGCACAACTCATAGGTACGTACAACTATCAAAATACAATTATATCATCAACCATATCAGTATACTAATGTTTTACAGAAACACAATCACATGGCAAGTCCACCCTAGACACGAGATATCTAAGACTCTAGGAGAGACTCTGACCCCTATAACATGGTGTTAAAAAAAAGTCGGAGAGAGTGGTTTGGAGGATTGTTCCGGATTCCCCCCAGCCTTGGGTAAAATGCATCAACAGTCAGTACTGTGCACATAGGCTTTTTCAGGAACATCCTACACTACCAGAATACATGTAGTGTCTAGTCGAGTATGTCGGTATATTGCAAGATCACCACGCCACAGAGGAGCTACAAATTAGGCCTACATGAGTATTTCATAACCCGACACCCCCAAGTATCAACCACATCATCACTACAGAATTCACACCCGCATTAAAGTGTCAACTCAATCTCCTAGTTACAACGGCCTTACAGAACATAGTTTCACTATGTGTTTGGGCAAAAATTGCCAGAAATGCGTTCTTCTTGTCTATCCACCGAATTAAGCTGTCGATCCCACCGGAATCCATTTGACGTGTTTTCTCAGATGCTAGATGTTCTCAGGTCCGAACCACTGGTCCTTAACATCAAGCTAAAGTTCTCAAACCAGCTTTTAATCTATGTGCAAAGATATCTTAGGCACTTTTTACAAGTCCTAACACATTATGAAATTGAATCGCAAGTCCAATCATTTATTTCTCTGCACTTTTCTCAATTCTTTCACTTTATTAAGTCTCAATACATATGTTAAGGTATTGAAACACAATTTTCAAGCTTTATGCTACAGTTTGTACAAAAACCCTAAAACTCGACCGAACGTCCCTAAATTCGAAAATCTCGAGTAATTCCTTTTTCAACAATTTTTAACCCTAATGGTCCAGAACTCATTTTGGGGTATTAGGACACTTAATTAGGTATTAAAAACAGTTTCTACCTGTCCAAAACTGTTTTGGCCGAAAATCATGCCTTAGTTCATTTTACATTTCCGATTCTTTAAAAATTTCATGTTTAGGTCCGCTAAAACATGATTTTTGTTCTCCTAAGACCTAAGCTTAAATTAAAACTATTTTAGGGTCATTAAAACCACAAAAGTAAGATTTCACCACTAGGAAAACAGTTATGCAAATGTTTATTTTTTCTTGGTTTTGTTACTTTTTAAAAACTTTACATGGTCATGGAATTACATAGCTTTAACAAATCAAAGTTGCCATGGCCTTTTTCTAGCATTGGACGAAACCAATCCCTAGCAATTGTGAAGATTTTCACTTCACTAATCAAGCTCACAATCACACATTTATATTCATATATCAATGCATTAAATCATAGCATAGACTTTAACAATTTAGACATACATGCTTAACTATGATCAAGTAAGCAAAATACAATAATTTTCAAACAAACACATATTAGACAATCACATACACCGCTAATCACAACAAGCTACACTTACAATCATTACACAAATCAACTTCCTCTAAGAGGATCATATGGACATACACACATAACCCCACACTTAGGGTTTCAAGACAATACAATAAAACATTAAACCATTCCCACACCCACATTATGGCAGGATGGTGATTAATCTGTGGATATATGCCTTGACAGGTGCTTTTGTTTTGATGATGAGCAAAAGGGAAATTACAAGTCCAAGGACCAACACGCAAATTCAACTAAAGGATCTAATTGCAAAAAGCGTGAAAAGGACCTAACTGCAAAAGAACATCAAAAGGACATGCAAGCAATCAAGATGGGTTAAGGGAAATTTTCTTACTTGTATTGCTTGTTCTAGAAAAGGATGTAAATGGTAAGTAAAGCTCTTTAATTAAAATTGGTCACACACACACACATAATTGAGCTTTAAAAGTAAAACTTAAATGGCTTTTAAATGAACTTAAATGAGCAATCAATTTCAGCCTTTAAGTTTTTCAAATTAAAATTTAATTCGAGGAATAATCGATTAGTATAATCGATTATCAAGCTCTTAAACATGCTTTAATGAGTCATTAAATATAGAGCTGTTATGATTTCGAAATTTAAATTTGAACTGGAATAATCGATTATGGTAATCGATTATGGTATTCTGAACACGTTTTATAAATCAACTTAAATGGCTATTAATGTGTTTAAATGAGTATTAATTATATCTAGCCGTTAAGTTTGAATTCGAAATTATATAATTGATTATGATGTTTGAAAAATCGATTATGGCTTTTTGAAATGCAAGACAGAGAAAAGATAATCGATTAGTATAATCGATTATGCCTTTTAACAGTCAAATGGATTTTATACAGAGAACAAGTAATCGATTATCCTAATCGATTATACCTTGACTGTTTGAAGATGCGCCTTTTAAAATGAGTTAAAATAATCGATTATGATATTTAAATAATCGATTACTGCGCGATAAAAATGAGTTTTAAAATGGGCTTGACCTAATTTCCTTGAGCTAATCACTTCTTCTATATAAAGGAAACTTAGGCTGATAACAAAGTGCCAATTCCCCACTTCTCTATTTGTGCTAACACTCTGTCATTATCTTTTTCTCTTATCACTCTCACTTATACACTTTGATCACATTTTATTGAGAGAGCTTTACACCATATAGGTGTTCTTGTATCTTGGGCTTCAATTTGTTTTATCAGCACTATTAAGAGTGCCTACTATTGGTAAGAGTCGGATTGACTCAAACCATTTCTTGATCACCATTCTTACAAGAGAGGGTATATCTCTTGTAAGTGTTTAGTGGGTGTGATCCCATCTCTTAATGTTTGAGGCTCTTACACAAGGGATCGTATGTCCTGAGATTTGTGTTAAGGGTTCTCTGAATTGTAAAGGTTCTAGTTGATCCTGTTTAAAAACTAGAGTTGATTGAAAACCCTTAGTCGTATTGCCTTGGGGACTTGACGTAGGCCACGTGGCTAGTCTGTGGCCGAACCAGGATATATTGTGGTGTTCATCTTCTTTCCTTATTCTCTTTACTTTATCGCCCTTTATTTTATAGCGCTTTAGTTTCAAACAGTTTATTTTTATCAAGCGCTTAAATTGGACAAGAAGCTTTTATCCGCTGCAAATTCTGTTTTATATCTTAAAGGGTTTTGATTTTTACCAAAAGATTTCATTTTTATTTAAAACCCAATTCAGGCAAATTTACGTAAGTAGTGTAATTTAAATCTGCAATTACGTGATTGGTGTACTTTTTAAAATACTTACGTAACTAGTGTAAGTCGTAACTGTGGGTGACGGAAATATATTAAAAGTCGTATCTCATACTCACGACTCATTTTTATATTTACAAAATAAAAAAAAATTAGGAAGTCGTATACCATACGTATGACTTATATTTTTATTATTTTTTTAATCATAATTCGTGTATAGTGGTAACGACTTTACCATTATATATTTTTTTAATATCATGCTTTACAAGTCGTATCCAAAGGATACGACTTCATTGTTTTTATAATTTTTTTAAAGAAAAAATTGGCCAATAGTCAATACTTATACTTTATTTATTTTAATTTTTTAAAAATTTAAAAAAATCATATGGTGACTTTGTTAGAAACATACATCATGTAAGCATATAACCCACAAATCGCAAGCACGTCACATGTACAACACAATCATCACATAAAGTCCACTTAGAGGATCACATATACACAAAGTCATAACCCTAATACTTAGGGCTTTCAAGACAACACAAATCACACACACCCACAATATTATGAAAATACAAATTTAAATTTTTTTTATTTATTCTATGGAGTCGTATATGTAACATACGACTTGGTCATTTTTCTAAAAAATAAAATAAAATATTACAATTGTGGTAAGTGTTGAATACGATTTCTTAAAAATTTAAATATAAAATGAACAAAGTCGTATTTTCATAATATTGTGGGTGTGTGTGGTTTATGTTGTGTTTGTGTTGTCTAGAAAGTTCTAAGTATCAGGGTTATGACTTTGTGTATATGTGATCCTCTAAGAGGACTTTATGTGATGATTGTGTTGTACATGTGACGTGCTTGCAATTTGTGGGTTATATGCTTACATGATGTATGTTTCTAACAAAGTCACCATATGAATTTTTTTAAATTTTTTTTAAAAAAAATTAAAATAAATAAAGTGTAAGTATTGACTATTGGCCAATTTTTTCTTAAAAAAAATTATAAAAACAATGAAGTCGTATCCTTTGGATACGACTTGTATAAAAAAATATATAATGGTAAAGTCGTTACCACTATATACGAATTATGATTAAAAAAATAATAAAAATATAAGTCGTATGTATGGTATACGACTTCCTAATTTTTTATTTTATTTTGTGAATATAAAAATGAGTCGTGAGTATGAGATACGACTTTTAATAAATTTCCGTCACCCACAATTACGACTTACACTAGTTACGTAAATATTTTAAAAAGTACCCCAATCACGTAATTGCGGATTTAAATTACACTACTTATATAAATTTGCCCCCAATTCACCCCCCCCCCCCCCTTTTGGGTATGGTTGCCACGGCCAACAAGTGGTATCAGAGCTTCGGCTCTGGTTAGTAGCTTAACAGCTTAGTGTTAGGATTCTGTTGGCAACCCTTTTAAAAAGTTTTCCAAAATGTATGGTTTTGAAATTGACAAACCACCATTCTTTGATGGTGAGAATTTCATATATTGGAAAATGAGAATCAAATTTTTATGCAGTCAATTGATGTTGATTTATGGGATATTGGAGTCCATGGATTCATTCTTAAACCCAAACAACATCAGACTGAGTTTGATAAAAACTGTTTTTGCTTGAATCTCAAAGCTATGCAAATTCTTCGGAATTGTTTGTGCGATGATGCTTATGAGAAAATTAAAGATTGTGATTGTGCCAAGGCTATTTTGAATGTGCTTGATTATAATTACCTTGTCACTTACACTTTTAAGAATGAAAGCAATAACAGGAAAGGGCGAAATTCAATGGAGGAAGAACATCCTCAAGAACATGCCAAGAAAAAGGACCATAAAAGCAAAAAGCTATTGGTCAAGAAAATTCAAGCTACTCTCCAAGAGACTCAAAGAAACTTGGAGGTAAACGATTCTGAACTCAAATCATTAAATGATAAATGGCTATGTGCATACAATGAGTTGTATGATGATTTGATAAGTTTAGAAAATCATAACTTAAGTTCCTTGAAAAGTATTTCATTGATTGAAAGAGATTTGGAAATTTTGAAGAATGAATATGCTTTTCTTAGTAAAGAAAATCTTCTGAAAGTCGAATTCTCTTCATGTTTTGAAAATTGCAAAATCCTTGATAATCAAGTTGAAGAGTTATTCCATGAAATTACTACAACAAATGGTTTCACATGTGTACATCCCTCGTATGAAATAGAAGATGCAACTCGTGCCAACTATGATTCATCTAATGTTAAACATGACATACACCAAGGTCATAGTCATTCTATAGTTGAGTATGGAAATTGTTATATGACAAATAAAAAGGATGTAACATGTAATTTCTGTGGAAAGTTAGGACACATTTCTCATATGTGCATCTATAGGAAAAACTCTTGTATGAGAAATAAATTTGTTTGGCTGCCTAAAGATGCAAATAGCTTGTCCACTAACCCGCAAGGACCCAATATGAAATGGGTACCAAAAAGTTTCTCCAGTTCTTCAAATTTGCAGGAAAAACTAAAAATTGATAAACAATCTAGTTTGGAAATGGAGGTGACATCAAGAAGAATGCTTCACAAGTTAGAAAATGCAATTACCACCAAAAGAAGCAAATGTATCTTGATGAACAACTCAAATAAGGTAGACAATGTAAGAGGTAGACTCAAGATCAAGCGAAAGTGGGTAAAAAGGAATAGTCTTGAAAATTCACGCAACGAGGTAACTTTACCTTCTACTACTATACATGCTTAAATGCAAAACTTGTTAAATGGAGGTATGTTGATAAAGATTGTTATATGAAATCAAGATATATTCCATGTGATAATCCCAACTTGAATATATTTGCTTGATTGTGTAACTGTGTGCTAAATGCCAAGAACATGCTTATATGTTGATTGATTATTATCTGAAGTATGGCATAAACAACTTGAATAAGTTACAAATTTCCCTTGTTATAAAATTTGAAAATCGAATGGGATAATCGATTATATAATCGATTATGCTTCCTCGATAAAACAGGGAAGAAAGTCAGAAACACTGTAATCGATTAAGATAATCGATTATCATATGAGCTTAAAAATTTTCGCAGAAAACAGTAGACACATAATCGATTAGCGTAATCGATTATGCTACGAATTCTGGCATTTTTGAAAATATATATTTTTTAATCCAAAATCAAGTTTCTAATAAATGTTTCATTTTGATATGATATCTTATTTAATTTTATAATCACTCAAATTTGATTTGACATTAATTTCTTTTATGATACATAAATATTTTGAAAATTATATCTTTACTATTCTCTTTCAAAATTTGATTTGAAAATTAAATAATGATTTAATTCATGATCATATTTTAATGAAAATAAAATTTCTAGCCATGAATTAATTAAGAGATTTTTCAAATTGAGAATCATAATGATTATAGTAATATATTCCTTATATTGATTGATTGTAATATTTATTGAGGATCAATTTTTGAAATTTAAATGATGAATAAATTATTATAATATCTTTTGAATATCATAATAAAGAGAAATCAATTTTTGAGATTTAAATTCAAAATTCAAAATATTTTATTTTATTTTCGAAATTAAAAATTATGAAGATATGTTCTGAAATTCAAAATCATTATTTCTTTATTTACTTGAAAAATAAAATCTGATTGAAAATTTATTTTCTAAGACTTAATTAGTGATTTGATTTATGATTTCACTTTATTGAAAAATTGATTTCTAATCATGAATTGATAAATCACATCTTTTTCAAATTTGAAAATCATTAAGACTATGAAAATAAAAAATCTTGATATTGATTGATTTCAAAATTTATTAAGAATTGATTTTTATGATCAACAGAAAATCTGATGAGATTTCTTTTTAATGATTTAAGATTTTAAATTTCAAATTCAAAATTCAAATCCATTTTTGGCTATTTTCGAAATTTTGAGGTGAAAAACTATTTATGATGATTGAATCAATATTTATTGAGGATTGATTTGGAGATCATTTCAAATTCAAAAGTTTCAGATTAATGAAAATCTTTTATTACACCACAAATACATAAATGAAAATTCATTAAAATTGTGGTTGATAAAGAAAGTCTTTAAAAGAGTCTGGCAAATCTTTCATTTGAATATTTCTTATTGCCAAAAATATTCAAGATTTCTAATTCAAAATTCAAATTCTTTTCTATGACTAGTTTAAAATGGTTTTGAATTTGAATTTAGATTATTAAATGAAATTCATAATCAATAATACCACAAGCAATTAAATTGACATTTATTGAGATTGTGGTTAATAATTTTGGCACCTTTTATTCTTAACCATCTTTTGCCAAATTTATGCAAAGATTTGATAAATCAAATCAATATTCACTATTTTCACCTTGTTATTTCTAATATGTGTGTTGAAGTGTGGTAACAAGGTTATACAGATTCTCTCCCAAGAGATTGGCAAAGTTCTGAAAAATCGACCAATAATCGATTATCCACAGTAGATAATCGATTATCCACGAGTCAGTGAGCCAATAATCGATTAAGGTAACCGATTACATTTGAAAGGGGGAGAAACCTCTCAAGACAGAGGAGTCCTAATCGATTATAATAATCGATTACATATAAAAGGGACAACCAGAGGAGTTAAAACCGATTATAATAATAGATTATGCGGAGCTCAACAAGAACACGAATAATCAATTATCAAAGCCCGATAATCAATTATGTTAGGACTCATGGAGATTCAGACACCAAGATTCATAATGAGTTATCAAGACAAAACTGGTGATCTCTATCCTTATCCCTCATGATGATTTAGTTGCAATATACATGAAATTTTATGAAATCATCATAGCCTTTAAATGCAATACTTATATGATAATCATCTTGAGACATGTATCATGTATGAACATTTTTGTTATGCCTATCTAACTATGCTATTATCCTCAAATTTGCTACATGTAACTGTCATACTTGAAATGGGATACTCTGACATGTTTTAAATGAAATGACATATAAAGGTCATATAGCTTGGTAATCTTGAAACAGACATGCTTAAATCAAGTTTTTGAACTTAAATGCATTAAGAAAATTATTATTCTTACTTAAATGACAAGTTGACTATGTGAAGTAATTGTTTGAATGATAGACTCAATTACATGGTTATCACTGTGAAATATTTTTTTAAAGGATCTTTAATCATCAAACATGCTTGCTATGCTTTAAATCTTCTATACTACATTAAGTCGAGCATGTCCTTAAAATTGACATTTTTACTAGTTAATTATTTAACCATTATGCTCAAATTAATTATTACTGACTTTCATAAAAGCATAACAAATTTAATGACCAATCCCATGGATCCAAAGCTTATTGGATACCAAAAGAATCTTTCTCAAGACTTTTGTAGGTGTGCTTAAAGTCCAAGAACTGAAATTGATATCTTGATAGCGGTCATTTGAAGCACGTGACAAGAGACAAGAATGAGTCTCTAGCTTGTTGAAGATCTTTACAAATCAAAGATCTATGCTTGCTGAAATTTTAAATAGAGAGTTTCACAAGTACATGCGAAGCTAAATATTGGCAAGACGGGAGCCTCATAAGTGATCATGTTGTAATCAAAATTTGGAACTACAAGCACATATGAACAAAAGGATAATTGAGCATTGATAGATATTTTTCTAGAAATATTGTGGAAGAATTCAAGGGAAGAAGGGAAGATATCATAAGTGCAAAATATGGCTGCAAACAAGGAGCATCACACTATATTCAATAAGTCTCTCAATCCTTAATCTCTTATGATATTCTATATTGTGGATTGTTTGATTCTTGTTGTGATTAAATGCTTGTCTACCATTTCTCCAATGCCGTTAGAAAAATGAAGTGTTATTGTTGAAAGATTTTAGAAAGGGGGAGAAATATTTGCATGTTTAAAAGAAATATAAATATACAACATTATATACTTGTCAAGGGGGAGAATTTTCTTTTAAACCGTGTTATATCTCTAAAACTCTCTTCTTGAAAATATGAATGTTTTTCATCTCTTTGATTCTCCTGGCATTATTGCTTCCGCACATATCTGATATATGCATGCCATGGTTTATATCTCAAACTTAAAATTTGACTATCACTTTAGTGGATATATGCCATATTAGAGTTAGAAAATACTTTTCCCGCTTTTTGATAATGACAAAAGGGGGAGAGTTACATGAGTGCATGCTTAAGGGGGAGATAAGCTAAATTGAGAAATGAATCTTATAAATGCATGCTTAAGGGGGAGAGAAATTTAAATTGGCAAATCTTCTATTGATTGTATGCTTAAGGAGGAGTAGAGCAAAATTATGAAATGAGATATATTTATTGCCTGCTCTAACTGCATATAGTGAGGGGGAGTAGAGCGAAATTATAATGTGTGATATATTTTATTGCTCTAACTCTATCTTTTAGAAATTCCCTCATGAGATGTTTGTCATCATCAAAAAGGGGGAGTTTGTGGATATATGCCTTGACAGGTGCTTTTGTTTTGATGATGAGCAAAAGGGAAATTACAAGTCCAAGGACCAACACGCAAATTCAACTAAAGGATCTAATTGCAAAACGCGTGAAAAGGACCTAACTGCAAAAGAACATCAAAAGGACATGCAAGCAATCAAGATGGGTTAAGGGAAATTTTCTTACTTGTATTGCTTGTTCTAGAAAAGGATGTAAATGGTAAGTAAAGCTCTTTAATTAAAATTGGTCACACACACACACATAATTGAGCTTTAAAAGTAAAACTTAAATGGCTTTTAAATGAACTTAAATGGGCAATCAATTTCAGCCTTTAAGTTTTTCAAATTCAAATTTAATTCGAGGAATAATCGATTAGTATAATCGATTATCAAGCTCTTAAACATGCTTTAATGAGTCATTAAATATAGAGCTGTTATGATTTCGAAATTTAAACTTGAAATGGAATAATCGATTATGGTAATCGATTATGGTATTCTGAACACGTTTTATAAATCAACTTAAATGGCTATTAATGTGTTTAAATGAGTATTAATTATATCTAGCCGTTAAGTTTGAATTCGAAATTATATAATCGATTATGATGTTTGAAAAATCGATTATGGCTTTTTGAAATGCAAGACAGAGAAAAGATAATCGATTAGTATAATCGATTATGCCTTTTAACAGTCAAATAGATTTTATACAGAGAACAAGTAATCGATTATCCTAATTGATTATACCTTGACTGTTTGAAGATGCGCCTTTTAAAATGAGTTAAAATAATCGATTATGATATTTAAATAATCGATTACTGCGCAATAAAAATGAGTTTTAAAATGGGCTTGACCTAATTTCCTTGAGCTAATCACTTCTTCTATATAAAGGAAACTTAGGCTGATAACAAAGTGCCAATTCCCTACTTCTCTATTTGTGCTAACACTCTATCATTATCTTTTTCTCTTATCACTCTCACTTATACACTTTGATCACATTTTATTGAGAGAGCCTTACACCATATAGGTGTTCTTGTATCTTGGGCTTCAATTTGTTTTATCAGCACTATTAAGAGTGCCTACTATTGGTAAGAGTCGGATTGACTCAAACCATTTCTTGATCACCATTCTTACAAGAGAGGGTATATCTCTTGTAAGTGTTTAGTGGGTGTGATCCCATCTCTTAATGTTTGAGACTCTTACACAAGGGATCGTATGTCCTGAGATTTGTGTTAAGGGTTCTCTGAATTGTAAAGGTTCTAGTTGATCCTGTTTAAAAACTAGAGTTGATTGAAAACCCTTGGTCGTATTGCCTTGGGGACTGGACGTAGGCCACGTGGGTAGTCTGTGGCCGAACCAGGATATATTGTGGTGTTCATCTTCTTTCCTTATTCTCTTTACTTTATCGCCCTTTATTTTATAGCGCTTTAGTTTCAAACAGTTTATTTTTATCAAGCACTTAAATTGGACAAGAAGCTTTTATCCGCTGCAAATTCTGTTTTATATCTTAAAGGGTTTTGATTTTTACCAAAAGATTTCATTTTTATTTAAAACCCAATTCACCCCCCCTCTTGGGTATGGTTGCCGCGGCCAACATAATCTTCCCCATACCTTTGTTGTTCACTTGGAGATCAAGCAAAAATATGGTTGTTCACCTAGGGTATGCTCACGGTTTTGGCCTCAAAACCTATCCAAGAACAATAAACAATTAAAAAGGATTACACACAAGAGTTTAGACATAACCAAGGGAGAGAAATATTGGTTGAATCACTTGCTTGGGGTAGGAGAATGGATGATCAAGTAATGGATTTCTCTAGGCTAGAAATACCCATTTTCGAGGAAGGATCTAAATGAAAATTTGTGTGAGATGAGATAGGCTTAAAATGATTAGAGAAGCAAGGATATGCTCTTAGTTTTTCAAACAAATGGATGGATCATGGTATGATGATGGTGGCCGAATATGGTTATAAGAGAAAATGGAAGGAGTTTGGTTCATGAACAAGTTTATAAGTTGGAAATAAAATGAAGATGAGTGTGAGAAGGAGGGTGGCCGTGTATCTTGTTTAAGTGAGGAGAAGATTCTAGTCATTTTAAGTGTAATCATAGTTGGTTAAGTGTAACTAAGGATATGTTAGGAATTAAAGTAAAACAACTTAAATATTTATTTGGTTTGTCATGATGACTAGGTGAGTCATCATATGACTCATCACATGGGTGGGTCCCTCATGTGATCTTATCCTCTCAATCCTCCTACATACCTCTGCTATTCTGTTTCCGGCTCTGACTTTTTACCCGATTACTAAAATAATGATAAAATCTAAAAATTTTCAGTTTCGGCTTCAAATTAGGGTTTTTTTGCCTATATAAAAATATACTGTAAGCAAAAATGCAAACAAGTTTTTGTTTGAGTTTTAAACGCAAAATTGAACCACAACCTCCTACAATATAGTAGGTTCGACATATAATTTTGTTTCCTAAAAATCATTTTCTTGATTACCGGTGAAAAATATAAACAGATACATAATTACCAATACAGCAAAATAGATAAAACGTAGATAAAAAGATAGTGCGTTACAGCGAGAAAAAGTTGGGGCTTGGATCCAACCTGCAGCCTGAATCGAAAGCAGACCCAAATGCCACTATGTCCTCCACAAATTTCACAGGGTAAACACCTTAGTAATGGGATTCGTACCCTTGCGATTGGAATACGTAGTCGAAAGCAGACTAAAGAGACTCGAGCTGGTTCTTCAATACATCAGGGAATCGAACAATGAGAGGAAGAAGTAACCCGAGTCTGCCACAGGGTTTCGGATCCGAAGCTTTCTTCATGATCTTGAGAAGATCAATCTCCTGGTGAGAGAGGGTTTCAGAACCATAGGGTCGGGCAACAATGTTGCCAGAAGAGTTGATGGCGAAGTAAGGACCGGCCCAACTGTCGATGTTGGAGAGATTGGATGATAGAGAGGGGGACCAATGGGAACTCTCCGAAGGGTTGATTGTCGCTGGACATACGGCGGGAAATCTGACCAGCGCTGGAAGAGAGATTTCCCTGGCGATATCATAGCCCGGAGGAGCGAGTACAGTGACGACATCAGCACAACAAGCGAAGGGCCGACATCCCTTCCGCGACGATCACAAAAAGAAAAAAAAAGCATAATGGCATAAACTTGATAAAAATATTTCCTTATTATAAAAATAAGTTTTTGATTAAATAATTTTAAAATTACACATGGAATTGAAAAAATTATTTCTTACGTGGCACTGATGTTGCTTCTGTTTGCCATGTCAGCAAATAACGGCTCACAGTTGACGGTAGGGACCTATTCCTGAACTTTTAAAGTTGTAGGGATTAAAACCTATGAAAAATATTATAGGGTCTAAAACAAAAACTCAAGCATTTTTCATGGACTAAAAGTTATTTAACCTTCAATATTAGTCCCTAAAACCTCTCTCTGCACTATACAAAGCTGTAATTTTGCAACTCAGATAGATTCACATCTCTCTCTCTCTCTCTCTCTCTCTCTCTTTGTCACTTTGAAGTGGTGGATCTCCTCTCTTGAGCATCACCGCCAGCTTAGAAAAAAAACTGCATAAGTAGAAGACTTATATCGGCAAATTCTAGGGTGGGAGACCTTAACATGTCTCCTACCATTAGCGACTTTTGTCTGCGTAATTTTATTATTATTTTAAAGTCCTTAATTTTTTCAAATTTTAAAATTTGACTCAATCTCCTTCTCTCTCCTCTCTTCTCTCCCCTTCCTCTTCTTCTTCCCAACCCTATCCATTTCTAAAAACAGATCTCAAGAATAGCAGTCACAAACCCCCTGCCACTACTCAAAAATCATGGGTGGTCTAACACCATAAGTTGAAAACGTACAAGGGTGGGATCTGGTGCAACATTGGAGGGGGTTGGTGTCAGGAGGTTGTTGTGTTTATGTATACGATTCTTCTGGGTGTCATCGTTGAAGCCATCGATGTGCTGATGTTATTATTCCCCTCTGTTTACACTCTCATCTCTGAAATCTATTATCCAATATTGTTTGATTGTTTTTGTGCGTTGTGTTTGTGTGATGTTTGTTTTGGAATGGGAGAGATATGAACACCTAAGGGGTATGGTTGGGGTGGCGGAGGAGAAAGAGGGGATCAGGTGGGGGGGGTAGAGGCAGGAAGTTTTCAACGGTGGATGGGTGATGGGCAGCGACACCTCGTCGGAGAGGGGATCAGGTGGGGTGGTAGAGGCAGAAAGTTTTCAACCGTGGATGGGTGATGGGCAGCGACGCCTCGTCGGGGTATGGGTGGCGGGACTAAGAGTGGGAATGGAGTGAGTGAGAAGAAGACATTATGGTGGAATTTGAAAAGTTTAGGGGTTTGAAAATTAAAAAAAAAATGCAAAATGGGGCTTGCTCACGGTGGGAGATATGAATGATCTCCCACCGTAGTAGCCGATGACTTATATCTATTTATTCTTTTGTTGCAAAAGTCAGATCTCTCCTCATTTTTCACTTATTTTCCTCTCTTGTCCAACTTTTCTCTTTTTCACATTTTCACTATTTAGTGTGTGGAACTGTGGTTGGAAAGGTTTAGATGTGCATTTGGGATCCAGAAGCTACTCATATTAGCTTTAGAAATTTCACGTTCACTGGATGTTTGTGTTGGAACCAAAGTGGTTATGGTTAAATAATCTCTTAAGTTTTGATGTTAACAAAAAAATTAAATTTGTATGGCAAAGTTATGTTGTGAACTAACTTGTCTATTCCAGTATGCAGGACTGTTTTGTTTATCGCTAGACGAGGAAACTAGTCTAAAGTTTCCTTAGAAAAGTCCAAAAGCATCGCGGGTCTAAGCTTTACTAGCTAGACGAGCCTTCAAAGTCATTTGGTAAAGAACTAGCCCAAAAGGTTATCGCTAGACGAGTCGCTAGAGGTAGCTAAGTTCGAAAAGCGCTAAGACGAGTACCTAAGTCTTTTTATCTAAAAGAACTAGTCCAACGATAGGAAGTCCGAAGACTTATAGTCTAGCCGAGAAAATAATGGACTACCCGATAGAAGCTAGACGAGTAACTAACTAGACTACCCGATAAAAACAAAGCTAAATTACTCTAGTCTATCTGGTAGAACCACTAGACGAGATATCAGTAGACTACCTTGTTCTCTCTTAGTTCCATAATGAAAATGCACGTCCAAAGACATATCTCTTTCTAACCGTCTAGTAAGAAAACTTATTTCAAATGATTTTTATTTAATTTCGAGAGTTCCATATCTCTTTCCTGTGTTATTTTGAATTGTTTACGCTTTGTTTCTTGGTAAGAGAAACATAGTACCATCGATTACACAAAGCTTTGTAATATGACACAAGCTGCTGTAAAATTGACTAAAGTATAAAAGAGGAAAGACAAAAGGCTATTTTTGAGTACAAGAGTGAAGTTACAGAACCATTTCGAGCTTTCTGATAACCAGAGTGCTTTTTTGAAGATCACATATCAAGTTATCATACTCAACGGATCGTAGCGTTTAATGTTATCTCTAAACGGATTTATTAAAGACCGTTGAAGAAGAAGGAGCTGAAGCTGAAGACCTTCTATAAATACTGGACGACCCCAGTGAAGAAGGTGACGACCAAAAACAAAAAAGCTCTGATAATCAAAAAGTGCTGAAATTCTGTCAAAATCTCTAAGTGATATTATTATTTGTAATCTCATATGATCTTAAACTTTCATAGCCTCACACATAGTAAGCTTGTAGATCAATCTTTAAATCTCTTAAGTTAGAGAGAGCCTGAAGAGGCTTGACTGAAAAAGAATACTTGAGTCCCTGGAGAGGTGTTGAATACTTGTAAGATTGTAAGCCTGGAGAGGTGTTGAATACTTGTAAAGCTATTGGAATATAGTGGAGAAAACCTTCAAGTAGAAGGGACTGGACGTAGCTCTTGGTTGGAAGAGAGTGAACCAGGATAAAACATCTTTGTGATCCTTTTATCCCTATCTCTTTACAGTTTTCATTTATACTAGCTGTGGGGACTTGATTCTGAGTTTGTTAACTTCATTAAAAAGACTTTTATTGTGTGTTTATTTCATTGCTTGCTTGCGAAAAGGTTTTAGAAAAAGAGTTTACAAAAATTGTTAAGAAACACAATTCAACCCCCCTTCTTGTGTTTCCCTGTGTCAACTTCAGTTTGACGTGCATCCAAAAGTGAAGGGTCTTATTTGAACAATCCAACACTACAGCCACTGGTACTTGGACAAATTCGTCGTTGTGTTTATCGACGACATTCTGATCTACTCCTTGTGTAGAGAAGAACACAATGAGCATCTTCGGGTTGTACTTCAAGTTTTAAAGGACAGACAACTCTATGCCAAGTTGTCTAAGTGTGAATTTTAGTTGGACGAAGTACAATTTCTTGGGCATGTTATAAACAAAGATGGGATAGTTGTAGATCTTGCTAAAGGTGAAGCTGTAGTAAATTGGGAACGCCCTAAGACAGTGGGCAAACTTAGGAGTTTTCTGGGACTATATAGTAGGTTATTATAGAAGGTTTATAAAGGGTTTCTCGAAGATTGCGTTACCGATGACGTAATTAACGAGAAAAGGTAAGGCGTTTGAGTGGAGCGATGAGTGCGATACTAGTTTTCAAGAGTTGAAGAGGAGGCTTACAACATCTCCAGTGCTAGTTTTGCCGGATCTGTTAGTACCGTTTGATGTGTACTGCGATGCATCACATCAAGGCCTGGGTTGTGTTCTCATGCAGAATGAGAGAGTAGTGGCTTGTGCCTCTAAATAGTTAAGGGGTACATGAGAGGAATTACCCAACCATGACTTAGAGTTGGCCACAAGTGTTTGCATTGAAGATATGGAGACACTATATGTATGGTGTTAAGTTTTTTAGTGTGCAGCGACCACAAGAGCCTAAAGTACCTGTTCGATCAAAAAGAGCTAAAAATGAGGCAAAGGAGATGGATGGAATTCATAAAGGATTATGAATTTGTTCTCCAAAATCATCCAGGAAAAGCAAACGTCGTAGCGGATGCACTAAGTCAAAAGTCTTTGTTATTATCTGCTATGATGGTTAAGGAATTGGATTTGATCTAGAAGTTCAGAGAACTGAATCTTGGGATAACGAAATTATCCCAGAACAAGATAAGTTTGGGCATTTTGGAACTGAATCCGACTGAACCCGATCGTTGTTCAGCTCTAAGTCTATGGTGACACCGGTGTGTGGTTGGGTCTTCAACAGTGTACCAAGACTTTTGCTACTGGCCGGTAGCGAATAATTTAGAATGCTATTTAGGGTGAAAGGGCTAAGGCATCCTTGGACCTAGTGTGAAGGGCCTTCATCAATTAATGGCAACCAACTTGTGGCCTTGATAGTTTTTCCAATTAGTGGCATTTATTGCGCCTTTGATTATGGACACCTAACGTTCTGCATCAAATGGCCATGCCAAGATCCAGTGCAACATCAACATGCAATTAGCCAAAATGGCCAAAATAATTAGATTAAGTGCATTGTTAACCAGAACTCTAAAACATTAATTAAGGAATCAAGAAATAAAAATATTTTATTAAAAATTATAACTTTAAAATTTTTAATATATTAATATATAATATTTTTTAATAAAATATTTTTATATTTGATTCATTAAAGTATTCCCCTTGGAATAATAAGACATTATTGTAGAATGGCAGTAATAACTAGTAAGTATGAGAATATTAACTAATGTTAGGTAACTAGTCAAACATGTCCTAGTTTGTAGTCGTAGGCCTCGTTACAAATATGCATGAGCAATCGTAATAATTGCAAAAAAAATAAAATAATAATAATAATAATAATAATAATAATAATAATAATAATAACCATAATAATACATGATAAATATGAAGAATGGTGGTGGTTTAAGTTATGTCAACCCATGGCGTTTATTGACTTTATTTGAAATGATAATGGCCAAATAATTGTGGTGTGGTACCAAGCCGAACAGGTTGAAATTCAAGCACGATATTTTGGAGGAATTCTTGGTGAATAGATAGATGGCTGCATTTACACATTATCTTAATTCAAATTTTTAATGAGGAATTCAATAGGATCAAAAGAACCCACTTTGTGACTCGGTTGTACATGCTGAATTTGTAAGGGACCTGTGTTCGAATCCTACATAATACATCTTTGGGATGGGTGGAAAACATTAACTGTGACAAAGTACTCGGGTGGAGATTAGTCTCATAGTAAATCCAAAAGATCTAAGTTTGTGGATACTTCGTGGATCCATTGGAGAGTCAAAGACTTTAATTACGGTTGGTCCCTAAAAAAACAAAAAACAAAAAGATTGGGAGACAAAGTGTGAAAGGGAGAGATTGGTCATCACAGCCCTAAAATTTCCCTTTTGAGTAAACCATAATTTCGGTCCCTGAAAGTGTGAGCCACTGTCAGATTAGTCTCAAAGATAAGAGAAATAATTCAAAAAAAAATCCCTCAAATTGTAAATTGTCATTCATTTTAGTCCAAACATTATCTCTTTTCAAATTAGTTCCTAGAGTTGAATACTTAAAATCAAATTAGTTCTTAAAGATTAATTATGAATATCAACTTAGTGCTCAAAAATGTTAATTTGTAAAGACCAATTAGATTGTAAGTATTTAACTTTATGGACTAATTTGAAAAGAGGATAATGTCTGGACTAAATTGACTGACAATTTACAATTTTAGGGATTTGTTTTGAATTTATCTTATTTTAGGAACTGGTTTGACAGCGTCTCACACTTTCAGGGACCAGAATGATAATTTACTCTTTTCTTTTTGACGAGATTGATGGACTTTGGTGATTTAATGTTCATTTCGTTTAGATTTTGGATGATCCAAAATAGCGTTTGCTTATAGTAAAAGTAATTATGAGATTCTGAATGTGTTTGTTTTAAATTTAGCATCCAATAGAATCAATTCCAAGTTGCAAATAATTAATTTTAAAACCAAAGAATTTCTAAATTTTCTGTCGAGCAAAATTAATTATAGCTGTAAGACTCACAAATTTTTTTATATTTACACCCCAAAAGTGGTTTTACACTTTTACTTTATATATATATATATATATATATATATATATATATATATATATATATATAGAAAACCAATTCTTCTAATCACATTTTTAAGATATCATTACCAAATAGAAATTAATCTTTTTAAAACAATTCTTTCAAAATCAATTCAATTAAAATTTAAAAAAATATATATTAAAAATATATGTTTGAATTTTTTATTTTTCTTTTTCCAAATTATATATGGAACTTGGACAGAGAAGTGAGAACAAAAGGAAATACACCACAAACTGAAATAAAGCCATCCAAATAACATCTCGCCACATAAAGGAGGACAAGGAAGGGGGTGGAGTTTACATCAAATGACAAGCCACGACCCTAATTAGCCATTATCATCTTCAATAATGAGATTGAGCAGGTTTTGTACAATGGGAGTTAACATATTAAATACACAATTTGAAAACTGCATATTTATATATATTATTTCGTTTAAAAGGACAACAATAGCAATCTTAGGCTTATTAAAAAAAAACCAATAGCATTCTTAGTCAGATCAATAAATTTTAAATAATTTCCTTTTGCATCCATATTTTTAAATTTATTAAAATATAAAATAAAAGAAATTAAAATATTTAAGGAAAAATATTTAAAGCTACACACAATATATACTGAATTAAATCAAGTAGATTATAGAGAAAAATTTAAATGTGAAAAAAAAAGATGCACATAATTAATTTAAAAAATTAAATTTAAATATTAAAAAATGATAAATTAAAAATGCAGCAGTGTTAAAACTCTTGAGGGAGAGCTTTGGTGGTCCTACCCGGCTCGGGGGATTAGTCTTCGCAGTTACGCGCGAGGATACCATGAGAAACAAAAAAAAAATCAATTAGATTATAGAGAAAAATTTAAATTTGAAAAAAAATATGCACATAATTAATTTAAAAATTTAAATTTAAATATTAAAAAAGGATAAATTAAAAATAACACGTGTCATTCCATAAATGAGAATAACTGAAGAGATTTAATATATAAGTTCAGATTTTCTTTTTATATACAAATATTTATCCTGAAATTGGAAATAACAAAATGGAAATAAGTTAATGATTAACAAATTTGCTAGTAATGACTAGGAATGGCAAGGGTAGCCCCCCCGCCCCTGTTGGATAAAACCCAGCACGTCCCCGCCCACCACTCGCATAGGTACCCACTGGGCGGGTATTTAGCAGGTATCGCGGGTATCTGCGGGTACCCATGGATATTTGTCAAAAATCGTGTTTTCCAAAAAAAAAAATGCACTAATTACTGAAACAATTATGAAAAAAACTACATTATGTCAAATAAAATAAAGATCACCAGTGCTCAACAAACCATAAAAATCAAACCACACCCAAATAGGAAAAGAGAACCATCACCCCTTATTACAATTTAACCAAGACCAGTTACAAAAAACACATTATACAGCAACTCCAAACAGGCAAACAGCAGCAACTCCAAGCAGGTCCAAGCAGTCTCACTGTTAAGATAGAACATAAATAAACTTAGAATAGACAGAAGCTACGTTTACAAAAAAAATAAATAAAGAATCACAAAGAAGCTACGTTCGCGAATATGGTCCACCAAGAATCATAAAGAAGCTACGTTCGTGAATATGTTTCACCAAGTCTGTTTGAAGTTGCTGATGAATTTGCCTTTCATGCAGATGTGTTCTCCTTTGCACCTTGCAAAATCGGGATAAGGACAATTAGATACTTCAGCTGTTGAGATGTCATTGTCCACACTATCATAATCAAAATTACCAGCATATAAGTATTGTTGATTTCAAAAATCATGTTATACAATGATGCATGCATATATTATATGTTTGATTGTATCCGTGTGCCAAGTTCGCATTGGACCATGTACAATCGTGAATCGAGACCGGAGCACTCCAAAATCCCGCTCCAATCCTTTCTTATAGACTCTTAAAAGCAACTTTTTTTAAAAAAAAATAAAAAGTTGGAAGCTTAATTTCCACAAACATAGTTACATTAGACCCGACATCATCACAAGGGAGAAGAATCCCATCCAAAAATAATTCGCCAAGATTTAGCAAGCAAAGAAAAGTTTATATAAGCATTTAAATGACAATTACTTTTTAACCAACTCTATACACACACACACACACACAAAAAACCCGATGTTGAATAAAAAGTATTTTACATAATTAAGTTTATCCCAAAATGTATTTTCAAACACTTGTACAACCAAGGCATGCCACTAGAAAATCCCACTCGAGAACCCAAGGCAGCTCGGGATGGCTCAGCAGCTCCATCACTTGTATCTGAGACACTTAAGGGTGTGAGTCACATAACTCAATCATGCCATTAGTCAATAAGGTAGGCATAATATCATGAAAGCAAAATAAAGATAATATACTTGTAATAGTTGGAATATGTATGTACTTCAAATAACCTCCTAGTAACATACCTCCGATTATATGAAAATGACAAATCTCAACTAATAAACTATCATCAACAGGCTTACTATACATGTTCATGAATTCCATAAAACCACTTCTTACAATTTAATCAATCATCCACATAGTCTAACAATTCGCTATATCTAGATGAACAACTATTTCACATATACTTTCAAATACCAATTTAGTACTGCTTCTACTCCATTACCACCACTCACCCAAGTGTCACATGTACCTTTCCTCCTAGTACATAACCTCATCACATTTTGATTATAACAAGGGATTCCATCACAATACACTAGGTTGTAAACAAATAGGTATTATTATTCTTCACAGGAACACAGTTCAGACAAATTTCAACTTGCAGCAAACACAGGCCGCAACTCATCCAGCCACAGACTATAACACCCTATTTTCTCGATTTGTTTATGAGGAAAGGATTAAGCATGTTTGAAGGCTAAATCATGTTCCTTAGGTGTTAGTAAGTTTGTGTTTCAAGTTTGAGATTAATCGGGATTGAAACGGGCTCGGAATGCACAAAATCGCGTGAGAATCGGGTACCGGCAACAAGCCCCATGCTTGAGCGTGGAGTGTTTGGACGCTTGGACGTGGCATGGGGTCAGACACGTGGTGTACTCGTGTTAATTGAATGGACATGTGGAGGATCAAGGGGCCACGCTCTAGTGTGGAGTGATCCCATGCTTAAGCGTGCTCTCTTTTGCATGCTAGAGCTTGCTGATCAAAACTTAGGAAAAAAAAAATAAGAGGATTGAAGTGGAGATGATAAACAGATAGAAAGGAGAGGTAGCTGAGAGAGAAAAGTGGAATTGTGAAAACTCCGTCTGTCCAATTTTGATTTCGACCTCATATCTGTGATCAGGGTAATGAGCACGTCGTATACCTGCCTTCGATTCATCAATCGACCAAAGTAATGCTCGAATCCCTGACTCGTCGACACATCGACATTTTCATTCTTCATTCTTTCCTCATTCTTGCATGAATTCTAGATTCATTTATGGTTTTCTTGCAAGATTAGGGTTCATGACAATGTCTAGATGTTGTCTGTGTGTTAGGGTAAGTTTTGGAGCATTGAGGAGCTCCTTAGGACAAGTGGCAGCGGTTTTATGGTTGTGGGGGCATGTATTTCAAGGCTTAGATCATCTACGAGCAACTGTCTATAGTGGGGAGAAAGTACCTAACATGCCGGGGAGGCAAGCATTGTACTCCATGTTAGATTGTATGTGTAGGGTGCCCCAAATCCTACTAGTTGTCGAGTAGTCGACAATAGCTAAACCCTTATTGATGACTGATATATGATATGCATATAAGTTGCTGTTAGAGTATTGTTAATGTAGGCTTATCGACTTTAGGGCAAAACCCTAGGTTAGACTATTCTGGTTGAGGATGCATGCTTTATCTGTTATATGACTATGTCTCTGAATGGTTGTCTAATGGTTGATGTATGATATATGTTTTATAATGTTATTTTAATATATTGATGGCTGATATATGATATGCATATAAGTTGCTGTTAAGGTTGACTGATTGTTGTGTTAGAACCCTAATTGACTCCCTAAGGGTACAGTGAATGGTTTTGGGTTGAGATTGTGGTATATGGGTACCGAGATGGGAATGTGGATTCTAGGAAGTCATGATACGTGTAAGTGTAAGTTTTATACCGGTGTTAACTTAGGTTGTTTGTGCATTGCATAATTGCCAAAGTGGTGAGTCGCGTGACTGGGAGACATGCGAGGTTGGAGTACCTGGATTCGGGTACGGAATATGGAGAGAGATGGTTCTGGGAACCTTGGGGATGTAGTCCGGTCTGGAACGATCTACAGTGACCAATGATTTACACCCAATGTGTTGTGATCCCAGTTGAGGCTTGTCTATCCCAACGTCTGGCCCTGAGTATTCCAGTCGCAGGTGGACCTTCCGAGGCAACCAAGATATCCCTATTGGAGATTGAGCTCATAGGGTGAAGCATCCTTATTGGTCACGACGAGCGGAACAGTTACCTGGACAAACCAATTGACGTTTTCTGGGCAAGGAAGGCTCGTGTGAGAGAAAGAGAATGTTCGGAGAATCAGTATTCCCAGTGTGATAGATCGGTCGACAAGCATAGGAGTGTGACTCCTTAGAGGATTGATCCTAGATGTATAATCAAGGATGTTTGTAAAAGAATGACTTGAGAGATGTTTGATGTTTGTACATATGTGTTGATTGATAACATTTGTGTTATGCCCCAACCCTTTTACGGTGATGATTAGTTGTTTATCTCCCTTTTTTCCCTATCTTTCTGTGTATGTATACGATACGGTAGATGAGCAGTAGCAGCAGGACAAGGACAGTGGCCTGGCAGGACTATCACCCTGCACACTACTTGCAGAGGATCCCTCACAAGATCCCGGTTCTTAGTGATATAGAGATCGTATACCATGACGAGTGTGGATGGCAGGTCGACCATTCACTATTTTTCATGATGTACATCAACCCTGTCAACTTGTATATACGTTTTGGTGGAGGTCCCTATTTCAGTTTGTACGACCCGTATCAGATTGCTCAGCGCCTACCGTTTGCAGAGATGTGGTATCCACCTTGTAACACCCCGATTTTCGTATAAGGTATTATGTTACTATGGATGCCTAGTTGTTGTTGTTGTTGTTGTTGTTGTTATTAGTGTTATAGTATTTTTATTACATATATTACATATGATAATATGTGTTTTAATATATGATTATTTGCATTAATATGAGATGGTGTCTCTTAATGTTTGATCTTATATGGATATATGATTTTATATGCTAATGTATGATATGTGATTTTATTAATAATAAGCGATTAAGAATGATATAATAAGATATCGTGTGATTTAGTATTTAAATAGAGATAGTGTTATTTTTAGATTTTAGCCCTCAACCATTCAGATTTGACTCCTTATCAATATAGGATCATAATCTTTTTGTTTATATCTTAAGATCTTATCATAATCTCCTAAGGATCCTATCTAGGAATAATACCAAATCTGTCGCTACACTTCCATCGAACTTTTGACCATCTTAGAGTCTGATTTAGGATTCGATCATTAGATATTAATTTATAGATATTTCTCTAAGATTTCTAACGACACCAAGAAAGCCTCAATCGGAAACTTGTAGCTCAAGTTATGATCAAAATACCGAACAGTATACAGTTTGGGCTGAAATAGGAACCCGTTATGACCCAAACTCATATATATACCATTAGACTCGACCTAAACCTAGTTTATACGACCCCAACACTCAGAAAACTGCCTCCCTCCTTCCTCTTTGAATCCTTATGGTTTTTCTCCCTAAAACTCTCTCTAGGAACCCGTTCTTGCACCGTTCTTCACTGCTTCTTGATAGGAGAACATCGCTACAGATAGGGGTTCGTTGTGCTTGCTGTTTGGGACTTTAGAAAAGGTAAAATTCGTGCACCTTGTCCCTTGTATTATTTCCTTCAAGTTCTTGATCTCTTCCTTTTGATTTCTTGATCTTAGAGTTGAACCAAAGTGTCTCTTTGGTGTTCTTGAAGTCGTAGACAAGCGCTAGTGAGACGAGACCCTAGTGGATCTTCTTTCTTATTTTGAATCACGAACCGCATATCAGGTATGGGAGAAGAATATTGTATACACTAGGCTAGGGAGTAGCGTAAGATGAGGGGTTCCCATAGCCCCGCTTGTTGTTGTTATAATGTTATTGATGTCATGATCTGCCTGGTTGTATGACTGAATTGTTTATATATTTAATTGGATTAATTGGTATGTCTATTTGTATAATTGTTGAGTTGTTCATGATGTGGTATGCCTATTGAATTGTCTTATGCCATGAGTTTTGGTTGAATTGGTATGAATACCCATGATTATGAATGTTGTTGTTATGACATGGATTATGTTGATCACATTGACTGGATATGTTGTTGATGATTGTGTTACCGTTATGTTGAATATATTAATAAGACTCTAATTGATTTAATTAGGACTCTTAGTTAACATAGGAATTAAGGGATTTATTCCCAAATGCTTCATAAGACATGAACTGCGTTAGTGAGGGGTGAGGTTTCATGCCGAATGTTTTAGTTAAGACCTAGGGATTGATCCATGAGAGTTTGAGAGAAACCAGATTAAAGGATTAATTCCCCAAAAGTCATAAGACCTAAAGATTAAGCGAAAGTGATAAGATTTACTGTTAATGGACTTAGTAAAGGCCAATAAGTTTGATCTATGCTTTACCCCCAAAGGATTTGGCAAAGGGTTCCCAACCCTTCGTGCCCAGATTAGTGCGGCCATGCTCCAGGAAGCACGGCCGTGCCGAATAGGAGCACTCCCGTGCATAGGGTAAGCACGCCCGTGCTTCCCCTCCTGAACAGAATACAACGTTAATGTTTTAAAGGGGTTCCAACCCCTATTATCCCCAATACCGTTATGATAATGCACCAATAAAATGATGAAGATTAGATAACTTAATTATATTAATTAAGATGTTTAAAGACGATAAGATGGTTAAGTCGGTACCCTTTGGGTTACCGCACGTTGTTACGCTTTGGTGCTTTTGGGCCAAAGTAACCTCGATGCTTTTTGGTCGAGGTATTGTTAAGTTGGACCTTGGTGCTTTTTGGCCAAGGGGGCCTTGACCCTATGGTTTGGGTCTAAGGTGTTGATGTTGATGTTGGTGATAAGTCTTGGGTGCTTTTTGGCCCAAGCAAAGGAAGTGGTTGACTTGTGTGTTGTTGTGCTCATGCATTCATATGTTGAAGTTGATTAGTGGGGGATGTTCAACATAGGGGAGGTCGTCCTGTTATGATGATCTGGCCCAAGTCTCGGGTGGTTCACCCATGGTTTGGTGAACCGTGCGCCCCCGAGGTGGCGTACCCCGTTATGGTACGTCGGCTATTCAAGGGGTTCACCCATGGTTTGGTGAACTGCCGGTGTTGGTGCTTTTATGGCCAATGTGGATATGTAACTCCGAAGTTGACTTCCTGAGTTAGTTGGATCCACATGCATTGATGGAGTAGTGGAGTAGGGTTGCATTGTATTGCATAGCATATGTTGGATGATTAACGTGTTGTTATGATATTATATGATGATGTATAAATATTGTATGTTGCTATATTGTTATGCCATGCTTTGATGTATGTTCATCTTATTCCCTATTCCCATGCCGTTGTGTTTACATGATTTCTTACTCCCTGTTTTCCTGTTTCTGTTGTTGCATGTATCTCTTTATGCAGAGGACGGTGAACACCCAGTGGAGGAGTGACTCTGAGGAGCCGCAACTCTAGTTAGGATGCTTAGTTATAGTTGTTAGTTGTTTTCAATTATTTCAGTTTGTCTCCGTGATGTATCCGGATTTTGGTTATACCAGCTCTGTATGTGACATCGGGGTTGGGTTTTCTTTATCTGTCATGTTTATGTTTTACTATTTTAAAACTATGTTATTTCCGCGTTGTTTTGTTGAGATGTGAAACCTTTTTATCCAAGTAATTATTTTAATCAAATAAAGGCATGTTTTTATATTACCTCTTTTAAGTAAATGTTTTATATTAACATGCGGGGTAGAAGGGTGTCACACACCTCGTCAGGGGGAGTTCCCTGATGATGTGTGGAACATAGTGGACAGGTCCGAGGCTAGGAGCACGTGGGCACGGTTCAGAGAGGTAGGGGACAGAGGAGTGCGCAGACCATGTATCACTATCGTCATCGCAAGGTTGTGATGAGTAGTATTGAGTCAGTCTGGGAGCCGAGAGCCGGAGATACCAGAGTCTACAGACGTCGCTTCGGTGAGGAAGATGGTAGTTCCAGATGCCTATATCAGCTGTGATGTGGATATTTCGGATGCGTATACTAGGATGAGTCTCTGTGAGCCTATTTTCTTATTTTGATGTATTTTGAGAGGCGGGCTGGGTAGTGTAGGACCTTTGCTGTGCAGCTTCTCTGTGATCGGTTTATGTATTTTTTAGGGTTAAATATGTTTTTAGTCCCTCCTTTTTGATGAAAATTCAGTATTAGTCACCCGTTTGGAAAACGTACATTTTCAGGCCCCTGTTTTTTAAAATGTGTCAAAGTCGTCCCTACATCACACATTTTCCCTAGGTTTCATAACCACACATTTTTAGTCCCTCATTTTGACAAAATTTGGTTTTAGTCCCCCGTTTTTCAAATGGATGTGTGGTGTAGGGACCACTTCTGACACATTTTAAAAAATGGGGGACTAAAAAAGTATATTTTCCAAACGGGGGACTAAAACCGAATTTTTGTAATAAATGAGGGACTATGATCCCTCCGTTGGGATTTATTGTACCTTGGTGACATTCTGTAAATATTGTATATAAGTTGTGTTTATTTTTTATAGTTGTGCATGCTCAACTGTTTTTAATTCTTTACGATTTTAATATTATAATATTTTCGTCTGTAATAAAGCGCGCTAATGTTAATTGTAACACCCTTTCGAGTGTCACATAGAACTAACACATTATTTATACAAATAATTTACAATGGAGAAATTAAAACATTCAAAACATGTGTTTACATCAATAAGACATATAAACAACATCAGAAGGTAAGAAACTCTACAATTACCATAAAATAGGAAACAACATAGAACACAACTTGATAACATGCACTAGAACAATCACAACCATCTCGCAAGATCGTAGTCATAACAATCAACCTCAAAATCTCATCCACTAGGATTATAGCCTGCTCTATATGCACGACGGGTCCTACATGTCATGATTGGTCAATTCTACAACAACATCAGTCGGTAGTTAGGCTATTAGCTCCGCGTTACCAAGAAAGTGCAACAGTAGTCCACCAACACGAAGGAAGCGCTGCATTCCCGGATCCCCCCAACTTTGAGAAACTCGAGAAGTTCTACAACGTTGAGAAAGAACTTGCATCTCTCCAACTAAGAGTTCCGCCATCTTGGTCGATACGGATAGCCCACCTCAACCTCATGTGGCAATTGCTCAAACATCTATTGCAACTGTTCACATGGCCCCTCTGTGACAACCACTCAAACAGTTTTGTAGTTGTACACAGACACAACTCTTGTGTGATAACCACTCAAACGGCTTAACAGTTATGCTTAAGTATTATCCTACACCGTATAATAGCCACTCAAACGACTATTGCAGCTGCTCATACGGCCCCTTATGACAATTTTTCGACTCTTGTTGTAGTCGTTCACAACCATCAACCTCATATCGTAACCGCTCAAATGGCTGTTGCAGCTACCCACAAGGCTGACCAACAACGCGAATGATATATGCATCCATCACCAACAGTTTATTTCCATCATATGCATCTATCACCTCAACCTCTGAGAGTCTTCAATCAGATCGATCATGTCAACTTAATCTTTAAGTCAGTTACTCTTAACTATCCTACTAGTCTAATATCACACCAAACATTTAAGCATCTCAAACTCAACCAGGATCATATCATTATATTGGAAGCACACATCCATTCAAACAGTCATGTTAACAACAATAATCGTAGTAGGCAACACAGAATAACAACAAACATATTAAGTATGTTGTCAACCATCATATTGTCACATAAGCATATTAAGCATATTGGTAATACACAAACATATTCAACATATATAATCACCAGTAGGGTTTGAGGGTCCCTACACATCTTACCAGTCTTATTCTATGCCTATTTTCCGATAATTACAGTTTCCTCCCGCTTACCTTATTTCCGTTGTGTATAAGATCCTAACACGAACAAACTTGGCCCTCGAACTCACGAGCCAAAAGTCACAGACAAGCAACTGTCACACTCGATACAAATGCAAAATAGTAAGTTGTTTCCTTCCTTTGATTCCTTGCTTATTTCCTACCTTGTTTTCCTTTTTCATTATTTTTCCATTCAAGGATAAAAGTTCATGATTTTTTACCAAACTTTGTAGCTAAAATTGTGAAGAGTTTGTGAATGTTTATTCAAGAGAAAAGGTAGCACAATTAAAGCATGAACCTTGGTATTTATAGAAGTGTTTCTCAGCCAATAATGTTCCTTAAGTCTAAAGAATTCCAAATCTTTTAATGGCTTTAAATGTTGACTAAGTGAAGCTACGAAGGTGACTATGCAAGGGTATGAAAAATGACTAAGCAAAGTTACTTGTGTTGCCTAATGTTTTGCATGTTAAGGAAGCTTATCACATGCTTCAAGTAGGAGGTGTCATTAAGCAAGTAGGAGGTGTCATCTAACCATGTCATAAGTGGCTTACTTAATCTTAAGGAAATGTACTTCAACTAAAATTCAAGAAAGGTAGTCCACTGTTCTTTTGCTACCAAAATATGTTTTATGGTTAAATGACTCATCAATGCTACTATTATACTAGGCTATACGGTTGGGAAAATACAAGGGAAAGCCAAGTAGGAAGTGTCATTTTTATACGGCATATCATGGTTTTTTTTTGGTGATATGTCTCATGGCTGTTTTGGTTAAAAAAAATTCACAATTACTAGGTTTGTCTCTTAGCAACATACATGTTTCTAAAAAAAAGCATTTTCTTCATTGACTAATATAACTAGGATTAAAGGTGCTAACTAGATCATGATCAAGCTTATGTATCATGAACTAGCTAATAAATTAAGATTAGTGTTAATTGATCATGGTTAGTTAAACTTGAGTAGATTGATCATAATTAGTTATCTATGGTTAATGTCTATATCTATGACTAACTATCTTGTAATTTGGTTAATGATAGACCACCTTAATTGAAGATTTAATTTGAGGTGCTTCCGGTAGGGGATTTTGGTGTGCCTGCTTGAGGTATTTGAATTTTATTCTAAACTCCCATATGTGTTTGGATTCTTAAATGGTTTTGATTTATCTAACTCTCACTTTGTTCTTAGCCCCTTTTCTCTACAAAACATTATATTGTTTCTAACCTAAGTTAGTTTAACTAACGAAACTCATCCACTCCACTTAAAAGAAATTTCATCATAAAAATTTAGCGGTGGTTACATGTCATCCTATGGTCCTCCTCATCCTCAACTTTGTAATTTAGGTAGGCAACATAGTAATTCTTTGCAAGAGTTCACATGCTTCAGCTGCGTCACTCTGATATGGCTAATTATAACACGAACTTACCGATTCATGCATATACCAAAACTTATCAAAACTTTAGCATATACCAACTTATCGATTCATACACATATATATAGCAGGTCTAAAGCATACATATACTATCATCCTCAAAATAACAACATTTCAGGTATCCAACTTATAGTTCCAAACTTGTACTCTCTCCAAAACATATCAAAAAGGAACTCATTGGCTATTTTACAAGACTATCAAACATTGCATTACTCCTCAGGGCTGAGAAGACTTAGCTCCTCTCAATGTGAGCACACATCCCGTTGTTGGAGGTCATCTTGCATGTTGTCCCATTACTTGAGATTGTGTTCCCGTTATATGCCTTTCACCATTTGGTCTTGTCATCTTTCCTTGTCTACAGTCACGAGAAACATGTCTTGTCTTGCCACATCAAAAACAAACAAAGTCCTTAGCCTGGAAATCTCTCATTAGGTGTGCGCCTCCATATTTGAAACAATTGAACCACATTTGTCCCTCTCCTCAAACTGTCACGGTTCGTGGCTCTGGACTATCATTTGGTTTTTGTTCTTGCTGAGACCTCTCATCTCTATTTTTCTGATGATTCCATATTGGCCTTTTATTCTTGTTTTGTTGACGGGCTTATATCCTCTTATCACGACTTTCCAAAGTAGTTCTCCTTTAAACCATTTCCAGGAACCTAAAAATTCCTAAAGGTAACATTGCTCTCTGCAGCTCGCTTCTCAACCCGTCTTCAAATCCTCTACAGATCCAGTTCTCATCTAAGTGCACTTGATAAAACTTGGAGAACTTGAGTAAAGACTCAAACTTTATAGCATACTCACCCACAGACATACTGCCTTGTTTCAGACTAACTCATACTCCTTCTCATGTCTAATGGTCTCAGGAAAATACTTTTCCAAGAAGCACGCCCTCAACAATTCCCATGTAACTACTCTTCCTTCCGCTTCCAACATCTCCTGCCGATTCTTCCACCAAGACTCTGCTCCTCCCACTAGCATGAAAGATGCGTATGTGATTTTCCTATCTTCTCTACAGCGCATAGCTTTGAACACTTTTTCTATCTCTTTTATCCATAATTCCGCTCATTCCGGATTATACTCTCCATGAAACTGTGGCGACTTGCCTTTCATGAATGCAACTAGTCCCGCATCAACTACTCCTTCTTCTTGTCCTTGATTTTGTTGTTGGTGGTTTTGTTTTTGTTGTAGCTGTTGCATTAACTAGGTATTCAGCTGCGACTGATGCAACATGCTTGCTGCCATATCTCTCATTGTTCGCATGACTTCAGACTCATTTTCTTCCTCAGTCCTCGAAGATTCTCCATTTCCACTACTATTCCCTGTAGCCCCTCCACGCCTGTTACTATGAGTTCCATGAGCCATAGGTTCCTGTAAAAGTAACCATTAGATCATACTTATAAGATATATAACACAATATCATATAGCTATAAATATGTTATGAATAGTCGGATCAGTCATCATTGTCTCCCAACATAGTAACAATAGATAACTCGCGAATCAGATACTCTACCCAACTTCTAAGCATAATTAGTACCCGATTTGGGTCCAACTAGACACGTCCAGTAACAACATTTTGTACCTCACAGTCCGATTAGAATCGAACTACTCTGATACCACTAAATGTAACACCATAGTGTCACATAGAACTAACACATTATTAATACTAATAAATACAGTGGAGAAATTAAAACATTTAAAACATGTAGTTACATTAATCAAACATATATACAACATCAGAGTACTATGGAAGCTATGGCATATATACAACAACAGACATTCCACTGGCCGTGGTATAACTACTAAAGCGCACTCAACAACATCTCTGAAAATCTTTTTAATCTCGAACCATAGCACCATCCTCTTTACCTCGCCTTTACCACTTGAACCTCCTCGGTGTCTTTTCCAACTGAAACTCTTTTCCGCATTCGAGCCACGATCCGAGCCAACACATAAAGAAACAAACAAACATATACATACAGGAGGTAAGAAACTCTACAATTACCATAAAATAGGAAACAACATAGAACACAAGTTGATAACATGCACTCGAACAATCACAACCATCTCCCAAGATTGTGACACCCATTACCCGTACATGATAATATAAAATATAAAATCATATATGCTTTCAGAATAATGTCAAATTAAGATAAAAGCATAACATAGGTAACATGCGTCACATTGTTTCAAAACATAATCATAACTTCATAAAATATTTGAAGTAAACCAAAGAATGAAAATAACAATCTTTTTAAAAAACACCACAACTGCGGAAAAGAAATAAAACTAAACTCGGAACCCAATGTCACATGGTCAGAGTTGGTATCCCAAACATTACATCAGAAATAAATAAACTAATAACTAAATCATACCTATCTACTAGCTGAGTAAATTCCACAGAATCACTCTTCGATGGCTGGCTCATCCTCCTCTGCATATACAAAATACATGCACAAGAAATAACAAAGAGAGGGGTAAGAAACATAATCATGAATACATGTGGATAGTTAGGAATATTAATCAAGATGAACATACAACATAAATTCATACAACACTTATTATATCATCTTAAAGAATTCATGCAATGTGATGCAACTTCACTTCGTATGCCTATGGCCAATACCTAACTCAGAAAGAGGACCAAGAATATGTACTCACTTATCGACATGGATAACCCATCATACCAGATGGTATCAACTGAATAGTATCCCTAATCATAATAACGTACCATGACTGTCAAAGTACTTAGGATTGGTCGAGCGGACACTCTGACACAGGTAGCTAGCCCATGCCATAATGGAACCTCCACACCCGATTCATGTACCCTCAAGGCTGGGAAAACTCTCTTCGAGGCCCCAGTGTTGCGTTTCATCATTTGCTTTCCGCCCAACATATCATCTTCACTATAATGATGCATGCTATGTTCAACCATGTGCAAACACATGTCCAACCATGGCGTCCATAACCAATCACATTGATTATCATTCATGACCATTAATAGTGGCCACTAACAATGCCTTAATGTTAATTCATCATTATCCACTAGTGGAACCGATGCTTTTACAACTAGTTTTAACAACGGTTAGACAAAACCTGAAGTTATAAAAGAGGTGGTGGCAGTTCCGTAATTATCTGGATCATTAAATCACTTGTAACAGCAATTGTACAATAACAGCCGTTAAAATTGACTTTTAACAGCGGTTTTACATAAACCGCTGTTATAAGATAGATATTTCCAGAATTTTTTTTAGGAAAAGACTTTTAACAGCGGTTGGAAATGAAACCGTCTTTAAAAGTGACATATAACAATGGTTGGAAATGAAACCGCCATTACATGTCTTTAAGTTTTTTACGTATAAACTCAGCAGGTTCCTTATTCACTCCCGCTCCCTAACACACGTACATTTCTACAACCCATGTTCCTTCGCCCTCGTCTCCGTGACGCCACCGTGACCACCTTACTTCCTTCGTCTGCTTCCCTTCTTCCTCCACCATCATCCTCTCTCACTCCGGCCACTTTCTCGTAAGCTTTCTCTCCCTTTCCTTTTGTTGCGATTTATTTTACGTTTTATGTGTCTTTGTTTTTGTTTTTGGGTTTCAATAAAGAACATGTTTGTGATTCTATTTTTGCATTTTTTTTTATGCCTGTTGTCTCTCTTTCTATTTCATATATGCGTCTCAGTTTCATTAATTTTGTGGGTGCTTTTGTGTTTTCTGTTTGTGTAAAATGTTGTTATGGATGCTGTTTTGCTTATGGTTCATGCTCATGGTCATAGTTGTTTATTTTCAAAGGTGTCGATAATATTATTTGTTAGGGTTTAGATGCTCCTATGAAATGTAATGATCATTGATGCAAGGAAATATCATTAGAGTCCTTATTTACTAAATGTAGCTATGCATCGTAGTTGGATGGTTAGTAGACGCACAAGTGATGAGTATTAGAAGGGAGTGGAAGAGTTTCTAGAATTTGCTCAAAGAAATCTTCCTGATAGTAATGGAAAGTTTTGTTGTCCTTGTGTCAAATGTATGAATATGAGAAAATGTGAAGCTAAGGAAATACGTACTCATCTTATTTGTGAAGGGATTTGCAAGAATTATACAAGATGGATATGACATGGTGATGTCTTGTTAAACCAGCCAAGTGTGTCCCAAACTGAGGAAGTTGACGTAAATATGGAGGACGATCGACTAGAGGACATGATCCGTGATATTGGTCAAGAGTCTTTTCAGCGAGCAAATGTATATGATACTTTGTGTGCAGTGATGCGGAGAAGCCTTTGTATCCGGGGTGCACTACTTATACACGGTTGTCGATGGTGTTAAAATTGTTCAGTGTGAAGGCGAGAAATGGGTGGAGTGATAAAAGCTTCACTGAATTGCTTGAGTTGTTAAAGAACATGCTTCCAGAAGACAACACATTGCCGGATCGTAACTATGAGGCGAAGAAGGTACTGTGTCCGATGGGAATAGAGTATAAGAAGATACACGTATGCCCTAATGATTGCATATTATATAGGGGGTGTGAATGAAGAGTTGCACAATTGCCCCAAGTGTGGGTCATCACGGTACAAAGTGAAGGATGATGATTCTAGTTGTGATGTGAACACAAAGGGGTCCTCCTACGAAGGTGTTGTGGTATCTTTCAATAATTCCAAGGTTCAAACGATTGTTCGCTAATGTAGAAGACGCAAAGAACATTAGATGGCATGAAAATGATAGAAACATGATGGAATGCTTCGTCATCCTGCTGATTCTGTGCAATGGGAGCAAATTGATAGTTTGTTTCCTGATTTTGGAAATGATCCAAGGAATCTTATGCTTGGACTTGCTACGGATGGAATGAATCCATATGGTACCTTAAGTAGTATTCGTAGTTCATGGCCCGTTCTCCTCGTAATTTACAACCTACCTCCTTGGTTGTGCATGAAGCACAAATACATGATGTTATTTCGAGCCCAAAACAACCAGGAAATGACTTAGATGTTTATCTAAGTCCCTTGATTGAAGACTTGAAAAAGCTATGGGTGGAAGGTGTTAATGTAGTTGATGGGTATTCTAATGAGACTTTCAAGTTGCGTGCCATGTTATTTTGCACCATCAATGACTTTCCAGCATATGGTAACTTGTCCGGGTATAGTATCAAGGGGCATAAAGCATGCCCTATATGTGAAGAGGGCACATGTTTCACTCAACTGAAGCATGGGAAGAAGACAGTTTACCTTGGGCATCGGAGATTTCTAAGCCGTGATCACCCGTATCATAGATTGAAAAAAGCTTTTAACGGAAGTCAGGACAATGAACCTGCTCCGCTGGCCTTAAATGGAGAACAAGTTTATCAACGGGTGAAGGACATCAATGTTATCTTCGGAAAGACTCAAAAGAAGGCTAATGAGAAAAACATATGGAAGAAGAGGTCTATCTTCTTTGATCTTCCATATTGGTGCAAACTTGATATTAGACATTGTCTTAACGTGATGCATGTGGAGAAAAATGTTTGTGATAGTGTAATCGGGACGCTTCTCAACATTCAGGGAAAGACAAAGGATGGTGTGAATGCTCGTCTAGATTTGGTTGTGATGGGTATAAGATCACAGTTAGCTCCACAATCAAAAGATGGTAAGCAGACATATTTGCCTCCAGCATGTCATACTTTGTCAAAAAATGAGAAAGTGCCACATGGCTATTTTTCTAATGTCAAGAGGCTTGTCTCAATGAGTGATCTGAAATTAGTTGGCTTAAAGTCTCATGATTGCCACATCTTGATGCAATAACTACTACCCGTGGCTATTCGTGATTGTGCTCCTAAAAATGTTAGACATGCCATAACTAGGTTGTGCTTATTCTTCAATGCTATACGCAGCAAAGTCATTGATCCCGGGAAGTTGGATGAGTTGGAAAAAGAAGCTGCCATTATCTTGTGCCAATTGGAGATGTATTTTCCTCCTTCATTTTTTGACATCATGGTTCACTTAATTGTTCATCTTGTGAGGGAGATTAGATTGTGTGGCCCTGTTTATTTAAGGTAGATGTACCCAGTTGAGCAATACATGAAGATCTTGAAAGGCTTGTGAAGAATCCACAACGTCCAGAAGCATCTATTGTTCAAAGGTACATTGTAGAAGAAGCTATTGAGTTTTGTTCAGACTACCTTTCTGAAACGGAACCTATAGGGATTCCTAAGCTTCGTCATGATGGAAGATGTGAAAGTAAGGGTACACATGGTGAAACTGTTATAAGCAAGGGTCAGGAGGAACTTCTTCAAGTACATTTGTATATATTGAATAACACTGATCAAGTTCATCCTTACTTAGCTGAGCACAAAAGGAAAGTCAAGGAAGAAAACCCTCGAATGAACGAAAAGTGGTTGTTGAACAAGCATAACAGGACTTTCCTACAATGGTTTAAAGATGAAATTCTGAAGGATGGTAGTACTGCTTCTGATAAAATGGGTAGCACGTGGGCCTAACTTTAATGTCATATGTTGGAGAAGTTACGACATCAATAAGTTTTCATTTTATACAAAGTCCCTGGATGACAAGAGTACCGTGCAAAATAGTGGGGTTAAGATCGTGACTGAGTCCATGCACTTCTCTAGTTCAAAAGATACAAATCCCATTATGGCACCCGTCTCTTACTTTGGTGTCATTGAAGAAATTTGGGAGGTCGCTTACACTAAATTTACAGTGGCAGTTTTTAAATGTAAGTGGGTTGACAGTAAAAGTGGTGTACAAACCGATGAATTAAGATTTACATTGGTAGACCTTAACAAGGTTGGTCATACGGAAGGGCTTTTCATCATGGATTCCCAAGCAAAACAAGTATTTTATATCAATGATCCTTCTAACAAAAAGTGGTCAGTGGTTCTCCAAGAAAAAAGCATGCATAATAGTAGTGATGAAAATCAAGATTCAACTCTTGATATACCTGAGACTCCTTCTTTCTCATCACGGATGCCTAATTTCATTGAGGAAAATGTGGTGGACGATGTACTTGCCACTCGTGATGATCATAATGAAGGGATATTGATCTAAACTTGACTATAGTGTAAGTTATGTATGTTTATTTTTATTTTGCATCATAGTGTAATTAATGTTTATTTAATTAATGTTAATTATTTATTTTTTTGTTTATGTTGATGTCTTAATTTAACTAATATTGAATCTCTATTTGAACTTGTGTAGGCTTTGGCGGAACAAAGTTAATGGAGCGCGGCCGGATATAAATTTTTATCACAATGCATAG
Source organism: Echinosophora koreensis (assembly GCA_035048595.1). Lineage (NCBI taxonomy): Eukaryota > Viridiplantae > Streptophyta > Magnoliopsida > Fabales > Fabaceae > Echinosophora > Echinosophora koreensis. The sequence continues at coordinate 1,947,311 of JAPCYP010000048.1, read as the reverse complement.
ATTTATGTTTTAGGTACTTAGAACTTATATTATTTGTGTATGTGATAGATAATGACTTAGTTATTACATTGATCAATTTGTACGATATGATTTCTTAGTTGGATCATGACTTAGTTAATGTGTTGAATCTCTATATGATTTCTTGTTGTACGATGCATATGATGATCTTAGCAGTCTGGATATGTGTATCTATGAAATACTGCAGGTGCATTGAAACTGAAACAAAACAATTTTTAAAAAACAAAAAAAAAAACCCTTGTAACAGCGGTTCTGTATAAAACTGCTGTTAAAAGTTCACTTATAACAGCGGTTCTGAGGTCAACCGATGTTATAAGTTAGCTTTCAACAGCGGTTTAAATAGACAACCGCTGTTACAAGTCACTTATTTATTGCCATGATATTCAAACTGATACTTGTAAAGGCGGTCTTCCCAGCAACCGCTGTTATATATTTACTTATAACAGTGGTTGTATAACCAACGTTACAAGTTGAACTTTTAACGTCGGTTGATTTAACGACGCTTCAAAATCCGACGTTAAAAGTCAATTTTAACCGCTGTTAAAAGTGCTTCCTGCACTAGCGATCGTAGCCAATAACTTTGACTATTAACCATGATCAGTAACTATGATCTTTATAATATATTATCATTAATTCATCATTATCATTATGAATAGTGTTACTACCAGTATCCCATCTTAATTATTGTTTTTAACGTCCTCACTTAGATCATAAATTAGTCTTGTTAACTAAACCTCAATTTACATCCTTTTTATTCCACTTCATCATCAAGTCTCATTCGCCTCACGAATCCTAGTTCGCAAGATGAACCATAGAGATTGCAGCAGGGACATCATATTCGCCTCACGAATCCTGGTTCGCCTCGCAAACCAGAGAGCCCATCTTTAATGTACCATTTTCGCCTCGCGAGCCCTTGCTCACCTTGTGAACCCGAGAGCTCGTGAAACTACTCTCCTCCACTCGCCGGGCGAACCTCCACTTGCCGGGCGAATCATGACAGACAGAAAGTCTGCACAACTTGAATTAACTCTCAGTTCTCGAGGTTTTACTACTCCAAATCTTAATATATGTTTTTTCATACTAATCCTTTGATCATCAACCTCACCCCTCATACATCACTCATTTATTATGGGGAATTCTAATTAACCTATTACTATGTCCTTTTAGCATAGATTAACCTAACATCACAATCATGGTATAATCATATACTGATTTGTAACAACCCATCAAATATATCATATCATCATGAATTTATCACATACAAACATGTTATATCATCACATCATTCATCAATCATGGTCATACATCAAGAAACATATTTTCACATATATGAATATACACATAGGGGTCATGGGTCAACCCCTTCATCTTAACCTATTCCCGAAACCCACATATTCATAATGATTCCTCCCCCCATACCTGGTATAAAGATTGCACTCAAAAAGGAAGGAAGAAGGTATGCTAGGGTTTCGTCTCATGAACACTTGTCTACTACCTCAAGAACGACAAAGTAAACACCTTGATTCAACTCTAGGATCAAGAAACTTGAAATAAAAATCAAGAGGGACAAGGTGCACGAATTTTACCTTGTTTAAAGCTCCAAACAGCAAGACAAAGATGATGAAAACTGACACGAATGAGTGTGTATTAGTAGCGATGTATCAAAGAATGACAAAGAAAGATGAATGGAAATGGTTTCTCTTGAGAGAGTTTTAGGGGGAAAACAATGAGGATTCAAAGAGAAGAAAGGGAGGCAATTTTCTGAGTGTTGAAACGTGAGAAAATAGGGTTTAGGTCGTGGTTTAGAGGGTGAAAATGAATTAGAGCTCTTGGGTCAAAATAGAAACCCAAAACACATTTTCTGCTACTGCACAATTCACGGGGCGATCTCCCGTTCGAGGGGCAAGCCCGAGAACCAATTTCTGTCAACAAAATTCGCGGGGCGAACTTGAAAGTTCAAAGCTGTTTTTCATATTCTCACGGGGCGAGCTAATTTTCGAGGGGAGAGACTTTAGAAGCCGGATATGGCCATGATGCATGAAATAGGACTTGTAGATAACTCTCTAAGCTTTCCAACACATCCGAGATCACCTCAATCAGACATCTAGAACTCAAGATATGGCCAAAACCGTGAAACACGCTACTAGCACTCTAAAAGGATTGAACCTTTCTAAGGCTAAACTTCCCCAAACATGAACTTAGACATCAAGAACAAACATATATAAATATATATAAGCCAAGACTAACACATATTAACATAGGGTAAAATTCAGGGTGTTACAAAGATCGTCGTCATAACAATCAACCTCGAAATCTCATCCACTAGGATTGTAGCCTGCTCTACGTGCACGACTGGTTCTACATGTCATGATTGGTCAATTCTACAACAACGTCAATCAGTAGTTGGGCTACTGGCTCCCGTGTTACCAAGAAAGTGCAACAGTGGTCTTCCAACGCGAAGGAAGCACTGCCTTCCCAGATCCCTCCAACTTTGATAAACTCGAGAAGTTCTCAAATGGTGAGAAAGCACTCGCGTCTCTCCAACTATGAGTTCCTCCACCTTGAATGCTCCAGATAGTCCACCTCAACCTCGTGTGGCGATTTCTCAAACAACTGTTGCTACTATTCACACGACCCTTCCATGACAACCACTCAAACAATTGTTATAGTTGTACGCTGACACCACCTTGTGCGATAACCACTCAAACGATTGTTGTAGCTATACACGAGTATTATCCGACCTCGTATGATAGCCACAGAAATAGCTGTTGCAGCTGTTTATACGGCCCTTTGTGACAATTGTCCAACTCTTGTTGTAGTCGTTCACAACCATCAACCTCATATCGTAACCGCTCAAACGACTGTTGCGGCTACCTACAAGACTGACCCACAACGCGAATGATTTATGTATGCATCCATCACCAACAGTTTATTTCCATCATATCCATCTATTACCTCAACCATAAAGGATCAAAGTCTTAATGATCCACACTTTCCAACTCTGAGAGTCTTCAATCAGATCGATCATGTCAACTTAATCTTTTAGTCAATTACTCTTAACTATCCTACCAGTCTAATATTAAGCATCTCAAACTCAACCAGGATCATATCATTATATAAGTAGCACACATCCATCCAAACAGTCATGTTAACAACATTAATCATAGTAGGCAACACGGAATAACAACAAACATATTAAGCATGTTGTGAACCATCATATTGTCACATAGGCATATTAAGCATATTGGTAATACATATATTCAACATATATCAATAACTAGTAGGTTTGAGGGTCCCTGCACAAGTTAACAGTGCTATTCTATGCCTATTTTCCTGATAATTGCAGTTTCTTCCCCCTCACCTTGTTTCCGCTACGTGTAAGATCCTAACACAAACAGCCTTGACCTTTGAACTCACGAGCCAAAAGTCACTAACAAGCAACTCTTGCACTCGATAAAAATGCAAAATAGTTTGTTCTTTCCTTCTTTTGTTTCCTTGCTTGTTACCTACCTTGGTTTCCATTTTCACTTATTTGTTCTTTCAAGGTCAGAAGTTCACGGTTTTTGGCCAGAATTTGCAACTAAAATTGGGAAGAGTTTGTGAATGTTTATTCAAGAGAAAAGGTAGCAGAATTTAAGCATGAACCTTGGTATTTATAGAAGTGTTTCTCGGTTAACTAATGTTCCTTAAGTGTAAAGAATTCCAAATCTTTTAATGGCTTTAAATGTTGACTAAGTGAAGCCATGAAATTGACTATGCAAGGTTATGAAAAATGACTAAGCAAAGTTACTTGTGATATGAGCCCAATAAGGAGTATGGTTCAAGAAACAACACAAGGACTTGTTGGGCCTATGACAAGAATTACAACCAAAACAGCCCAACAAGTCTTAATTCAAATGATGGTTCTTATAATGGAAGCAAGCCCAAATGCAAGATTGGATGGAATGGAGCCCAAATTGGTGACATATATCATTCAATTAGAGGATCCATGATCATGGTGATGATGGGCGCATATTAGTTTAGAGTTCATTTTAGTGTTTTGTTTCAATTCAATAAGTGTAAATGGGTTTTGTATGTGGGTCCAAATTTGTTAAGTGTTACAATTGGATCAAGCCCACCCTTGGCCTATGTTACACGAAATTAGAGTCTTGGTTGGGAGGGAATCTTTAGCTTGCATGCTAAAAGAAACTCCTAATTAGTGTGTTAATAATTGGTGTAAATTATGGGGGGTTACACTTTTAATTTGAGAAGCAAGTGTAACCACCACATAATGATAGGGAGAGAGAGAGAGTAATAATCATGTTTTGGTGGCTGAGTTAAGATTAGTTTTAGTGAGTCTTTAGTGTCATTACTAGACCAATTTATGTGAGGGTTATGGATTTTTTTTGGAAGCCAAAGGTTGGCTGCCCATCTATATGTAATTTCGCCTATTACACATCAATGGATAACTTGGATGTTCATTTGAATCAAATTCCATTTGTGAGAATTTAGTTCTCTTTGGTTCTTGGTTGAGCCAACCTTGTTCTTATCAAGAATCCAAGATTCTTGTGGCGAACTTCACTTGGCTTATCAAACTCACTAGTTTGTGGCGCCATCATCATCTCTAATCTTCACCATTTTCTTTCTTTTCTTCACTTTAATTTTGGTTCCAAGTGTTACACGAAAATTAACTTGATAAAATTCAACCATAAGATCATCTCCAAAGGCAACCTATCATTTGGTTGTTATCAAGTGGTATCAAAGCTTATCCTTTGGTTGAATTTTGTGTTTTGTTCTTAACTGTTCTTCTACCTTTCTTCTTTTCACCCCAAAGTCAAAAAAAAAAATTTATCACTTTGATTCTGTTTGAAGGAGATTATTGTGTGAATTATCTCCTTGCTTCTCAAAAGAAAAAAAAATCGAAAAAAATTTCAAAAAAAAAAAATTAGAGAACAAAAAGGTGTGAATCTATTCACCAGTTGGTGTGAATCGATTCACAGAGAGCAGAAAAGTGTGAATCTATTCACAGAGAGCTCTTGAGTTTTTTTTTTTATTATTTCTTGAATTTGCTCCAAGTAAACTTCCAAAGTGTGTTCTTGACAAAGCTTTCCCTTGTTCCTTGTTTTCATTATTCTCAAACCTTTTTCTTTTCTAGCCTTTCTTTTTGTTTCCTTTGTTTTTGATAAGTTTTGCGAATAACATCATACGTTAATGTATGATATTATTTATCGTTATGATATATGTTGTTGCTATGATAATATGATTGTTGTGATGCATGCTCGTCTTGCTAACTGCTTCCTTGTCATTATATTCATATTCATGTTTCTTACTCCCCATTGCTATGTTTTGTGTTTTGTTGCATGTATCTTTTATGCAGAGGACGGCGAGCAGCCAGTGGATGAGTGACTCTAAGGAGCCGCGACTCATAGATAGGATTTCCTAGTTTTATGTTATTAGTTTAGTTGTTTCAGTTTGTATCTGAGGATATTTTTCAGATTTGTTATGTCAGCTCTGTATGTGACATCAAGGGTTGGGTTTGTTTTATGTTATGTTTATTTTATTTCCACATTTAAGACTTGTTACAATGTGGTATTCTCTACCCGTTGGTTTTATCTTTTCAATAAATGGTGCATGTTTTATATTTATCCTATCTTTTTATATGGGTATATATGTATGTGGGGTAGACGGTGTCACACTTTGGGGGTGAGGTCCTGAGCTGCTTTGATTTCTATGTATGGAGAACCAAACAAAGCCATACTGACATCTTCCTTCCATACAGATTCTTCCCACTCCTCAGAAAAGCCAGCGCCTTCTCTTGCGCATCCAGTACCTTCTTCTAAGTCCTTTGCATCAAACATATGCTTTACAATATTCACATTTCTGGTGACGCTGAAAACGAACATAGTTCTTGCAGTATCAGAAGTCCTCCAAAACTGTTTTAGTCTGTGTGGGTAAGTGTTTTCCCCGATGGAGAAGAAGTTCTTTCAACCAGCTTACTCGATTTCTGACGAGACATCCAAGCCAACATTTTTAATTTCCTTAAAATGTACTGCATGTTCTATAACTATTTTCCTTACATCGCCTTCATCCATATTGGTGATTGTAGGGAGATTTGTTGCTCTTTTGGGTGCTATTTGGGTAGAGAGAAAGAAGGATTAGGGCTTTTCGAAGAAGGTAGAAATGAAAGGAGAGAACTTTAGAGAGAGAAAAAGGAGTCTGAAGATGAACAATTTTGAGAATATGGAGAGGTTTCAAAAAGCAAAAAGCCTTTATTATGTCACAGTTGGAGAGAGAGAAAACTAGCCGAGGGAGCGAAAAGGTTTCTCCTTTACTTCCCACTTAAATTCTTAAAATTTGAAATTAATATAAGCTTTTCTCAGTCTTAAAAAGATCCAAGTCATATTAAATGCATCTTAACACATCAGACACATTATTCAAACAATCATATATTTATTTAAGTAAAGTTTAAATACTTACTTGTAAGTGATTTGTCTCAATAAATCATTAATGACTTTGTTGTTTCCTTCCCTTGAGACATTGAAACATTCTTCATCAATTGGGAGGCTTTGAAATGTATACTCTTTTGTGATTGTGAGTTGTGAGAGTCCACTTTCCAATTTCTATCATCGGAGTCCTCTTTGTTCTACTCAATAAGTCTGCAATAGGAATTATGAGATGCTTTGGTACCCATACCTTCTTGGGTCCTCTTTTGTTAGATATATAAGTCTGTGAAGACTTGGCTTTCCTTTTATGGAAGCACTTGGGCATGATATGTCCAAATTTACCATAAAATGTACATGAAGTTCTCAAAGAAGATTTGTTAGGATTTTTCAAGTTATCTAAGAATTTATCAGATACTTTATCATGATTCTCTTCAATGTATCCTATACTAGTTTTGTCAAAGCTAGCTCTCTGGCTTCCAAGAAGTTTTGTCTGATTATCTTTGGCATTGACAAATCTAGCAAGATCATTAATGATCTCTTCTACTTTACGTTTAAGTTTCAACACTTCTTCAGATTGTAGTGTTTAATCAATGATCGCTACTCTTAGCATATCAGCTTTGAGCTTTCTGTTTTCTTTAACTGGCTCATTAATGTCAAGATTTTTCTGTTCATGCTCCTTAGTGAGCTTTACATACTTTTTCTTAAGAACTTTAAACTTGTCAAGAATGCAGTTAGATTCACTGAGAAGTTCATGATAGGCATCTTGTAGATCCTCAAATTCAGAATTTACCTCATAGTCTGAATCAGTGTCTCCTAATAGACATTTGAACTTATCATCTGACTCTTTGTCAAGATCTTCCCAAGTGATCATCTTTTTCAATGGTGGCATTCTATCACCAGCTATTCTGATTGCAGCTTTTCTGGCACTGATTTTGTTCCAGAGTTTTCTTATCTTCCTTGTGGCTTTTGAGATTTCTTCATCTTCATCATCATTATGAGGATGCTTATCCTTTGGCATGTTTGAAGATGGATTGTTGTGATCATTATTTACAGATTGCTCCTCAGAGGTTTCTTTGACAACAATATCCTCATCATAGAATTCCTCAAGCCTATTCCAGATATCCTAAGCTGTTTCACAGCTATTGATTTTATCATACTCAGATCTACTGAGAGAGCATACAAGTAGATACTTGGCTTTTGCATTTAGCTGAACCATGCTCTTTTGATTTGCTGACCATCTGCTCCTTGGAATACCATTTCCATTCTCATCAGTTAGAGTATAAGGACCTTGGGATATAATATTCCATAGATCCATATCTGTTTACTCTATGAACATTCTCATTTTGCTCTTCCAATGCTTGTAATCCTTTCCACTGAACATGGGAGGTCTGCTGAGGTATGTACCCTGATTGTACATAATGTTGCTTGAGCTTACTTCACTTGCCATCTTCCAGAATATTTTCCTCTACACTTATGAAGTGCTCAATCCAGAGACTGAGCTCTGATACCAACTGAAATGGCACAAAACAACATTAGAAAGGGGAGTTGAATAGTGTTTTCTTAAATAGTTTTCTAAACACAAAACAAAGGTTCGATGCAGATAAGATGATATAAGACAGACGCCAGTTTCAGCAAGCTGAAATATAGAGGGCAACTATAAACACTCCCCAAACAGTTAGTAGCAACAAATAAATAACTTGTAAGTAAAGTAAGGAGTTTAGGGAAGAGAGTACTCATATATTTATCCTGGTTCACCCACAACCTTTGGGTTACATCCAATCCTTGGCTTCACCAAGTTTTAACACTATAACTGATCAAGGTTACAGACGAGTATTATTTGCACACCTAGCCTCTCCAGGCTCAACAAGTATTCTTGAAACTAGCCTCTTCATGCTCAAAGAGTATGAAAGTTTGTTTGAAGCACAGCTTTAGTATTATAGCATCAATTCAACCAAATAACATTTCAGAGAGTGAATACAAATTTAAGATCTGGTGAGTTGCCGATTGAATTCTTCTTTAAATGATTAGTAACTTGGAGAGAAGATGAAGCTATCAGCTTTTTGTATTCTCAATAAGAATGATTTTCTTCGTCAGAGAATATATCACACTTGTGAATATGTATATGTTCTCTATATGTCTCAGCTTCACTATTTCTTTATGTGCATCTCATTACTCTTTCAGTTCTTCAAGTTCTTCAATTTATACTTGTCCATTATAGATATCTTGGGGCATGGTCAATGATCGTCTTCTTTATCTTCTGGACAAACAATAGCCGTTCTGACTTGCCATTTAATGTTTGAGAACGTTGGAGGTCCTTTGTTGACAGCAGAGCATAGAAGATATGCTTTCTTACTCGGGCAGTGTTTCTTTCCTTATTTGTGTAATAATTAGAAAAGCTCAGAGAAAGGTGCTTTTTCACTTTATTGCATAAGGGATGATTTACAGCAGTGCCTTTGTCTTTTCTTCCTTTTTGTACTCAATAGAAGACAAGGAATAAACTATTATACTTCATTTGAATAATTTGATTACTTTCTTCGATGAAACACTTCCATCCAGATTCCAAGTAATTTCTTCATAAAATATTTTCTCTTTTTGAACGTTGCTTTTAGCAAGAGAGAAAATATATATTCATACTTCAATGCTTCGAGTCTTCCAAGTCAGGGATATGAACTTGAACATATTTTAGAATGCTTTGATGATTCTGACATGAGCTGATTATCTTCCTTGATCTGTCAGAACTTCAGACACATCTTTAAATAATTAGGCGCTTCTTTGTATGAGTCTATATTGATGATACAGTCTGTAATCTTGATCTATCTTCTTTCAACTTTCTTCAGAAGATCATATTTGTACTCTTTGTTGTTTTGTTTAAAGAGTATTTGATCAGTGTATAGCTTTTGGAGATTTTCCTTGTTCCTTCAACTGAGAGAAGAGATAAAGATCCTTGAGTAGATCATTCTTAATTCTTTGATAGAGTCTTCTCATGAGCAGCTTGATTGATTGGTTGATGCATTATCTTGATCTTTCAATCTTCAAGATGTTTGATGAAGAATAACGCTTTGCCTTCTTGATCATAGCTTCTTCCTTTATTATCAAGGAGTCTGAGATATGATGGTTGCCTCAGTGCTTTAGAGCTTGAATCTTTCATCAGACGCATTACTCTTGTATGGTGCTTTTTGGCTTCCTAAGATCAGATGCACGAACCATGATTTGATCCTTTAATTTGATTTACCTGAAGATTATTTTCTTTCTCTACACATCTCAAGTAGATGATTAGCAATACTCAGACAGTTCAATTAAAATCATTTGCTCAATGTTTGGGTTCATCAAAACATACGGGCTAACTAGAGTGTGAGTCAGATGCATGACAGAGTTAGACACTTTGTGACTTAACAAACCCAACATACCCGGAACGCTACGTGCCTCCCCCATTTGTAGTAGACGTTCAATTCTATTGTTATTAGGCATTCTCTGGTACTCAACCCCATATACGTCGTTCACACCCCTTACAAATCTCTGTAAGCATTCCACTGCAGTGCTTTCACCAATTCGAACATAATCATATACACTGTCAGCAGGTTACTCATATGCCAATATATGAATAGCGGTAGTGCATTTTTGAAGCGGTGAAAGACCCATTCTACCCGATGCATCAGCCTTCATTTGGAAATACTCATCATGATATCTAAGGGCCACTACAATTTGAAGGAACACTTGCCTTCACATTCGGATCCTTCGTCTAAATTGAGTCTTTGTGCAATTTGATAAGAAGAAGAGATAATGAGATAGGATTGCACAATTGAGAGTATATATAGGGTACAACATATATAACAACTAGTTGAATAACAACTAGTTCGAATAATTGATGCTTTGAAAAATGATTAATTTTACATAACGACTAATTTGAATAATGACTAGTTTGAATACCAACTACTTTGAACAACGACTAGCTTGAATAATGGCTACTTTAAATAACAACTACTTTGAATAACGATTAATTATACATAACAGCTAGCTTTACATAACGGCTAGTTTGATTCACGCTTACTACAACAACATCTCAACTAAGTCCATGTGATTCTCTAATCATGTTACATAATATTGCATGGTCTCGATGTTGTGTCTCAATCATACCTGATGTGTCCTTCAAGAGGATCTTCATCTCCTTTAACTTCAACTCTCTTTCCTTTAACTTGTTTTCTTCATCCTTAACATGTGCCAATTCTGCCATGATAGTTACTCATTCCTTAAGTGTGTCTTGGAGGGAAGCAAAGTCGTTGTTGTTAGAAGAAGTTTCACTTGCTTTTTCTTTGCTCTTCCTTTTTGCTGTCATTCGTCTTGTTGGGCGGACCATTGATGATGTTGGGTTATACTCTCAACTTGCTAGCGTTTTTTGGGTTAGAAGAAGATGTTCAGTATGCCCTGAAGTTGAAACCTTTGTTCTTTTTATAAACCTTCAATCGATTCTCCAATCCATTTAGGTTCATCTTTCAATAATAACTACTGTAAAATATGGAATAAACGACCAGATATAACGTCTGTTAAATAAAAATGGAAGTTAAAAAACACGCGGTGACAGAACCATAAATAATTGGTTCATTTAAATCACTTTTAACGTCTGTTGTTTAAACAATAGATGTTAAAAGTTTGAGTGTCACTTTTAACGTCTGTTTTTTAAACAACAGAAGTTAAAAGTGATTTTCAAATTTTTTAGTAAGTATACGTTACCCGCGTGCCTTGCTCTTCATCACTTTCACTCTGCCCTAACCCTTTCTCTCTTCTGTGATCACCACCGCGAGGTTCTCTACTCTCCACCACCACCGTGTGGTTCTCTCCTCTCTATCACCACCGCGAGGTACTACCTCTCCCCCCCCCCCCCCCTCCTTCTCCTCTCATAGAGATTGGATTACAAAAAAAATAAAAAAACTGTTTACTCACACTACTCTCTTATGAGACCAGCGGCGCACCACCAGGCGGAACACCAGTCTCCGCCTCACACGGCGTGACCAGACCTCTGTTGGTAATCTCTTCTTTCTTCTTCCAGGTATGTTTTTTCCCTAAGCTCTCTTCTTTACTTGAATGATATTTGATACTGATTTTATAATTACTTGGTTGTTATTAGCTATCTCATAATTTTAATGTCATCAATCATTCATCAGTTTAAGGTTTTTGAAAATTTAATCTTGTCAGTAATCTATTAAATCTGTTAGATACCTATTATCTATTTTGTGTTGCCAAGTTCTTTTAATTATCAGCTGTCTGCCTTTTATTACTCGTTGTCTTCTTAGAAGTTTGTTTTTGCAAAAGGAAGGTTTAGGAAACCCTTTGTTACTTTTAGTTTAGTTTTATGTTCTTTGTGTTGCCTACCTTTTGCATCTTGTGGTGTTCAACTTTGAATCATTGATTTCCCAAGGGTTAAATATGGGCTGTTTATGTGGAGAAAGAAAAACAAATTTTCAGTTTCATGTTACTTTCTTTGTGCAGAAAGGGTTAAATTGGGTTTTGTTTTGCTTTGTTTGAGTTGATAAGTTTCTTCAACTTTTCTCTTTATTTTTATTTTTTATATTTTCCATGATCAATGACCTAAAGATTAGTTTTCCAGAAAATAGTTTCCCAAAAGGCCAAGATTTTTCATCCTTTTCTTAGTGCTTCAGGAAATCTCATTGGGGTTTTTGGGGTTCAATCAAGGTTTAATGTCTGTTTTGCATGTGAAACGTTGATTTAGATAGTGGTGTGTATATATGGATGTTAGGTTTTCAAATAGGTTTTCAAAGAGGGAGAGAGTGTAGTGGTGTATATCTATGGTTAGGTTTTCAAATACTAGTGATTTTCCAATATCCCCTATTATGCTTATATTGGATATATGTGTGTATATCTACAGAACCTATCTAGCTATGGATCGTAGTTGAATGGTTTGTAAGCACACAAGTGATGAGTATCTGAAGGGAGTAGAAGAGTTTATAGAATTTGCTCAAAGAAATGTTCATAATAGTAATGGAATGTTCTGTTGTCCTTGTGTCAAATGTTTGAATACAAGGAAATGTGCGGCTAAGCGTTGGACGGGGTTTAAGTCTTCTCTGACTAAGAAGTACATATTTGGAGAGAAGAGGAACGAATCTCCTCTTGAGGTATACCCATTCCTTGATAAGGATACGTGGGATAGCTTTGTTAGGAGCCGAGGCACACCTCAGTTTTTGGTTAGCTGAAGTTAATTTATTTATTCATGTTAAAGTACATTTAAGTAAAAAAAAATTTATTTAACTAAATTGAGTACGTGTTATTTGTAACAGGCTAAAAGGGAAAGGGGTAAGGAGAATCAAGCAAAGAATATCCACACCCACACCATGTCTCAAGGTGGGTATGCACTTGTGGAGAAGGATTTGATAGACAAGAAGTTGAAACAGAGGCAGGAGAAGTTGAAAGAGCTGATAGAAGCAAGAGAAGCAGATGAGGACACAGTTGTTGATCCTCCGTCTCCACCCCCACGCGAGGACTATTGGGTGGAAGGTCGTAAGACAAAAAAGGGAGCTTTTAAAGTTGAAACTACACGCGTTGTGGCAGAAAAGATTGTAAGTAACAAACTAACTGACTTTCTACTTGATATTTGTAACACATTGTCTTACATGTTAATTTTTATTTTTATTTTTATTTCGTCTTTGTAGGAGGAGCTGAAGGGAAAAAAGCTTTCAAGGATCATTCGTTCCACAGGGACGCCAGGATATCTTGGTCGTTGCCCTAGGCAAAGACGACCACCCTAGTCGTGTCCGTGGTGTTCCAGGGACGGTGGGCATTAAGAAATTCTATGGATCATGAGCTTCACGTACTCGGGTCGAGTAGGCGATCAATAAGGAGGAGCTTAGAGAAGAGGTTAAATAGGAGCTCATTGTCGACCCGACTTTTACAGATCAGCTGATGAGAGGGTTTCTAACGAACCCAGCCTTCACGCAAATGCTTATAAAGCAGTTTTCATCCATGGATTCCCAAGAAACAGTGGGAGTTGCCCAACCTTCACATGTGAGCACAAAAGAGAGTTGTCCAAAAACACATGTGGAGGTGGATGAGTTGGCAAAACGGTAGTTGGAGTTTGAAACAGCGGGAGTTGGAGTTGTTGCAGCGAGAGTTCAAGTTGTCCCATGTATATTCATAATGATCATATTTCTCAATTACTTATGTTTTCTTTATTTACAATTGAAGGCAAAGCCGAAGCCGATGTCGCTTTGTCAGTCCCCCTTTGCTCGTTTGTTAGAATTTGGGGTGGATTTTGCGTTGGACGATTTTGAATTTCCGCTGGAACACGATGGATTTTTGGTACACCCAGACCCAGCTCATTTTCACTTCGCTGGTGAGGATATTAGTCAGTTTTGTATAGATGGTGAGTGGATAGCCAACACGGTTTCAAGTATTTAGTGCACGTAAGTACATTTTAATTGTGTAATTTATTTCAATTTTATAATTTATTTCAATATTTTATGTAATTAACATCCACTTATTTCATATCTTAGGTATCTATATCGCCTTCAAATTGACAGGGGCTGCAATGTTTACGGATTCGTAGACCCCACCGTCATGCTACGTGATTTCTTGACTGATCCCAGTAAACTCAGTGCATACTTGCAGAACTTAATGGGAGGAAGTGATCAGAAAGAGATATATATGCCACCTTTCGTAACTCGAGGGCATTGGCAATTAATCCTACTTCAGCCTTCTAGGCATATTATCGTCTTCTTATGCTCTCTCCACCAGGATCCGACGAAGGAGGTGGTGGCCTCATTCAATACGTACGTAATTAATCTTCTATTTAATTTAATTTGTAACATTTGCTTTTATTTTATTACAAATGATAAACATATAATTGACATGAATATTTTGTTTATGATAAGGTTATGAAGGCATGTAGCATATCTTGTGCCAATGGGAAGGTAGGACTAATAAGTCAAAAACAAATCCTGAATGGATTATCCCCAGGGTAAGTAGTTTATTAAATAGTAATTAATATTATAATTACTATATATATACATATATATATATATACACACACACACACACACACACATTTAATTGACATTAAATTTCATTTCTTTTGTAGTCTCGTAAACAACCAGATAGTTGGTCGTGTGCGTATTATGTGATGTTTCATATGTTGAACATCGTCTCCGCATCTATTACCGAGGGATGGAAGAAGGTAATTAATTAAACAAGTTATTTAATTATATTTTTAATTTTGGTGATGACTTAATATACACATTTAATTGACATTAAATTTCATTTCTTTTGTAGTCTCGTAAACAGCCAGATAGTTGGTCGTGTGCGTATTATGTGATGTTTCATATATTGAATATCGTCTCCGCATCTATTACCGAGGGATGGAAGAAGGTAATTAATTAAACAAGTTATTTAATTATATTTTTATTTTTGGGGATGACTTAATTTAATGTTGATTTTATTTGAACTAGTGCAGGCTTTCAGCGATCAATCTCCTCTTGAGAAAAATGATTTTAAAGACTTGATGATGCGATTTACAGACTTCTTTTTTAAGTATGCTAAAAAAAAATGAGTAGAAAAGATACCTTTTGCATACTTAGAAGATAATGTGTAGTTGTATGAATTTACATGTATATATTTATATATTTGACTTGTGTTAGCTAGTATAGAATATATTATGAATTTTTCATGTATAGTGGCCTAGCTAGCATAGAATATATTCTGAATTGTGTTAAGGAAAATTCTGTATAATTGTGACTAGCTAGTTCTAAATATATTGGAATTTATATGCATGAGTTAATTTATGTGCAAACTCCATGGACTTGTTAGTGAGTCTGTGCAAATTTTGTAATCTGCGCAAACTTTGTTGAATTCTGTATTCTGGACTGTTAGTGTATGCAGGGAGCTGGGAAAGGGATATTGCATAACCAGTATTTTAAAAAAATTACTTTTAACGCCTATTAGAGAGGGAAACAGACGTTAAAAGTAAACTTTTACTTCGGTTCACAACAAACTTTTAAAAGTGTGACTTTTAACGTCAACTGTATTAAAGTCTGGTATTTTATTGATGTTAAAAGTCACTTTTAACAGACGTTAAAAGTGAAGCTGACACGGGCAAACACAAGAAGGGGGGTTGAATTGTGTTTGTTAATATTTTTCGAAAACAACCTTTTGAAAAACAGTTTTCTCACACAAAGATAAAGAGGCAGAAGCAAACACACAGAAAAACAAACTTTTGAAAGAATAACAAATTCAAGTTCAAATCTCCACAGTTAGTATAAACACGTAAAACTAAAGAGATAAAGGATTAGAAGATTCACGCAAGTTGTTTTATCTTGGTTCACTCTCTTCCAACCAAGAGCTACGTCCAGTCCCTTCTACTTGAAGGTTTTCTCCACTATTCTCCAAATAGATTACAGCAAGTATTCAACACCTCTCCAGGCTCACAAGTATTCCTTTCTTACCAAGCCTCTTCAGGCTCTACCTCTAACAAAGAGTTTTTGGTTTCTTTGATCTTCTAACTCACTATGTGTGAGAATATGAAAGTCTAAGATCAGATGAATATTATAGCAATATTCAAACTAAGATATTACAGACTTTTGCTTTCTGAAAGAATAAAAGAATGTTTGCTCGCAAGAGATTTCTTGAGATTTCTATATATGCACAAAAGTTGTTTCTTCAAAGGTCTTGGTCTTCTATTTATAGAGACCTTGCTCTACTCTTCAAAATCATCAACGGTTGTATTTGAATTTTTCGTTTAGGGATAGAATCAACAATGTAATATCCGTTGTGACTGAGCTTGCTCGTGGCCATTGTACTATGTGACAATATTCTTGCATGAAATGGGCACACCTCTGAGCAAATGCAACTTGAAAAACTGTCTTGCCTTCCTTGTACAAATTCCAGCTATTCCAGCGAAAAAGGTGACAGGGTACAATTCATTTTGCATTGTACTATATTGCTTTTTGCAATTCCTCTTTCCTCATATGTACTATGTCTCTCTCATAGAAACAATGTAACATCCCGCTTTTTCGCTATTTTCTAATATCAGAAAGTATATAAATACGTTTATATTTTTATCTGAGACTTAGGAAATTTATTTAATTAATCCGAAACCATAGTTACACTCTACTTGACCGTAGAGAGTTACGATAAAAATTTAGGTTGAAAAGTCAGGCGAAACCCGGTCTGCGATATTGAGAAATATTATTATTTTAATGATTTATTGATAAAAAGTCAACTATGAGTCACAGTGAGGACGGAACCGTGAAAATATTTTAGTACTGCTAATTTTTACGTGAGAAATTCCGTAATATTATAAAAAGTTATTTTATGAAATTAATCTTCAAAAATAATTTAAGTATGATTTTAGAAAATTGTTTAAGTGGATTAATTGGCTTAAAAGATGTAATTTGACGGCAAATTGGAAAAGTGTCGATGACAAGTATTTTTTAAAGCGGCAGTACGTGTTTTAGATAAACTTGAGCCTCACGTGATTCTCTTTTGGAACATAAACGTTACAGAAAAGAATTTCAAGTAATCGATGATTGTATAAAGGAGTTTTTATAAAGGAGTTTTTGTAAAGGAGTTTTTCTAACCGTGTTATTTTCCGTCAACTTGGATAAGTTGCGGAGACTTTGTTTTGGATTTGTTTTTCACAGAACGAAAATGGTGTTTATGTTGAAACGTGAGCCTAGTATCAGAGACGTCGCGATACTAGTGTTCTTTAATTTAAGCACGAAGATCTTTGATCCGTGTTACGTTGAGTATCCATGTTATGAGTTACGTTGTTATGGACTTTGTGTCCTTTTCACGTTGTATATCCACGTGGTGGGATATGTTGTAAAAGGTAAATGTTGTTTTCTACGACCACAAACCCCAAGGCTGATCGCAAGGTCTAAGGTTTTGTGATTGAGCACTCGGACTTCGTGTCCTGTGTTGACGTTGAAAGATCTAAACACGTTTTTAAGTTAATACGTTAAAAATCACGAGTAGTCGTAAGCCATTTTGAGCTTCGCAAATAAAGACTGAACACAAAGAAAAATGATGAGAACAAACGTTTTACATGCATTCATTGGCAGACGTGCCCACGTTGTGAAGTGTGGTACCTTAATGAGTAAGGTATTCCATGCCACTTTTTTTGTGTGAATGCCTTGAGGTGTGAGGTATTTCATGCTACGTTGATTCATTGTGCCTTGATGGACAATGAAAAACCATATATGTTGATCACTGTGCCTTGTGTTGGACAGTGTGCTATGGTAAACACGTTGTGCCTAATATACTTGGCAATACCATATATGTTGATCACTGTGCCTTGTGCGGACAGTGTGCTATGGTAAATACGTTGTGCCTAATATACCTGGCAATCGAGCCTGATCAGCTCATTTACACGTTGTTGGGGATCTCCGGAGATTTAGCGAAATGTAGAGAACATTTATTGAAGTATTCATGCATAGTTTTCAAACGTTGATGTTTGGGGTATGAAACCCATTGATAAAGTACTTTTTTATTTATGAGAATGTATCATGCTATAGTTGTATGTGTGTATATGCTGTTTTGTGAGTCGCGCTTTTAGTTATTGTGTTAAATCCATATATTGGCGTCTCACCCTTACAATATAACAGGTTACTCTAGTCTACCGTATTCCTTTGGTATACTAGTATGGACGAAGCGGAGGGATTCACTAAGTCGCTCGAGGACTTAACTCCTAGATGCTTGGAGAAGTATCTGTTAGTGGGAATGACCATAAGGGTATTCTCAATAACTGTCTGTTAGTTACGACCAGCTTAGGTTCTTTTTATGTGATGTCACGTGTTGAAATAAACGAAGTTGATAAAGATCTAAGTGTGAAACTTACGAGGTAGTATAGTTGTATGACTTTTGTATATGCTTATATATCTAAGTATGGTTATGATTATGTCGTTGTTAGGGAGTTAAAAGGGAAAAATTTTATCACCATATTTTGAAGAGATTCACGTTGAGAAATTAATATTTTCCGAAAGTAACCAGCAAATAAAATCTTATTTTTCCGCAAACGGGTAACCATGTGATGACCCGGGAGTAGGGTGTCACAAACAAGACAATAAAACCGTTAATAACAAATAAGAAGGACCATTATATATTTGAAATAAATATCAATCATTTGAAATATATTCAATATGGTTCAGATTGCATTAAATAAGATATCAATGCTCAAATTCTTCGTCCATCAAAACAATTGTAAAGCAAGGTCAGAAAGAAATCTTTTAAGGCTTCGTCCACTGACATGGCAACAAATTCTACATCTACTGAATTTATTGGTCTTGCCAGAACTTGAGTTGTTTAAGATCTCCGTCCAGTGACGTGGCACTTAGTAAGAAATGTTTTTATTGGAGAGCAACTCGCGTCTACTAAAAGGGATTTCCTCGTCTACTAGTAAGCATTCAAGCACTCGTCCACTGACGTGGCACTTGAGTTAAAGGAACTCCTTCCAGTGGTAGAATGGACTCGACCACTCAGGGAAACATTCAATAAAAGAATTAAGTTACATATGAACGCGGATAAAGACTTGTTAGATCTTAACTAACACTTTGCCATACAAATTTAATCCTTTTTGTTAACATCAAAACTTAGAGATTATTTAATCCAAATTACTTTGGTTCCAACAATCTCCCCCTTTTTGATGATGACAAAAACTAATTAAATTTATTTTGCAAAGTCTAAGAGAGCTTACAAGGCTCCCCCTAAGACATAGCATTCAACAGTTCAAAGCAGTTAAGGCATATAAAACTAAGTCTTATTTGCAAGATAATATAAGTTATCAGATCAAGATAGTAGCTTATCAAACATTTGTGACTAAACAGTTCAAAGCAGTATCAGAGCATAATTTGACTTTAGACAGATTAGGCATAAGAATTAAGTCAAGACATAGTATCATCAAGCTGAATATCAGAATAAACTTATGCATATGCAGACAAATATGTACTTTTTCATAAAAAAATAGCTCTGTATAAAATTTAATCTTTCCTTTCTCCCCCTTTTTTGTCATCAGACAAAAAGGTAAAGGGAGTTGACCATCATTGTCAGCAAAACAGATAAAACAAAGAAAGAAAAGGTTTAGGTAGGAGGAGGTGGTGGAGGGGTTGGTTAGGAGTTGGGTTTTGATTCTTCTGAAAGTCCATCAGCAATGCCAGCATCTGAGTCACCATGTCATTTTTAGGGGCCAAGGTATCTTGAACTTGCTTCTGTACCCGTTCTTCAAACTGTTGAGCCATCTGTTCTGTCTTCTCTTCAACTAGCTTGCCAACCTTATCATCAACAATTTTTCCAATGATGTCTTCAAGATTGGGTGGCAAGGATAATTGTCTTGAGCTCTCAGCAATGTCAGAGACAGTGTCTTGAGCTTGGGCTGGTGGATGAACCATAGCAAGAGCTAATGGTTGAGATGTTGTCTTAGCAGACTCAGCACCTTGCTTAGAAACACAGACCTCAGCAGACTGCTCAGCATGTACAGATGAAGGTTCAACAGAAGCAGGTTGAGAAGAGATTTCAGCATTCAGTTCAGGGCCTTCTACAATTAACTCCTCTGCTATAGGTTCAGAAGATGAGGTTGCTGGAGAGGCAGTGGCAGCTTGTACAATTTTCTTAGGGACATCCTTTGCCCAGTGGATAGGAGTAATTTCCTCCATATCCCTGCTGGTAATGGGGAGTGCCCACAGATCTTTGTAGATCATGTGCCTGATCTTGGAGAGTCCACACTTTCCTCTGATCTTGGGAATTTCTTGCTTCTCCTCCTGAGATAGGCCAGAAGATGAGGCTTCCCTGGTGCAGTGGATTATGTGAGACTTCCAGAAGTTAGCAGCTATCCTCTCTTCTAATTCCTCACTTCTTCCATGTACAGATAGTACTCAAGCTTGGAGTAATCAAAAGTTTCTTCAGATACGTCCAGCATTGCAGAGTGAGCTTCAGGCATAACTCCTTTATTTCTTCTGCACTTCCTATCTTTGTCCTTGTTGAGATCTATCATGCCAAGCCTACGATAGATAGGATAGGGAGCAATTCCTACACTTGTTTCCTTTCCATGCCTAAGCCAGGTGAATGGGACATAGTGAGCACCTCTGTCTACTTGGAAGTAACTGAACTCCCATTTCAGTATATTATAGAATAACTGATCTGTGAAGGGGTCAGAGGCTCTTCCATAGATGCTGGGGTGTTTGAATTTCATCCATTTAGTGTTGCCATCCAGTATGATTGGAATATGCTCAGAAGATCTGGCTCTTTTCTCAGGAATGGTAGGCAGCCTGTTCCTTTTTGGGTCAGTCTCCCATACTGGAATGATGTGCCTTTCTACTCCATCAGTAAGGGGAATTAAAGATGGGGTTTTTATGAGGTTGGGGTAAATTTTTCTTTTTGGGAAACGCTTAAAGGGTAGGTGGGTAAGGAGAGGTCCATGTTGGTTGTGCATTTCAGAGGGAAAGGGTCCTTTGGGAGGCTGAGAGTTTGGATATCTGGTGGTCTAAGGGTAGTCCTCATATGGTTCATAGTCATATTCAGCATATGGGTACCACCTGGTGAGAGGAGTGTTAGGGTCAATCTCAGGGTCAGGTTGGTGAGTATGAAACAAAACTCTCCAATCTCTCTTGATCTTGGCCCAATTCTCAGATTTATTGGCAAAGAGAGTGGATGAGGGTACAATGGGTGGAAAGAGTTTTCTAAGGGGTTTAGGAAAAGGGGCACCCGGGCAAATTCCATCATCAGTCTGATGAAACCAGGGGTCAGAATCAGGTATAATTGGTGGAAAGATGGTTTTGATAGGTGAAGGTTGTGGTATGGTCAATTGATTTGGGGTGCTTTGTGGTGAGGATGGGGTTGAGGTTTGGTCAGTTTGGGCTTTTTGTGGTGAAGGTTGGGGTAAGGGTAGAGTAGGTCTGTATACATCATCAAAGAAACCTACTTCAGGAGTAGAGACCCTGCCACTTCCAGTATTGACAACAGGAGCATCTTCTGCTAAATTAACAGGAATTTCAGCAAAGATGTTTACCTTAGAGGCTGCAAAGGTCCTTGCTTTCCTTGCAGGTTGCCTCCTCTTGGTAGGCACAGCAGCAACAGCACTTGCTTTCCTCTTCAAGACTGTTCCCAGAGGAACATTATCTTCTTCATCATCCTCATCTTGAGATAAAACTAACTTCCTTGCTCTCTTAGGAGCAGGTTGAGGATCAGGTTGAGGTGCCTCAGCTCTGGGCTCATTAATCACAATGCCTTTGGTAGGCCTTCTAGGGTTAGGCTTCCTGACGGCCATTGTCTTCCTCTTGGTTCCTTTCTTGAGACCAAGGGTTGCAGCATTGTTGGCCTCAAGTGATTCTTCTTTAATCTTCATCTTTTCCTCATGCTTGGCCATTTCCACTTGCTTGTAAGTGTTAAGTTGCATGCCACTGAGATTACTTCTGCCAAAATCAGCTTGCATTCCTTTCTCACGAAGGAGTCTTTCTTGTTCATCTTGAGGCTTTGCACTCAGAACATCGTACATGCCTTGCTGTTTGAATATTTTTTACAGAAGGTGAGTGAAGGTGATGTGTGAGGCAGATTCTTTGTTGGTAGTGGCATCCTTGAACCAATGAAACAGGATCCATGGTAAGTTTATCTTTGTTTCAAAGACCAGATTGCAAAGACAAAATTTATGAAGAGCTGATAAGTTGTCCTTAGACCCTATCTTATGCAGCACCACCTTGTTTAGGATTTGGTGAAGAATCCTGATGTGATCCTTCATCTCAGAGGATTTCCAGGAGTGAGTTCTCACGGTGTCTTCCCTCATCAGGGTAACAGCAATGGTCTCTGTACCGCCTAGGTCTTCTTCCCAGTTCTCCGTGAAGACCAAACCCTCTTGAGCACAAACTATCGCATCAGAGATGGTTTTCTCGGACACTATTATCTTCTTTCCCAGCACAAACCCTACTACTTCTGTTTCAGTAATTTTCGGTCTTCTCCAGAATTCCCTTATCAAATCGGGATATACTGAGACCTTTTCCAAAAATATTCCATCCCAACCAACAGCGTTAATGAACTTACTCACATCCAGATTGTACTCATTTAGAATTTCAAAGTTGAAATGATGTTCCACAGCTATACTCATGGTGTCAGTTGCAAAAGCAGCCATGGGAGCAGAGGTTGAAGGCATTTTTGAGTAAAATGAGTTAAGGTTTGGAAGAACAGAGAGTTCGAAAAAATTTCAGAGAGAGGTTGACAGGGATGAAGAGTAGCGAAAGGTTTTTCAGAGGGAAAGAGGTTACTTTTAAAGGTCTCTGAATATCAACAGTTTTCAAAGAAACTTCAAAAAGAAATAATTAACAAGACATGTCTTTAGTGAAAAACGGCGCTGGTATATTGGGACCATAAAAAGTTACGATGGGATTGATAGAAGTTGCTGACTCAGCAAGGAAATATGAAAACCAAACGTTTTATATAAATATGTCCAAAGACAAATTAATGCAATCAATAAAATGTATGCATAGACAAGTCCACACAAGATTGAGAGGACGCGTAGACACATATGTAGTGGACGCGGCACACCAACAGAAATGGATGCGTAGACTACACGTAATCTGGATGCCATGATTAGTGGACGTGCAGTGAAAACATGCAATCAACAAATATACTAAATCAAACCACATACAACATATTAAGATGTTTTCTAATAAAAATAAATCTGTCCTCAGCAAGAGGTTTAGTAAAGACATATGCCCATTGATGGTCAGTATCTACAAATTGAATATCAAAAACACCTTTTTGCACATAATCCCTAATAAAATGATGTTTGATTTCTATATGTTTAGCTCTAGAGTGCAAAATTGGATTCTTAGATAAATTGATTGCAGTAGTATTATCACACATAAGTGGAATACTACTTACAAATACATTGTAGTCCTCCAATTGGTGTTTGATCCATAGAAGTTGTGAGCAGCAACTTGCAGCTGAGATGTATTCTGCTTCAGCAGTTGATAGAGCAATGGTACTCTGCCTTTTGCTTGACCATGATACTAGGTTAGCTCCAATGAAGTGACATCCTCCACTAGTACTTTTTCTTTCAATTCTATCTCCAGCATAGTCAGCATCACAAAAGCCAACTAATCTGTAATCTTCATCTTTCTTAAAGCACAGACCAAGATTAGTAGTACCTTTTAAATATCTAAAAATTCTTTTAACTGCTGATAAATGAGATTCTCTAGGATCAAATTGAAATCGAGCACATAAGCAAACACTGAACATAATATCAGGCCTAGAAGCAGTTAGATATAAGAGAGATCCAATCATACCTCTGTATACCTTCTGATCTACCTTTTTCTCTTTATCATCTTTGTTCAGTATGGACATGGGGTGCATAGGAGTGTTCATAGGTTTGCAGTCATCCATCTTAAAATTTTTGAGTAATTCCTTTTTATACTTAGTTTGATGGATGTACACCTCGTCCATAGATTGTTTAACTTGAAGTCCAAGAAAGAATTTGAGTTCTCCCATCATGCTCATTTCAAACTCTTTCTGCATTAACTTTGAAAATTCTTTGCACAGAGATTCATTAGTAGCACCAAATATAATATTATCTACATAAATCTGTACTACTATGAAGTTGGATTTAATTGACTTTCTAAACAAGGTTGTATCAACCTTTCCTCTGTTAAAGCCATTATCCATCAGGAAAGAACTTAGCCTATCATACCAAGCTCTTGGGGCTTGTTTTAGGCCGTATAAAGCTTTCTTAAGCTTGTATACATGTTCAGGTTGGGTTTCACTCTCAAAACCCGGAGGTTGCATAACATAAACTTCTTCATTGATACAACCATTTAGAAAAGCACTTTTTACATCCATTTGGAAAAGCATAATATTATGATGTGCAGCAAATGAAAGTAAAATTCTGATAGCTTCTAATCTAGCAACTGGTGCAAAGGTTTCAGATAATCTATACCTTCTTCTTGAGAGTAACCTTGTGCAACTAATCTTGCTTTATTTCTGATAATCTTACCATTCTCATCAAGCTTGTTTCTGTAAACCCATTTTGTTCCTATAACAGATTTATCTTTAGGTAGGGTTACAAGAGTCCAAACTTCACTTCTTTCAAACTGGTTTAGTTCTTCTTGCATTGCTAAAATCCAACCATTGTCCAGCAGAGCCTCGTCTACTGTCTTTGGTTCCAATTCAGAGACTAATGCAGAATCTTCTTGCTCTCTGAAGGTTGATCTGGTTCTTAGCTTATCACTTGGATTTCCAATGATTTGATCCGGTGGATGATAATTCTTGAAATGCCAAGATCTCTGAACAATGTTTTGTTGAGAGGTGGATGTTTCTGGTTGATGAGAAATGTCTTCAATTTGATCATCAGCTTTAACTTATGTTGTCTC
This sequence comes from Echinosophora koreensis, assembly GCA_035048595.1. Classification (NCBI taxonomy): domain Eukaryota; kingdom Viridiplantae; phylum Streptophyta; class Magnoliopsida; order Fabales; family Fabaceae; genus Echinosophora; species Echinosophora koreensis. The sequence goes on along the minus strand of JAPCYP010000048.1, from coordinate 1,922,521 downwards.
TCCTGAGATGTTTAAGTCAAGATCTGTAAAATCTTCATCTAGCTCTGATAATTTCTTATCAGGCTGTTTGTCATCAAATCTAACATGTATAGACTCTTCTACTATTAAAGCTCTTGAATTATAGACTCTAAATCCTTTTGAGGTTTCAGAAAATCCTAGTAGAATTCCATTATCTACCTTAGCATCAAATTTACCAAGTTGATCTTTTGTATTCAAAATATAACATTTACATCCAAAAGGATGAAAATAAGAAATGTTGGGTTTTCTACCTTTCCACAATTCATAGGGAGTCTTATTCATAATAGGTCTAATGTATATTCTGTTCTGAATGTAGCAGGCAGTGTTCACAGCTTCAGCCCAGAAGTGCATAGGGATGGAATTGTCATTGAGCATAGTCCTAGCCATCTCTTGAAGAGATCTGTTCTTTCTCTCTACCACACCATTTTGCTGTGGTGTTCTTGGTATTGAGAAGTTGTGTTGAATACCACTTTCTTCACAAAACTCATGGAATAGCTCATTGACAAATTCTCCCCCATGATCACTTCTAATTGAAGGTTTGCATTCTGTACACGTTTGCAGAATACAGAGAAGACCTTGAAGGACTCATCCTTGTGAGCAAGGAACATAACCCATGTCCATCTAGTATAGTCATCTACAATGACTAGACCATATTTCTTACCATTGATAGAAGCAGTCCTTGTTGGACCAAAAAGATCAAGGTGTAGCAGTTCTAGTGGTCTCTTGGTACTAACAATATTCTTAGATTCAAAAGAACCTTTGACTTGTTTTCCCTTCTGACATGCATCACAGAGAGCATCAGATTTGAACTTAAGGTTTGGTAATCCTCTCACGAGGTTATGCTTATATTAGCTTTGAGATTAATCTCAAGCTTGCATGACCTAGCCTTTTATGCCAAATCCATCGCTCATCTTCAATGGACACTAAACATGAGACACTCTGATTTGAGAGGTCCTCCAAGTCAATTTTGTACAAATTGTTTTGCCTCTTAGCAGTGAATAAGATTGATCCATCATTCTTCTTGACATAACACATGTTCTTATTAAAAGAAACATCATATCCACTATCACATAATTGACTTATGCTCAGCAGATTATGTTTTAAACCATTTACTAAAGAACATTATCAATGGAGGGAAAAGGATGTTTACCAATTTTACCTATACCAGTGATCTTTCCTTTCTGGTTTCCTCCAAATGTCACCCAGCCACCATCCTTATGTCTAAGGTCTTGGAACATATACTTTTCTCCCGTCATGTGATGTGAGCATCCACTGTCCAAGTACCAGGACGTTTGTTTCTTTCTTGTTGTTAAGCAAATCTACAACAGGTATTATCTTGTCCTTAGGTACCCAAACTGATTTGGGTCCTTTCATGTTAGTTTTCTTTGGACGAGAATATTTAGTATGTCTGTCATGTATCCATCTAGATGTAGAATGCCCACTTTTTCCACACACTTTACAAAAGGTGTTGGACGGGCCTGACTTGGCTTTAGCATACCTAGCTGGAGCTTTTGAAGCTCTTTGCTGCATAGGTGGTTTTGACTTAATGTAAGATGCCTCATGCTTCTTATTGTCATAACCAAGGCCAGATTTATCAAATGGTGACCTAGAATACCTTAGGATAAGACTAAGCTTATCTGAGCCTCCTACAAATTTTGACAGAGTGTCTGTCAAGTATGTTACATCTTGTTTCAGTTTTGCAACTTCACAAGAATTGTCAGGCTCACATTCAGATTTGTCAGATAGACTGACATTCTCTGATTTTAGCTTATCATTTTCTTGAACTAAACTTTGTTTTTCAATGCAGACTCTATCATATTCTTTTGTTAATTTTGCAAACTTCTTTTTAAGAATTTTGTATTCATGAGATAGTATGGATGAGTCATGCAGTAATTCATCAAAGGCATTTTTTAGAGTAGAAGGTTCAGAATCTGTTACCTCATCATCATCAGTGTACTCATTTTCTGATGATGTGTCAGCCATGAGGCAAATGTTTGCCTCTTCCTCAGCTTCCTCTTCCTCATCTGATGAGGATAAGTCCAAGTCCTCCCATGTAGCCATTAAGCCCTTCTTTTTCTTGAAGAACTTCTTCTTCTCTTTTAAGTCAGGACAGTCAGCTTTGAAATGACCTGGCTTTTTGCATTCAAAGCACAGAGGTGGACCTTTTTCTTTGGAGTCTGATTTCTCCTTAGAAAATTTCTTGTTGAACTGCTTTCTCTTGAAGTTACCTTTCCTTCTCCACATATGTTATATCTTTCTGGAGATGAAAGATAATTCATTTTCATCTGATCCTTCATCACTGTCTGAAGGTTCAGCATCATTTGAAGACTCAACAACTTTAAGGACTTTTGAAGAGCTGGCTTTCTTTGCCTTTAGAGCAATGGATTTTCCCTTTCTGGAATTGTCTTCTTCATTTAGTTCAAGCTCATGAACTTTTAATGACCCTAGAAGCTCCTCTAGAGAGAGAGTGTTCAGATTCTTAGCTTCTTGAATGGCAGTGACCTTTGGTCTCCATTGCTTAGAGAGACTTCTCAGAATCTTTCTGATATGATCTCTATTCTCATATATTTTTCCCAGAGATCTGAGACTGTTTGTTATTGTTTGAAATCTTCCAAACATCTGATCTATACTCTCATGATCAGTCATCTTGAAGAGTTCATACTGGTGAACCAACATGCTTATCTTTGACTCCTTCACTTGTGATGACCCTTCATGAGCAAGAGCCAGTGTATCCCAGATTTCCTTTGCTGTGTTGCAGCTGTGAACCTTATCATGTTCTGATCTGGTGATGGCACACATCAAGTAATGTTTGGCCTTGAGATTTAGTTGATGTTTGGCCTTTTGATCTACACTCCAATCTGCTCTAGCCAAGACTGCTCCATTTTCACCTCTTGGCTCAGAATAGCCATTCTCAATCAGTTCCCAGATGTCTAAGTTCTGCGCATCCAGGAGGCCATCATTCTCTTCTTCCAATAGTCATAATCAGTTCCATCAAAGAGTGGAGGTCTGTTGATAGCTTGTCCTTCTGCATCCATGGTTGTAGGATCGTACTTCCTCAGCACTTGTTAGATGCTCAACCCTTTCGAGGCTGAGCTCTGATACCAACTGAAGTTGACACAGGCAAACACAAGAAGCGGGGTTGAATTGTGTTTGTTAATATTTTTCGAAAACAACCTTTTGAAAAACAGTTTTCTCACACAAAGATAAAGAGGCAAAAGCAAACACACAGAAAAACAAACTTTTGAAAGAATAACAAATTCAAGTTCAAATCCCCACAGTTAGTATAAACACGTAAAACTAAAGAGATAAGGGATTAGAAGATTCACGCAAGTTGTTTTATCCTGGTTCACTCTCTTCCAACCAAGAGCTACGTCCAGTCCCTTCTACTTGAAGGTTTTCTCCACTATTCTCCAAATAGATTACAGCAAGTATTCAACACCTCTCCAGGCTCACAAGTATTCCTTTCTTACCAAGCCTCTTCAGGCTCTACCTCTAACAAAGAGTTTTTAGTTTCTTTGATCTTCTAACTCACTATGTGTGAGAATATGAAAGTTTAAGATCAGATGAATATTATAGCAATATTCAAACTAAGGTATTACAGACTTTTGCTTTCTGAAAGAATAAAAGAATGTTTGCTCGCAAGAGATTTCTTGAGATTTATGTATATGCGCAAAAGTTGTTTCTTCAAAGGTCTTGGTCTTCTATTTATAGAGACCTTGCTCTACTCTTCAAAATCATCAACGGTTGTATTTGAATTTTCCGTTTAGGGATAGAATCAACAATGTAATATCCGTTGTAACTCAGCTTGCTCGTGGCCATTGTACTATGTGACAATATTCTTGCATAAAATGGGCACACCTCTGAGCAAATGCAACTTGAAAAACTGTCGTGCCTTCCTTGTACAAATTCCAGCTATTCCAGCGAAAAAGGTGACAGGGTACAATTCGTTTTGCATTGTACTATATTGCTTTTTGCAATTCCTCATATGTACTATGTCTCTCTCATAGAAACAAGACAATAAAACCGTTAATAACAAATAAGAAAGACCATTATATATTTGAAATAAATATCAATCATTTGAAATAAATTCAATATGGTTCAGATTGCATTAAATAAGATATCAATGCTCAAATTCTTCGTCCATCAAAACAATTGTAAAGCAAGGTCAGAAAGAAATCTTTTAAGGCTTCGTCCACTGACGTGGCAACAAATTCTACGTCTACTGAATTTATTGGTCTTGCCAGAACTTGAGTTGTTTAAGATCTCCGTCCAGTGACGTGGCACTTAGTAAGAATGTTTTTATTGGAGAGCAACTCGCGTCTACTAAAAGGGATTTCCCCGTCTACTAGTAAGCATTTAAGCGCTCGTCCATTGACGTGGCACTTGAGTTAAAGGAACTCCTTCCAGTGGTAGAATGGACTTGACCACTCAGGGAAACATTCAATTAAAGAATTAAGTTACATATGAACGCGGATAAAGACTTGTTAGATCTTAACTAACACTTTGCCATACAAATTTAATCCTTTTTGTTAACATCAAAACTTAGAAATTATTTAATCCAAATTACTTTGGTTCCAACAAAAAGTGCTTCCTGCACTAATGAAATGCCATGCATGCTCAAATTTAAATTGCTCACCTTCATCTTGAGAAAAATTATATATGCGTTAGCCTTAATGTCCTTCTTCGAGACCCTGCTTTTCTTTCTCTGAACGACTTGTTTGTAACACCCACAAAACTTTCGAACAATATTATTCAACTTATGCTATCGAGATTTTAATTGAGCTATTTCCCTCTCCGGTAAATCCCCACCAAAGTTGTTATAATTTTCTTTGATTCTTAACAAAAAAACTTTATGCTTTTTGGTTAACGCTCATAATTGCATCCTTTGAAACATTGAGCCATGCCTGGATAAGACGTGTATCTTCTTCCATTGTGAATCTGATCCATTATTTTTTTTTACCACAATATCCTCCTCCTTCATCAGGCATAATGTTTTCTAGACTGTCTTGGGTGGAAAATTATGGAAATTGAGACTTGGACAAGGACCCGACTGGTGTTTCAGGAAATTCAATATTGGGGTCCACACCACTAGTACACATAGCACCCATTGGAGTCCTATTAAATATTATGGGGTTGATTGTTGGTGAAGGGAATATAGGAACAAAAATGGAGGATTTTGAGAATTTTCACTAGTAGGAGGAGGTTTATAATTTTGCATAAAATTTAAGAAAGACTGGAATTGATTGGGATCCATTTGAAAATAAAAAATGAAACTAGACTCTAAATGTAATTGGGAGTTGAGAAGATGAGTGAAAAATGCGTACTATTGAGTTACCATTTATAGAGTAATTCCAAATGATAAAAAAGATCCAATGGATATTGCATTTGCAGCAATATCTCATATGTTCAAACGGTAACATGTACTAGCCTGAGTTGCTTGTGTCAAACGATAAAAAAATGTACTCACCCTTTCCATTTATTAATTATTTTTTGTGTATTGTTTGTTGTTTTTAATTATTTTTATAATTATTTTTAAAATTTTTAATTGTTAGATCAATATCTAGATTAATTATTTTTACTTCTTGTTTTATAATTCCAAACGTCCAGAACCGGTTTTCCCCTCCATTTCTCTGAAACCTTCTTCAACCCACTGCTTCGGATTCTCTCAACCCTCTCCTTCCATTTCTGGCGGCTGTAACCTCTCAGCTTCATCTCTCAACTTCATCTAGTAAGCGAGCTTCCTATGTGGGTAGCAGATCAACACACTTTTGTCCCTCTTTTGGATTCAACACCTTCGTATCATGGGCGACACCTTCGTTGTATCAGGGCGGCGATAGATCTCATCCCTCACGATTAATGTTTTCAAAACCGGACCGGACCAGCCGGTTCAACCGGTTCGACCGGGAACCGGTCTAGTGTCCGGTCCGGAATAACCACAAACCCGCTGAGAGCTCGAACCGGACTGGAACAGGTGCTAAACCGGCAAAACCGGTGAATACTGGCGGCTCATCCGATTTTGCCGGTTCGCACATAGTTCCCATTTTCTGAGATTAAAACAGAGAAGAAACTCGAGAACGTGCACATGGGAGACGACCGGAGCTGGGAATGGTGTGCGGTGGAGTGGCAAGCAGCAAATGAAAAAGGAGAGATGAAGAGTGGTGTCTGAAAGGAGAGATGAAGAAATGAAGATTGGTGGAGATTGAAGAGTCGCACGCAGCTATGGCGGTGTGTGAGAGAAAAAGTTGAAGAGGAAGACCGTAAATTGAAAAAAAGACTCTGACGGCTAGGGTTTTGTTCCATTATCTCACTTAATAATAGAATTAGAATGGGCTAGTCTATGATAAGAGATGCAAGTAAATTTTTTTATTCAGAAGCTTTCTTGGGCAAAGTAATGGAACTAAACCCAAAACAATAATTTACTAATCATAAAAAAAAAAAGGAATAATTTACTTCCACCAGTTGTTTGCATGAGAAGTGCATGAACAAATGCAACAAATAATATTTCACATTCAATAATATGTTTGGGATTAACAATTTGAAATAAAAAAATGGCTTAATAATTTTAGATGTTATGTCATATTTGATTTGGTTTTATCTGTAATTTTGTATGTTTTATATTATGAGTCATGATATTTTTAAGTGAAGTTTAGTTTTTAATGTGATGAAGTTTGGAATATTATGTTATTTTTTGCTTGATATTGTCATATATCCATTAAAAAATTTAAAAAAATTTATTTAATTAATACCGGTTCAACCAAGGTTCAACCACGGTTGGACCATTGAACCTTGAACTGGTACCTTTACCGGTTCAATGATCGGTCCGGTTTTAAAAACCTTGCTCACGATAGATCTCCCCATTGTTCAAAAATGGGTTTTTCATTTAGAGGACCGACTCTGGTTTCCGATGGTCGCCGATCTAAAGGATCCTCTATTTCCTTGTTCCCGCCGAGCTGATGGCCACCCACGACTTTAGTTTTTAATTTTTTTTTTCATTTTCATTTTTAATAGACCTGGATTTGCTTTCTTCATTTTTGGGTATTATTCTTTGATGATTTTTCATTTTTTTCAATGTGTATTCTGCTTGATTCATTTTTATGGTATTCTGCTTGATGTTTTTCCCCCAATATGTTAAGTTGCCTCCATTTTGTGCATTGGTCGTGCTGTTGGAAACTCATTTTTTATTGGTAAGAACCAACTTTTGTAGAAGAACAGTTCTTTGATTTGGATGCCATAGTGGAGCATGTAACAGCCTGATTTTCATTATACTGTTTAACCAATTAAAATATAAGTAATTATATTTTAATATGAAAGTTAGAAAATATTTTTTTTTGAATAAAATAAAATCATATTCCTAATCTACCTTATGATAGGAAGTCACGGTAAAATTTTCGGTTGAAAATTGAGACGGAAGCCGGTCTGCCTTTTCACTATCAGTACAAGTTTACTGAGCCGGAAACATAATTTTGACCCGTGAAAGAAAGAATTAGTGTTTATATCACGTTTCCAATAACTTTGGTTATTTTAAAAAATTTGGGTCCGGGATCAAAAATATAATATTTTACCCGGGTGAAATCTTCATAAAATACAATCGGAAGTGCAACCGGATATGCAATGGAGCAGAAGAGGGAACACAAAAGTGATGGAAGTGACATGAGGGGACAAGTCTAAAAAGCTTATGACACACTCAAAAAAATAACCATCATTACTTTTTCAAATTAAATGTTATTTTATTACAAAAGCTAGTTTTTCTCTCTCTTCCTCAACCAAACAAGCCTTAAGGAAGACTTGGAGACCAAGTTCTTCTCCCCACCCCTCAAAGCACGAAATTCTCTCTCTCTCTTCCCCTATATTTACACTCATCTTCTTCACTTTTCACTTTACTCACTCAAAAACTCAATTCTCCTTCTTCTTCTTCCTTTTTCTTCAAACTTCATACTCATAAAGCTTCTATTTTTAGTCATATTTTCACTTCAAGTTCTTCACAAGAGTTGATCCTTGCATCAAGGGTAATACTCTCATACCAATCTTTTTGCAAGTTTCACCTTTTATTTTATAGTTTACTCTTCTTTTCATTAAGTGTTCTTAATGGGTTTCCAACTTCTAAAATCTCTAGAAAATTGTAGAAAAATCATTTTGAGTTGAAACCACTTTCTATAGTCTTGTATTAACCTCTAGTTTCACATACTATGAGCTTGTGTTAAACAAAAATTTCTAGCCATTTCTTCCAAGGATGGCCGAAACCTATACATGGTGGCCTAGGAAGTTTTGTTTCAACTTGTTGTTAAATGATCATGTGTTTGAGCTTCTAGATGCCTCTTGATCTTAAAGTCTATAATGTTGGAAGGTTTGATAGCTTGTTGTCTTATGATGGCAAAACCATGAGGTTTTGAGGCTTAGGATGCTTGATTCAACTTTTCAACTATGATCATGGGTTTAGAACTCTTAATACATTGTGATGCCTATGAGTTTTCATCAAACAAAGAACCTTTCCTCATTATCCTATGATGGCCGAAACTCAATGTTTTGGTGCTAGGATGTTTGAGTTTTCATTTTCCAAAATGATCATGGACTTGAGCTCCATAAGATATTTGGATGCTAAGTCTAAGAGATTGGAATGTTTAAAGTTTCCATTGTTTTCCAAAAATGATCATGGATTTGAGCTCCTTAATACATTTGGATGCTAAATCTAAGAGATTGGGAGGTTTAAAGATTTCTAGCCTATTTTGGTGAATGAGGCCGAATCTAGAGTCTTTGGAACAAAGAAGTTTTGTTTTATTTTTCAAAGTAGGATTATTGATTTGAACTCTTTATTACCTTTTGATGTGAAATCCAAAAGCTTGAACCCAACAAAGTTTTCTAGCCTATTTTATAATATAGGGCCGAAACCCTACCCTAAGGGGTTGGATGATTTTATTCAATATTTTCAAGTTATAACAATTGATCTAAGCTACCTAGAACCAAAATGATATGTATCCAAAAGCTTAGGTTGAGAAAAGAATCCTAGCATAAAATAAACATGGATGAGTTTGTTTGATTAATAAGTATTTATATCATTTGGTTGAAGGTGGAATTGGTAATTTGTGGTGTGACAACAAGGAACTGGGAGTTCGAGCTTCCAGTGACAACTCAGGTAGGGGAAAGAATCAACCTATCGTCGGAATCGATAAGTAGTAGATTATGTAGTAATTATGTAGGGCGACCTAAACCCTACTAGAAGTCGAATAACCGACAAGACCAGAATCACTTTAAATTGCTTTTATAAAACATCCATGATGATTCGGGGATTGTAGGTTTATCGATATTAGGTTGATGTTTATACTGTTGATGGTTGATTTGAGTTTTATTACCTTTATTGAACTGATTTAGTGCTATGTTAATGTTTTGGAATATCTTTGATTGATTTGATGTTATGCATGATCTGTGTGGTATTTACTTTATGCTTAGTGGATTAAGCGAAGATATATATGTTGTCTAAGAGATGAGTTGTTTTGGGCGTTAGGATCATGATGACTTTTAGAGGTGCCTAACCTAAATGAATTATGTTAAAGAGGTGTTGTGACATAGAGCATGTGTTGAGGTCTTGATGAGAGGTTAAGGCACTAGGTTATGACCATAGGAGTCTGTGAGGTTCATAAGTTGTATTGTTTCTATAACTGTATGTTGGACACATACGAGACCCGAAGTCCTTGTGGGACCGTCCAAAGGGTAAACTTAACTTGTGCAGCTATGAGTGTCATTGCTTTGCATGAGCACCTCTGGGAGTGGACGAGGTGTGCACCGGGATCATCGTGCAGCTATAGTGTCACACTTTGCGTGAGCGTTCTTACCATGGTGAACGTGTGCACCGGGATAATCGTGCAGCTATAGTGTCATTGCTTTGCATGAGCACCCACGGTCCGGGGTGTGCACCGGGACAAATGTGCGGCTATAGTGTCATTGCTTTGCATGAGCATTCTCACCATGACTAAGGATGTGCACCGGGAATGGGACGTGTCGCTTGGACGACTGACCGATAACCATAACTATGATAGGGAAACCGTAGCCATTTCAGTATCAAGGTTTAGTTGCAGGAGTGAGGGTATGAGTGAATATAAGAATTTTATGGAAGATGGATGACTTGACTGATGCTGTGTCTGTGATAATTACTGTATAGTTTACTATGGCTCTTTTCCGCTTTTGATGATAGAACTGTTTCTTATCCCCTTGTATCTTCTGTATGTTTGTTTTATCTCTTATGGATCGTGTTCGAAGACCCTGTGGCTGAGCTGAACGAAGAGGAGCTAGATGGGACTCCCTATGAACCGGATGTCGGAGGACGAGACGTGACCCCTGATGACTAGGGTCTAATTTAGTTATGGCCAGTGCGTCTGTGTCGTGACGCTTTATCTTTTCAGCTTATGTTTTGTATAACTATGCACCTGTTAGGGATCGTTGATGGGATGCCCTGAAACAGTGTTTGATGCATTAAGTATGTTTAATATAATTATGTTTTCATATTCTGTTCTATATGAATCTGTTTGCTTAAGAAGTTAAGTTTTAATTTCTACGTATTTTCACGTTAAGTTTACGAAAAGGAATATATTTATCGAGGTTTATTTTCTAATAAAACACCGAGGCACAGCGGGGTGTCTCAGAGCACTCCAATGGCGCAGAATGTAAGAACCGATTCTTATTCATAGAAAATTCTTTAAGAACAATCGTTGGAGATGGTCTAATTACTCTAATTTAATATATAGTGGTGATTATTAAAAACAATCAAGAAATTAGTGTTAACAATTAGTACAATTATTAAAGATTAGTATCATCATTTAGTAATTAGAAATATTAGCTCAAAAAAGGGAAAATAATTAAATGGAAAAATAAGTAAGCACATTTGGTAATCATAACATTTGATTCATGAAATTGTAGTGGTTATTGTAAATATAGTAATTAAAGTATTTGTTTGAAAGAGAAAACAGAATTAAATGAAAAAAATAAGTAAATAGATTTGAAAAAGTATTTAGAAAATGACACTTTGACATATTGGAGAGAAAAAATTCCGAAGAAGTGCTCATGTTAAAGAATAAGAACTCTAATAAAAAACAAAAAACCCCCGTGGGTGTGTGTCTAATAGTATCATTTCTAGTTTATTAAGTTTTTATTTTGATTTAGTGATATAAAATAACTTACTTAGAGTATACTAGGAAAATATTAAATCCCAAAAAATTACTTTTATTTAAAAAAAAAAATGGTTTGAGTTTTGTTATGGAACAAACCATGGAAACCCAAAGCCTTAAAAACTGGCCCATGAGACACTCGACCCGAAAAAGGACCAATGCCGAGCATGTGACCTTCGACCAACCAGAATGCTCGGCCACAAGCCCTCCTTTTTAAGAGTTGGACTTCATCACCTCGGGAATAAACGTCGAAGATGCGACGGGAAGGAAGGCCGCCCTTCCTTCCTGACACAAGCAACCACCTACAAACCATTATCACAGACACCCCACCTACACTGACAAAAGGTCACACAACGAAGGACAATCCTGGAGTCTAACATGCCACATACTGTGGGGCACCATGCTGAAAGTCATCACATATATATATATATATATATATATATAAGCCTCCATAAAGGAGGCGGATGTATGGTTTTATGATATACTGGATACATCCATATTATTTGTCAAACCCTTGCTAACTTAAGCATCGGAGTGTCTTCGCAGGTATCCCCATTCAGTTCATGTCAAAAAGAAGGAAGAGAAATCAGCACCAACATTCAGCATTGGGCCAAATACACTCAGGCCCAATTATTAGGAGTTCGGTTTGAGTTCCAGGCTTCTCTCAGAACAAGTTTAATTTGATATGTTTGACAATTCTAATTAAATTATAAAAAAAAAAATTGTTTTTACAAGAGAAAAACAATTTTTAGAGATGTTAGAAGTTTGAAGTTCATTTAAAAATGTTAGATTATTTTGAAATTAATAATACTCTTTCTATTTCACCATTGCAAAACTAACACACAAAATATTATTAAATGATACTAGTAACTTCTTATCGTTTTTTTGTAATTGGGTCTCTCTTAAGGCACTAGTTAAAAAATTCAAAAGAAACAAGTTTTTATGAAAAAACTAAAATATATTTTTGGTCCTTGTACATATTTGGCCCTCATTGTTTATTGGTGTTAGCATCGTTTGTTAGAGTTAAAATGTAGGGACCAAATTGAAAATAATTGTCACTTGTAAGGATCGAACTCAAATTATTTTGGTCCCTACATTTTACTTTGATCCTTATACGTGGTAATCCTTTCCAGTTTGATTCATATACTTTAACTCCAACAAACAGCGTTATGACACCAATAAACAGTTATGACCAAATTAAAATTAGAAAAATGATATTGTGACAACCCAAAGTGGACAACATACGGTGACAACCGTATGTTTGTCCGCTGTAACGTTACAGTAACACTACTTCTTCTTTTTTGACTTTTTTTTAAAAAATATTTTTTTTTATAAAAAAAATAATTTGTTCTTTTTTTAAATATTTAGTTTTATTGAGAAATAAAATTTTTGGTTAAGTATGTGCAAATATCTGGTTAATCATATACAAATATCTTATGAATTCAGTTCATTATCTAGTTAATGAGTTTTTTTGGTTAAGTATGTGCAAATATCTGGTTAATCAGGTACAAATATCTGGTGAATTCAGTTCATTATCTGGTTAATGAGTTTTTTTGATAAATAAATTTTTGGTTAAGTATGTGCAAATATCTGGTTAATCATGTAAAAATATCTGGTTAATTCGGTTCATTATCTGGTTAATGGGTTTTTTGGTTAAGTATGTGCAAATATCTGGTTAATCAGGTACAAATATCTGGTGAATTCAGTTTATTATCTGGTTAATGGGTTTTTTTGAGAAATAAATTTTTGGTTAAGTATGTGCAAATATCTGGTTAATCATGTACAAATATCTGGTTAATTCAATTCATTATCTGGTTAATGGGTTGTTTGGTTAAGTATGTGCAAATATCTGGTTAATCATGTATAAATATCTGGTGAATTCAGTTCATTATCTGGTTAATGAGTTTTTTTAGAAATAGATTTTTTTTTTAGAAAAGGTCAACATAAAAAAAAAGCAGCGTTACTGTAGCGCTACAGTAGCGCTTTCTACAGGACAAATTTGTCCCAGCCGGTTGTCACAATAGCACGGTTCTTAAAATTAATTGAACATATAAGAACTGATTACAAATTTTTCATGTATAAGGACCAAATTCAAAATTAATGTTACGTATATGGACTAAATGATTAGTTTATTCGACTAAATATATCACTTCTTAAAACAATAAAAACATCACTTCTCATATAAACTTACTTTTTTTTTTTTATTCCTTAACCAATACCCTTAGGATACCAGTTAGCATTTTTTCTTTGTAACTTAATTTATAAAAATAATTTTTTACATAAATCAAAAGAAGTAGATTATTTTAAAACTCTTTCTCAATAAATACATGTAAAACATAAAATTGATTCTATTGTAATTGATTATATTATTATTATAATCAATTATATATGCTATTATTGAAGCTAATTCAAACACTCACGTGCTAAAATGCCAACCAAACCAAACAAAGACAAAACTCACAGAACAACATTTTCTTTCCATTTATCATTTTTATATTCCGAACCTGAAAATTGATGGACACTAAATAGGGTTTAGCATTAGTGTTACTGTTACTGATTCTGATACAAATACTCAACTCAAAAGGCCGCACCTTCACACTTTCAAGTTTCAACGCATATTCAGGGTCTAAACTCCACACTGTCCTCTGCTTCCTTACCACATCAACCCAAAATGTCTATTACCCAAAACCTCACCACCACTTCAATCTCTTCTTCTTCCTCTGCTTTCTTAGCTCCATCTACCTTCAATTCCAGGTACTTCATTCCCACTTCAAAAATGGGATCCTATCCACAAATGCTATTTGATTCATGATTGCATCTTTTTTCTTTTTACCCTTTGAAGTTTTGATTTTCTTTTTTACCCTCCTTTGGTTGCTGCAGGAGTCAGGTGTCATTTCCTGTGAAAAGTGTGGGAATTTGTAAGTGCGTTGCGGCACCCCAAGAAATTGAGACTGGTACCTTGAAATCTTCCACTTTATATTGTTAAAATTGTGATTCTTCTTGTGATTAGGCAATACTATAATGGGGGTGCATCTGCTGATAGCTCTGGTTACCCTTTGCTATGATTTAGTTTTCAAGTCCACCAAGCTGTTTAGTTGCCTCAGAGTGCTAATTGGTGTGGATGTTGTTAAAGGATGGGTTACAAATACGTTTTATTTATTTTTTAAAATTTATATCTTTGGCTAAACTATACTTTTGCTCTTTTGCTCCCTTGTCTTTATTTTAAGTTTCCATTTGGTCCCTCCTTTATTTTTTGCTTTGAAATAGTCCCTTATCTTTATTTTAGATTTCCATATGGTCTTTTCTGTTTATATTATGGCAGGAGAGCACTGTACTGGTATAACTTTTGCAAAATAAGAGACCATTTTGGAATATATATATATATATATATATATATATTATTAAAGAGGGAACATTTCGAAACAAAAAAAACCACATGGGCTTATCTTTTCCAAAATAAGGGAGCATTTCAGACGAAAAATAAAAGAGGATTCATATTGGTATAACTTCACAAAATAAGATACCATTTTGGAAAATAAAATAAAAGATGGACCAAAATGAAACCTAAAATAAAGGGGGACAAAAAATATAGTTTAGCCTTTAAAATATTGCCATGTTTGAGAAATTGACAATTAATATCAGAAGTTAATTTTTTAACTAAGCTGCAAAGATATCTAAAGTATTTGATTGGTGCCCCTTTTGGATGGGCTGGGTTGTACTAGACTTCTGGAATCTAGTGGATTGTGTGTTTGAAGGGTGGTTGTGGTGGTATAGTCTTGAAAAGGAGCATGCAAGTTGCTCCATTTTATCAAATATTCAAGTAAGATGACATTTTTCCTACTTCATTTTGAAGCCTACAAGACGAAGGTCTCTCGCAATGGAAATATGGCTAAACTTCAAGCTGGCTATCTCTTTCCAGAGGTATTTAATGCTGCTTGTTCTTTTTCATTTAACTACTAAAAAACCAGTCTTTCTTTGATTTGTTTTTTGATCACTGCAATGTGTAGTTAATCAGTTTACAAGCCATTTGATTTTTAAAATTATTATCTGTTGTTTACATCCACTAAACATGTTTTGTTCCCATGGGCTGCTCTGTTCAGAAAAGGATTCTTTTGCATTAAAGGTTTTTATGTCTCAGTTCATCCATTCATATGTTGAAGAGATTTTTTTTTTGATAGGCCAAATGGTTAGTTGGTTAGATATTAGTTGTTAGAGGGGTGGGGGGGAGGGGATCGAACCCCTCCCATGGAACTCCTTCCTTTCCTTCCTACATGTCCCTTGGCCACTTGGGCCACCTACACGGGACATATGTTGAAGAGATTGAAATTGTATTAAGCAAGTTCCTCATAATTCAAATGAAGGATTGGACAATTTTTTTAGGTAAAAAAATAATTTATTAAGTAAATGAAAGATAAACTCTTGAACATTTTAACCTCTTCATTTTTTGTATGATCATTATTCCCTTTTAATGTTGACTATGGGTCAGCCAAGCATTTCTACTTCATCAAAGATGCCTTTGGTCAACAACTAACCATTATGATCTTTAAATGAAAATATTTTGAATTTTTGATTAATTGTTGTGGAAGCATCCAATAAGTAAATAATGTGTTATGACAAAGCATTCTGCTCTTGATACTCTAGAAAGATCAAAAAGAGAGAAGTGAGGAAATATGTGCCATTTTATTTGTTCATTGTTCTGTTTTATTTATACACGTTATGCCATGCGGTGTCTTTCTCTCTCTCACACCCTCCAACTTTTAGGTTGTTTCGATACATGATGTGGAACTATTTTGCTGCCTTTCTTTTTACTATCCTTTTCTTTTTAAATTTCATTACCAAAAAATAGATTGCTAGAAGAAGGAATGCACACTTGCTGAAGTACCCTGATGCAAAAGTCATAAGCCTTGGAATTGGTGATACTACTGAACCTATTCCTGATGTCATAACTTCTGCAATGGCAAAGGTAGAACTTTGGTTTGAATGAAGCTGATATATCTTTTGAGTTTGGACTTTGAACACTAAATATGGTCTTATTTTTTTCTATATTTTTTTAAAAAAAACGTAGTTACCATTTTCCTGTTGGAATTGGATCTCTATGATTATTGGTGCAATTTTATTATAGTACACATTGATACATTGATTTATCTTTTTTAACCTTACTTTCTAGTTGCATCTGTTTAAGTTTATCTCTTTTTTTTTTTTTTAATACCATAAATCTGTATTTTTCTAGGTGTTTTTATTTTATTGAAAAGGTGTTAATTATAAATAGAGTTTACCAATTCAATCAAATAATACTAGTGTGTCGCCTGTTGTTAACTGAGCATTTGAAAATGTTCTTTTCCCTTTTAATCAGAGATCACATGCATTGTCAACCGTAGAAGGATATAGTGGTTATGGAGCCGAGCAAGGTGAAAAGGTATCTCTCATTGACATCTTCAAGGGGCTTTGCCTGTTTTCTGTTTTCCATTCTTGTATCCTTCTATATTCTATTGTTCTCCCTCACATATCAAATACAAGGTCAGTTATAAAGTTTTCAACCTTGCTGATAGTTGGTAGATCTATCTTCTTTTTTTCTTTTTCTTTTTTTATGGTGGAACAATTACTGTCCGGCATCAATTGTAAAATAATTAATCGCAATGCTAAGTGATATAGAGAGGTTTAATTTTTATATTGCTAGCATGCGGTCTCGTGTCCTTTCTTGATCCTTGAAGCATTTCAGAAAGAAATTTTTATTTTTTCTCCTTTTAAGTACCTCGACTTACTATATAAGTTTGTCTCTTGCACACTATATACTTTTTATATACTGAAATTTAACTATAGATTTATGATTTGTAATATATTTGCTCATTTGCTGTGAAATTTTTGAAGTGTTTACCTTAGGTTTTGAGGATGGCCATTTCTCCTTGCGTGCGACATAAGTTTTGATTTGTGCAAGATAATTAGCAAGGCATTTTGCTATCTTTATATTTTGTCTTTGATTTAAATATTTTCTTCTAAAGCTTTGCGATAACAAGATAACATAGTATTTGTAATGAGAGGTACCAAAGTACAATCCCTGCAATTGATGTTGATGTTTATTTTTGGGGTTGTTCAATTAGATAAACATTCAAAGAGTTTGATCATTGAAACATATTGATGTGAAAAATGGAAGCGATAGAAGAGGGGAGAGAAGGCGCTACATTTAACTTGACGAATCAAG
Organism: Echinosophora koreensis; assembly: GCA_035048595.1. Classification (NCBI taxonomy): domain Eukaryota; kingdom Viridiplantae; phylum Streptophyta; class Magnoliopsida; order Fabales; family Fabaceae; genus Echinosophora; species Echinosophora koreensis. The sequence continues at coordinate 1,905,148 of JAPCYP010000048.1, read as the reverse complement.
ATTGAATGATAAGCCAAGGGAAGATTCACCACTTGAGTTAGGAAACTCAAGATAAGAATCAAGGTTCATCTAAAGAACCTCTTGGAGGAGAAACTCTCTCAACTCTCTAGAATTCTCAAGTATGAGAAACTTAACAAATGATTTCATTGATCACAAATGAGTACAAAGGTCCTATTTATAGGTGATGAGCCTTGAAGCTCGTGCACCATGTACACTTGCGCCTCCTAGCCATGCAACATTGATGGCTTTTTGGGTCAATTGGCCCAATGTGTAAGTCCTATCTACATGTTGGGCTAATTGGTCCAAGAGGCCCAACCTTCCTAAGCCCACAAGCTAAACTATCCTAAGTGCTTATTGAAGAAGCACTTTTATTACATAGTCCTATTTTATTTACATAGGTCCTATTCTATTTTATTACAAAAGTATCCTATGCTAAGTGGTCAATGACTTCTCTACAATAGAGGTTCAAAATGATTCCCTCTTCTAATGCTTGCTTGTGAGTCATATGGTTGACCTGACTTGACCACCACTCCCTTCAATGCATCTTGGACTCTTCTTTGCCTTGATCTTGTCATTGGTCCATGAATATCTTCTATGCTTGGGATCCTTTGGCCTTGTGAATCCATGATCATATCACATATAGTTACCCTAGGCATGTCGAACTGTAATTTTTATAGTCTGCTTGTTTTTTTTCATGAAGTTTATGATACTTAAAGATTGAGAGACATCTCTAATCTATGCAGCCATTAAGAAGTGCAATTGCTTCAACATTTTACAAGGATCTTGGAATAGAAGAAGATGATATATTTGTCTCAGATGGAGCAAAGTGTGATATATCTCGCCTCCAGGTTAGTTTGTAATTATTTTAGCATATTATGTCCAACTTGTATCACTACTTCTGACTGGCATGCTTTTTTCCTGTACCACTTACTGTGATTGTATTTGAATATTCTGCTTTGTTGGATGGGGTGGGGCTGAGGGTTGCATGTTAACTGGGAATTATTTACAACGAATAAGTTCTTCCTTAATCTAACTTATTATTTCTTCTATTTTTATTGTGGCAGATTGTCTTTGGGTCAAATGTAAAAATGGCTGTGCAAGACCCATCATACCCGGTAATTTATATCTATGGGTTGTTTAATACAATCTTTTCATCAGTTGCTAGCATTCATTTTTGCTTCAATTTTCTGAAAATGTTGAATTTGTTTCTGTTCCAAGTGTTACATCTTATTGCTTTATTGTGTTATATGTTGATTTATTTCAGTTCATTTATTAATCTTAAAATAGTATGATCAGTCTGTTTCTACATTCTATTTAATATATAAGAGGGCTTGAAAGAATGTTGTTCATTCTAATCTTTCAAGAAATGCTTTTTCGGTATTTGATTATCAAAGAACCTTGAATATAAAGGACTGTCACTTGAAAAAGTGGCATACTATTATGAACACATGGAAAACTTCATTTAGTGTCTTTGGTTAATGTTTCAACTTCGATTTTTACCAAGACTTTGACATGATTGTTGAAAATATAACATGTATGATTATCTTAGTATATTGGACATTGTTGTCCGTTCCATTTCTGAGAAAGAGTTGAATTGTTGAAAATAGCTAGTTCTTTAACTGTTTGCCAGAACTAGAAAGTTTCAACTGGGGTTGTGCTATACAGTAAATTTTCGAAGAGGGATCAGAATCTTTAATGCAGCATACATGAACAATAATGTGTACTAATGTGCGAGGGAAGTTTTTGAGTAGGATCTTTTTTTTGTTCTGGTAGAATATTTGATTAACACTTCATATCTACAACTTACAACTAAGAAAGCTGGAGTGAATCAGTCTTTTCTTCATTGGGTTTTTTTGTTAGTGTAAAAATCTGTGTTCAAACATTGGTTGGTTGGATGAGTGTTTGTGGGCGTTCACAGTTTACTATTTGGAATCATGCAAGAGTATTTTCTTTTGAAAATGAATTCAATATAAATGAAATAATATAAAGAAAATAGCAAAGTGAGGGAGCACCACACTATTGTTGTGCTCAAGTTACTGGTCTTTTGTCTCCTGTAGCTGTTCTCATTAGATATGTAAATTTGTTATATGCAGGCCTATGTAGACTCAAGTGTAATTACGGGCCAGACTGGCTACTACCAGAAGGATGTTGAGAAGTTTGCAAACATCGAATACATGAGGTGTAATCCAGAAAATGGTTTCTTCCCTGATTTGTCTTCTATTTCTCGACCAGATATAATTTTTTTCTGTTCACCGAACAATCCTACTGGTGCTGCTGCAACAAGGGAGCAACTGACCCAACTAGTTCAGTTTGCCAAGGACAATGGGTCTATAATAATCTATGATTCAGCATATGGAATGTATATTTCTGGGGACAATCCACGCTCCATCTTTGAAATTCCTGGAGCCAAAGAGGTCAGTCTTTAACTGATAATTTGATGTTCAAAATCTGGTCTTTATGTTCACTCTTAACTATGACTATGATTCTTAGAATTTATTAAATTATTTTTACTTTATGATATGATGCAGCTGGTGGTTTCTTCTCTGATTAAATGTTATTTGTCACTTTACTTGAATGCATCTGGCTGGTTCTAGAATTTAAAATTAGCTTCTTGTGTGATTGTCATTTTACTTTCTATTTATTTAGCAATAAGTCCCATGACTTCTGGACTTGGTTATTACAATAATTGTTCACTTAACTGAAAGTCTTAGCTTTGATCTAGCTGATGAATCTTTTCACTTGCACAGCTATGGTAGACAGGTCAGATTTTATTGTTCATTTCATGCAATATTGCCATGTCAAACTCTTCTTTACTTATCGCATATAAGCTTTGTTCCTTTGTTATAGAATTAGTTTAGGAGGACTAGCCTTTTCAAACTATTTGAGTGTGCTATTTGCCAGCCACTGAATACTTTGTCCAACAATAAATGTGTATTTGCTTGGTGTAAGAGGTTTCTACTTCTATTTACAATAAATACTAGGTTGTTTGATTGATTAATCTCCATTATTCCAGTATAAGGAGGTTTTTAATAACATAATTGGATGATGGCATCAATCGGAAATTCCCACCAAGGGGTTTGTTGGTCAAATATTTTATAAAAAATTGTTCCAAAGAATTGTAATACAATTAGGAAAATGCTTTTGATGGTCAGTGAATACCATGAGTATCTGTTGCATATCAATGTGCATGACTGCTTATGACCAACTGCAGGTTGCCCTTGAGATTTCTTCATTTAGCAAGTATGCTGGGTTCACTGGAGTTCGATTGGGTTGGACTGTGATTCCAAAGCAGTTGCTATTTTCTGATGGATTTCCTGTTGCCAAAGACTTCAACCGTATCGTATGTACTTGCTTCAATGGTGCATCAAATATTTCCCAGGCAGGTGGTCTGGCCTGCCTTTCACCAGATGGCCTTAAGGTAAGTTATTTTGTTTTATTACTCAAGTTTCTGAAAAAGCATTAATATATTCCATACATTATTGAAAAAGATCCCTCTAACCCTGACCCTCCTCCCCCCACTCCCAAGGATAAGTCCACCATCAGCAATGCCATATACCGATTTGATGCTTATATTATGGCATGATTAAACTTCACATGCATTTGTTCTATTACTCCATCCTTTTTCAGTTCAACTACTAACTTTAGTCTCAATCTTCAATAAGGAGGTGGATGATAAGTACCCAAGCACTTGGGGAACCCTCCCTTAAAAGCTAGCCATTAAGGGGGGAGAACCAAGCCACTTAAATACTCCATCGAGCATCCCATACTACTCAATGTGGGACTTAGGCACCCGATAATATACCTAGTCCTTATCATAGCACCGCCCCTGAGAGCCGACGTCCTGGCAGCTATACTCTACGTTGCTTCACTCGGCCTTTCCGGTCAGCCCCTCCATAGGTAACCCTTTCCGAGACACCGACTACCAGCTCTGATACTTGGGGAACCCTCCCTTAAAAGCAAGCCATTAAGGGGGGAGAACCAAGCCACTTAAATACTCCATCAAGCAAGCATCCCATACTACTCAATGTGGGACTTAGGCACCCCATAATACCTAGTCCTTATCATAGCACCGCCCCTGAGAGCCGACGTCCCGGCAGCTATACTCTACGTTTCTTCACTCAGCCTTTCCGGTCAGTCCCTCCATAGGTAACCCTTTCCGAGACACCGACTACCAGCTCTAATACCAAATGATAAGTACCCAAGCACTTGGGGAACCCTCCCTTAAAAGCTAGCCATTAAGGGGGGAGAACCAAGTCACTTAAATACTCCATCAAGCATCCCATACTACTCAATGTGGGACTTAGGCACCCCATAATACCCAGTCCCTATCAGTGGATTTGTAGGGTTTGAGGTGGTTTTCTTTAATCATTTAAAGCAAGAATAAGTCTATGCATGGTACATAATAGACTTGCTGAATTTAAATGCAGGCTATGCGAGAGGTTATTGGATTCTACAAAGAAAATACTAACATAATAGTGGAGACATTTGATTCACTTGGTTTCAAAGTCTATGGAGGGAAAGATGCACCATATGTGTGGGTCCATTTCCCCGGTCGAAGCTCATGGGATGTATTCAGTGAGATTCTTGAAAAGACTCATGTGGTTACTACACCAGGTAGTGGTTTTGGACCTGGTGGTGAAGGTTTTATCAGGGTTAGTGCCTTTGGTCACAGAGAAAATGTCTTGGAGGCCTGCAGAAGATTCAAGCAGCTATACAAGTGAGTTTAGAATATCATATTTGGTTTCGAGCTAAATCCTCTTGGACTGAAAGGGGGCTGTGTCTTTTCAAATAATGTTATTCATCTTCCTTGGACTTTAGACTGTAAGATGTAAAGACAGTCACTATCAATTGAGAACGTTTATTCTATGGTTCTATTTCCCTTTTCATCTTTATATTGTGCACCTGGAGCCTGCAATAGCACATCTTTACTAGGATGATGCTAAATGTTATATTTGTTTCTATGGATATTGTCAAAATCCAGCAATTCAACTTGGGTAGATGATTTTCTGTTAGAAGGCTTAACTCACAAGTGCATATGCCATATGGTCTTGATATTAATCCGTGCAGTTTTAGTCAAAAAATGTATTCATAAAACCAAGGAATGAGGGCATGCACACCAATACAGACAAAATACCAGGCTTCTTGAGTCCCAAACAGAAAAAGAATTGTTTCCATAACTTTTACGAACAGGAGCCGAGTATTCTGCCTCAGATACTCCATTTTAACCTCAAAGTTGATATCATGATCCGCAGCTTAACTTCAAAATTGTATAAAAGTGGTGCAATATTTTGAGGGAAAGGTAGAAAAGAAAATAATCTGTGATAATAATAGTCATTCTTTGACAATTTGTTATAAAATTCATCTTCTAAATCATTAAATATTTGATGCTGGATTGAAATCTTTTCCTCAAAATTCTTATACGACCACCTAGGCAATTGTGCAATATTTTGCATTTTAAGCACTGCGTAACTAGCACTACTAAAAATCTCATTTGTGCTGAAGGTAAAATATTGGTAATTGAAGGGAAGTTTATTCTCTCTTTTTCAATTTTTTTCCTAAGCTAACGGTATAAAAGACCCAAACTGATGTCGAATTTAGCATAAAATACTAGAAAAATTGACCTTTGTACTAAGAAGCCAATTGACGTTTGCTTGGTACAAAAGCTCAAAAAAATTAGGATTAAATATGTTTAGTTCCTAGAAAATGAGCAGATTTTGGTTTTGGTCCTGTAAAACTTTTTCTTTGATTTTCATCACTTTAAAATATGAAAATACTAATTTTGTTCTTTATAAAATGAATTTTGATTTTGGTTCCTATAATTTTTTTTCTTTGGTTTTTATCCCTCTAAAATTTGATATCAATGTTTTTAATCCCTAGTAATCATTTTAGGGTAGATAAATAGAGTTCATTTTAGGATTTAAGGAAGACTTTAAAGAAATCATATGCTAAAAATAGTGATTTTAGATTTTAAAGGGATAAAAATAAAAGAAATTTTTTTACAGTGACCAAAATCAAAATTCGCTAATTTTACAAATACAAAAACATATTTAGCCCAAAATATGATAATTAGATTGGAAAGGAATTCAAATTGACAATATGAGCCATGCATTCTGGGGGTGGCAGCTGAACAAACCTCTACAGTTCAAAAACAACGACAAGATTTTGTGGGACAACAAAACATTTAGAAGGAAGAGACATTGATGGGAGGACTTTTTTTCGCCCTAGTTTCTATTAAAAAAAGAAACCCATACTTAAAAACTCCAAAGAACTTTTCATCCTAACCTGCCAAATGTTCAAAATTTATGTTTTACAACAGATGATTAAATACAGTGATATACTTTTCTAACATACCCTGAATAACATGTATGTTCTAAACATAGGGTGTCTAGAAAGTAGATACTAATAAACTAGTTCTTTGGTAAGCTACATAGTAAAAAATCTGAACTAAAACTGTTCTATACTATCAATGATCTCTGCCTTGCAAGTTGTCTGTTCTATACTATCAATGATCTCTGCCTTGCAAGTTGTCTTGTAATGTCCAGTTTGATTACACCGACTACAACGCACTGTATGTTTCTCACGATTAAGGTCCTCCACACAAATCCGTTTCTTTTCTGGGCGTCCCGGTGGTCGCCGGAATTTGGGTGGCCGTACAACTAGGATATCATCATCCAGGGTAGACTCATCTGCTTTTCTGCATTCAAGTTTTAACGGGATGGGGTGTATTTCCTCTGCATAAGTCTCCTTGTAACTTGCAACAGTAAAACACTTCTCAGTAAATGCATAAACATCCTTACGACATGAGATAAGTGCAGCAACAGCATGGGAACATGGTATGCCATATAGCTGCCAATCACGACAAGAACAGCTATGGCTGCCAATATTTACAATATCTGATCGATCAGCTGAAAGAACCTCAAACTCTACTTCATCTGATCTAAGGACTTGATATGTGGATGCAAGGCTAATAGCTTCAACCATTCGACCCTCAGCCGATGGGGCAAGTACAGATAACCATGAACTACTTTTTAAACGCCTGTCTTCGAACTCAGCCTTAAGCTTGCTTTGAATCCGCTCAATCACCTGAATAATTGGCAATTCTCGGGCTTCAAGAATCCATCTATTGAACTCCTCAATATTAGAGGACAGATGACCATACCGCGTCCCTTCAAAATATACTAGGGCCCACTGAGAAGGATGAAATTGCTGTAACCATTTAGCAGCTTCGGGAGAGACCTCCTGTATTTCAGCCATTTTTTCTTTAAATGCCATAGTTGTGGTGGCATATGCAGCCTTCCACAGAAGATGGACAAGCCTAGAGTTCTTGAACTCTTTGCCAATGCTTTCACTTAAGTGATGCATGCAGAATGCATGAGAAGAATTTGGGAACTTCCTTCTTACTGCATCCATAATGCCCTTCTGCCCATCTGACAAAAATATTATTTGTGGCATGCTCTCAGTATTCACCTCTAGTGCCTGATGCAACTCAGAAAGGAACCACGTCCAGCTGTCCTCATTTTCAACATCGACAACTCCAAAAGCAAGTGGAAACAACCCACCATCAGCATCCAAAGAAGTCGCTGAAAGCAATGTGCTAAGGTATTTGCTTTTCAGCTGGATTCCACCAAGTCCAACAATGGGCAAACAACCATTAAGGAAACCATAAATAGATGCATAAAAGGAAACAAAAAGCCTCTGAAAGCGGTTATCTGTACCCGTTGTGAACACCTCTGCAACACTTCCAGGATTGGTTTTCTTTATCTGTTCACAGTATGAAGGAACTAGGCAATATCCTTCTTCAGAAGAGCCATAAATGGCTGCAAGTCCCCGTTCCTTTGCACGCCAAGCTTGCTTATATGGTATAGTTATCCCATATTGTTTATGGATGTCATGTAAAATATCTTTTGGTTTATAATTGATGTTATCTCGCAACCTTTCTTCTATGAAACTCGCAATCCAATCAACAGAAGCCTGGTGGTGACCATAGTTTGCATTTCTCCCACAAGTATGTGTCCCTTCAAGACTTCTTATAATAAATGTTGGGGCATTAGGGAGCTTGACAGCACGAATCCGCCATGGACAGCCATCTGAGGCACATTTAGCAAAGTAGCGAATCAGGTCACTTTTAACAACATGAAGCTCAAAATGCTGTGCAATAGCAGCTTCTTTAATTGCATTCCGGAATGCCTTCACATCAGGGAATTCTTGACCAACAACAAAAGTGTGGTCTTCCATACAATCAAGGTTTTAGCTGTTAGCTTCTATGAGGTAATAATCAAGCACTCAAACCTGTAATAAACTAATAACAGCATCATTTCTCTACTATACACAAAGGGGCTTCTTCTTTAAAATAATCTGCAATAATCCAGCAAAAACTTTATTACACATAATCAGAAGGCACTGGTCTCTGTAAACAAATAAACAAGGATCATCAGGCAAGTAGAACTTTACAAAAAGACAATGATAACTAAGAGACAAATTATTGCACCATAAATATTATCAATTAATGTATAACCAACTCCATGTTAGGACACAGAATTACAGACACAAATACAGGTATATTTGTCAACGAAGAACGACTTCCATGCCTTTTCCTTCTTTATACAAGTGCCTACTTGATGATTTAGATTTGCATTTTGCAAACATATATTCATTGCTATAGACCTATAGTGTTGTCACAGCGCAACACCAGGCTTATCAATGAGTTCCATTGTGTCGCATTTTTGCATACCACACATCATGGCTATGATCGTAGAAAATTCAATAATCTGGCATTAGTATTGCAATTTCAACCATAACTACATGCTAATCATTATAAAATCGAGAACATGATATTATAAGTATGATCCAAGTTCCAATTGCCAGAGGCAGCTGTTACTTAAATCACTGCCAGAGGCACATGTTAAGTGAAAATCCTTTGTTGCAACAGATTGTAAACAAAAATAAATATAAATAAAAGTGTTCAAATAATTTGCATACAAGTTTACAACATGAAACAGCTCAAGACACCCACAAGGAAGCAATCTTACAAAATTAAAAGGTAACAGAATTATTAGAAGAAAAATTCAATGTTGACTTCATCCCAGTTCATAAAAAACGGAAAAATTTTCAAGTAGGAACGTAGAAAACTCAAAATCCGAACATGTAGTTCTTGAGGTAGGGTGGAATGAAAAGAAAGAGAAACAGAGGCAGTTTGATTACCTAAAGATGAGAGGAAGAGAGTGTCCAAAGAGTGAAAGAGTCAGATCCGATGCCATATCAGTGGAATGACACAGACAGAGACGATGGTGGAGATGAACAGCTTGGGTATTCTGACGAAAGGTTAGGGTTGATTGAGTCACTGAGGCAGGGGTGTTACTGTCACTTCCAGATTGAAAGCAGGGGTATTTCTGACACGCCAAGTCAGACAAGATTGGAAATGTTTTTTTCTTTCTCCTTTTATTTTTGGGTAAATTTGAAACCGAACGTATACAATTTTGCCTCTTGGCTTCGGCCCTGCTAAGGTGAGGAGTAACTAAATCTCTCACCATAAACCACCTATTTTTGGGTTTTTTTTTATTAAATTGGTGTTGTTTTAAAAATTATTTATCAGTTTGGGATCCTTTTGAAACAAATTATCAGTGCAGGTCCTTTTTGATACGGTAACATTTTTTTGCCTGACAGGGAAGGAGGCACCACTCTGATTGACGCCTCCCAATTTTTTTTAAAAAAGTCAAAGGTGCCACTGACAGTGGTGCTTCCCTTTTTTTTATTAAAAAAAAAAAGTAAAGGCGCCACCGCCAATGGTGCCTCCCATTTTAAAAAAAAACAAACGTGAGGTTTATGAAAGTTGTCTTTTTTAAAAAAAGACTTAATGCAAAAAACATGACAACATGCAAAAACAAAATTGAAGAACCTTCAAAAAAAAAAGTGCCTCACCAGAATAATGAATTTTCATTAAGGATATTTTCATTAAGAATATTTTCATTAGAATTCAGTAGAATATTTTCACTAAGAATATTTTCACTAGAATTCACTAATGAAGGACGTAGTACCTGAGGGTAAGGAGCTAATGCCACATAAGATTCAGTTTTGCACTGCGGTTGACTCCCAGGCAGATATGAGGGTTACAATTCTCAACTATAGTTGTCATGTACGTGATTAGGTTGATTGTCAGTATAAAATGGTGATTAGCGTCATTGTTACTCTTCATAAATAATCACCATTAAATAATCACTAATTATTATTTTACTCATAAAAAATGCAATTGATTTTAGAATTGTACAGAACTGGTTAAGAACCAATCAGACCGGTCCAGAGCCAGTAAAATCGATCAAAAATCGGTGGTGAAAAACGATATGAACCGTTCATTTTTTTCTTCATTTTTTTCCCATTTTCCATTTTTTAAATTATTACAATATTAATAATTATTTTACTAAAAATATTTTTAGATGATGTTAGAAGTTAGATTTTTCATTAGGTGATATACTACTATTTTTTAAAAAAAGCAATGAAGTAGTCTTCCAATAAGTTGGATCTGTACAGGAAAAAGCCAAAATAATAATAATAATAATAATAATAATACTAACAGGGAGGTGAATCCTAAATATAAGCAATCACATAACAAAGTCACCATTCAAAAGGTAGTAGGCTATAGGCTACTAGTAGGGAGGTGAATCCTGGATATAAGCCATAAGAAAGTCACCCTTCAAATGAAGTAGGCTACTGGCTTTTATAGAAAAATTTACATATTATATACATCAAAACCTTCGTTTGATAGGCTACTAGGCAGTAGCAACTGAACAAAACAACCTAATCACGTACATGACAACTATAGTTGAGAATTGTAACCCTCATATCTGCCTAAGAGTCAACCGCAGTGCAAAACTGAATCTTATGTGGTATTAGCTCCTTACCCTCAGGCACCACGTCCTTCAATAGTGAATTCTAGTGAAAATATTCTTAGTGAAAATATTCTAGTGAATTCTAATAAAAATATTTTTAGTGAAAATATCCTTAGTGAAAATTCGTTATTCTGGTGAGGCACTTTTTCTTTTTAGGTTCTTCAATTTTGTTTTTGCATGCTGTCATGTTTTTTGCATCAAGTGTTTTTTAAAAAAGGCAACTTTCATCAACATCACGTTTGTTTTTTTTTTTTTTAAATGGGAGGCGCCACTGTTTTTTTTTTTTTTAATAAAAAAGGGAGGCACCACTACCAGCTGCGCCTTTGACTTTTTTTTAAAAAAAAATGGGAGGCACCAGTCAGAGTGACGCCTCCCCCCTGTCAGGCAAAAAAATGCCACCATGTCAAAAAGGACCCCCCACTGATAATTTGTTTCAAAAGGACCCCAAACTGATAAATAGTTTCTAAAATGACACCAATTTGGTCAAAAAGCCCCTATTTTTGACCCTTAGATATATTAAAATAACAATTGACTGGTTAAGATTGAAATTTGATAAGGGGTAAACAGGTCAACCAAAAAAATAAAAATGACACTTTTATCCTTGCTCCTTCATCCCATCTCATCGTCACCGGAAACACAGGCTCACCCACATGCTAATCGATCTGTCTGAGTTATTTTTAGTGGCCAAGACAAGTGTTGCAGAGCAACTTTCCCCTGCCTCTTCCTCCTCCTCTCTATTCTCTCCTCCGTGATTTTCTTTTCCTGCAACCCTAAGGAATTTTCTCGAGAAAAGTGTGATTCGAAGATGAAGGTCAGCAAGGAATCTGGGGAACACATATAAGAGAACAAGGTTGCCGGCGTCGCCGTTTTGAATCATGAAGACGACGATTAGACTTTGAGGCAGGAGAAGACGACGATGATGAAGACGAGGAAGAAAGCAATGACGACGTCAAGGATGAAGGTGAGGATGACGATGACAACGCAAGAAGAAGGCAATGGCGCCGTCCATTATCTCCCCTTGCGTTTATGATGCCAAGATTGAACCTTTTTACTATGTGATTAACATGTCCAATGCATTTGTTTCCCTCCTTCGCTACACAGACACCCTTTTTGCGTATCTGATAATGGCTTCTCTATCTGGCATAGTTAAACAAGGACATTAGGTTGTGGCTGGATCTGCAATGCTAGTAAGGGGTGGTAGAGTAAGAGTGGCGTTTGAGAGGAGGTTCTTGGTGTAGGTGGTGATAGATGAGTTGGTGGTGTTTGGGGGGTAGGGGTAAAGAGGGGTTTTAGAAATTTAAAACAAAAAGAAAAAAAAAATCCAGTTCTTTACTTGCTTACGGGTGATTCATGGGTGAGGGAGTTATTTGCTCACTCACCTTAGAAGCCACCATTTCCTTTATAATTTCATTAATTTGACACTATCCTCGTATGGTTTCTTTTAATTAAAGAAAATCTCTAAAATGAAAGCAAGTAAAAATATTTTCATTTTACCAATGTGTGTTGGTACAAGTGAAAGGTGTGACGCCTCCAAATCCCTAAAAATTATATTTTAATTATTAGCTTATTATTTATGTTATTCGCGATTAAGCTAGTTGGATGCAATAAATAAAAACGAAACGTGGGAATTTTTTTTTAAAAAAAGAAAAAGATATACATGATGAATGGTTTAGAAAATGGTCCCACATATCTCCCTTACATAATAACGTCATAAGTTTTGGAGCCATAAGAAAAGTCTAGAAAAATAAATGCTTAATTGCATTTTTGGTCCCCAAGTATCACGATTGTGCGATTTTGGTCTCTCGGGTTCCAATTGCAACAATTGGGTCCCCCAGGTATTACGGTTGTGCAATTTTAGTCCCCAAGGTTTTAATTGTACCAATTGGGTCCCTCAAGATTGCGATTGTGCAATTTTAGTCATCTTGATATCACAATTGTAAAAATTTTAATGTCGGTAGCCTATGTGGCACATATGAGACTGATTTGGCACTTAATGAGATCGGCTTGGTAGCTTACATAATGTAACACCCCGATTTCTGTGTTTTTCTGTAGCAGTAAACACATGTGTTTCTATATTTATTTTTGGTAAAATCCAGAGAGTGATTTTAAATAAACTAAAATCATTTTCTTGTGTTCCCTTACCGTAGGAAGTCACTGCTGGTACAAGTTTACTGAGCAGAAAACCTAATTTTGACCCGTGAACGAAATGGTCCGTGTTTTTGGCATGTTTCCAATGGTTTTAGTTATTCTTGAAAAATTTTGTTCGGAAATAAAATATAATATTTTATCCGAGCAAAATCTTCGGAAATTACGATCGGGAACTTGAATCGGGCAAACAACGAAGCAGAATGGAGAGCTGAGAAGATTGAGGTGACTTGTTGGAGATGGAATGACTTGATGATTGATGGCTCAAGTCACATCAAAGAGAAAACATCATTACACTTTTTGAATATATCATATTTTAATCCTAAAACTCATTTTCTCTAACTTTCTCCAACCAAACACACCTTAACCAAACTTGGAGCCCAAGTCCTCACTCTTCCTCCCTCCTCACGGCACCCACACCCTCCTTGCCTACATATACATTCTTCATTTTCAACTCATCACTTTACACTCTAAAACCAAGCTTCCTACTACAAAGACTTCATTGATTTTCTTCAAGTGTTCATGCTCTCCATTCATTTTCTTCAAGCTTCAAGGGTAATACTCTATACTCTTACTCATCTAAGTTTTTTCCTTCTCATATTTGTTGAGTTTAAGCCATGTGTTTCCATTTAACATTCTTAGATCTAGAACTTCTAAAATCTCTAGAAATTAGTAGAAAAATCCTTTTGAGTTGAAACTAATTTCTATGGACTCCTAATGACTTCTATATTGTTCATCTAAGAGCTTGCATCAAACAAAAATTTCCTTCGCTATTTTCCTAACAAGGCCGAATCTAGGTATTTGTGGAGCAAAGAAGTTTTGTTCCAACTTTTGTTAAATGATCATTGATTTGAACTCTTTTGTATCTTTAGTTGTTAAATCCAAAAGCTTGAAAAGTTTGAAAATTTCTAGCCTATTCTACACCTCATGGCCGAAACCCTAAGTGTCTAAACTTAGTGGAATTTTTGTTCAATCCTTGTTAAATGATCATTGTTTATGAATCTCTAATACTTAAGGACCAATAATCCATGAGTTTGAGAAATTTTGAAATCTCTAACCCTATTTTCATGATATGGCCGAACCTATGCCTTAGGTAGAGAGGATGTTTTGGTGGTTTTAACTTGTGTTATGTGTTGGAATCTTTAGACTTCCGTCGCGAAGCAAGGTGAGGAAGATCGTAGCACTCAACAAAGAACGAAAGACTTTGTTTGCCTTGGAATCAAGTAAGGGGAGCTTACCTGAATAGCTATATGTTATTAATTGTGGTTTGTTGAGTTGTTTTGAGTTTTATTGTGATTTCCTGAGTTTATCTGATGTGGTTAAAATTGTCTGTTTTACATATCTGAGGTTGATGATTTATTTGTAGAAATGTGTTATAGCTTTGAGATATGGCATGAACTGTATTATTTGAAATGATGTTGATGTGAAAATTACATTGTTGTGGATTGTTGTCTGAGAAGTTGTCTGAGAAGCCTGACATTCGTCAGTGCTCAATCAATTATTGAGATAAAAGCCTTAAAAAGCCTAATGAGGAATTTTGACAATGATAATATTTATTTGATGATTCCTTTGAGAAAAGAGAAAGTAATGGATAATTACAAGGATGAAATCGTAAAAATATTTCAATACGTTATTTTTTCAAAATGTAGATGAAAAGTTATTTTAAGAAATTTGTGTATCAATTTCTTTTAATGAAAGAAGAAGAATAAGAATAGAATTGAGAAAGAAATACATTTTAGTATGTTATCATTTTTAAGAATGAAGTGGAAAATTATTTTAAGAATTAAGTGTTAAAATATTTTAGAGCTAGAGGGAAATCTTTTCTTAAAATGATTTTAGTATAAGTGGAAACAATTTTAAAAGTATGTTTTATGAAGGAGAATTTTTAGGAATGGTTGGCAATATTTTTGAAAGGGATTTGAAAGGATTTTAACAATGTTCTAAAGATGGTTTGGAAGAAAAAGAAGGATTTCAAAAGAAAATTGGTTTTTTTATAACTTAGCATTTTACAAATGAATTTCCAATGAAAAGAATTTCTGGAAAAACCTACTCTTGCAAATATTTCGGCAAGCTTGGATAAGTTGCTGAAGTTTCGATTTGTATTTGTGTTTCACTGAATGAAAAAGAATAAATACGTTGGGAAGTGAATCTAGTATACGAGACGTCAGAATACTAGTGTTCTGTAATTTACGCGTAGATCTTTGATCCGTGTCACGTTGTTGTGGACTGTGGGTCCTAATCACGTTGTTGTGGACTGTGTGTCCTAATCACGTTGTTGTGGACTATGTGTCCTAATCACGTTGCGATAAACGTTATTAATGGTGAATGTTGTTTTCTATGACCACAAGCCTAAGACTAGTGCATTGGTTTAGGGTGTTGTGATTGAGCACTCGGACTTCGTGTCCCGTGTTGATGTTGAAGAATCTTAAAGTTAAAGATTTTATGAATAGTCGTTAGCCTTTGAGCTTCGATAAGGAAATAATGTACACACAGATAAGCTTTGAGAATAAAATGATTTTTACATACATTTGTTTGGCAGACGTGCCATGTTGCCCAGTTAGAAATCATTGAGTCATGTGTTGGCCAATGAATTTTGGGGAAATACGCCCATGAACTACGATAACCATTGGTTGCTGAGTGATATGCCAATGCGTGGACAGAAGTTTCCAGTTTATCGTAATGACAATTGAGATGTCATAATTTGTGCGCAATAACCATTGGCAGCTGAGTGATCTCCAGTGAGTTACAAAGGTGTTGGACATTGGATTCTTTTCGTTGACAATGATCCATGTAAAAAGCTTGATCAGCTTAAACGAAAAATGAAGTTGGTATCTCATGAGATTATGTTAGAGCCTGGATATTGAAGTGTTATGCATATTTTTATAAAAACCATGACTGGTCGGGCATGAGACCCCTTGATATAATACTGTCTATTTTCAAGAAATTTTATGATATATGACTTTACATGTTATCTGATGTTTTGTGTTGTGCATGTGGTTATCGTGTTTAAATCCATATATTGGTGTCTCACCCTTACAAATATATCAGGTTTCTTCTGGTCTCGTCGTTGTACCTCGGTACTCTAATACGGATGGTGCAGAGGAGTTTTCCTAAGCCACTCAGAGAGATCTAGAGGTTTGAGGAATTATTTGATCATGGAATGGCCACAGGGGTCCTTTCAATAAATGTCTTGTAGAAGAGACTAGCTTAGGAGTCTTGGTTGGGTTATGTATGTGAAAAGTCGGTAAAGGTGGTATTATACCTCAGTTTTTAATTTAATTTTGTTCCTCTTTTCTTTAAAATTGAAACTTTTGAGAGAAGTTGTATGTCGTGGTGACTTTGTTATGAATGTGATTTTACTATTTAGATGTGTGTATCTTGGTATTTAAGAGATATCCGCAGAAGAAAATTTTTATACCCCAATTTTCTGACTTAAGAGAAAATAACTTTCCGAAAACAACCAGCAAATTACTTTTTAATTTATTTCCGCACGTGTTCCAATGTAATGCCCAGGGAGGGTGTTACACATAACATTCCTATGTATTAATTAAAGTGCGAGATGTTAATAATGCCATATAGGAATGTCATGTAAGTTGCCAAGCCGACCTCACTAAGTGTCAAATCAGTCCCACGTGTGTCACATAGGCTACTAGCATTTAAAATTGCATAATTGTGATATCTGGGGACCAAAATTACACAATCGTGATACTTGAGGAACCCAATTGACATAATTGAAACTTGAGGGACTAAAATTATACAATCATAATACTTGGGGACCCAGTTGTCGTAATTGAAACATGAGGGACCAAAATCGTACAATCATGATACTTGGGGGACCCAAAAGTGCAATTAAGCCAAAAATAAAAAATAAACAGGGTTTCATGTCGGCCACAAAATAAAAACATAAAAGAACAAGCGAGGAAACAAATCCTCATACAAAACATAACGGCGACTAAACGACAAGGACTCGATCCTACTTTGTCGATATTTCAATTGCAGTGTTTCATACATCGGCATCTTCCCCATCGTCTCTTATGTGGATCTTGACTCTCATCCATCTGGTCATCCTGAATGGATCCTTCACAGCATATGACTCAGAGATCCACTAGTCCCCAGAAGGTGAACACCTTAGTGTCGTGGTTGATCTCCCATCGGCCCGCCAGCAGATTCACCTCCACTCACTCCTTGGGGTCCACATACATAAGGTTGATTGTCTATGAAGAGAGAGAAGAGAAAAAATAAAATAGAAGAGTAGGGGTGAGAAATCGCCAATTTCTCAGTAGGGTAGGAGCCCACAAATAGACGTGCTTTGTCCTCACTCGCACACCGTCAAACACATACAGGGTTTACACTGATACACAAGCACATCAACACAATCACACATGTACAACCAATACAGTCAATCACATGGATCACATTATCCTAGACATATACATGATGCATGCTCGAGAACACCATTCTAGACTCTTACACCTATGTGCAATGCATGCATGTTGGGCCCAAGATCTTACTGCGGCCTCCACAAGCATTCACCTTTACTCGGCGGCATGCGACATCCGTAGGCACTCACCTTTACTTGGCGGGCTCTTCACATCCCTGTGCGGCATCGCATCCCATTGCGATATCTTCCCCGACAAGATTTACTCATCACCGAGATGGGACATGCATATGTATGCATGTATGTACAACCAACAACAGCGTTATCATTATTATTATCAATACGTGGTGAGAATTTTTCTTGGCCACACAGGCTCACTATCATCCTTTGCCACACAGGCTGATAATGCAACACATAGTTGCATCCATCATATTCTCACACTTATTCATCAATTACAAGGTTGCCCTACATACTATGCATACTTATTTATTTACAAGGACCATTTATTTTTCTGGATTAAACCAGTATTTTTAAATTATTTTTCTTGAATATTAAATTATTATATCATTAATTATTAATTAATTAATTAATTAATATTTAATGTTTAATTAATATTTAATTTCAAATTAAGTAATAATTTTTTAAAATAATTAAATAATTATTTATTATAATTTATTACTTATTTAATTTATAATTAATTTCCTAATTATTTAATTAATTAATTATTTAATTAATTAATTCTGAAAATATCTTGAACTAAACCACTTATCACTTTTTCTGAAAGTCACGTGGTTTTACAACCATGGTTTTCACATATCCAAGGTGGTTTACACTTAAATCATCAAAATGACTTTTAGGTTAAGGAAGGTGTGTAGATTATGCTATTTTGATAAGGTAAAGGACTTGCCACATGACACCCATGCATGTGGAGTCAAGATTTTATCTTTTATCCTATCCTTTGTGACACATGGCGTTTAGGCTAAGGTCACTTGGGATTAAATTATCTTTACTTGGATTAAGGTTTATCTTTTATGGATTCCCAAATTGACATTTGACACAAAAACATGGGTCACTTAGATTTCCTTATCTTTTATTTAGAATTTGAATTATCTTAAATGCCTCGTATTTTGTGCATAGAGTTTGAAAGGATCAAACTCGTAGTTTCAAGTTCTTAGCTTTGAACTTAGCCAAAATCTCTATGAAGGTGTTCTTAGTGTTCTTGAAACCTTGTTGAACTACACTTATTCCAAAATCATCTTTCACATATGTTTTGATCCAACATTTAATATCATCATCTTAACACATATTTATGGTGTAACATCCTGATTTTCGCATGAGGGTATATGTTAATATGGATGCCTAGTTATTATTGTTGTTGTTGTTGTTGTTGTGTTGTTGTTGTTGTTGTTGTTGTTATTATTAATGAAGTTAGCATTGTTATTAATATAATTGATAATGTAATTGTGATTAGTGTGGTAGTATTTTAATACATATACATATATATATGTATGTATATATTATTACATATGATAATATGTATATTAATATATGATTATTTGCATTAATATGAGATTGTGTCTATTAATGTGTGATTTTATATGAATATATGATTTTGTATGTGATTTTATATGCTAATATATAATATGTGATTTTATTAATAATAAGTGATTAAAAATGATATTACGAGATATCGTGTGATTTAGTATTTAAATCGAGATAGTGTAACTCTTAGTAGTCCCCCAATCAATCAGATTTGAGTTCTTGTTTTTTTTTTTTTTTTTTTTTGATATAAGATTTGAGTCCTTATTAATATATGAGAGTCCTCTTTTGGTTATTTCTTAGGATCTTATCATAATTTCCTAAGGATTCTATCTAGAAATAACTACCAAATCTATATCTAAACTTCCATCGCACTTTTGACCATGTTAGAGTCCGATTTAGGATTTGATCGTGAAATATTAACTTGTAGATATTTATCTAAGCTTTCTAACGACACAAAGAACGCCTCAATCGGATACTTGTAGCTCAAGATATATACAAAATACGGATCTGTTCACAGTTTGGGCTAAAATAGGAGCCTGTTACGCCCTAACTTGTTTTTATACCATAAGACTCGACCTAAACCTTATTTCCCACGATTCAAGACTCAGAAAATCTGCCTCCCTTCATATCATGGGTTTTTCTTTACTTTCTCTTAAGAATTCTTGAATGAAATTGCCCCCGTTCATCGTTCTTTGCCGTTTTTGGCCAGAAGAACATCACTGACGATACACGCTTTTTTTAGTGTTGACTTTATCCTTTTGTTTCTGAATTTTGGGCTGCAAACAAGGTAAAATTTTGTGTGCCTTGTTCTCCTTATTTTCCCCATTGAGTTTCTTGATTTAGAAGCTTAATCCATGTGTTTTCATTGTCGTTCTTGAGGAAGTGATCAAGTGTTTGTGAGACGAGACTCAAATGGACATTTTCTCCACTTCTCGTTTCTGTTCTTTATAGTCTCAAGGTAAGCTATACTTCTTGTTCTCTTTATCAATGCTCTCTTGGGTTTAAGAGTTGTGGTCCTCTTTGTGAACTTTTCGTATTTGCAATGGTAGGAACCAGTGAAGGAGGCTTGGATTCGACACTTTTATTCCTTCAAGGCTTGCGGATTTGATTGAGGTATGGGGAGAAGGGATAGTATGAAAATGTAGGCATTGGGGGTAGCGTAAGATGAAGGGTTAACTCATGACCCTATTTGTTTGCTATTTTCTTAAATGATATTTGTTTGTCATATAACTATTGTCAATATTCTCTACTTGTTGGCATTCTTTAATTGCAAACTATTATGATGATGTTATTGCCATAAAAGAATGATGATGTTGTTATGTTACAAACGAGTGTTTGTTTGTTAAGGCTATTATACCAACGTTGATGTTAATAAGACTATAATTAAATAATAGGGCTTATTATTGATGTTAAGACATTAAAAGATGTTAACAATGATGAATGAAAGTAAAGGATGTTTTCCCAATGTTCATAAGACATGAACCGTAGCAAAGAGAAGTGAGATTATTGCTTAAAGGCTTAGTTAAGACCCTAGGATTGATTCTTGAGTGTTTTAGGGACATTAATAATGAAGGTGGAATTAAAGGATTAATTCCCCAATAAGTACAAGACATGAATATTAATTAAGAGTAATGAAACTGATATGGATGGTTAGTAAAAGCCAATAGGATTGGTCTTCAAATGCCCTATGAAGCTTAGCAAGGGTTTTTCGACCCTTCTGCCCAAAAACAGTACGACCATGTGCCAGTGAGCATGGTTGTGCTCAATAGTTAGCACGCCCGTGCTTGACTTAAAATTCAGCATGCCCATGCTTGACTTAAAAGTCAACACTAAACAGAACAGAACGCAGAAACATGAAACAGGGGTGTTTCACCCCAAATATCCTCAATGATGTAATAAGACACCAAACGAAGTAAAGGCAAGCTAGATAACTCAATGAAGACTCAATGAAGATAAATAAATAACAAGCAATAAGATGTTGTACCTTGGTAGCCGAGTGGCTAAGGGGGCCTTGATGCCTATTGGTCAAGGTGTTGAGCTTTGGTGCTAATTGGCCAGAGTGTTAAATGATGTTGTACCTTGGTAGCCTAGTGGCCAAGGGGACCTTGATGCTTAATGGTCAAGGTGTTGAGCTCTGGTGCTTAATGACCAGAGTATTAATTAAAATATTAAAGACTAAAAGATAATGTTGAACCTTGGTAGCCTAGTAGCCAAGGGGGCCTCGATGCCAAGTGGTCGAGGTGTTGATGGTGATAAAACTTGGGTAGCCTAGTGGCCCAAGCGGAGGTGGTGATTGTTTGATTGTGTGTTGCGTTGCTCACGCATTCATGCATCGGAGATGTTAGTGGGATGTTCAACATAGGGGAGGTCTTCCAAGAGTAAGGCGATTTGGCCATCCGCGGTGATCTAAGTGATCTGGCCCCTCGTGGTGGCATAATCCAACCCATCAATCTTGAAGGGATGGCAGAAGATCAACCTGCTTATAAGCCTCTTTATGAGTACACTCTTCCTAACTTGGAGGATTGTACTTCTACTATTGTGAGGCCTTCCATCACGGCCAATTCATTTGAGATCAAGACATCAGTTCTTCAACTGGTGCAACAAATCAATTTGATGGGAGTGCACACCAAGATACTCACAGGCATATCACTCATTTTTTGGCGGTATGCGACGTTACAAAGTGTGTTGGAGTTTCAGACGATGCCTTTCGCTTGCGACTATTCGCTTTTTCTATCCAGGATAGAGCACGCGATTGGTTAGATTTTAACTTGGATCGCGGAAGTATCACTACTTGGGAGGACATGGCTTAGAAATTCCTCACAAGATTCTTTCCTCCTCAAAAAGCGGCACAATTGAAAATAGCCGTTAATTCTTTCAAGCAACATGATGATGAGACTTATAATGAAGCTTGGGAGAGGTATAATGTGCTTTTGAGGAGATGTCCATCTTCATTCTTTGACTTGGTATCAAAGGGTCAGCACTTCTTCAATGGTTTGAGAGGTCGCTACCAGATGAATTGTGATGCCGCAGCTGACAGTTCTTTCTCTTGCAAGTCAGCGGAGGATACATGGGCTTTATTGGTGAAGATGTTAAGGAATGAGTACAACCGTAACATGCATCAACCTACTAGTTCAGCTCATCCAAATTCAACTGGGCTTAGTGCAACATCCATTGAAGGCCATTCTTGAGTAGAACACACTTCTGAAGAAGCAGAATGAGGCACTTACTAGCAAGATGAAGGTGAATGCAGTGCGGGAAGAATTGCCTCCGGGGTGTATTTTTGCAATGGGGATCGTGACACTGAATGTTGTCCGAGTAACTATTCTCATGAGCATGTGGACTTATGTCACAACTTCTATGACACAGTGCCACAAAGCAATGATTATCCAAGGAATAGGCAGAATAACTACCATCATGGGCAAGGTTGGAATATCAGGGGAGATCATCCGGGTTTTTCTTGGAGCAACACTACTGGTGGTTTGGCCAGACAATAACAACAACAACAACAACAACAGCAACAATGTCATAATCAAAGGCAGAACTATGGGATTCAACAGCATGATATTCAACAAGCCCTCCTAAGAACTAATCATTTACAGATCACGGATGGGAACAGGAAACCTTGGGAGTTGGTTCTTAAGAAGACTAGTGCAGCCATTGAGAAGTTAACAGTGCACACAGACACAACCATTAATAAGTTAGCAACTCATACAGGTGCAGCGATTCAGAATCTTGAGACTCAGGTAGCACAGCTTGCAAAGTAGTTGAATGAGCATTTTCCAGGCTCTTTTCCAGGTAATACAGAGAACAACCCCAAGAACCAATGCAATGTCGTATCAACTCAAAGCGATAAGGTGTTGGAATCAAATGGGGGTACAACTAGTTCTCCTGAAGCTGTAATTCCAGAAGTACCATAGGTAGAGACAGAGCAAGCTAAGGAAGAAAAAGCAGCTAGTGAGAAAGTACTGGAGCAAGAGGGGAGGTTGAAATTAGTGGATGAAGAATTCCGAAAGAAGAAGTGGATTGAGGCCAAGGATCTCCCTCCTTACATGAAGGTACTATATCCAGAGCGGTTGAAGAAGTCCTTGCAAGATAAACAGTTCAACAAGTTCCTTGATGTCTTCCGTAAGCTTCAAATCAACATTCCATTTGCGGAAGCCTTGGAACAAATGCCATCATATGCTTGGTTCATGAAGGAGCTTCTCTCCAAGAAGCGGAAATTAGT
Source organism: Echinosophora koreensis (assembly GCA_035048595.1). Classification (NCBI taxonomy): domain Eukaryota; kingdom Viridiplantae; phylum Streptophyta; class Magnoliopsida; order Fabales; family Fabaceae; genus Echinosophora; species Echinosophora koreensis. The sequence continues at coordinate 1,881,975 of JAPCYP010000048.1, read as the reverse complement.
GGATGAGGAAACGGTTGCTTTGATTGAGGAGTGTAATGCAATCCTTCAACGAAAGCTACCTCCTAAGTTGAAGGATCCGGGGTCTTTTAGCATACCATGCACCATTGGAGAGATGACTTTTGGGAAGACACTTTGTGATTTGGGGGCAAGCATCAACTTGATGCCCCTATCTATGATGAGGAAGCTTGGCATTCAAGAGGCCAAGGGTACTATGATGTCGCTCCAACTAGCGGATCATTCTATTAAATACCCCTATAGGGTGGTGGAGGATTTATTGGTGAAGGTGGATATGTTCATTTTTCCGGCGGATATTATGGTGCTAGATATGAACGAAGATGCCGAGATCCCTCTCATATTGGGTAGACTTTTCTTTGCCACTGGGCGTGCATTGATAGATGTACAAAAAGGGAAGCTCACACTTTGGGTGCAAGATGAGAATGTAGTCTTCAATGTCTTTGAAGCAATAAAGCATCCGGTTGAGAAATCTAGTGTGTATAGCATTGATGTGGTGGATCCTATTGTGAAATCCCTTGCCACACAAGAAGCACATGGTTCTACACTTGCAAAAGTGTTGATAAAATCCCATGTGGATGATGAAGATGGGGAATTTTTGGAGGATGCTTAATTTTTGGAATGTTTGGAGGCATTGCCAATTATCCCCAAGGAAGAATGCCAAAAAGAAGATCTTGACAAGGAAGGAGCGGGACAACAAGACACCGGAGTTGAAGCAACTCCCAGCTCACCTAAGGTATGCATTTTTTTGGGGGGGGGGGGGGGGGGGGGAGCATCACCCGGTCAACATTAGTAATGCTTTGAAAAAGGATGAAGAACACAAGCTCTTGAGAGTTCTTAGGGAACACAAATCCGTCATTAGGTGGAAGATTTCATATTTAAAATGTATAAGTCCATCGTTGTGCATGCACAAGCTCTTGATGGAGGATGATTATAAACCGGTGGTACAACCAAAAAGACAGTTAAATCCCATCATGAAATAAGCGATGCACAGAGGTGATTAAACTTTTAGATGTCGGAATCATCTATCCAATCTCGGATAATAATTGGGTTAGCCCAATTCATGTGATCCCAAAGAAAGGTGGCACAACTGTGGTAGGCAATGAGAACAACAAGATGATACCAACTAGGACCGTCACGGGATGGAGAGAGTTTCTGTGGACTATAGGAAGCCAAATGATGCAACAAGGAAGGATCACTTCCCTCTTCCCTTCAATGATCAAATGGTTGAGAGGTTGGTCGGTTATGAGTACTATTGCTTCTTAGATGGATATTTTGGCTACAACCAAATTGTGGTAGATCCAAAAGACCAAAAGAAGACGGCCTTCACAAGTCCCTATGGAGTCTTTGCTTATAGGAGGATGCCTTTTGGATTATGCAACGCTCCAGCGACTTTCTAGGGGTGCATGCTCTCTATCTTTTCAAACATGTTGAAGAAATTCATTGAGGTATTCATGGACGACTTCTCGGTTTTTGGGACATCCTTTGACAATTGCTTGAAAATTTTGGCTTGTGTGCTAGAAAGGTGTCAAGAGACCAACCTTGTGCTTAATTGGGAAAAATGTCATTTCATGGTTCAAGAATGCAGTGTGGTTTTAGGGCACAAAATCTCCCAAAAGGGGATTGAAGTGGATAGGGCCAAGATAGAGTTGATCGAGAAGTTACCCTCACCAACAAATGTGAAGAGGGTGAGGAGATTCTTAGAACATGCCGGCTTCTACCGACGTTTCATCAAACACTTCTCCAAAATAGCGAAACGCTATGTGACCTTCTAGTGAAGGATGTATCCTTTGAATTTAATGTTTCTTGTTTAAATACTTTCAATACTTTGAAAAACATGCTAATCACCGCACCCATAATCACTGCGCCCAATTAGGAACTACCTTTTGAAATCATGTGTGATGCAAATGATTAAGCGGTGGGGGCGGTTTTAGGACAGAGGGTGGAAAAGTTAGCTCATGTGATTTAGTATGCAAGCAAAGTTTTAAATGAGGTACAAGCTAACTATTCCACCACTGAGAAAGAACTCATTGCAGTTGTTTTTGCACTTGATAAGTTTAGATATTATGTAGTAGGGTCTAAAATTATAGTTTTCACCGATCATACGGCCATAAAACACTTGATGACAAAACAAGAGGCAAAACCTAGACTAATTCGGTGGATTATTCTTTTACAGGAGTTTGATCTTGAGATTAGAGACCGGAAAGGTTCAGAGAATGGAGTAGCGGACCACTTGTCATGATTGGTTAATCCCGACATCGCGGAGAGATTGCTAGACATCAAGAAAGAATTTCTCGATGAGCAATTGTTTGCAATTTTTGAAAAGATCTCTCCTTGGTTCGCAGATATGGCCAATTTCAAGTCTTCAAAGGTGGCCCCGCAAGGATTGACCATGCAACAAAAGAAGAAGTTCTTCTCGGATGCCAAGTACTACATTTGGGAAGATCCATTCCTTTTCAAACAATGATCGGATGGATTGTTGAGGAGGTGCATTCCCCATGAGCAAATTGGGAACGTGTTGTGGCATTGCCATAGCTCGGAATATGGTGGACACTTTGGGGGAAATAAGATCGCGAAAAAAGTCCTTCAAAGCGGGCTTTATTGGCCTACTCTCTTCAAAGATGCACGTACTTTTGTGGAAATGTGTGATCGTTGCCAATGGGTTGGAAACATTTTCCTTCTATTACCAATACATATTGGTAGCGGTTGATTATTTGTCGAAGTGGGTGGAAGATACCAACAACAACGGATGATGCGCGGGTAGTCTTGGATTTCTTAAGGCACAACATCTTTTCAAGGTTCGGTGTCCCGAGGGTCTTGATTAGTAATGATGGTGGTTCAAGCACAATATAGCAACTCCTTACCATCCATAAAAAAGCGGGCAAGTTGAAATATTCAACCGTAAATTGAAGCGCATTCTTGAGAAAACTGTCAACTTTTCACGGAAGGATTAGGCAAAGAAAGTGGATGATGCTCTTTGAGCATATAAGACCGCTTTCAAAACACCAATTGGAATATCTCCTTACAACTCAGTGTTTGGAAAGGTGTGTCACTTGCCTGTTTAGTTGGAGCACAAGTCTTATTGGGAAATTAAAGAGCTCAATTATGATTTGAAGAAGGCCGGTGAGAAGAGGCTACTTGATTTGAATGAATTGTCAGAGATCCGCATGCATACGTATGAGAATGCCAGGATTTACAAGGAGCGGACCAAGGCATGGCATGACAAGCACATGTTGCCTAGAAAATTTGAACCGGGGCAATGGGTTCTTTTCTACAACTCTAGGTTGAGACTATTTCCGGGAAAGTTGAAATCTCGATGGGCCGGACCCTTCAAGGTCCATAATGTTTTTCCTCAGGGAGCGGTAGAATTAGAGGGCAATGACCTTGGAGATATCTTCAAGGTGAATGGCCAAAGGTTCAAGCACTACAATGGGGAAGCATTTCAAGAGGATCAACAAATTTTCAAGCTTGACTAGCCCTTAAGGGGCCGTTCCCGTCAGGCTCGGGACGTTAAACAAGCGCTACTTGGGAGGCCACCTAAGCTTTATATCCTTTTATGCATTTATAGAGTCATAAAAACTTAAAAAAATGTCTTCATATAGGTTGCTTAGTTAGAAAATTGCATTAGGAAAGTATTTAAGGCTTAGCTGCATGTAGGAAATAGGGGGCAGGAAAATGTCTCTGGCTCGCCTCGTGAGCAGAGATTCACCCAGCGAGCCAGAGGGATGTTAAAATCCCTATCTCTGGCCCGCCTAGAGAACCAGGCCTCGCCTCGCGAGACATGGAAACTCAGGGAAAGCAATGAACGCAGGCTCGCCTCGCGAACTATAGGTGGCCTCGCGAGCCTGAATGACAGAAACTCAGAGGTCAGAACCTCTTTCTGCCTGGCATCACGAGCTTTGGCTCACCTCGCGAATCTGGGCAGCTTTGAATGGGATGAAAATCCTAGATTCGCCTCGCGATACACTCCTCGCCTCGTGAATCTGGGAAGATGTAAAGGGGCAGTAATCTCCGGTTCACCCCGCTAACCCTTTCTCGCCTCGCTAGTACCCAAAAATAGGGTTTCTTCTGATTTGGGAATTTTTAAGTGCTCGCCTCGCGAGGCTTTCTACCTCATTTGCGCAAAAACAACTCAAACTTCCTCTCATCTTCTCTCTCGGGTGCGAATCAGAACCAAGAAGGGAACCAAGACTCTTTCTCTTTCTAAGCTTTTCAAACTCACCCAATCACTCAAGGTTAACTCTTGACCTCTGTTTATGCATTGAAAGTTGATTTCTTTAAAAGCATGAGTGTCGTTCATCTTTCTCTATTCTTGAAATTAAAAAAAAAAACAATTTTGCAATGAAATTTTGATGAGCAACACTCATGACCGTTACTGATGCGAGAGGTTTAGGAATATTTATTCATGTTGAAAATTTGTGATGAACTGACTATACATGTATTGGGACTTTTCTGGTTTTCAGGTTATGGCTCCTCCCAAGAATGCGGAGAAACAGCCCATTAAGATCAAGAAGCGCCAGTCTGCTCAGAAGGATGAGCAGGTGTTGGCTGAGTGACCTGGTTCCTCATCTAAGGTTGCTCCATCTTCCTCCATTTTCCGATCTCCTACTCATAAGGAGCATTGGGACTTGGTAAGGAAGAAGGATATTGTCCTTGAGAGGAAGGTAGTCCTTGTAGGGAACACCTACTCCATCATCTCTGAGCATATTTCCCGGAGGGGTTGGTGTACTTTGGCGGATCTTCCTTGACGAATTGATATCAAATTCGTCAAGGAATTTTACGCTAATGCCTTCAACCCTAACATAGATAATCCTGGGTGCATCTCTATGGTTAGAGGCGTACCTATCACCTTCACAGAAGAGGAGATCAACAACTGTCTGGGTATTCTGATTACCTGGGTAGGAAGGAGTCAGCATCAGCTGATGTCGGCAATGCAGGCCTTGGCGGGGCCCATTTTGGAGACTTGCTATAGGCCAGGGGCCCAATGGGAAGTAGGGACATCTGGCAACCTACTGAGGTTGAGGAGACAGGATCTTACTCTTGAGGCCCGGGGTTGGTCGGCGTTTGTACCCGCCAACCTGATGGTTAGCTCTCACGAGTCTACCATCACTTTCGCGCGGGCCCACCTCATTTATGCCATCATGAAGGAGAAGAGCATCGATGTTGGGTCCATCATCGCCATGGATATCCATCAGAAGGCGAACTCTAAGAACTTGAAGGAGGTGTTGGCCCACGGATTCCTCATCACTGAGATGCTTACGAGGGCCGGGGTTACAGTGTTTGATGAGGTTGAGAAGGTACCTCGGCAGGCGATTGACAAAGACTACATTCGCCGCCATTGCTACGCTGAGCTAGCAGCTCTTAGGAGGCCAGTGAGACCAGCAGGACAGCCCCCTCAGAGGCCAGTATCAGCGGAGATGGTTTTACTTTTGCAAAACCAACAGGCAGAGAAGAGGTCGCATGAGGTACTCCAGCACTTCTTCCGAGAGATGTCCCTGGCTCAGCAGGAGGGTCGGGTCTCCTTATACCCTTCAGAGGAGGAGTTAGCACCTCGACTTGGGTGGCAGGATTATCCAGAGGACTAGGATGCTGTGCCACAGGGGGGTACCCGAGGGCCCAGATGATGAAGAGGCAGTAGCCCAGGGTGACCCGGTGGATGATATTGATTTTGACCAGTGATCAGGACCTTCCCCATTTTTTTTTTTTGGTTTTTGAATTCTAGCTATTTTTTTCTCATTTGATATGGTTGTATTGATATATAGCTAGAAACTCATATTACTGTGATACTTTGTGCACTGATCTTGATGATTGTATATATTTTGTGGTGCATGTTTATTTTTAGTTATTTTCTTTTTAGTTTTATTTTTAAATTTTTGATTATATTATTGACCAATTTTTATTTGTGAATAATTGGATGCAATTCACAATCTCTCCAGACCACCCCGAATTCCAAAATTCAAAGTTTCGATCCGAGATAGATGAATCCCATTCCCGGAAATTGAAAGCTTAACTCGAGAACAAGGGGAAAAGATTTTATGGGATTCCTATCCCGGATTCAATTCATCTCGTTTAGAGTTTTGTTGTGGTGTAAATGAGTATGTTCGGATTGAGATTCGTAGAGAGATTGAAGAAAGAGAAAGAGACCGTCCGGGCATAAATGGTATGATGAGTTGCTTGCAAAGAAGATAAGGAAACCAAATCAAACCCCATTCCCGGAAGTGGAAAGCTATACCAAGGAGGAGGCATAAAGATGGGATTATTCTTGGTTGGAAACTCTCAAGAGTGTGAATGACTATGCATGGCGATTAATGGAGGCAGCTAGTCTTGCTAAGCTAGCAAAGGAAGGAAATCCGGAAGAGGCAAAACATGCTAATGAGGTCATGGGGTCCGGACCCCCTTGAGATAACTTTTTCTAAACTCAACTCCTTTTCTTTTCTTTTCTTTCCCTTGTCTTTCTTCTTTTCAATTTGTTTGCTTGTTAATAATTGGTCAATAAGAAAAACTATAGTGTCATCGAGTCTGGTTGGTAATTTTGTGGATTAAATTGAATGCAACTTAGTTGAATGCATGAGTTTTTGTGAAAACCATTTTGATGAACCCCTCTCGATGCTTTGGAAGTTTAAATCCCCAAGTGAAAATTGAAAAGAACTTAGAGAATTTTTATTATGATTGCATGATTTATAATAAGTTTGGGGTGAAGGGGTGCACAATCTAGGAATTGTATCTCGGTCAACAATTTACGAAAATGTCCGGGTGAGGAATTGAGCCTCCAACATTATTTGAATTGAGTGATTCACTTTAAGTCGTAATTTCCTGGATTTGCTTGAATCTCTTCATGGTTTGCATATTTATATGTTGCATCATATAATCTAGGAAAATTTTCTTTGAATTAGCTACTTAGCCTAAATGAACCAACCTTGATGCATGTTCCCTAGTTAGCCACATTGAGCCTTAAAGCCTATTATTCTTAATGACCTTACGCTACAAGCCATATCCGGAAAAACCATGTTAACCCAATCTTAGGATTTGGGAGAGCATGAAAACTTAGCAATGTAAGTGTTGTTTGGGAACTAAGTTTGGGGTGGCTACAAAGTTTGTCATGTTATTTTGGATGAGAAAAAGAAAAAGTAAAAAGGTTGAAGCCAAATGCTTAAGAAAGAAAATGATTGCAAAAATGCCAAAAATGGCAAACTGAAAAAGATGTGAAAAGGAAAAGGGTTGTAGCCACCCAAAGTATGAAAAAAAAAAAACAGAGAGTAAGATCAAAAAGTATAATTGCACATTCCATGCTCTCATAAATCTTAAGGACTTAGCCTTAATCCTTTTCATATCTTACCTTGAGCCAGGCCACATTACAACCTTGAAAAGACCTTTTGATGATGCATGCATGTTTTTGTGGAAACTTTGTTGAGATGAAAATCAAATCCAAGAAAAATATGCTTAATTGTGAAAATGAGTGAAAATTACTAACCTAGACAATTGAGTAAATGAGTGAAATACTAAATTCCCTTGTGAGGAAAGCAACTGTTTGAAACTGGTGATCTTCCTTTTGTGTGTATGTTGGATCCCTTGCTTAGAGTAATGATTGCATTGATAATGAATTTTTCTTTGGTTCAAAATTAGATGTATGTGGGGGTTACTATAATGAAACTAGTGCATGAAAGCTCGGTTAAGTTTGATTTGAGTCCATGAATCTTACCTTGTCTTGTGTCTTTTTTATTTTAGTTTGCTTGGGGACAAGCAAAGTTTAAGTTTGGGGTATTTTGATAAGCCTTTAGCTTATCTAGTTTTACAGCTAAAAAGGCTAAGGTTTCTATGCCATTTGAGCAATTTAACCTCGCTAATTACCCAAATTTGGCTTCTTTTGTCCCTAAGCAACGTTTTGAGTTTCTTAGATAAGTTTTGAGATATTTTGTTATTTTTGAATCAATAAAGCATTAAAATGCTACTTTTATGTTTTAGGTTAAAAGTGAAGCTCGAGGAAGCAAGGAAACTTGAAGAAAACAAGCTTAAACGTAAAAAGGAGGTATCGCCCCATAAGATATTGCTCGCCTCGCGAGCTAGAGATGCAGACTGAGCAGGAAAAAGGAACTCTTCAGCCTCGCCTCGCGAGGCAGTGCTCGTCTCACGAGCCAGACATCAGGAATTCTGCAACTTCTCTGTCTCGCCTCACGAAACAGCTCTCGCCTCACGAGACAACTCTCACCTTGCGAAAGTTCAAATTTGAACTGGAGCCAAAATCAAGTGCTCGCCTTGCGAGAACCTGTTCGCCCCGTGAGCGGGTGCTGATTCAGAAATTTATAAATAGCTTGTTTGAGCAGATTGGAGAATCCGGATTTTGACCTTTTTTTATTGTTTTTCTTGGAGCTGCGTCTCTCCTAGTTTTATTAGGATTATTGCAGTTGTAATGAATTTCTTCTTCTCTTTTGATTTGATTTTTATTGCTATTAGGAACTAATCCTTATTCTGAGGAAATGATGAAACCGCTCATGAAGGCGTATTAATTCAAATGGTTGTTTCTTATTCCTACTCTTAATTCTTGTGTCCTAATTCTGATTTTATTGAGTTAATCACAAGGGCCCGTGTTTAGCTAGTCAAACGCGATGAGTCCGAGAAGAGATTCTCCCTTTAGGACTTGGGTTAGGAACATCGGTTGAACATTGTTAGAGATAGAGGAGATTGGTGCAATCATTATAGGGAACCAAGGGCTTAATGAATCTAACTTGTGGGTTGTCGGATAGAGATATAGGCAATTTTCATGTGTAGGTATGTCCTTTCATGCTCGAGAGAGACATTAGGATAATTTAGGGTTTTGGTTGGCAAAGAAATTGAACTTAGGAATAAGAAGTTAATCACTTGGGTAGTATGCATGATTGGGTAGGTGGTTTCGTGACCTTAGATCTGAAACCTTAATTGAATCTCGTTTGTTTGCTCTCGCTTTAATTACTTGATAATTGATAATTGCTTTGATAAATATTTTTATCTCAACAACCTTGATAGCTGACTTGGTCAAATAGTTACGATTTCCTATAAATTTGGTATAATTGGTCGCCAATTCCTGTGTTTGATATCGGTAACTACTTACCGTGTTTTATTACTTACTTTGACCGGTACACTTGCCAAAGTCACATCAAGTTCCACGACGAGAGAGGTTGGAGAGTGGACCCGGCCACTTATCTCTCGTTTATACGGGTCCAGTCATTGTATATATGCGTTTTGGGGAGGTGCCTTATTCATGCATCATCAGAGTTTTCCACCTTGGGCAGTGCCTTCCGTTTCAGATGTTTTGTCATCCACTGCCCAGACCACAGCCACACCCATGGGATGCATAAAGCTCAGAGGTTGTGGGGCCAGTAGGAGTGGTCCTCAGGGGTAATGCACGTCGTAGTCTCCTTTATCAGTAGATGCACCAGTGCCGCCGTGTGTTTATATTAGACAGCAGCGAGGTGACGGCATCAGGACCACCGCAGAGGCCACCATGGAGGGTTTATAGGCACAGACGTGGGGAGAGTCAGGGTAGTACTAGATATCCACACTAGTGCTCATGGAGGCCAGAGCGTCTGTTGTATAAGGGTTGTGTGTGTTGAGCCCATTTTTGATGTATTTTGAGTGGGGCGGGCTCTGTGGAGTGTGCTGAGGTGTTTCCTTTTCTCATATCTTTTATGTATTTTTTCCATTATCAATGTATATCAGTTTGTACCAATGGGGCCCTACTAATGGGGGTGCCCTAGACATGTTTCTTTACATATATGTATATATGGTGTGTGACGTTATCTTTTATGTATTTATTGTTCTGACGTTTTTAATATCTTCATTTTCTGTTATGTACGTTTGACGCTTATAACACGATTAAGGTTTAGTTAATTATGTTTTTATTTATTGGGACATCGGGTGTCTCATTAGTCAACGGGTAAAATTGTTTTCCTCCCATATATACCTGTAGCGGTAATGGAGCATATTCGACAGTAGCTCATGTTGATCGATTAAGTGTGATCGAGATCGTTTGTAGTTAATCTTGAATTAATTAATTAAATAATTATATAATAATGAGTGATTAATTAAGAAGTTAATTAAATCATTCATTTAATAAAAACAGTAATTAATGGCATTATAAGACTCATAATGTCAATTTGTTATGCACTATTAATTAACTTGTGTTAGCCTCATAAGACTACCAAATATTTAACAATTAACAAATGGTTGAATTAATTAATCAAATGATTACAAAATAATGAGTAATTAATTATGAAGTTAATTAAATCATTCATTTCACAAAAAGTGAATAGCTGCTCATGGCGCATCGGGAAGCGTGGACTAAATCAACTATGATTAAAACGGGTTGTGTAAAAAAATTTAAATACCAAAACAGTCAAATATCGAAATAAAATTAATTTTATAAAACAATAATAAAATTAAAAAAATATACTTTCAAAAAAACATTGAATAATTAAAAATAATTTAAAAAATAAATGACGCGCATCGAAAAGAGCCGACAAAATAGACTGTGGTTAAAACGGAGAGTGTAATAAAATTGAATACCAAAATAGTTAAATATCTTAATAAAATTAATTTTATATAACAATAATAAAATTGAATATGTAAATAACTAAATAAATACATAACAATAAAATTAAATTATAGTATGCGATTGATTTTTTTTTTTCCAATGCTTAGTTTATGATGGTTGCTTAATTATATGTTTAATTGTTTGCCAATTCTATCAAAGTTTATGCAAATTATCCATGATAGTTAAAGTTTTATTTTATTTTAGAGTATAATTAATACGTACTTGAGAAAAACCATAGTTTCCCATTCGAGGTTCAATATTATTGAGCATGTATACTCGAGGTCATAGTATCACTCCTTTTATTGAATCTTGAATTGTCCAATTGGGACAGTTTGGGAAGTATCTTTTTGTCCACTGTGATAATAGTTACTTGTTGATTCTCATATGTTAAATAGTTGATGAAATTTCGGTTTGATACATTTCCTTTTGTTCTCCGGGTCCATACTTGATCGTGGTAGATCTGGCCGCGGTCAAGTCATGTACTTGGAGACCAATGAGAAATGCTGCCAAAATTTCGTCAGCTATTCATGAGAAGTAATGAGTAACTAATATAGTACAATGGTAAAGCAGTTTTTTCTCGAATAGGTTAGGGCCATACCATTTTAAGAAAGGGAGCGATTCAGGGCCATAAAACCGTGTTTAAATATACGTCAATTTATCTGAAAATGCAGAACGATGGAATATTATCCCTCAAGCCGTAGTTGGGTGTATGATAGGAACGAGTCTGGAAGACGAGGTCTGAAACAATCATTTGTAGATGGAGTTGAAGAATTTATTTCCAAAGATAAACAACATTGTGATTATGCCGAAGATGGATTTACCGACGGCTTTTTCCATCAGTATTGTGGTAGCCTACCAAGTTTACCGATGGAATTTTCATCGGTAATTACCAAACGAATTTGGGGCAGTCAGAAACACGCCATTATCGATGGTTTTTGGACGTTTCCGACGGCTTTTGTTCATCGGTAATTCGTGGATTTTTTTGTAGTGTTAAATGCATAATGACTTTATGTATGAGTTATATTTGAAGTAAGAGTATTAAAATAAATTTCGTTACATGTATTGAATCAATTGTTCTAGCTAAACAAAAAAACTTTTTGGACATCTACACATTTAAATGTAGAATTGGTATGTGAGGTCCTTATAAAAATGAAATATAACTAATAAGAGAAAGATATAAACTTAAAGAACCAAGAGATATAATAATTTAAGAGCAACATTTTTTTTTTGGTAAACAATTTTAGAGTAACTGACATAGCTTAAATGCTGATAGTCTTCTTTATAAACCACATTTGTAATAGTTTTTGAATTTTAGCCTCTATTGTCATATATGAGTATCTTCAATCCACTATGGTAGGTATCCCTTGACATTCGGCATAAAAAAAAATTGTCCATGTGAAAAAGCCGTAGTGATCGCAAAACTGTATTTGTTATGAGCAGATCATCAAGTATTTTAATTTGTGTTTCCGTTGTCATTTTGACCAATCCTTCCATCGCCAATGCGCAACAACCACTCAGAGAAATTCATTTCTTTAGCATTGACATACCACTGTCGATGTAAAAAAGTTGATTGATTAAGATAAATTCTCATTTGCTTGAAAGATTGTCCCTGACTTTTATTTATAGTCAATATTGTAAAACTATATTAGTTATGATCAGATCATCAGGTATTTCAATTGGTGTATCTTCATTGTCATTTGACCAATCCTTCCATCTCTAAATGCGCAACAACCACTCAAGAAATTCACCTCTTTGACATTCAAATATGAACACCTACTCTGAAGACTCTTAGTCAAGGTTAAGATATGACAAAATTGCCAAAGGTATGTTGCATTATTGCTGGCGCTCACAACATCTTATCTTGTCCCCTTAGATATAACTGGGAGAATTAATATAAAATCAATTCTATAATAATTTACTAAATCATTTATTTGAACGTAAAATCAGGATAGTAACTAATTTAAATGAACATAAAATCATGGGTTATCCATAGGATCACGACACTCTTGCCATAATCCCATGGTTAACCCATGACCCTCTTGTCATGATCCCATGGTTAACCCATGAACCACTTGCCATGATCCCATGGAACCTATGACCCACATGCCATGATCCAATGGTTAAACCATGACCCACTAGCTATGATCCGATGGTTAACCCATGGGTTATCCATGGGACAACTATGGAGGCTTCAAGCAGCAACTTCTTGCCTTCAGATCAAATCAATAGACAAGGCTGGTTCTAGAAGAATTCATACCCATAAAGAACAAAACCACAATCAGCAATTTCAATCCCTAAAGAATCTGATAATATTGGCTTCAAGAGCATAAGCCCTAAGCTACGTCTAGACAACAAGCATAGGTGTGGTGGAACCATTTTACCATTCTCAAAAGAACAAAACTTCGGGCAAGGCTCTTCTGCATTGAGGGCTCTTCCTGATCAGTTGGCAATTAATGCCTCTGTAAAAATGGAGGAGGTATCCACCATCGCCAAACCTTGACCATTGCCCCTGTTCTTGGTGCCTTTGTGAAAACCACCACGCCCTTCGCCGTCGATCTCGCTCCGCCGCACAGACCAGTCGCGTCTTCCCATGACCAGTGAACCACCAATGACGCCGCCGTCGACCTCCACCACCTTTGTTCTAGCTGAGCCACCCTTGAGCTTTCCTGTTACTCATTTTTCGTTTGATTTTTCCTATTTCTCATTTTTCATTTATAAATTTTTTATTTAAAATAGGAAAAACATCATTTTTTTTTTGTTTTCACTTTTAAGCCACATTTTGAAAATATTTATAGTGAAAATGGGTTGATGAAAATTGAAATTCCAAATCTAAGTAAGAAGATGAAGGAGTGAAGAAGGTGAACAATTTTTCAATTTATTAATTTTAATTATTTATTAATTATATAATTTTATACAATTAATTTTTTTTATTGGATGTCTAGTCAGCAAGCTAACTAGGTTCGGAAATGCCACGTAGGAAAGGAATTGAAGGAATGGAGTGAAAAAGAAAATGTTGTTACCCGAACCTAGCATATGGGACTTATTTGTCACAAAATAAACTTAAGGAACCAAAAGTGCAATTTTGCCTAAATTTAACATGTAAATACTGTAAAATTTTCCAGATTTCTCTTTCCAGATCTGGGTAAGGAAGAAGAACCATATCTGGGTTAGGTGAAGAAGAAGAACAAATTTTCATTATATTAATTTTATTAATTTATTTTTTATTTATTTATTTTATTTTATTTTTATTTTTGTTTAAATGCCCAATCAGCAAGCTATTTAGGTTTGGAAGTGCCACCTAAGAGAGGAAATGAAGGAATGGATTAAAAAGGAAGAAGTTGTTATCCGAACCTAACTTATGGGATCTATTTGTCGCAAAATAAACTTAAGAAACCAAATTGAATAAAACAAATAACTTAAGGGACCAAAAGTGCAATTTTGCCTAATTTAATTAATGATAAAATTAGGTTAGTAACTAATGAATATGATAAACAATTATTTGTTGTAGTATTTTAATTGAAATAATTTATGGTTTGAAACTAATATAAGTAGGTACGCATTAACTTTTCAATGTTATCTCACATGATTCAAAAAAGTTAGCGCTAGATCTGTTATACAAAAAATTATTTCAATTTAACTTTGTAATATCACTAACTCCTTGTGTTTCTGAAAGTTGAAAATTTCTTGCATAAACCTAAAAGAATACTGTAGAAGACCCATTGGAATTTTCTCACGAATTTCTCGTTGAAGCCTCACTACCCCTATCACACTCGACAATCGAGAATCTCAGAATCAGTGTAGAGGAGCAGAGGGACTCGGCACCCCTTCTCGTAACTCATGAATCATGGGCTAAGAAAGTGCTTTTATTGGCCTGCTTAATAGAAAAGTGATACACCCACTGGACCGACAGGAGCAACTGATACAAATGGGCCTCCAAATAGAAGCAAGCCCAAGCGAAATGTTCAGAAACCAACTCCCTCGAAAGATTATATTTGATTTAAAATAAGTACAAATGCAAAGAATATTCTAAAAGTAGTCTCTGTTGCAATTTATCTTTCAAGCTTTTCAATTTGTAGGTTGTTATGACAGCTGTCCTTGATCCTGAAAATTAGGAAATACCATGTGTAAGAAGGATTTTATAACCACGTATGAATGAATAGTACAGGCAGAAAATTGTTCCAAAAGAATTCTCTCCTTTATCTCTAAGACTTTCCCCTTTCCTAAAGTGTGAATTTAATCTTTATTTACAGTACTATTGCACCTTAACATTGTTAGTTTCATCTCTTGAACCATGCCCCACTAAGCTGATAAATCCACTGATAAGCCTGACATCAACCAGCTCCATGGTGATATTGCTAACCTCACAAATGCCTTCACATAATTCAAAATCTCACATGACCTGAGACACGAATTCTACCTTAATTCTCTCCAAAACCTACAAGCCCAAATCCCCACCCCTGACCCTACTTTCATGATATCATCCTCCTCTGCCACCTAAACCCTTAAACCTCCTAAACTTCACCTTCAACCATTTGATGGCAGTGACACACAAAATGACTTTTTCAAGCAGAACAATTTTTACCCATTATGCCATTCCAAACCCACAACGCTCCTTCATATTTCACCTTACATGATCGGTGATGCGCTCGGATGGTATCAATGGATGCACCACAATGGCCTCATGACCACATGGCAGGACTTTACTTAGGAACTAGAGCTACGTTTTGGCCCCTCAGCCTTTGAGAACCACCAAACAACCTTTTTTAAACTACACCAAACTACCACAGTAGCTGAATACCAAAAGGATTTTGAATGCCTCTGTAATCATGTTGTTGGCCCACCCCCAACAGCTATACTAGATTGTTTCATTTCCAGTGTTCATTCCGACATCCAACATGAGTTAGCCATCCTTCAACCTAATACCATCTCCCATGCCATTGGACTTGCTAAACTTATTGAGTCCAAAATTCAAGCCACACGCCCTTTTCCTCGCCTTCACACACCCAAACAGCAGCAAGCTCTCCTACCCGCTCCCCCACCCCGCTTAGCCCTCCCTGCAACTATTGCTGCCCTACCTCCCATTTGACATCTTACACCCCCTGAAATGCAGGCCCGCTGAGCTAAGGGTCTTTGTTTCAAATGTGACGAACGTTGGCACACGGGACACCGCTGTAAATAAAACCAATTCCTCTTACTCCTCACTGATGATGACCCTCCTGACCCACCCCCTACTGAAACCTATCTTTAGCCAGACAATTACCCAAATAACCCACCTGTCCCTCCCATTCCCATGGCTTTTCTCACCCTGCCCAGCCCAAACACTACCCCAAATCTTCCACAAACTCACTGGAACATTTTCACCTATCCATGCATGCTGCTTCGGCCAGACTTTGCCTCGCACCTTGCGATTCCAGACTTCCATTCATCGCTATAACATTTTTGTCCTAGTTGACACTAGGAGCTCCCATAATATTTTACAGCCCGTATTGCTCACTTTGTTGGCCTTCCTATCCTATCTCTACCCTCTTTTTTGGTCATGGTGGGCAATAGAGCCCAACTCCATTGTTCAGGGGACTGTGACAAGGTTCCATTGGGAGTTCAACACCACTCGTTTCACATATCCTTCTATATCCTTCCTATTCAAGGGGCTGATGCAGTTTTGGGTGTGCAATGGCTACAAAATTTGGGCCCCTTTGTATCATTCCCCTCAATACAATTCTACCATGAGGGTACCCTCGTCACCCTCAAATGTTCCACCATAGCCATGCTACCCACATACTCGACCCAAAACCCTCCCAATACCTTGACCCCGGATGAGTCCCACTTCATTTACTGACTTCCAGTTGACTTAGCCTAAATTCTCCACAAACACTCACCCATTTTCACTATACCTCATGGCTTACCCCTAATTGCCCCATGACCACCACATACACTTGTTACCCGACTCTTCCCCCGTCAATATTAAACCATACCGATATCCCCACTTTCAAATGGAGGCCATGACCAAGCTCATTGCTGAAATGTTGCATGAAGGCATCATTCGGCCAAGTACTAGCCCCTATTCATCCCCGTTGCTTTTGGTAAAAAAAGAAAGATGGGTCTTGGCTTTTTTGTGTTGATTATTGTGCTCTCAACGCCATCACTATTCAGAATCGATTCTCGATACCCACTATAGATGAGCTACTAGATGAGCTTCGAGGTGACACCTACTTTTCTAAAATTGATCTTCGTTCATATACCACTAAATCCGGTTAGCCCCGAAGATATCCCTAAAACCGGGTTTCGCACCTTTGATGGCTAGTATGAATTCTTAGTGATGCCATTTGGCCTCACAAACTCCCCTTCGACATTTTAAGCAACCATGAATGAACTCATACACCCCTTCCTATGCAAGTTTATCTTTGTTTTTTTAATAACATCCTAATTTTCAACCCCACTTGGCCAGACCACCTCTTACATGTTGACATATTTTAAACCACCTACTAACCCACCAATTCTATGACAAATTATCTAAGTGTTAATTTGGGGTTTGCTCGATCGATTACTTGGGGCATGTCATCTCGAGTAAAAAGGTACAAGCTGACCCTAGTATGCTACAAGCTATTACTATTTGGCCTAAACCTACTTCACCGACTGCACTAAGGGCCTTTCTCGGCCTCACTGGGTTTTATCAGAAGTTTGTGCAACATTATGCAGCCATTGCTAGTCCCTTAACGGATTAGCTCTGATCTACTACCTTTGAATGGCCAGACCCAGCAAAGCAGACATTGTTAAAATTAAAGACTACAATGACATCTTTACCTGTTCTCTCTTTGCAGGAGTTTTCCACCCATTTTGATGTTGCAACTGATGCTTCCAGCAATGCTATGGGGGCTTTCCTCTCCCAAAACGGCCACCCCATTGCATTTTCAGCAAGAAATTGGGTCCTGTCTTTGCACCTCCTCTAGCTTTATGCTATCACTGAGGCTATGAAAAAAAAGGAGACAATACTTTTTAGGTAACACTTTTCGTATTTTCACATACCACAATAGCATCAAGGGACTCATGAATCAAACAATTCAGACTCTAGAACAGCAAGAGTGGCTTACCAAATTGGTATGCTACTCGTATGAGATTTTCTACAAGACAGGGAAGGGAAATATTGTTGCGGATGCTCTCTCTCGCATTCTAGATCCACCTTCAGAGTCCTTGTTCGCCAGCATCAGCTCTCCCACAACCTCTCTATTATCTGAGTTGCAGCAATTTTACTCCTCTTACCCTGTGGGCCAAATAGTGATACAAAAGGTAAATATAGATGCTACCATGCAACAAAAATTCATTTATAAAGTTGGTTTACTATACTTTAAAGATAAAATTTTTATACCTCAAGACTCTGGACTGATTCCCTATTTTCTCACCGAGTTTCATGCCTCACCGATGGGTGGTCATTCTGGGATTAAGGCAACTTTTGCTCGCCTTTCTACATCCTTCTACTGGCCTGGCATGCACTCAGCTATCAAGAAGTTTGTAAACAAGTGCCATACATGCCAATTGAACAAATATAACACTCATTCGCCCTATGGTCTTCTACAATCGCTACTTGTGCCAAGTCGTGTTTGGGAAGAGATCTCAATGGATTTCATCATCCATCTGGGTTGTTGCGGATTGCCTGACAAAGTATGCTCATTTCATTGCCTTACCCACCAGCTTCATCGCAGCCTCATTAGCATCATTCTTTCTTGACAAAATATATCGACTCCACGGTGCACACAAAACCATTATCAGTGACCATGATAGAATCTTTATCGGTCAGTTCTGGAAGGCACTCTTCAAGGTTCTGGGCACCACATTAGCTTTCAGCAGCTCTTACCATCCATAAACTGACGGCCAAATCGAAGTCCTCAACCGATGCTTGGAAACATAACTTTGTTGTTTTGTTAGCGAAGAACCACAGCTGTGGACTCGTTACTTGTCCTTGGCCGAGTTCTGGTACAACTCTCACTATCACTCTGCCATCGGCATGACTCCATTTGAGGCTCTTTACGGACGACCACCACCATCCATTCCCCATTATAGCCTTAGCAGCTCCAAAATTTCCTCTTTGGATGACACCCTATCACTAAGACAAGAAATTTTAAGGGTGTTAAAATACAACCTCACCATATCCAAGAATCAAATGCTTCAACAAGCTAATACAAAGAGAACTGAAAAGGAATTCAAGGTTGGCCAATGGGATTACCTGAAACTCCAACCTTACAGGCAGATCTCCGTCAAAGGCTGCTCCTCCCAGAAACTCACCACTCGATTTTATGGCCACTTTCGCATACTCCACAGTCTCGGTCCCATAGCGTACGAGCTAGATTTACCGGCAACAGTTCGCATCCACCATGTTTTCCATATCTCCCTCTTGAAGCTTTTCTTCTGAACGCCAACCACTCAGGTTCTGTCCTTACCGCCGTCGGCAACCAAGTCTTCTCACTTGTTGAAACCAACAACCATATGGGGTCGTCGTCACATGACCACTCGTTCGGGGCTTCATACCGAGTACCTTATGCAATGGGAAGGACAAGACCAGACCGGGACCACATAGGAGTGTGAAATAGCTTTGACTGAAAGCTACCTAAGTCTAGATCTTGAGGACAAGATCAGTTTGAGAGGTGATGGTAATGATACACCCACTGGACCGACAGGAGCAACTGATACAAATGGGCCTCCAAATAGAAGCAAGCCCAAACAAAATGTCCAGAAACCAACTCACTGGAAAGATTATAACTGATTTAAAATAAGTACAAATGCAAGGAATATTCTAGAAGTAGTCTCTGTTGCAATTTATCTTTTCAGCTTTTCAATTTGTAGGTTGTTATGACAGTTGTCCCTTGATCCTGAAAATTAGGAAATACCATGTGTAAGAAGGTTTTATATAACCACGTATGAATGAATAGTGCAGGCAGAATATTGTTCCAAAAGAATTCTCTCCTTTATCTCTAAAACTTTCCCTTTTCCTGAAGTGGGAATTTAATCTGTATTTATAGTACTATTGTACCCTTAACAAAAAGCTACGTCGGTGAAGCTGTGGAGTGTTGGGCCTTTGCCTCATGTTCGTTTTGGAAATCATATTAGGGCGGCACACACGGGGGCAAGATAAGGGAGCAGGGTCTTCTCTTTTTATGTCATACACTTTTATAAGGAGCTTACTTTTTGCTTCTTGTTTTTTGCTTCATATATTTAGTGTTCCTTTTTTTAATTTGTTGTTCCAACGAGGAAAAAATAGTTGTCATCACGAAGGGTATTTTTGGAACGAAAAATAAAAAAAATCCAAACCAGGTGTATGGAGAAAAAATAAGGTGTGCAAAGTAACATCCCTTTTATAATTTAGCTGTTTCAACTCTCAAGGGGATTTCCCCAACTTCTGGTTGATTTTGCTTTCTAATACCTGACATAAATAGTAAAAATAAGGGACCAATTTGAATATTTTAAAAATTGAGGGACCAAATTGAATATTTTAAAACAAATTAAGGACAAAAATAATAATTTAGCCTTAAAAAAAATAATGGGAGACTTCGGAACCATGAATATAAATCAGAAACTTCTGCCTGAATTTGAAAGTTATACAAGAAAGTTTCTTTTTTTCCCCCTAAAATATGTATAATCATTTGTTGAATGTAAGATAGTTTATATGTACATATATATATATATATATATATATAATATAATATGAAATTATTTTTATTTAATTTTTTTATCCAATATTACCATTGTGTATTTCTTCTTAAATTGTGCTTTGCTATTTACAATACTACCCTTAAAAAATTTCACCCATTAACCCCTTTGACTCCCCAATCCTATTAAATTTAAATCCTTCCTTGTATTCATTGTTTATATATACTTTGTATCATACAAGAAAACTAGTGACAATTACATGGAACATTGTTGAACGTTTGCCGTTGGTCCTTATCCTTAACAAGTTTGTCACTAAAAGCTACCCTAATCACGAATCGGTCTAGGAAATAGTTAGCAGTATGCAACGCCAAAATGTCTGGTGGAACTTCAGTTAAAATTCTGAGAGCCAGATTCATTTGAGGCCTAAGATGATAGGATAAGGGCTCAGAAAATCGGATTCCACACAAAATTTGTTTTTGGAGAAAAGTTCAAAAAAAAAAAAAACATTGAACGTATATGTCAACTTCTTGGTTCCCATTATTCTCATTTATGTTTTATCCATTCATTTTATTTTATATTATTATATTCATTTGCACTTCACCTTCATTTATTTTCTAGTTTTTTCCCTCATATATAATATAACTCTTCCACTTTTACGCACACTGTTTCTCCCTCTGTCTCTCTAGTAGTACATCGAAATGGAAGCACATGCAGGAGCCAATCAGCGCATAGCAAGAATCTCCGCTCATCTTCAGCCCTCAAATTCCCAGGTTTCTTCCTTGGGTTTGCTTCAGTTTTTGCATACTACTAGTTCAAACCTCAAATCACTCCATACAAAGAGTAACTTGTATAATGTTAATAACAAAAGAGGGTCAATATTCAATACTTTTTACATGAAAACATCTTGGTTTGTGTTCCTTGTTACATAATAAACATGATTTGTGGTGTGCATTTGAAATGGTATGTCCATTTTGTAATGATAGGAGGGAGGTGATGTTGTTCTTAAGAGAGCTGACTGCAGAGCAAAAGGAGGATCACCTGGATTCAAAGTAGCAATCTTGGGGGCTGCTGGGGGAATTGGCCAACCCCTTGCTTTACTGATGAAGATTAACCCATTGGTTTCAGTTCTTCATCTTTATGATGTCGTCAACTCCCCAGGTGTCACAGCTGATGTTAGTCACATGGACACTGGTGCAGTGGTAAGTGATTTATTTTACATATCTTAATTTTTACAGTCTTTTTTTTTTTTTTTTTTTTAATTTGGACATAGATAGTTGATATGGGAAACTCTATATATTTGGAAGTGGGGAAAGGTCTAAAAGTCCTTGCATTTACCAGGAAAGGGCATTGCCAGCTGAGTTACCTCACACCACCTTCACAGAATTGTTTATTATCAACTAAATTGTATTACAAAATAGAGTGATCTTTGTGCTAGTGTAGAGGCTAACTCCAACAGTTTTTTTCTTTGGTTTGGTATTATTAATAGGGACTTTTTTTAAGTGGATCTTTATTTTAAGGAGCTAGGAATTATTTTATAGCCAAAAATGATGCTGGAACTTAACAATGTTTAGCTGCTGTGTGTTCAAGCAATGTAATTTTTTGGTTTCTAGGTTCGTGGCTTTCTGGGGCAGGCACAACTTGAGAGTGCACTCACTGGCATGGACTTGGTAGTTATACCTGCTGGTGTGCCAAGGAAACCTGGAATGACAAGGGATGATTTATTTAAAATAAATGCTGGAATTGTGAAGACCCTTTGTGAAGGCATTGCCAAATGCTGCCCCAATGCAATTGTCAACTTGATTAGCAATCCAGTGAATTCCACTGTTGCAATTGCTGCGGAGGTTTTTAAGAACGCTGGTACATATGATCCAAAGCGACTACTCGGTGTTACAACCCTTGATGTTGTGAGGGCAAATACTTTTGTGGTAAGCATTACTTTCATGTTCTTATTCAAACGGCTTTTAACTCATAATTAAGCTTCCTTCCTACTATGTTGGAGAACTAAAATTTCTAGAAGAAGATTACAAGCTAAAAATATAATAAAATCCTTGAATCTATAACTAATTAGTAATCACCTGAACTCCTACATTTTAAGTTAACTGTTAGATCAAACTAGGTGATTTAAATAGTTCTGTGAAATATTTATGATTATAACAAGGTGTTTAACAGAACAGATACTTCCACATTGTGAGAATTTGTGCACTTTACAACTTTAATGAAATTGTATGAGTAATCATATCATGTTTTTCATGCAGGCAGAGGTGCTTGGAGTTGATCCAAGAGAGGTTGATGTTCCAGTGGTGGGAGGTCATGCAGGAATCACTATACTACCTCTTTTGTCACAGGTATTTTATAGTGTCCTTCCTTCCCTTAACCTTATTTATATCTTAGAACGGGTCACTTAACCTTCTTCCTTCAAACTTGGTTATTTTTACAGGTTAAGCCTCCAAGTAGCTTCACTGCAGAAGAAACTGAATACCTGACAAATCGCATCCAAAATGGTGGAACAGAAGTTGTTGAGGTAATTTCATACAAATCAATTACCTTTACATGTGATTGAAGAAAGATGAACATGAGACGAGGAATGAAATTTGATAATTAATCAATACAATTTACATGTTAAAATATTGATAATTTACACAGCTCTATCTTCCCTCCTTCTAATTTAATTCTACTGTACCGTACACATGTTTGAAGTGCTTGTCCGAATGATCAATTCTCTGATTACAGTGTTAATGTCAATACCAGTTATTTATGGTGCTATGATAATATAAGTAAGATCCAGACTGCACCAATTTCCTTGATCATCACGAAATTTGTATATACTTGACAATATCGATTTTGCTTAAGTGAAGAAGCCCAAGCAATTTAAACACCTGATGCTTTCTACTGATCTGAATATATTATCTGTGCTGTTCAACCTTGTTTTTCATATCCATGACAGTAGATATTTTCAAAAAATATCAAACACACTATCTTATTCCCTTGTTTATATATCTAGCAGTGATTGATTCATCATAATCTAACAACAATTATTCATGTTACAGGCAAAAGCAGGGGCTGGTTCTGCAACACTATCAATGGTTAATTGCTTATCTTCATATTTCTGCAGTTGCTAGCATTATTAATAACTATTAACTGAGTCCTATCTATTCCCAGTGGACAGACTAACTAACTTGAAAACCCTCTCTTGATTGTGTAGGCATATGCAGCTGCTAAGTTTGCAAACTCATGCCTCCATGGCTTGAAAGGAGAAGCTGGGATAGTGGAGTGTGCTTTTGTTGATTCTCAGGTGCCATTTTAAACTCTTTCTTTTCCTTGTGCAATGATCTTCATCTTCCCTTTCAGATATCCTTTAACAGCAGCTCATGTCTTCAATAGGTCACAGAACTTCCCTTCTTTGCAACCAAGGTACGCCTTGGTCGTGGTGGAGCAGAAGAGATATATCAACTGGGTCCCCTGAATGAATATGAAAGGTATGATAGTAGTTTATCCCAACTAGTAGCTAATTTCTTTGTTGGAAGCAGTAAGCTACACATAAAGTGAAACTTTTGCCCTTTCAAACTTAACAGGATTGGTTTGGAGAAAGCAAAGATTGAGTTAGCAGGAAGCATCCAGAAGGGGATAGACTTCATCAGAAAATAAGTCATGAAAAACTAGATTTTGTCTCTCCTATACTACAAGGATCATGTGTAATACTTCACTATGTTCATAGTAGATTATTCTTAAGAATAGCACTGTAATTTTGGTGTCATCCATGGCCTAATGTTGATGATGGACATCAATAAAACCTCATAATGATCTGAAAGACACTACATTTTCGGCCTTTTGTACTATTTCCATTTCTAATTTTCTTTAATCTTTCACTTCTCCATAACAAATTTGACAGTGCAAATTGTAATGGACTTTCTTCTCTTCTGTCCTTGGATTCTGCTCAGTTTTTAGCGAATGACAAAGGTTGATAGAACTTTTGTGGTCATGTATTCTCTCATTTTATATGATCACTCATGTAAGATCTAAACCAATCATCCACTCATTTTATATATGTGGTCTTGTGTCGTACTTTGGTACGTGACTGCAGATGATGCTGAGGTGTTCTGTGCTCCAAATCGGAGGGATTGGTCCCAACTTTGGAAGAAGGTTGAGTAATTGGAATAACCATGAGGGTTTTTTCCGGTAAGAGTCTCATAATACGACCAGCTTAGCCTATCGAGTCAAATTTTATTTTGGAGAAGGTCATAATTTTATGTATTATGGCTTCGAGAGTCTCTTCTTAGATTACTGTTAAGTTTATGAATTTTGGTTTTAAGGATGTTTTAATCTATGACCAACTGAGGAGTAGTCTTTTTGGTATAAGGGTTTTAGGGTTTTTTGTAAGGAGTTATCATGGTCTATTATGACTATTTTGAAAACTAATATGCCTTGGCGAGAAAAACCTTTTTACGCATTTCGTGGAGATTTAGAGTGTGTTTGAGAAAGCTGGAAAAAAAAGATTATGCTGATAATCGATTTTTGTGATAATCGATTATAATCTATTTGCTGAAAATCGATTCTAAGATAATCTATTTCGTTTGGGTGGTGGGAAAAAATCATTTTTTATATAGTAAATTACAAAAAAGGGTATGAAGTTATTTGTTTATAATATTTGTTGGAAAAGTGAATAATTTTTTTTAAAATATTAGAATTTTTTATATAAAAAAAAAACAATAGAATTTTTATTTTATATCTTGTATCAAATTAATCATTTTTCTATTTATAAAAAAATTAAATGAAATTTCTATCTACAACTAGTTAGCGCAACTGACATAGTGGGAAAAAAAAAAACTTGTGTGGATAAACTTTCCCACCTCCTCGTCAGTGTCACATACTCACAGGCTAGGGCAGTTTGGGAAAAGGCAGCATAATCAAAACTTGAACCATCTAACAGCTCATTCTTTTGGATGGTTGAAAACAGCTTTTTTTAACAAGAAAAAGCTTTTTTCAAATTTTAAGCTGATGACCCAAATACACTAAACTCTCATAGAAAAGCTTTTTTTTCAAGAAAACAGCTGAAACTATAAAAAACAATCCTTCCTAAACAAGCTCTTAATAGTGATGTATGGATTATGATTTTATTTTTCTGCCTGGATGTCTGTAAGCAGTTGTTATGAAAGAAAAATTTTAGACCCACATTTTTGAAATACAGGTATATACCCAAATTCATATTTTTCTGAAAGCAACCAGCATTTCTTTTTATTTAATATGTTTTTACCAAATTAAGTTAGTCATGTAATGCCCAATGGGACCATTTAGATATTTTAGATATTTTAAGATTTCTTCTCTTATGATCACTCAACTCTTTCTCTTCACATATTTCATGAGTTTATGCCTTTAATCATCATGTTCTTCATCATATTCAAAGTTCATGATACAATCTTCAAAAATTCATAGAAAATTGTAGAAAAATCCATTTGACTTGAAACCAATTTCTATGAACTCATCTTGATGTCTATATTCATCATCTAGAAGCATGAACCCAAAAGAAATTTCTTCCCTATTTTTCCAAGCAAGGCCGAAACCTATGTGTTTGGGTGTAAATGGGTTTTGCTTCAACTTTTGTTAAATGATGCATTGTTTTATCTCTTAAGTCATTATAGGTATTGAATCCAAGTGATTGATAAAACAAAATCAAATCCTAGTCTCTCTTTTTTTTTCATGAGGGCTGAAACCCTAAATTTTAGAGTAAAATGATTTTGATTCAATTTTTGTCTTGTGACACTTGAATTCATCTCTATACTATCCATGTTTGTTGAATCCAAGAGATGAAAATCAAGTGAAATTTCTAACTCAAATTTAGTGTCAAGGCCGAAACCCTAACTCATTGAGTTAGATGAGTTTTGTTCAATGTTCTTGGTTCATGATCATTGATTTTGTCTTCATCATGTTTAAGGTTCATAAATCCATGATTTAGAAAAATTTTAACATCCCTAGCCTAATGATCTAGTAAAGGTCGAACCATAACCCTCATGAACTCAATGAGTTATGTTTGATTTTGTTAATTTTTTGTTATGATTTGTTGTGAAGGATCAATTCGTGTTTCGTTGATCTGAACGGTACGAAGGAAACCAGATCCAAATCGGAAAATCGTTCGTGAAACCGAAACTTGAATCTTCAAGAGGTAAGGGGAGTTTATCTGAGGAGTTTAAGATAGCCATATGCTATCTTAGAGTTGTCTGTAATTTATCTGTTGTGGTTTTCTGTGGCAATTAAATTAATTGTTGTTTAATTTGCTATGTGTTTTGGATGTGATATGTTGATTTGTGTGATTATAACTGAATGGTTGAGTTATAATTGTGATTCATGCAATAATTGTGATTGATGCTATACTGTATTGTATTGAATTTATCTATTGTTGAGTGATGGATTGAGAAACCTGACAGTGGTCAGTGTTCAATTTAATTTGAGGATAAAAGCTTGATAAGCTTGTAAACCGGTGCATCAGTTTAGAGCTTTGAAATTGAGCACTCGGACTTTTATGTCCTGTGTTGAGTTTAAAACACTTGGACTGATGTGTCCTGTGTTTGTTTAAAGTGAAAAAGTCTTAATATAAAATTAAGCATGGTTGTGAGCTTTGAGCTTCAACAAGGGAAGAGTATGATGAAAAATAAAATAAGACGAGAATAAAAGTTTTTTTCATGCATTAGTTGGCAGACGTGCCATGTGTTGGAGTATAAATCATTGTGTCCTGAGTGGGCCAATGAATCTTTAATGAACTATATTTCCATTTAATGCGATGATCATTGTGTCCTGAGTGGGCCAATGTGTTATGGACAATAAATTCCATTTATCGTAGTAACCATTGTGTCCTGAGTGGGCCAATGTGTTACATTTTTTAGCAATAACCATGGTGTACTGAGTGTTAGCCAATGTGTTATATGTTCGTTGGACATTGTTTATTTCGTTTTTACAATGATCCATGAAAAGAGCCCGATCTACTCAAAACGAACATAAAGTTGTGGGATCTCCGAAGATTAGATATCAAATTAGAATCTGAGTATTGAAGTGTCAGGTATTTTTATAAAATCGCGATGACTGTCAGGTATGAATCCCATTGGTAAAATTATCATGCTGTTCGGATAATTTCTATATGTTGTGAATATCAAGTATATGTTGTTTTGTGTGTCGCGCATGTGGTTATCTTATCAAAACTCATATATTGGTATCTTACTCTTGTATATTTGTTTGTTGTTTCCTCTACTATGTGGAATATATATATCTGAGTACAGATGAATCCGGACGAGATGGATCTGAACTTCTCAGGGGTCAGATCCCTGACATTTGACAACGCGGACGACGGTGGTGCTTGGGTTATTAACCCGGGAGCTTGAAGTGCCACCTACACCGGTCCGATCAGGACTATCTAGGGGACAATGGCAGTTGGGCCACAGCTTCGTGTTCATAGCATGGAGACGATTAAGGTCTCACTATCTCCCATTTGGATGATTCTGCAGTACTTGGTACAGTAGGGGGACTTAGAGCATCACCGTCCCCCGCATGTTCAGCCTCTACAGCAGGTAGCTCCAGAGTCACCTCCAGGGCCAATTGTGTTGGTTATAGAGGAGGTGCTGTAACATCTGTGTTTTAAGGCATTATTTATATGTTGAATAACTATGTTTAAGACTTGATTTAAGGTATGATATACATGTTTAGGTGTTGGGAACCTTGCATGGAAAGTATGAGATCAACCGGCGTTGAATTGAATAAGAAAGTGTTTTAGAATTTCTGTTATACAGTTTAGAATGTTTAAGAATGCACAATAGGAAATTTATTTTTGTGGAAGAGATTAGGTATTTTTGAAGGCTTAGTCTTATTCCTTAGGTATAGAAGAGTCTATGTTTCAAATTTCAGGTCAATCGGACTTCGAACGAGCCCAGAACGCGAGAAAACGTCGGAACTGGAAGTGTTGGACAGAAACCAGTGCTGAGCGCAGGCTTCCGGGCGCTGAGCGCTGGCCCCTGCCACGTGGCGCACCACGGTTGGCGCGCTGAGGCGGTGCAGAAGCACCAGCGCTGAGCGCTGGTGCTGGGGCGCTGAGCGCCCAGTAGTAAAAAAAAAAAGGTTTTAAATGTGGAATTTCGTGGAACATTGTAGAATAGGGCAAAAAACTCAGAAAACTTAGAGAGAGAGAGGGAGAGAAAAGAAAGAAAGAGAGAGAAAATTCCAGAGCTGATTCCGATCAACCCGTTCGTCCTATTGAAAAAACCGACTATACCGTTGTGATCCTCGCGACTTCTACTTCATCATCCTACCTTTCTTTTCTTGGTTAGGCTAAGGTAAGTCTATGTTTTTATGCCGAAATGCTGTCCGTGTAGTATTGAAGTTATCTCTCAATCCGTTTATTTGTTTTCAATTCCGTCTTCAGATTTGAGCTACACGTAACGTGTACTTCGTGAATATGTGTTCAGGTGAATTTTTGGAGCCCCGGAGGTAGGAGAACCTCATGAGGCAGATTTGGGGAGATTGGAGTGGGTCCGTTTCATTACTGCTTGGAACACACGAGGTCAGAAGTCCTCGCGGGACCGTCCCAACTTAGATTTAGGCTGTGCAGCTATAGTGTCATTGCTATGCATGAGCACCCTCGAGAGAGAACCAGGGTGTGCACCGGAGCGAGATGTGCAGCTATAGTGTCATTGCTTTGCATGAGCATTCTCACCACGGATGAGAGTGTGCACCGGTGTTTGGGGACGCGTCGCTTGGACAACTGACTAACATCTCTCAGCGGGCAAGGGATGTGTGACAAGATTGGTGGTGGCCACGTTAGCATAATTTGCATGAGTACGAAGGGTAGAGGATGATAATATATCTCGAGGATGATTGTATATCTGTAATGCATGTCTATGTGCCTTTATTGTTTATATGTTACGTACCATTTTCCATATATGATGATAGATAGTTTCTTATCCCCTATTTCTTTTACATGTATGTTTCTTTTATGTGCTCGTTTTGAGAAGACCCTGCGGATGAGCCAGCCATAGAGGAGCTTGATGGGACTCCTTATGAGCCAGATGCTGGAGGACGAGCAGTGACCTCTAGCCGTTGAGTTTTAGAATCTATGGCCAGTGCGTCTTTTGTGACATTTTAGTTTCCATTGCTTATATTATTTTGTATCAGTATGTATCTTTTGGGACCCTACTGATGGAGTACCCTCTTTAGTTTATCAGTACAATATGTTTGTATTTATATTTATATGTGTGTGATGTGATATTTAATTTGTTCATACTTTTAAGTTTTTAATATTTATGATATATATATGTCCAACGCTGATATTATGATTAAGTATTAGATAATTAGATTTTTCTTTAATGGGACATCAGGGTGTCTCAGGTGCAGGATGAGATAGAAGAAGATCCTGAGGAGGAACTAGTTGAGGATCCAGACTATCATCCTCTTGAGGATGGTGTAGTCCCGGATGTTGGAGAGGGGGTTGAGGTATCCTCTCTGGATACACCTCCTGGGGGCGAGGATGTCTACAATGGACTCCCCAATGGGTTTCATTAGTAGCGACCAGCTGTAGGATGGTGGTTCCATTTTTGGGAATAGTGGGGTTTTTGATAGTCTGACTTTCTGGCTATTGAGAGCCATCTTTTTGAGTTGTGGTTCCAGTCTCCCACTATGGTATAGTTATGATGTTTTTAGTTTTGTTATGTCTTTATGACAATAGTAAGTGACCTGGTAGGATGAAGGTCTTGTGTAAAACTCTTATGATGCAGATGTATGATATATATATATATATATAGTGTATATTATATGATGGTGTGGTTTGTATGTTAATTTGTAAAAGAGTAACGAAAAATTTTTATCACCAATTTGAAAGGAATAAGTAATTAGAAAACTTATTTTCCGAAAGTAACCAGCAACATGTTATTTCTATAAGTTTATTCTGCAACAAGTTACTTAAATGTGATACTCTAAGGAGGGGGTGTCGCATGGTCTCTGTATTTATTCCTTATAAGCAGAAACAATCTCATGCTCAATGCTAGATCAGAATTCATGACTTGCCACAAGAATATTGGCGCTCGAAATTATTGTTGGAAATTGCAAGTGGTTCAGATACTCCATTAACTTTGGATGAAGCAACCCGTACTAGGGCATATGGTCATTATGCTCGAGTTTTAATGGATGTTGATCTAATAGGGAAGTTGCTCAAGGAGATTCTGGTTGAATGTGGTGGTTTTGAATTTTCTGTCGATATCAAATATGAGAAGCTTCCTTCTTTCTGTTCTCATTGTATTCCAATCGGCCACTCGGTTACGTCTTGTAAACAAATTGCCAAGGAGAACGTGGTGCATAATGATCTGCCACGGGTGCAAAAGACTAAACAAATATATGTCCCTAAGGTTCCAGAGCAAAAACTAGATGAATAAAATGGACAGATTGATACATCTCTGGTGAAAATTTGAATGGCAATGATTTGATTGAGACTACCCCTGATCATGTCTCAAATTCCATTTCACATATCTCAACTCATGTTGCAACTAATGCTGACTGAAAGTCCAGTGCCCGAGCACTCTAGGGCTACCTGTGATTTAACAGTTAGTGGTAAGAATCTGGAGACTCTTGAGAATAATTCAGACCCTATGCATCCTAATGTTGATCATAATATGGAAATTCTTGCCAAGTTTTTTGGAAATGAGGATGAGGATAACCTAGAGAATGACTCTCTTTCAGCAGAGAAGTTGAATAATGATAATGCTGTTAAAGTTGATTCTGATTTGACGGTGGTTATGTCTAAATCTCAGAAGTATAATCTGAGGAAGGATAGGAAATGTAATGTTAGATTTAAATGACTTTTTTACGTGGGTTTTGGTTTATGTCCCCCATGATTTTGTTTTCTTTTTTTTTTCTTCTTTTTTTTCAATAAATTATGCTGACATAGGGTCACCTTGCTTTTTAAAAAGGCCCATTTTGGTCCCTAACAAAAAGTGCATGGGTCATTTTAGTCCCTGACAAAAAAAAACTACTTCGTTAGTCCCTGACAATTACTAACTAGGACAAGTTAGTCCCTGACAATTACTGTGGGACATTATAGTCCCTAACAATATTTAAAGTGACACTAATTAGTCCCTGAAAATTAGTATCGTGGGACAATTTAGTAACGGATGCTGAATAACAGAGTCAACGTAGGGACTAACTTGTCCCGATTAGTAATTGTCAGGGACTAACGAAGTCGTTTTTTTTTGTCAGGGACTAAAATGGCCCACGAAATTTTTGTCAGGGACCAAAATGAGCCTTTACCCAAAATAAAAATATATAGATAGAAGATAGACATATATGAAATAGACAAATGTAAACACGAGAAGGGGGTTGATTTGTGTTTACCAAACTTTTAGTAAAAACAAATTTTGCAAGCTTAAACATAAAGTGGACATGTAAAAACTATTCAGACAAGTCACTTGTCTGAAGGTTTTCTCAAAGAAGCACACAAACAAATATAAGAAAACTTGGTTGATATTCACATCTTTAATCCCTTTAGTTAGTTGACAAGTAAGATAAACAAACAAACTAAAGAGATAAGGGATAGAGTGAATAAACACAGTTGTTTTATCCTAGTTCAGCCCTTATCAACTAGGGCTACGTCCAGTCCTTGGCTTCACTAAGTTCTCTCAACTATAAATGATTAGGTTACAGTACAGACGAGTATTGCTTTGCACACCTAGCCTCTCCAGGCTCTTAGACAAGTATTCTTTGCACACCAAGCCTCTTCAGGCTTACTCATATTTGTTTGAAAGAAAGTATAAAAATACAACTTGCAAGTCTTTCACAAACACTCAGAAGAGGATTAAATGTTAAGTTGAAAGACTGCGTAATAACTTCAAATGATTAAAGAATAAAGAATGAAAGAATGAAGAATTAATTGCACAGATTAAATGCTCTTGAGTTATTGCTGTGTATCTTCTTCATCTTCATGGTCTTATCTATTTATTGCATTCAATCAGATTTAAATCCGTTAGAGACGTTCCTTTGAGAATTTTGGTTTCAAACAGAGTTTCATTAAATACAATAGAGTCGTTCTGGGGTCATTAATGCTTAGGAACGTTACTTGTACTCTAACAAGAGCAGTTCAATGCTTTATGCTTTTGCAGCACCCAAAATCAGAGTTCTTCATATTGCTTTTGTACTTTGCTCTGCATATTTTCCTTTTCGTGTAACTTCCAAATGTATTAGGGAATAAAGCATCTTGGCAGCACTCCTTTTCTGAGTTACAAGGTTGCTTTTGAATATTTGATCTTTTAAATTCTTGATCCTTGTATGAGAGAACTTCAGCATCTTCTGACTTAAGTGGACAGTTCATGAAAGTCTTCAGTCTTGAATTAGTTCTTAATAGAATGTCAACAAACGGGTGAAGACTCATTAGACGAGTTGACTTTTCTTCAAAATGTCAAATGCCTTGAGAATTCTTCAGACGAGTGTGATTATATTCATCAAACGTGTCAGGTTTCTTCATAAGACAAATGTCTCTAACTTTAACCATTTTGACTTAGAGCAGATGGGTGAATAAAATAGCTTCTTAAAATATTAATCTACACACTAAGTAGACAGGTCGGTAAACAATAAATAGTTCAATTAAATCATTGAACAAATGTTTAGTATTCATCAAAACTTAGGGCAATTGCACATCAGGCATTTGAAGACTCAGCAATATAAAGATAAATGGTAATTTATGATAAATTTTACATTTTGAGAAATGGTATATTTCGTTTACCAATAAAAACTTAGTGTTTTTTTTTTTTGGTAGAAGAGGCAAAGAAAATAAAAAGAACAAAACAACAACTCTCCAGGGAACAAGACAGCCAAAGCATCCGCTAGCATCGCAGCTAAAAAATTCAGAAGGGGCGGAATCAAGCAAAACCCATCTGTCCTGACCTCTAGCACCTCTCTTGGCCAAATAATCTACAACTTAATTAGCTTCTTTAAATACATGGTTAGTGTGCACCAGCCAATCCTTCCTCAACAAAGCTCTAATGTCACAAACAACAGCACTATACGAATGAAAGGAGACATCCGCAGATTTAACTAGACAAAGATCCTCAAGGGAATCAGACTTGCACACAAGCTTCTTCACATTATTCCTCCAAGCCAAGTCAAGACCAAACTTCAAAGCTTGTAACTGAGCTAGCACATTAGTTCCTTCATTGATGGAACCATAAAAACCTGCTCTCAATTCACCTCTGAAATCACGGAGGACACCACCATAGCCGGCCTTGCCAAGATTGCCTAAGCTGCTACCATCAACTTGTTATTTCTTGATTCCTTAACATAAAGGAATTTGACTGCTGCAAAATGTGAAAGTCTCAGAAGTGAGAAAGTTAAGACTATATCTCCCCTAAGATAATTTTTAGTGGGTTAAAATCTCTATACATTTATCAAATCAACGATGGATATACATTTACTTTCTCACTTAGAACCTTAGAAGAGCCAAATCCAACATATATGACAAGTACAATTTCCATGAAATCACATTGTAATAACAGTTGTCTTATTTGAACACAAAAATGAGACAACAAGTTTTGACAACAATTTAATTTGAACACTTAAAAGTTGTGATTAATGATGTTCAAAATCGTGATTAATTACGTTGTAGATGATTAATGAGTTGTGATACCTTACTTTATCAATTAACCATCAACTAAACATAATTAATCACTGCATTAACGCGTTAGCGAAGAAAAAAATTGTTGTCTAATTTTCTTGTTCAAAAATCATTTCCATTGTAATAAGGTACCGGGCCCACTTGGAAATGCTACTTGAGTTCAGTGCGCACCTCACTCGTGGTTGTAGTTGTTGGTTATTGCTCTCTAGACTCAATTTCTCTGTCACTTTCCAAACACCCTCCTTAGTAAATTTACGATGGAGTTACGGCAGCTCGGGAACACTGGCCTGAAGCTCAGTTGCGTGGGATTCGGAGCCTCGCCTCTTGGCAATACTTTTGGCACTGTTCCGGAGGAAGCCGCCATTGCTTCTGTTCGCCATGCCTTTCAATCCGGCATCAATTTCTTCGACACTTCTCCGTATGCACAATTTTTTTTTCTTTCTTTTTTAATTACCTCTCAACATTGAAATTCATTAGAGAAAAGAATTGGAGCTTTTTAATATCTTCTTTATCGTTATTGTTATTCAATTCCAGAATTTACATCATAATTTGTATAATTGTATGATGCACTAGATTAGTACAACCGTTAAAACAATATCTTGTGCTATTTTATAGACTTGTGTTATGTGGGGTTGATTTTCTTAACCAGATCTGGATGAATGATTTATCTTCTGTTTTTGCCTCAGTTTTTTATTCATATCTGCTGCAAAATAGAGTTTTTACTTGTATTGCATTCATCAGTTTTAGTAATTGCTGATTTCTGATTTTTTTTCGCCAATGAGCACTCTTAATATAGTTTATCGCATTAATCTGCATTAATCTTCTATGGCAATACATCTAGTTGGTGTTTTTTTTTTTGTTCAGTTTTCATTCTTTGGGGAGTTGGTTTCAATATGTTTCATCTTTGCTTTTCTGAATTTGAAGGTATTATGGAGGAACACTGTCAGAAAAAGTGCTCGGTAAGGCATTAAAAGCTCTGGCTGTTCCAAGAAATGAATATATTGTAGCAACCAAGTGTGGACGATATAAGGAGGGCTTTGATTTCAGTGCGGATAGAGTAACTAGGAGCATAGAAGAGAGCTTGCAAAGATTGCAGCTGGACTATGTTGACATATTGCAATGTCATGATATTGAATTTGGGTCTTTAGACCAGGTGGGTTATAGTTGTTCTTTATATATGACTATTTCATATTTAGAAAATCCAATTATTTGAGCTTATGATGACTATGATTATGAAGGATTTGATTCAAACACAACTAACTCATTGTTTGCTTTCTTCTCAAGACAGATTGTTAATGAAACAATTCCTGCCCTTCAGAAACTAAAGGAAGCAGGGAAAACTCGTTTCATTGGCATTACGGGGCTTCCTTTAGACATTTTTACTTATGTGCTTGATAGGGTTCCACCTGGAACAGTGGATGTCATACTATCATATTGCCACTATTGTGTCAATGATTCAACCTTGGAGGATATAATCCCCTATCTAAAGAGCAAAGGTGTTGGTATTATCAATGCTTCTCCACTAGCTATGGGGCTCCTCACCGAGAGTGGTCCTCCAGAATGGCATCCAGCTTCACCAGAACTCAAGGTGTGATTATTTTAGCATAAATAAATAATGTTGATTCTGTTATGTGCTTAGATTGCCATTGAGACATAACATCAAATAAGAAACTTAAGTTAGAACTTTTGGTCACACCGAAATGTTTCTTGAATGCAAGTGAATACTGACTTTGATTATGAAAACTAAATCATAGTGTGTGTAGAGAGAAAGAGAGATACACATATTTTGCCAAAGTTTTGTAATTTCTGCTACATTTCTTTTACACCAAAAATTTTCTTATTCAAAGAGAAAATGCTTACTTTGGGAATAAGATCTACAACAACAACAACAATAGGAAAAACCTTTTCTAACTGTGTGGGTTTAGCCACATGGATCAAATGATGCCACTGCATTTTATCAAAGCCAAATCCTTTGGTAGACCATTTAGTTCTATATCATTCCTAATGGTTTGTTTCACCTAAAGTTTTTCTCGGTATTCCTCTCCCTCTACTTATGGGGCTATCCTCCATCTCATCAACACTTCTAACTAGGGCATTGATAGAAACCGGTGTTTGATTATAAGATATTACTAAGAAAATAAGGATAATCCCTTGATTACAGTACAATATAGAAGAACTTTTAGGGTCTGCACCTCCCCAAATGCCCTATGGCCCCAATTCCTATTCAATTCACAAGATACCCTCTCTCTAATTCTCTTCCCTTATTTATAGACAAACTAAATAAATAACTCTAATTAACTGCTACTAACTGCCCTATTAAACTGCTACTAACTGCTTTATTAATAACAAAGGCCCATTAAGTCCCACATCTAACAATACTTCCCCCCTAAACTTTCACCTTGTCCTCGAGGTGAATAGCAAATAGTCTTTTAAGAACAAATTTCCGGGGTCCCACTGTTTGAAGCCTGATGGTGGAGCTGTTGTAGTCATATGCTACCTTCCACCCGGATCCTACTGTTGCTCTTGTTCAAATCTCATGGAAAGAACCAGTATCGCCAGCTTCTCTTCATTGGGGACCAATTCATTCCTCACAGTGTTGAGTTGTGGGTTCATATAAAAAGAACTCTGATAACTAGTTCCACCACACTTCTGCTGCCCCCATTTTAACACTTCTTCCTCTCCCTTCACACCCGTTACTATCTCCAGTTTGTCCTTGACAATCTCATCAGTGCAGGAATATTGAAACAACTCTGGTAAATGGGTCCAATGTTGAATGAACTTCTCTTCTTCTGCTTCTCTCAAGGGTTTGGGTTGTGGCATTAATGGACAGCCCCACACAACCATTTGGCATATAACCCAATGCTTCTTTTTAGATTTTTCAGAGAATTGGGCCTGGCCCAGTAGTTGAGAAAATGAATCCACTTCGCAAAATTCCCCTGCTGCCCCTTTTTTCTTCTCTTTCTTCTTCTTGACGATTACCTACTGATGCCACTCATCTTCTTCGTCATGGTGCAACCTGTCCTTGCACACCCATGGCAACTCGCTCAGAAACGTCCCACTGGCAGCCACCTCCAGGCTCCAAGACGGCGGCTCTCGGGGTGTTGGGGACCTGGGAGAACTCCGTCGAACCCCAATCCTCTTGGGTATCATCCTTCCGCTGCGGTTTTGGGGTTGCCGTGACATCGCCGTCGGAGGATCTTGGTCTGGTGGTTTCGGTGGTGGTCGTGGCTTGCCTTTTGTTTCCATGACACTCATTTCTGGCCATAGTGAAGTGCTCGTGCTCCTGTGCTCGATCGTCCTCTCTCTTTTCTCTCATTCCGCTCCTCAAATTTGACCAAGATGGAAATGGGTCCTCTACCACAGTAACGACCTCTATCGTCTCTTCGTCATCACAATTTTCCTTCTCTTCAGTTATTGACTCTACCGCTTGTGTCGTTTCTTCTTGAATCTGCTCTGAAGGCCGAAACCTTCGGATCACGGCGGTTCGAAAGTCCTCCCATGTGGGATTCAGAGCACACATCTCCCACCATTTGAACCACCATACTGCCTCTCCGTTCATGGCTGTCTTGGCGGTTTGAATCTTCTCTGGGTCGGTTACTCCCTTAAAATTGAAGTACTCCTCGACTCTACTAACCCACCCATACGCCTCTTCACCCGAAAATATAGGGATTTCTTCAAGTTTCTGCCATTTATCTTCTGTGCGACCCAATTCGTCTCTGCCATTTTGGTCATCGTCCTTGGTATTGCTACCATGGTGTCCACTATTATGCGCAGGCCTATTCAACAATTCCATAATTTCCTTAAATTGTCTTCTATTTTCCACCCTCTCTTTCTCAAGAACCCGCCTCCAATTCTCGAACCCACGCTCCAAAGCCTCAATTCTTGCTTCCATCCTTCGGGTATGAAGCATGAAAGACTCCTAGAAATGAGTGCTTTAAAACTGCCTACTAAAATATTACATGTCTGCTACCAATGCATAACTAACAGAGGCCCATTATTATTCTTGTCCTAATCAGGGACCTATATCTAACAATACTCCCCCCCTAAACATTCACCTTGTCCTCAAGGTGAACAACAAGTGGCTCGTTGAAAGTAAATTTCCCTGGGTCCCATTGTTTGAGGCTGGACGCTCCGGCTGCCATAGATATATGCTGCTTTTGCTCTTTTTGAACCAATTCTGCCTTGAGGGCACCAATAATTCTATCAGCATTCCTCAAGTTGCTGGGTTGTGGCCTAATATTGAAAGAATTGAACCCAATATGGAGTGAGCGCTGATCAACGAATGTACAATCAGCAACCTTTTTGTTAACCCACTGCCTCTTTTCCAATAACTGGACCTGGCCCATTAGGTTAATCCCTGGCCTTTTTGGGCAGACTTCCAATTGTGCGCCAGCGTGTATCTCTTTGGCCTCATCTTGGGTCACTATCCTTGATTCTTTTTCTTCATCGATGTTTGCTTGTGTCACTGGTTCTGGTTCTTGTTCCACAGAATCTTGAAGATAAATTCCAAATTTTGGTTTGAAATGTATGAGCAGAGCCTTCTCAAAGGTGACGAACGCAACCTTCTGATTGGTTTCTCTCCAAGAAAACCACCAACGATAAGCTTCTCCATCAAGGCCCATCCAAACCCATGCTAACCAATCTTCCTCACGAAATCTAAGGGCTTCAAGGTACTAACTAAACTGGATCAGCCACCAATAGGCGTCCCCGCTGCCGTCAAATCTTGGCATCGTTCTTGAACCCATTTTCCTCCTTATCATGAATTTATCCCTGGATCAGAATTGCTCTGATACCAGTTGATAGAAACTGGTGTTTGATTACAAGATATTACTAAGAAAATAGGGATAATCCCTTGATTACAGTACAATATAGCAGAACTTCGAGGGTCTGCACCTCCCCAAATGCCCTAAGGCCCCAATTCCTATTCAATTCACAAGATACCCTCTCTCTAATTCTCTTCCCTTATTTATAGACAAACTAAATAACTCTAATTAACTGCTACTAACTGCCATATTAAACTGCTACTAACTGCTTTATTAATAACAAAGGCCCATTAAGTCCCACATCTAACAATACTTCCCCCCTAAACTTTCACCTTGTCCTCGAGGTGAATAGCAAATAGTCTTTTAAGAACAAATTTCCGGGGTCCCACTGTTTGAAGCCTGATGGTGGAGCTGTTGTAGTCATATGCTACCTTCCACCCGGATCCTACTGTTGCTCTTGTTCAAATCTCATGGAAAGAACCAGTATCGCCAGCTTCTCTTCATTGGGGACCAATTCATTCCTCACAGTGTTGAGTTGTGGGTTCATATAAAAAGAACTCTGATAACTAGTTCCACCACACTTCTGCTGCCCCCATTTTAACACTTCTTCCTCTCCCTTCACACCCGTTACTATCTCCAGTTTGTCCTTGACAATCTCATCAGTGCAGGAATATTGAAACAACTCTGGTAAATGGGTCCAATGTTGAATGAACTTCTCTTCTTCTGCTTCTCTCAAGGGTTTGGGTTGTGGCATTAATGGACAGCCCACACACAACCATTTGGCATATAACCCAATGCTTCTTTTTAGATTTTTCAGAGAATTGGGCCTGGCCCAGTAGTTGAGAAAATGAATCCACTTCGCAAAATTCCCCTGCTGCCCCTTTTTTCTTCTCTTTCTTCTTCTTGACGATTACCTACTGATGCCACTCATCTTCTTCGTCATGGTGCAACCTGTCCTTGCACACCCATGGCAACTCGCTCAGAAACGTCCCACTGGCAGCCACCTCCAGGCTCCAAGACGGCGGCTCTCGGGGTGTTGGGGACCTGGGAGAACTCCGTCGAACCCCAATCCTCTTGGGTATCATCCTTCCGCTGCGGTTTTGGGGTTGCCGTGACATCGCCGTCGGAGGATCTTGGTCTGGTGGTTTCGGTGGTGGTCGTGGCTTGCCTTTTGTTTCCATGACACTCATTTCTGGCCATAGTGAAGTGCTCGTGCTCCTGTGCTCGATCGTCCTCTCTCTTTTCTCTCATTCCGCTCCTCAAATTTGACCAAGATGGAAATGGGTCCTCTACCACAGTAACGACCTCTATCGTCTCTTCGTCATCACAATTTTCCTTCTCTTCAGTTATTGACTCTACCGCTTGTGTCGTTTCTTCTTGAATCTGCTCTGAAGGCCGAAACCTTCGGATCACGGCGGTTCGAAAGTCCTCCCATGTGGGATTCAGAGCACACATCTCCCACCATTTGAACCACCATACTGCCTCTCCGTTCATGGCTGTCTTGGCGGTTTGAATCTTCTCTGGGTCGGTTACTCCCTTAAAATTGAAGTACTCCTCGACTCTACTAACCCACCCATACGCCTCTTCACCCGAAAATATAGGGATTTCTTCAAGTTTCTGCCATTTATCTTCTGTGCGACCCAATTCGTCTCTGCCATTTTGGTCATCGTCCTTGGTATTGCTACCATGGTGTCCACTATTATGCGCAGGCCTATTCAACAATTCCATAATTTCCTTAAATTGTCTTCTATTTTCCACCCTCTCTTTCTCAAGAACCCGCCTCCAATTCTCGAACCCACGCTCCAAAGCCTCAATTCTTGCTTCCATCCTTCGGGTATGAAGCATGAAAGACTCCTAGAAATGAGTGCTTTAAAACTGCCTACTAAAATATTACATGTCTGCTACCAATGCATAACTAACAGAGGCCCATTATTATTCTTGTCCTAATCAGGGACCTATATCTAACAATACTCCCCCCTAAACATTCACCTTGTCCTCAAGGTGAACAACAAGTGGCTCGTTGAAAGTAAATTTCCCTGGGTCCCATTGTTTGAGGCTGGACGCTCCGGCTGCCATAGATATATGCTGCTTTTGCTCTTTTTGAACCAATTCTGCCTTGAGGGCACCAATAATTCTATCAGCATTCCTCAAGTTGCTGGGTTGTGGCCTAATATTGAAAGAATTGAACCCAATATGGAGTGAGCGCTGATCAACGAATGTACAATCAGCAACCTTTTTGTTAACCCACTGCCTCTTTTCCAATAACTGGACCTGGCCCATTAGGTTAATCCCTGGCCTTTTTGGGCAGACTTCCAATTGTGCGCCAGCGTGTATCTCTTTGGCCTCATCTTGGGTCACTATCCTTGATTCTTTTTCTTCATCGATGTTTGCTTGTGTCACTGGTTCTGGTTCTTGTTCCACAGAATCTTGAAGATAAATTCCAAATTTTGGTTTGAAATGTATGAGCAGAGCCTTCTCAAAGGTGACGAACGCAACCTTCTGATTGGTTTCTCTCCAAGAAAACCACCAACGATAAGCTTCTCCATCAAGGCCCATCCAAACCCATGCTAACCAATCTTCCTCACGAAATCTAAGGGCTTCAAGGTACTAACTAAACTGGATCAGCCACCAATAGGCGTCCCCGCTGCCGTCAAATCTTGGCATCGTTCTTGAACCCATTTTCCTCCTTATCATGAATTTATCCCTGGATCAGAATTGCTCTGATACCAGTTGATAGAAACTGGTGTTTGATTACAAGATATTACTAAGAAAATAGGGATAATCCCTTGATTACAGTACAATATAGCAGAACTTCGAGGGTCTGCACCTCCCCAAATGCCCTAAGGCCCCAATTCCTATTCAATTCACAAGATACCCTCTCTCTAATTCTCTTCCCTTATTTATAGACAAACTAAATAACTCTAATTAACTGCTACTAACTGCCATATTAAACTGCTACTAACTGCTTTATTAATAACAAAGGCCCATTAAGTCCCACATCTAACAATACTTCCCCCCTAAACTTTCACCTTGTCCTCGAGGTGAATAGCAAATAGTCTTTTAAGAACAAATTTCCGGGGGTCCCACTGTTTGAAGCCTGATGGTGGAGCTGTTGTAGTCATATGCTACCTTCCACCCGGATCCTACTGTTGCTCTTGTTCAAATCTCATGGAAAGAACCAGTATCGCCAGCTTCTCTTCATTGGGGACCAATTCATTCCTCACAGTGTTGAGTTGTGGGTTCATATAAAAAGAACTCTGATAACTAGTTCCACCACACTTCTGCTGCCCCCATTTTAACACTTCTTCCTCTCCCTTCACACCCGTTACTATCTCCAGTTTGTCCTTGACAATCTCATCAGTGCAGGAATATTGAAACAACTCTGGTAAATGGGTCCAATGTTGAATGAACTTCTCTTCTTCTGCTTCTCTCAAGGGTTTGGGTTGTGGCATTAATGGACAGCCCACACACAACCATTTGGCATATAACCCAATGCTTCTTTTTAGAT
Organism: Echinosophora koreensis; assembly: GCA_035048595.1. Classification (NCBI taxonomy): domain Eukaryota; kingdom Viridiplantae; phylum Streptophyta; class Magnoliopsida; order Fabales; family Fabaceae; genus Echinosophora; species Echinosophora koreensis. The sequence continues at coordinate 1,839,856 of JAPCYP010000048.1, read as the reverse complement.
TTTTCAGAGAATTGGGCCTGGCCCAGTAGTTGAGAAAATGAATCCACTTCGCAAAATTCCCCTGCTGCCCCTTTTTTCTTCTCTTTCTTCTTCTTGACGATTACCTACTGATGCCACTCATCTTCTTCGTCATGGTGCAACCTGTCCTTGCACACCCATGGCAACTCGCTCAGAAACGTCCCACTGGCAGCCACCTCCAGGCTCCAAGACGGCGGCTCTCGGGGTGTTGGGGACCTGGGAGAACTCCGTCGAACCCCAATCCTCTTGGGTATCATCCTTCCGCTGCGGTTTTGGGGTTGCCGTGACATCGCCGTCGGAGGATCTTGGTCTGGTGGTTTCGGTGGTGGTCGTGGCTTGCCTTTTGTTTCCATGACACTCATTTCTGGCCATAGTGAAGTGCTCGTGCTCCTGTGCTCGATCGTCCTCTCTCTTTTCTCTCATTCCGCTCCTCAAATTTGACCAAGATGGAAATGGGTCCTCTACCACAGTAACGACCTCTATCGTCTCTTCGTCATCACAATTTTCCTTCTCTTCAGTTATTGACTCTACCGCTTGTGTCGTTTCTTCTTGAATCTGCTCTGAAGGCCGAAACCTTCGGATCACGGCGGTTCGAAAGTCCTCCCATGTGGGATTCAGAGCACACATCTCCCACCATTTGAACCACCATACTGCCTCTCCGTTCATGGCTGTCTTGGCGGTTTGAATCTTCTCTGGGTCGGTTACTCCCTTAAAATTGAAGTACTCCTCGACTCTACTAACCCACCCATACGCCTCTTCACCCGAAAATATAGGGATTTCTTCAAGTTTCTGCCATTTATCTTCTGTGCGACCCAATTCGTCTCTGCCATTTTGGTCATCGTCCTTGGTATTGCTACCATGGTGTCCACTATTATGCGCAGGCCTATTCAACAATTCCATAATTTCCTTAAATTGTCTTCTATTTTCCACCCTCTCTTTCTCAAGAACCCGCCTCCAATTCTCGAACCCACGCTCCAAAGCCTCAATTCTTGCTTCCATCCTTCGGGTATGAAGCATGAAAGACTCCTAGAAATGAGTGCTTTAAAACTGCCTACTAAAATATTACATGTCTGCTACCAATGCATAACTAACAGAGGCCCATTATTATTCTTGTCCTAATCAGGGACCTATATCTAACAATACTCCCCCCCTAAACATTCACCTTGTCCTCAAGGTGAACAACAAGTGGCTCGTTGAAAGTAAATTTCCCTGGGTCCCATTGTTTGAGGCTGGACGCTCCGGCTGCCATAGATATATGCTGCTTTTGCTCTTTTTGAACCAATTCTGCCTTGAGGGCACCAATAATTCTATCAGCATTCCTCAAGTTGCTGGGTTGTGGCCTAATATTGAAAGAATTGAACCCAATATGGAGTGAGCGCTGATCAACGAATGTACAATCAGCAACCTTTTTGTTAACCCACTGCCTCTTTTCCAATAACTGGACCTGGCCCATTAGGTTAATCCCTGGCCTTTTTGGGCAGACTTCCAATTGTGCGCCAGCGTGTATCTCTTTGGCCTCATCTTGGGTCACTATCCTTGATTCTTTTTCTTCATCGATGTTTGCTTGTGTCACTGGTTCTGGTTCTTGTTCCACAGAATCTTGAAGATAAATTCCAAATTTTGGTTTGAAATGTATGAGCAGAGCCTTCTCAAAGGTGACGAACGCAACCTTCTGATTGGTTTCTCTCCAAGAAAACCACCAACGATAAGCTTCTCCATCAAGGCCCATCCAAACCCATGCTAACCAATCTTCCTCACGAAATCTAAGGGCTTCAAGGTACTAACTAAACTGGATCAGCCACCAATAGGCGTCCCCGCTGCCGTCAAATCTTGGCATCGTTCTTGAACCCATTTTCCTCCTTATCATGAATTTATCCCTGGATCAGAATTGCTCTGATACCAGTTGATAGAAACTGGTGTTTGATTACAAGATATTACTAAGAAAATAGGGATAATCCCTTGATTACAGTACAATATAGCAGAACTTCGAGGGTCTGCACCTCCCCAAATGCCCTAAGGCCCCAATTCCTATTCAATTCACAAGATACCCTCTCTCTAATTCTCTTCCCTTATTTATAGACAAACTAAATAACTCTAATTAACTGCTACTAACTGCCATATTAAACTGCTACTAACTGCTTTATTAATAACAAAGGCCCATTAAGTCCCACATCTAACAATACTTCCCCCCTAAACTTTCACCTTGTCCTCGAGGTGAATAGCAAATAGTCTTTTAAGAACAAATTTCCGGGGTCCCACTGTTTGAAGCCTGATGGTGGAGCTGTTGTAGTCATATGCTACCTTCCACCCGGATCCTACTGTTGCTCTTGTTCAAATCTCATGGAAAGAACCAGTATCGCCAGCTTCTCTTCATTGGGGACCAATTCATTCCTCACAGTGTTGAGTTGTGGGTTCATATAAAAAGAACTCTGATAACTAGTTCCACCACACTTCTGCTGCCCCCATTTTAACACTTCTTCCTCTCCCTTCACACCCGTTACTATCTCCAGTTTGTCCTTGACAATCTCATCAGTGCAGGAATATTGAAACAACTCTGGTAAATGGGTCCAATGTTGAATGAACTTCTCTTCTTCTGCTTCTCTCAAGGGTTTTGGGTTGTGGCATTAATGGACAGCCCACACACAACCATTTGGCATATAACCCAATGCTTCTTTTTAGATTTTTCAGAGAATTGGGCCTGGCCCAGTAGTTGAGAAAATGAATCCACTTCGCAAAATTCCCCTGCTGCCCCTTTTTTCTTCTCTTTCTTCTTCTTGACGATTACCTACTGATGCCACTCATCTTCTTCGTCATGGTGCAACCTGTCCTTGCACACCCATGGCAACTCGCTCAGAAACGTCCCACTGGCAGCCACCTCCAGGCTCCAAGACGGCGGCTCTCGGGGTGTTGGGGACCTGGGAGAACTCCGTCGAACCCCAATCCTCTTGGGTATCATCCTTCCGCTGCGGTTTTTGGGGTTGCCGTGACATCGCCGTCGGAGGATCTTGGTCTGGTGGTTTCGGTGGTGGTCGTGGCTTGCCTTTTGTTTCCATGACACTCATTTCTGGCCATAGTGAAGTGCTCGTGCTCCTGTGCTCGATCGTCCTCTCTCTTTTCTCTCATTCCGCTCCTCAAATTTGACCAAGATGGAAATGGGTCCTCTACCACAGTAACGACCTCTATCGTCTCTTCGTCATCACAATTTTCCTTCTCTTCAGTTATTGACTCTACCGCTTGTGTCGTTTCTTCTTGAATCTGCTCTGAAGGCCGAAACCTTCGGATCACGGCGGTTCGAAAGTCCTCCCATGTGGGATTCAGAGCACACATCTCCCACCATTTGAACCACCATACTGCCTCTCCGTTCATGGCTGTCTTGGCGGTTTGAATCTTCTCTGGGTCGGTTACTCCCTTAAAATTGAAGTACTCCTCGACTCTACTAACCCACCCATACGCCTCTTCACCCGAAAATATAGGGATTTCTTCAAGTTTCTGCCATTTATCTTCTGTGCGACCCAATTCGTCTCTGCCATTTTGGTCATCGTCCTTGGTATTGCTACCATGGTGTCCACTATTATGCGCAGGCCTATTCAACAATTCCATAATTTCCTTAAATTGTCTTCTATTTTCCACCCTCTCTTTCTCAAGAACCCGCCTCCAATTCTCGAACCCACGCTCCAAAGCCTCAATTCTTGCTTCCATCCTTCGGGTATGAAGCATGAAAGACTCCTAGAAATGAGTGCTTTAAAACTGCCTACTAAAATATTACATGTCTGCTACCAATGCATAACTAACAGAGGCCCATTATTATTCTTGTCCTAATCAGGGACCTATATCTAACAATACTCCCCCCCTAAACATTCACCTTGTCCTCAAGGTGAACAACAAGTGGCTCGTTGAAAGTAAATTTCCCTGGGTCCCATTGTTTGAGGCTGGACGCTCCGGCTGCCATAGATATATGCTGCTTTTGCTCTTTTTGAACCAATTCTGCCTTGAGGGCACCAATAATTCTATCAGCATTCCTCAAGTTGCTGGGTTGTGGCCTAATATTGAAAGAATTGAACCCAATATGGAGTGAGCGCTGATCAACGAATGTACAATCAGCAACCTTTTTGTTAACCCACTGCCTCTTTTCCAATAACTGGACCTGGCCCATTAGGTTAATCCCTGGCCTTTTTGGGCAGACTTCCAATTGTGCGCCAGCGTGTATCTCTTTGGCCTCATCTTGGGTCACTATCCTTGATTCTTTTTCTTCATCGATGTTTGCTTGTGTCACTGGTTCTGGTTCTTGTTCCACAGAATCTTGAAGATAAATTCCAAATTTTGGTTTGAAATGTATGAGCAGAGCCTTCTCAAAGGTGACGAACGCAACCTTCTGATTGGTTTCTCTCCAAGAAAACCACCAACGATAAGCTTCTCCATCAAGGCCCATCCAAACCCATGCTAACCAATCTTCCTCACGAAATCTAAGGGCTTCAAGGTACTAACTAAACTGGATCAGCCACCAATAGGCGTCCCCGCTGCCGTCAAATCTTGGCATCGTTCTTGAACCCATTTTCCTCCTTATCATGAATTTATCCCTGGATCAGAATTGCTCTGATACCAGTTGATAGAAACTGGTGTTTGATTACAAGATATTACTAAGAAAATAGGGATAATCCCTTGATTACAGTACAATATAGCAGAACTTCGAGGGTCTGCACCTCCCCAAATGCCCTAAGGCCCCAATTCCTATTCAATTCACAAGATACCCTCTCTCTAATTCTCTTCCCTTATTTATAGACAAACTAAATAACTCTAATTAACTGCTACTAACTGCCATATTAAACTGCTACTAACTGCTTTATTAATAACAAAGGCCCATTAAGTCCCACATCTAACAATACTTCCCCCCTAAACTTTCACCTTGTCCTCGAGGTGAATAGCAAATAGTCTTTTAAGAACAAATTTCCGGGGTCCCACTGTTTGAAGCCTGATGGTGGAGCTGTTGTAGTCATATGCTACCTTCCACCCGGATCCTACTGTTGCTCTTGTTCAAATCTCATGGAAAGAACCAGTATCGCCAGCTTCTCTTCATTGGGGACCAATTCATTCCTCACAGTGTTGAGTTGTGGGTTCATATAAAAAGAACTCTGATAACTAGTTCCACCACACTTCTGCTGCCCCCATTTTAACACTTCTTCCTCTCCCTTCACACCCGTTACTATCTCCAGTTTGTCCTTGACAATCTCATCAGTGCAGGAATATTGAAACAACTCTGGTAAATGGGTCCAATGTTGAATGAACTTCTCTTCTTCTGCTTCTCTCATGGTTTTGGGTTGTGGCATTAATGGACAGCCCACACACAACCATTTGGCATATAACCCAATGCTTCTTTTTAGATTTTTCAGAGAATTGGGCCTGGCCCAGTAGTTGAGAAAATGAATCCACTTCGCAAAATTCCCCTGCTGCCCCTTTTTTTCTTCTCTTTCTTCTTCTTGACGATTACCTACTGATGCCACTCATCTTCTTCGTCATGGTGCAACCTGTCCTTGCACACCCATGGCAACTCGCTCAGAAACGTCCCACTGGCAGCCACCTCCAGGCTCCAAGACGGCGGCTCTCGGGGTGTTGGGGACCTGGGAGAACTCCGTCGAACCCCAATCCTCTTGGGTATCATCCTTCCGCTGCGGTTTTGGGGTTGCCGTGACATCGCCGTCGGAGGATCTTGGTCTGGTGGTTCCGGTGGTGGTCGTGGCTTGCCTTTTGTTTCCATGACACTCATTTCTGGCCATAGTGAAGTGCTCGTGCTCCTGTGCTCGATCGTCCTCTCTCTTTTCTCTCATTCCGCTCCTCAAATTTGACCAAGATGGAAATGGGTCCTCTACCACAGTAACGACCTCTATCGTCTCTTCGTCATCACAATTTTCCTTCTCTTCAGTTATTGACTCTACCGCTTGTGTCGTTTCTTCTTGAATCTGCTCTGAAGGCCGAAACCTTCGGATCACGGCGGTTCGAAAGTCCTCCCATGTGGGATTCAGAGCACACATCTCCCACCATTTGAACCACCATACTGCCTCTCCGTTCATGGCTGTCTTGGCGGTTTGAATCTTCTCTGGGTCGGTTACTCCCTTAAAATTGAAGTACTCCTCGACTCTACTAACCCACCCATACGCCTCTTCACCCGAAAATATAGGGATTTCTTCAAGTTTCTGCCATTTATCTTCTGTGCGACCCAATTCGTCTCTGCCATTTTGGTCATCGTCCTTGGTATTGCTACCATGGTGTCCACTATTATGCGCAGGCCTATTCAACAATTCCATAATTTCCTTAAATTGTCTTCTATTTTCCACCCTCTCTTTCTCAAGAACCCGCCTCCAATTCTCGAACCCACGCTCCAAAGCCTCAATTCTTGCTTCCATCCTTCGGGTATGAAGCATGAAAGACTCCTAGAAATGAGTGCTTTAAAACTGCCTACTAAAATATTACATGTCTGCTACCAATGCATAACTAACAGAGGCCCATTATTATTCTTGTCCTAATCAGGGACCTATATCTAACAATACTCCCCCCCTAAACATTCACCTTGTCCTCAAGGTGAACAACAAGTGGCTCGTTGAAAGTAAATTTCCCTGGGTCCCATTGTTTGAGGCTGGACGCTCCGGCTGCCATAGATATATGCTGCTTTTGCTCTTTTTGAACCAATTCTGCCTTGAGGGCACCAATAATTCTATCAGCATTCCTCAAGTTGCTGGGTTGTGGCCTAATATTGAAAGAATTGAACCCAATATGGAGTGAGCGCTGATCAACGAATGTACAATCAGCAACCTTTTTGTTAACCCACTGCCTCTTTTCCAATAACTGGACCTGGCCCATTAGGTTAATCCCTGGCCTTTTTGGGCAGACTTCCAATTGTGCGCCAGCGTGTATCTCTTTGGCCTCATCTTGGGTCACTATCCTTGATTCTTTTTCTTCATCGATGTTTGCTTGTGTCACTGGTTCTGGTTCTTGTTCCACAGAATCTTGAAGATAAATTCCAAATTTTGGTTTGAAATGTATGAGCAGAGCCTTCTCAAAGGTGACGAACGCAACCTTCTGATTGGTTTCTCTCCAAGAAAACCACCAACGATAAGCTTCTCCATCAAGGCCCATCCAAAACCCATGCTAACCAATCTTCCTCACGAAATCTAAGGGCTTCAAGGTACTAACTAAACTGGATCAGCCACCAATAGGCGTCCCCGCTGCCGTCAAATCTTGGCATCGTTCTTGAAACCCATTTTCCTCCTTATCATGAATTTATCCCTGGATCAGAATTGCTCTGATACCAGTTGATAGAAACTGGTGTTTGATTACAAGATATTACTAAGAAAATAGGGATAATCCCTTGATTACAGTACAATATAGCAGAACTTCGAGAGTCTGCACCTCCCCAAATGCCCTAAGGCCCCAATTCCTATTCAATTCACAAGATACCCTCTCTCTAATTCTCTTCCCTTATTTATAGACAAACTAAATAACTCTAATTAACTGCTACTAACTGCCCTATTAAACTACTACTAACTGCTTTATTAATAACAAAGGCCCATTAAGTCCCACATCTAACAGGCATCTATCATGTCCTAACCATCTTAGGTGCAATTCCACCATTTTTTCCGCCACAGATGCCACTTTTACCTTACATCTAATATATTCATTCTTGATCCTATCTTGTGTGTTCACTCGTGCAATGCATCATTGTCATCTTTGCCACACTTACTTTGTACTCTTGTTGGCACTTTACTACCTAGCCTTCAATACCATGTAGTGTTGTTGGTCTCGACTCCCCCGCTAGGACTACATCATTTTTAAAAGAAGCACCTGGCTCCTAGTCATGTTGAGTGAGAACATCCTAAACCAAAGTAAAAATTTAAGGACTTACATTCGACCCTTGGTGTAAACCTATGGTTATAGGGAAATCCTCTGTGGCTCTACCATGTGTTCACACACAGGTTTTTAGCCCCATATTACCATTGATAGTCTTATTATAAGCAAGTCGAACTCCCTTCTTCTCCATTACCTTCCTCGAGACTTTTCATGGTACCTTTTCGTAGGCCTTTTCCAGATCAATGTAAATTATGTGTATAGCTCTTTGTGTCCTCCTATACCTCTCCGTCAAGCCTTGTAAAAGGTATATTATTTCCATGGTTGACGTCGCAGACATAAAACCAAATTAATTCTTTGAAATATGATTCTATTGTCATAATCTTTGTTCAATCACGCTCTCCTACAATTTTATTGTATGGCTCATAAGCTTAATCCTTCTTTAATAAGCACAATTTTGTATATCTTTCTTGTTCTTATAAATAGGGATCAAAATGTTTCTCCTCCATTCATTTGACATTTTCTTAGACCTCAATATCTCGTTATACAACTTCGTGATCCAACTTACACTTTCTTCTCCTAGGCACTTGCATACTTTTATAGATATGTTATTTGGTCCGGTCGCTGTTCCATTTTCCATTCTCTCTAGTTCTTTATTGTAAACTCTCGATTTCTACGATAAAAGGTCAACTTTTGGTCCTCCTTTCGTGTTTAAAATCTCTGAGTCCACTATTGTCGCAAGTCCTTCATTAAATAATTTGTGAAAATATTCCTTCCATCATTCATTATGCATTTCACCTAATATAAATCTCTCGTTTTCCTTTCTCTACTTTTAGCAAGCATGTAGATATGCCTTTCCCCATCCTTGGTACCTATAAAGCAGGGCCGGCCCAACACTTTTGGAGGCCTAAAGCGAACTCCAAAGTGAGGCCTTTTAAAGAAAATAAAAAAAAATTATAAAAAATTATTATATTTTTATTTAAAGTTTATCTTTCTTGCTTTTTGGGATGCAAAATCATTTATTAAATTATTGTAATTGATTTCATTTAACAAATCTTTTTCAATCGATAATAAAGCAAGTTCATTTAATCTTTGTTGAGAAATTGTCGATCTTAGATAAGATTTTATTAATTTTAGTTTTAAAAAACTTCTTTCTGTCGAAGCAACGCTTACGGGAATCGTTAACATTATTCTATAAGCGATATATGCATTTGGAAAAGAATCAAGCCTTATTATATAATTAAGTATGGCAATTGGTGTATCATTTTTCACCTGTATAATTTCTCTTAAAATTTTTAGTTCTGTAAATAAATATAATCCATCAATATCCGAGTTGTCATTACGTTTTAATGAATGTTCAAGGTTAAGAAAATTTTCTTTTAAATTTTCATCATCCAATGACCTTAATTTCTTAATACTAAATAGAAAACCAAAAATATCTTGATACATTTTAAATTGTTCAAATCTACTTTGAAATGAGGTGATTGCTTTATCTATTATGTACAAGAAGTAATCAACTTTAAATGATTCTTCGGGAGATTTTACAACTTCACTGTCAATAATCTCATCAAATTGTTTCTTTCTACGAATAATACGTTTTTCACGGAACTTTGGTTCTATATTCATTTCTATAGCAATTTCTTTGGCAGAAATTAAAGTATTTTCAAATCAGTCTTCCCTATATTTTTCAAAAAATGAAATAAGACCTTTCAATTGTTGTATAGCAACATCGATACACATATCCTTTGATTGCATATTTTTACTAACTGAGTTTACCGTAAACAATATCTCATACCAAATAGTCATGTCTAATAAAAACTCAAAATTTTCAAGCTTATAAGTTGCTAAACAATCAGCTTCACTTTTTATTTTAGATTCGTCATTAACTTCACCTAATTTCAATCAAGCATCTCTTATTTGTGAAGTTTGAAATCTTAAAGCTTTTACACTTTCAATACGACTTTCCCAACGTGTTTGTGACAATGATTTAAGAGTTAGGCTAGGGATATGATCTTGTAAAATGTTCCATCTTTTAGTAGATGAAGAAAACATGGTATATATACGTTGTAAAAAAATATTATTAAAATAGGTAGTAAAAAAAAAATTTGGAGGCCTAAAGCCCTAGCTTCACCAGCTTCACCCTTGGGCCGGCCCTGCTATAAAGATTCCTATTATTCCACCAATATTGGTCCATGCTTCAGATATCCAGTCTTAAGCGTGAGGAGGTGTGTTGAGAGTCACATATCGACTAGAGATATCGCCTATGTAGTGCTTATAAAGCTTGAGCAATCCTCACCTTACAAGCCGGTTTTGTGGGGTTGAGTTAGGCCTAAAGCTCGAATTCTAAGATGGTATCAGAGCCTATCCTAGATCTGTTAGTGGGACAATATCTCTAATATTCCACCTGCATTTGTCCATGCTCCAGATGTCTAGTCCTGGCCGTGAGGGGGTGTGTTGAGATACCTATTGTTCCACCCGCATTAATGTCTACGCTTCAGATGTCCAGTCCTGAGCGGAAGGGGGTGTGTTGAGAGTCCCACATCAACTAGAAATATGACCTAAGTAGTGCTTATAAAGCTTGGGTAATCCTCACCTTACAAGTCGGTTTTGTAGGCTTGAGTTAGGTCTAAAGCCCAAATTTAAGATGGTATCAGAGTTTATCCTAGATATGTTATTGGGCCAATATCTCTGTTATTTCACCCGCATTTATCCACGCTCCAAATGTCCAGTCCTGGACATGAGAGGGTGTGTTGAGATCCTTGTTATTCCACTTGTATCGGTCCACGCTTCAGATGTCCGGTCCTGAGCGTGAATGGGTGTGTTGTGAGTTCCACATCGACTAGAGATATGGCCTAAGTAGTGCTTATAAAGCTTGAACAATCCTCACCTTACAAGCCGATTTTGTGAGGTTGAGTTAGGCCTAAAGCTTGAATTCTAAGAGTACCTAAGGTTTGGATTGAATGCTTTAGTGTGTTTAACATAGCTTTTTTTGGAGCTTCTCTTCTCCTTGAAAGAAGAAGCTAGGCCAAACATATTCCACTCAAAAGCTCTACAAAAAATAAGAAACTTATGTTCAATAAAGAAAAGGAACATTAATAAAAGCCAAGAGGAAGAGCTTTTGCTTAACTTTCACTACTATTCACTATTGACATACTTCGATTCAACCAACTTTGTTATGCCACTACAATTTTGTTTTATTTTTTGCTTTTTTCTTTTTCCTGCCAAATGTCACCAGGGGTGTTAGATTGGTTCGAAACCATGCCACCATGTCATTCTGGTACCATAATCATAAAGCCTTTATTATTTTCTATATAGCATTGAATTTAAGGTTTTCTATATAAAAAATATTTGTTTTTTATTGATAGATTTTATTAATTTTATAAATATTTCATTTATTACTAATATGTAGAATTTCACAATTAGAAATTATCAAACAGCTTTGGCTTTTACTTTTAAAGCTTTTATTTATAGCTTCTCATATAAAGTAGCTTTTAAGCACAAAAAAAGTTGGACCAAATGCACTCTTGGCTTTCACCTTCCTCACCACCTTCTGAGTGTCTTTATTAATTACCTTATAATTTCCCCAATTCTCATCATTTTTACAAAAGTGCCAAGCTTTATAACACTCCCTCTTTACTGTATCTTCTCTTGACCACTTGCTTCCTACCACCAAGACACTATATCCTAGGTTCGAAACCTCTTGATTTACCGAGAGTCTCTATTTCTATCTTCCTGTCGCTTTTGCCATCTTGTTCCAACTCTTCCTTGTGCCAAATCTTCTCCTTCAAAATCTTCCCTAAAAGCTCATTTTAATTCCTCCCTTTAGTTGCCACCATTTGATCCTAGGGACCTTGTCTTGGCAATTTATCCTTACTCTATCATATTTACATGTATTGATGTACATCTATAACAAAACCCTCGGTTGGGTAGTCAAGCTCCCTGCAGGGATGACTTTGTAATCCACAATGTTTTCTATCCCATTTTTTCTTTTCAAAGTAAATCTATTTGAGAGCAAGAAACCCTACTTTTGTACGAAAGGATGCTCTTCACACTTTCTTTTTTTTTTTTGAAGGGATGCTCTTCACACTTTCTAAAACAAGTGTTAGGTAAAAAGCTACTGAAAAATCTAGAATAACCTTATCCTCTGCATTAATTTCCCCTAGACCATAGCCCTCATACCCCCTAAGATTCACTCTCTACATGTCCATTTAGGTCCCTCCTAGAAAAATCCTTTTTCCAATGAGTATTTCCTGGACTGTACGTTTTAAATCCTCCCATAATTTTATCTTATTTGGCTCGTCTAATCCTACTCGGGGTGCATACACACTGATAACATTAAAAGTATTTTGGTGCACTACAAACCTTAATGCTATGATCCTATTTCCTACCATTTTGACATTCACTACATTATCCAAATTTTATACGTGCGTAGAAAAATTATTGCAATTTGATCATTATATAAATGAAAAAAAGGAGAACTTGTTATACTGGAAAAATACAAAAAATAATAAAAGAAAATAGCAGTTGAGATTTGAAAATGAGTACACTCAGAAAGAAGAAACTCAAATTAGTCAATCTATTAACTTTCCCCATATGAATTATTGAAAGAATGACGATGACTTTTAACATTCTATTGTCTGAATAGGGAATATCTTTGTTAGTCCGATCATCCAAGTACTGCCTATTATATGATGTTTTCAAACATTTTTGAACTACTACTCTTCTGAACCTCTGATTTTTGCTTATGGTCTGGTACATATTTCTTCAAAGCTAAACTGCTTGTGTGTATTTTATTTTGAATTTTGCAGTCTGCATGTCAAACTGCTACCACCTATTGTAAAGAAAGGGGAAAAAACATTTCAAAGTTAGCAATGCAGTACAGCTTGTTAAATAAGGAAATCACATCAGTGCTTGTTGGCATGAAGTCAGTTGAACAGGTACTCTTTCTTAATCTTCCTTAATTGCCTTATTTGATTGTATATATCTATATTTTGAATTTGAAAACCTGTGATTTTGTGGACATTGCATGAAACCTTGCTCTGAAGCTATTCTACGGATTGGCCAATATTTGGTTTCCTCTCTCTTCGTTGTTTTCATCAAACCATGTATAAGCATTTTCCTCTTTAAACTATGTAATTTTCTTTTCTACTGTCCTTTTCATACTAACCAAGTAAACAAAAAGCTGTTCATGAACATAAAAGAAGGAATATATTAAATGTTAATGCAATATTTGTTGATCTGATACTGCAAGTTGATGGACAGCACTGTGTGCTTAAAATACTTATTGAGGAGATTTTCAGGCTCTAATTGTCGGTAATACTGTAAAATAAAGCTTTATGTTTTTTCCACTTTGCTGCACACTTTTTCATTTGATACGTCTGTGTTATTGCATAATACCATATTATCTTTGTGTATTGATGGACTTTATTATACAACTTCTTTAAGGAGTTGATGTTGCTTTGCTATTTATGCTGAAGTATTGTAAATATTTTGTACTTTAAATTAAACTCTTCCTGCACCAGAAGATCTGAAGTAAACATTCAAACAAGTTGATCATTATGAACCTCTATTGTGTTCCAGCTTTTTCTTTCATAATCTCAACTTTCATGGGGGTAAAAGAATACTTTCTTTATCTGTTTATCAATAGCAAGTCTGTTTTAGATGTCTTCTCTTTCAGTTTCATTCATTTCTTTAGTATTTTGGATGGGGAGCAAGAGTAACCATTAGGAAGAGAGAGTCGGGAAGACATGCTTCGCCTATAATAATTGGCCCATATTAATAATCAGGAAGACAACTTTGGATGGGTAAAGGTGTTTTTTTCCCTCGTTTATATTCTTTGTATGGCACAGACATGTATAGTAAATAGTATCTACAGAGAGGGAAACAGTTGTGCTGACAAATTAGCAAATTTTGGGGTTTCTAGTCTTTCTTCTAGTTGGTGGGATATTGTACCGGATTTTATTAAGGAAGATTTTTCTAGAAATAGACCAAGTCTTCCTAGTTATAGGTTTTCTTAGTCTTGATTCTTTCATGGGTTTTGGCATAGTCCCCCATGTTTTTTGTATTTTTTCCGTTTTTAATAATACAAAATTGATGTGCTGCAGATGATTGTTAGAGTTTGGGGTGTCAACCTAGTTGGGATGCCTTGCTCTATTGTAATGCTTTTGCACATCAATAATCCTTTATCTAAAAAAAATATATATATATAGTAAATAGTAATGCTGGCACGGTTATATGAACTTTAGATTTTTCTCTCAAGGTCAGAAAATTTTATACAAACCATTCTTGGTGGGTGGATAATGTGTTCAGGGTTTACCACATTTTTCTTAAGAAGGGAATGCGGGTTTCTGCTTTAGTGATCACCAAAGAAAATCAAGAACCAAAAGTTTGAGTTGTTAAAACTGTATCTGGCACAGAAAAAAAAAATATTTACACTCAGGACCTCTCACATATTTGTGGAATTATGTGCCGCCAAACTAAAGGGGATTTATCGTCTATCAGCCTGCTTAAAGGTCCTTTCTCTTTACTACAGACAATAGATGAAAAATAGAAACCCCTTCTTGGCCTTGTTATGCAGTGGGTTCAAAATTTTATAATGTGTAGTTGTAAGAACATTTTTGAAGATTTTAAAAGCAGCAAAAGTTTGGTATGCTCAAATGACTTGCAGGCAATTATGCTTTTCGTGCTTCATCATTAATGGGCAAAAGCCAATGTAACATAGTTACATTGAAGTTAGAATATACTATAGAAAGTTGCGTGACTAGTTAAACATGGTTGTAACCTTTCTCATCATACTCTCCAAGCAGTAGTATGAAAAATGGAAAATTTCTTGAACTCAGCAACTCACAATATTTGTGCATTCTTACATACTAAATAAGCTTAGTCTAAAGATTACAATCTCTGAAATGTGGACTAGTCACTTAATAAAAATGACCTGTTCTAACTTGAGATAATCGAATAAATTAGGTGGAGGAGAATGTTGCTGCTGCAAGAGAACTTGCAGCTTCTGGGATTGATGAAGAAGCATTGTCAGAGGTTGGAGCCATTCTAAAGCCTGTTAAAAATTTGTCATGGCCTAGTGGAATCCAGCAGAGCTGATAGTTTTTCTACTGCTTGGTGTTGCCTATGAAGAGATCCCACTGCTGCCCCATTCCAGTTATCGAGTGTGTTCCTTTATCCCATTTCAATGGGAAATTGCTTTTACGGATACTAAAACCCACTATTCAAATGATTTTTTGGCTTATCTTCTAGGTCTAGGGTGCACCCGAATTACCCAATACATTCCAATGCTCCTCATCTCCGGGAGAGTAAGGGCCCGAGGGTACCAGTATAAATATACAGGTCTTAGCTTGTATGTAGTTTATGCGTATGATATTTATTTGGATATAACTGAATTGGTTTGCAATAGTAGTGTTCTGCAAAAACTCTGTCTTCAATTTTTGGTGTCACCTTCCGCAAAGTTGATTTCATCCAAATATTCACATTAAAATATTGGACAAAACTTGGATACAATTTCATAGGTATATTAAGTGTTGTTTTTTAACAGGATTATGATATATGCAATAGCTCATCAATAAAAAAAAAAATGTGTATGAGCTATTATACATATCATAATTCTTTTGGAAAACAGCACCTAATATACCTATATAATTGTACCTTAGTTTTCTTCTAAAATATTATCCATTTGAGTACCAGGATCTATACAACTGGCCGTGAATGCTGCACTATCTCAATAATTGTATTTTCCCACAATCCAATTAATTTATGATTAAAATTAACAAAAATAAAAATGGACTTTTAATACTCTTTTTGGAAGTTGTATATTTATTTGTCATATTTTCATGACTTCAGTGTTGTTTTCGGTTTGAGGAATGCTAGCATCAAACCCTCTCTCATTCTTTTTGGCACTGTCTCTTATTGATCCACATCATTATTTTTTAAATTACTATAACCTGATAACTATTATACATAAACTTTTTTTTTTTTTTTTAAAGTTGTCTCCTTCGTTGAGAACTCTATCTTTCCCATCCCTCACTCTAATTTTCATCCCTGAAAAGCTAGAGTTGTAGAGAGATGGAGGAGATTGGAGAAGAGTGGGAAAATGAGCAAGGGTTGTCTGGCAACAAGTACAATTGATGCTCCGAAGAAGCTCCAACAATATGAGCATGCAAGCTAGAGGCAATAGGAGCAGGTGAGCTCTAGTGACGGGTGAAAACTGGAACCGAGGGGGTAGGAAAGATAGGGTCCTGGAAGAGGGAGAGATTTAAAAAAAAAATTAACTAATTAATTTTAGGCAGATGGTTAATAGGTTAGAAGGGAATGACCCTAGTTAATAAAAAGGAAAGTACCAAAAAGAGTGTGATAGAGTTTGATACCCAAAAAGAGTGAGGTTTGACAAACTCCGAAAAGTAATCAATTAGATGAACTAGAACAGGTTTTATTGTATTGGTAGACATTCAATTTCCGGTAAAAACATTTTTATTTGATGAGGTTGAGTCAAAACTCAATTAAAAGAAAGCCCGAAAAGCAAGTTCTCTGCCAAGTTTGTTTATTTGTAAAATTTCGTTTTATTTGCCCCTTGCCACTTTAAGAAATTAAAAAAGACAAACTCAACATTTTTATATTATATTAAACTACTTGAAAAATACGATGTAGACAATTAATAATGATTTTAAACCAATTCAATTTTATATAAATTAAGGGTGATGCTGCGAAAACCTGGGTGGCTTCTAGTGTGAAGTACCACTTTTATTGGTATACTGGTGTACCCCAAAATTTCATCTGAAAACTCCTTTTTACCCCTATCTTCAACAAACCCTCCTCATCCATCACCACCACCTCACCAGCCGCCCCCCACCACCTCAACAGTGAAACACAGCAGTGGTTGTTGACCCCACTGCCACCACCCCACCTGTCATCTTCTCCATCCAACCCCACCACCACCACCACAATCGTCGTCGGGTTCCAACGCGATAATGTTCGGAATCAGCGGGAGCATCTCGTCCTCCGCCTAGCCAAAGCTCAGATGCGACTCACTCTGCCGCCGGCCAACATCGACACCCTCGACGCCGCCGTCCTTCGCCGCTTCCGCAAGAAGCTCCTCAAAAGCTACACGCCTACACCAATCGGTGCTCCCACCTCGGCAAGAAGTCCAACATCTGGATCTCCGATAACTACCGCCACCGTGATTCCAGGTCTGGTCGAACGCACATGCTTCACCCTCCTCCGCCCGTGTCGTCGTCGTCTCGCCCTCCAAGCCGCCCTACGGCGCCACTCAGCCGCCTCGACCTTCCAGAACCTCTGCATCTCAGATCTGCGCCCGTGGAGAACAAAGTGTTGAAGTTGAATGGTGGCGATTGGGGTTGCTGGGTGAATGTGGGGTTGGGGTCGACGGATCTGGGTAAGGGTGGCTGGTTGAGTGGAGGTGAAGGGCAAAGGAATGGATATGGAGTGGTGGTGGCAGCAGAGGTGATGTTAGTGATGCAGGGGTCGCCGGAGTTTGCAGGGCTGGCCGACTGGTTGGGCATGGGGTAAAGGGCAAATAAGACTTTTTCAAGTTTTTTTTTTTTTTTTTGGAGTAAGAAATCTAGACCATTGAATATTTTATTATTATATCCAATGGTTACAAATTATTCCTGATAAAATTTTTTTGGGATATACCAGTATACCAGTAAAACTGGTACTTCATGCTAGAACCCACCGAAAACCTGCTCTTAAGATGCATTGAAACAATAACTTGAAACAACTGCATACCTATATTATGTTCGTTAGGTACTATAATTTTAAAAAATATTTCAATAGTTCATTAAATATTTATAAGAGTAATACGTTGTTTTTTTTTTTTTAATATAAAAAGAGTAATACGTTGTTGTACTTTATCCAAATAAAAAAAAAATACATCAAATAACCTCGGGCGTTGAACATTCAACAAGGGCCAACAATGAGTTTTCCGAAAACCACTACGGAAATTGAAGGCCTTAGGGTAGAACTATAGAGACGTAACAAGCATGGTTAACATCAAATAATAGATTGCAATTGAGTGACAACTTAAATCACAGCAGACTGCAAGTACAATATTATCACCAACGGATCACATGGAAAAAAAAAAATATCACGAAAGCAGTAAAGTGGAGAATACATCATACAAAAATAACGACTACCTGCCACTTACCATCAAAGTCTACACACTCCCTAGCCGTAAAACCTGACTGTTAAGGATAAAATTGTTCTTGGTAGGAGTGGAAAGAAGGTAGAAAATGGAGAAGGGGCAAAAATAAGTGTTATACATGCACAGTCTAAATAATTCAATTAAGTCAAAAGACTTCTGCATTCCTTCTAAAACAACTGACACGGTGGTGAATGTGTAAAGGGGATTTCTCATTAAACAATGTCACATATCAAACAATTTGTATTCTCTGAAGGCCAGAAAAAAAGTGATCAATTTTTGCTCTGTAATCAAATGTACATGTGTCAGTGAATGAACAGCCTAGCTGCAAAACATTTACGAATTAGAACTATGGAATAATAATATAACAAAGGATGAGTGGAAGCGGCAAGGGACATTTTTCTATGTCGCCACCTGCTGTAATGGAGGCCAAGCAATATCATTGTCATTTGTGTAGCCCAGAAGAAGGAAGTCGGCACAATTCTTCCAGAAACCGTGGTTATATGGGTTTCTGAACCGTCCATCAGGACCACGAAGATATTCATAACGGGTGGAATTTGCTACTTCATTTGTGGTCAAATTTCGAGCTACCTGCATTACAATTTACAAACATGAAAATTCTTCTATAGCTGCTACCTTGAAGATGTTGACTAATAGAAACTGTGTGTGTGTGTGTGTGTCTTTTTTTTTTTTAAGGGCTACACAGTTTTGAAAAGATAGCACAGAAGGATTTGGATCCTCTCATGTGCCTAAAGGTGATATAGTCATTTTGGGATAGAGAGAAAGAGAGAGAGAAAGAGAGGTAAACAATTCTTATACAGAACTTGTGGACTCCTGCATAAGAAATAATGAGTTCCAATGAAGGGAACTCGTCTCTCTTTCTCCAAAACTGTGCCTCCATTAGTCTATGCCTGTGACTCAAACCTCCAGTTGAATCTGACTCAAACCCACCTGGCCTTACCAATGTTGGCCCACAACCAAAATTCCCCTCCCAACACTTCTTAGCAGCTGATGACTCTCTGGGAATTGAACATGTGATCTTAGCTCTATCTAAACCACTTGTTGGATTGAGAACTTATCACTAGACCAAAAGCTAGTTATTAGTTAGGGTGCAACTTTTTATGCTTTAAGCCCATTAGCAAGTGCCACAGTTCGAGCCTCGCCAAGACAGAATGCTGACCCACAACTAACAACTATTTGCCACTTATATCTCTTACACTTCTCGTGTTATTTTCATATATTTTGGCGCTCACTTTTCCTCTGGCAAGTTACCTTCTAGGTTACTCTTTGCTGCTTCATGTGCTTCTTGTTTTTCTTTTTCCCTTTAATATCAAACATATTGGGAATGTCCGATTTGCCCAATATGAATACCCAACATAGAAGAGTCAATGGTGTATTTGAATCCTCTCCTCTTACTTAAGAAACATGATAGTGTCATTTACGTAGGCAATGAACTGAACCAACTCAAGATTAGTTTGAGACTCAATTTGTTAATTAGCTCGATAAACCTGGTTCATGAACCAAATGAGCTGAACTTGAGCCAAGTGCTGCTCGACTTGTTTTGTTCATGAATTGGATTGATATATATAAAGCGAGCATACCTAGTGAGAGAAGTGGTTATTGAAAGAGGTGAGTGAATCTTGACCATTGAATCTTGCAAAGATTAGAACATAAATGCATGTAACTTATTAAGTGATCACATGATCTTTAAGTAACTTTCAATCTTGACCATCCGTTTATGATTTTATGGTAAAGATTCACTTCTCTAACTCTCACAATAAAAACTACTCCCACTATACATATACAAAAATTTGATTAGTTGAAATTAATCATGAACCAAGCTAATGAACCAGGTTCACGAGCTAGTCTAGTTCATTAGGTTCATATCACTCGAGCTCAGAAGCCAAATCAAAAGCTTGGTTCGAATTTAGTTTGAAGTTTGAATTACAAAAATGGTTCATATCAAACTTAGAGTCGAGTTTCGGGTTCAGCCATTTCTTATCAAGTCATGTCTAGCTGAAGTAGATTCAACTTGTTTCTAGCCCAAACCCAAAGGCACACGCTGGGAGGGAGACTGCTGGACCCAACTAGGATCATGCCTTGGCAAGGCCTAGGTGGAGTTGGAGTCAAATCGAATGTCGTGCTTGTTGATGGACTTGAGTAGAAAAAGGTTGTACACTACTCACTATGGGGACCCTCACCTTTCCCATCCTGTACCAATCATCTCTACTATATCACGTCTGTGGATGCCTTTTCAAAATTTACTTGGATCTATTTAAAAATAAATCTGATGCTCTTCCCAGTTTCAAGCAATTCAAAGCCATGGCTGAACTACAGTCTACAGTTTGGCACATGCATTAAGTCTCTCCAAACCCATGTTTTGAAAAGCAAACCGATCATTAAACTGATAAAAGCATCGGTTCACGGTTCACTGATCCAATCATGGTCGAACCATGGTTGAATTAGTTGTAATTATATATATATATATATATATAAATTAAAAGATATATAATTTAACATACTAATAAAATAGTTTAAATTCATAATTAAACAATATAAAATATATTTAAATTAATTTTAATCTAACATATTAAATTTGGTAATTATTTTTTGGTATTGATATTTTGTAATTTGATTAAATTAATTGGGAAACACAAGTACACAACTAATAAAAAGAACCTATAGCCTTCAATAAGAATATTAAACCTGTACCAAAAATAAGAATATTAAATACAAAGTTTTTTGGAATTGAAAATGATAGAAAGCTTTTGAAAAACGTACCACCATCAAACGGCTATAAATATAATTGAGTCATTATTCCTTAACTTACTTGTTACCCGTCATTACTTGGGCTGGCCCATTATGTGTTAAAAACAAAAACAAAGAAAAGCCTCGTGGACTTGGACCAAACCCAATTCTAGGAACATATAGGTTAAAGGATGCATTGGTTAGCGAGGGAGATTCATCCTTTCTGACCATCTTAGCAAGGAAGAAAGGTGTTGTCCGGCTGGTGTGAGGAAGACATATGGTGTCATGCGGCTGGGAGGAAGAACGTGTGAAATAGAATTGAAGTGACCAAGTGAGGAAAGGGTAAATGAGGGTAAAATTGACTTTTACTAGGCTTATGTGAGGGCCAAATTAGAGTAACTCTGAGTTAGAGAGGGCAAAATAAAACTTTCATGAGTGAAAGGAAGGATAAAATTGTAAGAAGAACGCAAGGGTAAAAAACCCTAATTCTAGTAGAAAAGGAGGTGACTACGATGAACAGAAGAAAAGAGGAGCAAGTGGGAGAAAAACCGTAAGAGCATCGCCGGAAATAGGGTTTTTTGGAGCAAAACCCGAGACCTTCATGTCGTGTCGGTTGCGGTTGCAACTGGACCTTCAAAAAAGGAAGGGAAACAGCTAAAAGTTGGTGGCAAAACAGGTCTTTCACCCTGACTTCACAATTGCGGCACGCACTGGCCGCCCCCGCCACGATTCTGGCACGTAATGCGGCCGCCATCCCCGCTCAAGAAAATCGCACCGCTACAGCAAAAAGCGTCGCGCCTAGGTGGTTTTTCGCTCCCTGATCCCTCTATTCGCCGCTAACGCGGAGCGATTGATAGCATAGATTGTATCAAGACAACTATTATTCATTATTACAATAGAATTAAGTTTCTCTCTTCTCTTCTCTATATCATTAACAATCACTACCAAATTTACTTACTCTGACTAGGTTTTTGGTAATAGAAGGAACATGTAACAAATTATTAAGTGGGAGTGTGACATTTGGATTGAGGGGGAGAAGAAAAGTGTGTTGAGCCAACAAAGTGTACAGGCAAACCTTGACCATTGCCCATGTAAATATGGTCTACACCAGAGTTCAGATCTCTGAGACAAATCTTCAAAATCAACATTGAAATGATGTGTTGCTCCTGAGTCAAGGTACCACGCATGAGAGTCTAAGCCTGTGGAGGTGGCCGCCATGGCCATTGGCCCAAGTTGGGCAGAGGGGCCTGTGGCTGATTCTTGTCAGCTTGGACTAGACTAAGCAAAGCTAGCAGGATACCAAGGAAGTGGTAATGGAGGTACCGGTTGAGGCAACATTGTTGGAGGGGCAGGAGCGGGAGGTTGATCTTGTTGAGATGGATAGGGTTGAGCTAAGCAAGGTGACAGTCGATAGAAAGGCTGTGAATTGTTCTGCTGAGGATAAAAAACTTTGAATGCGATGGGCCAATCGGTTCGCTTTATTACTGCCTACACATGCTTCTTCCAGATCAAGAGGTTCTTCTCATGTAGCTTCGTAGTTACGTCGAAGTGAGATTGACTGGAGGCGATACGTCCAAGCATATGGAGATTGAATTATTTTTTGCAAGGGAAAAGGTCCTCCAAAAGCAGCTCAGTACTGCACATCCCTGGTCAAGACCAATGGGCAGATTCTCTAACAAAGCCATTGTCTCCCAGTCGGTTTCTTCTACTTCGGGACAAGCTAAATGTGGTTGATTTGACCCACCTTGAGCCTTTTTTTTTTTTTTGGGTGGGGTGGCGGTGGTGGGGGGGGGGGGGGTATGATTTAGCCTTTGTAAATCTGTTATTGGTAGTTGTTCAGTTAGGTACTTTCTGTTATAGATTCAGTTATGCCATCTATGGCTTACCTAGCTTAGATCCTTTGTATGAATCCTTGTAAACACTCTGTGTAAGATTCAGACTTGAGATTCAATGAATATGGACTCAATTTCATTCTACTTTCTCTCTGCACTCTTTTAGTGTGTAGTACTCTAGCAGAATACCCTCTCTCCAACAGAAATCTAACCACCTCACTGCCTTGCTTAGTCAGCAGCAATGAATGCTACACACGATACAATATAACACACTTTAATAACACCAATCTCATGCAAGTAGCTCATTATTTGCACCCTGCCTATACTAAGCTGCAATTATAGAATATAATGAATATAAAATATTCAGAAATTAAAAAAATAACAAAGAAACTCCAGATAAAAGCAAGGACAATGAAAGAACCAAAATCCGATCAATCTATGGCAAAAGGTGGCTATTTTTCATTCATGGGAAATATATATCAGGAGTTATTTTCTACAATTTTCCCTAAGGTCTCGTTGGCCATGGAATTAGGCTTGGAATTGAAATTGGAATGTCCTGTTCCAATTTTCTAGTTTGGTGTGCACTAGAATTTGAATTTCAATTATGAGTCCAATTCTATGAAATTAAAAAATAAGTATTTTAATACTACTTCCAATTCATAACCTGGACCTTTGGAATTTTAATTCCAATCTTAAAAGTTAATGTTATAATTATTGCCCATTATTTTTGTCGAGTAATTTGGCAACCATTGTTAATGATGCTAGCCAAAATCAGCGGCAGCATCCTTTGACCATCGTCACCGGCAGCATCCAACCACTGTTGTCAGAGGCATCGCCCTTCGACCACCATCGCTCGCAGCACCTTCTGACCACCATGGCTGGGACAGCCTTCCAACCATTGCCAGGGGTTCCCTTCAATCAGCATCACTAACAAGGGTCTCCAACCACAGTTACCGGTGGCATTCCTCTTACCACCTCGCCGATGGCATCCCTCCTACCATCATAGTTGGTCCTTTTGACCACCATCATTAGAGGCAGTGTTGGAAAGCCGCCTTAATTGCGGCCCCACCCTAGCCGCCTTAATTGCGACAACTTAGAGCTACCTTCATCGCAGCCTCCAGCACCTTCATTGTGCCTGTTTTGAAGGTGTGTTTTGTCCCACATCGCCTAGAGATATGGCTTAAGTAGTACCTATAAAGCTTAGGCAATTCTCACCTTACAAGCTAGTTTTGTGGGGTTGAGTTAGCTCAAGCCCAAAATTCAAGAGGCACCTTCCAACCACCATTGCTGGGGGCACACTTCAACCATCATCCCTGTTAGAAAATCAGAGAAATATTTGATAATATTTTAGAGTATCTTAGATGATCTCTTAGTATTTATTTCTTATTTATATTTTATGATTTGATTCTCTATTTGATCAAGACTAGGATTCTACTTTTAGTATAAATAGGACTATTAGGGTTGTCTTTTGTAATAACATCATCACTATATCAAATCAATATCAGTCTTACTATTTGTTAGTTTATTTCTCTCTTTTTCTCCTTCCTATCTAAAACCTTCCAATTCAACATGGTATCAAAACGGTACCATCCTCGTGACCTGTCCCGTCACTATTTCACTGCGGAGTTCCGCTAAGTTTGAAGGAACTCTAATCATCTTATCATCTCCTTTGTTTCAAACGGGTTATGCCAATGTCTTTTTTCCGCAAAACCGTGTTCTCTCTCCAATTTTGCAACCTCTTCGTGGTCGTGTCCTCATTACGACCCTTGTTACTGTCCCACCACGGTTAGAATTGCCGGCCGACGATCTACACAACCGTCCAAGCACAGCCGTCAGTCGCTGTCAGCTGCCGTCCGCTGACACCACCGCCGGACTCGCCTGCCGCCGATCTGTCCGCCTTTCAGACAACACCGCCGTCAGCCTCCGAATGCACCCGCACGCACGTGTCCTCTGATCAGCGTGCAGCCGCACAAGCTTCCCTTCCACCGGCACGTGACGACGTGTCCGGTCACTGTTCCGGCCGCCGTTTCCAGCGCCGAATTCGCCATTCCCTGCTCTCTCTGGATCTATGCTCACCTCCTTCATCGGACCTCTTTTGAGCAACATCCCTGTGTGTTGTACGGTTCAGGTACCTGTGATTTCGGTTATTTGCATTTGTGTTCTGACCCATGTGGGTAGTTCTACCTCCTCAGATACTCGTAAGGACTCCTCCAAGGTCTTGAGTTATGATTTGTTGTGTTCAAAAGCTCAAATTTTTTCTCCGTTCTAGTGTATGCTTCTCCGGTGTTTGTCATGCAATACTTATCAACTAATGGATCATACCAGTGGCTTCTCTTCCCACCGACGATCATTCCGGTGGTGACTCCTTTCCCACAGATAAATCATATTAGTGGTGACTTCTATTTCCGTCGATGATTGACTTATGTTGGCTATGACTCACACTAGCCCAACTCATTGTCCCAGATGCTCTGGCTCGGCTCTTTTTCCTAGATGCACTAGCCCGTCTTTCTCCCAGATGCACTAGCCTTGGCCCCTTGTCCCAGATGCATTGGCCTCGTCTCAGTCTCGGAAGTATTTGTCCACCTTGGTTTCAATTTTAAATAATTTGGGTCTTCGATATTGTTGTTGAAGCTTCCAAATACGATTTTAAGAAGTTCGGAACTTGCTTCTAGATTGCTTGCCAAGAAATTTCTGTCAGGCTGATGATCATTCCAGCTATCTTGCTAAGTTATCTTTCCAGCAACTCTCTCCGGCCTCTCCAACATTCTTGAGTTACCTTCCAACCATTATTTTCGTGGAGCTCATTTTTTTTATTTTAAATTTTAATTTGAGGGAGAATATGCTTTGTTTTCGTGTAACAAGCTTAAAGCTTAGTAAGCTTTAGCTTGAGGGGGAGTGTTAAAAAATCGGAGAAATATCTGATAATATCTTTTCATATCTTTTCATATTTTAGAGTATCCTAGATGATCTCTTAGGATTTATTTCTTATTTATATTTTATGATTTGATTCCCTATTTGATTAAGACTAGGATTCTACTTTTAGTATAAATAGAACTATTAGGGTTGTCTTTTATAATAACATCATCACTATATCAAATCAATATCAGTCTTACTATTTGTTAGTTTATTTCTCTCTTTTTCTCCTTCCCTATCTAAAACCTTCCAATTCAACAATTCCTAATAGTGGTCTCTAACCACCGCCGCTGGCAATATCCTCTAACCTTGTCATCCACAATTTCCATCAACGACAACCACCAATGACATCCTCTATCGCTAGAACCCTCCAACCATTGTCGTTGGCAATGTCCACCGACCACCACTGTCAACAACATCCTCTGATTCAATTTGGAATTGCAACTCCATACCTCAAATCTTTATTTGCTCTAAATTATTTGCCAGCTCCAATTCTGACAGAATTGGAATTGAATTAAAATTCTTGTTCCAATTGAAACATCCAAATAGGCCCGTGCTATATTTTCTGCTTAGAACATTCATGATTAATAATGAAAATTGGAAAGTCTAGTTTAAGGAATCACCATGGAAGCCTGTGTTATCATCAAAGTTGTAGCCGCAAGGAAAACAACAGCATCAATCACCAAAAATACAATGACACCTGGATGTCTTACTAACACATGATGGATCCATGTTTCTCCTGTCGATAATGTTGTGGTAGATGTCCAAATTCCTGTCAAGGAAAACAAGGTTGTTATTTAGTTCAAGTGAAATAATAAATTATACAACTTCAATATGTAGAACTGTGCAAAAAAAGAGATCTTGACATACTTTGAACGGCAATGGCAGCACTAAGGGAAGAAGTCAAAGTTCCCATGCAGACAAAGATAAAGAAATCCCTTTTGTTCCTCTGCAACATGCATAATAATTATGATATTAAAGGCTCATAGAATGAAGGAAAGAAGAAAAACCAATCTTGGTTGGACCAGAAAAGACAAATAGAGCATCTTAATTCCAAATCAAATATATCCATTGTAAAAGGAAAAACACTATCACTTGATTTATCATATATCCATCAATCATAAGAATGAACTCTTGTTCTAGTGGGAAAAGAATAAAATAGCATACAACCCTCCTCACCTTTCCCACACAGTTAGATATCCACGGACAATGGTGGTCAAACTGTTCCACACAACGCTTACAAGTAGTGCAATGCTTAGATCGGACAGGTCTTATTATCTGATGATACAATTTGACAAAAACCTGATAAGTGATAACTTATTTTGAGAATATAATAAAGTAAACATAAACATTAGTAAAATATCAACATTAGACTCATCATATACTCAGAGAATCCACATCAAGCAAACCTTGCAGGTAGGGCAAAGTTGAGACCAATTTCCCGCCCAAACAGATGAGCTACTCAGATTGATATCCAACAAAGGATCCTGCAGAATACAAAATGTAACATTCAGATTTTACAATACTAAAAACCAGTAAATACATATATATTAAAGTAAAAGGTGACACCTATATTAAGATATAAATAATCATAACATTTTTTTATAATAAATAATCATAATATGTTATTGTCAATATTCTAGTGAACCCTTGGGAGTTGCATCAAGACTCAAATATTACGCTCCCTAACATGAACAGAAATTATGTACCATATAAATCCATTGCCTGCAGAAATAAATTTAAGTGATTTTCAAACAAGATAATATTAAGTTGCAATAAACGCAGTCGTGTTTATGCCCCAACTTACTACCACAAAGTCATTACTCAGGAAAGAAGACCCTTGTAATAGGATAGTTTTCCCTTGATAAAATCTTGCTCGTGTGCAAGTATTTTCTAACAAACAACTATCACTTGTGTCTAGAGATATGGCCAAAGTAGTCCTTATAAGGCTTTAGCAATCTTCATCTCTTGAGCTAGCTTTTGGGGTTGACTTAGGCCTAGAACCCAAATTCTAAGAACTTGCAAGCAACATTTCATATACAACATCCATGGAATACTGCATACCTCGGTATCACTTTGAGTACCCAAGTCTCCTAGCTGTTTTATGTAACCTGGATCTTTACTGTGTACAATTGAAATTGAAAATAACATCAAAAACTTATTGTCAATTGTGGTAAGTATAACAGGAAACTTCAAGAAAACTTTTCTCATATTTCGGGATATATATGAATGTTTGACAAAATTGTATAACAGGCAATATTGCATGAATACAACATCATGACAAGAATCAACATAAGACATGCCTAGAAAAAATCACAAGATCAGAAAGCATGCAAATAAAAAAACTACCTGATTCTAGTTTAAAGGATTCAATACAAAACTGAAAAACCACAACCCTAGTGCAGCAACTGGGTCAAGTCACAAAATAATCGTATAATACCAATAAACATATAACAATCCTGCAGCCAATAAAATTTCTTATTGGTATGTTCTTTCCTTTCTATAATGCTTCCTATCCCCTTCAACTTATACCCTAAATCTCCTCTTGAGGGAAATTGCAAGTTAAATTCAGAATCCTAGTTCAGATTTTGTCATATCAAAGTTCTTTTACATTACATGATAAAAACCCAATGGAATCTGCAATGTCTCATAAGTTACTAGAAACTATTGGGAAAAACCCAAGTCCCACATTGACTAGAGATAGTATCTAATAAGAGCTTATAAGTAGTGGGCAATCATCATTCTATGAGCTAGCTTTTGGATTGAGTTAGGCCCAAATTCTAATATGGTATCAGAGCTATCCTAAATCCATTGTTGGGCCACCCATCATGTTATCCATGCACCAAGCCCAATAGTGCTGGGCGTGAGGGGGTGTATTTGGAAAAACCCAAGTCCCACATTGACTAGAGATAGTATCTAATAAGAACTTATAAGTAGTAGGCAATCCTCATCCTATGAGCTAGCTTTTGGGATTGAGTTAGGCCCAAATTGTAATAGAAACGATCACCAGCTCAATTGGTTGAGATGCAATTCATAAACCTTCAGTTGTATACTTGTCAAACGCAAAGGTCACAGCCACCAGTTACCAGTTATACTTAGACATCATGCTGCACTAATAACATTGTTACGTCATCGCATGCCAATTTTACACCTTGAAATAATTAAATATTACAATTCAAAAATTAATAACTAAATGAGAAATACAAGTAAAAAATTAAAATAAAGGTCAACGATGAGAATTTTTGCTATTTTTCTTTTGATAAAAAGGAACTCATTAAGACAGAGAAGATGATTACAAAGAGTTAGGAAAGTAAGATCCTCCTTAGAAAAAACAAATAAAGAAAACAAAAACATCAAAGAAGCGAACTGCTGTTAATAGAAGTGGTTATTCTGCAAGTCATCTAAAGAGTTCCAATATCACTTCAACATGCAAAAGAAATCCTAGTCAAGTTTCAGTTTTAACTCTTAGATCCAACTTATGGGTTCCTAAAAAAATTTAGTGGAGTATTTACATGCTAAGAAGCACGCATCAGTAGACAGTACTCATAAAAACATATATCAATAAATACGAAGAAAGCAGATATCTTTATATTACATCACCAACACACAAAAGCAAGAAGAATAAGCGACAGAAAAATACCTACTACACCTATAAAACATAATCAAGGAACCAACTGCCAGAGAAAGAGCTGTCCACGCCCATAGTCCAACAACAGCAGTAATCTTTCTAAGATTAGGAGCTGGCATGAGAGGAAAAGACACAGTCATGGTTAGTCATCTTCCTAGAAAAAAGCTCAAGTGAATGAGTATCTCTGATATTGCACATTGGCACAAAATTCTTTAAATACCTGCAATGACTGAGTTGATGAAGAGGATCATGAGAAAGACTATAGTAAACAACAAGATGGGAGCATAACCAGTATCTGTCACCATCAAACTACAAAGTTTGCCTCTCCAGCAGTTGCTATCTGCCCGTTGTTGATTAGACTGCAAAAATATAAATAAACTCTATAATCAGTTACAGAGATGAGTATCTGACTATATACACAAAATGAAACAAGACATTGTTCCCATGCAATTTCCATAAGCCAAATTCGATGGTTCTGTTAGGAGTATCTGACTATCTGTATACACAAAATGCAACAAGGCATTGTTCCCATGCACTTCCCATGCACATTCCTCCACCTAGCAGCTTAAGTTTTTAGGAGAGTTGGTTCATGAGGTATCAAAGCTTCATTGACCAAGTGGTCAAAAGTTAGATGCTTGCCACCTTTAAAAGTTGAATTTAAGCACATGCTAAAGATAGCCTATGCATTGTCTACCCTTCAAGCCAAAAGGGATCTTGTGTGAGGAGGCATGTAAGGGATATGATAAAAGCCATTTGTGTGCCTTCATCTAACAGGTTAAGCTTTTAGGAGAGTTGGTTCATGACAAGTTCAAACTAACAGTATCATCATTGTCAAATTGATTTAGCAATTTCTACCAGGTGCAAGCTTCTCCTTTTTTTGCAGCTAACCAACTTCAGAAGAGTACAGAAACTCAAAGTAGCACTATGGTTGATTACTCTATCAGTCAAGAGTAAAGGAAAAATAGTGCAATAATGCAAACGTTGTAGAAACAGATCAGTTAATCAGTAACGTGAAGGCATAAATCTGTCAATTAAGCTAAGGTTAAGTAGGTACCAGATATTATACTACTTCTACATGACCTATAACACTACCAGATACAGCAAAACAATATTTTTCAGCCAACAAGTTACCCAAACCCAATGTTACTTCACTTTTCGGCCTACAATAGGTTTCCCAACCTACCAGAAGATCCTTCCTCAGCTCACCATCACCAGACCAGAGGAAATCCCGCATAACTCTCTCCATGTTCTGTGCCATTGCAACTGTGATATAAAAGAGGGGGAATAGTAGAAGTGAATGCTGGCTGAACAAGTCTAATTCAACCACCTAAAGAGAAGTAGCTCCCTTCCAATTATCTAAGCGTTTAGAAACCTTATGGATGACAGGTTCCCAAAAAGATAGTGTTAGGATTTCCTCAAAGAGATTTGCCTAGATAAACCAAAGGCCATCAAAAGATTTGACAGCGAGCCACAGATTCAGAGGAACCACACTCATCATTTGACACATTAATGCATGCCTAACAGTTTACTATGATTTGACCACGTAAAGGGAACCACACATATCTTGTTAGATATATAAAACCATGTGCCTTCATCTAACAGCTAACCTGTCACGAGTTCAACCCTTGCGGCTCCATTCTTCTAAACAAAAGTTGAATTTCAGCATAAAGTACAGTGGGCCTGTGTATTGTCCATGCTACAAGCCCAAAGGGCTCTTGCATGAGGGTACACGTTAGATGTAAAAAACAATTCATATGCTTGCACCTAACATCTTAAGCTTTTAGGAGAGCTGGTTCTTGACAATTCCTTTTAGATTCTAGCGCCATGATTAGTACAGTATATCAGGTTTCACACATTAAATATTAAAACCATATAATACTCATTATCAGTATGCTGTATTCTTCCAGAAAGACGTCCCAACAATACTCACTTAGAAAGTAATTCAATATCTTTTTTTCTAGTTCCCAGAGTATCCTCCCACACAATAGGTGGGAGACTAATCTCTCGGGGTACGATCAGGCGCCTAAACGGGGACCCTCCCAATAATGGTTTTTCAATACACATGAACCCAGTACCACATGCTTAAGGGATGGAAGCCCCTTCCACTTGGACCAACACACGTTGGTAAAGTAATTCAACATTAAATAGCTTCAAATAATTAAGGTTGTTATTCAAGTTTTAACTTTACAATTTACCCATTCTTTGTATATTTTTAACATTCAAATTCAAAATATCAAATATACACAACTACAAAAAATAAAACTTTCTTTTTTTATTTAATATGCCCTTGATTCCTTTCATGTTTAAGTATGAACAGTTAATAAGCAAATCAAAGCAAGGCACCACTCTAGGTGGCATACTGGCAAGTACATAAAATTATATATAGGTCTGCTTGCGATTTCCCGCACTCAGCAAAACTAAATTTGACAATGGTTTTTAATCACTGCAAGCCTCATTAAGAATGTTCTTAAGAAAATACACAACCAATGGCCTTATCAATATAATGTTACGTACAAGGAAAAGGGCGACATGCCGATGACCTTTATCAGATGCAAGCTGCACAGGAGTGAATCCAGCATTGTCTTTCACAGTTAGTTCTTTCTTTGTGCCTGCATGTACGAGTACAGCACACACCTCTGAATGTCCTCTTAATGCAGCCCAGTGCAACGGTGTACAACCTAAACAAATTTTGTTGAGCATTATCTCATTTAATTTTAAAAAAAAAATGACCGACAGAACTACATAAACCATAGCTTCGGACAAATGACCTGTTTCAGAAGTGTTAACTAAAATAATTAAAATGGTGTAATAATTTATAATAACATTCAAACTTTTATGAATTTATCATCAAATGTCAAGAACATAAACTTAAATTTCAAATCTTTACCACAAAACCAACACACGAAATTGAAGGCGGGTCTAAAGCATCCTAAAATTCAAATAGAAAAGTCCAGCATACAAATCCCGTGAAGCAGCAATATCAAGATCATGAATAAAATCAACAATAATGTGTACATGACATATCCAATTGCATAATAATAATGAAACTTAGAGGTGTTCATAAGAAAATGATAAAACAATTTCACTTTGGATACTATAGGGCTAGTTTGGTTTATTTCTAATTTCCCATTTTAGTGTTATCGAATAGCGGTTATGGCGGCGCCATGGCGGAAAGCGGCTGCGGGTTTCGAAGGAAACACCATACAATGGCGGTGGCATGGCGGATCTCACATGGCGGTCTGTGGCGGCCGTATGGCAGGTGGCAGGCATTGCGGAGACGGCTGCCATGGCGGAAAAAGCAGGTTTTTTGGGATTTTTTTAAAAAAGGAAATGCGAAAACAGTCTTTTGAGTCATCTAGGTTGTGCGACCCGACCCATAATATGGGCCCAAAATGGGTAAAACCCTAATGAAAATGCCTGCCCCTTATTTTCCTCTCTCACTTTCATCCATGATTGAAACCTTGTTCGACCAGAACCTCTTCTTTCCTCTCATTTCATACTTTCTTCTCCAACCACCCACTGTCCGGCGACACCCTCTGTCCGGCAACCACCGTCCGACAACCACAGACCTCCGACGTCCACTCTCAGTCCGACGGCCAGCGACCACCCTCTTCTCTTCTCGTTTTTCAGTCTTTTCCGACAATGGCTTCTGAACCAATGGCGTTGGATGCTTCACATACCCTCTTCTCTTCTCCTTGTTCTGTTGTTTTTATCATTTTGTTATTATTTTAATTTTCAAGTCTTGAACTTGATGATAATCAACCTTGCTAGTAGTCTATGGTAGGTGAATATGAGGTTTATGTGATATTTTCTATCAATTTAGTTTATGGTTCTGGATATATGTTATTAGTGGCCGCATCGCCATCCGCTATAATGTATTGGCGGATTTTTGGTCGGCTGCCATAGGCCGCCATCCTCCATCGATAACACTATCCCATTTTTATTTCAATAATTACAAAACTGACGCCTTGTTTTCGTCATGTTTCCTATTTTCAAAATTGTGTACAAAAAACACTGAAAACAATTGTTTGTTGTTTTCATTGTTTCCTATACAAATCTTTACAAAAAGGAAATAGAATAAAAACAAGGTGACATTTTTGTAATTATTTTTTAAAACAGAAAACTAGAAACAAACCAAACATACCCTAATATTCTTGCAAACCTGCCTAGTGCTCACTACCAAAAATATCAGTTTCATATATCATATGCTGCCGTCCTAGGTGATATCTCTCATCTTAGCATCAAATAGAATGACATGAAACATCAAATATGTTTATGTCCGGCTGAGCTTGACCAAATACTAGAAACTAGATAGATAGACTATCATGATATAAAGAATACATAATTGAGAAATTATACAATTAGATGAGAGAATTAAAGGCCAGCTTGGCATACCATCTTTATCTTGTCTCCCTTGACTTGCATCTCTAAATAGAAGCAATCTTATTGTATCAGCAAATCCCTTATATGCAGCCCTGGTCATAAGAAGTAAAAATTCAAGAAACAAAGTAAATAGAAACTTGGCATCATCAACAGGTTTAGCTTGCTGAATATGCAATCATAAGTATTGGAAACAATCATTTAGGGTGGGGTTCCTTCTTTTCCCACAGATGAACCCAAATTGTTGTATGCTGAAACTCCACTTTATGGCATGATTAGATTTCTGGTCTTTTGAGACAAAAGGCAATGTTTGATAACTAATATATTTTGTATTTGTGATTCTGGTGTCTCTCCTAATCATGGTGTAACTTGACTTCTGATATGTAGATTAAGTTTAGAACTCAGATTTTTACTCTTCAACTATTTGACACAATACATTTACAAACATAAAGTAAAACATAACTCTTTGAAGTACAGGGAGGCCCCGTTCCGTTGGTTAAAACTCCATTAAATTAATTAATTTGAAAAAGAACTACAGTTTCCCCAAAGTATTATCTTCATTATGTATTTTAACTAATTTTATGAGTGCATTAAAAGCAAGATGAAATGTATGGTGGAAATACGACATTGACAACAAAGTCCCATCAGAGTAAGATTTCTTCACTCATGAATAAAATAAAAAGCTTTATGGCATACCAATGAAGAGGACTCCTTCCATCATTATCAGGCACATCAAAATCAGCATGGTACTTTACAACAATGTGATTTAAGAAAGCTGTTTGTCCGTATTGTGCAGCAACATGAACTGCCTGCACAAACCATTTAACTATCAAAATAGCACAGTATTGGCAACATAGATTCAATTTTATGGATTGTGTGGAATAATTACAACATATTTGATTGCACATTCCAACATAATATTAGTGTTTGAAAGAACTATTCTATATATCATTACACAAGTATGCAAATATGAAAACCAAAAATAATAAGAATTACTTATATGTATAAATGTCAATCAGGTCTGGTTGCCCAGACATCTCACCCATATTCCCTCTCTAAATTCGGATTCAGGGACTATTTAACAGGTGGGAGGTAGGATGAGTCCAGGGTTTGCTTTATACATTAGATTTATACAGGTACGGGTGTTGATCAATTTTACATAGGCACCCGAATGCTGACCCATTATTTGTACCCAAATACCCATATAATTTATAAAACTATAAAACACAATATACTTAGTTGACGTAAAAAACACTAACTTGACAAAATTTTAAATTTTGACAGATTCATATAATCATTATATATAATTTTTTAATCTTTGATCTTATTCTAATTGAAAAAATATAAAAAAAAAACACGCACAAGTTGCAAAGTTTCAAAAAATTCCTAACGTAAACTAAATTCTTGCTTTGCTTCTTTTTCTGGATATAGATTGCTTACTAACTAAAGAGGTACAAACACTTAAACAATGTTTTCAAGATTATTATAATATTATATTTATTAGATATAAATGTAATAATGTACTAGAAAAGGGTAACAATACCCGGTATCCATTTATATCTGCAGCTTCAACCCGAGCTCCATTCTGCAAAAGCACATCAGCAGCTGCAGTTGAACCACGAACCGCCGCCCAATGCAATGCCGTTTGTTGCATGTGGTCAGTAGCATTAACATCACCCCCGTGCTTCAAAACAAAGACCCCCAAGTACAGTGAAATTGAAGAAGCACATTCAACCCAAATCAATTTATAATTAAGCATAACCCACAAATGCCTTCCACATAAAATTAACTTCATCATATATAAACCCCATTCAAACATGCAAAAGAAGGCGAAAATCGAATTAATTTCTACAATTTCCCAATTTTCCTATTATCAATTCTGAGCTAAATACCTAACGCACATGAAAATACGCCAAAAATGCAAAAATACCTGAATGAGATAGTACACAATCTCATAGAAGTTGTTAAGGGAAGCCCATTGAAGAGCATAATAACCATTAACATCGGGAACAGAAACAGAGGCACCATCTTGTTCCACGAAGGTCCTCAATTTGTGAAAGTCGCCATGAGCAGAAGCAGTGAAGACGTCGAGTATGGGAGGCTGCTGGTCGTAAGTTTCGTTGGGTTTGGAGTCCATTGATACCACCTCGATCTCCGATGATGCCATTGTTGGAGGTAGCTTCCTGCTACAGCATTAGATTCAATGGAAAATTGAGGGTTTGAAAGGGTCAAGCTTATACCCTAATTGCAATTGGGAAAAAATGGAATAGGTGCTTTGGGGTTGGTTGTTTGTTGACAAAAAGAAGGTGAGAATGGAATCTGCTAGATTGGTTGCTTCAGAAGCTGCTTTTATCTAATTATATCTGTTCTTGCGTTGATATGTATCAACTTCCCCACTTCCTCTCACTTTTTCTATTCTCCGTGACGGCTTTATGACTTATCTCCTTCATGGATCATGGGTTCAAATTTTCGACGTAATATAAAACAATAATCAAGTGTCACAAATTTTATAATCGACGCTGATTATGAAAATCGTGCTTAATAACCATCTTAAGTTTGGTAAACGAATATAACTTGTGGTACATGAGTAATTCATTAATGGATAACTTAATTATGATGTATAAAATTTTAGTTAATAAAGCTCAATGGATGGTTAATGAGTTACCAAATCTTGATACAATCGTTAAGTGAATCCAATACAGCATTAAACATGATTTTAAATATCATTAACCAAGTTTCGATTGTTGTCAACTTTATGACAACATAATTGAGAAAAGGAGTTAGCCTTAGGTGTTTGATTAAGGGTCTGTTTGGGTCAAACCAAGTTGCATCATCCCTTAACTCATGGGAGCCACCATTATTGACATTGTTAACAACTTGTAGTAAGTTTATTTAAAGCTTTTTCCCAACCGTTTTCCTTCATTTTTCTAGGGCAAAAATGACCTTGAAGAGTACTATAAAAAGGGCTCATTGTAATGCATTCGAAATCAATGAATTAGTGAAGTTATCCCTGAGTATTTGAGAGAGCTCCTCTCTGGCAAGTTATCTAAATTCAGTGTTGAGTTTGAGTGAGAGAAGTGACGGAAAATTTGAGTTTTCCCATTGGTGTTTTGTGGAGGAACCATGACCACCCTTCGAAAACCATCTTTAGAGTCATTTTTTTTGCAAAACTAATGTCGCCATTGGACTCAAGAGGCTGAAAAACCTTGGATAGCAGGTATCAACCGCCGTCAGAGCCACCACCCGCCACTCACCACCACGGGGAAAGTCCTTGGAAAACCGACCGCCTAATGCTGGAGGACACGTGCTACTGCTGAAACCAGAGGTTGAAGACGGCCACGTCAGCTTCCACGCGTTTTGTCTTAGCCACGCCATCCAATCACACGATGCCACGTGTCTTGTTCTACCACATCACCAGAACAATCAACCAAGACCACGTTAGCACTGTTGTGTCTAGTCAGTGATACGCCAACAACTTAGCTTCTGCCACGTGTCATAAGTGGCATGTCATCACCCAGTCACCAGAAGTTTCTAAAATTTCCAATTAGTCCCTCAACTTACCAAAATTGCAGTTTGGCCCCTGATCTTTTGAAAATTGCATTTTGACCCCTAATTTTTTTTAAAATTGCAAATTGAACCCTATTTTTCAACTTTTGAAATTTGAATCAATATTTTTATCTTCCTATTTTCACCTCATATTTTCAAATTGCCACTAAATCTTTTGTAAGGTGTCGAATGTGACGTCCTAAAAATATTCGTTATTATTTTTAATAAAAAAGTTGATTTCATTTTACATGGTTAATTTGGTTATTTATCATTTCTAAAATTATAACTTGAAATTCGATATGCGAATAAAAATTAAGCAGAGTGAAGAACATCATAATATTATCATCGGGTCATTCTACCATGCACTACCCTTATTTTACACTACTCATTACACCACCCAGGGTGGCAAGATCTCTACCAATCAAATTGACACATGTACAACTGACTTTTCAAGATAGTCAACCCTTCAACCCCTATACTATATTAGCATAATGGACCCTTATATTTTTGTATTTGCTTGTATACCCCCTACTTTAAAAAATAAAAAAATTAAACAAAGGAGCGCATTAAATTATTTCTGATATTAAAAATAATAAATAATTTTTGATATTAACAACAATACACAAAACATAATTAACATTAAATTATTTCTGATATTAAAAATAATAAATAATTTTTTTTGGGCAAAATATATAAATACCATGAATACGTATACTATACTGCAGTATATAGTACATACAAGCTTTGACTACTGTATAAATACATCTCCAAGGTTTGAAACTTCACTACTACAAAAAAAGGTTTTAATAGCGCACATTTAATAGTGTTTCTGACTGAAACACTATCAAAAGAGAGGCGGAAGACATTTAATGGCGCTTCCTTAAAGAAGCGCTATTTTAGCTACAACCCAAGACAACGCTTCTTTAAGAAAACGCTATTAAAAGTTGATAGGTAGGAATAGACAGCGTTTGTTTAAGGAAATACTATCTATTTGTGATGAATAAATAACGCTTATTTAAAGAAGCACTATCTATTTATTACCTAAGATAGCGCTTTTTTAAGGAAGCGCTATCTATTCCTTGTCGTCAAAATAATCTATTCCTTGCCCTAAAAATAATTGTTTCCCTCCCACACTGTTCCCTCAGTCTCAAATTTAGCGCGACTTCATCTCTCCCTCCTCTCTGCGACTCACAACCTCTCCTTTGCGACACTGTTCATTCCCTCCGCCTCCACCGTCGTTCGTCTACCACCACCACTGCCTCACCGCCGTAACCCTCACTGCCTCACCGCCGCTTCCAACCCTCTCGTGGTGAACGTTCGCTGTCGTCACCGTTGCCACCATCGACGCGTCGAACTACTGCTGCGCCATTCTCTCCCACACTGTTCCTTCCCTCCGCCTCCACCGCCGTTCGTCTACCACCGCCATTGCCTCACCGCCGTAACCTTCACTGCCTCACCGCCGCTTCCAACCCTCTCGTGGTTAACGTTCGCTATCATCACCGTTGCCGCCATCGCTGCGTCGAACTACTGTTGCGCCGATCTCCACATCCGGACAAGAACCAAGAAATCGAAAACCAGTCTGCGTCCTTCACTATAGTGTTCCTTCTCCTCCACAACTTGGCTACAATGCTCCTTCACATCCTACCACCCTACCTCAATCATGCTAATTTTCCTCTTCAATTAACTTCCAGGCATATATTGCATAAACTCCTCCTAATAGTGTCACATCCTTCCATTGTGTTCTCCATGGTGGCCTTCTCTGCATATGTCCACGGCCAACAAGTAAGTTTGTTATTTTTCGTTGTTTTCCTCCTTCTCTGTACTATGTATTTCAATTAATATTCCTTTTGTTACCTTCACAAGGTGTTCGATGAAATGCCAACTTCATATATAAGTATAACTGTAAAAAAATAGATTGATTAATGGAATGCCTATTTCATTAATTTGCAGGTTAAACCAGTTACATTTGTAGAATCATTGATCAGAGGGCTTCCTACAAATTCCCAATAACTATATTCTTGAACAGGTGAGTGATTAAATTGTTCCCCTCAATGCCATTTGTTTTTATTTTTATTGCACCTCATTTTGATTCTTAGCTGCAATGGCGATTTCACATAATTTTACCATATTTTACTTCTCTATATTGCACAACTTGGTCTTATTGCATTTTTAATAGTATCTTTATTTATTGATGCATACTTAAATGATTATTGCATCTCTTGATCTCCATGTTTTAGCTTATAAAGCTTGGAATGAACAGTGCTGTTTATATTGTATATCAGTTTGTGATTGAGAGTTTTAACTGAGTAGTATTACTTTGATACATGAAATTTAGGCTCCATGAATATATTATGTGTTGTGGTTGTGTGCTATGTATGCTGCTTAGTAGTTTTTTCCTCATTTTTTTATATGTATTTATAGGTCCATATCTGGGATGATGGTGGCCATCTAAAAAATAATAATAAAAATACAAGAATATATTTTATAGTTGTCTTGAACCACGTGAGTGAGTTGTGGGACTAATAACTCTTTGGGTGGCTAAGCTTTATCTATTGAGGCCTGAGTGTTTTGTGGACAATATTATAAAGTCTCTTATGGAGAAACACCATTAAGCTAGGGTTTTTTGTATGTTACTATCTATGTCCAATTTAGCATTTTGAGTATAATTCTTATGTGTGGTGCTCATTTGTGTGGATGTTTTTGCACCAAATAATATAATTGCTTCCTTTTTATCCCAATTGAAAAGACTTTCGTTGTGTTGTGCTCGTGATTTCATTTCCTTTTTTACTTTATGAATTATTATATTTAAGACAAGGATTTAGAGAAAGATAGGGAAGATGAGGCATCTCTGAGAGGAGTCTTAGAGACCTGCATTACAAAACTATGACCCTCAGCAGCCACCTCAATTAGAAACCAAATATTCAAGTTCAAAGGCACGTGCTCAAGTTCAAAAACATCAGCTAAATGCCTAACCCCTTTCCTTCTAATTGGTGTGCCAAAAAATACCAAAATGGAATAGTATAAGCACTAAAGAAAATTGTTCTAAGCAATCTATAAAACTTCAGGTCTTCTTTGGTGACTTTCATCCTCTTTAAATTAGGAAATGCAACTAACAATTTCAGCAATGGTCTGTAATTTGGCCATGGGTTTCAGGCCAATGCTTTTCCCATTACTTTAGTTAATTATATCATAGTTAGATATTAATACCCATTTTGAATTTATTTTCTGGATGCTCTGAGGGAAAACATTATTGCTTCATTAAGAACAGTATCAATTTGACAGTGTTGGCTTTATTGTACCTTTACTTGTATAAAATTTAATTCTGAGGTTGGAAAGTTGTATTTTTTTCTCAGTGACTTTTGGATTATGATTGACCTTTTTTTTTTTTTTTTTTGTTCTATATGTTTCAACTGCTGCTTCAGAATGAAAAATTCAACTGTAAGGCTATAGCTGCTTGCAATTCTATCTCAAGCGCTAATTTCCCATCTCTCAGTTGATCAACAAGGGCTCTCACTTGCTTATAATATAAAAAAACAAAACAAAACAAGTGTTCTCACTTCTCAGGTCATCTATAATCCTCTTTTCCTCATCAATATGTTAAAGAGTTGTCTCTTTCTCTATGGGCAAACTATCTTTTTCTATCATTAAATCTTTCAATCTTTTGACTCAATTCAACTATCTCAACGATGCCATTTTTGCTTAATCCTTGCTATTTTGTTTTGCTATATTTCTGTCTCACCAGTTTAAAATGCAGAAATGCTTAATACTTTTTTTTTAATCATTCTATCTTTCTCTTGCAGATTATGCTTGGCTTCAGCTTCTTCCAATCTGGATGTAGTGTATGAGTAGATATAAGGTAGCACATAAATACAATATTACAAGTTTCAGATATATTAAAATAAAAATAGGAATAACAACAAGTTTCAGAGATGAACTGTGTATTTTTTTTTGTTTGTTTATTCTTGTTGTGTTTATATTGTGAATTTACTATTATGAATTAACACTCGATTCCCAAAATAATGAATTTCTTTGTCGTAATTTTCTCATTGCTGTGTTCTTGTTTAACTGGCCAAACTGCAAAAGGGCTGGCATACTAGCAGATGGGATATGCTCTACTTCATGATATAGATACTTTAGTGTATTGGCATATTCTATTTTATCAGTTGCAGCACTTATCACTCATTACCTTCATGCTGTGGCTGCAGTGCCAGTGAGAGTTGTCTCACCAAACTTGCTCCACTTGAAGCAGTGCTCTTTGATATAGATGGAACTCTGTGTGATTCTGATCCACTCCACTACTATGCTTTCCATGAGATGCTCCAAGAGGTAGTGTTTCTTTTTCTTATTAGAATAGTTTGAAGGCAAAATATCTAGAAAATAGATATTTTATATTGTTTTTTGTTATGATATTCCTTTTATCATACTTATAAATCACCACGACAAAGCACATGATCAACAGTTGTTGAAAAACTAACAGAAACTTTGGGGGTTGTCAGATTGGCTTCAATGGAGGTATTCCTATAACAAAGGAATTTTTCATTAAGACTGTTGCGGGC
Organism: Echinosophora koreensis; assembly: GCA_035048595.1. NCBI lineage: Eukaryota > Viridiplantae > Streptophyta > Magnoliopsida > Fabales > Fabaceae > Echinosophora > Echinosophora koreensis. The sequence continues at coordinate 1,798,234 of JAPCYP010000048.1, read as the reverse complement.
AAGCACATGATCAATATTCCTTTTTTGCTGGTTGCGCAAAAGAGGTGGCTACTAATGCTCAGATCAATGTAGTGATGTCAGACAAGATTTTGGTAAAGCAACTGCAAAAGGAATTGACTCGAATGGAAAGTGAATTGAGGAACTTCACCCCAAATACCACCTTACTTAAGGAGAGAGAAGGGTGCTCTGAACAGGCCGACAACAAGGATTTTGTGCGATCAGGCAGAAGATGGAAGGCACATGCACAAATTGTTTAGAAATACTAATGTGTTAATTAGCTTGTATACATTGTTATAGTGCATGGTTATTGTCTAGTATAGGTTAGCGACCTTTTGGTTTATGGACTTAAATATTAGAATTGGTTATATGTAAGCGTTACTATAATTTGTGTTAAAATACATTAGTTAATTTATTATATTCATGATTTTGATGTTTGGTTTGATTTATATATACTTACCAATATTGTATGTAAGCTTTGTACATTATATCACTACTATAGAAAAGGGCTTTAATAGCGTTTTTTTTTTTTTTTGCCTTTAGTAGCGCTTACAAGCGCTATCTATTCACCCGCTACTGAAGGTGAAAGAAATAGACAGCGCTTAAAAAAGTGCTATCTAAAGTTAGAAATAGACAGCGCTTCCTTAAAAAAGCGCTATCTATTGTATACTTTAGACAGCGCTTTCTCAAGGAAGTGCTATCTATTTTTAACTGTAGACAGCGTTTCTTTAAGGAAGCGTTATCTATTCCCTTTTTTTTTTATATTATTATTCCATTTGTTTTTCTACATTTCCCACCTACACTCAACAATTCACAGTAACGCTGCATTTAGGTACACATATATATAATGTACAAAGCTTACATACAATATTGGTAAATATATATAAATTAACCAAACCAAACATCAAAATCATGCATATATATAACCAATTAACTAATATACTTTAACACAATTTACAGTAACGCTTATACATAACCAATTCTAATATTTAAGTCCATAAACCAAAAGTACCTAACCTACACTATACAATAACTATAGCTAATCAATACATGCGCGCACTACTAAGAATATATACAAGCTAACCAACACACTAGTAATTTTACATAATTTCTGCATGTGGCTTCCATCTTTTGCCTGATGGCACTAAATCTTTGCGATCGGCCTGCATAAGATACACACACAGATCACTTGCACATATACACAAGTCTAATATTATAGGAGAGACACTAGCTAGCTAATATAAAAAAAAATATTTTAAAAAAAATCAGTCACTAAATTAGTCCGAAACACCTATCCTAAGGACCAATTTGGCAACCGATATTTGTCAACTTTATTATTTGGTTGTAGCTCTAAAACATCATATCAAAACATAAGCAACAAAACTTACAATAACAATAAAATAATTTAGGATGTGTGTACGCCACATAATTTACACACATATTTATCCAACCATTTAAGATGTCCAAATAGAAAGTTACACCAAACCACTCTCTCACCTACAGAAAGAAGATGCTAAATTATACTAAACATCCACTTCTAATCTTCAGCAACTAAGAGATACAAATTCATACCACTAGTAGGTATGCTTCCACCACTACTTCTAAAGTTACATGAAATGCTTCCACCAACTTCAGAAATTAAAAGAGAAAAAGGTAAATACGGTCAGTAAGGTCAATGTTGAAGAATAATAGTATGGATTAAACCTGATATTGAAGAGATAATAATAGTATCAAGTTTGAAATAGGCAAATGGAGGCATGGATTAAACCTGCAGGTTTGCTTCCTTAGTAAAGGCATGAGCATTGATTAAACCTGTACATGCTTTTCAACCTTTGTTTCTAACTATTCTTCTTTCAATTTCTCCAGCCTGCAAATGCATGTCACATTTATCAAATTAAAATTCATGTAACAATTTATACAATATCAGAATAAAGGGATAAGCTACTGTACAAAAATAAAGGACAGCATAGACAATATCAAAAATTTACATGTTCTCTCCATTTTCACATATGCATACCTTTTATACAATCACTAAGTAAAAAACAGAAACAGACTGTAACTAGAAATTGAAAATAAATTCAAATGAATTCTCTAAAGGAAAGATATGCTGCATATAAGGTTCCTTCAGTCACACCATCCTTTAGTTCAGAAAGAAATAATCTTTTCTTCAAAATCCAATAAATGATATAAATATATGTACAAAAAGCCGGTGCTAGACAAGTAAAAAACATGAGCATGTGATAACTGATATGAGCCAATAAATGGAACTTGAATCAGCAGTGACATCCATGGCAATTCATATCAGAATTATGGAGATGAAGTAATGACAATAAGACAAAATCGAGGGCTACAATTTCCACATCAGCCAAAATAGGTGCACAGGCAGGAAGTCATGGCATAGGTCAATAAAGTGAATAACATTCTTATTTTAATATGAAATTTACACAAAACAGATTTTTTTTAGAATTTAGATCCACATCAATAGCCACACTTGCATATTAAATGCATCATCTCTTTATAGGCAAATAAACCTTACTTGCCTAATCTACATAAACCTTCTTTTATGGATTTTTTTAGGACTAGTATCTAAAAACTCATTTGACCGATCTTTCCAAAATCACTAAAAAAAATGTTTAAGAAAAAAAAAATCTAGCCAACCCAACAAACCTTACATGCTTAATCTAAAATAAGCAAGCCAACCTGGTCAAGAAGTTATTGTCCTACATTGTCAAGGACCATACAAGGTTTCTCTTGCTAGTGCATTGTGACTGAGTTTTTAATCTGAAAAAGCAAGACAGTTTGATCAAGAAATTATTGTCAAATAATAAATCAATTGAGTGTGAAAAACACTTCATACCCCCAATCTCTGAAAGCAAAATGAAAAGCCATAAGCAAAAGAAACACATTTAACAAGCAGATCTCATGTACATGCTATTTAATTCACAGATCTATTTAGGCATTAAACAACAAGTGTATATTTGTCACATTGTACTTTTCCTATAATATTTTTCTATCTAAACAACTAAATAACTATATGCAGTTTGCTGCATTCACATAACTATTGATCCTAGCTGGTCTCACATTAATCCTGACTAGTTTGACAAGTTCCATTTCCATTTTCATATAAACTTTTAGCGTGTAATCCAGAAACATCAAAGAAAAAAGGGAAGGTATCATACAGATTTGCAGTATTCTTTCATGTTAGTCCAATGCTCCCTCACCACTCTATGTAGTACCTTGTAGCTATTCTCATCATCATCACTCTCTACATGCAAAATAATGTGCCAAAGAGTATAAATAACACAAATAAATACATTTAAACAGAGTTCAAAAAGTAGAATCCACTGAATAAGCAAAATGTGTTTTTGTGAAGCAAGCAAAGCAACAACCAATCTTAATGATTCATACATTGATTTATTAGGCCAGTGCAGGAAATTGTTATTGGAAAAAAAGATTTCTTCCTAGATTATATGACAGACTTACACTGCCCAGGGGAGTCCATACCTGTGAGAAGAATGAATCCACAGATTCCATTTGAGCAATGCCAAATACCTTCGAAGGAATAGAGTGTAACTGGGAATAGAGGACGAGCAAGATGGTGGTGAGGACGAGGATGGCGGCGGCGGCAGCGTAGAAGACGTACACGATCGTGAGGCAGAGGCGCAAACTAGGTGAGAGGTCTATGTTTCTGGACAGAGTCGCAAACCAGAGGGAGACGACAGCGTAAATGAGAAGGCATGGAATGAGGGTTTCTCCGGTGAAGGGAGACGGCGATGCAAACAAGAAGGGAGATGATGGCGCAAACGAGAAGGCGGAGCAATGAGGGTTAGGTGGAGTAATGAGGGTTGTGGGGACTGAATCGCGCAAAGAGTAATCTATGAGTGTTGAGGAGAAGTGCATGGGGGGATGGAAGTCTAATTTTTAGGAAAAGGAATAGATAGTGCTTTCTTGAAAAAGCGCTGTTTATTGCTTACCTATGATAGCGCTTCCTCAAGGAAGTGCTATCTATTTCTTTCCTTAAAAAATAGGATAAGGAATAGATAGCGCTTCCTAAAGGAAGCGCTATTGAAAGTGGGTTGCTAAAGCCTTTTTCTGTAGTAGTATATGTGTGTGTGTGTGTGATGTACTTAAATGCAGTGTTACTGTGAATTTGTGAGTGCAGGTGGGAAATGTAGAAAAACAAAATGAATAATAATAATAATAATAATAATAATAATAATAATAATAATAATAATAATAATAATAAATGGGGAATAGGTAGCGCTTTCTTGAAAAACACTGTCTAAAGTCAAAAATAAATAGCGCTTGTTTGAGAAAACACTATCTATTTCATACTTTAGACAGCGCTTCCTTGAGAAAGCGCTGTCTAAATATGCAATAGATAGCGCTTTCTTGAGGAAGCGCTGTCTATTTTTAACTTTAGACAGCGCTTTCTCAAGGAAGCGCTACTTATTCCCACTTTCAATAGCGCTTTTTTAAGTGCTATTGTTTCTCCCCCACCTTCAGTAGCGGGTGAATAGATAGCGCTTACAAGCGCTACTAAAGGCAAAAAAAAAGCGCTATTAAATCCCTTTTCTGTAGTAGTGCTTTGACCATCCATGTGGCAATTTTATTGGCCCACAAATTGCCACATGGGTGATGCATTAGGGGGTGTAATTTTAGGGTGGTGCAACTTAGCCCAACCCATTATCATCACATGCATTACATCGCAAAAGTTGTGCATTAAAATATTAAAAGTGCACCCTACAAGTCAGAAGCACGATAGTCAGCATACAATCATATAATTAAACATATAAATCAGCTTAAACTTTACAAGGTATACACATACAACCGTAAAAAATGAACTCCTATCGAGAGTGAATGTGATCACGTCAAGCTCGCATCACGCTGGTATATATATTACCTGTTGCTTTATCCCCTAACCAGCCAAAAAAAGAACATTCCCTCACCCTCTAGGGGTTTGGGAAGCGTGCAGGAGGATCCATCGGAGGAGCAAAAAGAGTTGTCGTCCACATTTCAACCACAGGTAAATACAAACTAAGAGGTAAGTTACTAACATGGTACGTGCGACGACGATTACCAGTAGTGATATGAACCAAGTACTCTCCATCAAGGGTCGTCGTGTAACTGGGGAAGTTAGTGGTCCAGGTGCTCGTCCTAAACTCTAAGCCTTGGATCGTTCATTGTTGTTGTCCATCTTTAAATAAAAATTATTATTTACATACATAATACAAAACAAAAGGAGTGAGAATACATTTATCATAAAAAGGAATTAGAATACAATCAATACAAATAAACATTTGAAACTAAATAAAAATATTTAATATTTTTAAACCAGTTATGCCATACAAATTTTTCCTGGGTTTAAGTAATATTTTTAGTTTACTTGAAACATCTTATTAATAGGAGTATGGATATATCATGAAAATGTGTATTCTATGCATGAAACCCAAAAATAATTTTACTCCATGGGAGATTCTTTTCATCCAAGATGTGATTGGGAGTACATGTTCTATATCCGATGAGCAATAAAAGTGCAACGTCTCATTTCAATACGACCTACCGGAACACTCTACACCGATCATGAATTGTTTAGTGGTTGTTGGGATATTCATGTTGGGTTTCGGGTACCACAGCATAGGGGAGCGACCACCTAGCCCCCTATGGAATTCCGTACTAAACCGTCCCTAAGGTCTAGTTCTTTTGTTGCGCAAATGTGATGTGTATGTTGAAATGATGATAACTTATTATCTTAGAAGAAAGATCATCCTTCTTATCCAAATATTATTATTTTAATCTTACTTTAAACTATCTAGTAAATTTTCCTAATTAATTTTCGGCTAAAGTACCTTTATGGTTCTTTATCTTTTGGTGAAAATTCGTTTTGGTCATTTATCTTTTAAAAGATTCATTTGGGTCATTTATCTTTGGCTAAAATATACTTTTGGTCCTTTATCTTTTGGTGAAAATTCATTTTAGCCCTTTGTCTTTTAAAAGATTCATTTTGGTCCTTTATCTTTTAAAAGTTACTCAAAATGGTCATTTCCGTCATCTCCCTTCCATTTATTGACGGAAATTGCTGATGTGGCAGGTTAACTTAAGCTATGTCGTTTGAGGACTATTAAAAATGGGTTCTTTATTTTTTGATTACTAAAAAAGGGTCCTTTATCTATACCAAAGAGTCTAAACGCAGAAACAATGAGGACAATCCAAACGGTGCCTCCACCACCGGAGCTGAAGAACATAGACCAGAATTTCACTACATTACAGGAATCCTAAGGCACACTACTACTTCTACTACTGGGGTATACAAAGAAGCTAGTACCACTAGCACCAACACCACAACAACATTGTCCTTTAATCAATGGTTCTCTCTAACTCTTCCACAGGACCCATCAATCTTACACCACCCCATTTAAACTTGCAATGTTTCCTCACCCAACAACTATGAAGAATGAAACTTTGCCCTAAAAATCAACTTTCCAGCGCCCTCCATAAAGATGAACAAATTGGAAACCTAATTTCATAAAGAGATGAAAAATTAGGGGTTTTGAGGAGAATGGGGGAAGAGAAAGTGAAACCCTTATGAGAAACCCTTTCCTAACCTCATACAAGGTCCATCCCGAAATCTTAATTTTCCCAACAAACATGGAATAATCTTGCTCTCTTCGCAATTCATAGCATCTCCTTGTATCTTAGACTCAAAGACTTGCTTACCAATTCAATCCTAAAGACTTGGATGTGACTAACACTTGTAGGCATCCTAGAAGCTTTCGGTTTGAAAATATGTGGCTCAGTGAGCAAGGTTGCAAGGAGGTGGTTCAGGCGAGTTGGGATCTGGGAGCAGGCACTGCTATCTTAGAAAGACTAAGGAGATGTAGCGCTGACTTGGAGTTTTTGGAGTAAGTCCTTATCTTATGACTTTAAAAAAGAGGTGACTGAATGTAAAAGAAAGCTTGAGTGGTGCTATGATGGTGGACAATGGATTCTGCTATTTGGTGATTTGGTGGTGTTCCAAAGCGGTGGGTGGGTGGGGGCTTGGTTCAGTAGGTGCCTTGGGTGGGGAATTTTGGGGAAGAAGAAATTTATTAGTTTTTTTTTTAAAATTGGAAAGGTTGACTTTCACGTGTCAGCTCCATAATGGTACAATTGTCATGTTAATTGCCACATAAGCTACAAGTAACGGCGTCACTAACAGAACAGACGGGAAAGGACTAGTTTGTGTAACATTTGAAAGATCAATGACCAAAATGAATCTTTTTAAAGATAAAGGACCAGAATGAATTCTGATCAAAAGATAAAGGACCAAAAGTATATTTTAGCCTTTATCTTTCAAATGTTACTCAAAATTGTCCTTCTGTCAGATCTGTTACTACTTACTAACGTCCATTAATGTTAACTAGAGATCCGTCGGAATTTGGACATTTCACGAAAATCTAGGCACTCTTCTAAAAAAAACCCTTCGCCGAAAGCAGGCTCCCTTTCAAAAAAGTAAAATTGCTTTGATGACTTCATTTCTTCAGCTGAATACCTTGTTTCTGCTGGTTATACCCAACCCCGAAAGTTATGCATCGAACGTGGAATCAATGGCGAACTTATTATTGAAGCTTGCATAAATCAGATTTGATTTATTTGGTTTATCTTCCTATTCTCTTTGTCTATAGTTCACCTTTCAATTTGGAGTTGTAGTACATAGGGCTCTTTGTATTTACTATTTCTCCCCAATTTCTTTGTACAGAGACCTGATCTTCTTGGTTGTGCACTGACTCATGTTGGTGTTATGCACATATTACGGTATCACAAATTTACAATAGGTTTGTATAGATTTGTTGTGCTAGTAATTTCTTAATTTAGTTTCACATATTGATTTAGGTTTGTTTTTTAGGTCTTGCTTGGACCTCAGTATTTGGTTGTTCTAACAAGTGAGTTAAATGTTCAGATTTGAGAAGAATGTCTAGATTCCAGCGAATCTCCGACTAACATTAACGAACGTTAGTAACAAATCTGACAGAAGGTGTGACACCCTAACTTGGGCCATCACATGATTACCCGTTTGCAGAAAATAATATTTTAATTTGCTAGTTGCTTTCGGAAAATACTGTTTTCTCAACGTTTTTCTTTTCAAAATATGGTGATAAAATTTTTTCTTCTTGTTAACATCATAATAACAACATAAACAAATCACACTTAAGTACATAATTGTATATAAGTCATAAAACTATACTGCCTCATATGTTTTCACACTTATGTCTGTAATAAGCATAGATTATTTCCAAACATAACATAACTTAAAACCTAAGCTGGTCATAACTTAACTAATACTATAACAGTAGAGGGTAGCTTCAGCACGCTCCAACCTAAAGGGTCTTTCCCTTATATTCGCCAACAGGAAGAATACCTGATATTGTTTGCAAGGGTGAGACACCAATATATGGATATAAACACGATAACCATTAGTGTGACTCACATACGACACATACATATATATAAGCATATACTTTATCGATGGGTTTCACACCCCAAACATCAACATTTTAAAAACTATGCATGAACACTTCATATACACCATCTAAACATTCACACCTAATTTCACACCTAATCTCATGAGATATCCCAACACGTAATGAGTGGATCAAACTCAATAGCTATCCCATGGCACACAGGCACACAGCCAAAACCCATTGCACACTGTCCAACATCGTGCCACAGTGATAAAACCGTAAATGGGGTTTCATTGTCACCTGGCACAATGAAGAAAATCGTAATTATGAAATACCTGACGCCGCAAGGTAATCATACATAAAACCGTAGGCACGTCTGCTAAATGCATGCAAGAAAACAATTTGTTCTTGACACTTTTCTTTGTGTTCAATCTTTCCTTGTCGAAGCTTGAAAGTTTACGACCAACCATAATCTTAAACATCTTAAAACTTTCATTAATAACACAGGACCTCAAAGTCCGAGTGCTCAATCACAAAACACCTAGACCGATGCATCAGGCTTAGGGTTTGTGGTAATAGAAAACATCTCAAAATGTTTTAACACCTTTAACAACCACCAAGTAGACACCCCGTCTACGGGACCTCAAAGTCCAAAGGACACCAAGTCCACAACACCTTAAGAACCTTAGTACCTCGACGTCTCGGTTACTAAGTTCCATAACACCTTCAACCTTTAACACCACTTAGAAAACTTAATTTCGGAAAATTGTTAAGTGAGAAGATTTCTGCCATAAAAACACCGGTTACCGAAAAACATCATTTTCAGAAAAGAGGGTCACAGAGATTTGAAGTTCATCAAAAATACACGTTGCCGTTTCTAAAATATTTGCCGTCGTCGGTTTTCCAAATTATCGTCGTTAAGTCCTTTTAAAGTATTTTAAGGTAACACTTAGTTTTTTCCGCTTAAACAATTTTCTAAATTCATGATTAAGTTATTTTCGCAGATTAACTTCACAAAATAACTTTTTATAATATTGCGGAATATCTTATGTAAAAATTAGCAGTAGTAAAATATTTTCACGGTTCCTCCCTCTCTGTGACTCCTAGTTCACTTTTACACTAATAGATCTTTAAAATAATAATATTTTCCAAAAACTCTTATTTTTCCCAAATAATATTTTCCATAAACATTATATTCCAACATTTCCCATAAAACATTGAATATAATTTTATGCAGCTTATTAAAGCTTTTATCTGATTAAACGGTTGTGTACTGACCACTGTCAAGCTTAACAAACAACATCCAACATCATCATCAAAACTATATTACCAAACAAATCATACATCATAGCAACATAATATATATCTGCGGATAATTAAATAAATTAAAAGCAGATAAATCACCGAAACACAGATAAACAGCTAGAAACACATAGCCAAATAAAATAAACCAAAACACCACAACCACATATATCACACACACAGTTATCGAGAAAAATCCCTCAGGCAAGGCTCCCCTTACCTCTTGATGATTTCGAACTAGCAATTTCAAGAAATCTCCTTATCCCGATCCGATTCTCCTCCGTCGGCTTAAGTCAAACTTACTCGATCGATTCCTTCAAACGAATTGCAACCAAAATAAATCAAATCAAACAACAACACATCTAATTCATGAAGAGTAGGTTTCGGCTTCTTCAAAAAAAACTATATTAGGAAACTTAAAATTTTCCAACTTAGGGATTTATGATCCTTAAGTATCTTAAACATGAATAAGAACTTAAACCAAGATCATGAACTAAGAACATGGAATAAAACTCATCTAGTTCCAAGGTTAGGGTTTCGGTTTTCTCAAGGCAAAAAGGCTAGGGATTATTTGGAATTTTCATCAACTCTTGGATTAAATCAACATACAAAACCTAAAGTTGATTTCAAGTGTTACTTAGACAACTTTGGAATCAAAATTTCCTTCAACAACAAAACACAGGGTTTCGGCCCTATTGAACAAAACTAGGCTTGGATTAGATTCTTGGTTTTCAAACCACTTACATACAAGAGCTATCAAGGTACTAAGAGATTAAATCATGAATCAAAGTTTAAAGTTGAAAAAAATCCAAGAACACCCACTTTAAGGGGGATTTCGGCCAAGCTCAGAAAATTAGGAAGGAAATTTCTCATGATCACATGCTTCTAGATGATGAATATAGAGATGATTATGAGATCATAGCAATTGGTTTCAAGTCAAAAGGATTTTTCTAGAATTAGTTGTGAATTTTTGAAGAAAGTGTCATGAACTTGAATTAAAATGAAGAACATGATGAACAAGGCATTGAATCATGAAATTTATTGAAGAACATGAAGATGATTAAGCAAGGAGAACAAGATTTACCTCTTGTAGATAAAAAACAAGTGAAGATCCAAGGACTTGCTTTACAAAATGATGATAGGAAAGCTTATGAATTTATGAGTTTTTGTGCTAAGTGTGAAATAGGGAGCAAATGAAGTCTTCTCATGTGCTTAAGAAGGGTGGGCTGCGCAAGTTTGGAGGGCCAAGGAGAAAGGAGGTGGCTTCATTAAGGACCAAATTGCAATTACTTTGAAGGACTAGTTTGCAAATTCCAAAAGTATAAGGACTAAAATGCAATTTCCTACAACTTAGTCATTATGATGCCATGTGCACCATTAATGTGTTCACATGGGTGACTCATCATGCATGACTCAATGGTATTATCCATTAGCGGCTCCCGGAAATCCTGTATTCTGCTCCGTTGCTTCCCCGATTCAATACGACGCCCGGATAAAATATAATATTTCACTTTTTAGTGAAGAAATTAAATAAAAACCTTAAGTTTTTCGTTCACGAGTTAAAATTAGGTCATCTGATCAATATAAAAATACTGTCAGTGAAATTCGCAGATCGGGTTTTGCCTGACTTTTTCAACCTAAATTTTAACCATAAGTTCCTTCACTCAATTGAAGCTGAGTGGTGAACTCCGTTTACTTAAAATAATTTTCTAACATTCCAATAAATATATTAACATAAATCCACTCATTATCTAAAAAGGAAAACAACGGAAAATCGGGGTGTTACAGAAGGACCATTTTGAGTTGTTGAGACCCCATAAGTCTGGAACACATTCAATGTGTAAATTCTCTAAGTTTTGATGATTCCAAATATATTAAGTATGGTAATATTGAACCATATGAAATTACTGATAATCTGTTAAGTGTGCATGAAAATAGACTTAAGGTCACTCGTCTAAATTTGACCAGTCTAAATTTCCCTAAGGAGCAGTTTTTCAGACTTGTCTGAAAAACCAACCTTCTAAAAGTTAGACAACTCAGTCAAAGACCAAGTCAACTCTCAGTCAAGGTTCTTATCTAATTGATGACGTGGCAGGATCAAAAGTCTGAAGAAGCTTTAGTGGATCACTCGTAAAAAAAAAAAAAAAGGCTCTCTCACGCGTCTAAGTTTTGGATCACCTCACCCGTCTAATTTTAGACTCTACAACACCTGTCTAATTTTAAGACTCTGCTGCACCAGTTTTAGTGTCTGATTGTCAGAAGAAAGTCCAAGTCAACCTTATTTGAAAAAGATGCCTTCTTTAAGGATCTCGAAGACCTCTGGACAAAAGGACCAAGGACAGAGAATAAAGAATTCATTCTTTCAAGTTTTTAAGGAATAAACACGCTACCTCTGCACCAAATCAGTAGCTTTTAGCTGTTTTAGTACAAAGTAAAAGTGTTTTCCAGAAAGTGAACATAGTGTTGCACTGAAATGGAAAGCTCTCTCTACTGCAAGTACAAGAAGTCTGCTACCGCAACTCTGAAACAACAATTGCTCAGAAATAAAGTGTACTCTTGGTCGCATATGTCAAAGTCCAATGTCTCTAAACATTTAATGCTTACAGAGAACGACTCTTTGGCATTAATGGGCTCCCAGAAGTTCATATCAAAGGAGCACACTTTCTGAAGTTGTGTCTAACAGATCAAATTGATTAAAGCCTTTAAATAGGGAAAAACCATGAAGATGAATTTAAGAGATACACTGCGCATATTCAAAGAAGCATTTACTTTGCTCATTTACTTCTTTATTCCTTCATTGATTATCTCTTCAATCATTTGACATAAATTTCGCAGTCTTTCTTCTCTTCATTTATTCCACTTTCTGAGTGTTATCTGAAAGATTTGCAAAGTTGTATTAAATAATCAAAACCTTTTACTCTTTACTATTGAGCCTGAAGAGGCTAAGTGAGAAAAGAATACGTGTCTGAGTGTGAGCCTGAAGAGGCTAGGTGTGAAAAGAATACTTGTAATGTAATATGATCAATTATAGCGGAAACCTTGGTGCTGCCAAGAATTGGATGTTGCCCTGTTGATTTTGGGGTGAACCCGTATAAAATTCTTGAGTGATTTTCCTCTTCCCTAATTTCTTTAATTTATTTTAGAGTTTATTTTTTTAAGCTTTGAACATGGGGAGTTAATATTGTGAATATCAAATCTTGTTTTTAACCTTCTCTGTGTGCGCGTGTGTACGATTATGAAATTAGAAAAGTCACCCGTCTAACTTTCCTTAGCTTTATTTTTGCTTGTTGTGCCTACGAAAATATTTTTAAAAGTTTCCTAAAAAGTTGGTAAACACAATTCAACCCCCTTCTTGTATTAACTTTGGTTATTTCATGAGTAACGTTTGAAAGATAAAGGACCAAAATGAATCTTTTAAAAAATAAAGGAGCAAGAGATAAAGGATCAAAAATATATTTTTTCCTTAATTCTCTAACCATAAAGTTGGATTCTAACTAAGAAATTTATTATATAATTAGTGTCCATTTTGGTCTTTTCTCATTAATTTGTTTTATTCTACTAAAATAATATATATATATATATATATATATATATATATATATATAATCTTTTTTTCTTTAAACTGAATCATCATTTCTATCTAGTAGATCTAATTCTTTATCCTCCAGGAAATTCCACACGTTACTCTTTAAAAGGAAATTGTTAAAATTAAGTAAATAATAAAGAATCTTATTAAAGGTATAAATTAGAATTTGAAAATAAATTAAAACAGTGAATGAATTTCATTAAATGAGAGTAGTCAAGAATGACCATTAAATATACTTCTTCTTCTTTTTTAAGATCGGCTTGATATTTAACACAAATAAATTAAAATATGACCTCTTATTTTTGTAACTAAGAACCATACCACATGAGGAATTTTTTTTTTCCTCACACAAACAGAGTTATGATAGTAAGTAGACAGGCCAGAATATATATTCATATGCAACAACCAGAGTATTAACACACAAAGAAATCAGTATCATAGCAAAAAAAAAAAAAAAAAAACAGTAAGAGAGTAAACAACAACAACAATAACAAGACAACTCTATATAAGGTCTTTACTTTCCATGTAAATATTATAAACACAGATAAACATGTATTTTAAATGAAGTTATATATATATATATATATATAACAGCAACACACAAATTTAAACTTTTTTTTTTTGAAACGAACAAATGTAAACTTCTTACTAAGTGTAACAGCCTGATTTTTAATTACGCTGTTTAACCAGTTAAAATATAATTAATTATATTTTAATCTGAGAGTTAGAAAGTGATTTTTAATAAAATAAAATCATATTCATAGTCTCTCTTATGGTAGAAGGTTACGGTGAAAATTTGGGTTGAAAATTCAGACGGAGCCCAGTCTGCGTTTTTACTGACAGTATAATTTTATACCGACAGAAAACCCTAATTTGGCCCGAAACTTAAAATTTGTAGATTTTTTATATTATGTCCGTGAGGAATCCTACTTTCCAAATTTCTGATCAGAAATAAAATATTATGTTTATTCTGACGAATTTTGGTAAAAGTTCGGACGGAAAACAATCGGTGTTTTCACTGACAATAAGATTTTCATGATCAGAAAACCTAATTTTGACTCCTGAACGAAATGGGTTATGTTTAAATCATATTTCCAACGAGTTTGGTTGTTTTGAAAATTTTCAACCGAAAACGAAATATTATGCTTCTATTCTGGCGTAAAACCCTAATCGGGAAACCGACGGAGTCAAGAATGGAGGTGCAGAGAGAAAATCGAACATCGAAGGAGCTGAGTCATGGGGTGAGTCACCACCATGACTCACCAAAGCATTTATGAAGCATTAAATGTAAATTTATCTGAAATGACCAAAATGCTCTTAACCTTAACTTAACCGAAGTTTAGTTAATTTCTAACCATTTCTAACCATGGTTAAGTAACCATGGCTAATTCTTGTGGCCAAGAATCAGCCACACCCTTCCTAAAATGTGAGCCACAAGTTTATTAACCATAGTTAGCAAAGTAACCCTAGTTAAGTTAATTATTAACCACAGTTAACTATTATATTATTTAATATTCATAAAACCCATTAATTCAATTCATAAAAACCAAACAAAGCCTAAGATCTACCCTATAAATACCCCAAGAATTCAGCCCCCCCACATCTTCACTCTTCATCTCTTTCATTTCTTTTCTTCACAAAAAACACACAAAACTTCATTTTCTTCTTCAAGAGCTTCAAGTGCTTCCATTGAAGATCCAAGATCATCATCATTTCTTCATTTCCTTCATAGACTTGAGGTAACATGATCATCCATGATAATCTCCTCTCTTCTTGAATTCATTTTCTTCCTATTTCATGAGTTTTCCATTTCTAGATCTAGAACTTTAAATAATTCTAGAAAATTATAGAAAAATCATAAAAATGTGAAATCAATTTCTGTGATCTAGTTATGATCTCTACTTTCATTATCCAAGAGCCTGTAATCAAAAACATTTTCCTTCCCTATTATCTATTGTTGGCCGAAACTTAAGTTGAAAGTGAGTTTGATGTTTTGTTCTTTTTGTTGAAAGTTAATACTTGATTTAAACTCTCTAACACATATATAATTTAAATCCAAGAGCTTAAGTCCAACTAAATTTTTTAGCCTAACTTTTGTCATGAAGGGCGAAACCCTAGGGAAAGAGAAATGAATGAATTTTTGGTTCAATATTTAACTTATGACAATTTATCTTGTATACTTACTCTAGGATCATTTATCTAAGAGATTAAGTTGATTTGAAAATCCTAGCCAATGTCACTATACATGACCGAAACCCTAACCTATTAGGTTAGAGGATTTTATTTTATATTTTTGAATTATAGCAATTTATCTATGTTAGCTAATACTTTAGGAACTAACATCCAAAATATTAGAATGCGAAAATGATCATAGCCCTAATTTGAATTGAATGGCCGAATCTAGCATAAAGTGGGTATAGTTGGGTTTGTTTGATTAATTATAGTTATGTTGTTTGGTTCAAGGTGAAACTATTAAGCTGTGGTGTGATAGCGAGGAACGTCGAGTTCAGGATTTCGGTGCTAACTCAGGTGGGGGAAAGAATCATTCTACCGTCGGAATCGATCAGTACTATATTTTATAATAATTGTGTAGGGCGACCTAAACCTATTAGTAGTCGAATAATCAACAAGACCAAAATCGCATTGGAAACCTTTTCTGTGAAATCAATGGTGATTCGGGGATTGTAGGTTTATTGACATTCGGTGGATTTTAAGTATTTAATGATGTCTAACTTTATGTTTATTTAATTGATTGTGATACGCTGGTTGAGGTATTCTGCTGCATGTGACGTATTATTTTTGATGTTTGAATATTCTGTTGATTAATGTGCTATGCATGATCTGCCTGGTTTAATATTGTGCTTGGTGGACTTTAAGCAAAGATATATGTTGTTCGGGAGATATTTGTTTGGGTGAGAGAATGAATTGAATGTGTCTTAGATGTGCCTAGCTTAATTAAATTATTTAATGGATTAGGTGTGACCTAGAATGCGAGTTGAGGCTATGATGGGAGCTTGAGGCACTAGGTTGTTATTGATGCGAGATATTGAGATTCATATAGAGGCTTTGATGCATATACTTTTTCAGTCCATGACGCGTTGATCCTATTTACCCTATCAAAAGATAGAAATGCACTATATCAAGTTCTAACCTATCAAAAGATAGAAGAGCACTAAACCGAACCCTATCTTATCAAAAGATAGAAGAAGAGCACTATACCGGATCCTATCTTATCGAAAGATAGAAGTGCACTATGCCGAGTACTATACTGAGTTCTTTGTATCAGACTGCCATGGACTATTGACGAATGTGAAAGGAATAAAGACAGTTATGTTAGCATAAGGGTTTAGATTGCATGAGTTGAGGGTAGAGAACAATATCATAATTTGAGGATGATTTGTTAGTTATGTGTGTTGTTTGTCTCTGACATTTATTGTATGATATACTATGACTCTTTTCCGCTTTTTGATTATAGAACTGTTTCTTATCCCCTGTATTTTTCTGTATGTGGTACTTTTATTTTATTATGGGATCGCAGGTGAAAAGAACTGAATGTGAAATAGTTGGATGGAACTCCTTATGAACTGGAAGCTGGAGGTCGAGCTGTGATCCATGGAGATAGAGTATAGATAGTATGGCCAGTGTGTCTTTTAGAAGTATTTTATGTGTTCCGGCTAAGTATAACTTTCTTTTAAGTGTATGCCTGTGAGGGATCCTACTGAGAAGATACCCTCAACAGTGTTTTGTATTAAGTGTATAAGACATATGTGTCTATGTATGATATATTTATGTTATGATGTGTTAATCTATAAGAAGTTGTATGTTTAATTAACGTAAGTTTTAATTTTTACGTATTTTTACGTTAAGCGTGCGATTAAGAAATTAATTAAGAAGGCTTTAGTATAATAAAACAACGGGGCACAACGGGGTGTCTTAGTAAGCATCTTTTATTTTTAATTTTAGTCTCTCAAGGCCCTATTATATAACCTTTAGCAATAATATAAATTTTTTGCGACAATCATGAGTTGAGGTAAATCATCAGCTTAAACTACTAGTAAATAAAGTGGGGTAACAATGGTAGCATAGTGTACCGTCTGGAAAAATAGTGGTGGAAGACATGATTAAGTGAGAACAATACCACTAATCCATGATCTCCAATAACTGTCGCATAGTGGGATAATAATGTGGGATTAACTTCCCATGTAGAAGGGGTATAATTGGTATAAATAGACCATTGAAGTAACTAGAAAAACTAAGTTATTTTGTATCCTTACTCTGCTAGTTCAGAGGTATTTTAACACAAGAGAAGTGCATTTGAACTAAGATTGAGAATGATTAATAGCGATATTGTTCTTTTGCTTTTTGGATATACATTGTCAGAAATTTGCAAGAACATTTGGCACTCACTGTGGGTCCGAGGTAAACTTCCCCCCGCCGCACATTTTTACAAATGATTTAGAGGAGAAGAGAACAAAAGAAGAGCCAAACCCAACGTATGAGGGAGAGACAATATTGTGTGCATAACAGGGAGGGGAGGTTACAGGCCTTATGGTTGATGGTGCTCTGGCGAGTTCGTGGAGTTTCAGCAATGAGATGGCGATGAGACAACAGCCCAGTGGCGGTGCGCGGTGGCTCTGCGTCTGTAACAGATCCGGTGTGGTGGGCTCGCATGGAGGACGGCGACGGGCTAGGCACGCCGCTGCGTTGATGGAACAAGGGTGGTGGCGTGGCGACGTCAGATGGGCAAGGCAACACTAAGTTCTCTGTCAGCGTTGTAAAGAAGAGGATATGAGGCTACTTTACGGTGGGGCGGTTCGACTGCACAGCGGTGTGGCAACACGACGGTGTGGCAATGAGGAAACAGGGGCGGGGCAAACCTATTTCAGTTAAAGTCTTCATTAATAAAACTTGGAATTGAATCCACCAAGTAAAACATTTGGATTAAACTCCAAAAGAAGATAATTTGTCTGCATAAGTGTTCCCTTCTCTATAAATAATAAAGACCATGAAAGACATATTTCTAGTGAGATTGATGCAATTCCTCCATCTAGCTCTTAATTTCCAGGGAACCAAATCAAAAGAAGAAAAGGCAGCCACCACAAGAGTTGAATCACACTCTAACCAGAGTTTGTGTCAGCCTCTTTTATATGCAATTTCAATTGCAAGAATAACAGCCATAAGCTAAGCATGAAAGGCATAAGGTGACCCGATATAATGTGAAAAACAGCCAAGTATAGCAACATTACTATCCCTAAATATTGAACCCCTTGTAGCAAGGCCTAGACATCCTCTAGTAGAGCCATCAGAGTTACACTTGATCCAACCGCAATTAGGAGGGAACCAACTGACTTGTTTGATCACAAGAGCTTTAGGAGCATGAGCACTGATTTTGAAAGCCTATAAGATTGAGAACTCTTCAATAGAAGAAGACATGTAGCCTTTGGACAAATTCCCTGATAGAGCAATTGAAGCAGATGCCATATTTGAAGCTGATCTCAAAGGAATGTTACAGTTTCAAAGTGTGTATCCAAGCAAGAATAATTTATTAAATTTAAGCTCTTATGACATAAGTTCTCATACGATAAGTGCTTGCACAGTAAGCGCTTAATCAAGTTATCACGTATCCGTTCTAAAAAATAATATAAAAAAAGTTAGGGTTAAATATGTTTTTGGTCCTTGCAAAATGAACGATTTTTTATTTTGGTCCCTGTAAAAAAAATTCTTTGGTTTTGGTCCCTGTAAAATCTGAAATCACTATTTTGATTTCTACTATCATGTGACATCTATTAAGTACTTATGTGTCTAACATAAGGTCATATGGTCATCCTAAGTGACACCCACTAACATCTATGATGTCATGTTAGCATGTGATTTGCCTGAAATTTTCCTTGAAGTTTAAAATGAATTATATTTATCTTTTTTAAAATGAATGTTAGAGACTAAAAACGGTGATATCAAATTTTAGAGGGATAAAACCAAAGAAAAATGATTTATAGAGATCAAAACAAAAATTTGCTCATTTCATAGGGATCAAAATTAATAATTTCATATTTTAGAGAGATGAAAACCAAATTTGTTTTTCACATGATCAAAACCAGAATCCGTTGATTTTCAAGGGACTAAAAATATGTTTATTTAGCAAACAGAACGTAGCTTGTGGGCTGACTCAGAGGTAGTCTAATGGGCAAAGGCTTATCCATGGCGGCCAGCACTACCAGAGCGATAGCCATGGCCATCGCCAACTCCACCTCATCTTTCTTTACCAAAAACGCATTCTTTATGAACCACAAGCACAAGCTTTTCCCTTATAATAATAATGCCCTTTGTCTCAACAACCTCAAGTTTGCTCATCCTTCTCCCAAAAGGTCTTACACTTGCAGAGCTATCTACAACCCTGAAGTTCTCGTCAAAGAGGAAGGCCAACCTGAGACTCTCGATTATAGAGTATTCCTTGCTAACAAATCTGGCAAGAAGGTTATTTTTTTAATCAAATTTTCTGGTTTGATTATGTTGGTTTGGCTTGAGAAAATGGGCATTGAGTTTCTGGTTTTTTGGTATTATTTTTTGGAGTTTATAATACTGGGTTATGCTTATAACTAGAGAAATGTGATGTTGTGCCATGAAAGTTTCTTCATTCTATATTATATCATTCAGTTTTGCATTTCCTCCAACACAATGCTTTCCCTTGAATATAATTTAATTTGAATGTTTGCATGGTGAATGTGGCTTATGTGTTTAGTTTATCAAATTGATATTGAACGTGGAATTGACATGTATTGGTTTTACATTCTCTGAATCGTTGGTTATTGTTTAATAAAATTGTTGGAAGTAAATTATGAGAAGATGCTGAAGTGCTAAAGTCAAGAAGGCCAATTTCTTAATCCTGGAGATAGTTAAGCCTAAGACAGTTCATGGACTCACATGAAGTATCTTTTGTAATATCGTATAATATCTTGTATTTATGACTGATTTCATCCGTTATAATTAGACAGATTAGATTTTTATTCTTTTCATTATTAGGACAGATTTTCATCCTTATTTTTAGGGTAGCATTTAAATCTCTTTTGTCTATATATTGTAACCTTCTCTGTACACAATTATTCAAGGAATAATATTCCAACATTCCTTTGTTTCTATATGGTATCAGCAGCCTAGGTCGTTCCTAGGGCTTGCCTTTGTTTTTTTTTTTTTTTTTTTGTTTTGCGTTTTGAGCAGCCTTATTACTGTCTCCTTTGTAGCCTTATTGCTGCCTGAAACCTAAAATCACCACCCACCACCCGCCGTCGCCATTTTTCATCTCACCGCCCTCGCCAGACTACTTGTCGGCGTTATTCCAGCCACGCCCGAAAACCCCACCCCGAACCGACCACCCACACGCCGCTGCACTATCAGCACGTGAGAGCCATGCGCCGCCCTCCAACCCGCCGTTCACCGTGCGATCACTATCGTTTTGATCGTCAGCTCCTCCCCGTCCTTTTCTGACTGTTTTCAGGTCCGACCAAAATGACTACAGAGGACACCCAGTCCTCCACCAACATCACTTTGCCTCCGCGTTGTCGTTACTGCACTGAATCCAAATGATCTTCCAGTTTTACTCTCTTCTTATCACCTTAACGGTAAGAACTATCTCCAATGGGCCCAGGTCATTCGCACCACTCTCAAGGGTCGTCGGAAGTTGTCACACATTGTCGGGGATCCTCCGAAGGCAGACGACCCATAGTTTGACATATGGGATGATGAAGATTCTTTGATTAAGACTTGGCTTTGGAACTCTATGATCCCAGACATCAGTAAGAATTGTATGTTTTTTGCAACTGCACGTGAAATTTGGGATAGTTGTAGTCAAAGCTTTTCTATGAAACAAGATATTGCTGCATGTTATGAATTAGAAAACACAATTTTTAACACTAAGCAAGGATCTCTTCTCGTCACTGATTATTATGGTACTCTGAATGGTTTATGGATTGAGCTGGACCAAAACCAGGATTTAAAGATGAAATGCACTGAGGATTCTACCACTTTAACCAAGTTTATTGAGCGTGGACGAGTCTTTAAGTTTCTCTCTGGGTTGAACTCTAAATATGATCCTATCCAGGTTCATATTTTAGGTAAGGACAAACTTCCTTCTCTCTCCGAGGTATTCTACACAGTTAGGGGGAAAGAGAGTCGTCGGGCTGTCATGTTGAATAATGATAATTCAAGTGATGGTTCTGCTTTGGCCACCGGCAAAGGTCCTATTGGTGGGTTATCATCTGAAAAGCCTGGTGTACTTATTGTAAGAAGTCTGGTCACACTAAGGACACTTGTTTTAAACTCCATGGTAGAGACAAGGTTCTTGGACGCTCTAGGGGGTTTTAAAGGCGGTCAATAAAGGCAAGTTAATCAAATAGTGTCTGACTTGGTTCTTGAGGGTACAAAGGTATCTGCACCACCATCCGGGGAGGCAATTCCGGCGCTTAGTAAAGCCGAGATGGATCGTTTGTGCACTCTTTTGGATTCTATGAGTAAGCCTTCTGGCACTTGTTCTCTATCCATGACTATAACAATTTAAGTTCATTATCCTTTAATGTTTCTAGTACTGTATCTGAGGATCTCTGGATTATTGACTCTGGTGCTACTGATCATATGACCCCTTATCCCTCATATTTTTCCACTTACTCTAAATTATCTGGTCAGCATCACATAACGGTTGCTAGTGGATCCCATGTCCCTGTTTCAGGATGTGGTACAATTTCACTTCAACCTTCCCTTCCTTTGCATAATGTGCTTCATGTCCCTCATTTGTCAAATAACCTTATTTCTATTCATAAGCTTACCAGAGATTTAAACTGTACAGTGACCTTCTTTCCCGCTTATTGTGTGTTTCAGGATCTTACCATGGTGAGGACGATTGGGGTTGCTAAGGAACAAGGAGGGTTACATGTCCTACATCGGACTCATGGTAGTACCAGTCAGACGGTGTCCACATCCAGACATCAGACAGGTTCAGATTTCGTTGCATCTCAGATCTGGCTTCACCATAAACGCCTTGGTCATCCTCCTTTCAGTCTTAAGTCTTTATTTCCACAATTATTTAAAAAAGAGTCTGTTGAGTCTTTTCTTTGTGATGTTTGTTAGTTTAATAATAAAGTATTGAACCTTTTGATCTTATTCATTCTGATGTGTGGGGACCTTCCTCTAATTCTAATATATCTGGTGCAAAATGGTTTGTTTCTTTTATTGATGATTGTACTAGGGTCACGTGGATATTTCTTATGAAAGATAAAACAGAAGTGTTTCCATTATTGTTGAATTTCTATTGCATGGTTCAAGCCCAGTTTGGAAAATATATAAAAAGGTTACGATATGATAATGGCACGGAATATGTGAATCAACATTTCACAAAATTCCATAAAGAACATGGTGTGTTACATGAGTTCACTTTTGTTGATACCCCTCAACAAAATGGGGTTGCAGAAAGAAAGAACTGTCATCTCCTAGAAATTGCAAGAGCACTTCTATTTCAAATGTTTGTCCCTATGTCTTATTGGGGGGAAGCTGTCTTAACTGCCGCATACTTGATGAACAGATTGCCCACCTGTGTCTTAGATGGTCTTAGTCCTGTGCAACTCATGACTTCCTTCTTTCCTTCTGTTCCTACCATGAAGAATATCCCGTGTCGTGTCTTTGGTTGTGTTGCCTTTGTTCATGTCCATAGTCAACATCGTTGTAAGTTGGATCCCAGGGCTGTCAAATGTATCTTCATAGGTTATGCACCAGACAAAAAGGGGTACAAATGTTATCATCCTCAAAGTCATCGTGTCTATGTCTCCATGGATGTCACTTTTCATGAATCCGAGTCTTTGCACCTTCGTCCTCAGCTTCAGGGAGAGTGATCAAGAAGCTGAGTCTCTTAAGTCATCTTTTATTCCTCTTCTGGCTCCTTCGGTGAAGGCTGTGGCATCATCTTCTGGTACTTCAGAGACACCTAAAGAATCAATATCGGTTCCTATATCGGTTCCTATTGATCGATACAAATAGGTGTATTATCGGAAAAAACCCAACCTGGTCCAACAGCAGCTTCAGTCGCTCGAACCAGAGGTAAGCATTCCTGATTCTGAGCCTTTGAATAGTCCTTTACATGATATTTGTGAACCTAATCTTGATGACTTGCCAATAGCCTTAAGAAAAGCCAGAAGAAATTGTGCAGAATACATTATATCTCAGTTTGTGTCCACTAAAAACCTATGAGTACAGCATCAGAGTTTTATTTCAGCAATTGATTCTACCAGAGTCCCCACTTCAGTACAAAAGGCTTTAATGGATAAGAATTTGGTTCAAGCCATGCATGAAGAGTTGAGTGCTTTGAACAAGAATAAGACCTGAGAAATTGTTGAGAAGCCAAAGGACAAAAGGATAGTAGGGTGCATATGGATTTACACAGTGAAATATCGGTCTGATGGTACTCTAGATCGGCACAAAGCAAGGCTGGTTGCAAAAAGGTACACTCAGACATATGGGATTGATTATGAGGAAACGTTTGCCCCGGTAGCAAAGATGAACACAGTCAGGATTATTCTCTCCTTGGTAGCACACTTTGGTTGGGACTTGCACCAATTTGATGTTAAAAATGCCTTTCTACATGGGCACTTGGAAGAGGAAGTATATATGGATATTCCACCAGGGTATGACCCTACTGGTGGAGGGAATGAGGTGTGCAAATTGAGAAAGGCCTTATATGGGCTCAAGCAGCCTCCTCTGGCTTGGTTCGGAAGGTTCACCAATGCTATGGTATCCTTAAGTTATAGACAGAGCCAAGGAGATCATACCCTCTTTGTTAAACATTCTCAAGACGGCAAGCTCACACTTCTGTTGGTTTATGTTGATGACATGATCATTGCCAGTGATGATGAGGTTTAGAAACGGGTTCTGAGAGAGAAACTAGCTACACAGTTCGAAACGAAAGACTTGGGAAAGCTGAAGTACTTCCTTGGGATAGAGGTTGCCTACTCCAAACAAGGCATCTTTATTTCCCAAAGGAGATATGTCCTAGATCTCCTTAAAGAGACAGGTAAGCTGGGTTGCAAAACCACAAGGGCACCTATTGAACAGAATCACAGAATTGGAAACAATGAGGGGAGCCCAAGGGTGGACAAGGCACAATATCAGAGACTAGTGGGGAAATTGATATATTTATCCCACACCAGGCCGGACATAGCCTATGCTGTCAGTGTGGTTAGCCAGTTCATGCATGATCCACGTGAGAGACATATGCAAGAAGTGAATAGAATCCTCTAGTATTTGAAGTCAAGCCCAGGAAGAGGATTATTATTCAAGAAAGGGGGAAGCTTGTCCATGGAGATCTATACAGATGTAGATTATGCAGGGTCGATTGTAGACAGGCGATCCACCTCAGGGTACTGCATGTTTTTGGGAGGAAATTTAGTGACTTGGAGAAGTAAGAAACAAAATTTCGTTGCAAGATCTAGTGCCGAAGCAGAATTTCGAGCTATGGCCCAAGGGATTTGTGAATCATTATGGATGAGAATCATACTAGATGATCTCAAAATAAAGTATGAAGCTCCTATGAGATTACTTTGTGACAACAAGTCTGCCATTAGTATTGCTCACAACCCAGTCCAGCATGATAAGACTAAACACATAGAGATAGATAGACACTTTATCAAGGAAAAATTGGATGATGGTCTTATAGCTGCTAATTACGTGCCCTCAGAGTTCTAATTAGCAGATATCTTCACCAAGGGACTTCCCACAGAGCGGTTTCATGGTCTTACTTGCAAGCTGGGAATGATAGATATCCATTCACCAGCTTGAGGGGGAGTGTTGTAATATCGTATAATATCTTGTATTTATGACTGATTTCATCAGTTATAATTAGATAGATTAGATTCTTATTCTTTTCATTATTAGGACAGATTTTCATCCTTATTTTTAGGGTAGCATTTAAATCTCTTTTGTCTATATATTGTAACCTTCTCTGTACATAATTATGTTAGAATTATTTCTTATAATTCTTATGGGCTACAATCAATTGTGGTTTTTGGTTTGCGAAAAGCGGGCTAATGTTATGATCCATTTGATGATGCATAAGCCCGCTAATTTGGTGATCTATTTGTAATGGGCTATTGGCACCTAATTCTGATCTGTGTGGGTGATAGTGTAGGCCTTAACCTATAGGCCCGTAATGGGAGGTGCCTAGGGTTATTGTTACTATTATATATAGTTGGCTAGGTCCCCTCTGCCGTCACATATATCATAATTATTACTCTACGGCTTGACCCATTGACGGCTGTGATTGAGGAGTGCGTGAACAGGCAGGGGGAAGGCTTGGTCTTTTATTTCAGGTGAAGAAGCGATTCCTATTTTCCTTTCAGTGATCATGTCTTCAACAAGTAAGTAATATGTGTTCTAAAATTCGTATAATAGATCCTATTTTGCTTACATTTGGTATCAGAGCCATGATTATATGATTTAGGACCTGATTGTTGTTTAACATATAATGATTTTGATTTCTTAATTTTCTGGTTCTATGTCATGTTATTTTCGGATTTATTATGCCTTTTTTTTTTGTGCAAACGATTTATTCGAAAAAATTGGAACCGAAAACATAGGGCTTTTAAAGAACACGTTTGTATGAATCCATTGACAGTGGAATCGCGTTCTTTCGTGGACTGTAGAAGGAGAATTTTTGAAACCAAGTAGCGCCTAGGGTTCTTGATTCTGAATCCTTGATTTTGTATGAAATTCATTGTTAAAAATTGGGGTTTTTATCCTAAATGAATTAGAAACATGATTCTGAGTAAAACCCACTCAAAATCGCGATGAAAACGAGCTAGATTCGCGATTTCCATGGCAGACCCGATTCTGGACCCGCACGACCCGTTTTGTCGTGGGTTTGACCCGCTAGAGGTAGGTGATGATGAACAGTGGACCATTTGCGAAACCCACTCTTGGACTTAGGAGAGTGAGAGCCCGTGTGGAGTCCACAGATCGAGTTTTTGGATGTCGTTTTTTGCGTTGTGCTCCACTCTCTGTGCTCGATTTTACTATATATATTTTATATTTTTTCCGCTGCGATAAATATTTATTATGAATAATAGTGTATTATATTGCTATTTTAATTATTTTTATGGGTGAATTTAAATTAAAAATTTTCTGTAAAAATAATTGACTATATTTTGGATCTAATAGTGATGGTCACTCTCCCTAAGTAATTTTGTGAGATTATATGCTTTAATAATTTTGTTTATTAAGCTGTATATTATCACCAAGACTGTTTAAGTGCAAAACATGTAGGGAATGCTGTTAATATTGATACATGAGCGGTATGGGTACTATTTTGATAATGTGCCTTTGTATTGACTGTTTCATGGTTTGGCAAGAGAAAGTGATTCCTGTGCAAGAGTTTTCATGAGTTGTTATAAGTCGTTACAGCCAAAGTGGGACCACTTGTTTCAATTAATGAAAATTTCTTTGTAATTGAGGAATGCTTTTAATCATTACATACAGTTACCTGCCCAAAGGGGGTTATTGTGTGTTATGATTGAAAGTTCACTGTGGATGGAGCTAATGGGGAATACGCTGGGCTAAGGGATTTGTCTGCCCAAAGGGGACAATTCTCTGAACTCAGTGTATGCTCATTGATTAACCCATCTGAGGTTTTGGCCTTGGTTGCGACCTTGGTTTGTGCATTCTGCCCAAAGGGGAATGTACTATTTTATTGGCCTCGTTATGATAACATCTTTTATTTGGGCTATATCTTGCCATATTATATGATCTAATGCATTCATGTTTTGTCTTAGCAGTGACTTTTTCAATGAACAACTGTTCTGCTTCAATTGAAATTTTGACTGGCTCAAAATTTAAAAAATGGAAGCAAGACTTGGATTTCTCTTTGGGAATTTCTGATCTTGATTTTGCCATACGTGAGAAAAAGCCTGAGATTAAGGCAGATAGTACACCTGAAGAGAAAGAACTTTTAGCTAAATGGGAGAGATCTGATCGACTGAGTTTGATTGCTATTAAGAGGACTATTTTTGAGCATTTTCTTAGTGGCTTGCCTGAAAAAGGAAGTGATATGGATTCATCTCCAAACCAAGCTGAAATCCCATAATATTAGTCTGAATGAAAAGTTCATTGTCTCGCATGTCTTGAATTGCTTCCCTGCTGATTTTACACAAATCAAAACTGCCCACAATACCATTGGCGAGACATGGACCGTTAATGACCTTATTACCAAGTGTGTTGCTGAGGAAGAAAAACTCAAGAAAGAAAAGAGTGAACAGTCTCGTGACCTGGCCCTATTATCCTTTCATGGCAAACCCTATTCTGGCAAGGGCAATTGGGAAAATAAGAAAAATACTTCTGGTGCTCCTCATAAGAATCAGGACTCAAGAAAATAGGGTAATGGTCAGAACAACTTTGAAGGAGGTCCTAGGCCAGCTGCTTTTAAGAAAGGTATCTGGTGTTTCTGGTGTAAGAGTAAAGGGCATAAGAAATCTGATTGTGGTAGATTCAAGACTTGGCTAGAAAGCAAACAGAGATCCGAAGGGGTTCAGAAATCTGAGGGAACCAAATCCAAGGGAAAGCAGGCTCAGGGTAGGAAATGATCTTGAAGTCGTTGTGGAGTCAGTGGGAGATGTCAGTCTTTTTTTAGGATCAGGATTTGAACTTGTTTTAAAAGATACTTTCTATGTACCTTCATTTAGAAGGAATTTGATTTCTGTTTCTCGTTTGGATGATCTTGGTTTCAGTTTTGCTTTTGGTAATGGTAAAATAAATCTGATGTTGAACTCCCAAGTGGTTGGTTTTGGATCTTTAGTGGATGGTTTATATAAATTGTCTTTGGCTTGCGATAATATTTCTTCATCCTTGATTGTTGAGAATTCTATTGCTAAAAGGTCTAAAACTAAGGAAAATTCCTTTTCATTGTGGCACAAGCGCCTAGGTCACATTTCTAAAGAAAGGGTTGAAAGATTGACTAAGGCTGACATTTTACCTTCCTTAGAATTTGATGATTTGGGAACTTGCGTGGAATGTATTAGGGGAAAATTTACTAAGACCAAAAAGAAAGGTGCAACTAGAAGTTCTGATCTTTTAGAGATAATTCATATAGACATAAGTGAGCCTCTTTCTTCTACAATTTGTGGCAACAAGTTTTTTATTACCTTCATTGATGATTTTTCCCGATATGGCTATCTTTATTTGATTAAAGAAAAATCTGAAGCACTTGATAAGTTTAAAATTTTTCGAACTGAATTGAAAAGCAATTAGGAAAGGTGATCAAGATTGTAAGATCTGACCATGGTGGAGAGTATTATGGTAAATATGATACTACAGGGCAATATATGGGACCGTTTGCTAGATACTTGCAGGATTGTGGAATAGTACCGCAATACACCATGCCTGGGAGTCCTGAACAAAATGGTGTGGCCGAAAGGCGCAATCACATGCTTAAAGATATGATGAGGAGCATGTTGAGTAGATGTAACTTGCTAGAATTTCTATGGGGTGAAGCCTTGAAAACAGCTTTATACATTCTTAACAGAGTTCCCAGTAAGTCCGTCCCAAAAACACCTTTTGAACTCTGGACTGGAAGAAAACCCAGTTTGAGTCATCTTCATGTTTGGGGTTGCCCTGCAGAAGTTAAAATTTACAATCCTTTAGAGAAGAAGACGGACCCTAAAACTAGTCGTTGCTTTTTTATTGGATATCCAGATCGCGCTAAAGGATATAGATTCTTCTGTCCTGGTAGAGGTACTAGAGTTGTGGAGTCCATGCATGCTAAATTCTTGGAGCTTGATGTGACAGATACTCATGTTGTACCTAATGAGGCTGATGCTCCTTTGCCTAAGACTGTTTCTTTGCCACTGCCCAGTCTTGATAACACTCTTTCATCTATTGTTCCCGTTGAGACTGATATTCCGGTTGAGGAAGTGGTTATTCCTCAAGTTGAGAATGTGGTTGATCCTCCTGCTATGGTTGAGGTTCCACAACCTATTGAGCCAGCTGAGCAAATTCCTTTGAGGAGATCAGTGAGACAGAGACGACCTGCTATTGGTGATGAGTTTATGGTCTATCTTAGTGAGGATGCCTA
This sequence comes from Echinosophora koreensis, assembly GCA_035048595.1. Taxonomy (NCBI): domain Eukaryota; kingdom Viridiplantae; phylum Streptophyta; class Magnoliopsida; order Fabales; family Fabaceae; genus Echinosophora; species Echinosophora koreensis. Next base: position 1,768,812 of record JAPCYP010000048.1, on the reverse strand, counting down.
TGACATTGGGGATGTTGTTGACCCCAAGAGCTATCACAAAGCTGTTTCTTGTCCTCAGTCAGAAATGTGGAAACATGCGATGAATGAGGAGATGCGGTCTATGGTTGACAATGGTGTATGGGAGCTTGTCGACTTGCCTGAAAATTGCAAGGCAATTGGTTGCAAGTGGGTCTTCAAAACAAAGAAGGACTCGGAGGGCAAAATTGAGAGGTTTAAAGCGAGACTAGTAGCTAAGGGCTTCACTCAAATGGAGGGCATTGACTATAATGAGACTTTTTCACCCGTATCAACTAAGGATTCCTTTAGAATCATTATGGCACTTGTAGCTCACTTTGATTTGGAATTGCACCAAATGGCTGTCAAGACAGCTTTTTTGAATGGCAATTTGAGTGAAGTCGTGTACATGCAACAACCTGAGGGCTTCCAGGTTGATGGTAATAAGCATTTAGTTTGTAAATTGAAAAGGTCTATTTACGGTTTGTAGCAAGCTTCTAGGCAGTGGTACTTGAAATTTGATGAAGTGGTGACTTCTTTGGGTTTTGAAGAAAACAAAGTTGATCAGTGCATATACCTTAAGGTCAGTGGGAGCAAATTCATCTTTCTTGTGCTATATGTGGATGACGTATTGCTTGCTTGTAATGATCTTGGCATGCTTGACGAGACCAAGCAGATGTTGACTAAGTTCTGTGACATGAAGGATCTTGGTGAAGCTTCTTTTGTGCTGGGGATCGAGATCCATAGGAATAGATCACGTTGTATGCTTGGGTTATCCCAAAGGGCTTACATTGATAGAGTGTTGGAAAGGTTTAACATGCAAAGTTGTAAACCCGGTGATGTTCCAATCACTAAAGGTGACAGACTAAATAAGGATCAATGTCCTAAGAATGAGGATGAGCGAGAAGAGATGAATGATAAACCTTTTGGGAGTGCCTTGGGCAGTCTTATGTATGCTCAAGTTTGCACCAGGCCTGACATTGCTTTCATAGTTGGCGTTCTGGGTAGATACCAGTCTAATCCTGAGAATGATCATTGGATAGCGGCTAAGAAAGTAATGAGATACTTGAAATGAACCAAAGAAGATATGCTTGTGTATCGGAGGGTTGACAACTTGGAGATAGTGGGGTACACAGATTCAGATCTTGCTGGATGCCCTGATGATAGGAAATCGACTTCTGGATACATTTTTATGTTGGCTGGAGGTGCGATATCTTGGAAGAGTAAGAAACAGACTCTTGTTGCATCTTCTACTATGCAGGCTGAATTCATTGCTTGTTTTGTTGCTGCTACTCATGCTGTTTGGTTGAGGAATTTGGTCGCAGGACTTCGCATTGTTGATTCCATTGCTAAGCCACTAAGGATTTTCTGTGATAACAGTGCTGCAGTGTTTTACACGAAAAATAATAAAACTACTAGTGGCTCTAAGCATTTGGAATTGAAATACTTGACTGTCAGAGATCTTGTGAAAGACAATGTCATATTGGTAGAGCATATTGACACAGATTCCATGTTAGCAGATCCCTTAACTAAGGGACTCAGGCCCGTGGTCTTTAAGAGACATGTTGAAAACATGAGCATTGTGAGTTGTTTTAATGTGCTTTGTTAGTGGGAGCTTGAATTTTGTGTTGCTTTTTTAATGACATTATATTGTTGTTTTGGACACTTTGGTGTTTCTTGTGATATTTTCCATTTGATTTGAGAAATTAATGATGAATTGAATTTTGGCTTTATATATACCTTTGTATATGTGTATCAAATGCAAAAATTTCTAAGCTCGGCGTCTTTGGGACCACTGTGCCCGTGGTCGATGCCATATTGGAGCTGAGGCATTATGAATTTTAAAGACTCGATATCGATTGGACCATTATGCCCGTGGTCGATGCCATGTTTGGGCTGAGACATTATGTATGTTGAAGCTAGGTGTTACTGGGACCATTGTGCACGTGGTCGACACCTTGTTAGAGTCGAGGCATGATGGTTATTTTATTAACCATGTAGTTTCTTTGGCTTTCTGGCATTTGAGAGAAACTGAGGACTGACAAAGAAAATGACAGTATGGCTATTGGATCACATTGGCATGTCATTTTCTTGCTACACTCCACATTGATGACTAGTTGACGGAGTCGGTAATATTTGTAACTATGGAAGGTCCCATATCAATAAAGGGTATGACTACCGCCATAATTCGATATTACTTGGCTTTTGTTGGATGGAGTCTTAATTAGGTGTTGCATCATGGGATCATTTGTTTTGTGGCCACATTAAATATATGTTATTAGCCCGAGAGTCATTTTCGAAAATATTTTCTACAAATTAAAATTACACAAATGATTTTGCCCAAGTGGGAGAATGTTAGAATTATTTCTTATAATTCTTGTGGGCTACAATCAATTGTGGTTTTTGGTTTGCGAAAAGCGGGCTAATGTTATGATCCATTTGATGATGCTTAAGCCCGCTAATTTGGTTATCTATTTGTAATGGGCTATTGGCACCTAATTCTAATCTGTGTGGGTGATAGTGTAGGCCTTAACCTATAGGCCCGTAATGGGAGGTGTCTAGGGTTATTGTTACTATTATATATAGTTGGCTAGGTCTCCTCTGCCGTCACATATATCATAATTATTACTCTACGGCTTGACCCATTGACGGCTGTGATTGAGGAGTGCGTGAACAGGCAGGGGAAGGCTTGGTCTTTTATTTCAGGTGAAGAAGCGATTCCTATTTTTCTTTCAGTAATCATGTCTTCAACAAGTAAGTAATCTGTGTTCTAAAATTCATATAATAGATCCTATTTTGCTTACAAATTATTCAAGGAATAATATTCAAACATTCCAACATTCCTTCAGTTTCTATAGTATCTTATTGTCTTTCTTCCAAATTCTAATTCCTACGACACTACTTTGGTTTTTTCTGCCTAATATGTTACTAGCCCCACTAGGTTTCTAGTAAATGGAGGAAACTGGAAGGAAAACTTTTTTTATTTCTAGTAATGTTATTATTGTGTTTCATGTGTGCTTTTCGCTTTTTGTTTAGTTTTACACTTTTCCTGTGTGTAATGAAAAAAAAAAATCAACGGAAGGTGGTAAAAGGGCTCTTAGAAACTGTGGAATTTATTTTCTTCTTCTTCTAAGACTGGGTATAGAGCTTTTAAATCAGAAATAGAAAAGAAAAGAAAAACTAATTTTGTATGAATGAGTTTCCTGTTATGTGGGCTTCTCTATACAGTTTTACTCACTAAAATTGATTTTGTTAAAATATTCAGGTTTCTCCCTGGCATGATATTCCTGGCATGATATTCCATTGCGGTTAGGTGATGGTGTGTTCAACTATGTTGTTGAAATACCAAAAGAATCTAGTGCAAAGATGGAGGTTGCTACTGATGAACCACATACTCCCATAAAGCAGGATACAAAAAAGGGGAAGCTTTGATATTACCCGTGAGATAAAAATTCAAAGCTCTTACTCTTTCTCCAATATTGTATTGTCAGTCTTTGGCTGGGACTTGCAATTACTTATGGATTTACATTGATATTAAGGATCTGAAGATGAAATAGTTATAATTCTGTGATTTAAACTTAGTTTAATCAACCACACAAATTATGGAAATACTTGCCAATATTTAGCTATTCTAGCTCATTTTTGTTTTTGCAATCATTTCTCAAGTGTCTTAAGAGCTTAGCTTAACTTCGCACCAATGTGAATTTTAACTTCAAGACCCATTGGCCGCTTTGATAATTACCTTTCCACCCTAGATGCAAACTTCATGTTGTTGTACCCATACCATTAGTGTTTTTGAGGTTCATTAATCAGCCTTAGAATTATTAGTATCACTTCTTTCTTTTGGAACTTCTGCTTTCTTTTTGGTATTGTGCCTAGCCTATTCTGAAAAAGATGATATTTTTCATGCTTTGCAGCTATAATATACATGGGAACTATGGCTTACTTCCATAAACCTGGGAAGACCCATCTTTTTCTAACTCTGAGGTTGAAGGAGCATTTGGAGATAATGATCCAGGTATTCCATTACTTACTGATATAGATTCCAATATTTTCCCAATTTTTTTCATAAGTAGGACTGGACAAATGTGTCTAAACTTTTTTTAAATCTGTAGTTGATGTTGTTGAGATTGGTGAAAGACAAAGGAAGATAGGTGAGGTTCTCAAGGTCAAACCCCTGGCTGCATTAGCCATGATTGATGAAGGGGAACTTGATTGGAAAATAGTTGTAATTTCATTAGATGATCCGAAGGCATCACTTGTGAATGATGTTGATGACGTGGAGAAGCATTTTCCGGTAAGCTCTATTACCTAACTATCTGATGATTTATTAAATCTTTTCTCTGCCATTTATTTGTTTACAATTGCATCATATAGACATAGTTCCCTAATAATTTGGAAACAAGGCATGTTGACATCCTAGCCATGAAAGATTTGAGAATTAACTAAATAGAAAAAAAAAATAGAAAGATGAGAGAAGAAGTTATAGTTTGTGCCTTTGTGGCTTTGGGACAATATCGAGCGCATGTGTTTGTGGTGTTATTCATTAATATAATGTTTGGCAACATTATAAAATATCATATTAAAAACAAATCATTACATTGAAATTTAAACAGAATTCATATATATTTAAGTCAATCTTTTTTTTTTACTCAAAGCAAATCAAGGAATTTCATTCATGATAATGTTCCAAATACAAACTGGGATATGATTAAAAATAGTGCGATTAGCGTAGTCGATAGATGCTTTTGCCAAAGCATGAGCACTACCATTTGCTAGACGCTTCAAGAAAACAACTTTAAAGTTGTTACAAGAGGATAACAAGTTTCTACAAGCCTTGATGATTGATCCATACTCAGAGAAATCTAATTTGGCATTGAGCACATCATCCACAACTTGTTTACAGTCCATTTCCACCATAATATTAGAGTAGTTTGCTGACTTGAGCCATGAAAGAGATTGTAAGAGACCCCAAGCTTCTGCCTCAGCTGGAAGCATACTAGCACTGCACTTAAAGGAAGTTGCATGCACAAAAATTCCTGCCTGGTCACGTACACAAGTAGCAGCGCCTATGTGGTTTGTTTGAGAGAAAACTGCAGCATCTATATTGCACTTTAGATGACCTGTTGGAGGAGGCGTCCAGGTCACATTATCTTCATGCACATGCATGCTGTCCCTGGTTGGTTGATCGTGCACACAACACCAAGCCCTATGAACTTCCTTTGCTCTACAAACCACCTGCTCAACCGACTCCACCTGAACCTCCCAATGCTTCATATATCTTCTCTTCCACATACTCCAAGCTTGCATGCAAAACTGCTCAATATCAACTAAAGGGAATCGCTGACTAGCTTCCAAAAATAGCTCATTAAAGCCTTCAGCATGCTGGAGAATTGGTTCCAACTTGTGCCACAAATTCGCTTTCCTCCAAACTTCCATACTCAAGGGGCAGGTTAAAAAAAGATGCCATCCATTTTCCAAATGACTACCGCAACACACACATGAAGATGGACAATCAATTCCCTAGCTTGCAAGCACATTCTCAATGGAAGGCAATCACGAAGCAACCTCCACATGAACACCCTAACTTTTGGAGGAATATGTAATGACCAAATAAGAGACCAATTTCCTGGGCATTTTAAATCCTCTCTATCAACCAAACTATCAACACATACTCTATAGGCACTTTTAACAGTATAAGCCCCTCTCCTATCAAATCTCCACAGCAAAGAATCAGGCTCATTTAGATGTAGAAGAGGAATTTTCAAAATCTTTCTACGATCTCTCTCATCGAAAATATTCTCCAACAATGGAAGGTTCCAAAAACCATGCTCATTAATAAGATGACTAACCTTTATGGACTCCAAATGTGTTTGTGAGGGTGTTATAATTCTATGCTCATCAATATCTCTAAGCCAAGGAGTATTCCAAACACTAACTTGGGTACCATCTCCAATCTTCTAACGAAAGCCTTTTTCCAACAACATTCTGGATGACCAGATACTACGCCAAACATAGCTAGGGTTATGCCCAATTGCAGCCCCCAAAAAATCCCCTCTAGGGAAATATTTTGCTTTGAAAACTCTTGTTACTATAGTATCCGAGTTGGTTAAAAACTTCCAACCTTGCTTCCCCAACATTACTAGATTAAAGCAATGGAAGTCTCAAAAACCCATGCCACCGCACTCCTTACGCATAGTGAGCTTCTCCCATCTAAGCCAATTCATTCCTTTCTTGTCCCCTTTATTCGTGCCCCACCAAAAGGAGTTCATCATCTTTTGAATCTCATCTTCAATACTAGTAGGAAGGAGGAAAACACTCATGCAATAAGCTATGATAGCTTGCACCGCTGACTTAATCAACACTTCTCTACCTGCCTGAGATAAAGTTCTGCTACTCCAACTAGAAATTTTCTTCCACACTCTATCTTTTAAATAACTGAAGATGGATTTCTTCCTTCTTCCAATTATAGAAGGGAGGCCTAAGTATTTGCCCGTGCCAAGACATTCCCTCGCCTCCAGAATATTAACAAGAGCATTTCTAGTATCAACATCAGCATTCCTGCTAAAATAAATCTCAGACTTTTGCAAATTGATAAATTGCCTAGAAGCATTTGCATAGGTACTTAGAATATTTTTTAGCTCCTTGGCTTCATTTTCTTTAGCTCTCATAAAAAGGAAACTGTCATCTGCAAAAAGAAGGTGACTAATAATGGGAGCTCTTCTACACACCCGAACCCCATGAATAAGCCCTCTCCCCTCCGCATGCTTAATCAGAGATGTAAGGCCCTCAGCACAAATAATAAACAAATACGGAGATAGAGGATCACCTTGTCTGAGGCCTCTAGTAGGAAAAATAAGACCCACTCGACCATCATTCATCATAACAGAATAGTTCACCGTTGTGATGCACATTTTAACCCAACCAATCCATCTACTAGCAAAGCCCATGCGCTCTAAAATAAGAAGAAGATATCCCCAGTCAACCCTATCATAGGCTTTACTGATATCTATCTTCAGAGCTGCCTCCACTTTCTTTCCACCTGTCTTACATTTCAAATAATGAACAATCTCTGGAGCAACTAAAACATTATCAATAATGGATCTACCCGAAACAAAACCAGACTGCTTCAGAAATACATTTTGGGAGAACCTTCTGTAATCTATTAGCTAGAGTTTTTGCTAAAATTTTATAAACAACATTACATAAAGAGATAGGACGAAGGTATCTCATAGAATTTGGTGCATCACATTTAGGAGCAAGAACTATATTTGTATCTCCAAGAGAAGCTGGAATTGTACCTTCAATAAGCCATCTAGTGCAAGCTTGGACAATGTCTTCTCTACACAAATCCCAGAGTCTCCTATAGAAAGCCGGATTTAGACCATCAGGCCCAGGAGCCTTATCCGGGTGCATTTGGAACACTGCTTGCTTGAATTCTTCTGTAGTAAAAGGAGCCAAAAGCATGCTATTATCATCTTCATCAATCTTACGCCCAACAACATCTAGAACAGGATTGCAGTTGCTTTGTTGAGCTTGAAAGAACATTTAAACCCTTGGTTCTGAGTTCGTCAAAGTTAGGGACCCTTCCAGGGTGCACCTTTTTCAGTTCAACGATTGGTAGCTTGGTTTTCTCAGCTAGAGTTTCAAGAAGACTCCTGGGTGCCATTGATTCAGAAAGGTGAAGAATAGGGTTTTGGAGATGAAAAGTTCTGAGATTTTGAAGACGAAGAGAGTTCAGAGAAAGGTTGAGACTTGAGAGCAAAGATTGTGAGTGGAGGTTTTTTGAAACGACGCAGGTTTATTTGTTAAAACGCTTGAGTACTTTTTGCATTGGGAATAAGGAGAGAGAAAATTGCCATAAACAGTTATAGCTTTTGAAAGGACATTTGTTAGTCATAATGAAACGTTTTTAAGAAAAGGATGGAAAATGCAATGTACACATGTCTCAGTCAGAGTTTAGCACTGAGTGCTTTTGGCCACGTCATCAGACGCTTGGTTAAAGTAGACGAGTGAAACATAAAAAAAATAGACGAGTCATCCATATACAAAACTTAGACAATTAAATTTTTTGACATATCAGCATACACTCATTCAGACACATTATGCATATTAAGATTCCTTCTAATAAAAACAAATATATCTTCAAAAACTCCTTTTTGCACATAATCTCTAATAACATGATGCTTTATTTCTATATGCTTTGCTCTAGAATGTTGTATGGGATTTTTTGACAGATTAATAGAACTAGTATTATCACACCAAATAGGTATATTATGCTCAAACATTGAATGAACTTCAAGTTGATATTTTACCCAAAGTAGTTGAACAACAACTGGCTGCAGATATATATTCCGCTTCAGCTGTTGAGAGAGCAATGGTGCTTTGCCTTTTGCTTAACCAAGAGATCATATTTGTTCCAATGAAGTGGCATCCTCCACTGGTACTTTTTCTATCAATTCTATCTCCAGCAAAATCAGCATCACAGAATCCAACTAATCTGAAATCTTCAGATTTCTTATATAGTAAACCAAGGTTAGTGGTTCCAATTAAATATCTGAAAATTCTTTTAACAACCTTATTATGAGATTCTTTAGGATCTGATTGAAATCTAGCACATAGACAAACACTGAATTGAATATCAGGTTTGCTAGCAGTTAAGTATAGAAGAGATCCAATCATACCTCGGTAGATAGTTTGATCTACCTTTTTACCTTCCTCATCCTTGTTTAGAATAACTGATGGATGCATAGGAGTACTCATAGGCTTTGAATTTTCCATTTTATAGTTTTTCAGAAGCTCCTTGGTGTATTTCTGTTGATGGATATAGATTTCATCACTTGTCTGTTTTATTTGAAGACCAAGGAAGAACTTCAATTCTCTCATCATGCTCATCTCAAATTCATTCTGCATCAACTCAGAGAACTCTTTGCAGAGCTTTTCATTAGTAGCACCAAATATAATATCATCAACATAAATCTGTACTACTATGAAATCTTTCTTTGAGCATTTCTTGAAAAGTGTAGTATCTACTTTTCCTCTAATAAAATTATTTTCCATTAGATATGTGCTTAACCTATCGTACCAAGCTCTAGGAGCTTGTTTGAGTCAATACAAAGCTTTCTTAAGCTTATAGACATGGTGAGGATTTTCAGAATCCTCAAACCCAGGAGCTCGCTTGACATAAACTTCCTCCTCAATTATTCCATTTATAAATGCACTTTTAACATCCATTTGATAAAGAGTTATATCATGTTGTGCAGCATAAGACATGAGAATTATAATTGCTTCTAATCTAGCTACAGGTGCAAAGGTTTCAGTGAAATCAATACCTTCATGTTGATTATACCCTTAAGCAACTAGTCTAGCTTTGTTTCTTACAACTTTTCCATCTTCATCCAGTTTGTTTCTAAACACCCATATTGTTCCAATAACAGATTTATCTTTGGGTTTGGAAACTAGAGTCCAAACATAATTTCTTTTAAACTAATTCAGTTCTTCTTGCATGGCTAGAATCCAGCTATCATCTAGTAAGGTTTCTTCAATCTTCTTGGGTTCCAAGTCTGATATAAAGGCCATGTTGTTATTTTCATTGAAGGCAGATCTGGTTCTAACTCCTTGAGATGGACTTCCAATGATAAGATTTTCTGGATGATAGGTCTTGAATTTCCAATCTTTCTTCTCATTCAGAGTTTCAGACATATCAGCACTTGTCTGATTTTTAGATACGTCTACTTTTGACTTGTCTGAAGATTCTTCTACTGCAGGATTAAGTTCAATACCTGCAATATCATCTTCTAGATCTGATAGTTCTCTATCAGTCTTCAAACCATCATTAAACTTCACATGAATTGATTCTTCCACAACAGAAGTTCTATAATTAAAGATTCTAAAAGCTTTAGACAGTTCAGAATATCCAATAAATATGCCTTTATCTACTTTAGAGTCAAATTTACCAAGATAATCTTTTGTATTAAGAATATAACATTCACATCCAAAAGCATGAAAATATGATATGTTGGGTTTTCTGCCTTTCCACAATTCATAAGGAGTCTTATTTAGAATAGGTCTAATCAGAATTCTGTTTTGGACATAACAAGCAGTGTTGATGGCTTCTTCCCAGAAGTACTTAGGAAGATTATTTTCATTAAACATCGTTCTATCCATCTCTTGAAGAGATCTGTTCTTTCTCTCAACCACTCCATTTTGCTGTGGAGTTCTAGGTGCAGAGAAATTGTGAGAAATACCATTTTCCTCACAGAACAGGTTGAACTGCTCATTTTCAAATCCTCCACCATGGTCACTTCTGATAGCAGAAATACAAAAACCCTGCTCATTTTGTACTCTTTTACTGAATACTGAAAACACCCTATAAGACTCATCCTTGTGGGTTAAGAAGAGTACCCATGTAAATCCAGAATAGTCATTAACTATGATAAAACCATATTTCTTTCCACCTAGGCTAGCTACACTGACTGGTCCAAACAGATCCATGTGTAATAATTGCAAAGGTCTAGAGGAGGTGACTTCTTTCTTAGATTTGAAACTTGATTTTACTTGTTTACCTCTCTGACATGCATCACACAAAACATCTTTCTTAAAGGAAATATCAGGCAATCCTCTCACAAGGTTATGCTTTTTCAATTTAGAAATTTGTTTCATACTAACATGTCCTAATTTCTTATGCCATGGCCACTTTTCATCCTCTTTAGACATAAAGCATATTACACTTTGATCTGAGAGTTCAGACAGGTCAATCTTATACAGATTGTTTTGCCTTTTGGCAGAAAAGAGGGTCTTTCCACTATTGTCATTGACTATGCATGCATCATTAGAAAAAGATACAGAAAATCCACTGTCACACAATTGACTTATGCTAAGTAGATTATGTTTTAACCCTTTCACATATAAAACATCACAGATAATAGGCAAGGGAGGTTTACCACCAATTTTACCTACACCAACAACTTTTCCTTTCTGGTTGCCACCAAAGGTTACATGTCCACCTTTCTTAGGTTGGAGGTCTAGGAACATAGACCTTTCTCCTGTCATATGTCACGAGCATCCACTGTCCAGGTACCATTATGACAGGTGTTTGCTTTGTCCTGTTAAGTATATCTGCAACAGGAATGATCATGGACTTAGGTATATTTTCTTGGGTACTTTTCTGTTAGTATGAGGAGTCTGTGAAGACTTCTTTCTCTTTTTGTGAATACACTTGGACGTGATATGTCTAGCTTTTCCATAGTAGGAACATATAGGTTTATTTAAACTAACTGACACAGATTTAACAGTTATTTTTTAGAACTTTATTGATTTTTTATGATGTTCTTGATTAGAATAGCCGATACCTTCTTTGTTAAGGGAGTGCCTTTGACTTCCTAAAAGTTTAGTCAGATTATCTCTACCATTAACAAACTTGGCAAGATCTAAGGTGCGCTCTTCTACTTTCTGTTGAAGTTTAGTCACTTCTTCAGAGGGTAGAGTTTCAACTGAGATCTCAGCTTTAGACTTCTCAGTCTTAAGCCTACTATTCTCTTCAGCTAACTTCTCACACTCTTGAGATTTCTGTGTATACTCATTTGAGAGTTTAGCATATCGTCTCTTGAGGGATTTGAAAGCTTTAGATATATAGTTGGATTCTTCCAATAGTTCATCATAGACATCATTCAATTTCTCAAGTTCAGAATGTACCTTAGTTTCTGATTCTGAATCAGTATCTGCCATAAGACAGAGATTTGCTTCAAGCTCCTCTCCTTCACTTTCAGTGGAGCTTCCATCAAGATCTTCCCAAGTGGCCATCATTCCTTTCTTCTTTTTGTTGAAGAACTTCTTGGGAGGTTGCTTTTTAAGTTGAGGGTCATTCTGCATTGATGTGACCAGGCTTCTTGCATTCATAGCACACAATGACATTTCTATCATTAGATCCACCATCTTTGTTGTGTTTTTCTTTGTTGAAGCGCCTGAAAGGTTTGTCCTTTCTGAAGTTTCTTTTCTTCCATAGCTTTTTCATTTTTCTGGTGAAAAGAGAGAGTTCATCATCTTCATCATCAGAGTCATCCTCATTTGATTCCTCAGATTCTTCTGAAGATTCATCTACTTTGAGAGCTTTTGAAACTGCTCCCTTAGACGACTTCTTGTCAGCTTTGAGTGCAATGGATTTGTTTTTCTTTCCATTGTTCTCTTCAATCAACTCTTGTTTATGGATCTGAAGAGTACCAAGAAGCTCATCAAGCTTCATTGTTGTTAAGTCCTTGGCCTGAGACACAGCAGTTACAAGGGGTCTCCATTGTTTTGGAAGACTTCTGAGAATCTTTTGAATGTGTTCCTCAGTCTTGTAAACTTTTCCCAGAGATTTCAATCCATTGGTTATGGTTTGAAATCTTCCATACATTTGGCCAATAATTTCTCCTTCTTCCATTTTGAACAGCTCATACTTTCTGACAAGCATGCTGACTTTGGTCTCTTTGACCTTGCTAATTCCTTCATGAGCAACAGTTAGTGAATCCCACATTTCTTTTGCAAATTCACAAGCACAGACTTTTTGAAATTGTTCTCTGCTTAAAGCACACATGATTGGATAACTAGCTTTGGCATTCAACTGCCATTTTGTTCTTTGATCAGTGGTCATGTTTGCTTTAGGAATTTCAGCTCATTTGTCATCTTTAGGAACATAGGAACCTTTATTAATGATATCCCAAATATCAGAGTTAGGGGATTGTAAAAACCACTTCATCTTTTCTTTCCAGTAGATGTAGTCCTCTCCATTGAAGAAAGGAGGTCTCGACATTGAGGATCCTTCCCCAGCATGGTTCTTGATTGTACTGGTTTCTCCTGCCATTTCCAAGATCTTTTCCTCTACACTTTTAAGTGCTCAACCCAGAGGCTGAGCTCTGATACCAACTGAAATAACCAAAGTTAACACAAGAAAGGGGGTTGAATTGTGTTTACCAACTTTTTAGGAAACTTTGAAAATTGTTTTCACAGGCACAACAAGCAAAAATAATACAACAGAAATTTAGACGAGTGACACATCTAAATTTAAGATAGAACACATGAACAGACAAAGAAGGATAAAACAGAGTTTGATATTCACAAAATTAACTCCCCAAGTTAAAAGCTTAAACAAACAGAACTTAAGCAGATTAAAGAGATAAGGGATAAGGAATATCACTCAAGATTTTTATACTGTTTCACCCCAATATCCACAGGGCTACGTCCAGTTTCTTGGTAGCACCAAGTTTTCACTATAACTAATCAGATTACAGTACAAGTATTCTTTGCACACCTAGCCTCTCCAGGCTCGACACTCAAACAAGTATTCTTTTCTCACCTAGCCTCTTCAGGCTCAAAACAGTAAGGAATAAAGGTTTTGTGTAATTAATACAACTTACAAGTCTTTCAGCTCACACTCAAATAGTGAAATAAATATGAAGTATGAAAGACTGTGAATTAATATCAAATGATTGAAAGTGTATTCAATGAAAGAATAAAGAAGTTAATGAAGAGAGTAAATGCTTCTTGTAACACCCTGTTTTTACGATTTTTACTGTTTTGCTGTTTTTACTGTTTTTCAATTATCGGTAGAATTTTACTTGTTTGTAATTTTCATATTAAATCTAGAAAATGATTTTTAACAAAATAAAATCATAATTATACTCTACCTTATGGTAGAAGCTTCCGATAAAAATTTGGGTTTAAAACTCAGACGAAACCCGGTCTGCGTTTTCACTGACAGTAAGATTTTACTGGTCAGAAAACGTAATTTTGACCCGTGAACGAAACAGTTAAGGTTTATATTTTATTTCCAACCATAGTGGTTATTTTGAAAATTTTCAAAATAAATAGGTTATTATACGTTATTCGGGCAAATACTCGACGATCGGGGATTGACGGAATCAAGAAAGGAGGTGCAGAGACAAAACCCGACCCCGGACGGATAAGAACAATGACTCATTGGTGAGCCATAAGGGATTGAGTCATAGAGTGAGTCACCATGCATTAAATGCATGTAATGATGAATTTTTAAGTGAAAAACCCAAATTACCCTAATCCTTCATTTTAACTACAAGTTTGCCATGATGCCAAATTACTCCTTGGACCCTTTTGTCCCTTGAAACTCACGGCCAAGCCCTTCAAAACCACACTTGGCCATTCATTTTGTTCACTTGGTTCATGTTCTTCATTTTTCTCACCAAAAACTCTTAAGTCTTACACTTGATTTACAAAGGAAGTCTAAGTTCTTGTTGGTTTCTTCAAATTCCAAAGGTAGATTCTTATAATCCATGATCATACCTTCCTTTCCTTTCACAACTTTTCTTCAAATCTCAAGATTTTACAAATTTCAAATTCTTAGATCTAGAACTTCAAAAATCTCTAGAAAATCATAGAAAAATCCTTTTAATGTGATTCCAATTTCTATGATCTTCACGTGACTTCTACTTTCATTATCCAAGAGCTTTTAAAATTTCGTGACCTCTAGCCTACTTTTCATAACAAGGCTGAACCTTACTCATTAAATGGGTTTGGTGGATTTCTTTCATTTTTAACTTGTTTCCTTGTTGATGATTCATGGCTAGGTTTTGTTGGTTCAAAACTTGAGCTTTAGGTGAACATCATCCTCTTGTTGCTTGAGTATCAAGTGGTCAACAAAGGTATGGGGGAGATTACTCTCATCCTACCTTAGGGTAGATATGTGATGGTTTATTAGTGTTTATGTGGTTTTGTAATTCTTAAGTATGACTTTGTATATTTATTTGCATATGTGTGTGATCCTCTTGGAGGATTTGGTTTGATATATGTTGGTTGTGATATATGTGGTTTTGGTGTTGTTGATCTTTAATCAAGACCTTGATCATTGTTGATTGTTTTGTTAAAACAAATATGCTTAACATGAATAATTAAGGCCATTCGGCCATGACTGGGTTGAGGGGTTCCATGATGTGTTAAATTGTTTGAATAATTTTTATGAGAAGTAGATGAATATATAAGAATGTAGAAATTGGTTTGGATTGATTTGGATGTGTATATTGAAAGTTATGGATTTATGAGTCCTTAGGGACCAAATTGCAAATTCTGAGAATTTCAGTGGCTGCACCGAAATTCATGTGCTTGTATGTTAAGATTGTAGTCCTTGATGAGACAAAACCATAGAAATTGGTTTGGTGTTAAATGGATTAATACATAAAAAGTTATAAGCTTTTTGGTGAAAAAGGACCTTTTTGCAATTACTGAAAATTATTTGAGGCAGAAGCGAGATTTCTGGAAATTTGAGGGCAACTGAACAATATTTCTAAAGAAGTTGGTTTGGTTTGATTTGGAGTTATAACTAAAAAGTTATAAGGTTTTAAGTGAAAAAGGACTATTTTGTAATTCATTAAAGTTTAGGGACTAAAATGCAATTTTCGAAAATTAAAGTAATTGGACAGTTAGAAACTGTTTTTCATGCTTACAAAACTGTTCTAAAACTCCAAAATGAGTTTTGGATTATTAGAGTGTAAAATCGTTGAAAAAGAATTTACGCGATTTACAAAATAAACGACGTTCGGTCAAATTCTAAGGAATTGTGTATAAAGGGAAATTTTGATGGAAAATTAGCATTTCAACATCTTCATAAAAGTAATAGAACCTAGGAGAATAAGACATTTGAGGTGAAGAACCATATCTTCAAAAAGTAGAATTTTTGGGCCTAATTTCAGTAAAAAGCGGCGAAACCGTCGTTAAACGTTTTTAAGGATTTTCGAGAAAATGCTTTGGAGAAATTGATACCTAAGTATCTTTGAGGTACATTACTCTTGAAAATGGAATTGATTTTATCTAAAGGTTTTGGTTTTAAGCCAAAAGGATTTTAGTCTTCAACGACGACGTTTTACTGTAAAGTGTAAAAACCTAAGTCAAGAATGACTTAGTGAACATACGAACATAATAATTTATGACGTGGGGTGAAACACGACCTTATGTCATAAAGTATGGATAATTCATTATCCATATTCCATAAGATTTAATGGACTCAGAATGATTTGTTTTATTGAAAGCCAAAGAAAAGGGCTCAACTAGAAAAGTACAGAGAACTAAATAATTGGACCTATGTTCCAATCTCATAATGTGCTAGGATTTGTAAACAAATATTTTAAATAAAACATTGCACAAAGATGAAAGGTTACTTGAGAACTTTAGCTTGATGATTAAGTACCGGTGATTCGGACTTAAGGACATCGAGCATCTGTTACGGTACGTTGAAAGAATTCCGAAGGAATCACGATGTCATCCGTTGGATGGACGAGAAGAACGCATTTCCGGCAAAGTTTGCCTAAACACATAGTGAAACTATGTTCTGTAAGGCCGTTGTGCCTAGGAGATCGAGCTAACACTTTAATGCGGGTGCGAATTTCGTAGTGACGATCTATTGATGCTTGGGGGTGTCGGGGTATGAAATACTCATATAGGCCCAGTTGGTTGCTCTTCTGTGGTATGGTTATCTTGCAATACACCGACATACTCTACTAGACACTATGTATTTTCTGGTAGTGTAGAATGTTCCCGAAAAAGCCTATGTGCACCATGATGACTGTTGACGCATTTTATTGCCCAAGGCTGGCGTACTCCGGAACAATCCTCCGAACCACTCTCTCCGACTGTTTGTTAAAACCATGGTATAGGGAATCAGAGGTCATTCCTCGAGTCTTAGATGTCCTCTATCTAGGGAAAACGGTGCCCTGTGATTATGTTGTTGTGAAATATTATTATTTCTGTTGTGATGGATGATATAACTGTTTGTTGATTTTTGTACGTACCTGTGTGTCGTACCATTGCATGTCTGCGTTAAGTGTAAGATGAATTGAAATCTCACCTCATTTCTGTATTTTCTGGTTTGTTGTTTTCTATCTTGCGTTGATCGAAGATGACGACAACACCGTTTCTCCATCACACCCTGCTGGAGTTTGAGAGTGCTGGGAGACATGGACACAGTCTCGAGGGCTTTAGTATAATGGACTTTTGTCAGTATTTTGTGTCTGGCCAGTCTCGTGTCTATGTTATATTTTGTGGAGTTATGTCTCTAAAAAGCTATTATTATTATAAACATATTTTCAGTCTGTTGTTATTTACTGGCGTTGGTATTTCCGCCTTCTTTCTGAACATGTATGACTGATGGTACTTGGAACTTGGTTTGTATAATATGGATGCATAAGTAGATGTTATATGTTAAAGGGTATGTATGGGACTATTTGTTAAAGAGAAAAAAAAAATAAACCCGTATTTTTGGCAAAAATATTATTTTTCGCTTTACTCGGTCTTATAAAAATAGAAATGTCACAGACAATGTAGCCCCCGAGAAGGGTGTTACACTTCTGCGCAGTGTTCTTAATGATATTCAACTTCTTGTCTTCATCTTCATGGTTTGGTCTATATAAAGACTTCAATCAATTTGATCCATTAGGCACAGCTTCAGAAAGTGTGTTCATTTGATTTGAGCTTCTGGAACACCATTAATGCCAAAAGTCGTTCTGTGTAAACATTAAATGCTTAGGAACGTCGAGCTTTGATAAGGTTGTCCAAGAGTACACTTTATTCAAAGTAGCTGCTGTTTCAGAGTATGCAGCAGCAAGCTTCTTGTACCTGCAGCAGAGGTCTTTCTTCTTTCAGTGTAACACTCAATTCGCTTTCCAGAAAGCACTCTTACTTTGTACTAGAATAGGCAAAAGTTACTGCTGTGGTACAGAAATTGCGTGTTTATTCCTTAAAACCTTGAAACAAACGATCTTTATTCTTTATCCTTTATGTTGTTGTCCAGAGGTCTTCGAGATCCTTAAGGAAGGCATCTAATTTGAATAAGGTGACTTGGACTTTATTTCTGACAAACTGACATTTTAACAGTGTTGAAAATTTAGACCGGTGTAAAGCAATCCAAAAATTAGATGGGTGATTGTGCAGTCCAAAGCTAGACGGGTGCAAAGCAATCCAAAAATTAGACGGGTGATCCACTGAGTCTTCTCTAGACAGATGCTTCTTGCCACGTCATTCGAATCTGGACTGAGCGTTGACTTGGTCCTTGATTGTATAGACTGATTTATTAGACGAGTGGTTTTTAGACGAGTCTAAAAACTGGGCTCTATTAGAAAGTAGACGAGTCATAAATTAGACAAGTGATCTTTAAGTCTATTTTCCTGCACACTTATCAGACATGTCAGTAATTTCATATGGTTCAATATTGTCATACTTAATCTATTTGGAATCATCAAAACTTAGAGAATCTACACATGGAATGTGTCTTAGACTTATGAGGTCTCAACAAAGAGTTCGTGTTCTCGTGGCTATGAAGGTCCAAGTATTGGTACTAGAAGTCGCCGTTGTCTGTAACGTCAAGCCGGTACCCCCGTGCTACCTCTGCATAGTGTGATAATTAAATGCGGCATTAAAACGATATTAATGATAATAAAATGGTTTTATTATTATTATTTAAAAAATCAAATATATTTGGATATTTTGTATCATCCTTTTAATGACAATATTAATAATAATAATAATAATAATAATAATAATAATAATAATAATAATAATAATAATAATAATTAAGTATTATTAATATGTGTTTAATTACAATTTCGAATTTCAATTTTGAAGATTTTGAAATCTCAATTAATTACAACATTAATAGTAATTAAGTGTATTATTAATGTGTGTTTTATCATGATTTCGAAATTCAAATTTGTTTTGGAGATTTTTGATATCTCTTAATTAATAACAGCATTAATAGTAATAAGTGTGAATTATTATTTTGTCTATTATGATTCAAAATTTAATTTTGAAATTTTTTGATATCACCAATTAATAACAACATCAATTATAATAAATGTGATATATATATATATATATATATATATATATATATTATGTTTTCAAAATTCAGATTTTGAAATCCTTAATTAATAATAACATCAATTATAATAAATGTGATTTATTATATATATGTGATGTTTTCAAAATTCAGATTTTGAAATCTCTAATTAATAACAAAATTAATAACAATAATAATAGTGTATTATTATAGGTTGTTATTATTTATTTGATGATGTATGATGAATCGTTATAGCCTTAGTCCTTTTATCTTTTGGTTTATATTTTGAAATATAACCTGCATGTCGTGCCTTTCTCTTATATTCCATTTATACATTCTCTTCTCACCTCACTCCCCTCGTATGTAAAACGAGGTTTCTAATTTATTTGTAATGTAATGATGGACACAAGAAGGCGACGTCATAAAAGGACTTGGTGGGAGATCATGCTTAGAGAAGCCTAGACTCTCCTAGGATTTAGTTAAGATTCGCTCATTGGCTAGGGAGAATCAATGTGTTAGGGGCCATAACCATATCACATTTGTTTGCTTTTGATATATGTATGAGATGCATGTATGTATGTATGACATGTTAAAGAGTTTAACTAATGGTGAGATCACTTTAATTAAAAAAATCCCTTAAAAGGAAATATTAAGTTTAAAAGTCTTCCAATGCATAGCACTCGTCAAGACTAATATCGAGTGAGTGTAGGTCCGCCAAAGGGGAGTGCATTTTTCTATACTAGTAAGACGCAATGGGACAATTGTAATGTCTAATTGCTATCTATTGAGTCTAACTTAACTAAGTCATATTCGATAAGATTGAAAGACTTAGAGGTATTGAGTTGGGCTTTAGTTCATGAGATGGATTAGAGTAAGAGTTATTCACCCAACTATCCAAGAGATGCAATTGAAAAGTGTTTCCTACCTAAATAACCAAACTTTAAGCGATCGGCCAAAGCTGACTTGAAGCTAGGTGAAATATGGATCTTGGTCCACTAGAAAAATCTTCCAAGAGGATTTTCCGAATCAATGTTGAGGGTCATTGTTTTGAGTAAAATAGTGGGAGGCATATTTAATTAAAGATCTAATTAAATATGTTTATTGCATGATACTTATATTTTGCATATTTCTTTATGTAGATTACCATGGCATCAAACACATCAAGTAACTTGTCATTGCGATCTGTCCTTGAGAAGGACAAACTATCCGGAACAAACTTTCTGGACTGGTACATAAACTTGAGGATTGTTCTCAAGCAAGAGAAAAAGTTGTATGTTCTTGAAGAGGCTATGTTAGAAGTGCCACCAGCTGCAAATGCACCTAAGGCTGACAAGGATGCTTATAAGAAGCATAAGGATGATTCCTTGGATGTCGCCTGCCTTATGCTTACTACCATGAACTCTGAGCTTCAGAAGGAACATGAGAACATTGTAACACCCCGGTTTTTACTGTTCTTCAATAACAGTAAATATATATGTTTATATTATTTAATTTGGAATGATTAATTATCTGAATAATTATTTTAATTTATTTTTATGTTGTTTAGTTTGAGTAATTTTAAATATTCATTTAAAATCATTTTATTAGTGCGTCAGCACTGCCATATTCCGGTATAAGTACTTTTACTAGACAATAATGTTATGTTATTGTCACTATTAGTATTTGTTTAGAAAAATATTTTAAATGATATGATTGAAAGAAAATTATTTACAGATTTTACTCTACTTAATTTTAGATTTGAAAATAAATTTGTTCAGTGTTTACTGGAGATTAATTTTGGATTACTAATTTTACTGGATGACTAGTTCAACTATCAATTTTTACTCTAATCTGAATTTTGAAAGTATATTTTTATCAATCATTGTTTTAGATCCAAGGATCAATATTAGTTAAATTTTCTAAGACTCAATTTTCAACCACATATTTTACTTATTATTAACTAAAATGAAAAGAAAAGAAAAATTTCCAACCTTATATCTCCTGGTCCCGGACTCGACCCCCCCCCCCCCCCCCCCCCTCTCCTTTTTCTCTTCTTCTTCTCCCTCCTCACCTCATCTCATCTCCTCTCCACCTCAATCTTCTTCCACTTTCACCCAACCACACTCTAGCCACCGAGCCGCCTTGTACCATCGCCGTAGGAGGGCTGTCCGGCCACCGCGACCCAGCCCCGTACGTCTGGTCCGTCCCTCATTGTGCGTCGCATCACCACAGTCGCGAACGCCGCCTGCACCTTGTCACCAGTAGTCGTCCGGTCGCACTGGTAGGGAGGAGCCGAAGTAATGTACCGAGGTGTAGTCAGTTTGGCTTTCATTGGTAATTTACATTGCCACAAAAACGAAGCTCCGTCGCTACTCCGTCGTGCCTCCACCGCCAGCTGTTCCAAACAGCCACCACACCATCTTCTCTTTGTTTGGGTGAGTGATTTTCACCCTTACTAAGCTTCATTTCAGAAAACCCTCAAAATTTGATTTTGAAACCCTAACCCTAACCCTTTGATTTCATATTATAATCTTGAAATTAAACATGTTTTTATGCAATTGGGACTATAAATTAGTGCTCTATTAAGTTAATTTTATTATCCTTTGATCAAATGATTTTTCCCCAAATTGTGTTTATGAACCCTAAAGCCCCAATTTGATTTTAAGTTGAAATTAGTTTTGTTTTGCGAAATTAAGTATGTAAGTAAGCTAATTAAATGTTATGGATGTTGAATAACTGATTTGGGGGAATTGTCAATTTGTTATCATGCTTGGTTTGTGTCTCTAGGACGTTGAACATGGCTATGCTTGCTTGGTGGAGTAAAGTTTGCACTCTTGGAACTAATTGGAGCATTAAGACGAGGATCTTTCTCTTATCTTCAAAGGTAAAGGGAGTTTACCTGAAGGGTTTTGGTAACTATGTGCTATTTGGTGGTTGTGTGTAAGGTTGTTGTGGTTATGTATGATATGTGTTTTAAATTCGATGAGATAATAACTGTTTATGTGAATTAAATATATTTGTATGTCTGGATTGAACTGTTGATTTTAGGTTAGACTGAAAGCCTGACAATGGTCAGAGCTCAATGATAGTAAGAATAATGCTTTAAAAACTTGAGAGGAAAATTTGAAGTTTTGAGTTATGTAAGTGGAAGTTTTTGAGGACCTAAATATCCGAAAACGTCGGGCTAGTGTTCCTATGAGTAAGTACGTGGACTATTTGTCTTATATGTCGCCGGTTAAAGTCCTAGTCGGCATAGTTGAATTCATGTTGTATGTGTCATGGGTTACAGTCCCAGTTGACATGGTTAAACCTCTGTTGTGCGTGTCATGGGTTAGAGTCCCAGTTGGCATAGTTGAATCCATGTTCAATGTATTGTGGGTTAGAGTCCCAGGTAACATATTTGAATCTCTGTTCGGTGTGTTGTGAGTTAGAGTCCCAGTTAACACATTTGAATCTTTGATGTGTGTGTCGAGGGTTAGAGTCCCTAGTCACACAATTGAATATCTGTTGTGTCGTGGGTTAGAGTCCCAAGTCACACAGTTAAATCTTTGATGTGTGTGTCGTGGGTTAGAGTCCCAGGTCGCACCATTGAATCTCTATATTGTGTGTCGTGGATTAGAGTCCCAAGTCACATAGTTGAATCTCTGTTGTGTGTGTCGTGGGTTAGAGTCCCAGGTTGCACCGTTGAATCTCTAAATTGTGTGTCATGGGTTAGAGCCCCAGTTGACACATGTGACCGCATGTCATATGTTGAGAATGAACGATTTCGATGTCTAAGTAAGAATAGTCGTGAGAGGTAAGCCTCGACAAAGAAGGAAATGAACGAAAAGAAAAGTAAAGAGAACAAATATTAAGATTTGATGGTGGATGTTGAAGTGTCGTGTAATTTTTTATAAATTGCAATGACTACCGGGTATGAACCCTATTATTTAGAATATCTTGTTTATTCTGAGAATTTATGTGAAGTGCATATGTGTACATGCTGTTGTTGTCTGCGTGTCGCGCATGCTGTTTGGTTTCTTTTGTGGCATTTTGGGTGTGAGTGTACACAGGTTGCAGAGAAGTTCCCAGCTTCACTCGGGGATATTAGTCCCAATCCTTGAAGATGTCTGATGTTAGTTATAATGGTGAGAGTCATGGGATCTTTCCCAGGGATATCTTTTAGAACGACCATCTTAGGTTTTTGAGACATTATTAATTTATGATAGTATATATGTTCATGGCTCGGAGAGCCTTTATTTTAAATGGATTGTTTATGGCTCTGAGAGCATTTCTTTTAGATGGAAATCTAAGATTTTCCTTTTGGTCATGCATAGTTTGTTGATGTAAATATTTTCAGAATATTACTATCTTGATGTATTTTGTATGACTGGAATTTCTGGGTTGAAAATATAAATATTTCAGCAGGTGTTTTCATTCTGAGATGTTGAAATTACAGAGGAGACTCTGTCGAAATTTTTGGTAAAAATTCTAGCTTTTTATCCAAGTACGATTCTAAAATAAATAGGCTTGCCAGACTAGGATTGTAAGTCTGTGCGCCAATCTCGGCTTAGGTTTTGAGTCGTGACAAAGTTTATAACAGTTTCTGACGCTTATTTATGTTTATAAATTAATTTTTTTTCCTAAAGCAAAACCAGCAAAATTCTTTTTATTTAAGTTCCGCGACAAGTTAAGAGTTAGATATGTAATGCCCAAGGGGGTTGTTACATTAGTGGTATCAGAGCTGGTCGAGTCTTTCGGGAACTTTGGGGAATTGGTCTGTTATGTTTTTGTTGTGTGATCTCTGATTGGATCCAATTTGAATTGTTTCCTTGTTGAAACAATGTATGTTAAGACACAAGGATGTCTGTTCTTGATGGGTTATGAATTGGTTGAGACCTTGTGAAAACCCATTGCTTGTATGATGGTATGTTGATTGAATTACTTCTTAGAAGTAATGTGTTTTAACACATAAGCATGCGTTTCAATTTCTGGTTGCAGACTGACTGATTTTGTCTTGTAGGTCAGTTATGGAACCAGAAGTTAGACATGGACATGGCCGTGGAAGGGGCCATAGAGGCGGTCGTGGTAATATAGGAGAAAACTATGATGGTATTGGTGGTATGGATCAAGCAACACAAGCTTTGGATAATGTTGCAGCTGCTATCGCACTACAGACAGCCACTATGGCTGCACAGAACCAACAAAATCATATTAGAGCTGAGCAAGCTGCTGAGGGCAGAAGTTTGACTACTTTTCGATGTCAGAATCCGCCACAATTTCATGGGGATGCTGATCCTGAGAAGGCTGATCTGTGGATACAAGAGTTGGAGAAGATTTTTGAGCTGATTCATAGCCCAGAAGGAGTCAAAGTTCCTTATGCTACGTTTTCTGCTCTTGAGAGATGGCTAGTACTGGTGGAAGGGCACTAGACAACTTCTATAGACGGACAACCAGGAAGTTATTTGGAATGTGTTTCGAAACATGTTTCTGGATAAGTACTTTCCTCAGAGTGCCAGAGCTGAAAAGGAGCAAGAGTTTCTCCATCTGCAGTAGAGAGAATTGACTGTGGGAGAATATGCTGCGAAGTTTGAATAACTCACCAAGTATTTCTGTTTCTTCCAAATTCAACCAGATGAGGATTGGAAATGCGAGAGGTTTGAAGGAGGTTTACGTTATAAAATCAAGGAGTCTGTGTTACCGCTTGAAATCCGCAATTTTCTAGCTTTGTTCGAAATGTGTCGGAAAGTGGAGCAGATGAGGAAAGAGAGAGACAATCGGGGTAATACCGGAGGACCCTCTCGACTTAAGAATCAACATCAGAATCAAGAGGAACAATCTCAGAAGAAGTCATATTTCCGATCTCCAGGAAATAATCAGAACCAACAATCATATTGTCCCGTCGTTTCTGCATATGGTAGTGGAAGTCAAAACAATCAGAATCAAGGTTTGGTTTGACGATGCTGCAAGTGTGGACAACCAAATCATATTACTGAAGATTCATATTACTGAAGATTGTAAGCTGAAGGGTACACTATGTTTTAAATGTGGGAAGACTGGACACATGGTCAGAGAATGTCCTGTAACAAAGTCCGAGTTTGCTGCCAACAATTCAAAAATCAATAGACCGATGACAAAGGGGAAGAGTTTACACCATGAATGATGCGGAAGCTTTACAATCTGAGGATCTCATATAAGATAGTTGCGATGTAACTGGTAATCTTCTAACTGTACCTTTTGATTCAGACGTAACGCCTTCTTTTATTTAGATGGATGGTGTGAGGCAATTGAGTTTTCCCTGTTTCTTTCTTGTCATATGATTTGATTGTTTCAACTCCAGCTGCTGAACCAGTTATTGTGAATTCTATATGTTTGAACTATCCTATTGTTGTTCAGGATAGACACTTCATTGATAAGAGAAGTTTCTTGATAAGACTTACGCTAGTCTATTTTTTTGGACGGACTAGTTCCCTTTCAAATTGTTGTCTTGGTAAATTCCTTGTACTAAGAATAAATCCTCTTGAGGTTAGGAACTGTTCATCTCTTGATTTCCTAATCCGCTATTGAAAGAAGGGACTTTATTAGAGTCATGGTTGTAAACTTGTATTAGCTATGCATTTTTTACACTCACGAACTTATTAAAGAATCTGTTTACATACTGGATGTTCCTGTATCTTTCTGATTGATGAAATCTTTGTATCAGACTTTTTGTGAAGGCAAGATCAAGAAATTTCCTCTCTTGAAAATTTCTTTCCATGAATCTTTCCAAGCCATGTTTTATTGTCGTTCGATAGAACTTGCTACTTTTTGATCAATTTGATCCTATATCGTTTCAAGCGTCACTAACGTGTGATCTGTCCCATGAGTTATAAGAGAGTTTATCTGATGCATAGCAGGGTATCAAAGTTAGTCGAGTACAGTAAAAAAGAGATGATTTGACGTGTGAAACCTTCCTGGTTAAGATGATAGTGTCGCAACGACTTTAGTTATGGGTTTATCGAGTACCTTCAAGAGTTTTAATTCGTTTCGAGTGATAGTGGACAGGTCAATGAAGTCAACACCCTTCTTAGTTGTTAAGATCCACCATGAAGTGGAGAAGCTAAACCGAAGTATGTATTAGAGGACTAATCAAATTTCACGAAGTATCATCAAGTAACGTTTCAGAAGAAGATCCGAAGTTTAATCCACGATTTTCGGTGATGTCTGCTCTAAGTGTTGAGGACCAAGTTGAGGCTAAGCCCAACTGATCACCCTCAACTCGATGAGCAAGTAAGAAAATGATCTATCCTTAGAAGGTTAGCTGAGAGTAAGCATAGTACCTAATTATTGTCATCCCTATAGTAGGATAAATAGGAGGTGATAAAAATTTGTTGAGGTATAGATATGACTGGTAAGATGAGAACCCTAAGCTCAACGTCATTTAGTAAGATGATTACAATGGATCTTATCATGATCGAGGCAGAAATATCACTAAAGGAATTTAGAGTAATGATCAATATCTATGGTTAAGATTGATTTTATGAGTTTGAAGATTTACAAGAAAGTATCTATAGTAGTTTTACCTAAGCTGAATGGAAGCAGTAAAGAGAAGTTCTTGAGTGAAACTAAGATGTTGGCAATGTTCAAGAGTTATGATTTTGGGTAACTCAAATCGAGATGTTTCCTTTTTGGTTATAGTTGCATAAAGAAGTATAATCATGTTCTTTGAGTGGATTCGAGCGCGAGGGATAAGCTCTTATGAAAATTAAGTTTCTGAAGAAGTTCAAAATTGATTAGTTAGATAATCCTACCCAACGAGGTTTCCTTTTGATTTCAGTTTACCTTAAGAAGTATTACGATGTTTTGATTGGAAATTTGAAGTATGTGATTTTGATGTTATCTGGAAAGGTAGACTCCGTTAAAGGGGAGTAAGACTACAATTGCATATTTTGAGTAGGAAGTTGATGCATATTATGGCAAGGTAAGTTTTGATCTTGGAACTATAAGAGTTAGATGTGTGGAAATCTGTTTTCCTAGTGGACCAGAAATTGAGAATAGAAGTGATTAAGTTCTGATTTTGCTCTTAATGTGGGAGGAACTAAGATAAAATGTCATAGATAGTGGATATATGTAGTGGTAGATAATTTCGAGAATGAAATAGAATGACGAAAGAATTGATTTCGAAAGAAAAGTAGTGATCTTTTGGGCCTCATACATAGTGATGTATGCAGACCACTAAACACAACTGCTAGAGGAGGTTTTCAGTACTTCATTACATTTACTGATGATTTCAGTAGATATGGATTTGTGTATCTTATGAAACACAAATCAGAATCTTTTGAAAAGTTCAAGGAATTCAAAAGTGAAGTAGAAAACCAACTAGGTAAGAATACTAAAATCCTTCGATCAGATCAAGGCGGTGAATATTTAAGCCTAGAATTTGATGATCATTTGAGAGAGTGTGGGATTTTATCTCAACTCACTCCACCATGGACGCCATGGAATGGTGTTTCTGAAAGAAGGAACCGAACTTTATTGGATATGGTTCGGTTTATGATGAGTCATGCAAATATTCCAAACTCCTTCTGGGGACATGCTTTATTAACAGTAGCTTTCACACTTAACCGTGTTCCATCCAAGACAGTAGAAAAGACACTATATGAGGTATGGACTGGTAAGAGACCCAGTGTGTCTTTTATGAATATTTGGGGTTGTGAAGCATATGTAAAACGCCAGGTTTCTACAAAGCTTGATCCCAAATCCGATAAGTGCTTCTTTGTGGGGTATCCTAAGGAAACCAAGGGATACTATTTCTATAATCCTTCCAAAGGCAAAGTGTTTGTCGCGTGAACTAGCGTATTCCTAGAAAAGGAATCTCCAAAGGAACCAGTGGGAGGAATATAGACCTTAGAGAAATTCAAGTGTCGCAAAGTAGCGACATACCTATGGAGGAACAAGAGCAGCCTTCGCAAGATGTTGTGGAAGAACAACCTGCTCCAGTAGCACAAGACCAGCGTAGGTCTAACAAGATACGTCACCAACCTGAGAGATATGGATTTCTCATGACTCAACAAGGTGATGCATTACTCATGGATCAAGATGAGCCTGTGACTTACCAGGAGGCCATTACTAGCCCGGAATCTGAGAAATGGCTTGAGGCCATGTGATCTGAGATGGACTCCATGTACGCTAACCAGGTATGGACCTTGGTAGAACCACCTGAAGGGGTAAAACCCATAGGGTGCAAATGGGTTTTCAAAAAGAAAACTGACATGGATGGTAAAGTGCATACCTATAAGGCGCGATTGTTAGCTAAGGGTTTCAAGCAAATTCATGGTGTAGACTATGATGAGACATTTTTGCATATTGCAATGCTTAAATCCGTCCAGATCTTGCTTGGATGCATACTATGATTATGAGATATGGCAGATGGATGTCAAGACTGCTTTCCTTAATGGAAATCTCCTTGAATATATGACACAACCTGAGGGCTTTGACACTTCAGAGGATGCCAGGAAGGTATGCAAGTTGCAGCGTTCAATCTATGGATTGAAGCTGGAATCTTTGTTTTGATGATGCAATAAGACAGTTTGAATTCATCAAAAATGAAGATGAGCCTTGTGTCTACAAGAAGGTTAGTGGGTTTGTCTTTCTGGTGTTGTATGTGGATGACATACTACTCATCGGAAATGACATCCATACCTTGCAACAAGTAAAGGCTTGGTTAGGGAATTGTTTTTCTATGAAAGATTTGGGTGAAGCTACCTATGTATTGGGAATCAGGATCTATAGAGATAGGTCACTGAGATTGCTTGGCCTGAGTCAGAGTACATACATAGACAAAGTGTTAAGACGCTTTAATATGCATGAATCCAAGAAGGGACTCTTGCCTATGTCACATGGTACATGCCTATCATAGGCACAATCCCCTTCTACTCAAGAAGAAAGGGATCGCATGAGTAAGATTCCATATGTATCTGCAATTGGGTCTATCATGTATGCCATGATATGTACTCGACCAGATGTCTCGTATGCTTTGAGCATAACGAGCAGGTACCAGTCTGATCCAGGTGAAAGTCATTGGGCTGCTGTCAAGAACATCCTCAAGTACTTGAGAAGGACTAAGGATTCGTTCTTGATATATGGAGGCGAGGAAGAGCTTGCTGTAATTGGTTACACCGATGCTAGCTTCCAAACTGATAAGGATGATTCCAGATCACAATCTGGTTATGTGTTTTGCTTAAATGGTAGCGCTATGAGCTGGAAGAGTTCAAAGTAGGAGACAGTCACTGATTCTACTACAGAGGCCGAGTATATTGTTGCTTCCATTGCAACAAAGGACGTTGTTTGGATCAGGAAGTTCATTATTGAGCTTGGTATAGTTCTTAGCATTATGGACCCCATTGATCTCTACTGTGATAACAATGGGACCATTGCTCAGGCTAAGGAACCTAGATCTCACCAGCAATCCAAACATATACTTAGGTGTTTCCATCTCATTCGAGAGATTATCGATAGAGGAGATGTGAAGATATGCAGAGTACCAACACTTGACAATGTTGCTGACCCGCTTACGAAACCACTTGCTCAGCAGAAGCATGATGGTCACACTAGATCATTGGGTATTAGGTTTATGCCTGATTGGCTTTAGTACTAGTAGGAGATTGTTGGTGTAAGCCCTAGAGGCCAATGTTTTTCCTTTGGACTTACATTTGTATCTTGCTATTATTTATTGTATAAGGCATCTCAGTTTATTATGTTGTTGGTTTAAACGTAATAAATTCCTTAGAATAGGAAGTTCTATTTAATAGAATATCAAGCATATGACTTGATAGTCAGACGCTATTAATCAAGAGAACTTTATTCTTAAATATCCATAGTCAAGTATAATTATTAATAAGGACAATAATAATACATCGAGACTATTATGTGTGTGGACTGATGACCATTTCTCACGGGTCATGGGAATGAGATATCAAGTCACACACATAGGTACACATTAGAGTAATGATGTACTGGATTGACCCGCCGTAAGAATACTACATGGAACGTTATGTAAGTGTCATAAGTAGTTCTCACAGTGACAATGGTGTATGCAATCCTTCGACCTGAAATCACTACGATCCCTACATGAGGAGTTATGTGCTTTAATACCATCAAATGTTATCTGTAATAGGATGACTATAAAGTCGGTCATTGGGTACACCGCGAGTCATGCAGAGGGATGTGAGTGATCTAGATGGGATTTGTCCCTCCTACATAACATGAGTGATATCTGTGGGGCCCTTGATAGATAAGACTGTAAAATGCATGGCCGTGCTGAAATGAGTCAATATGAGATATTGACCTCATTTAATATTAAGTCTACTCGGGATCAAGAAAAGTAATATTGAACTATACAAGGGTGACACATTCTATGCCTTGTGTTCAATATAGATATAAGGACAAAGGGATAATAATATACATGAACATTGGTCATAGAAAGGTTACGTCAAATCGCTGACATTCTCATTACTTGGGTAGCAATGATGTGTTGCTAGACACCGCTCATCGTTTATAATATTAAATATGATTTAATATTATTGCCAACGTTATGGGAACCTATAGGGTCACACACCTATAGCAGATTAATCGGAACTAAAAGAAATTGGGCTAGACCCAAATTACTATTGGGCCATGCTCATGATAGATGAGCCCAAGAGGGCCAAGTTAAACCCTTTTTGGGTTAAGTGGAGCGCCTACTATATAAGGTAGAGTAAAAGTGCATAGCCGCACCTTACACTCTCTGGCCGCACTCAGTATACTGTTTGCGTGAAAACGAAAACACCATCGCGTCTCTTCTCGCACCTAGTAGTGTTTAGAGGCGCACTCCGATTAACACGTGAGACGTGTTTATCTGCTCGTGTGGACTACATAAAGGCATTGCTGGTTCGTGCAGTGCTCGTGATTTGCAGCGACTCAAATCAAAGGTCTGCACTACAAGAGGTAAATTTTTGAAACATGAACCATGACCATTTGCAAGGATTCTTGGTGGGAATTATTCTACTGTGCTTGTGTGATGCACAAATTCCCAACATAACCATGTTAGAGTAACGAGGATCGGAAAGTTCGGGAAATCAGGTGATAACTCAGGTGGGGGAAAGATTCAACCTATCGTCGGAATGAATAAGTAGTTTATTTATAATATAATAATTATGTTGGGTGACCTAAACCCTACTAGTGGTCGAGGATGTCTGACTTTAATATTATTGATTGTTGGTGATACGCTGGTTGAGGTATTCTACTACATGTGACGTTTTATTTTGTTTGAATATTTTATTGATTATTGTGTTATGCATGATCTGCCTGGTTTGATAATATGTTTAGTTGACTTTTAAGCAAAGATATGTGTTGTTCGGAGATATTCATGTGAATGAGAGAATAATTATGACTTAGAGGTGCCTAGCCTAAATTAATTATTTTATAGAGGAGAAGTGACATAGAACAGGTGTTAAGACTAAGATAGAAGGTTGAGGCACTAGGTTGTTATTGATGAAAGTCAGTGAGATTCATGTATTTGTATTGTGGTTTATAACCGTGTGTTTGAGATACACGAGGTCCGAAGTCCTTGCGGGACCTTTCCAAATTAGATTTAGGTTGTGCAGCTATAGTGTCATTGATTTTCATGAGCACCCTTAAGAGAGAACCAGGGTGTGCATCGATTGTGCTGTGCAGCTATAGTGTCATTGCTTTGCATGAGCATTCTAACCATGGATGAGGTTGTGCACCGACTGTGCTATGCAGCTATAGTGTCATTGCCATGCATGAGCACCCTTGAACCAGGGTGCGCAATGACTGTGCTGTGCAGCTATAGTGTCATTGATTTGCATGAGCATTCTCCCATGGATGAGGTTGTGCACTGGTTAATGGGGACGCGTCACTTGAATGACTGACTGATATCTCAAAAGAAGGAAGTGTGACAAGATTGGTAGTGACCACTTTAGCATAAAGGTTTAATCGTATGAGATTGAGGGTTGAGGAATATATCATGAATGAGGATGATTGTTAGTTATGTGTGATGCTTGTCTTTGACTGTTATTATATTATGTGCTATGTATTCCTTTTCGCTTTTGATGATAGAAATGTTTCTTATCCCCTATATTTTCTATATGCTGTATTTATTATGTGATCGTACAAGAAGACCCTATGGAGGAGCTTGATAATGAGGAGTTGGATGGAACTCCTTAGGAACCAGAAGCTGGAGAACGAGCTATGAACCCTGGTGATAGAGTTTAGGTAGTTATGACCAGTGTGTTAAGACGTTTTATATTGTTCCGCTTATAATAATTGTACAACTATATATCTGTTAGGGATTCTACCGATGGAATACCCTAAACAGTGTTTTGATAACTCTAACGTATAAACATAAGGTGTGTATGTATTCAGTATATATGGTGTGTTGTTGTAAATTTTTCTCACGATGTATGTTTCTAATTAAGTTTAAAATTTTCACGTATTTCGGAATACATGTTTCAAAGTTAAAAGCGCAAATTAAGTAATTAATAAATGAGATTTTAATTTAATAAAATAATGGGGCACAACGGAGTGTCTCACTCAGCCTTTTTTCTTCAAAAATCCTTCCTGATTTATTCCTTTTTCTCCAAATTTGATGATCTCTTGCCATGATGGTATATCCTACAATAATCATGGGAATTTCCAATTAAACAATAAATTACACCCAATTTCCCGACAATAAAGCATACAAAACGACAGTTTATCAACCCTCTGAGCACCTTTTTTTTCAGGTGCAATTTATCTACAGCAATTTGATCTTGGTTGTCATCTTTGCTAAATTGCTTAATTGACTTAACATCCATTACTACTACGTTCAACTCAGTGCATGAATATAGTTGTAGTCAAGTGAAGAATGTTGTTACAGCAACAATTGTGTATGTGGTGTACTTCATCTGGCATTGCAGAAATCATGTTAGATTCAATAATATTAGAATTCCAATTGCTAGAGCCATAAGTCTCATAGTCAGCTCAGTAAGACTATCGGGTATGCACACTAAAGGATTCATGTCTCTACCTCTATAGAAGACTTTATGATTTTAAAGGCTTTTGGTGTGGATGCTCATCTGAATAAAGCTCCATCTATTAAGCAGGTTGATTGGATTCCTCCTCTTTGCTATCGGTTTAAATGCAATACAGATGGTTCGGCTAGAGGGTCCTCGGGTCATGCTGCCAGTGCTGGTATTTTTAGAGACTATAGAGGAGCTATTCTGGGTTTCTTTTTAGTTATATTGGAATTTCTTTTGCTCTTTGTGACACCCAAAATCGGGGCGCCACATTTTAGTTACCCGTTGCGGAAAAATAAAATAAAACAATTAAATTGCTGGTTGCTTTTTATAAAATGATATTTTCTTAATAAGTAAGTGGTCTCAAAATGACGGTATATTTTTTTTTTTCCTTCTTAAAAGGACAAAAGAAACAAAGGTATTCGATATATATATATATAATCTATCCCCGTGGGATTCAGAGTTTAGTACAGGGCCTGATCAGGATGGCCATTAAAGACAGAATTACAGAACATAAGGTTAAAAGCTGTAAAATAAGTAAAGCAAAATAAGGAGGGAAGGGTCCGGAACCACGCATCAAAAGGGTGGCTCTAAGAAGCCAAATACAGTCGGACCGAGACAGACTACCCACAAAATCAAACCCCCTAAGCTGGTCACTACTAACAACTAGAAGGAAGACTCGCCACGAATGCTCTCACAAGAAGAAACCCTAGGTGATGGATCCACAACATCTCTGCCCTCATCAGGAGAGTTGGAATCATCAAAATCCGGATCGTCATCAAGTACGTACTCCGGTAACTCATCAAGATAGTCGTCGTGATCCAAAACATGGTATACGGGCTCCTCCTCCAAGTACTCCTCAGGGTCCTCCTCCGGGTCCTCCTCAATCGGTGAAGCCAGCTCAACTCCAGGTAAAGGTACCCCTAGAGGTGGGTGCATCTGTAACTGTCCATTCATCTGCAACACGTGTAAGTAGTACCAAGGTGGTGGAAGAGCAATCCTCCTCGTCTCAACTGTCTGAACTCTGCGGTATGGTTCGCCCTCGTCATTCTTCTCCAGCGTGGTTATCAGTCCATGATAAGTGGCCGATGTAGATCCGGGGTGAATCTGCCATGCCTCCGCATTCCCCGCATCATCGAAGATCTCAGTCTTCGACTCCGACGGTACCAGTGGGATGTTCGGATCCATCTAAACCATAGATATACAGCGATGCTGAAAAGCAAAGAGAAATAACAAGAAGATATACAAGAGTGAGATACCAATATATGGATAGATTACAATAACCACATGCATGATACATGCATCACATCAACATATTAACATTTACCAGATATTAGTGGATAAAAACAATAGGTATTATATCAATGGATGTCATATCCGCACAATCAGATTTTATAAAGATTATACATGACGCTTCAGTATTCTGGCTCTATAATTTAATCTTATGAGATCCCTTCATCTTTCTAAGAGTTGATCAAAACTCGAAGCCCCCACTTGGGCATCACCGTCATGACTAAAGCCCCTGTTTGGATATCACCGAAGTGACCAAAAAGTCCCTGCTTGGACATCACCGAAGTGACCAATAGCCCCTGCTTGGGCATCACCGAAGTGACTAAACTATGAGGCACGTCTGCCTAAATACATGAATAAAACAATTGTTCAGGAGGTTTTTGTGATCAATCTCATTCGTTGTCGAAGCTCAAAGGTAATGACTATTCATAAATTTTCATTACTCAATCATCAATACATGACACATAGTCCGAGTGCTCAATCACAACACCTAAGACCGATGCCTCAGTCAAGGTTTGTGGTTATAGAAAAGATTTATCATCTTATTTCAGCATGATTAGGACTCTTAGTCCACAACAACGAAATTAGGATACTCAATCCATAATAATGAGATTAGGACTCTTAGCCCACAACATCATGATTAGGACTCTCGGTCCACAATACTTACCATGGATCAAAGATCAACGTGCACATTACAGAATGCTAGAAGCGACGTCTCGCGAACTAGATTCGATTTCACCTGTTCTTACTTTTCGTTCAGTGAAAATCAAATACCAAAATAAAACCTCGGTAACCCATCCAAGTTACCAGAACATTTTCGAAAGTATTTCTGTACAGGAAATCTTTTCATTTGGAAAATCATTTGTAAACTATTATAAGAAATCCATTTTCTCTTGAAATCTTTTTCTTAAAAGCATCTCTATGCATAGTCAAATATTTTCCAAAGGCTTTTCCCTCCATAAAACACATATTTTTCTAAAGGACATTTTAAAATGAACACCATTACTTTCAAAGTTCTCTTTGAAGCTTAATTAGGCTTTTAATCATATGATTAGTTGAGCGCCGACTAACGTCAGGCTTTCCAAATATCAATCAATATCATCATAATCTCAGTCAACAATATAACAGTTAATATCAGTTCATAACATATATGATTCGCAACACTTTCAATCAAGTAAGGATCAACTTCAAACAGTTAACACAATATTTCAAGTATACAAATCATTCAAACTTTGATTTAATATAATAACCATATTTAAATAGATCAAGTAAACCACATACACACATGCACATAGCTATTGAATATCCCTCAGGCTGTCCCCTCTTACCTTTTGTGAAGATAAAGGTACGTGATGCTTGAGGAAGTGTACTACGAATGACCTCGTCTACTCCGCGACGAAAGTCTAAGTTTAAGAAAACAAAACCATAAGTCAAAAGTTAACCAAGAACACTAAACCAAGAAGGTAAGGTTCGGCCATGGCATGAAATAGGGTTAGAGGTTTTCAAACAAGAATACAACTCATGGATTAATGATCCTTAAGTGTTAGAAGTTCATAACCAAGTTTCACTTCACAAAGCTAGAACAAAATCCCACTAATCTATGCTTAGGGTTTCGGCCTCTTTAGTATAAGTAGGCTAGGAATTTCCAACCCTTCTAAGCTCTTAGATTGAGTGTTAAAGGATATCAAGAAGTCTAAATTCATGACCATATTGAAAAGATGAAACAAAACATCCTAGGTTCACAACCATCATAGGATAGATAGGCTAGACATCTTTAAACTTTCCAATTTCTTAGACTTAGCATCCAAAGGTATTAAGGAGCTCCAATCCATGACCATTTTGGAAAATGAAAACAAAACATCCTAGGTCCTAAACCATCATAGGTTCGGCCTTCATTGGATTTATAGGCTAGAAATCTTTAAACTTTCCAATCTCTTAGACTTAGCATCCAAATGTATTAAGGAGCTCAAGTCCATGATCATTTTGGAAAAATGAAAACAATACACCCTAGGTTCACAACCTTCATAAGATAAATAGGCTAGACAATCTTTAAACTTTCCAATCTCTTAGACTTAGCATCCAAAGGTATTAAGGAGCTCTAGTCCATGATCATTTTGGAAAATGAAAACAAAAACATCCTAGGTCCTAAACCATCATAGGTTCGACCTTCATTGGACTTATAGGCTAGAAATCTTTAAACTTTCCAATCTCTTGAACTTAGCATCCAAATGTATTAAGGAGCTCAAGTCCATGATCATTTTGGAAAAATGAAAATAATACATCCTAGGTTCACAACCATCATAGGATAAATAGGCTAGACAATCTTTAAACTTTCCAATCTCTTAGACTTAGCATCCAAAGGTATTAAGGAGCTCTAGTCCATGATCATTTTGGAAAATGAAAACAAAATATCCTAGGTCCTAAACCATCATAGGTTCGGCCTTCATTGGATTTATAGGCTAGAAATCTTTAAACTTTCCAATCTCTTAGACTTAGCATCCAAATGTATTAAGGAGCTCAAGTCCATGATCATTTTGGAAAAATGAGAACAAACCTTCCTAGCCCACTAATGCATAGTTTCGGCCATCCTTGGAAGAATAGGTTAGAAATATTTGTTTGATACAAGCTCTTAGAATATGGAAGTAGAGATCAATAGAAGTTCAGAGAAATTGGTTTCAACTCAAAAGGAGTTTCCTATGATTTTCTAGATATTTTAGAAGTTAAAAGCTCAATAAGAATCACATAATGTAAACTCATGAAATAAAGTAGAGAACTTGAAAAAGAAGCATATGAAAGTATTACCCTTGAAACTAGAAAGAAAAAGTATGAAGAACTTGAAACTTGAAAGTAAATAAAAATGGAAACTTTTAGTGTTAGAACTTTGAAGTAAGAATGAAGAAGAAGAAGAAGAAGAAAGAAAATGAAATAGATGAAATGAAGTGGGTATTTATAGAAGGAGAGAGAGATAGGGGCGTGAAGAAGGGGGAGAGTGAGCTTGGAGAGCAAGTTTGTAGTTTAGGAGGTATTTGGTTGGAAGAAGTGAAGAAAATGGGTTTTTGGATTAGAATATG
The DNA here is from genome assembly GCA_035048595.1 of Echinosophora koreensis. Classification (NCBI taxonomy): domain Eukaryota; kingdom Viridiplantae; phylum Streptophyta; class Magnoliopsida; order Fabales; family Fabaceae; genus Echinosophora; species Echinosophora koreensis. The sequence continues at coordinate 1,731,628 of JAPCYP010000048.1, read as the reverse complement.
ATATAATTTGAAAAGTGTAATGATGACACCTTTTGAGTGTGTCATAACCCTTGTCAATCACATCCCTCATGTCACTTCACTCCTTTGGTTCTCCCTAATCTGCTCCATTTCGTATCCGGTTGCACTTCCGATCGTAATTTTAGACGTTTTCGCCCGAATAAAATATTTTATTTTATTTTCGAACGAAAATTTTCAAAATAACCGAAGTAGAAGAATACATGATAAAAACACTAACCATCTCGTTCACGGGTCGAAATTAGGTTTTCTGCTCAATAAACTTTTACTACCAGTGAAAACGCAAACCAGCTTCCGTCTGAGTTTTCAACCGAAATTTTAACCGTGACCTTTTACGGTAAGATAACATAAGAAAATGATTTTATTCTAATTAAAATAATCCTCTGGATTTTAATAAAAATAAACACATATAAATATATATTTACTGATACAGAAAGACACAGAAATCGGGGCATTACACTCTTCATGCTGAATTAACTGCTGCAATGATAGCTATAGAAACTGCTTTTGAGAGGGGTTGGATTAGATTATGGCTTGAGTGTGATCTCAGCTGGTTGTGCAAGCCTTTACCTCTATCCATATTGTGCCTTGGTCCCTAAGAAATAGATGGAAAATCTGTTTGGTGCAGGTCTCTAAAATGCAATTCAGAGTTTCCCATATTTACAGAGAGGGGAATACTTGTGCAGATAAATTAGCAGCTTTTGGAGTGGAGAATCATGATTCTTTTTGGTGGGATATGCCTTCTATTTTTATTAGAGAGGATTTCTTTAGAAATAAATTAGGCTTGCCTAATTATAGATTTATGGATTCATTTTGAATTCTTTCATGGGTATTGGCTTTAGTCCCCCATGCTTCTATATTTATTCTTTTTTTATCATTTTAAATATATTTTAGGTGTGCTACAGACGATGGATAGGGTCTTTGCTGCCAACCTAGTTGGGATCAATTTCTTTATTGTGATGTCTTTGCATGCCTTAGCTTTTTATCAAAAAAAAGGTATACCCTCTTCAAATTCAAAATTCTTTTAGGACGGTTGAAATAAAATCGAATCGAATAAATGACACTCTTAGTGTGTACATTATTTATTGTCAAATATAGACAACATTACATTGTTTATTGTTTATATATTATAATTAAGTTGGTGTCTGGTCAATAATGAGTAGGTCACTTATTACAAGCACGTGGATATCGTAATGGATCGACGTTATTAATTATGTATGGGATTAGAGTATCCACAAAGGAAGAACCATATTTGGGTTCTTATCTATCATATAGTGGGCTCAAAGAATATAAGAACCCAATCTTCATTTTACTCCAATGGAAGAACTCATTTTGGGTTCTTAAATGGGTCCCACATGTGACCCCACTTGCATTTTTTGATTGGAAATTGTGAAAAAAAAAAATTGTTTGGCAAGAACGGTATCATTCTACACCATGGCAGCCACATCATTTGCCTCTAATAAAAGTTCTTATAAGAACAAAATTCTTATGCTTAAGAACTACCTTAAGAACAACTATTGAAGTTGGTCTATACTATTGTTTATCGTAGCATATTACTTGTTTTGGTAGAATATTGAGATTTTCTTTTAAACAAACCAAATAGTGGTTTTCCAACAAACAAACAAAAAAAAAAAACCAAATAGTGGTTTGGTTTTTCAAACAACTTGTGTTGTCCATACAAGCATAGCGATATTTCTTGTTTTTTTTTTATGGAATGTAGCGATATTTCAAACCTCGTTTTTTGGTCGATATTGTCCTAAATGCTCATTGACTTTATTTTTAGGGCCTTACTTTTGACACCTTGCATTTTGTTACACATACCTTGCACTATTTTTTTTATATTTTTTTTTCCCAAGAATACCCTTTTCACTAACTTAATAATTTTATATCCGGAAATTTAATTCCAGAAAGTGTCCGGAAATTTAATTTCGGATGTGTAAAATTTTATGAAAGGGCAATTTATACGTCCGGAAATTAAATTCCGGATGTGTAAATTTTACAAAAGGTGATTTTGCATTTTGCACATCCAGAAATTAAATTCCGAATGTATTAAATTTTACATGTCCGGAAATTAAATTCCGGATATATAAAATTTTACGAAAGGTCATTTTACTCGTCTGAAAATTAAATTCCAGAAACTGAATATTATGTCAAGAAAATAAAATCCGGAAACATTCCAGTAAAACAAATCCGGATGATTCTAAAAAATCACTCTCACAAACATCACACTCTTTATCCTATCTTCCCTTCACTTTTTGTGATGGAAATTGCAAAACGCACGCTCCAGAGAAATCATCCACATCCACACATAATGGTTACTATATTATGCTGAGAATTTGACCGCATCCCAGTTGCTATGAGATCTTCCAATAAGTCTCAAAATTGAAGGAAGAAGAATTGGAAGGAAGTGCTGTAATGAAACGTAGGAGAGAGAAGGTGTTGGAAGAAGCAGGGACCGTGAGCCTGAGAATGGTGCTGGGAGAGTGATGCATTTGGGAAGGGTGAAGTGCACAATTTTGGAACAGAATGTAGTGTGGGGGTTTTCCGGATGTGGTGTGGGGGAGGAATAGAAAAGGAGCAAATTTGGAATAAAGGCAATGAAAAAATTAGGGACCAGGTGCAAGGAGCAAAAAATAAGGTGCAAGGAGTCGGCCCCAGGGTATTTTTTGAAAGAAAAATGGCAAAATCAAGTTGTAAGGTGCAACTAGCAAATTGCAAGGTGTTAACAACAATGGTGTTCTTTATATGCAATACGCGCACTCCCCATATTAAGTGTTACCCCATCATGCATGCTTTCAAAAAGTCAATAATTTGCCACAAAAAAAAAAGAATGAAAATTAATATACTTGCTAAAGAGTTAATATAAATAACAAAAATATGTATGATCGATCACATTTATTTGTCTACAAATTAATAGCTTCAAACAAGGCAACACACGCCGAAGATCTCCACATAATCAAAAGTGTGTGTTTGTATATATATATATATATATATATATATATATATATGAAGCAACTCAAATGAGAGGAATGTGTTATTATGAGAGATGAGAGGACTTTATTAGAACATAAAGTCATGTGGCTTTTTTAATTGATCACATGACCACCAAGTAACTTCTAATCCTGACCATCCATGTATGGTTTAATGGTCCAGATTTATTTCTCCCACTCTCACAATAAGACACTACTACTCTCACTTGAATTGCCCCCTATACTCTCTCTCTCTCTCTCTCTCTCTCTCTCTCTCTCTCTCTCTCTCTCTCTCTCTCTCTCTCTCTCTCTCCTCTCTCTCTCTCTCTCTCTCTCTCTCTCTCTCTCTCTCTCTCTCTAAGATAGGCCTTCTACGATTAACTTGAATCTGCTCCCCACATTATGTGCTGTAAAAATAATGAATAAAAGAAATAAAATAGACAAATAAAATAAATATAGAACTAGGTGAAGAACATCAATAAAATGTTTATAGTCTGAGACGTGTGAAATCACACTGTCCTTAATGATTATTTCACCCACCCACAATTAATTGTGTCTATCAAATTTCGAAACTCCTTCAGGATTTAACAGACTCTTCTAGAATAACAATATTATTCTGGGTGCCAGAACAACAAGAATTACATCAACTCTAATACATAGAATAAAGAAAAATATTTTCACTAGTAAGAACAAAAGCATTTTAGAAGACAATGAACCACTTTCTAAATATTCTCATAGATGGATTTTTCGTTGAACTCTTCTCGTTCCACATAGAGTAACACCTTTTAAAAGGCCTTTGCATATGTCTCCAAGTTTCTTCATGATAATTAAGTCCTAATTGAACCGTTGTGGTTTTCTTAGAAACTGAAAAATAATGGCATTAACATACATTTAAGGATCCAATAAATAAATCAATGCAATGGAATGTTACATATTTTATGAATTCAAATAAAAACCATTAAAAAACAATAAAACTAAATCAATACATTTAAAATATTAGCTAAATAACTTGTAATAAATAAGATGTAATAAATAGTGCATTTAAAACCTTTAAATATTAAATTATTTTGAAATATTTAAATAAAATATCCAACAATCCCCCAGTTATTTCAAAATAATTTGAGAGAAAAAAAAAATTAGTAGAATTCAGAGGGTGTTTGCAAAATAAGAGGGTGTTTGCAAAAGATGTTTTTGAAGAAAAAGCTTTTTTTTGAAAAAATCATTATGTTTGATTACATTGATTATTTACTAAAAAAACTTTTTAAAGCACATTTAAGCTCTTTGCAATAAGCCAAGGAACACAACTGTTTGATGAAATTGTTTTTGATTATTCTCAAACTTTCCTATAATAACCTTATGGTTGTGGGAGTTTTCGCTGCTGTTAACGTCACCGCCAACCATTGGTTTTATTTATTTTATCATGCAAAGCAATTTGGTTTTGGATTGTTGATGTTGAGGAGGATGGAAGAGTTCAAGAGGCAGTAAATTAATATTTTTGCAAAGCAATTTGGTTTTTTTTGCTTGAAAGTGTATTTAATATTTTTAAAAGTAAAAAAGAAAAATTGTCAATCAAATATTATATTTAAAATGTCAAAAATTAGAAAATATTTTTATTTTAAATTTTATTTTAAAAAAAGGATTATCAAAAGTTATAAGATTTATTATGATTTAATCAAATTTTAAATAAATTTCTTCATAACATTGTTGGTGATGAGAATTTGCCAAATGATGATAAAAGAAAAACAAATATTATATAGTACAAAAGAGCCTTTCTGCAACGGTTGAAAAAGGCTTTCTACATCGGTTGACCAACCGTTGTAGATACCCTCGATGTAGAAAGTCCCTACTTTCTACAACGGTTGTCCAACCGTTGTAGAAAATACATTTCTACATCGGTTGAAAGACACAACCGTAGTAGAAAATGTGATTTTTACATCCAAATTATGGACTCTGGTGGACTTTCTACGTCGGTTGTTTTGACCAACCGATGTAGAAAGTGCGCTTCCTGATTACTATGTGGACTTTCTACATCGGTTAAGATCACAACCGATGTAGAAAGTCTTTTTTTTTTTATAAAAAAAAAATCTCATTTGTTTCATCCCTCACTTCCTTTCTCTGTTTTCATTCAGTTTTCAGTACACATAAAAAAAATCAACAACACGAAATCAACAAAAACTCAACAATTAACATCCATATATATAATTCAATATCCATATAACTAACCAGTACTAATTAATCTAGCTATATCAACAAAAAAACTAAACCTATATAAATGTTAAACTAAATACATCTAAGATACAAATAGTTTACTATAATCAAGAAAGAAGTTTGCCCAAGGCTCTTTGATGTCCTCAATTTCATCATAAAAGAATGATTCGCATTGTTAAAATTCTGCAAGTTCAAATAACATAAGATAAACAATATTAGCAAATAGAGTAAAACAAACATATGATAATTAACTCTTACACTTAAAAACACTATTAATTACCTCCGCCCATCGATCAGTAATACCAATAGAGATAGTAGTCAACATATGTCTCGAGACAAAATATTGGAGTTAGCAATAATAATATCTCAAAGACAAATGTAATGTCCTGTCAGTCACGAAGTCAAAATAAAAGAATTGAAAAATCTCAGTTCAGAGACCAATAACATGATACACTGACTAAAAATATCAGCGAAGAAAATCAATAGCTCTCGGCCCCATATAAAACATTAATGCATCTGAAAAGCCACATAGAGAATATAATAACATGATCAAGTTATATGATGGAGTGGTAAAACAAAAGACAAAAATAATGAAATTTTCAACTCAACCATAATGAAATTTTTAGCAGCCAAATTTCTGAAATTCCTAATACGTGACCTGAAATGGTAAAATAAGAAAAAATATCATTTAGATATAGTTCATCAATGTAAATTTGAAAATAACAATAAATATTCATGTTTACTAGGTAGGCTAATATATAATCTAAAAAAGAACATAGACACGTACAAACAACACCATTATGTGTAAAACAGATAAGATTGTATGAAAACAAAACACCAGCACAAATATATTCAATCCCAATTAGCTTCAAAGCACTGTTAGCACATGTACATGTGCACCATACCACCATCGCCCTTCATAAGATCAGACCACATTCATACAGCAAAAAATGTGGCACCAAATAGACCAAGATAAACCACTTCACGCAGAAAAAACAGACATGCACCCAGGCTAAAACGGACAGCAGCAGATGAAAAGAAAAGAGGACCGTGTGTGGTCCAAGCACCTCAAATAAATAGACTTTTTCCCCTGCATATAAACAACGTATGAACAGAACCAGAAATAATTAAAAAAAAAAAAAGTAATACTTATATATCGAAAACTTCAATACCCAGACACACAAAAACATTGATTTATGAGTACAACAATTAATGTATCCTTTGTCTAACATACCTCATTCATCTGCCAATTATCATAAAACAGAGTCAACTTGCATCTAACTAGCTCAAAAGTCAAAAATGGACTCTTTTCTGCATACTCCTTCAAGACAGCCTGAAGACAAAATGAAATTATGACATGAACCATGTCACAAGTGAACAAATGAAATATTAGATGCCAAAACAAGAATAAGTAATACATGCAACCAGTTTTAAATAAATGACACTACAATAAAGCATTGTTACATGAACATCTCCCATCACATGAGGACAGTTACTTAGAACAAACAGGAGCAATGCGACCTTCAAAAGTATAACATTTAACCACAGTAACAGCATCCCAGACCTTCGAAGTAGTAATAAACATTTTGTTTGTTTCTTTTATTGTTTTGGTGTTGTTTTGGGTGTGGGGGGGGGGGGGGGGGGGGGAGTGTTTATAACCTGTCATAAAACTGACCTTTATTGTCATATCATCTCCGCATGTTATGATTAACAATTGATGGTTAAAAGAAGAAAATGCTACATCATTGACACTGCCATCATGAGCATCGATCTAAGCAGAAAGTATTTTAGAAGTTACAGTGAGAATTATATATATCCATCTAATTAAAACATGGTTCTTTGTAACTTATAAACCCCAATTCCTTTACAGAGGTAAATGTAAATGTATGAATATGATGCTTCTTCACAAACCCAAAAAGGCAGATAAGAAAATTAATCCTTCCAAATTCTCTACCCACTATACTAATTAATCTAAGAAATATCAATTGTGAAGCCAAATTTCCAAGCTTATCACTGTGCAGTTGTATAGAACGAGATGAAACTTATTATCCATCGAAGTTTGTAGACTTTTCCAGTCTCCCACACTAGAAGAGCCTAGATGATTATCAACATGTTAGAAACAGTTTCACAAGGAAAATAAATTGAAGGCAAAGGATATCATTATTTTCTGTGAACGTGAAGGTTGGCCAAAAATTTCTATTAAATTAATGTATCTTAATAACAATATCACCAAACTGTGGTCCATGGAGGATTGTATTTCTATTAGTTCATTAACTGAGAAAAACCATACCATCTTTGTGCATATTTTTCAAAGGCACCACAATCATTCAGCCATGTAATGAAGCTGATTATGCTTATTAGTTGAATTAGGAGGAAAACCCTGAAAAAGATACAGAAACAGTTTAAAGTTTAAACAATCACAGATCAGTTTAAAACAATAATATGGTGAAATCATTTAGAAGAGGTACAAAGTATACTCGACACCAAAATGTAATACTTCACCTGCCAAAAGTAAAAATAACAAATTGTCTCAGAGGAATAACAAACAGCACCAGCTAGAACAACTATGCTATGATTCTGATATCAATCCCAATTCAAAGAAAACACATATCTATGAGTTGAACGTCAAAGGGGTGAAGACCTAGAACCCTCTTTGAAGTTTCTCTTACAACAGCAAACGCTTCCTTCAAAATAATACACACTCGCTTCACTTCCTCAATCACATTCAAAAACAACAAACAAAATTCAAAAAATTCGAGAACTCACAGGCAAGAGAGAATCTAATGTTTCGCCCCGTTGCGCGCGTTCTCTAAGAGCGAAAGTCTTTTCACTCAGTTCCGAATCGGATAACGCAGAAATCTTCGATTCTAATCCATTGATGAGGTTAACGGTTGCAGCGTACTGCTTCCTCGTCGCTTCTCCGGTATCGGTACCTTTGAAAATACCGCCCAGCAAGCCTCCGAAAGAGGCCACCGGACCCGATCGGCGCCTCCTGTTTCGCGGTGGTTTGGATCCGGAAGCGGGAACGGAGATTTGGTGAAGGTCTCGGTGAAGAAAAGAGGAAGCGGGTAGGGTTAGGGTTTTGTGGTGATAACATCTCTAGGGGTTGGAGGTGAATGAGGAACAGTGAGGACGCTGCCAATGAGTTTAATTTTAGAATTTAGAATTTCTACGTCAGTTGTAATAGTAACAGTTGTTGAAATTAGACTTTCAACATCAGTTACAAAAATAACCGTTGTAAAAAATCATCCAGAATATTATAAAAGTGTCGCCGTGTACTTTCTACATCAGTTCCCTCTGCAACCGATGTAGAAAGTCATTCCCAAAGTCCAATTTATTACAAAAATGCTATCGTACTACTTTCTACAACGATTTTAGTGCAACCGTTGTAGAATCCGTGATGTAGAAACCATATTTTCTACTAGTATATAAACAAATTTCTTCATACTATTTTTCGTAATTTACTATGTAAAAGTGATTGTTTTTGCACCACCCAAATGAAATATATTATCTTAAAATCGCTTTTCAGCAAACATACTCAAACAAAAATAGATTCTAATTATAATCGATTATCACAATAATCGATTATTTAAAAACAGATTATCAGCGTAATCCTTTTTTTTTTCTAATTTTCCCAAACATATTCTAACTAGATAATCATTAGACAAGATGAAGTCATCGCCATGATATATCAACGATGATAACATGTCAGATACTTCATTTTTTTTTTTATTATCATTTTCATTACTAATTTATTTTATTTGGATTTTTTGCCTAATTCATGACTCACTAGACATTATAATAGTACGGATAAAATATGAAGTAATTTTTTGGTCCCTATACGTGACACTGGTTTTCAATTTGATCCCTATACATAAAAAATTATCTAATTTGTAAAATATCTCTAATAATATCGGTGAAAAAAATTGGAAGGGTGAAAAAAGTAGGTACAAGAGATAAACAGACCAATGCACCATTGCAGATAGACAAACAGACTTGTAAACTCGTCATAATTAATTAGTGCTGACTCAATTTTATTCACACGAACAAAGTAGAGCCTAATAAACGTGTACATACCTGTATATGTACATGCAGTAGAGTAGTTCATGAACCTCTCCTTGGGTGGTTGGGTCTATGATTATTGTTACTATTACTTTTTTATGAGGTAAGTGACTATGTTTTTTTTTTTGCTGCATAAGGTGCAGCTTTACTTTATACTTTTTTGGTTGTCTGCTTAGCATACCTTATGTTGCAGATTTAGCTTCATTTAATGAATTTAGCTTATTAAAAAAAAAAAAAAAAACCTAAGTGACTATGATTATTAATCAATGGAAGGAATGAGTGGAGAAACAAATATTCATATTGGAAATTATGAAATCTCTTGCGTAGGTTGAGTTGAGCTCTACTATTTTACCTCCGTTATAATTTTATAATTATAATTATAAAAATAATAGACTAACCTGGAAAATTCCCTCTGCCTCTACTGTTCACATGTAATTGCAACAGAATATATTTTTAGAGTTTAGTAAATTAAAAGCACAAATGTCAAAATATTAGTAGATAACAAAGTAAACTTTTAATACTGATTGTAAATACTATTTTAATCCATATTTTTATTGTTATGTTTCCAATACTACATCCATGTTTGATACCTTCTAAATTCTATAATATAAATAAATACGACGGAATAGTGTATATAAGGGAGTTGCCTTCACCACTAACGAGCATACTAGATATGATTAAATATTATTATTGAAGTGATGATATTTGCAAGTTGCATGTGTTTATTCTCTTTTACATAAAAATATCACATCTTCATCTTTTAAGTAAAAAAATAATATAATTTTAATACTTACTTTTTTTTCTTCTAAAGATTTACTCGTGTCCAGCAGCATTTTTAATTTCCTTCTTTTTATTTTAATTTTTTCATTTATTCATTTTCTCATGTTATCTTCCTTGCCTCCCTCCCTATCCCTCACACATAAAGTGAGAGACACACTACACATATGCAAGGACCTCTCCAAAGATTGTTTCATACGTTATTTCCAAAAATAAAAATTATAAGAAAATAGAAAAAGTAGATGACAAAGTAATTCTATGGTGGCTTCTAGGGTGAGGGTGTAAAAAAGTCCCTCACCCCATGAGGGAGTAGTATGACAGGTTATAACAAGCGGACATGGGTTCTTTGTATAAAATTAAAGTCTTTTGAATAAAAACTTATAATTATCAATTCTGCAATTTAGACCCTAAACAAAAAACATAGAATAGACTCATTTGTACTGTGCCCTTTTTCATACGAACAAACTGAGGTCATCTTCTCCTCTTTCACATGAACAAACTTGTTTGAATCTGATTTTCTATTGAAGGTGTGGCATGCCATCTGCTGAGTGCATATTCTCTGAGTTCTCTCTTCTACTCACCGAAGATCCCATCGAAGAACCAGAGATTATTGATTTGGGTGTTATTAATGGGGAAGACAAATTAAAAAATTCTGGAAATAGTGATGAGGATGATGATGATGATGCATTAATTGATTTGGATTATCAACTACATTTTCCTCCTGAAAAAGAAATTACATTTCAAAGAACATAAGAAATTGACATTTTCCTCCTGGGTGCAAAGGCATGTGCCAGAAATGTGGCCAAAACTTTAACATTGGCAACTGCAATTGTTGCAAAGAAGTAACAGATAAAAGCTATGGTCCGCTTGGAAATTTGAAAGAGCAGATGCAGTTGTAACATTAATTTATGTTCAGGTTTAATATTGTCTAAACATCCTAACTTTTTGGGTTTGGTGTACTACCCTTGTTAATGTTGGGTTTTCATGAGATAATCATCTTATAAATCATATCTCAAGGCGGAAGAAAACCATTCCCATGGATCGCGCATTACAAACACGAATCACAAAAAGGCTATTGTGTTTACCTCTTGAAGCGTGCTTCTCGTTTTGGATCACTAGTGCCACGAAGGGACAGCACCTCTACTCAGTCCACGCGAGCAAATGGGCGTCGGAGCTATGCGTCATGTGCTAGCTGACGGCTACGGGGAGGCATGGTTAGCCAGACTAGGTTAGAGGGGAGAGCACTTCTATTTATAAGTTAGCAGCTCCCTTTAACCTAATTGCTTACCCTATTGGGCTTTGTACACTACAAGCCCAATTGTCCTTTAAATCAATTAAATCATATTTAATTAATTTAACTGCTCCGCATTTGCTCTATGCGTGTGACCCTATAGGCTCCCACTAAGTTGGCAATAATATTAATATTATAATAATATCAAATATTAATTATAATATTAAATATTATAAATAATGAGTGGCATCTAGCAATACATCATTACTACCCAATTAGCGAGGAGTATCGGTGATCCGATTTTAGCCTTACCGCGACCAAAATTTACTGTGCAGTAAATGTCCCTTCGTCCATATGTCTTAATTGAACACAAGGCATAAGAGTGTCATCCTTGTTATATTCAATTATTTATTCCTCGATCCCCGAGAAGACGTGTAATCACAAACGGGCCCAATATCACATATTGACCCAATTCCGCGTGGCCACGCATATTTCACGTTTCACTCTATCGAGGGGCCAAAGACATTACCCCTGTTATGTAGGAGGGACGAATCCTGTCTACATCACTCACACTCCTCAACATGATTTATTGCAGGCCCAATAACTACCTTTATGATCACCCTGTTACGCGTGATGTTTGATAGCATTAAAGCCTACAACTCCTCATGTAGGAATCGTAGTGACTTCAAGTCGAAGGACTACTTCACTATGGTCGCCATAAGAATACTTATGACACTTACATAACTATTATGAAGTATTCTTATAATGGGTCATCCGGTATAAATATTACTCCTAATATTTATACCTGTGTGCCGACTTGATATCACATATCCATGACCCGTGAGATGTGGTCATCAGTCTACTCACACAATAGTCTCTATGTATTATTGTCGTCCTAATTAACAATAATACTCGACTACGGATATTTAAGAATAGAGTTCTATTATTCAATAAGGTCTCACTATTAAGTCACGCACTTAATATCTCATTGAATGAACTATCTATTCTAAGGACTTTATTATGCTATAAACTAATAACATAATAAATGAATGCCTTATTCATATATCAAATATATGATCAAATTCATGATAACAATGATGATCTATTCAAAATAGATTGGCCACTAGGGCTTACACCAACAATCTCCCACTAGCACTAGAGCCAATCAGGCATCAATCTAACACCCATCGATCTAGTGTGAGTGTCATCCTGCCATTGAGCAAGAGACTCCATTAGCGGATTATTTAGTGTTGTCATTTTGCATATCTTCACATCTCTCCTCTATCGATCATCTATCGAATGAGATGGAAGCACCTTAGTATATGTCCGGATCGCTGGTGAGATCATGTTTCCTTAGCTTATGCGATTACTCCATCATCATCGCAACGAGATCAATGGAGTTCGCAAAGTTAGGAATCATTCCTAGTTCATAATTGAACTTGACGATTCAAACGGCCTTTAAATCTGCATTTAAGGCAACTATATACTTGGCCTCTGTAATAAAATCTGCAACTGTCTCACGCTTGGAACCTTTTCAAGCTCACAGTGCAACCATTAAGACAAAACAAAAATCCAGACTGCGATTTGGAATAATCCTTATCTGTTTGGAAACAGTGTCGATATAACACCTTATAACGACTCCTTCCTCACCTTTATTTGTCAAGAATGTATCCTTAGTTCTTCCCAGATACTTAAGGATGTTCTTGACTACAGTTCAGTGACCTTCACTGATATCAATTGGTACCTTCTTGTCATGCTCAAAGCATACAAGATAACTAGTGTAGTACATAATGTACTCTGACTAAGACCCAACAACTTCAGTGATCTATCTCTATAGATCCTGATTCCTAACATATAGGAAGCCTCGCCTAAGTCCTTCATAGAGAAACAATTCCCTAACCATGTTTCACATTTTGTAGCATAGAGATATCGTTTCTGATAAGCAGTATGTCATCCACATACAATATGAGAAAACAATCTCACTCCCACTAACCTTCTTGTACACACAAGGTTCATCCTCGTTCTTGATAAGTCCAAGCTGTCTTACAACTTTATCAAAATGAGGATTCCATCCTCTGGAAGCTTACTTTAATCCATGAATGGATCTTTGCAACTTACATATCTTTCCAACATCCTTTGGATCGACAAAACCCTCGGGTTGTGTCATGTACACATCCTCGAGGAGATTCTCGCTATGGAATGAAGTCTTGACATCCATCTGTCAGATCTTTAGTCATAGTATGCAGCAATAGCAAGTAGAATCCGAATGGATTTGAGCATCACTACTGGGGAGAAGGTTTCATCATGGTCTACACCATTAATCTGCTTGAAAACCTTTCCCATCCAGTCGTGCCTTAAAGGTACCCACTTTACCATCCATGTCAGTCTTCCTCTTGAAGACCCACATGCACCCTATGGGTTTTACCCCTTCGGGTGCATTAACCAAGGTCTATACCTGGTTCATGTACATGGATTCCATCTCGGATCCCATGGCCTCAAGCCACTTCTCATATTCAAGCCAATTACGGCCTCTTGGTAGGTTACAGGCTCATCTTGATCCATGAGCAGCACATCACCTACTTGAGTCAGGAGAAGTCCATATCTCTCAGGTTGGTGACGTGGCCTGTCAGACCTACGCAAGTCTTGTGTTACTTGAACAGACGGTTCAACCACAACATCTTGTGGAATCGGTTCTTGTTCCATTTTAGGCGGGTCAATATTTTGTGGTACTTGGATTTCTCCAAGTTCTACAATCCTCCCACTGTCTCCTTTAGAGATATTCCTTCTCAGGGAACACTCCAGTTCTAAAGACAAACACTTTGTCCTCGAAGGGGTTGTAGAAATAATATCCTTTGGTTTCCTTAGGATATCCCACAAATATACATTTATTTGATTTGGGCCCAAGTTTATCTGTCATAAGACGTTTCACCCTAACATACCCAAATCCTCATAAATGACAAATTAGGCCTTCGGCCCATCCATATCTCATATGGAGTCTTTTCAATCGCCTTAGATGGAACACGGTTAAGAGTGAATCCAGCTGTAAGTTGAGCAAAGCCCCAGAAAGAGTCAAAAAGGTCTGAATGACTTTTCATGAATCGTACCATGTCTAACAAGGTGCGATTCCTTATTTCGAACATACCATTCCATTGTGGCATTCCAGGAGGAGTGAGTTGGGACACTATCCCACACTCTCTCAAATAGTCATCAAACTCTTGGCTTAAGTATTCATCACCACGATCTGATCGTATGACCTTAATACTTTTGCCAAGTTGGTTCTCTACTTCATTTTTAAACTCTTTGAACTTTTCAAAAGTTTCTGACTTGTGTCATACACAAATCCATGTCTACTGAAGTCATCAGTAAATATGATGAAGTAAGGAAAACCACCTCTAGCAAACTTGTTTAGGGGCCCAAAAACATCACTATGTATCAAGCCCAAAAGATCACTGACTCTTTCACCTTGCCTGGTGAATAGGGTCTTAGTTATCTTCCCCAGCAAGCAAGATTTGCATACATCAAACGATTCACAATCGAATGATTCCAAGAGTCCATCCTAATGGAGCTTGGAGATGCGTTTCTCACCTATATGGCCTAATCGGCAATGCCAAAGGTTTTTGCATTTATATTGTAGATGGACATATGAGGATTACGGACACAAAGTCCATTATCCAAATACTTGCTAGTATAGAAAATATCATGTGACTGATGTTTCTACCAATAGCTAGAACTTAATAACATTTATTTAGTTCCAATACAAGCCCCGGAGGCAAAGTCAAAATCTTCATAGTTAATACAGCAACTTTTGCTCCATTTCCTATTCACAGGTTGACTTTGCCTATAGTCAACGTCCTACTCCCTTTGATCCTTCACATTAATGTGAGATCCACATGCGGTATCAAATACCCATGATCTTGAAGTGGGTTGACTTCTATAACATAATGCTCGAAGAGGAAGTCATACTTCCTTTCTTTTCTCATACTCTTTCTTGTACCTTCTGGCAGTTTTTCAATGTCTGGTCAAACGACAATGAAAGTAACTGCCAGCCTTTGCAACCTTGCATATTAGCCTCAAGACAGAAGCACTGGACCTGAACTTGTTATTGCCCTTGTTCTTCTCCTTGTTTAGCAGGCTTAAGACTTTCCCTTTCAAGACTATCACAATAGTCTACCATTTTCTACTATAGAGACTCTGCTCGGAAGTTCTCAACTTCCTTGCAATCTCTAGTAGTGGTTTGTCAGAATCGTTCGCAACGAATTGACTATAACTATCCGGCAACAATTGCATGATCATTTCACTGATTGCTAAGGAATCATTTGCTCGAGAACATACAGCTCTTTCTTGTACTTGAGGACAATCCTCAAATTCTTGTACCAATCCAGAAATTTAATTCCGGATTTCTTGTCCTTCTCAAGGACAAATTGCAGTAATAAATTATAGTGTCTTATTTCATGGTAATTCTAATTACAGAAATATGTAAAAAAAAAATAAGTATCATGATAAAACATATTTAATAAGGTCTTTTATTAAATACGCTCCCACTATTTTACTCAAATCAATGACCCTCATCATTGACTCGGAAAATCCCGTTGGAATATTTTCTAGTGAGACCAAGATCCATATTTCACCTCGTTCTGAGTCAACTTTGGCTGATCTCCCAAAACTTAGTTATTTAGGTAGGAAACTTCTTTCCAATTACATCTCATGTAACTCTTGGATCAGTTGGGTGAATAACTCTTATTCTAATTCATCTCTATGAATTAAAGCCCAACTCAACGCCTCTAGTCCCATTTCAATCCTATTGAATTCGGCTTAGTTAAGTTAGACCCAATGGATAGCATTTGGACATTACAATTGTCCCATCGCATCTTACTAGTATAGAAAAATGCACTCCGCTTTGGCGGACCTACACACATTCGATATTAGTCTTGATGAGTGCCATGCATTGGAAGGCTTTTAAACTTAATATTTCTTTTTGAGGGATTTTTATTAAAATGATCTCACCGGCGTTGTATCACATACAAAGCGTCTCTCAGCATACATGCATACATGCTATCATACATTTAACAAACATATATAACATATAAAACATACATGTATACATACATTTCATGCATCACATACAAAATATATATCTCATACATTTCATGCATCTCATACATAAACATATAAGATAAGGTAATATAGTTATGGCCTCCTAAAAAAAGCAAGAATTAAATAACTAATTTATTACAATTCTTTGACCCTCGAGCAAGCTTCTCAAGCCTCTCCAATGATATCATCATTTAGTGTTGCCTCCTCTTCAACTCGAAGAATTACATTTATTTAAAATAAATAAATAAATAATTAATTAATTAAAGGCACGACACGCAGGCCGTATTAAAATAAATAAATCACGACACGCAGGTCGTATTTAACTAAAAATAAATAACACCATAATCTAGGGCCATAACCATATACCTTAAAATAAAATTAATAACAATAATAATAATGATAATAATAATTTTATTATTATTGATTGTTATTAATTTAATTGGAAACCTTTTGTATTTAATTAAAATCAATTAGCATTTGAATTTGATCGTTCCCTGACGTAATTCCAAATTCAAAGGGCTTTGAATTCAAACTTGACAAAAAACAGAATTTATGTGAAGTCTAGAATTACGGGAATTCAAATCTCATTTGAATTCAATCTGATAAAATAATTTGAATTGAAGGTCAAATGAATTTGATAAATTATGGATCCTTGGCACATCTCACGGATCCATCAACAACTTGGCAATATATATGGCAACTTTGAAATCAATTGACCAGTACATGTAAAACACATAGGAAATTGAATTGGAAAAAATCAAATTGCCCAATATTTCGTGAACTAAAAAACACGTCTCTTTATTTAATCATTCACAATGTGAAACTTGCACAATGACATGTCACTGTACGACCATTATCATTGAATTAGAAAAACTGGCACATTGAATTTGCACATGTAGCCATGTACTGTACCAAATGAAAGGCCAATCAATGGTTAATTATTTAAAACTCAATTCTAGTAATGTGCACAACCATTGATTTTAATTGAAAACAAATTTTCATAAGTGATTTCAAAACTCTTTTGAATCACAAAACAATTAAACTTATTCAAAGACCAGCACGTACGGATCAAAAAAAAACATGCACAGCGATGGTACATCGGTGAATTTCGTGCATATGAAATAATATTCATTCGCAGTGACAGCGTAAATACTAAATATATATCAGCATATATATCGAACAAGAACAAACATGTGTTCACAAAATATAACATGTATTCGATTGAATCATATTCAAAAGCAATAAAACATGTTATCAAACAAGGCAAACAAGCATATAGGGATTCATGGTAATTACGACCATACGCTTTGATACCACTGTTGGGTTTTCATGAGATAATCATCTTATAAATCATATCTCAAGGCGGAAGAAAACCATTCCCATGGATCGCGCATTACAAACACGAATCACAAAAAGGCTATTGTGTTTACCTCTTGAAGCGTGCTTCTCGTTTTGGATCACTAGTGCCACGAAGGGACAGCACCTCTACTCAGTCCACGCGAGCAAATGGGCGTCGGAGCTATGCGTCATGTGCTAGCTGACGGCTACGGGGAGGCATGGTTAGCCAGACTAGGTTAGAGGGGAGAGCACTTCTATTTATAAGTTAGCAGCTCCCTTTAACCTAATTGCTTACCCTATTGGGCTTTGTACACTACAAGCCCAATTGTCCTTTAAATCAATTAAATCATATTTAATTAATTTAACTGCTCCGCATTTGCTCTATGCGTGTGACCCTATAGGCTCCCACTAAGTTGGCAATAATATTAATATTATAATAATATCAAATATTAATTATAATATTAAATATTATAAATAATGAGTGGCATCTAGCAATACATCATTACTACCCAATTAGCGAGAGTATCGGTGATCCGATTTTAGCCTTACCGCGACCAAAATTTACTGTGCAGTAAATGTCCCTTCGTCCATATGTCTTAATTGAACACAAGGCATAAGAGTGTCATCCTTGTTATATTCAATTATTTATTCCTCGATCCCCGAGAAGACGTGTAATCACAAACGGGCCCAATATCACATATTGACCCAATTCCGCGTGGCCACGCATATTTCACGTTTCACTCTATCGAGGGGCCAAAGACATTACCCCTGTTATGTAGGAGGGACGAATCCTGTCTACATCACTCACACTCCTCAACATGATTTATTGCAGGCCCAATAACTACCTTTATGATCACCCTGTTACGCGTGATGTTTGATAGCATTAAAGCCTACAACTCCTCATGTAGGAATCGTAGTGACTTCAAGTCGAAGGACTACTTCACTATGGTCGCCATAAGAATACTTATGACACTTACATAACTATTATGAAGTATTCTTATAATGGGTCATCCGGTATAAATATTACTCCTAATATTTATACCTGTGTGCCGACTTGATATCACATATCCATGACCCGTGAGATGTGGTCATCAGTCTACTCACACAATAGTCTCTATGTATTATTGTCGTCCTAATTAACAATAATACTCGACTACGGATATTTAAGAATAGAGTTCTATTATTCAATAAGGTCTCACTATTAAGTCACGCACTTAATATCTCATTGAATGAACTGTCTATTCTAAGGACTTTATTATGCTATAAACTAATAACATAATAAATGAATGCCTTATTCATATATCAAATATATGATCAAATTCATGATAACAATGATGATCTATTCAAAATAGATTGGCCACTAGGGCTTACACCAACAGTTAAGGCCCTACCAAGAGCTCCTCCATCCATGTTCATAAATGGCATGGTTGCTATAGAAGATATTTATGATGATGAGCTAATTTTGTGGATCCAAAAGTTCTTTCTTTATCCACGAAAGAATCAGGTTTTATTGGGGGTTTAGGGCTTGGTTACGGTGAAGGATTTTCTTTGACTGTGGAAGTAGAAGAACACGAGTGTTGAAGGTGGCGGGATGGACATGAAGACAAGAAAACTTTAGGGTTTCTTTTTTTTGTTTTGTTTTATATGTGGTAATTTTCTGGAAATGGTGGGGTCATTTTGAAAAATCTGTAGATGACTAGAATAACAGGTTACCTTTGGAAGATCTCAGCCATTAACTTATTAAATTATTATATCTAATAATATATGATATTTCCTCACTCATAAGGGACCTATTTGATCCCTCATGTTAGCAGCAACCGTAATTCTATAACCATTATGTCTCTCACTACATGCATTAATTGTCGAATACTAATCAGAAATGACTAAGATGTAACTTTGCTTATGCTTTTTAATGAATGAGAGTTCTGAAGAATGGTTGGACGGTTTATCTCACTCTCTCTCTCTCACTGTACATTGTACCAATTATTTTGCCCCCCCTTTAGTCCTGTTTTACTCTTGTCCCAGCAGCATTTTTTAATTTCCTTCTTTTTATTTTAATTTTTGCGTTTATTCATTTTCTCATGTGGTTCTCCTGTGCCTCGCTCCCTATCTCTCACAAAGAGAGAGACACACATATGCAAGGACCTCATCCAAAAATTGCTTCATACGTTATTTCTAAAAATAAATATTACTGCCTCCGGTTCTTATTATAAGAGGTAAATGACTATTTTTTTTTGTCCAAAATATAAGAGATATGCATATATTTTGACAAATATTAAATGCTCATTTCCAATTTTACCCTTATTTATAATAGGGTTTATATTTACGAGACAGTGCAACTTTCAATACGAGTAGGTTTGTTCATTAATTATTGAAGGGTTAAATTTGTAAATTTATATGAATATTAATTACAAATAACTTATTTCATTGTATTTTATTGATCTATGTATTTTAGGGTTTTACTTCTTATATATAAAACCAGAAGGAGTATAACAAAAAGTAGGTGACAAAGTTCTATAAGTATCTATAACCATTACATAAACTGTCCCTCACTACATGCATTAAATATTAATTGTTGAACTAGTCAGAAATGGGTACGATGTCGCTTATGCTTTTTAATGAATGAGGAGTCTGAGGAATGGTTGGACGGTTGAATGTGGATATTAATTAGAAAGGGATGTACACTAGCTATTTGTTTGTTTCGAATTAATAGAAAAGAAGATAAAAGAAAAGTAGGATACAGGACAAAATTGGAGATCAGAAAATGTGGACTTTTTTTTTTCTTTTCAAAATTCTATGCAAAAATGGTGAACATATTCCTTCATGAAACTTTAAGAACATAACATAAAATAAAATAAAAATGCTAACAAACGCTCTTACGACATTGCTTAAGAAATCAATAATAGAAGTTTTGTATGAAAAATTGTGTATTTAGCATATCAAAAAGTGTTAAACTTAGTTTTTCAATACAAGCTTTCCTTTTATGTATTCCTTAACCAATACGCATCTTAAGGGCACTCGTTAGCAAGACCGAAATAAAAATAGCGTTAGATTTTTGTAAATATAAATAAAAACATGTATCATCCGGACAAAAGTCCATTTATATTTTGAGGAATAAAAAATATATTTATATCATATATTTATTTAAAATAAGTTATAATTAACTTATTTTATAGTTAGAATATTTTAAAATAAAAATTTCTATAAAAAAATTATTAAACAATGCGCACATATTTTACCAAACGTTCGGAAAAAAAGGGAAAAGCACACTGAAAAAGTGAAAACCATTGGATAAGGCTTTAAATCTAAACCATCTTTGATTGGTTTGCTTAACAAATGAAACTCTATAAATAGATGTAATCTTTCATTCAGTCCTCAATCCACTTCTTTCAAAATGGCGAAATTTAATTTCATGATTTTCCTCTGCTTTCTCTGCTTCTTTTTAGTCAACAGCGCACCTACCAAAAGCACATATGGCTTTGACAGGTACCGATTTATTTTACAGTGGCCTAAAACTGGCACAAGGTTTAGGAAACCAAACCTCCCCAACATTTCCGTTCCCAACAACATGTTTACGATTCATGGCTTTGGCTTGAGAATACTAAGGAAAAAGAAAAAAAAATCATCTTCCCTCCTTTAGTATTTTCAGGCCAAAGGCCATGAATTGTAAACATGTTGGGAACGGTAATGTTGGGGAGGTTTGGTTTCCTGAACCAAGGAGGGAAGATGATAGAAAATAATTTCTGGTTCCTGGAAAAGAAACCAAATGGTACTATTATTGGCTGGTTACAGATCTTTGTTGATTGATGCTCTTAAAAGTCGTTGGCGTGACTTTGTTAATGACGATGATTATGGTTTCTGGTTGCACGAGTGGCGAGATCATGGAAAATTTCAAGATAAGAATCCACTTGACTATTTCAATATTGCCGTCCGTTTGTACCAGGGTCATCGAATTTCAACGCTTATGCCGGCTCTTGGAACTGCATTCTTTCGAATTTTTAACTGTTTAAATATTTACTTATTTATTTTTATCTATACATATTTGCAGAAAATCCCATACTTACATGCCATTCCCCGGACGTTAGAAACCGCATTCAAGGAAACTCTATGAAAAGGCAAATATGATGTGCTGTTAAAATGTAGGAGGGGACGGAACTACCAGAAATTTACATTTTTATAAACTTTCTCACGTTTGAACAAGTGCAATTTTTGAACTCATCTCAATATGGACACCAACATAATAAAGGTTATGTTGGTGCCTCCGCACCGAGATGAGCCCGAAAATTGCACTTGTTCAAGCATGATAGGGTCTATAGAAATGTAAACTTCCAGTAGTGATCTGTTCCACCTCTACATGTTATGGGCACATCATATTTGCCTTTTCCTAGTGTCTCCTTGCATGCAGCTTCTAACGTCTAGAGATCGTAGGAATGACCAATAAGTATGGGATTTACTGCAAATATGTATAGATAAAAATAAATGAAAAGATGTAGCTTGGAATTTGCAGCATAATGTGTGAAGTGTACAAAATTTCATAATTTGTAAACATTAATGACTATATAATATGTTTTCAAAATATATCTAAATCTTAACCATGTTATATGCTTATTATTTTAAAGGTTTGGTTTCTCTAACTTAAGCTTTTATGATTATTGCGATATATAGTATAGATGATGATTCAATGAGTGAATAGATAAATTTTATATATAATAAAAAAAAGTTATTTAATGATGCCATTAAATGTATAATATATATTGTCCAACTTTCTTGTACATCTATGGTTTCGTGATAGAACTATATATGTTCATATGTTCTTGTCTAAATCAAATTTTTCTAGTATTGTCAGGAGAGAAAACTCATATATGAATTAATACAGGTCATTTAAAATATTTAATTGTTTTTAATTGTTACCTTGGTTAATTATCTAAGGCTTATTTTGTAGAAGTGTTAATCCTATCCTCTAATAGACTATGACAGTTATTCAGTTAATTAGTTAGACTTTCTATTTTGGCTTAGCTTCTAAGCTATTAGTTAGTTAGTTCTAATCTATTCAAAGAGTTTGCTCTCTGTTGCAGCTATAAATAATAGTCTGCTACTTGTAATCATTCATTTATTCCATATCAATCAATGAGAAGTATTAATTCAGTTTACACACATCTTGTTATTTTACATGGTATCATGAGCCAAAACCTGGAGATTCTTTCTTGCTGAATTCTTCAAACCTGCAGATCCTTTCTTGCTGAAATTCTTCAACAATCATGGCTAAAGGTGATGAACCACCAACCTCTCCACAATCAGAGAAAGACATCAATGATGATGCATCAGCTTCTTCAAAAGGAAAGAAGAAGAATGCCATCAATCTTGAAGGTAGCATCGACACCTTGTCTCCATTCTTTCTTCATGCCTCAGATCAACCTGGGCAATTATTTGTCAGTGAGCTTCTCAATGAGGCAAATTATGGTGAATGGGTTGCGGATATGAGTAATGCCTTATATGCCAAGAACAAGATTGGCTTCGTAGATGGTTCTATCCCCATGCCAAATGTTGACTCACCAAATTTGGCTCATTGGATGAGGTGCAACGCCATGGTCAAGGGTTGGTTAAAGAACAACATGGATAAAGAAGTAAGAGGAAGTGTGCGATATGCTACTACTGCAAGAGAGATTTGGAAGGAGCTGGAAGATAGATTTGCAAAAGGGAGTGCACCCAGGGTCTATGAGCTGCGTCGTGCAATCACTCATCTAAGACAAGAAAAGCAATCGGTCCCCTCATACTATACCAAACTCAAAGGGTTGTGGGATGAGATTCAGTCAATTGCACCATGGCCAGAATGCAAATGTGGTGGCTGTGAATGCAATGTGCAGAAACAACTTGCAGATATGAGAGAGAGGGAACATCTATATGATTTTCTCATGGGACTAGATGAAGTCTTCAACACAGTAAAGACTCAAATTCTCAGTATGGCACAGCAGGTGACTCTTGGGCATGCATACCACTTGGTTGCAGAAGATGAACAACAAAGATTGATATCTGCCATGCATAAACCAATTGGAGAGGCCTCAGCCTTTCAATCCCAAAATGATCGAAGAGGATTCAAGAAGGAGAGGCCTACTTGTGATCATTGCCAGAAGGTAGGACATGTCAAGGAGGAATGCTGGGAAATTATAGGCTATCCACAAGATTGGAAAAAGACAATTCGTGAAAGAAAGAATGGATCTTGGACCAACAAGAAGGGAGGAAACAAGGCTGCTCAGGTCAGCAATGACAGCAGTCCCATCCCAGGCTTAACATTGAAGCAGTATGAGAGACTTATACAGCATTTACAAGATGATGCAGATCATGTAGCAGAGAAGCAGAAATCTGCACCAACAGTTAATATGGCAGGTAATTCTTTCCTTAACAAGCCCTGGATAATAGACATTGGGGCAACTGAGCACATTACTTGTGATAAGAAAATGCTAACAGAAACTATTACTTGTAATCAACAATTTGTTAAGATTCCTAATGGTACAAGTGTACCAGTGAAAGGAATAGGAAAGGTTAATCTTCCAAATGGCATGCATATTGATAATGTTCTATACATTCCTGACTTTCACTGCAACTTGCTTTCAGTTAGCAAGCTCACAAAGGATTTTAATTGTGCTGTTATCTTTGAGGCTAATTCTTGTTCTATACAGGACTTACCCTTGAAGAAGCAGATTGGCACGGGTAAACACCAAGATGGTCTATACCTCCTTGAACCTATAGAGGATGGGAGAATGGCCATGAAAGTTAGGAAAGAAGTGGATGCTAGATTGTGGCATCTTAGGTTAGGACATACTTCAAATGCAAAAATAACTAGTATAGACTCTGTAAATTTCAATATCAGCAGTTTCAATAATGAACACTGTGACTCTTGTATGAGAGCCAAACAAACAAGGCTTCCTTTTCCCTTAAGTTCAATAAAGACTAGTTCTTGCTTTGAATTAATCCACTGTGATATATGGGGCAGATATGCCACTAGTTCTATTTCTGGTGCTTATTACTTTTTAACCATAGTGGATGATTTTAGTAGGGGTGTGTGGATTTATCTCATGAAGCATAAGTCTGAAATTGACCATTATCTGCAATCCTTCATATGTATGATTGAAACTCAGTTCCAAAAGAAAGTAAGAAGGGTTAGGTCTGATAATGGTCTTGAATTCACCTCTAAGAGCATGCAAAGCTTTTATGCAAAGAAAGGGATCATGATGGAACTCACTTGCACCTATACTCCACAACAAAATGGAGTTGTAGAAAGAAAACATAGGCACATTCTTGAGATAGCCAGAGCCATTAGGTTTCATGCAGGCCTTCCCATAAGATTTTGGGGAGAATGTGTTCTAACTGCTGCACACCTTATAAACAGAATTCCATCTAAAGTCATAAACAACAAAACTCCATATGAAGTTTTGTTTGGAAAGAAGCCAAGCTATGATCACCTGAGAGTTTTTGGCTGTCTAGCTTATGTTTTGAAGACTAGAAGAGAGGGAAAATTTGATGAGAGGGGGAGAGCCTGTGTTTTCTTAGGTTATCCCACTGGACAGAAAGGTTATAAGGTCTATGATACTAAAACTAGGGAAATTCTAGTATCTAGAGATGTTATATTTTGTGAGGAAGAATTCCCTTTCAGGTCAAAACAGGACAGTCATAAGGAACCTTATGATGTGCAGCATGATACTTGGGAAGACAATTCTGGAACTTCTATTATCCATCATAATGAAAGTAATCAGGAAATAGCAGTAAATGAGCAAGCATCTTAGTCAACTGATATGCTAGATCTAACTGAAACCAGTAATGAGAACATAGGAAATGAAGGGCAAAATGAACATAGGCATAGTGAAAGAGTAAGGCATTTACCTAAGCACTTAAGCGATTACAAAATTGACTTGCCTTCTTCAATTATTGCTCCTGTATCTAATTGTTTTACTAATTCTAATAATACTGTTCTCTATCCTATTTCCAATTATATATCTTATGATAAATTGTCTTCTTCACATAAAGCCTTCCTTGTTGCCATCTCTTCAAGAGATGAGCCAAAAACTTATAAACAGGCTGCCACTCATCAACATTGGAGGGATGCTATGCAAAAGGAAATTGAGGCCCTTGAGAACAATAAAACATGGACTCTGGAACAGCTCCCAGCAGGCAGAAATACAGTGGACTCAAAGTGGGTTTACAAGATAAAGTATAAGCCAAATGGAGATGTAGAGAGATATAAGGCAAGATTGGTTGCAAGAGGATTCACTCAGAAGGAAGGTGAAGATTTCCATGAGACTTTTGCACCTGTTGCCAAGCTAGTCACAATAAGGTGCTTACTGACAATTGCAGCCAAGAAGGGATGGATTGTTCACCAATTAGATGTGAACAATGCATTCTTACATGGAGATCTCAATGAAGAAATCTACATGAGTCTGCCACAAGGATATGCAAAGGAAGGAGACACTAGGGTCTGCAAGCTAAAAAAGTCTCTCTATGGCTTAAAGCAAGCCTCTAGAAACTGGTATCAAAAATTCACAGCAGCTCTCAATGCAATTGGTTTCACTCAATCAAAGGCAGATCACTCCCTATTCATCTACAAGACAAAGAAGACTTTCCTCACAGCTTTAATCTATGTAGATGATGTTATCTTAGCAGGGAACAGCTCTGAGTTTATGTCAGAAGTAAAGAGGTATCTGGATCAGACTTTCAGCATCAAAGATCTGGGAATGTTAAAGTATTTCCTAGGCATTGAGGTTGCAAGGTCACCTGAAGGCATTGTTCTAAGTCAAAGAAAATATGCTTTGGACATTCTTCATGAGACTAAAATGGAAAACAGCAGGCCAAGTAAGTTTCCCATGGAACAAAACTGCAATCTCAGATCCAATAAGGAGGATCCAGATGCTGATGCATCGAGGTATAGAAGATTGTTGGGAAAGCTACTCTACTTGACCATCACAAGGCCATACATCACATATGCTGTGAACACTCTGTGTCAGTACATGACTTCACCCAAACAAATTCACATGGATGCAGTCGAAAGAGTCCTCAGATATTTGAAAACAACTCCTGGCCAAGGAATCCTTTTATCCAGCAAAAATGATCTCAGTCTGCAGGCCTATTGTGATGCAGACTGGGGAGGGTGTCCTAACACTAGAAGATCCTGCACTGGCTACCTAATCATGCTAGGAGGAGCACCTATCAGCTGGAAAACTAAAAGGCAAACTGTTGTTGCAAGATCATCAGCCGAGGCAGAATATAGATCCATGGCGACAACTGTAAGTGAGGTAATTTGGTTGAGATGGTTGCTCAGTGAGCTGGAAGCAACACAGACTGAATCAACTGAGATGTTTTGTGACAACCAAGCTGCCCTACATATAGCCATGAATCCAGTCTATCATGAGAGAACCAAACATGTAGAAATGGATTGTTACTTTGTGAGAGAAAGGATTCAGTCAGGAGATATTAAGGCCTTAAAGATTGGAACCAAAGAACAGCTTGCAGATGTGTTTACTAAACCCTTGGGCAAGGAAAGATTTGAGACTTTACTCACCAAGTTGGGCATTCAGAACTTACATGCACCAACTTGAGGGGGAGTGTAGAAGTGTTAATCCTATCCTCTAATAGACTATGACAGTTATTCAGTTAATTAGTTAGACTTTCTGTTTTGGCTTAGCTTCTAAGCTATTAGTTAGTTAGTTCTAACTAACTCTATTCAAAGAGTTTGCTCTCTGTTGCAGCTATAAATAATAGTCTGCTACTTGTAATCATTCATTTATTCCATATCAATCAATGAGAAGTATTAATTCAGTTTACACACATCTTGTTATTTTACATATTTACACAATATTGGAGCTCCTAAACTAATTAACTTACAATGTAACTATTAACTAAAATTACAATGTGGTTTAGGTCGTTTCAAATACAATTACCACTCCTATGACCTATAATGATTCAATATATTATAGACTAAGTTCAAACCTACAAATTATGAAATGAGATACATATTTTCTTCCACAATTCATTATTTTAATGCGACTTTTGTACTTAAATATTATATTTGGCCTATTCTTCCTTTTATTCTGGTTTTCCTTTCATCTTATATGATTGTCCTTTACATTGTGAGTTCCACCAACTGCTTCTAGCTACAACCTTCCCATCACTTTTTCCAATCCCATTAGATAGTTTGCCATATGTGTTGTTCTGCCTCTTTCTCTTTTCAATAATACACACGCGGAAGATTATCAAAAATAGGAAAGAGGAAGTTCCGATCATAGTTTATATGCAATTAAGGCTTGAGTAAATAATTATAAATAGTGATATTTATTTTTTCAAAATAACCCCCCACGGTAAATCCTTGTGCTCTCTAAATTAAGAGATTTTTGGGACTCAATACGTGAAGAGTACCTATCAATAACCAATCGATTAGCGCACCTTTTATTATGGGTACAAGGCTTTGGGTAATGATGTTTGTGGTAAAATTTAAACAGACAAATAGGAACCTTTATTATGGATTGCTCATTATATAGTTGGGAAGTTGTGTGTCCCAAAAGTCTATTATGAATCCGATTCTTGTATTTGAAGTGTTGTGATCAAGTCTTGACAAGTTTCTTAACATGTGATTCATTGATGGTCCTCTGCTTGCCGTTTGGTTGTCCAAGTAAGTAATACATTAGTTTGATTTTGACTATGATATCCTGCATGCACTACAGTACTACTATAATGCCGATTATGCTACGCATTCATACTTTCCAAAATATGATTTGATTAAAATGGATCTTATTATATTGTTGTGACTTCTGATTTGTTTTCTTGATTAGTAGGTAAAATCATTGTATATGCTTCTTGGTTAATTGTAAAAGTGAATGGATCGATAAAGGAGTTATTTTAATGCTCCAACAGGGTGCAAAATGCATCCTTTACAATTAGCACACATGAAGTCCAATGCAACTCCTATAGCTTGGCTAAAGAATCAATTTTCATCCTTTAAACAGCAAGCAAATTCATGATCAATCTGTTATAATAATAGGAAGAAAGCAGTAATAAATGACAAGTAGAATAGCTACTGAGTGAGATGGTAGCAACAGGGCCGGCCCAACGTATTGTGAGGCCTAAAGCGAAATTTGATATAAGACCATTTTTAAAACTAATAATATTTTTTATTAAAAAATTATATTTTATTTAAATTTTTTTATTATGGTTGATATAAATTTTTGTTATGTGCACATGCAACAACATGTAAGATTTCCTATAACCTATTGTTTAAGGTTTTAAATTATTATTATTTTAAGCTTAAATAAAAAAAATGGATGCCTAAATTTGGACATAAGTAACTAAAAAAAATTGGAGGCCTAAAACCCTAGCTTTATTAACTTCATGCTAGGGCCGGCCCTGGGTAGCAGTGTAGTAGCAGTCTAACCAACAACAAAGAGGAGCAAATAAGAGTTTAGAACACTCATATACATACAACTAATTAAATGAAACATATCAGAATTATTATTGTTGCTGGACTTTTTCAATTGTGTCCATTGTTTTTTAGCTTCAATTAACTTTGTAACTTTCTTCACTTAATCCACATATTGTGCAAACTTCTAGTAATGTATTTCATATTAACTAACTTTGCTGATGTGCGTGGTTGATTATGGAATTTTACTAGGTGACTGATTTGGATGTCTGCTTGAATCATTAATTTATAGTTCATCATTTGATTTTTCATCACTATTCCTGAAATCATGATTCCTCCATATTTACCAGTGAGTACCTTAACCCAAGTCATTTGGCTGATAAAACCCCATACACACAAGTTTCATAAAAAAGGCATCACTCATCAGGTTTAACTTCCTAAAACCCAACCCCCTACTAGACTTTGGAAGATAACAAGTATCCCGTTTAATCAAGTGAGTCTTCGATGGTCTATGGTAATGGTATCACCCCATATGTAGTTTCTTTGCACCTGTTCAATATACTGACATACTCCTTTAGGAAGTCAAGTGTGCTCCATGTGAAAAAAGGGCCACAGGCTCCAAAGCTAAATGAACAACAACAATAATAATAAAACTGATATTTATAAATTTATAAATAATATATAATTGAAATTATAAATAACAAAAAATTTAATAATAATAATAATAATAATAATAATAATAATAACAATAATAATAATAAAAAACTTATATTTATAAATAATATATAGTTGAAATTATAAATAAAAAAAGATTTAATTAATAATTCATATTGGTAAATGTCGTGTATATTAAAAATTATATTTAATACCACAATGCCGGTACTTTACGATTCATCCTAACTGCGGAGACTATATATTAGAAACACTTAAAAAGTTAAAAACATCTAATCCTAACACAAAAAGATAGAGGCCAAAATCAAATTACCCTCCTATTTGCAGGGACTAAAAGTTCATTAAGCTTATCCCTCCAAAAATGATATTAAGATGAGTTGTAGAATATTTGATATATGATTGGCTACTGATTATTTTTATATGAAATTAATACTTAATAGATATTTAACAAGTTACGTTTTACCATAATTATCATAATATCACAACTCCCTCTCAAACAAAAATTAAAAAAATAAATAAAGAATGAATCAGGCTAGCTTCTTGAAATTGACATCTTGGTTTGCAGGTCATATTATTTAAATATAAATAATTGATACTTTATGTCATGTTAGTTTATTACATTTATATTAACTCAAATTTATACATTTAAATATCACCGATTTATACATATTTATATCATTGACTTTACTGGTTATACAAGATTTTGAAAATAGAAAAGGCAATGGTTAAAAAAATGGAAGAAACTTATCATCTGATATGAAATCATTCATATTATATAAACATTTTGGTTATATTCTATTCAAACAAGATTTTATAACATTTTTAGAATTCGATCCAATATTTTTAAGCATAAAAACTGTATCTCTCTACTTTAGCCGTAGCTCTGCCAATTACCTTCTTCGAATATGAAGTTTACCGGAGTAAAACTGACACTGGAATTGGTCTTAGAACGATATGAACCTGATTTGAAGTAGCCGTAGCTCTGCCAATTACCTTCTTCGAATATGAAGTTTACCGGAGTAAAACTGACACTGGAATTGGGTCTTAGAATGATATGAACCTGATTAGCACTTCAAACATAAATTTCTTAAATCACTTTAAGTGCACCAAATATTAAGGTATGAATCTCTATACAGGCTTGTAGACAGGATCGATGAGCAAATAACACTATCCTTGTATACTTGTTAATTTGAATCTAGTTCATCAAGGTGTAGATAAAGCAACAATTGGCCTCCACCAGCTACTCCCAAGGCACCTCCTCTCGAATCATCGGTAGCAATGCAAGTAACACTGCCATCTAGTGCCAAAGAATATTTTTTTCCAATTTTGAAAAAAGAAACATTAAGAGATATCTTGCAATATATGTAACAAGATATATCATTACCTCATATATGAATGAAATGACATAATATATTAAACTATTCAGATTACTAAAGCCAACAACTACCAGGAATTACCTAGGATAAGAAGAGTAGAAACATATTTTGCATACCAATTCTAATTAATTCTATAGTACTGTTTATAGTATTTTCAAATTGATTTGTACAACTAAATTAAGTGCCTCAAACCAACAAGGCTCAACACAATTGGTAGATAGTTGAGTTCCTAAGCATGTTAGAGATTTAGTTCATGTCATGTGTAAGGAGCTATTCACCTTGAGGACAAGGTGAAAGTTTAGGGGGGAGTATTAGATATTGTTAGTAAAGTAGTTAGTTAGTGGGTTAGGGAGATACTTAGGATAGAAATGGCATGTTACCTATAAATAAGAGGAGAGTTGAAAGAGAAGGGTATCTTAAGAATTGAGTGGAAAGGGGCCCTGGGCAATTGGGAGGTGCAGACCCTCAAAGTTCTATAGGATTGTTCTGTAATCAAGGGATTCTCCCTATTTACGTAGTAAAAGCATATCAGTTTCTATCACTCTACAAGTTAATTGAAGGTACATTTCCATCACAATTACCATGGACAACTCTAGTGCAGCTAGGAAAACAAAGTTACTAGTTAATGCTATCGCTACTGCTTCAGCATTTGTTGTAAAGTGCAAAGTGACCAGAGCATATAAGTGAGAGTGGCATACAGCAACATACCTTGGAAATGATGTAGAGTACCGAGTTTGGATCCTCTAGACATTTCCCACAAATGCACCAGTCCTTCACTTGTACTGAAGACTCCAATACCACCAGAGACACCAATACCAGTAGTCCTGCTTAGATTTATACAATTGAAAAATGTCAACTAATTGATAAATCTTCAGTGTAGAATAAGCAATAACTTAGCAGCTCTTAAATATTAAGAAAATAATATATCACCAGAAGTTCTTGGCATGCATTATTTTATATTATATCACTCAAATGATATATATTAATGCCCCATAAAATTAATTAATCTGAGATTTGTATGGCAGCTACTGCCCCCAGAAGTGAATGATAAACTATTGATTGAGGACAGGAGGAAATGAGATTTTAATCATGATCACACATCCAGTTCAAGCACTTCTTAACTCATTTTATGTCAAACATTGGAAAACAAAATGGACTGGAAAAATAGGTGGGAAGCATAACTTCCTTCTACTTCCTTGCAAGTGAAATAGTAAAGAACAATGTTAACAAAATTACGCAACACATGACAGACTAATTTAAAAATCCATTAGTCAAACTTCTCGTAGCACCTTGGCTCCAATGTACTTCCAAAAAACATGCTATTTTTCACCAAAAGAGCAAGCCTCCAAATTCTATCTGTATGTGTATCGCAATGCCTTGAAGTTGAAACATGATTATGGGAAGAATCAAGGTCAGAGGCAGTCGAGACAAGAAGCCACATAGCAACATCTCCTTTCTCTGATGGAAAAAACGAACAAGTCTCTCTTTGCTCTGAGTACCACAAATTGGTTGCTTCTAAAAGCTTATCGGCCTGGTCCTCTATGCTAGCATAGCTGAATCCTGAGCTTGTTTGCCAATGAAATAAACTTATTGGAAAGAACTCATTAA
The DNA here is from genome assembly GCA_035048595.1 of Echinosophora koreensis. Taxonomy (NCBI): domain Eukaryota; kingdom Viridiplantae; phylum Streptophyta; class Magnoliopsida; order Fabales; family Fabaceae; genus Echinosophora; species Echinosophora koreensis. The sequence continues at coordinate 1,698,877 of JAPCYP010000048.1, read as the reverse complement.
TTGGATTTTTTGAAGCAGAGAAGCTTGAAACACAATTGAGCTTTGCAATATCCCTGAGGAAAGAGTGGAAAATAATGATGACACATTAACATTAATGAATATCCAGATTAAAAATTAGATACCTTTTCAAAGTGATTACTTCTTCCTCTCCTTTCTAATATCTTAAAACTGTTAGGTTAGTTAGGAGGTTTTGTTAAATAAGAAATAAGAATGATTTGTAATAAAGGCATGAAAGTATGGGGAAAAAATCCAGCAGTAAACAGATGAAGCTACGGTTAGAAATCTCAGTTTGTTCAAGATTTACAAAAGGAAAGGGGGTGATGGATGGTAGAAGTAAACAGACATCAAGTTCCAAACAACCTGTGACCAGTATAAAATAGATAATGAAACCCAATAAGAATATTCAATGAGGACCAACATGTTACAAACTACAACTTACAAAAATTACTGCCGACCACAAAATAAAAGCAAGTGATTTGACATAACAAATATGATAGATAATTCATCTCACAGAAATGCAAAAAAAATTTTAACATGCAAGGCATGGTAGCAAGCAATTAGAGAGTAGAGACACTGTTATAAATTTGCTGTTATCATATTAAAACAAGTGGAATGATGCTTAATATAGAAACCCCTTCAGAGTAATTGAAGCCAACATACCATAAACTAAATTCCCCAAAACTATTACGGCCAACAACCAAATGTGCACACTCTGGAACCCTCTTCAACTCCACAATGCCAGGGTATATGGAGTCATCAGCTGGAATGATGAAGTCCTCTACTTTTTCACTGCCAAAAAGTGAATATAGCGGTGAAGAAGCTAAGTTTGATGTACCATAACAAAAAATATTAATTAATAAAAATGGTAAATAAATCATCAATGTTTTTAGCATTGAAGATAGATAAAATAGTACATTGTAGACCAAACAACTAGAACAAATATTACAATAACTCATCAATTGAGATATACTCAATATTTCAGTAACAGTTTGCCTAACATTCTTATGTGATTTATAAAAGACACAGCTACCTCATAATCAAATCCGACCTCTCCACTATAAATGCAAACATACATGAAATCAATGTAAGTTGATCGCTAAAAATTTAAACAAAAAATGAAATAATCTGAAAACTGAAAAGGACGCGAATGGCTCGGAGGGGAGTACAAGAGCAGATAGAGTGCAGTAGAATCACTTCCATTCCATGTCAGAATAAAAAACAGAAGAAAAAAATGACTTACGTCCATGTTGAATTCATGACCCACACTTGCAGTCTCCCACTCTCTCCAACAGAAACAAGTCGGTTAGGTTCACAAACCAATATACAATGCACAATGTCGACAGTTTCCAGTGTTGCTACAACAGAAACATAACCATGTTCTACTTGGACAATCTTCAAAGCATTCTTCTCAGAGCAGCTTATAGATGTACATGTTGAGCAATGACAACAAAATTTTCCTTCCCTGGGATGATAAGATATTTGGTTATTCTATTTAACATGGTTTCGATTTGTTACACATATCGACTCAAACCAGTAGAAATATTTAACCTGCAGCTGGGGGCTTTTATGCTGCCTAGCAAGACAATACACTGTCCATCAGGAGTCAACTGCACCCCAGATCTTTCCACTATCATCTAGTACACAATGTGATAAATTTTGACAGTGAGCAGTTATGTAGCCAAAAGATCAGTGTAAATATGGAAAAAAAAAAAGGGTTGAAAATGAACAGAAGAAAACAACTTACTTCTTTCATGAAGTTATTTTTGGGATCTGGCAACAGTATTGAGGTGTGAGCCATGACAGAAGGGCATCCTAAACTTGGTTCCTTAATTGCTACCTTGTAAGTGAAGAGTGTCCTGTACTGATCCATTGGAAGGCCGCATAAAACACAAATGTGGATTTCATCCTCTCTTGTTCTTAAAAATAATGATGACACAGGCATTGGATGTAAGTAGCATCCGACAAACTTGACATTGCCACCCAGATCATTCTTAAGCTCCTGATTCCTATGGGAAATTGGTTCTGCAATAAATTGAGCCACCTTGGCACCAGAGTGCTTATTTTCACAGGCAAATGGGGATGGATTCTGAGATGATGTTGGGTTTAGTTTGACAAGGTTGTTATCTCCACCCTGAAAAACACTATGAGTTTTAGGTGTTTCTACACGTAAACCAGCAGAATCATCTGGTTCAAATGGTTTATCAATAGAAGTGTTCATTTGAATGGTTTCTGAGGGATGCAAAGTGGCTTCAGCAGCATGCATTTCAGGAGTAACAAGTTCGAACTTGTTACATTCAGTACTCTCCACAAATGAACAATTTCCTTGGAGTGGAGCAGTATTTCGGAGCTTTCTTCTGGTGTATACAAAATTTGGTAATTGAGAAGAGGACATAATCGTTCTTTCCACTTTGCCCGCTTTAACCACAACTCCATCTTGTGTCTCTGCAAGGGTTTCCATGCTTTTTGAAATAATGATATTTGTTGTTGCACCTGAGAATGCATGACTAGTACCTAAATTTTGTTATAAAAATTGTAAGAATTGGTAATAATTGGATCAGATAAAACAACGACACATTTGAGCCTAAGCCACGGATCATTAATCTTTCATTCTCGACTTGATACCAAAATAAGCTAATAGTTGCTACAACAGTGTTGTTGTATTGACAAGCCATTGAGTTCAGTGACACAACACAAATCTCATTTCAAAATGGAGAAGAATTATATTAAAATCTACGTTTGAACCCTTCCTGACCATGCTTATCTGCATTTCATAATTTTTTTTAACCATGCCAGATATCATAACACATTATACCTTCAGTAAAATCCTGAGCAGTCGGCAGGTCCTTTTCCATAGAATTGAAACCAACATGCACTGGATTTTCTTTCAGATCAGAGCAAGCATCATTGCGTCTTTCGGAAATAATTCTATCCTTAGGAGACATGTCGTGAAGAATAGATTCAGGAATACACACATCACCATCCTGAGGGCTATCTTTACAGTCCAACTCTGAAGTATGACACATTGATGATCCTTTTGGCAAATCACAACCAGGATGCTGCTCTTTTTTGAAACTAGCTCTACCAGCTTCAGGAATATCAGAAGATAAGATTGTCTTATTGGTTTTAAGATCCTTACATTGACCATACTTAAAACTGTCAAGAACAATGGACTCCATATGTTCAGAATTAGGTGTATTTGAAGACAGATCTGTATTTGGCCCATGTATCATTTCCCTTTGTTCCCCAAATGCATCCTCAGTCACCACCATTACATCTGCAGTATAAACATATGATTCAATAAAGCACATACATACATTGACACATGAAAACAAAGGGAAGAATAAAAGGACTACATGCTATATCAAGAATCCTGGTGCCATAGATAGGTATATTTACCAGATGATGGTACATCCAAAATATATCCAAATTCATTCTGTTCTTTCATAGAGTTCACTCTTGAAGGCAACATATCTGAAGAGCTAATGGTAAAATCCTTATCCGTTGAAACGTTCCTCAGAAGAGGAACTGCTTGAGGAAGTAGAAGTGAAATCATTGACTTTGCAACATCCTGCCCAGCTGAATCAAAATCATTTTTCCCAGAGGTTGGACTTGAATTAGGCTTGAGCACTTCTTCATGTTCTGCATTTAAAAAATTTCCATTGGTGATCCCACAAGCTGTCTCACTGTAAGCATTCTTATCCAGGTTACTTGGTGCAGAATTTGCAGTATTTTCTGCAATTCATGTGTAAGTGATCTATAATCTGGAGGAAAATAGGAAAGAGAACCAGAAAAAACAAGAAACAAACTACAGATTGAAGGAGAGGAAAATGTCGAACACTGCAATATTAATATATAGAATAATAGAATAATCCTAAACATACTGATAAGTTTTGCAGATTTTTTCACAAGATGTGTCATGTGGGAACTACATTAGAGAAACAAAACACCCATGATTCCATGATGCTTGTTAGATATTGTTAGTTAAGTAGTTAGTTAGTTAATTGGTTAGTGGGTGAGTTAGGGAGATAGTTAGGAGAATGTTGCCTATGAATAATAAGGAGATTGAGAGAGGAGGTTATCTTGTGAATTATAGGAAAGGGGCCTTAGGGCATTTGGGAGATGCAGACACTCGAAGGTCTGTTGTATTCTCTGTAATCAAGGGTATTTTTCCCATTTTCTTCGTAATCTCATACCGGTTTCTATCAATTGGTATCAGAGCTGCGATCTTGGAGCTGTGGTACGTCAACAGAATGGAGATTCCAATGTTTGATGGGAGTGATGATGCTTATTGGTGGGTGCTAAACATTGAAAGGTACTTCGATGCAAGGAGGACACCTGAGGAGAAACGACTAGCAGAGGTAATGAAAGGAGGTGACGGGAAGAGCTCTAATCTGGTATCAGTGGTGGACGTTACAATATCCAGGTGCATCTTGGCTGAAATTATAGATTGCTCCATTATGGCGTTTTAAACCAGAGGGCAAGGACATTCTTCCGCCAACCGAAGAATGTGAAGAACCAAGAACTGAAATAGAGGAGCCAATAAATGAAAATAAAGCTGAAAGTTTGAGGATCAAGAACCCTCATCCAATTCGTGTTTGGGGTGAAGATGAAGACATGGAAACAGAACTAGAACCAAATATAGAGAAGGTCCCGAGAATGATACTTGAGACTGACAGGGAGCAGAAGTTGGGGGAGGAAATTGCAAAAATTGGAAGGGAGATGCCAAGATTGTCGAAGGAGAAGGGCGGTTTAGTGCCAATCGATGTACGTTGTCAGTGGTGCGTCACAGTTCTGTCACAGAAGAGGGGGACGAGTCAACGGAGCAGGAGATGGCAGAGAATAATTGGTCCGGCATAACCATTGAGCTCAACCTGGTCGCAAAGGGTCCGGACAAGAAACCGTCGAACCAGGATCCTCGAATGGCAGCGAATGACACCATAACGGTTGCAACAAGGGAAGTTTGGAGGAGATTTTTCATCCCACGAGAAGAGGGTAACGATCGCGACTGATACACTTCCAGTCAGGACAGTACCACCGCTAGAACCGCCCTTGCCGAACACCGGAGAAGTACAAACTATTGAAGAAAACACATTGTTTCTGTGCACAGGTGTCATGAAAGTGGAGGACGGAAAAGCTAGGGCAGAAGTGGAATATTCCAAAGATAGTTCACTTTTGGATCTAATGGGCCAGGCCCAATTCTATGAAAAGAGACAGTGTGTCAACAAAAGCAAGGTTAGGTGTGCATGGGTTGATCATCAGAATGCATTCAATGTTGGAGCCCTTTATCAAAGTTTTTTCAATATTGGGCCAGAACCCAAAGAAATGAGGAATGCCGAAGAGACAGAAGTGGTCCAAAAGAATCAGAAGCTAGAAATGTTGGTTCTTTCCACGGGGATTGAAGAAAAGAAACAATGGGAACCTCGATGGATGGCTACACGCGACTATGACAGCGAGGTAGTCATGCTTCGAACAATGGGACCCAGGAAAAATTATTCTTAAGAGATCATTTGCTATTCACCTTGGAGACAAGGTAAAAGATTAGGGGGGAGTATTGTTAGCTAAGTAGTTAGTTAGTTAGTTTAGTTAGTTAATTTGTTAGTGGGTGAGTTAGGAAGATAGTTAGGAGAATGTTGCCCATAAATAAGTGGGGGATTAAGAGAGGCGGGTATCTTGTGAATTGGATAGGAAAGGGGCCTTAGGGCATTTGGGAGGTGCAAACCCTCGAAGTTCTGTTGTATTCTATGAATGTTGTACATAGAAATGGTACCCAACATTAGTTGGGTAGGATTCTAAATAATTAATGTGTAGGTAGCGAATCCTCTATATTTATTATATATTTATTAATTAAGCCTATGTAAACGAGCCTCCTCTTTGTAGCTGAGACACAAGGATTCATCACACACTTCTCTTTTATCTATACTGTTAACATGGTACCAAGAGCCTAAAGAAAGGCAACCTTATTCTATGCAGACCTGGTGAAACCCACTGCCCATCGGTGAAATTTTTTTTTTACACTGTTACTGTGTTTTAACTCTGATTCCCAACCCTTTTTCTCCCTCTAATGCGTTAGTCTATCAGGCAGCCCCTTCTCCCTGTTGTTTGACATCCTTTTGGGTGACGACCCCTATCGTTAGTTGCAAGTTTCAGCCCCATCTGGCTTCTAAACACGCCTAACCTTTATTCACACCTTAGCCGCACATGCCGCTTAATGTCATATGTGAGGGCACGTTTCAATCCCACCTCCGACAACCATTTGTGGTGCAACAGTCGCCTCTACCTTTTCTGCCAGGATGTGCCCTTAAATCTTCCATCGAAGTCATATGGTGTCTCCTTCAACCGCATGAAGAATTCCAGGTACCCGTACATTCATTTTTTCATTTTGTTTTCTGACCCATGCTGGTTCTAGATCCTCAGATGTTCCCAAGAACTCATCCAAGACCCCCCTATCGTACCAGTTATGCTAGTGCCCCTTTCTCCACTAACAAATTGGATGGAACTATGATGCATGGCCGTTTAATAATAAATTTTGGCTAAATGGACAAAGACTATGTTGGCCACTTGATCGAGGAAGCTGAAACAATGCCCGCACATGATCGTTCAAGGTGGAATAAGTTTGATGCTCCGTTGTGCAACATTATCAAGTCCACTATTCATTCATCTTCAAAGCATATCCTCCATGCCCACATCACTTGTCAGTCTGTTTGGGAACAAGTCAAAGTCTTTTATACCAACGATGTCTCTTTGGAGTTTGCCAGAACCTCATGAGTATCATTGCTCCTCAGAAGTTTGAAGGTCTTATTTTTGCTTTTTGGGAAAGGCTTTGGTGACCCTGCATGATTTTAAGGAATTGTTGCCCCTAGTAGCGACACCTCCACAAGAACTTCGACAACACAATACCATTTTCTTGTTGTTGTCACTGTATAGTTTGCCTCCAGAAAACTCCACCATCTATGAACAGATTTTGGGGTCCCCCACTATCGCATCTTCGGCCACATCTTGGTCCACTTACTTTCGGATCCCAGTCTTGCCAAGCTCCAACGGTAGGTGTCAAGTCTGTCCAAGCTAACTTCTTTATCTTATGAATCATATCAACTAGAGAAACATACCCATAGTTCATTTCCCAATTGTGTTTGTAGACGAGCTAAGACTCTGTTTTCTGTAGTTCATTCTAATGTTTGGGGTCCAAGTTGTGTCCACTTTAAGGTCAAAGTATTTTGTTACTTCTATTGATGATTTCTCGCGTTGTACTTAGTTATTTTTAATGGAAAAACATTCTAAATAGTTTTGCTATATTTCAATAGTTTTTCAAAGAAAGTAAATTCAATCTAGTATTCTTATTCGTACCTTGCGTAATGATAAAGCCCGAGAATACTTATCTCAAGCCGTTTCAATATTTTATGGCAACTCGGGGTATTCTACATCAAATTTCTTGTGCTCACACCCCTCAACAAAATGGGGTTGTTGAACGCAAAAACAGACATCATATTGAAACTACTTGCACCCTCTTAATCCATGGCAATGTTCCCTTTCGATTTTGGGGTGACGTCGTTCTCACTGCTTGCTATCTTACTAATAGGATGCCTGCCTCCATTCTTGATAACCAAGTCTCTCACTCTCTTTTATTCCTTCATCGATCCCTACATTCATTAACTCCTCGCATCTTTTGGGCTACCGATTTGTTCACAATCTCCAACCGGGTATTGACAAACTCTCCGCCCAAGCCTTTAAGTGTGTCTTCCTTGGTTATACTCAGTCTCAAACAAGTTATCGATGTTATTCTCCTACTCTATGCCGCTATCTAGTGTTGGCTAATGTTACATTCTTTGAATCTGTTGCCTACTTCGAGGGTGCTTCGACTCTCGAGTCTGTCACAAATGTATTTCCTCTTCCTTCTCCACCCATCCATGTCTCCTTTATTTCACCACTGGTATCCCCGACTCTGCCTACCCCACTCATCCTTTTCAGGCGTATCAGCACTGTCAACCACTACCTCCACTAGGTGAGCATGTTCCTCCTGATGACACTCATGCCACCAATGTTGACTATTGGCTCTCCCACACCAGTTTCTCAACCTGCTCTAGCCTTGCCTCCTGAGCTTGGTCTTCCAATTGCCATAAAAAAAGGTATACACTCTACTCATAAATCCTCTCCTCACTATTTTACTTAAAGTTTTCACTACCTTTTCCCACCACATTTTGTTTGCCTTTCATTGTCTGTTGTGTCTATACCTAAGACTGCATGTGACGCTCTATCTCACCCTAGGTGGAGACAAGCTATGATTGATGAAATATGTTCCCATCAAAGCAGTGGCACTTGGGACCTTGTTCCTCTTCCATTTGGGAAATCGTTGTAGGTTGTCGGTGGATATTTATTAAAGTGGTCTGAATGGCTAGGTTGATCACCTTAAAGCCCGCTTGGTGGCGAAAGGCTATGCTTAGAATTTTTTTTTTTTTTTTTTTAGCTTAGATATGGTGACACCTTCCCCCCAATGGTTTAAATAGTATCAGTTCGCCTATTCCTCTCCATCGCTGCTATTCGTCATTGGCCACTACTTCAACTAGATATCAACAATGCATTTCTCCTCGATGATCTTATTGAAGAGGTGTATATGGAGCAACCTCTGAGATTTGTTGCTCAGAGGGAGTCTTTTGGCTTTGTTTGTTGCCTCCACAAGTCTCTATACGACTTCGAGCTTGGTTTTGTAGGTTTAACACTATTGTTCAACAATTTGGCATGATATGGAGTGAAGCAGATCACTCAGTTTTCTATTGTCATTCAGCTCTTGGATGTGTCTACTTGATTGCATGTGTCAACAACATAGTCATCATAGGGGGTGACCACGATGGGATATCACAAGTCAAACAACATCTTTGTCATCACTTCCATAAAAAGGACCTTAGAAAATTCCAATACCTTTTTCCATGACCTCCAGATCCCTCAAGTCCCTCAATTGTGTCTTTCTCAATTTTACTCGGTCTCAAAAGGGTTATCGTTGTTTCTCACCTGATCCCTACCGTTATCTCGTCTATGCTGATTAGAGCTGTCAATTCTCTCTGGTGTTTCTTGAGTACCAAATATATTGAGACAGATTGTCATCTTATTAGAGAAAAATCTTACTAGGAGACATCACGAGCTTCGTCAATTCTAATTATCGACTAGCATATGTTTTCTCTTAAGCTTTGTTTGTGAGTTATTTTTTGAAGAGGAGGGGAAGGAAATGAGAGGTTTATTAGAGACCCTTCCTTGTTTGTCTTGGAGGGAAAGGTTTTGGGGGTTTTAATAAATCCTCTATTCTCCATCTTAGCCCACTTTTTTCATTTCCCCCATTTTGGGGTCTTTTGGAAGAAAAATTAATTGAAATTACTAATTTACCCCCATTCATTTTTAAAATTTAAACTTTTTAAATAATATTACTTATGTTAATTTTTTCAAATAAGGGTAAATTTGTAAAAGCATGTCATAAACCCTCCATTTCCTTCCCCTCAGACAATATGCACTCCCAAATAAGGAGAGGGATAATACTTCCCCTTCTCCTTCCTTCCCTCGCCCTTCCTTCCCCTTTGATTCCCTCCTTTCCTTTTCCTCCAAACTTGCAAACAGGGCCTTTGAGTCTTTAAGAAGTCCTCGGATAAGCTATATAATGTAAGACATATAACCTATATGCTCCAACTTGAGGTGAGTGTGGGAATCCATGTAATTATTGTATATGTGTATTTTATGGGAATATCATATTATATCATTAGGTAGCAAATCCTCTATTTATTTTGTATTTATTACATTAAGTCCATATAAGCGAGCCTCGTTGTGTAGTTGAGACACTAATTCATCATACACTTCTCTTTTCTCTCTACTCTTAACAAGTGAACCCATACATTTAAGGTCTCTATATTCTTCATTCCATAACAAACACTTCTTATTCAATATTGCCAAGGTTATGACCACTAGCAAGCCTTTAATACCCAAATTTGAAAGGATCAAAAGCAAATTTAAATCCCAAAAAGTATAACGAAATTAATAAAGGAGTATATCCAACATCTAAGCTGAAAGTAAACCTTCATTCCATCAATAAATGAGTAAAAGGATGCAGATAATGGAAATTACTAAAAATGGAAAGCATAGTTTTTAACTGTATAAAATAATATAAGTACCTTGCACAAAGTCTAGGATATCAGGAACACAAGGATCAACGTAAGTACAGCCCTGAGGCTCTTCAGAACATGACTGTGACAGTATCTTGTCTTCTGATGTTTTCAAGAAACTAGACATTTTCAACTCTGCATCATGTACCCTATGTAGCTGCAAGTAGTTAAGAGTATTTCTTCTATAACAGAGTAAACCATAAAATTATTATTTTAACACGAATTTCTGCAAAATCATAACTAAAATATCTCAAGCAGCATGAGAAAAAATATATCACTTCTCAGTTTTGTCTTTTTATGATGGATTATATGGAATGTAAGTTTAGCATGATGCGAATGTTGCATTGGATGAGTTTGATACTAGACAAGATAGAATTAGAAATGATTGCATTAGAGAGACGGTTGGAGTAGCATTACTGTAGAAAATGGTATAATCTCACCATAGGGTTTAGGCATGTGTGGAGATGACCTATAGAATCTCTAGTAAGGAGAGTGTGAGATGGAGGATAGTCCAATCGCTAGAGGTAGGGGGACTGAGAAAAACTATAGGCAAAACCATTAAAAAGGATTTAGAGGTCAATGGTTTGTCTATAGAAATGATTTAGAATAAAACATTATGGCGTTGTTTGGTGCATGTAGCCGGCCCCACCTAGTAGGAAATGGATTGTTGTTCCAATTAGTTTTTATCAAGATCATATCAAATAGAAAATAACATGTTTCCAAATGACTAACATTCAATAGATTACATTTTATGAAGCAACATGTTTCCAATGAATAATGCTCAATATAATATTAAAATTCAAAAGGACACTTACAGGTTCTTCAGTGGACAACTTTCCACTTATTTTTGTTGTTTTGCAATTTTTAGAATAAACAATCCCAGTTGATGTTGTTGAAGGTACGGCTTCTAGTTTCTTTGTCATCAGAGATATCGACGGGAATCAAGAGTGAACCATTTTTGGATGAAATGCAATTACTGCTTTCACCAACAGTGGAAACCATATGCAAAGAGGCTGATACACCAATGTGATTATGGACCCCAATCTCTTCTGAACAGCAGTCGGGTCGTAGAACTCCCCTGACCAAGACTCTTCTCAATTCTTCCCATTTGTAGCTCTGCTTCTAACTCCCCGATGTAACTTTTTATCTTTAATTTCATATCTGCTTCTCTTCCCTGTAACACGTGGTCTTCCCATGCAAAGTAGTAAATCAGGATGTGTGCCTAGATTTGGGGAGCAATCACCATGCTCTGCTCTAGACATCCCATCACAGATGTTTGAGGATACCAAGCTACGCTCTGCTATTCCATTTATATCTGCCACCAATTCCCGAAGCAACCTCTGGATGAACGGATTTTTGAACCCAAAAAGCTGCATGCGATTTAAAACAGAATGAACTAGATTTAGCACAGTGAACAACTACTACATAAGGGATGAAGAACAACATAATATAAGGAATGAAAAACAGTAAAATAATAAAAAAGGAAAAAAGGAAAATTATGAAATTGATCATCACATAGGCTGCAACTGTTGCAAAATGTAGGTACCTAGACGCAAACCTCAAGTTCAGATCTCTTTTTATTTCTTGGGATAAAAAAAAGTTTACTGAATAGAAAAAAGAAAGCGGTACAAGTAGAGAGAAGGATGAGATATTCTTAAGAAGAAAAAACAATAAAAAATAAAACAGCAAAAATAAAGGTCACGGTACTACAAAGCTCTCCAATTCCACTGCATACTCATTAAACAAATGAACAGAGCACCAAACAGAAGTCATGAAACAACATAAATGTTTAACGCAAAAATCATGATGCATTGAAGAAATTATCAATCAAAACACATAATTCCAACATGACATATGTGGTCTGTCTCGGATATTGGATTGACAGACATCCAGTTGTCAACAGTAGCTAGATTTCTGAATTCTGATATGTTTTTTAGGCGTATACTAATAAAGGTTTGCTTATGAATTCTGCATATATCCTGGGACAAGATTAAAACATATGACTGTAAGCTACAAGAGTAATACTAATACATCAAACTGAAGGCATTGACCCTATTTCCTTCTTTCATACTTTACTATCTCTCTATTTCTAGGTATAAACGTGCACACAATCTAAAAATAGTAACTAAATTAGCAAAAATCCTCATATATATATATATATATATATATATATATATATATATCTGAAATTTGCTAACTGTAATTTTGATATGAGATATTTAAACAAGAAATTACATAATAGTAAGTTAGTGGCCATGCCACAAAATTTAGACACCTAGAGTGTAAGGAAAGAGAGATTGTTATACAAGTAAACATGTTAGCACATGATAAAGGCTATTACTTCGGTAGTCACTTAGCAAATAATAAAGGCTATTATTCCCATACAGACTTAGCACATAATCAAGGGGAAAAGAGAGTTAGTCCGAACTTTGTCTATGGCTATTTTTATTTTTTATAATGAAAGAAATATCATTAGATGAGAAGAGAAAAGTTTCAAGAGCAGGATAAGATATTCTCACAAAAAACAAAAACAAAAAACAACTAAAAACTAGGTGACAAAGCCATGCAACAAAACATGCCAAATACCTCTACATGTCTACCAAGAAACACTACGAAAAAAACCCATCCAAATTTTTACAGCTATTGTTTCTGTCCATATGTCCAGTGAAGCCAATGGTACTCATAAAAATTCCGTAATTAAAGAAAATATTTGTTAGAAAACATAAATGATCATCAAAGAGTGCAGGGGATACAGCACACTACCAGGTTACTAAGTTAATGAGAAACTTGTTTTATCATAGTCCACAAAATTTAAGTGAAAATCTATGTTTTAAATCCTAAGCTTAATTATCCACCCAACAATTGAACTAGTTTTTTATTTCAAAAACAGCAACAATATCATTTTTATTGATGATGAATGTATTGTCAACATGGTTGACTGGGGAAAAAATACAGTAAGCATACTATGGATAAAGCAACATATTAGAGCGAATAGACAATATACATTAGCAAGTCTTAGAAGGAAATTTCACCATGCTGCCACAACTGCTTATATTAAATGATAGCTTTATTTAATGCACACAAAAAGTGTTTTTATTTTTCATTTTAACAAGAAACCTAAATAAAATATAAAGAATTACAGCACAGCCGCATTTTGATTAGATGTGCTTAAATGAGCTTGAAAAATGATCAAGCTGTGTTTTGTCTAGCTTATTTCTGGAAACTTTAAGAAACTTCACTGAAAAATAAAAGAAATTTTCTGGAATTCTCCAAACAGAAATATCAATGACACCAATTTCTACCTCCAAGCCATCCATCTTAGAAGAAAGTCTCTTCCCATGCCAAATCTTCGTCCCGAGGGCAACCTTTCTTCTGAAATTCCTCCCATGCAAAGTCTGGAGTTTTCCCAGAAGATGAAATCCCATTATCAGATGAAATCTGCATCAACAGTGTGTAACTGAAATTGTCTAATAAAACTCAAAGCAAGCTGTAAATTTTCAGTATGCGGAATCAAAACATATACAAAGAACAAAGATGTCTGACTACAAACCAAAAATCTAGGGCCATTAACACCTTCATGAATTTCCAACTTATATGCAGTCCCATTATGAGCTCTAACAGCTTGATAACCAACAGGATATGGATATCGATCTTTTCCCTACAAAATATCCAATGTCAATGCATTAAAAGTTACACCAGTCAACAAAGTATGACAAATTAATACAAATATGCAGTGTTCGTGCAGGTAATTACTGCACAAATCATGGTTTCTCATGCGATGATAGTTCAGCAGCTTCATAATCCACCACACAGTAGATTTTCCTCAAACATAAATTATATTGAAGAAATTGATTCTCTTCTTTTTATTCTTTTTTCAATAAATACCACATAGTACTGCTTTTGTGATTCGTGATATCCCCTCTTAAAACGAGACAAGGATCCACAGGATGCAAAAGTCACAGTTTTCAGTTGGTGACCTTTGCAAAACTCTATCGGATAACAGCAAATCACACAACATTGTCACTGCTTAGTGCTTGGCATAAACAAGGAAGAGAGTTCCTTTTCCTACACTATGGCATTGTTAAAACTTAAAAAGCTCTCATTTACCCTCACCATTCACTATAAAGCTTTTTTTTTTTTTTTTTTTTTTTTTTTTTTTTTTACCTAAGGAGTCTTGTTGTCAACCGTGCTAGGAAAATACTATCACAGAGCACAGATAATGAAAATGACATGGCAGCAGTAGTAGTGTAGTACTTAGCTCTTGGCACCATGCATATCATTTCACCTTTCTATTATTATGTTAATTAATTTTAAATAATAATTACAAATTTAAAATCATAATAATTAAAATTAGTAAATTATTATAAAAAAAAAGGTTGGAGTTTAAAGACCTAATAAACAATCAATAGTTAAACCCACTGGTCGTGTTCTATGCTCTTTCTCTGGATAAGCAACAAGTTACAAGAGTCCTCTTTTATTTTATTTTTTTAAAAGTTAAAAGCAGTGAATTCTTCAGTTAAATTGCAAGTTGTGCATAAAGCATAATTCTATTTCAAATACTCACTGCATGATCTGTAAAATTCAAGCGACAGATAGGGCTCGAGGTTCAAGAGAATAATGCATAACAATACAAATTACTAAAATCAAAACGAACGCATCTGAATGAAAAGAGATCAATGGATGCGATTCCATATCAATTGCATATCAATTATAGAAGAGAAAGGAAAAAGGGGGAATGTTATCAAACCCTAGAGCTGGTCCAGTACTTCTTGTCCCAGGGTCCTTTGTAGAGGGAACCGATGGAGATGATTTCAAGGCCATCGGTTTTCCCTTCTGCGTCTGCTTCTGCTGGTTTCTCAGCGGGTCTACTCGTCTTCCCCATTGAAAGGAGGAGAAAGAGATTGAGCGAGGTGATAGGTAGAGAGGGTAGAGAGAGTGAAATATAGCTTTTCTAGATGGCGGGAAATGCCCTTCGGGGTTTTACGCAACAAAAAAATTAAAAAATGGAGCATATTCTTTGTTTGGTGGGAGATAAGAAGGTGAGAAGAAACAAAGAGGAGGGAAAGAGAGAAAAGAGGAAGAAAGAGATGAATTGGTTTGTTTTTTAGTTTCCTATTTCCATTTTCTATCTTTAGAAATAATTATAATAATAATAATCTGTCGTATTGTTTTTATTATTTTCTTGTTTTCAAATATTTATACAGGAAACACTGAAAACATCTTTTTATTTGTTTTTACTATTTCATGTACAAGTACAAATCTTTGAAAACAAATAATAGAATGAAAACAAAGTAGCAGTTTTGCAATTATTTTTGTGTTAATTAATGAAAAACAGTAAACTGAAAATAAATCGAACATGCCTGTGAAATTCATGTGTTTTTTAAACAAATATTCATGTGAATAATAAACACTAAACAAACATGTTTTAGAAATTGTCTAAGATTGACATTCCTAGTCAAAGCATTCCCGAGAGTGACATTCCTAGGAATGATATAAGATAACTTGAAATAAACGCCACCTAAACGATTTTTTGTATTATTTGTTACAAGGGAAAGATGTGTGGCTCTTTTTTCCCCTTTCTTTGATCCGATAGAGAATAAAAAGAATGAATGATTTTTTTGTTAAATTGACTATTATACTTGTGATAACATTAGTAATAATTTTTTACTACATTTAAATTATATATTGATTTAAAAGAATTGTTTTTTATAATAAAATTGCTTTTAAAATCAAAAAAAATATTTATTTATTTATTTAAATTGTTTTAAAATATATTTTAAACAAATATATTATCTCCTCTTTCTCTCTCCCCTATTCACGCACAACCTCTCATTTCCCGAGTCTTATTCCTTTTTCCAAAGCCTTTTAAAATGAAAAGATTAAAACAGGAGAATGGGGGTTAGTTTTAGTAACTAAGTCAATTTTCACTTAGTTACAGTAACTAGACCAATTAAATGATAAGATGACAACTTATCAACCTTACCTTAAATGGATAAAGTATCATAAATGGTTAATCTCTTACTTTTTGCCCTAAGTTACCGAACACATTGTCCTTCTTCGTCTAAGCCCTACATTCTCTTACACATAACTCCATTTCATTTTATACACTAGTGCAGGAAGCACTTTTAACAGCGGTTAAAATTGACTTGTAACATCGGTTTCAAAGGTGACGTTATTTAAACCGGCGTTACAAGTGTAACTTGTAACATCGGTTATCCAAACGCTGTTACAAGTAAATCTATAACAGCGGTTATTGAGACAACCGCCTTTACAAGTGGCGAATTGAATATCAAAGTAGCATTACAAATTAACTTGTAATAGTGGTTGGTTTTATAACTGTTGTTACAAGTTAACTTGTAACAATGGTTTTCGAAGGAACTGTTGTCATATGTGACTTGTAATGTTGGTTATATTCTTAACCACTGTTACAAGTGTTTTTCTTTTTTCTTTTTCTTTTTTAAATTTTGTTTGCTTTTAGTTTACTTCACAAACATTGCACATGCTTTCAGATATATACACAGACACCAGAAATTCATACCAAATAGCATAATCAAACTATATTGCTATATATATATATATATATATATATATATACATACACACACACATACTATACCAAAATTGACTAAGCTAACTAGTTAATTAAGTCATGTCATATATATATAAATATCTTTACACTTCTACTTTTACTATTTGCACAAGCAATGCTACACGCAATCATTGCACCAAGATAAAAAAAATATGAATGTCAATGATTTGTTCATGCATATTTAATAAAATAAAAGCAAAAAGTTACAAATTAAATAAGATTTACGTACCTATCAATATTCTGTTTTCACTTGAGGGTTCGGCTAAAAGTGCAACGAGCAAAGAAAATACGACTATATGCTGCGCTGGACAAAGTAGGAGCAACTGTCAATCGTCATTCCTGAGAAGTGGTGCTATATATACCTCAGCGTGGCTAATAGATACTACGAATTGCAAGTATCTGGTGATGGCATCACCAATGGCATCACCAGTTATGTAGAAATCACCCTGAATGAGGGTGGGGTCTAAGAATGCATAACTAGACGGGATGCCCCTTGTTATAGTAAGGCAATGCATATACCTAAGAAATTAAATAGTTAGTCAATGTTAATTATGTAATATATTGAAATAAATAAATTATATTGAAATATAGGTACGTACGTGCACCAGACACTGACCATATTGGCTATCCATACTCGATCATGGAGTACGTCACCCACACGCCCCCCACCCCGGGGAGTTATAAAAACCAGGAAACAAGTCAGTTACAGTGTTGTCATGTTCCAAAGGAATATCAAAGTCGTCGTGTTGGTACACCACCGGCCATGCAACCAGACGAGCTATCGGCGAGATACTACTCGTTCTCGGATTCGACGGAGCTGCGTAGTCCTAAACAAACAATATAAAGCATTATGAATAAAGGGTAAATATTATCCTAAACAATATAAAAACATAAGTAATAATTAAATGATTATGAATACCTGGGCTGAAAAAGACTTCCCTCTCTGCTGCGACGAATTTAATGGACCACCAACTTTGTTATTATCCTAAACAATTAACAAAGATAAAGCATTAGTAAATATTGTCAAGTCATTTCAATTGTAAAGAGAGAAAGACATAATTAATATAATGAATATGAATACCTTCGGCTCCACCAGCACCACCAGCTCGTCATCGTCCCGCTCCTCATCATCATCAACCAACACATGTTGACCTGGGCAGCTCCCTTTTGTACTCACATGTGAAGGTTGGACAGTTGGGTTTCCTTTGGTTTAATTAGATGATATAAGAGTCCGGAGAGCCCCTGAGTGAAGTTGACACAGGCAAACACAAGAAGGGGGGTTGAATTGTGTTTGTTAATATTTTTCGAAAACAACCTTTTCAAAAATGATTTTCTCACACAAAGATAAAGAGGCAGAATAAAGCACACAGAAAAACAGTCTTTTGAAAGAATAACAAATTCAAGTTCAAATCCCCACAGTTAGTATAAACACGTAAAACCAAGAGATAAGGGATTAGAAGATTCACACAAGATGTTTTATCCTGGTTCACTCTCTTCCAACCAAGAGCTACGTCCAGTCCCTTCTACTTGAAGGATTTCTCCACTATTTTCCAAATAGATTACAGCAAGTATTCAACACCTCTCCAGGCTCACAAGTATTTCTTTCTTACCAAGCCTCTTCAGGCTCTACCTCTAATAAAGAGTTTTTGATTTCTTTGATCTTCTAACTCACTATGTGTGAGAATGTGAAAGTTTAAGATCAGATGAATATTATAGCAGTATTCAAACTATGATATTACAGACTTTTGCTTTTTGAATGAATAAGAGAATATTTGCTCGCAAGAGATTTCTTGAGATTTCTTTGTATGCGCAAAAGTTCTTTCTTCAAAAGCCTTAGTCTTCTATTTATAGGGTCCTTGATCTTCTCTTCAGAATCATCAACGGTTGTATTTGAAATTTTCCGTTTAGTGATAGAATCAACCAAGTAAATATCCGTTGTGACTCAGCTTGCTCGTGGCCTTTGTACTATGTGACAAATTCTTGCATGTAATGGCACACCTCTGAGCAAAAGCAACTTGAAAAACAGTTTTTGCCTTCCTTGTACAAGTTCCAGCTATTTCAGCGTAAAAGGTGACAGGGTACACAACGTTTTGCATTGTACTATTCTGCTTTTTGCAATTCCTTATTTGTACTATGTCTCTCTCATTGAAACAAGGCAATAAAAACCGTTAATAGAAAATGAAAAGAACCATTATAAATGAGATGAATATCAATCATATGAAATAAAATCGCTTTGGATCAGATTGATATAAATGCTTAAAATTCTTCGTCCAGCAAAAACAATAGTAAAGGCAAGTTAAGAAAAAAGAGTTTTAAGGCTCCGTCCACTGACGTGGCAACCAAAACTTCGTCTACATAAAACATCGGTCTTGCCAGTACTTGAGACATTTAAAATCTCCGTCCAGTGACGTGGCAATAGAAAACTAAGGTTATTATTTGAGAGAAGCTCACGTCTACATGAAAAGAAATTCTCCGTCCACTAGAAACATTCAAGCGCTCGTCCACTGACGTGGCACTTGAGTTTAAAGGGAGATCCTTGATAGAGTGGACTCGACCACTCTTTCAATATAAAATATATGGACGCGGATTTGCAAAGAAAATAGACTTAACATTTTAACTTATAAGAACAGAGATTCTTTAAGACTAACGGCACTAGTTAGATTCAAAGCTTTAACACTTTGCTACACAAATTTAATTCTCATTGTTAACATCAAAACCTAGAGATTATTTAATCCAAATTATTTTGGTTCCAACACTGAGTCCTTTAAAAGTGACCGGATAACATCCTCTCAAATCTTCTCCGCAAGTGGCTGCTCCCGTTCGCCCATGGTTCGCTTATGTGAACGTGATCCATGGAATTGCCGAATGCCCACTTGCCCTCCAACACCAATAATTCGGCCAGGGTGGTCATCTTTGTCTAAGGTAGCGGCCAGGATATCCCGACGACCCTGTGGAATGAACGATCCTTGCGAGCTTTGTTCCTTCAGCGAAGCCTACAAAGGCGAAATTCAAAAAAATGTGTAAGATACCTAAAAGTTTGTTACAGAGTACAAGTAGAATTAAATATTAATTACTTACAATCTTTTCAGCAACAACGCGTGTAGGCTCAGATTTAATAACCCCCGACTTTGTCTTTCGACCTTCA
Organism: Echinosophora koreensis; assembly: GCA_035048595.1. Lineage (NCBI taxonomy): Eukaryota > Viridiplantae > Streptophyta > Magnoliopsida > Fabales > Fabaceae > Echinosophora > Echinosophora koreensis. The sequence goes on along the minus strand of JAPCYP010000048.1, from coordinate 1,679,004 downwards.
ATCCATGTATCCTCGCGTGGGGGTGGAGATGGAGGATCAATAACTATATCATCATCTCCTGCTTCTTCTCGCCTCTTCTTCAAATTCGCCTCCATTATATTATGCCAAACCAGTTTATAGCCACCACTAGACATTTGGTGTTTGTGGACATTTTTTTTGGATCTCCTGCGCCTTTTCCCTTTTCTCATGTTACAAATAGCAAGTAGTCAATTCAGTTAAATAAAAGAATTTAGGTTGGCCTATTATAAAAAAAAAATTAACTTCAACTAACTAGATAGGCAGGCGAGCGTCGGATCGCCGCAAACTGGTCCCACGTATCTCGATCAAGGAAAGGGTAATCTTCAATAGGAGACTTCGGCCTTATTTCCAAAGATGTACTTACTAGACAGCCCGTCCAAAGTTTAGCAGCATGTGGAAGAACTTTCTTCTTCATAGCTGCAGTATTTGGCATATCAAAATGGACCTACATTACAGAACAAAATAGAGAAATTGGTGTATGGTAATATGCTTAAATACAATAGATACAAACGAAAAGGTTAAAAGTTACTTTACCATGAGTGACTCCCAAATCTAATTTTTCTCGTTCTCCAGTACTTTAGTCCATTCCTCAATCAATATGCTAGCATGGCTTTTAGCTTGCACAGCCAAGAAACTAGAAAAATCCTTAGCATGCAGGCCAATAGCCTCCTCATAACTATCAAACTCAATCTGTCACTTCATATTATTAGGAAGGCGGGTGGTCAATTTTTTCATGGTGGTGCATGATCTACCCCTCTTTTTGGAAGAGGTACTAGTTGCACCGCCCTGTGAAGGAGGCATACCAGCCGACGAGTGACTCCCAGCACTGCCCTGTGAATCAGCCATATATATATGTATGCCTGTTTAGACAAAAAATAATAAATTAGGTGTAAACAAATTAAAATTTCAAATAAGTGTTTTGAAATACAAAAGAGTTTTGAAATAAATTTGAGGCGAGCAGCAAGAACAGAACACCCAGAACAGTAGGCAAAGAACAGGACACCCAGAATAGTATGCAAAGAAGCAAAACAGACCATGAACCTACCATGTACAAAATCCCTAGTACAAAATCAACTCTATCCCTAGTACAAAATCACAATTAATATCCAATATAATCACCAACACTGGTTATCAATGGCATCATTTAGTCAAAACTCAATACTAGGTTTAGTTATCATTCAGTCAGAACTCAATCTTAGGTTTAGATATCAAGTATGCCAAACTGGTTCATCAAACCTTACATCAAACATATCAAGAAACTGAATGGCATCAAGTACAACTGTAATGCATGATACAATATAATATAACCATATATAAATTAGAGAAAACAACTATGGCAATTAACGCACATACCAAAATGGATCAACTCAAGTCAATTTTAGATCAAGGCATCACCTATCTCAACAAAATTTATTGCTACCAAATTTAGATGTCAATTAAAAAAAATGAAAAGAGCACTAAAGCTTACACACAGAGCTCCCTTTTCTTTCAAATTATGCAGCCAAACTTTTTAAAATTAAAACCACCGCCCATTAAGTAAAAGATATATATATATATATATTGGTCTAATATACTTTCTATTGTATCAAATGAACTCATTTTAACTTTTTTTTATATAAAAAAAATTTTAAAATAGGAAGAAACTAGAACAAGTAACAGAACCACCACAAGAAGCTTTCGTCTAGAGTACCACAGTGCAAATCTTCCATGTATATTAAGTATATTAAATATATTGCTAGACTCATATTCTTTTGTTTCTGAATGATATAGCAGAGAAAATATGAAAAAAAAAAAACCAGAAAGGTTTCGCCAACAAAAGAATCACCTAAAATACAAATAAAACCCTCACCTTAGGTTAAAGAACGAAGGAGCTTACCGGAGCCGTAACAGAAATGAGGGAACCAAAAGAGCTTGATAGCCTCGGCTGTGTAGGAACTACAATCCTTCTCAACCCAAAAATGAGGGATTGCCTCGATAGTTTCAACAAAACCAAAAAATGTTTGAGGGAAATGGAAGAAATTAATGGGAAATACGAGAAAGACAGAATACAGAAATGGTTAGGGCATTACTTACGCCAAGATTGAGAAAGAGAAGAGAACGGTGGCAGAGGCGACGGTGACTTTGTAGAGAAGAGGGAAGAAAAGGTTGCAACAGAGATGAAGTGGTTAGGGCGCGGGAGTGAGCTATGAGCTATTGTTTGTGAGAGTTATGTTAACGTTACAAAGATATGTAACATCGATTGCTTTGACAACCACTGTTACATGTCACTTGTAACGTCGGTTGTGTAACAACAGAGATGAAGTGGTTAGGGCGCGGGAGTGAGCTATGAGCTATTGTTTGTGAGAGTTATGTTAACGTTACAAAGATATGTAACATCGATTGCTTGGACAACCACTGTTACATGTCACTTGTAACGTCGGTTGTGTAACAACAGTTGTTACAAGTTTTCCCTCCAACCCAATTTTTTAATCTTATCCCACTTGTAACGTCGGTTGTGTCAAAACCGTTGTTACAAGTAACTTCTAACATCGGTTATCATACAAACGTCATTACAAGTATTTTAAATAAGCCAATTATTTACAATACTGCCACTGCTTCTTTTGTAACATCGGTTTCTATCTAACCGCTGTTACATCTAGTCGTTAAAGGCATATTTTCCACTAGTGATATTAAATTTTCTTCTCTCTCCCTTGCGATATGCGCATTGATAGTGTAAATCCACAAGTATACGGTTTCATCGTCAACTAATAAAAATATTGAATCCACAGGGACCGTGATTATGAACACCAATTAATTATTAAATCAATTAAACTAAACAAGAAAACATTGATTTTTGAAATTAGAACCAGGTAACAAATTAAATTTAAAGGAGCAATTAAACAAAATCAAGAATGAAATTAGAAGGGAAAATCAAGTTGGGTTTTTCAAATTAAAGAGGAATTTACAGGAATTAGGTTACCAGCAAGACCGTTCATGCCATTAAATTGACTTCCCCTATATTAATTTATCAAAAATACTTTGAAGGTGAATTTATCCAAAAATATTTAATGTTCCCTCTCAAGATACAAAAACCGTGTCCAACTAAACCGATTCCTACTCTTGTGGTAATCATATTTAAATTAGACTCATTATGAATTATGACAATTCAATTATCCCTCAAAGGACCGCTTCTAACTCTCGAGATTTAAGTCCTAAGTTCAATCCCTATAGATCCAATACATAATTTCACATCTCGGTTCGTCCCTAGATATCTATGACATGCAAATAAGTGCGCACCAAATTCAAAAGTAATTAAAACAATAGGAATCAAATCAAAAGCATATGAAAAAAAATAAAGGGAAATTACCAATTTATAACATGAAACAAGTTCTGGGCATAACCCAAATTCCTAGAAATAAGAGGAACTACTAAAGCATTGCCATAATCATGGCAATCTTGAACAAACGAAACATAAAAAATCAAAGAGAGAAGATGAGAAGAAGTTGGAAAAGAAGAGAAATCTTGATCTAAAGCCAAAACCTTCAATGTACCGGCCAAGGACTCCTAATTTCGAGCCTAAACCACCTATTTATAGATTAGGTTAAGAGTGGGTCAAAGCCCATTACAAAAGAGTTCAGAAAAGATAACAAAATTATGTTTCTGCCTCGTTACGGCCGTGAAGCATTTCATGCCCAGGCCGTGACAGCTCCTTGTTATTGAAATTCTGTTTTTGACTTGCTGTTTGGATTCTTCTTTTTCTTCAGTTTTATGCGATCATGGCCATGAAGCCTTTCATGCCCAGGCCGTGACTGCTCCAACTTTGCATCTTTTCACTCCTTTTAAGCTCCATCTTTATGCAAACTCCAAAACAACTCGACGTAAGCATTTTATCATTAATTCCTGCAAAAACATACCACAACACCGCCTTATCCATTCCAAAAGAAAAACTAACAAATTACTAAACAAAAATGCATAATCTACCATGAAAATACATGCAAAATGAAATAGGAATATGAGGTGAAATCACGCTCATCAAACTACCCCAAGCTTAAGACTTTGCTTGTCCTCAAGCAATCACCAAGGCCAGACAAGATAATCAACCAAAGCATAAACAATGAATTAAGAACCTGAGAACAAATCCAAGCAATAGGCACGTCCAAATAAATAACCAAGAGATAATCAATTTCAAGTCCAATTAGAAGTTTAGGTTCCCTAAATTCATGTCTCTCACTAATTTAGGGCACTCTCCTCACCTTACTCAAGTGTTTAAGGGAATATGACAATCTGCTCAATTTCCTCAAAGAAAGTACCCTACCATAAACTTGACTATTAACCAAAATCTCTACTTTATTAATGAAAACACATAAGAATCAAGAGGTCTTTCATTTAGGTTGTAATAGGACCATGGGATTAATCGTTAGGTGTGGAACTAAGGAATGGAAATTCAAGAAGGCTAAGACAAATATCAAATAAAGCATAAGCATGACAACCTTCTAAAATGCTTTTTTGGGCTTTTCTATCCTCTTTTCCACCTTTCTTTTTTTTTTTTCCCTTTTTTTTCCATTTTATTTCTCACTTTATTTTTATCATTCCCTTTCCATGTTTTTTTTCACTTTTCTTTTTTTGTTTATTTTTCAAACTTTTTCAGCAAATTGGAGAAGAGGGGATTTTCAACTCAAGAGAAATTTGTCTTTCTTTTTCATCCCATAATTTTTTAAACTACCTTCTTGTCCTTTTGCAATACTTTAAAAGGTGTCATATCATGCATCATTTATAAAAAACAATCAAGGTACAAAGAAAATCATTTTATTTTAGTAGTCTCAAAATTGGGCAACTAAGGGGGTAGCATTTAAACATTCAAAACTCATAAGGCTAGAAAAATACCTAGTGCCTCGATCATTTCCAATTATGTTCTAAAAAATTTCTAAGTTTCAAAATGGTTTCAAGTCAAGTTCTAGAGGATACAATCCAAGAGGAAGAAACACTCAATCACAAAGAATAAGGCCAATTTAGTAAGTACCTCTTTAAGGCTCAAAATCTATTTACTAGTTTAAAATCAATGAGAAACACATAGTCAAGGAACCACATGCTAATTGACAACCATCAATAGATCATCTTAACAATTTTTTTTTTTTGCCTATCATAAGAATACAAAAATTGGGTTCAAAATTCACTGTCTTAATTCATATTGGCACAAAGTTCTCACAATAGGATGCAAATTCAAAGCAAGGGGCAATCTAATGATATGATCATGAAAAACTAAGTCTAAATGAATGCAACATGAAAAATGCAATTTGCAAAAATAATACCCACACCCCAAGCTTAAGAACTTACATTGCCCCCAATGTAAATAATCAAGTTCCGCGGGGTGGGGGGGGGATGGAACAACGCACTGTGGCAGAGGTGGGTGCTGGCTCATATGCCAGTCATAGAGCTGCTGGAGCAAAATCCACTGCTGGGCTTGCTCCTCCATGATGCACTTCTGGTTCGCTAAGATGGTATCCAAAGAAGATGAGAACCGTGCATATGGATCTTTAGATGTACTGCAAAAGATGAGGTAAGGCGTCCAGATGGCCTTGCCGACGGTGGCGGGCGAAGTGGCCTCTAGATTTTAACAGGCTCAGGGTTCTCTCCCACTGACACTCGCCCATTGGCAAAAAATTTATATCTAAGAGTGTGGGGTTAGGGAGAGGAATTGGGCGTTTGCACCCTGGGTGGACCAAGCAAAAACCAATAGATGTCATCCTCCTGGACAATCATCCCCCTAGATTCACAAGCAACTAAAGTTATACGAGAGCACCCTGGAGCGAATCAAAGCCATCCAAATCAAATTGGAAGTGCTGGCATATGGTAGTGATTAGGCCACCTATGACTATGCTTCTACTACTGCTCTTGGCAACTTTTAGAAGGTGCCTAGCTAAATATGACCTCGTATCCACTTGCTTTCCGGGATTAACCATGGCCCAAAGGATAAGAACCTAGTCCAAGCGCAAGGATCCATCACTATCACTGTCACAACCAAAAAAAAATCGCGACGAGGACAACCATAAAAAGAATTATTAAGAAAAAGTAGAGTCGCCACCAATTTTTTTTATTTAGGATAAAAAATTGGAAAAACCCTAAAAAACGGTCTTTGGAACCAAAATGAGTTCGGAAGTCGGTTACGAGTAGGGAAGGTGTTAAGCACCCTACATCGCTCATTCTAAGAATGATACCTTAAATAAATTGCGCAAAATTAAATTATTTATTTTTACCCCAAAAAATATTTACAAGGAAGAAATTATTTATTGATACATTTTTATTTAATATTTTATGTTTTTTTCAATTCTTTTTTAAAATAGATAAATATTATTGGTAAATCTTAAATAAGGTTGAACATGGCACATAAGTCCATAGGGCAACCTCGAAGCTAAAAAATTGAACATGACACTTGTCATAGAGCAACCCATAAACATTAAATAAATTATTAATTAATTATCTACATTAGCAAATTAAAAAAAGAACACAAAAATAAAGGAAAAATTAATTTCGGTTTGACGGGATAATTAATCCCGCTCCAACGTATTCCCTGCTGCAATGGGAAACTCAGAGCTACGTAGTTCTTGTAGAAAATAATTGTTTGTTGGTTGTTTTTATTTTTTATGAAAAGGTTTTTTTTATTTTATTAAAGAAGGTTTTTTTTATATTTCATTTTTTTTTTAAAAAAGGAACCCTAAACGAGATAGAACATGATAGATACGTCCACAGAGCTACCTCGTACTTAAGGAATTGAGTGTGAAACATTTCACAAAGCAATCCCAACATAAATATTTTCAAGTATTACTTTTTACATCATTTTATTTATTTATTTTAACATAATCAAGTCATAAGAAAAGAAAATCAGTTTCAAAATTTTTAGTCCATTTCTTTTTGTTTATCAGACTCACTAGCTTGGGCCAAACAGCTAACCCACTAGCCCTACAATCCATTCAAATTAAGTATATAAAAATAAAAGCTACAAATAAAATGATAAAAGGAAAAAAAATAAATAAACAAAGTAATAACCTACTAACACCAAAACTTATCAGAAAGTAACGTTAGAATGAACCAAGAAAGAAATGAACAAAACCCCTTTTCCATTCACCTGCACACAGGAACGAGAAAGGGAGGCAGTGATGGTCTGGTTCACACGCGATGGTGGGGATGCCGCTATGACTGTCAGGCGGCGGCGCTGCGGAGGAGTGATGGCAGCTTCGTACTGGACCTGGATCGACGCGTCGGCGTGGTGGCTGGATTGGACCGAATGCGGTCGGATTTGGACCGAGTGCAGGCGGCGGCTTGGCTCGGGTCGGCGACGGTTTATGGGTCTCGGTGGCGGCGAGCTCGTGACCGGAACGGTGCGGAATCGGGACGGCGAGGTGAGTTCTCCCAGTGACGGTGACGCGCGATCGGTGCGATGGGGCGACGGTTCGCACAAGGATCTGGGCGGAGCGTGGCCACTCGCGGTGGTCCGATGTGAAAAGGTGGCGGCGCGCGGTGGTCGGAGATGGGTGGAGTGGCGCCGTGCACAAAGGAACAGGGACAAGACTCCTCTTTTATTTCTCTACTCTGTGTATTGTATTGGTTATTCTGCAAAATTTCACTCCTTGTTCATAACACTCTCAGAGACATTTTGAAGTTTCTTTTTTACTGCCCTCCCTCTTGTTCCCCTCTAATTTCTCTCTGATTCGTTCATTTTATAATGCTAATTCACTATGATCTTTGATCCTAAAAATATGCCAAGTCTTATCTGCAAAAATTAAGGATAAAAAATCAAGGGATTTCTATCTCTAAATCAAAATGTTGGAGGGAAAAAAAACAAACGTGGCTGCTAGGGTTTGAGGAGGAGGATGAAATGGGTTTGAGTAATGGGTTTAACTGGTTTGGCCCAATAACAAAAATAAACTCAAGTGTTTAACATTAAAATCTTTTTATTATGTTTATATTTTTTTATTTTCTTTGCATTTTTATTTTTTTGAAATTTCTAATGAAAATTAAAAGACCCGGTCAAAATGGGGTGTTCACAGTTGCCCCTCTTTACTTGTTCATTATTAGAATTCATGAAGAAAGAACGATTTTTCATGTGATAGTAGTAAGGAACTAGTAAAGAAAATGAACTCGCTTTTTGGCCGTGATTTGGAAAAAAGATTCAGCATTAAGCTTTAGAGCTTGGAAAATGACAGCGGGCCTCAGATCCCGAAAAAGAAATTAGCGGTGAGCCTCAGAGCTTGAAAAAAAAAAAAATAATTTGCAACGGGCCTCGGATCCCAAATATAAAATTAGCAGTGAGCCTCAGAGCTCGAAAAAAATAAATTTGCAATGGGCCCCAGATCCCAAATATAAAATTAGCAGTGAGCCTCAGAGCTCGAAGAATAAATTTGCAGCGGGCCTCAGATCCCAAATATATATAAAAATAAAAGTGAGCCTCAGAGCTCGAAAAAAAAAAAAAATTTGCAGCGGCCTCAGATCCTAGAAGTAACATTAACAGTGAGCCTCAGAGCTCGAAAATAAATTTGCAGTGGGACTCAGATCCCAGAAGTAAAAGCACAGTGAGCCTCAGAGCTCCAAAAAACAAAATGCAATGGGCCTCAGATCCCAGAAATAAAATTAACAGTGAGCCTCAGAGCTCGAAAATAAATTTGCAGTGGGACTCAGATCCCAGAAGTAAAAGCACAGTGAGCCTCAGAGCTCGAAAAATAAAATGCAATGGGCCTCAGATCCCAGAAATAAAATGATGGTAACTTGCTTTCTCTTTTCTCTCTCTCTCTCTCTCTCTCTCTCTCTCTCTCTCTCTCTCTTCATTTTATTATTATTTTCTTTTCTTTAACTTTGCCTCAATTAAAACTGAACCACAAGCTCCATGGAAAAACTTCGACCAATCAAACCCTTGTTTACCAACAGCTCTGACTCAGGGTCTTGTCAATTCCTTTTGATAGGGGGGCTTCTTTTTTTTTTTTTTCAAAGCGGTGGAGGCATGTAAAGTGATTGCTTCCTTCAAGACTAGGACTCGTGGAGACTTTCATTATTGCTTTTCTTTTCTCCTCATTGTACACCGTTATCTCCCGTACTGACTTTGAAATGCTGGGCTTTCTTTGGTTTGAACCATTCATTGAAGTAACCATTAGAATTATCAAATCATACTATTAAACTTAAATTTACTTAAATTGAGACATGATTTCAATGTATACGCACAATAGGAAAAATGGATGAATAAAATCCTTACCTTAATATGAGAATTTACATTGCACACAAAGAAATTGGAAAGAAAGGGGGAAATACAAGGGTGTATGGGAATTGTATGAAAAGGGATAATAGAACAGAAGAAAACCGCCTAAAAATTTGCCCCAGTATTGGTTCCTTGATCCTCTTATCTGATTCCCAACAACTGTTTGATGTCACAAATCCTGGTCTTAGCTTTTACATTTCAATGACTTTCTTTCCCCATTGTAGCCAGTCAAAAGTGTAGCAAATCTCAAACAAAATTGCCCCGGTGTAGTAAGTCATAAGCAAAATTGCCTCGGTGTAGTAAACATTAAGATATCGCTTAAGCTGTCTTTGCAGGTTTTCTGCCTAAGATTCAGTTTCTTTGTCCGAATTTTTGCTTAGGCTGCCCTTTCGGGTTTTCAACCTAACGGACTATTTTTTTTTTTTTTAGGCCCCAACTTTTGCTTAGGTTGCCTTTGCGGGTTTTCAACCTAACGGGCTTTTTTTTTTTTTTTTTTTTATGCCCTAACTTTTGCTTAGGTTGCCTTTGCGGGTTTTCGACCTAACGGGCTTCTTTTATTTATTTTTTATTTTAATGCCCTAACTTTTGCTTAGGTCGCCCTTGCGGGCTTTCAACCTAACGGGCTCTCCTCTTTTTTTATTTTTTATTTTTATTTTTTTATTTTTTTATGCCCTAACTTTTGCATAGGTTGCCTTTGCGGGTTTTCAACCTAACGGGCTTCTTTTATTTATTTTTTATTTTAATGCCCTAACTTTTGCTTAGGTCGCCCTTGCGGGTTTTCAACCTAACGGGCTCTCCTCTTTTTTTCTTTTTTCTTTTTTTTTTAATCAGGCATAGAACTTTTTCACAGCATCGGAGTTTATAGGTCTCGGTAGCTCTCGTCCATTTTCATCTGTTAGGACCAAGGCTCCGCCTGAGTATGCCTGCTTTACTATGTATGGTCCTTCATAATTGGGTGCCCATTTTCCTCGAGCATCTTCTTGATTGGGAAGTATCTTCTTTAACACCAAATCACCTGGTTGAAACTCCCTCGGACGGACTTTCTTATTAAAAGCTTTTGCCATCCTTTTCTGATATAGTTGTCCATGACAAAGAGCCATCCGTCTTTTTTCCTCAATCATGTTTAACTGATCATATCGAGCTTTCACCCATTCAGATTCTTCCAAGTTGGCTTCCATCAACACTCTTAACGAAGGGATTTCAACTTCTATGGGAGAAACAGCTTCCATTCCATACACCAACGAGAAAGGCGTTGCCCCAGTACTTGATCGTATGTTGGTACGATACGCATGCAAAGCATATGGCAACATTTCATGCCAATCTTTATAATTTACGACCATTTTAGCAACAATTTTCTTGACATTCTTGTTGGCTGCTTCTACCGCACCGTTCATTTGAGGTCTATATGGGGCAGAATTATGATGCTTAATTTTGAAGGTCTCAGATAACTTTTTTACCTCCGCCCCATTAAGATTGGCAGCATTATCTGTAATGATTCTTTCTGGTATTCCATAGCGACAGATAATATCTCTTTTCAGGAACTTAGTAAACACCTTTTGAGTTATATTGGCATATGATGCTGCTTCCACCCACTTAGTGAAGTAATCTATTGCAACCAGAATGAAGCGATGTCCGTTTGAAGCCTTGGGATTGATAGGTCCAATGACGTCTATCCCCCACATAGAAAAGGGCCAAAGGGACACCAGATTGTGCAATTGGAATGGTGGAGCTTTGATCTGATCTGCATATATTTGACATTTATGGCATCTTCGGACATGCTCCAAACAATCAGCTTCCATGGTTGACCAATAGTAACCATCTCGTAAGATCTTGCATGCCATCATATGACCATTAGCATGTGTTCCACATATCCCTTCGTGCACTTCTATCATGATAGTCCGGGCTTCACGAGCATCAACACACCTTATGAGGACCCCATCATAGTTCCTCTTATACAAAACTTCACCATCTAAGTAAAAGGACATTGATAATCTACGAATCGTCCTCTTATTCACTTCATTTGCTCCCTCTGGGTACGTTCTGCTTTGTATATATTGCTTGATGTCGTGATACCAAGGATTGCCATCGTGCTCTTCTTCTTCCACATGTGCACAGCATGTTGACTCATCTTGTACCTTCACTTGAATAGGCAGGACGGTGGTATGGAGACCCAGCTTGGTCATAGCGGCTAATGTGGCTAAAGCATCTGCAAATTGATTCTTGTCTCGAGTCAAGTGCGAGAAAGTAATCTCATCAAACTTCGCAACTAACTGAGTCAAGTATTTCTGATATGGGATAAGTTTGGGATCTTTAGTTTGCCATTCGCCGTTGACCTGATAAATGATTAGGGCTGCATCTCCAAAGACCTTTAACTGCTTTATTCCAAGATCAATCGCTGCTTGTAATCCACTCGCACATGCTTCATACTCGGCAACATTATTGGTGCATTCAAATTCAAGCTTAATGGCCACTGGGTATTGTTTTCCATCCGGAGAAACCACCACTGCTCCTATGCCAGAACCGTGCATATTAACTGCACCATCGAAATACATCTTCCACACATTCTCCTTTTCTACTTCGTCTCCCTCCAATGATAGTATCTCCCCATCAGGGAATTCAGATGTAATCGGCTGTCCACCCTTGAGAGGATTTTCAGCTAGATGATCAGCAATTGCACTTCCCTTGACGGATTTCCAAGTCATATACTTAATATCGAACTCTGATAATATCACTTGCCACTTTGAAACCCTTAAGGATATGTGGGGACTTTCAAAGATATATTTCAAAGGGTCCATTCGAGAGATTAACCAAGTGGTGTGATATAACATGTATTGCCTGAGTCTCTTGGAAGTCCACACCAGCGCACAACAAGTCTTCTCAATTGCCATGTATCGGGCTTCACAGTCATTAAACTTCTTGCTCAGATAGTAAATTGCCTGTTCTTTCTTGCCAGACTCATCATGTTGCCCCAACATTGCTCCCATTGAGGTTGGTAAGATAGTGAGATACAGTATCAAGGGACGACCTCGAGTGGGCGGCACCAACACTGGTGGGCTTGATAGGTATGACTTTATTTTGTCAAAGGCTTCCTGACATTCCTCATTCCAATTTCCTGGATTATTATTCTTTAATAGTCTGAAAATTGGCTCGCATGTGCTAGTTAAGTTAGCAATGAATCGGGCAATATAATTCAATCTCCCTAGAAAACCTCTTACTTCTCGTTCATTCTTGGGAGTCGGCATGTCTCTGATCGCCTTTGCCTTTTCTGGCTGCACCTGTATTCCTTCTCTATTAACCAAAAAACCAAGCAATTTCCCAGTTGATGCTCCAAAAACACAGTTTGTGGGATTGAGCCTCAAATTGTATTTCCTCAATCTCTCAAATAACTTCTGCAAAACCGCTACATGGCTTTCCCCCTCCTTAGACTTAGCCACTATGCAATCCACATATACCTCTATCTCTTTGTGCATCATATCATGGAATAATGCTACCATAGCACGCTGGTAAGTAGCTCCGGCATTCTTCAATCCAAAAGGCATTACTTTGTAACAAAAAGTTCCCCAAGGGGTGATGAAAGTCGTCTTTTCTTTGTCATCGACGTCCATGAGGATCTGATTGTATCCCGAATACCCATCCATGAAAGAGAACCTGTGGTTCCTTGCTGTGCTGTCTACAAGGACGTCAATATGAGGCAATGGGAAGTCATCCTTTGGACTGGCTTTATTTAGATCTCTGTAATCCACACACATTCTTACTTTCCCATCCTTCTTCGGTACCGGTACAATATTAGCTACCCACTCTGGGTGTCTCGATACTTCCACAAACCCAGCTTCTAACTGTTTAGTTACCTCTTCTTTGATCTTTAATGACATCTCTGGATGCATCCTCCTCAACCTTTGATTCTTTGCCACCATGTCCGGGTACAATGGGATTTTATGTGATGCTATTTCTGGATCCAGTCCTGGCATATCTTTGTATGACCATGCAAACACATCTAGATACTCCTTAAATAGTGTGACCATTTCTGCACGCTCTGGATTATCCACTATTTTCAACTCCTTCTTGTCTTCCTCGGTCCCCATATTAATCACTTCTATAACTTCATCATTTGAAGTGAAACCATCTTCTGAGCGCTCCATCAACTTTGTAAATTCCTCAATAGCTTCTTCTTCCTCACTAATCCCAGAATCACCTTCGTCAACAGCCGCAAGGGAATCAGTAAATGAGGTTTCAAGGTTCCTTTCGTGAGACAAACCTTCGACAGGGGTGAGGTTCCTGAAAAAAGATGTTTGCAACAATAGAAATATAGGCAAGGATATTATAAAGCGCGATTGATATAAGATAAGGGGTAGAGAAAGGAAGACACAAAAAATGCTGAAAATCATACTAATTCATTTTATTCATGTCTCAACTAAAGTAAACATCAGTTTATTCGAGATACAAAAAGATAATTACTTCATGGAAATAACATCAACAAACGGTTCAGAACGCCAATTGCCAAGGACCTCATTATCAGCAGAGAGATAAATAACAGGGTTTCTTTCTTGCTCATCTTCAAGTGCACTAATAGTGAAATGAGGGGAAGTCAACTTCTCTAGCGAGATTGCTTCAGTTGATGCTGAGAAACTATCCGTCAAGTGGGGTACATAACTAAATCCCTTCCCTTCTCCTTTCTTGCCTCCGAGAGTTAGGTACTTCATTTTTTCTGCTAGAGAAGGATTGTACCCTAGTCCATGTCTTCCATCCATTGCAGTGGCTGTAATTGGTTGAGGGATCCCTTGGAGGTTTGCCCCTAGGCCTCTTCCTTTCTGATACCCATTCCTTTCCATTATACGGACTGCCACTTCATTCACATTCTGCATTGGTAGCTCCTTCCTCTTGCTCTCTGGCTTCAGGATCTCAAAACTGCACAGGGAATCATCCTCGACTTGCTCTGCACTTTCTACGTAAGGTACCGAAACAGGCTTTGAAAGCATGATTTCCTCTTCACCACGGATGGTAATCACAGCACCATTCTGAATGTACTTCAAACATTGATGCAACGTTGATGGAACAACACCAGTTTCATGAATCCAAGGCCTTCCTAGAAGCATAGTATAAGCTGGCTGGATCTCCATGACTTGAAAGAGAACATGAAAACAACTAGGCCCTACTTCAAGGGGCAGAGTTATTTCCCCTAAGATCCCTCTTGCTGTCCCATCAAAGGCTCGCACAATCATCTCCTGGGGTGTCAAATCGGTCAAGCCTATGTTTATCTGCTCTAGAGTGGACAATGGAACCACATTCAATGCCGAGCCACCATCTATAAGCACCTTCGCAAGCACAAATCCTTTGCACCTTAGGGTAATGTGGAGTGCCTTAGGACTACCTCTAAACTTCAAAAACACCTCATCTTCCGAGAAATTGATCATGTTGACCCGCCTCACCGGATCCACCATGTTTACTACATTTTTTGGCGTGACATCAGGATTAACATAAGCTTCATTCAAACACCTTCAATAAAGCCTTACGATGCATCTCTGATGTGAGGAAGAGTGACAAAAGTGATATTCTTGCCGGTGTTTTCTTTAACTGTTCCATCACATCGTATTCACTTTGTTTCATGATCTTCAGAAACTCTTCTTCTTCTTCATTCTCCTTTCCTTTATCCACGATCTCCTTATCTTTGGCATTTTTCCTTGCTTCTTCTTCTGCAGGGTCATAGTATCGTCCACTCCTTGTGATGCCTCCAATTCTCACAACATTAGTAACTTGAGCCCTCGAAGCTTCTTCTGCCCCTCCTACTAGCTCAACCTTCTGTTCATAATTCCATGGTACAGCATGTGTATCATTATAAGCAAAAGGGGTTGGCTTTTTCACCCTTACAATCACTTTTTCTGGCGTTGGGGCATCATTCATGGGTGGTATCCGGAGCACCACTTTTTCAACCACATTAATTTCTTCAGTCGTACCTCGTCTGGCTTGGATCACCCCCAAGGTAAGCAATCCTTGGATTCGGACCTTAAAGTCCCAACAAGTTTCAATATCATGCCCTACCTGCCCATGATGATAGTCACAACTTAAATCACCATCACACTTCATTTCTTTTTCGATTGGCTTCCCCGGTGCGACAATATCATATCCTGCTTTCCTGTGCCCCTCAAAGACTTCTTGCATCGGTGTTCGCAATTCCAGGACCTTCTTGACTTTAGACCCCTTCAATTCCAAGTTATTTACCCTGTTTTCAGCATTATGGTTCGGGATTGGGTTATTAACAATGTTAGGCCCCGAATCTTCTTTGAAACCCAATCTTCCACAAGCAATCAACTTTCTTACTGCTGTCTTGAAGGCCTCACATTCTTCAATGGAATGCCCCAGGGCATCCATGTGATACTTGCAAGTCAAGTTTGGATTGTACCAGGCAGGGAAAGGTGGTTCCATAGGTCGTACAGGGTTTCCAGCGATTAAGTGACGATCGAATAGTTGTTTGAACAAATCTGCATTGGAGATAGACAGTCTTGGGAAAGGTGGCAGATTTTGAGATTGGAAACGTCCTTGATTTTGAAAATTTGGGCGAGGTCGAGGGTAGCTTGGATGGTTTTGTTGAGGTGCAGGTGGATAATGAGTATATGTTGGGCGAGTGGGGTTGTATGGCTGAGGGGTAGGGATATTATTTATTTGGTTTTGTGGCTGGGTGATGGTTGGCGAGGCCTGTTGAGGTGGGTAAAAAGGGTGTTTGGGTCTGATATGGTGCTTGGTACCTTGGGTACGAAGGGACATGGCGAGGTCCAAAGTTCTGCTGGTGTTGCACATAATTTTCTTCTGCTTCCTTCTTCTTAGGCTGGAACCCCTTCTTAGATGCACTGCCTTCCATGTCAATTGGTAACTTCCCGGCTCTGGCTAGGATTTCAATTCTTTCCCCTGCAGCAATCAAATCAGAGAAATCCCTATAAGCTGCTCCTGCCATTGCTCCGATAAAGGGGGATCCGAGGGTTCCCAAAAAGTATGAGCACATTTCGGACAACATCAGCGGTGGCTGTACCTGAGCAGCCAAACTCCTCCACCTTTGTGCATACTGTTTGAAGGATTCATCACTCTTCTTCTGCATTGTAGTCAACTGTTCACGGGTTGGAGCTACGTCCAAATTAAATTTGTATTGATCCATGAACAAGTCGGTTAATTCTGTCCACCGTGAGATCTTAGAATGATCTAACTGAAGGTACCACTCTAGTGCGATTTTGGTCAAACTTTCATGGAAAAAACCAATGAGGAACTTGTCATCCTTAGACCAGATGGCCATTTTGGTGGCATAGCTAATCAAATGGAATCGTGGGTTCCCACTTCCGTCATACTTGGAAAAATCAGGAATTTTGAAATCCTTTGGAATCACGGCATTTGTGGCAGGACAAAGTTCTTCAATCTTGAGAAGGCCATAAGCACTTGAGCCCTTGATCTCTTTTATTTGTTCTTCTACCTTCTCCATCCACTCTTCCTTCATCTTATCAGGCCCAAACTGGATTCCCCTGGATTGTTCGGGAATGGATACATGGGGTTTTTTCCCATGTGAGCCCTGCATAACCAGCAGCCTCATGATACACATTCTCGAGAGGGCGATATCCTTCCCCGATGGGGATTACTATGGGCTCTGTGTAACTTGACATTCCCTGAGTGAGACTATTGTTTATGCTTGAAAACATTGGTGTCGTTACCATGGAGAGTGCCGGTTGTACGCTTACGTGTGGGCCATCTTCATTTCCAATTCTATTTGCACCAAGCCTGCTAAGAGATTCCGTCATATCTTGTAGTATAGCCTCTAACCTTGCTTGAGTTTCAGAGATTTCTGTCACCCTTCCCCTCACTTCATCTACTTCTAAACTCAAGTTCCTTCATGTTTCAGGACTGTTGGCAGCCATTCTGGTCCGAGATCTAGTGTTGTAAACTCGGGTTTGATTGGTGTTGTCTTTCTTAGATCGCGCAATGGTTCTCAAATCCCCAGATTCGCATTTTCAGCTCTGAGTAAAAAAATCGTCAGTAACCTTTTTTTTATATTTTTTTTCATTATTATTATTTTTATTTTTATTTTTTAATAAATAAAAGAAAGATAAAAGTATGCTTCGAAAATAAAAACCCATGAATTCTTTCTTTTGCAAAGGAAAGACCACTTTTGTAGCAAGCAACTTCACCCCAACACATAACTCTAGGGGCACATCCCTCTTAGGTTAATGTGTGGTTGATGACAAATCCATGGGAACATGTGTCCCTCAATAGACAGCATCATTTACTAGCAATGCAATCATACAGGCCTACTTGTAACACACCATAAGATAGAGCGGAATTCATTGATGGACGTAAAAAGGCTTTTATTTCTTTGAAACGAAAATACAATGTCTCCCATCTAACAGAATTACATCAAAAGTTTTAAAGTCTTCCTTTTGAATACGCTAGCAAGACCCCTGCAATACTTCACGAAGCGAGCTATTTTTGGAGGGATTGTAGATCCGTCACTCATGCGAGTTTGGACTAATGCTTCCTCGAGGTGACCCACGAACTGATAGGTATGGTATTGAAAACTTCTTGAGAGGTGTTCATATCTTTTCTTCCAAGCATCTCTTTCAGTCTTCAAATCTTTTGCCACAGATTCCCAATTCTATAGCCATTCTTCCTGTTGTCTGATCTCATCCTCGTACTGTTTTTTCTCCTTTTCGAACATCCATACCCTCATCCACAATTGTTGCTCTTTTTCTTGTGCTTTTTTCAATGACTCACGCACAGTTGCAGCTGCATTCCAACCTTCATCAGAGTAGCGCTCAGTATGAGTTAAGGCTTCTTTTAGAGATCCTATGCTTTCCTCCAATATCCTGATTGTCTGGACGTGCACTTTGACTTTTGCCCCCAAGTCTTCTTTTTCTTTGAAGATTTGTGCCAGCATTTTTTCTTGATCTTCTATTCTTGCTAGTAGTCCTCGAACTTCTGATTCTTTCATATTCCACTTCTTTGCTTTCTTTGCTGGACTTGCGGCTTCATATGCATCAGCACATTCATATTTCAAATGTTCTATCCTCATGTTTAACTTCTGGACTTGGTGCTGCAGCGTGATGATGGTGATCTGGTCTGTTTCGTTCTTTTCCTCTAGCACTCCCATCTGAGCCATCATAATCTCGATCTTCTTTAACATTTCTGCTTCCGTTTGTGGATTTTCATCTTTATACGGGATTGGTTTCGAAACAACAGGGTTGCCTTTCCTTGCTTTCCTCCATGCCTCATAGTTTCTAGTATGAGAAATAATTTGTCTCCCCAACTCATTTGATCCCAGTACCCGGATGTTGCTCCAAGCGGATCTAACAACTATTGTTGTATTTTTGACAACCTCGCACTCTTGATATAAGAAAGAAATTCCACCCAACACCTTTTCGAGTGGTTCCTGTTGAGTCCATTTCAATTGTCGAATCACAAGTGCCGGAGAATATGACACGCAACCCCTTGGTCCCATCAAAGGAATATTGGAGAAATTCCCACAACTGAAGATTACTGTATTTCCTTTATACCAAGGACACATCCAGCAAAAAGCTTTCGAATCAACCTCATCAAATTCTTGCCTCCATTCATTGGATTTACGCGGCTTTATCGGAATGTGATGGAATCTCCTCAATGGGTCATCAATCCCACTAATATATTTTCGAGCATACATGTGAGTCACGATCCAAACATGCAGCATTTGTGCACAACATCGTAATTTGCCTTGTTGATTTTCATGGCACACTTGCAATGAGAGGAAAGTTTCTGCCAGAATTGCGGGAATGGGATTCACATTACATTCCTCGACCTTGTGGTAGACATCCATGGCTGCGTAATCCACCATGTCTCGTATAAAGGGGAAAAGCACCAACCCATAAATGGTTAAAGCTAACACTCGCTTGAAGATAACCCAATTCTTTTGTCGCGCCAATTCCTGGAGATAAACTTCAAGGAATCTTCGCCTCAGACCTCTGACATCTCCCTTTTCCATTTTGTCTGATGGCTTTGGTAGAAACTCCCAACAACTCTGCTATCTTCCCATCACTAACATGCTGGCCATAATAGAAATAAACACGAAGCTCCCTTGGAAGAGCTATCCTTAGCATGTAAGCATATTCTTCTACAGTCGGTGTCGTATCCAAATTCGGTAACTCGAAACATCTCAAATTCAAGTTCCAATATTGGGCCAAAGCACTCAAGCCCAAAGCATCTACAGGTATGTGTAACAAGTCCAAAATCTTTCCATACTTGCTTGCAAACTTAGAACGTACTTCTTTTGGCATCAAATGGCTGATTTCTATTAAGGGCTTCACATCATTGATTTTCACATCAACTCTAATATTCTTCTTTAGGCCAATTGCATTGCTAGAGTTAGACATTTCCATTCCTTGCTACACAGATAGTGTCTTTCCTCCACAAAAGAAAATTACCTAATACAAAAAAATGATATTATTTACAAAAAAAAGAAAAAAAAGTAAAAAGAGATGTCCTTGTAGGGTCATAAACCCAAAGGTCATGGGACGCATAAAAGCATTGCCCCCTCTTTTTATTTTATTTATTTATTATTCGTTTGTTAAACACAAAAGAAAAGGGAATAAAGAAAAATTAAAAAAAAATAAATAAAAAAATAAGTAAATAGATAGAAAAACACAAGGGAGATATGGTATGCCTCCAATTGTCTTAAGAGGTAGGGCCTAATCAAAGGTACCTATGATGGCAACTTCTAAGTCGAGCGGCTACTAAGTCAATCTTGGAGTGCAAACTTTAGGACGGGTCTAGACTTCTAAAGGTCATGGTCCCCAGATTGCCCTTGTCAAGGACCTAGTTCATGAACCTAGTCACAAGTAGGGATAAACCCTCCAGGATGACTAGTCCATGACACTAGTAACAATCTGAGTGGTGAATCAACAAATATCAGATAGGCACTAGGCCTTCAATGACAATGCTGAGGCACCGCCTAATCCTTAAGCTCCCACAAGCTCGGGTATAGAGCTGAAAGTGTGTGAAAATGAGTGTCGGTGTTGTGTGTGCTGGAGGCATACAAACCTGTACAATCCTAAAACAAAACTACTTGAACCTGCAAGACAAACACCCAACAAATATCATTGTCTTCTATCCTAATGTAAAATAATTATTAAAGCAAAAGGGATCAAATATATACAAAAAAAAAATAAAAGAAAACAAGTAAAAGGGGTAAACAATAAATACCAAAATGCGCAACTCATTATTTAGGCTTGACTCTCGAAATTTCCCCAGCGGAGTCGCCATCTGTCGCAACCAAAAAAAATCGCGACGAAGACAACCATAAAAAGAATTATTAAGAAAAAGTAGAGTCGCCACCAATTTTATTTATTTAGGATAAAAAATTGGAAAAACCCTAAAAAAACGGTCTTTGGAACCAAAATGAGTTCGGAAGTCGGTTACGAGTAGGGAAGGTGTTAAGCACCCTACATCGCTCATTCTAAGAATGATACCTTAAATAAATTGCGCAAAATTAAATTATTTATTTTTACCCCAAAAATATTTACAAGGAAGAAATTATTTATTGATACATTTTTATTTAATATTTTATGTTTTTTTCAATTCTTTTTTAAAATAGATAAATATTATTGGTAAATCTTAAATAAGGTTGAATATGGCACATAAGTCCATAGGGCAACGTCGAAGCTAAAAAATTGAACATGACACTTGTCATAAAGCAACCCATAAACATTAAATAAATTATTAATTAATTATCTACATTAGCAAATTAAAAAAAGAACACAAAAATAAAGGAAAAATTAATTTCGGCTTGACGGGATAATTAATCCCGCTCCTAAGTATTCCCTGCTGCGATGGGAAACTCAAAGCTACGTAGTTCTTGTAGAAAATAATTGTTTGTTGGTTGTTTTTTATTTTTTATGAAAAGGTTTTTCTTATTTTATTAAAGAAGGTTTTTTTTTTTATATTTCATTTTAAAAAAAAAAAAAGGAACCCCTAAACGAGATAGAACATGGCAGATACGTCCACAGAGCTACCTCGTACTTAAGGAATTGAGTGTGAAACATTTCACAAAGCAATCCCAACATAAATATTTTCAAGTATTACTTTTTACATCATTTTATTTATTTATTTTAACATAATCAAGTCATAAGAAAAGAAAATCAGTTTCAAAATTTTTAGTCCATTTCTTTTTGTTTATCAGACTCACTAGCTTGGGCCAAACAGCTAACCCACTAGCCCTACAATCCATTCAAATTAAGAATATGAAAATAAAAGCTACAAATAAAATGATAAAAGGAAAAAAAATAAATAAACAAAGTAATAACCTACTAACACCAAAACTTATCAGAAAGTAACGTTAGAATGAACCAAGAAAGAAATGAACAAAACCCCTTTTCCATTCACCTGCACACAGGAACGAGAAAGGGAGGCAGTGATGGTCTGGTTTCGCACGCGATGGTGGGGATGCCGCTATGACTGTCAGGTGGCGGCGCTGCGGAGGAGTGATGGCAGCTTCGTACTGGACCTGGATCGACGCGTCGGCGTGGTGGTTGGATTGGACCGAATGCGGTCGGATTTGGACCGAGTGCAGGCGGCGGCTTGGCTCGGGTCGGCGACGGTTTATGGGTCTCGGTGGCGGCAAACTCGTGACCGGAACCGTACGGAATCGGGACGGCGAGGTGAGTTCTCCCAGTGACGGCGACGCGCGATCGGTGCGATGGGGCGACGGTTCGCGCACGGATCTGGGCGGAGCGTGGCTCGCGGTGGTCGGATGTGAAAGGGTGGCGGCGTGCGGTGGTCGGAGATGGGTGGAGTGGCGCCGTGCACAAAGGAACAGGGACAAGACTCCTCTTTTATTTCTCTACTCTGTGTATTGTATTGGTTATTCTGCAAAATTTCACTCCTTATTCATAACACTCTCAGAGACATTTTGAAGTTTCTTTTTTACTGCCCTCCCTCTTGTTCCCCTCTAATTTCTCGCTGATTCGTTCATTTTATAATCCTAATTCACTATGATCTTTGATCCTAAAAATATGCCAAGTCTTATCTGCAAAAATTAAGGATCAAAAATCAAGGGATTTCTATCTCTAAATCAAAATGTTGGAGGAAAAAAAAACAAACGTGGCTGCTAGGGTTTGAGGAGGAGGATGAAATGGGTTTGAGTAATGGGTTTAACTGGTTTGGCCCAATAACAAAAATAAACTCAAGTGTTTAACATTAAAATCTTTTTATTATGTTTATATTTTTTTATTTTCTTTGCATTTTTTATTTTTTTGAAATTTCTAATGAAAACTAAAAGACCCGGTCAAAATGGGGTGTTCACAATCACCATGACCAAACAAGGTGTTGGCCAAAACCCTGTGGATATAACACAAGCTGGGGTTGGCAAGGGTCGTAGAATTGGCTTTCCTAGAATCAAAATTATTTCCCTCAAAACTAATTTACCTACAAAATTGATTAATATTAAAGTCAGCGGTGTTTCTCCTGCACCCCCTACAGGCAATTGGAAAATCTCATTAAATTCAGCAAGGGTCATCAGAAAATCTTCATTAAATAGCTGGAATGTTATCCGACCCTCTGTGCAATGTGGCCTTTGCAAAATTTGTGCATTAGGGAACTCAATAACTTCAAAGTAGGGCCAACGTATGCAGCGTATCGGGTGTGAGCAAACTCGCTCTACCCGACATTACCCAACATCCAATTAATGTCAGCAGTTAAGCCCAGGGTATCTACAGCTACATCATCAAGATATTTAGCCTGAACTGCCTTTCTAGCTTTTAACTCTCAAACCTCTCCCTCTTTGCATCATCTTTAAAAATTATTCCCAAGGAGTTGGTATAAGAGTGGTTACCTATAAAACTATGGCATCCCCTATTGCGAGAACTTGAAGCTTGACTGATCCTTTGACGCTTGCTCGCCATTGTTGCTTTATAACTCCTCAACAAGAGCTAAATGCCACAAAACCCCTCTTTAAAATTGAAAATTTTGAAATTTTGGGGGTTAGGGTTTTCAGAAATTAGGGCTTTTTTATTTTTCCCAAAATTAATGGGATTGGCTTGTGGGTTTTGATGTTTGATGGCTTATGTGTAGATGATGACAACCAAATGGATAGGTTGCCTTTAGAAGATCTTAGGTTGAATTATCCATACATTTTTAACCAAGTTAGATTTGTGTTTTAATTAGAAAGGAAGAAAATAAGAAAATGGATGAAAGTAAGAGATGCGTATGACGCCACAAACCAAGGTGGTTTGATAGGCCAAGTGAAGTTCGCCACAAGAATATTGGATTCTTGATAAGAACAAGGGTGGCTCAACCAAGAACCAAATAGAAACAATTCTCACAAAATGGAATTAATCCAAATTCAACATCCAAGTTGTTTATTTCATCATAGAGACTTGTTACATATAGGGAAAGTGGCTGCTAAGAGTTGGCTTACACAAAGATACCATAACACCCCTAATAAGTCACATAACTAAGCCACTCATTAGTGTAATAAATGCTTTTACTACCATTAGTGGCTGCCTAAACTTAACTCTCCTACTTAAACCAAATAAAAGTGTAACTCCCATATTTAAACAAAATAATAAAATAACTAAAAAGGAGTTACTTTAGGCATGCAAGCCAAAATATTCCCTCCTCTACAGAAGCTAAACTCGTGTAACAACATGGAAAATGGGCTTGACCACCATGCAACACTTGGTAGAATTGGATCCACTCACATAACCCATTACACTTATTGAATTGAAATAAAACAAGTAAATGAACTCTAAAATAGTGCACACCCAACATCATCATCATCATGGATCTTCTAGTTGCATAAGATAAGCCACCAACTTGGGCTCTATTTCATCTAGGCTTGAACTTGGTCTTGGCTCCATCAAAGTAGTCACCATTTTGTCTAGAACTTCTTGGGCTTTCATGATTCTTACTCTTGTCATAGGTCCACCAAGTCCTTGTAGTGCTCTTTGGTCCATGCTCTTTAGTGGGCTCACACCATCCCTTCATTCTTTAAGTGAATTTGACCTCAAATTGAAATCTTCATCACCTACATCAAAAAGAGATATATCAGTCACATTGAAAGTTGCACTAATTCCACCATACTTACCCGGAAGATCTATCTTATAAGCATTGTCATTGATCTTGGCCACCACTTGGAATGGCCCATCTCCTCTTGGTCGAAGCTTGGATTTCCTTTGTGAAGGAAACCTTTCTTTACTCATGTGCACCCAAACCCAATCTCTGGGTTCAAACACCACCTTCCTCCTTCATTTGTTGGCTTGCCTAACATGGTTTTCTGTCCTCTTTTCAATTTTACCCCTGCCATCTTTATGCTTTAAAATTGAAGAGTTATGCAATGGCAATAAATCAAGAGGAGTTAAAGGGTTAAATCCATAAACAACCTCAAAAGGAGAAAATTGAGTAGTACTATGAACAACCCTGTTATAAGCAAATTCTACATGAGGCAAACACTCCACCCAAGACTTAATGATCTTTTTAAAATCACAACCCTTAGAAGGGAATAAAGTGTCCTATTTACTACCTCAGTTTGTCCATCCGTTTGGGGATGGCAAGTAGTGGAGAAAAGAAGTTTTGTACCTAGCTTTCCCCATAATGTCCTCCAAAAGTGACTTAGGAACTTTGTGTCCCTATCATTAACAATACTTTTTGAAAGGCATGAAGCCTTACCACTTCCTTAAAGAACGAATCAGAAACATGACAAGCATAATCAATCTTTTTGCATAGTATAAAATGTGCCATTTTTTAAAATCTATCCACCGCAACAAAAATTGAATCCTTACCATTCCTTGTCCTAGGTAATCCCACAACAAATCAATCCAAGGAAAATCAGGAATATGCAAAGGAGTGAAATTACCATGAGGCATTACTTTAGATTTTGACTTTTTACATACAATGCATTATCACAAAATTTTTGTACATCATATTTCATATGGCCAATGAAATTGCTCATGCAACATGTCTAAAGTCTTTTGAACCCCAAAATGCCCCATTAGGCCCCTTTCATGCAGCTCTTTCAAAAGCAATTCTCTTATGGAACTTTAAAGCACTACATAATCTCTTTTCTTTGAACAAAAACCCTTGGTACCTAAAATATCCATTTTGGGCAGAATGCACAAATTAGCATATATATTTGAAATCTTTATCATGCTCATACAATTCTTTTATGCATTCAAGTCCAAACAATTTTATTTCAAGGGTAGAAAGTAAAGTATACCTCGTTGAAAGTGCATCCGCCACAATGTTGGCCTTACCCTTTTATGCTTGATCACACATGGAAATTTCTCAAGAAACTCCATCCACTTGGCATGTCTCTTATTCAACTTCCCTTGTCCTTTCAAGTACTTCAAGGACTCATGATCACTATGAATCACAAACTCTTTGGGCAAAAGATAATGTTGCCATGTTTAAAAAGCCCTTACCAAGGCATACAATTCATTATCATAGGTGGGATAATTAAGGGCAACACCACTTAATTTCTCACTGAAATAAGCAATTGGATGCCCTTCTTGCATCAAAACAGCTCCAACATCAACATTAAAAGCATCACATTCAATCTCAAAAGATTTAGCAAAATTAGGCAAAGCAAGTATTGGTGCATGAGTAAGTTTTTCCTTAAGCCCTTTAAATGCATACTCTTGTTTCTCCCCCATTTAAACCCAACATTTTTCTTGACAATTTCATTAAGAGGTGCAGCCAATATACTAAAGTCATTAACAAACCTCCTATAGAAACTAGCCAAACCATGAAAGCTCCTCACATTACTCACATTTTTAGGGGTTGGCCAATCTTGAATGGCCATAATTTTCTCTTTATCAACATGGACCCCTTTAGCATTTACAACAAACCCAAGGAAGACCACATGATCCGTACAAAAAGTACACTTTTCCAAATTAGCATACAACTTTTCTTTTCTTAACACATGCAAAACAACCCTTAAGTGTTCATGATGTTCATTTAGGCTTTTGCTATATATCAAGATATCATCAAAAATACACTACAACAAACTTGCCTAAAAAATCTCTTAAAACATGGTTCATAAGCCTCATGAAAGTGCTAGCTGCATTTGTTAAACTAAGAAGCATTACCAACCATTCATACAATCCATATTTAGTTTTAAAGGCAATTTCCATTCATCCTCTTCCCTTATCCTAATTTGATGGTACCCATTTTTCAAATCAATTTTAGAAAATAAACAAGCACCATGCAATTCATTAAGCAAATCATCAAGTCTAGGAATATGATGTCTATACTTAATTGTGATATTACTCACAGCCTTACAATCTGTGCACGTCCTCCAACTCCCATCCTTTTTAGGCATTAGAATGACCGGGACGACACATGGACTCAAGCTCTCTTGCAACCCATCCTTTTTGCATCAACTCCTCCACTTGCTTTTGAATTTCCTTGGTCTCTTGGGGGTCACTCCTATAGACTGGTCTATTGGGTAATGATGCACCCGGAATGAGGTCAATATGGTGCTCTATCCCCCTTAAAGGAGGTAGGCCGTGTGGCACTTCCTTTGGGAACACATCATCAAATTCCTGCAAAAGATTTTCAACACCACTAGGCAAAGAGAGTTCATTAGGAGCATTAGCATTCAAACCAAATTCTTTTCAATAAAGCATGTATATGGGTTGTCTTGAAATCAAAGCACTCTTCACCTCACTTTTTGATGCAAAATAGCTCTCTTTTCTCTCTTTTTCCTCTCTATTTTTCTCACTTTTTTTCTCTTAATTCTTTTCCACTTTTTCATCACTCTTGTTTTCACTCCCTCTTTCTTTTTCCTCTTGCTCTCTCTTTTCTCTCATCTTAAGTTGATCCTCACTAACTTCTCTTGGAGACAAAGGATTAAGAGTGACCTTTCGGTCTTGATGTACAAAAGAGAATTGTTAATGTATCCATCATGGGACTTCCTATCAAATTGCCAAGGCCTCCCAAGCAACATATGACTTGCCTTCATGGGCACCACATCACAAAGAACACTATCATGATACTTCCCAATGGAGAATAAGATCTCAACTTGCTTGTTCACAATCATTTCACCAACTTCGCTAAGCCATGAAGTCTATATGGCCGTGAGTGTGGCTTAGTCACAAGATTTAAGTTAGACACCAATCTAGTACTGGCAACATTAGCACAACTACCACCATCAATAATTAAAAAGCATACCTTCCCTTGGATCATGCATGTAGTATGGAATATATTTTCCCTTTGGCTCTCATCATGCTCCTTGGCTTGCCTCCCCAAAGTCTCCTCACAACGAACAAATCTCCTTCGGGAACTATTTCTTCCTCACTTTCTTCTTCACTAGAGGCCTCGGATTGTGTGACCACTTCTCCATTTCTTGATACCATTGTCCTTTTTGTTGGACATTGTGATACAATATGTCGATGGCCTAAGCACTTGAAACACTTCACATCACGGCTTCTAGGAGATGGTTCCATAGGCTTTTTTCCTTGAGAAATAGACACAACCTCCTTGGAAGAGGAGGTACCCTCCTTTGATTTGTCCTTCCAATTTGAAGATGAAAACTTAGAAGAAGAACAAGGAAATTTGGACTTCTTTATCTTGAGTTGTTGTTCCACTTTGATAGCTTGTTGGACCAAATCTTCTAGCTCCACATAGTTTTGAAGCTTCACTATGTCTTGAATGTCTTGATTCAAACCATATAAGAACTGAGCCATAGTAGCCTCCTTCTCTTCATTAATATTGGACCTAATCAAGGCCAGCTCCATCTCTTTGTGGTACTCATCAACACTTTTGGATCCTGGGTCAATCTTTGCAAATTGTTGTGAAAATCCCTATGGTAGTGAATTGGAACAAACCTTTTTCTCATGATTTGTTTCATTTATGCCCAAGTCTCAATAGGCTCCTCTTCATACCTTCTTCTCTCCTTTTGCAATTGATCCCACCAAACAAATGCATAGTCTTTGAATTCAAGAGCGACTACCTTCACTTTCTTCCTTTCATTGTAGTTGTTGCAATCAAACACTTGCTTCATCTTCATCTCCCACTCCAAATAGGTTTCGGGATCATTCTTCCCATGAAAGGTAGGAACTTTGATCTTGACCCTTTCAATTCTATCTTCTCTATCTGCCCTCCTTGCTCTATAGCCTCTATTTCTTCTATGTCTTTCGGTGTCACTCTTATATCCACTTCCGTGATTTGATTCTTCACAGTTTTGGAGGTTGGCAAGTTGTTCAGTGAAGTTTGCATTCATTTGTTCCATTTGCCTTGTAAGAATTTGTATTTTAGTAGTCATCCTAGCATGAAGAACCGCAGACCTTGGAGAAAGAGGTGGACTATCATCATCGGCTGCCATCACTTGAAACACACAAGATCAAAAATAACAAGAAAGTTTTTAAAATCCTCACCACACTCCCTCACGTGTGCACACAATGTGTATTTCACTCAATTAGGCTTTTTCCACACAAAATGTAATTTTCACTCTTGCCTCTTTCCACTCAATATGTTCTCTTTTAGGTCTTAGAGGAGTCAAACACCAATCCACACAATAAATACAAAATCAAGTAACAAAAATCACAAAACTTATCAAAACAAAGGAAAACAAAGGAAAGGCTAGAAAAAGGAAAGCCTTAAGAATAAAGAAAACAAGGAAGAAGGGAAACTTTTTCAAGAACATAACTTTGCCCCAAAAAGAATTTTTTTTCTTCTCTTTTCCTTAAAATATCATGTGTTGTTTTCCTTTTTTTTTTTAAAATTTGCGCAACCCTTTTTTCCCTACTTTGTTGGAAAAGAAACACAATTAGAAACTTTGTTTCTAAGGGCAAAAAGGAGATAACCACAAAATTCCCTTCAAAACAGAATCAAAATGATAATTTTTGTTGTTTTGGGTTTTTGGGTAGAAATAAAGAAAGGTAGAAGATGAAGAACAATGATGAAAATGAAGAACACAAACACAAAAATTCAACCGAACTTGAGCTTTGATGCCACTTGATGACAACCAAATGGATAAGTTGCCTTTAGAAGATCTTAGGTTGAATTATCCATAATTATCCATACATTTTTAACCAGGTCAGATTTGTGTTTTAATTAGAAAGGAAGGAAATAAGAAAATGGATGAAGGTAAGAGATGAGTATGGTGCCACAAACCAAGGTGGTTTGATAAGCCAAGTGAAGTTCGCCACAAGAATCTTGGATTCTTTATAAGAACAAGGGTGGCTCAACCAAGAACCAAAGAGAAACAATTCTCACAATATGGAATTAATCCAAATTCAACGTCCAAGTTGTTTATTTCATCATAGAGGCATGTTACATATAGGGAAAGTGGCTGCCAAGAGTTGGCTTACACAAAGATACCATAACCCCCTAATAACTCACATAACTAAGCCACTAATTGGTGTAATAAATGCTCTTACTACCATTAAGTGGCTGTCTAAACTTAACTCTCCTACTTAAACCAAATAAAAGTGTAACTCCCCTATTTAAACAAAATAATAAAGGCTAAAAATACCTTTTTGGTTCTTTATGAGACACCCCGTTGTGCCATTTATTATTTATTTAAACTTGCTCGCGCTCTTAACGTTAAACGTAACCCAAAAATACAAGATATTAAAAACTTAAATACAACACATCCACAACACATCCAACTTTGGAAAGTTAACACACTACACCATAATTATATTATACATTACACTATTTAGGGTATCCTATCAGTAGGATCCCTTACAGGTATATACTTACACAACCTGTTATAATTAGCGGAAAATAAAACGTCTCACAAGATGCACTGGCCATACTCCCTAAACTCTACCACCCGAATCCACAGCTCGTCCTGCAGCATTAGGTTCATACGGAGTTCCATCTAGATCCTCGGCAACTAGTTCCTCCATCGGGTCTTCTCATGGAATAAGATAATCACACACAAAATACAGAAATAGGGAGATAAGAAACAGTTCTATCCTCATAAGCGGAAAGGAATACATAGCATATAATATAATAACAGTCAAAGACACACATCACTCAAAATCAACAATCATCCTTACTTTACGATATCATCCTCTACCCTCAACTTATGCAATCTAACCTTTATGCTGACGTGGCCACTACCAATCCTTTCACATATCCCTCGTTGGGAATGTTAGTCAGCCATCCAAGCGACGCGTTCCTAAATCTCAGTGCACAATCTCTTCCATGGTGAGAATGCTCATGCAAAGCAATGACACTATAGCTGCACATTTTACCCGGTGCACACTCTGTCCACTCCTGAGGGTGCTCATGCAAAGCATTGACACTATAGCTGCACAACCTAATATATAAGTTGGAACAGTCTAGCGAGAACTTCGGACCTCGTGTATTCCAAACACACGGTTGTGAACAACAATGCAAACATATGAATCTCACTGACTCGCATCAATAACAACCTAGTGCCTCAAGCTTCCATCATAGCCTCAACTTGCATTCTATGTCACATCTCATCTATAAAATAATAAATTTAGGCTAGGCACCTCTAAGTCACATTCATTCTCTCAATCACATGTATATCTCCCGAACAACATATATCCTTGCCTAGATGTCAACTAAGCATAAA
This sequence comes from Echinosophora koreensis, assembly GCA_035048595.1. NCBI lineage: Eukaryota > Viridiplantae > Streptophyta > Magnoliopsida > Fabales > Fabaceae > Echinosophora > Echinosophora koreensis. Next base: position 1,648,216 of record JAPCYP010000048.1, on the reverse strand, counting down.
TCAAACCAGACAGATCATACACAATACAATAATAATAAAATATTCAGACAAAATAAAATAATAATAGAATATTCAAATATCAAGAATTCAAATATCAAGAAACATCACATAAAGCAGTTTATCACAACCAGCACATCACCAGCAGTTCAATAGTAATAAAATCAGACATCCTCAAATATTCTAAAATTATCCTGACGGTGATAAACCTACAATCCCCAAATCATCATTGGTACTATGGGGTAGTTCCCAATATGATTTTGGTCTTGTCGATTACTCGACCACTAGTAGGGTTTAGGTCGCCCTACACTATTATTATAATTTATATACTACTTATCCATTCCGACGAGAGGTTATTTCTTTCTCTCACCTTATCGACGTGTGCGCCTTCCTGTACAAGCTCCGAGTGCATCCATGCTACTGCCACGAACCTCGGCACTCTTTCCACCATGTCCACAAATCTGCCTCCATCCATACTCACACATCCACCGTTTTTCGTCCTGGTTACACGTACGAGTATAACAATTAGCCGGAAACACAGAAATACCAACTGAATCAACAATAAGGTTCTAATCAATAAATCTACTTGAATAAAGAGACAAAATGGATGGAAAAACTTACTAGAACGGCAGCTGGACTTAGGGGAAAACGGATTCAAAAATGAGCTCAAGAATCCTAGGGAAAAGCTACCAAAACAGAGCTACTATTCGAGCTTAATATCTCTGGCAAAAGACCTTTAATTACAAATATGAACGGTGACAACGTATAACTATCCTTCCTAAACCTTATCACAAAGTTTCAGCCCGATCCAACGGTTAACGAATCTCAGATTGCAATTCTATGGTGACAGGTTAGATGGAATCCGGGTTGAGTTCCTCACCTCCTAGGCCCACTGTTCTAGATGAATATCTCACACTCTGGAAATTATTTCGAAATTATGACCGTTGGATATGAATAACCACAAGTCTTGAACTGTCTTCTATACTTTGAGACTGATCCAACGGTTGAAGAGTGTTTGGCGACTACCTCACTGGAACTGCTCCAAGTAGTGTTCAAAGCTTCCAACCAAAGCTTCTTGTAACTATTGAGGATTTTCTCTCAATTCTTCTCCTCTAATCCGAAGTAGTGGGTGATAAAGAGAGTTAAGGGAATGAGGAAGAGGATCCTCACTTTGAAATGAAGAAAAGAATGATCCAAGATGCAAGCTTTGCCATCATGGAGTCTTAGGTTTTTTGAGAGAAATGACTTAGAGAATTTTATGAAAATGAATGAATTCCGTCAATTCATGAAGAAGGGGAGAAGGCAGCCACGAAATTGGCTAGGTGTGGGAGGTTTCAGCTAAGTAAATTGAGTGGTTAAGGGATAGGAGATGTATCCTTAATAACCATAGTTAATGTTAACTAAGCTAGGTTAAGTTTAGTTAGAAATATAGTATTATAAGCTAGCTAGTCTTAGTAATCATCATGGCTAGGAATGAAATGTGTGGTGGATGGGTGTTTGAAGGATGTGGCCGTGTTGCGCATCACAAAGGATAAAGAAGAAGCCAATTTGATGATGTCTTGGCCTTGACCATGGTTGCCATTTAACTAGGATGTGTTAGGTTACTACATAAATATCTAGATACTTTAGGGTTTGCATTTATGATGAAGATGAGTCACCACCATGACTCACCATGGTAATTTATTCCCTCTGAGTCATCATGGATGACTTGCGGTTCTATCTCCCAGTGTATCTCTGTGCATCCGTATCCGATTCTGTTGTTTACCCGATTACGGTTTTTGGGAGGAAAATGATGAAACGGAAGCTAAATGAAATGGGTTTGGTTGAGTGGATGTGGCTGCACGAAATTGGCTAGATGTGGGAGGTTTACAACCATGTAAAATGAGTGGTTGAGGGTGAAGAGATGTGTCTTGTTAATAACTACGAAAGCTTGAAGGTATTTTGGTCTTTTTACCTTAAAAATATCTAGATATTTAGGAATCGTCATAAATGTGCCATAAATGTTTGTCCCCTCGCATTTAATGCTGGTCCCTTCACATTTAATGCCTGTCCCCTCCGTCACATCAATCACTTTCATCACCTCAGCTCCATATCTGGCTCTATCGTTTTACCCGATTAGGGTTTCCGTCCGTTTTTCCCCAAAATTCTCTCAAATAAAATCTAATATTTTATTTTTGGGAAAATCTTTGGAAATAGACTTCCTCACGGACATAATATAAAAATCTACAATTTTTCAATTTCGAGTCAAATTAGGATTTTCTGCCGGTATAAAATTATACTGTTAGTAAAAACGCAAACCGGTTTCCATCTGAATTTTAAACCCAAATTTTAACCAGAGCTTCCTACCATAGAGTAGGTTCTAGATATGATTTTTTTTCTCCAAAATCATTTCCTAGTTCTCAGATAAAAATATAAATAAATATATCTTTACCGGTAATACAACGTATATAAAAATCAGGGTGTTACACTTTATCTTTTGGGTAAAATTCATTTTGGTCATTTATCTTTTAAAAGATTCATTTCAGTCCTTTATGTTTCAAAAGTGACCCAAAGTGGTCCTTTCGATTATCTCACATCCATATGTAGACGGAAAATGATGATGTGGCCTAAACACTGTTTACTTTTTTGAATCTTCAATCGGAACCGTACCAGGTTTTTTCAACTTCCAAGCCACGAATTAGGACACCCAATCTTTCCAATTAGGGTTAAAAACAAGAGCTTGCTCAAATACCTGCTGGTTCGGTATTCCCAAAAGTTTCTCGCAATTAAGGTATACTATTTACCTGTTTCATCCCTTCTTCTAAATTTCTTCTAAATACACAGTGGCATTGATAGAGTAGCTTGCTCAGGCATTTCTTGAATTGGAAGCTCAGAAGGGGACTTTTGAGAACAAGATTCAATGGGTTGAAAGCAAGCAACATTTCCTTGATCTTGAGGCGGCATTGAAGAAGAAACATGAAGAGCTGGCAGCCAAAAAGAGGCATTGTGAAGAGAGATGAAGAGAAATGGGTATAGTAGTTGAAGAGAGAAAGGCAACAGTTGCTTCTAAGGAGCAATACCTCTTAGATCGGCTGCAGGAGCTTAAAAGATGTTGCAGTTGCTTCCATTGTAGAGGCTCGTGCCATTCATCAGACTGCAACATTGGAGTCTGTATATGATGGGGAGAACAATGGGGAGAATAGGTTGAGGTGCGCCCCTCTGTTGATCTTTATCTCTTTTTTTAAAAGTTTTATAATTTTATTAGTTTTATAATTTTAAGATTAAATAAAAGTGATTTTTAAATGCTAGTTTTTGCCACGTCACATGCCACCGAGGGGTTTAACGGCCATGTCACCCGTTTCTAACGGAGTTTGGATCGGAGATGACGGAAAGGACCATTTTGTGACACTTTTGAAACATAAAGGACTAAAATGAATCTTTTTAAAGATAAAGGACCAAAATGAATTTTATTCAAAAGATAAAGGACCAAAAATGTATTTTAACCAATAATAAAATGACTCATAACTAAAAAGGAGTTAATTTAGGCATGTGATAATTCACTAATTTATCAAGTAATTATGCCTTTCTTAAGTGGATTTTACTCCCAATTGCATGGCTTTATCTTTATTTTGTCCCCATTTTTAGTTAATTGAGTCTTTGTTAGTTGTTGTAGGTATTTTTAATAATTCTTGTAGTTAAGGTTAATTTTTTAGTTGTTTTGTTTCCTTTTATTGCAATCTAACTTAGGTATGTTTTCCTATCATTTTAGGATTCAATAAATGTGGAAAAGCTTGAAGAGAAGTGGAATTGATCAAGGAAGTGGAGCTTATGTGAGAATGAAAGAGCTGGAAAGAGAATTTTTTGAAGGCTAGCATCAGCAAAGCTGGCGCTGGACGCCAGGAATCCTGCGTTCAGCGCTAGCAGGTCGTGGGAAATCAGCTTTCTGTGCTGCTGGCGCCCAGCGCCAGAAAGCCAGCGTCCAGCGCTGGCTCATTTCCTGATAGGGTATTTAAACGCGTTTTTTTCGTTTTGGGCAACATCCATCAGCAGCCATTCGACAGACTTGACCTAAAAAGAGTGAAGAACGCCTCCTTTCAGCTGGAACACCATTTCTAATGGAGTTTGTTCCATTTTTCTTGTTTATTTCATCTTCTCTTGTTGCTTTCTCTTCTATGTTTAGCTAAATCCCCTCTTGTGGGGGTTAGATGTTTGCTTTTCTGAACTTGGTTGTATTTTGATTTGGTTTTAATGCAAGTTCCTCTTTCATTATGAGTGTTTGATTCCATGCTTAATGCTTTTCTTGGCTTGATCATCCATGAAATGATTTGTTTGCTTTGGTAGACAATTGGAAAGTTGATGCTAAGGCATGCTCATGAATCAAATACCAAGTAGTTCGTGAATCTAGGAATAGGTCTTGAAGTGCTTGCAATCTTATAAGTCTTGGTTCTTTATGCAAAATCTCATGTTAATCCACCTAAGGAATTAGCGTTTAATTTGGGGTTTTAGGCTCATTCCACCTAAGGAATTAGGGCTTGAGTATTTTAAAAGGCTTGATTGTCATAATTGAATTAGGACTTGTGTTATTAACCATCTCATTGCAATTGAGGGAAGATTGGTGTAGTCTAACCCCAACACTTTATCCATTTGTTAATCACATCTCTTTTTGCTTACTAAGTGTTTGTTAAAAATCCCAAAAGACCCAAACATTTTACTCTTGTTTATTTTTGTTGCATGTTAATTGAGCTCCATTCCTTCCAAACGATCGTCTAAATAGTGGTTCAATTTGAGAAGTGGTACTTGTCCGCGATCCCTGAGAACGATATCCGGTCTCACCACCGTATTACTTGTTTGCGACTAGGTATACTTGCCGAAATCGTATCAGCATGCAAGCCAAAAGATTACCTCCTCTAAAGAAGCTAAACTCGTGTAACAACATTGGAAATGGGCTTGACCACCATGCAACACTTAGCAAAATTGGATCCACTCACATAACCCATTACACTTATTAAATCGAAATAAAACAAGTGAATGGACTCTAAAGTAGTGCACGCCCATCATCATCATCATCATGGATTTTCTAGTTGGATAAGATAAGCCACCGACTTGGGCTCCATTTCATCTAGGCTTGAACTTGGGCTTGGCCCCATCAAAGTAGTCACCATTTGGTCTAGAACTTCTTGGGTTTTCTTGGTTCTTGCTCTTGTCGTAGGTCCACCAAGTCCTTGTAGTGCTCCTTGGTCCATGCTCTTTAGTGGGCTCACATCAGTAGGAAGAGAGTAAACAATGTTATTTGGGCTTGGTAGGCATGGATGTCGAAAATCTCAAGGTCTGGGCGAATGGGTATAGTGGAGAAGGTGAGGAAAGAAAGAAGAAGAAGATGATGGAATGAGGGTGGAGATGATGGGGGGTTGGTGCTTGGGAGTGCTATAATGATAGTTAGGGACGAAAATGGGTGGAGAAATGGAGCATGTGTTCTTGGCTATGGAGGTTGAAGAGAGGAAGAAGGAGAAGGTGGGGTTACTTCTACATGAAATAGAAGCAGATTGAGGGAAGGGAATTTTTTTTTTTTTTGAAAACGTACTAGGCATCATGTCACGGCTGTGAAGGCCTTCACGGCTGGCCGTGACCGTATATGCTTCCAGGAACTTCATCTTCACCCCCGTGAACATGATCCCGGTTAGGGCGTGATCATCTCTGACTTTTTGCTTCTCTGTCCTTTTCTTATTCTTTCACGGGCATGAACTTCATCACGCCCAAGGCAGTGAACATCCTTTTTATCCTTCCTTCACGACCATGATGGCCATCAAGGCTTGGCCATGATCATTTTTGACTTGCAAGGTGATTTTTTTCGGGCAATTTCATGGCCATGAAGGCCATCAAGGCCAAGCCATGATCTCCTCTGACTTTACTTTTCTTGCCTTTTTGCTTCACATATTTTTCCAATCTACAAATAAACTTGGAAAACCCATCAATAGGTGATCTTTCTCATCCAAACTTCTCAATGTGTTCAAAACAAACAAAAACAAAAATCAAAATAGCAAGGAAAGAAAACTTGGGTTACCTCCCATGAAACACTTATTTTCGGTCTTAAGCTTGACTATAATCTTTTCAATCCTTTGATGTTGGTCGAGGAGGGAAGTGTCACCCCCTTTTCAAGTTGATGTTCCCCCAGGTAGTGCTTCAACCTTTGTCCATTGACATTGAATTTATCGCATTCTTCATCCCAAAACTCTACGGCACCATATGGAAATACCTTCATAACTTTGAATGGTCCGAACCATCTAGACTTGAGCTTCCTTGGAAATAACCGCAACCTTGAGTTGTAGAGTAGCACTAATTCTCACTCATGGAATTCTCTAAGAAGGATATGCTTGTCATGTCATCTCTTTGTTCTTTCTTTGTAAGCTCTTGCGGTCTCATATGCATCCAATCTTAGCTCATCAAGCTCAATAAGTTGAAGGACTCTTTTCTCCGGCGGCCTTTATATCAAGATTTAGCATCTTAATAGCCCGAAAAGCCTTATGCTCAAGCTCAACCGGCAAGTGACAGGGCTTCCCATAAATAAGTCTAAAGGGTGTCATCCCAAAAGGAGTCTTGTAAGCCATACGGTAAGCCCAAAGAGCATCATCAGGCTTTAATGACCAATCCTTTCTAGATCTCGAAACTGTATTCTCTAGAATGATTTTTATTCTCTATTGGAAACTTCAACTTGGCCACTTGTTTGAGGATGATAAGGTGTAGCACCTTGTGAGTGACTCCATATTTGAGTAGGAGTTTTTCAAATTGTTTTTCTACATATGAAATGCGATCCTCCATCATTGATAACTGTCCTCAGGACTCCAAACCTTGGGAAAATCACCTTCTTGAATATCTTGATCATGGTTTTTGCATCACTTGTTGGGGATGGTATGGTTTCCACCCATTTAGAGACATAATCAATGGCTACAAGAATGAACTTATTGTTGCAGGAGGAAGGAAAAGGTCCCATCTAGTCAACTCCCCAGACATTGAATATCTCCATTTCTAACATTGTGTTGAGTGGCATATCATGCCTTTTGGAGATGTTTGCCGTTCTTTGACATGAATCACAAGAAAGCACAAACATTCAGTCATCGTTAAAAATATGAGGCCAATAGAAACCGACTTGAAGCACCTTGGCTGCTGTCGTTGAGGCACTAGCATGTCCTCCATAAGATGAGTTATGACAATAACTCAAGATACTCGAAACCTTGTCTTTTGAAACACACCTCCTATAAATGTTATCCGCACAATTCTGGAAAATGTAAGGCTCATCCCACATATAGTTTTTAAGATCTGAAAAGAACTTCTTCTTCTGTTGATAATTAAACTCTGGTGGTAGAATCCCACATACAAAATAATTCACATAATCCGCATACCATGTAGCACTTTCTTCCGAAATGGCAAACAATTGCTCATCAGGAAAGTTGTCCTTCTCATGTTCCAGTGGTTTAAGTCTGGATAGGTGGTCTATAACCAAGTTCTCTATCCCTTTTTGATCTCGAATTTCCAAGTCAAATTCTTATAAGAGAAGGATCCATCGGATGAGCCTAAGCTTTGCTTCCTTCTTTCTCATGAGATACTTTAGTGCACAGTGATCGGTGTACACAATGACCTTAGACCCCACAAGTTATGATCTGAACTTCTCAAATGCAAAGACAACCACTAGCATTCAAACATTCTTCACTAAAATCAAATGGAATATCTTTCATCAATAAGTTAGACAAAGGTTTAGAAATTTTTTGAAAAATCTTTGATGAAAAACTGGTAGAACCTGACATGTCCCAAGAAACTCCTAACTCCTTTCACATTCACCGTGGGGGCATTTTTTTCAATAACTTCGATTTTGACCCTATCCACCTCAATTCATTTTCCGGAAATCAAGTGTCCAAGCACTATTCCCTCTTATATCATAAAATGACACTTTTCCCAATTTAATACCAAATTAGTTTCTTCACAGCTGCAAAATCTTAGACAAATCTGTTAAACAATCATTAAAGGTAGTTCCATAAACGGAAAAATCATCCATAAAAACTTCCATGATGTTTTCAATAAATTCCTAAAAAAATGCAGTCATGCATCTTTGAAAAGTAGTCAGTGCATTACATAGACCAAAAGACATTCTCCTATTGGCAAAAGTGCCATAGGGACGAGTAAATGTGATCCTTCCTTGTTGCCATATTTAGCTCCCTATAGTTGATGGACATTCTCTAACCGGTTACCGTCCTAGTAGGATTAATATATTGTTTTCATTTTGAATAACAATAATCCCCCTTTCTTAGGCACCACATGCACCAAACTAACCCACTCACCATCGAAGATTGGATAAATAACCCCGCATATAACAATTTTAGCACTTCTTTCTTAACCACCTCTTTCATGTTTGGGTTCAACCTATGTTGATGCTCAGTGGATGGTTTTATGCTCATCTTCATTAAAACGGATGCATGCAAAAGGAAAGATTTATGCCTTTAATATCATCAATTATGTATCCTATTACCTTTCTATGCATTCTAAGCTCTCTAAGTAATTTTTAGGTTTCTTACTCATTCAAGCTAGCATTTACAATTACCGGATAGGAAGAGTTGGGATAAAGAAATCCATACCTTAGTGTGGAAGGAAGGGCTGCTGCTTACCCTTGTCTTTCTGATCAGTCCTCTTGCCACTCTGACTATCCGATCCTCTGGAACTGGCAACTCTGAACTGACTGGCATCCTCATAAATTCTGCACTTGTTGACCAGAATCGAAAAGATTCTGATCTCCTGATAGCTGATGGCTTGCTTGATCTCAGGTCGGAGTCCAGCCTCAAAATTGACACACTTGGAGCGGTCATCGGTCTCATGCAGATACATAGTGTAATACCTAGCCAGCTCCTCAAACTTGTCCGCATAGTCCCCAACTGACAACGACCCCTGCCTCAAAGACAAGAACTCCATCTCTTTCTTGTCCTTGATATCCGTCGGAAAGTACTTCTCGAGGAATCTCTGCCTGAACATAGCCCATGTAACTGCTGTGCCCTCAGCCTGCATCCGCTGCCTGCAGTTATCCCACCAATGCTCAGCCTCCTCAATCAACATGAAGTAGCAAAGATGAGCTTCTGCTGATCGTTGCAATCCATTGCACGGAAGATCTTCTCTATCTCCCTCAGCCATAACAATGCTCCCTCTGGATCATAAGCTCCTTTGAAGGAGGGAGGGTTGTTCCTCTGGAACTTGTTCAAACCTTGGAACTCAGCTGGCCCACCATTGTTATTATGGTTGACCTGTCCGATAGCATTGGCCAGAAGTGCCAATGCATCCGCAATTGCCTGATCGTTGCGTCCTCTACCAGCCATTAGTTCCTGTACATACCCACAACAACTCTTAATACAGAAACTTAAGCGGGTAAAAGCGATAGGAAATCTAACTTAAAACATCATTATCTATAACAAGTATAGACAATCCAAACAAGAGTACACAACAGACTCACAACAGACTCATACCACGTCCGAACAAGGTTGAATTGCTCTAATACCACTAAATGTGACACCCTTCTACCCCGCATGTCATAAAGCATTTAATATAAAAACAATTAAATAAAAACACGCATTTTACTGAATGATTAAAATAATTCATTTGTCCATGGGTAGAAAAGTCCCACATGAACGAGTTCACAACGCGGAAAATTAAAACAAGTCAAAGTAAATGAAATATAACAAATAAACTACCCAACCCTGATGACACAACTCAGAGCTGGTATAATTGTTCGGGAAAACATGTCCTCGGAATACAACTGAAATAACTAACTAACTGAACATAAAAGCAAGCTTTAACTATGAGTGGCGGCTCCTTAGAGTCACTCCCTCTCCGGCTGCTCGTCATCCTCTGCAAAATGCCAATCAGGCCAACGAACAAACAGAAAGAGGGGAGTAAGAATCATGTAAACAATAACGGCATGGAGATAGGAAGCAAGGTAAACATACAACATGGCATCATCATAACATGCATCAGCAACATAAATGAGCATACGTCAACATCCAACAATATCATATCAACCAAGTATGCTATGCGGTGCAATGCATCAACTACTCCGCTACTCCATTATGCATGTGGATCGAACGAACTCAGGATGAACGACTTTGGAGTTACATATCCGTATTGGCCATAGAAGCACCAACACCGGCAGTTCACCAAACCTTGGGTGAACCCCATGGATAGCCAATGCATCAAACCATGGATGCCTCATCACAGGGGACCTCGGTCACCAAACCATCGGGTGACCTACCGTGGATGGCCAGATCACCGTACTCTAGGGCGATCTCCCCTATGTCGAACCTCCCCCATCAACCAACAACTCCAATGCTCTATGCAAATGGCACAACAACAAACAATCTCAACCTCGACGTACGGTAACCCAACGGATACCGACTTAACCATCTTAACATCTCACCATCTCATCTTCTTAATCATCTTTAACCGAGTTGTCTAATCTTTATCTTTGATTAGCTATATCAACTTATCATTATTGGGGAAATGGGGTTTGAAACCCCTTAAGTCCTTTAATTCTGTTTCTGTCCAGGAGGGGTAAGCATGGTCGTGCTCAACATATGAAGGGCGTGCTGCCGCTTAAGTGGAGCATGGTCGTGCTTTCTATTCGGCACGGTCGTGCTCAGCTGCAGGGTCATGCTCCTCTACTGTACGGCAGTGCTTAATGCACGGCCATTTCCCAGAATTCAAACTGGGAGCACGGTGCTCCCTGTTCAGCACGGCCGTGCTCAATGCACGACAATACTGTTCTGGGTAGAGTCTCAAATCAGATTCTAACCAAATATTTTAGGGATTAATTCCCTTAAACTTAACACGTTTTTTACACCTAAATAACCAATTAACATATTTTATCAACGTTAACATCATCATAACAATCATGGCAATAACCACTCAACCAATCTAATCAGCAACAACAATGATCACATCCACATATTCATGCTGAATTAACCAACACAGACATAAAATACATTTTATGACATAACAACCAATCAGAACATATATTCACATCAACAAAGCCATTTAGGACATTTAATCATATATCATACATGACAAACCGGGGTGATGGGAAACCCCTTTATCTTACACTACCCCCACTGCCTAATGAACACACTACCCTTGTAACACCCCGATTTTTCGCTGTTTACATATCAGTAATAAATATATAAATACATATATTTTTATCCGAGACTCAGAAAATGAGTTTGGGTAAACAACTGTTATTTTCATGTCATGTTTTATATCTTAGGGTTACGATAAAATTTTGGCCTGAAAATTCAGACGGAACCCGGTCTGCGTTTTCACTGACAGTAAAAGTTTACTGCTCAGATGACCTAATTTTAAGTCGTGAACGAGATGAAAAATATTTTTATCGTATTTTCTACGTTATTGGAAGTTTTGAAAATTTTCGTGTAAAAATAAAATATTTTGTTTGTTGCGGTCGTAAACATCGAGATGTCTCTAGGCAATCCGCTTCAGATGAACAAAAAGGGTCAGCAACGGAGCTCAGATGACTGATGTGATTGATGCGACTAGCATTAATGACGATCCTATCCATATCATAATGTAATGGCGCATTTATGACAAATGGATATTTTTGCTTGGAATTGACCATTTTACCCTTGGTTTTGTTATGATAATTGCAAATTTGCCATTGTAATTTTTGACCCAAATGCCCTAAAACCCACAGCTCCCTCCCTTCACTTAGCATCACTTAGGCAACTTCTTCATTTATGTCATCTTCTTCATCCAAAAAACACCATTTTCTCTAAGAACACAAATTGGTGTTCATACTCGCTGAAAACTGTACCATAATTCTAACCCTTTCCTCTTCTGAATCTCGAAAAACTTTCTACATGAAAGTTGTTCTTCTTTATCTCTTATTTCCAACGACATAAAGATCATCAAAAACGGATAAGTATATTGAGAGATATGTCCAAATTACCGAAACTGCTCTAAATCTTCATCCTTCTCTCTAAACTTCTCAAGAACACTTAGAACATCAAGGTGATTTTGTGAAGAACACCATCCAAATCATCACTTTTTCTTATCATCAAGAGGTAACAACTCTTCATCTTGTCATCTTAAGCCTTCCTCTTCACAACTTTTATGGATTCATGCTTGTGTTCATCAAGTTCTTCATTTCATTCAAAGTTTATGAAGCTAACTTCAAAATCCATAACTAATTGTAGAAAAATTCTTTTGACTTGAAACCAATTGCTATGATCTCATAATCATCTCTATATTCATCATATAGAAGCATATGATCATGAGAAATTTCCTTCCCAATTTTCTGAGCTTGCCCGAAATCCCTTAAAAGTGGGTGTTCTTGGATTTTTTTCAACTTTAAACTTTGATTCATGATTTAATCTCTTAGTACCTTGATAGCTCTTGTATGTAAGTGGTTTGAAAACCAAGAATCTAATCCAAGCCTAGTTTTGTTCAATAGGGCCGAAACCCTATGTTTTGTTGTTGAAGGGAGTTTTGATTCCAAAGTTGTCTAAGTAACACTTGAAATCAACTTTAGGTTTTGTATGTTGATTTAATCCAAGAGTTGATGAAAATTCCAAATAATCCCTAGCCTTTTTGCCTTGAAGAAATCGAAACCCTAACCTTGGAAATAGATGAGTTTTATTCCATGTTCTTAGTTCATGATCTTAGTTTAAGTTCTTATTCATGTTTAAGATACTTAAGGATCATAAATCCCTAAGTTGGAAAAATTTTAAGTTTCCTAATCTAGTTTTTTTTTAAGAGGCCGAAACCTACACTTCATGAATTAGATGTGTTGTTGTTTGATTTGATTTATTTTGGTTGCAATTCGTTTGAAGGAATCGATCGAGTAAGTTTGACTTAAGCCGACGGAGGAGAATCGGATCGGGATAGGGAGATTTCTTGAAACTGTTAGTTCGAAAGTCATCAAGAGGTAAGGGGAGCCTTGCCTGAGGGATTTTTCTCGATAACTATGTGTGTGATATATGTGGTCTGTATATATTTGTTTTTGTGGTTGTGGTGTTTTTGGTTTATTTTATTTGGCTATGTGTTTCTAGCTGTTTATCTGTGTTTCGGTGATTTATCTGCTTTTAATTTATTTAAGGGTTAAATATGTTTTTAGTCCCTCAATTTTTACAAAAGTTCGATTTTAGTCCCCCATTTGGAAAACATACTTTTTTAGTCCCCCGTTTTCTAAATATGTCAGAAATGGTCCCTATACCAAACTTCCATTTGAAAAACATAAGGGACTAAAACCGAATTTTTTCAAAATGAGGGACTAAAAATGTGTGGTTGTAAAAAATGAGGGACTAAAAATGTGTAGTATAGGGACCATTTCTGACATATTTTAGAAAACGGGGGACTAAAAAGTATGTTTTCCAAACGGGGGACTAAAACCGAACTTTTGTAAAAATGAGGGACTAAAAACATATTTAACCCTTTATTTAATTATCCGCAGATATATATTATGTTGCTATGATGTATGATTTGTTTGGTAATATAGTTTTGATGATGATGTTGGATGTTGTTTGTGAAGCCTGACAGTGGTCAGTGCACAACCGATTAATCAGATAAAAGCTTTAATAAGCTGCATAAAATTATATTCAATGTTTTATGGGAAATGTTGGAATATAATGTTTATGGAAAATATTTTTGGGAAAAGTAACAAGTATTTGTGAAATATTATTATTTTAATGATTTATTTATGAAAAAAGTGAATTATGTGTCACAGAGAGGGGGTAACCGTGAAAATATTTTACTACTACTAATTTTTACATAAGATATTCCGCAATATTATAAAAAGTTATTTTGTGAAGTTAATCTGCGAAAATAACTTAATCATGAATTTAGAAAATTGTTTAAGCGGAAAAAGTTTTACCTTAAAATACTTTAAAAGGACTTAACGACGACAACTTCGAAAACCGACGACGGCAAGTATTTTAGAAACGGCAACGTTTATTTTTGATGAACTCCAAATCTCCGTGACCCTCTTTTCTGAAAATGATGTTTTTCGGTAACCGGTGTTTTATGGCAGAAATCTTCTTACTGAGCAAATTTTCCGAAATCAAGTTTTCTCAAAGATGTTAAAGGTTGAAAGTGTTATGGAACTTAGTAACCGAGACGTCGGGGTACTAAGGTTCTTAAGGTGTTGTGGACTTGGTGTCCTGTGGACTTTGAGGTCCTGTAGACGTGGTGTTGACTTGATGGTTGTTACAGGTGTTAAAACATTTTGAGATGTTTTCTATTACCACAAACCCTAAGCCTGATGCATCGGTCTAGGTGTTTTGTGATTGAGCACTTGGACTTTGAGGTCCTGTGTTATTAATGAAAGTTTTAAGATGTTTAAGATTACGGTTGGTCGTAAGCTTTTAAGCTTCGACAAGGAAAGATTGAACACAAAGAAAAGTGTCAAGAACAAATTGTTTTCTTGCATGCATTTGGCAGATGTGTCTACGGTTTTATGTATGAATACCTTGCGGCGTCAGGTATTTCATAATTACGATTTCCTTCATTGTGCTAGGTTGGACAATGAAACCCCATTTACAGTTTTATCACTGTGCCACGGTGTTGGACAGTGTGCAATGGGTTTTGGCTGCGTGCCTTGTGCCATGGGATGGCTATTGAGTTTGATCCACTCATTACGTGTTGGGATATCTCATGAGATTAGGTGTGAATGTTTAGATGGTATATATGAAGTGTTCATGCATAATTTTAAAATGTTGATGTTTGGGGTGTGAAACCCATCGATAGAGTATATGCTTATATATGTGTATATGTCGTATGTGAGTCACACTAATGGTTATCCTGTTTATATCCATATATTGGTGTCTCACCCTTACAAACAATATCAGGTATTTTTCCAGTTGGCGAATATAAGGGAAGGACCCTTTAGATTGGAGTGTACTGAAGCTACCCTCTACTATTATAGTATTAGTTAAGTTACGACCAGCTTAGGTTATGTTATGTTTGGAAATAATCTATGCTTATTCCAAACATAAGTGTGAAAACATATGAGGCAGTATAGTTGTATGACTTATATACTATGATGTACTTAAGTGTGATTTGGTTATGTTGTTGTTATTATGAGGGTAACAAGAAAAAGAAAAAATTTATCACCATATTTTGAAAAGATAAACGTTGAGAAAAACATTATTTTCCGAAAGCAACCAGCGAAATTATAATTTTATTTTCCGCAACGGGTAACCATGTGATGACCCAAGTTAGGGTGTCACAACCCTTCTCCCCATACCTGGATTGAAGGTAGCTCTAACAACGGTCCTAAACCGCGAACTGGTCCCGAATCCTCAAGCGGCTTACTCAAGTACTAAGCCTTGGTTAACCAAAAACATCCTTGGTCAGTTTCTCTAACAAAAACAAGAAAGAAACTGAAAAGAGAAAAGGGACCATTACCTCTAAACCAACACAGACTCACAAGAGGCTCCCAACGGCTTCCAAAACTCCAGAAACGGTTGAGTTAAGTGGAAACAAGGAAGAAGGTTGCTCTGGCAGCACTAGGTGACGACTGACGTCAAAAAATAGGGTTAAAACGTAACCCTCGATTTCTGTGCCAACTATATAAAGGCTGAACCTGAGCACGGTTGTGCTCCCCCTTGAGCACGGTCGTGCTGGACTTAGCGTCAGCGAGACGTGGTCCGCACATTGAGCACGGGTGTGCTCACTGTAGAGCACGGGCGTGCTGGCTAATGAGCACGGGCGTGCTCATGTACCAGAAAGGGACTTTTAAGCTAAAAATCCCACTAAGCCCTCAACCAACAATTCTATCTTAACAAAACCAGCTTAAGCAAACAAACAAGCTTAAGAAAAACACTTAACAAAAAGCAAGGTGTTACATCAATATCAAAGTCCCTACTTTCATGGGAAGAATGATTTCGAAGCCTATTTGAAATGGGAGATGAAGATAGAGCAAGTGTTCAATTGCAACAATTATAATGATAGAAAGAAAGTGAAGGTAGCATCTCTTCAATTTAAGGACCATGCACTTGTTTGGTGGAATCAATTACAAAAAGAGAGAAGATGATATGAGGAGAAGCCCATTGAAACTTGGGCCGAGATGAGAACAATCATGAGGAGAAGATTTGTTCCATACCATTACCATAGAGTTCTTCACAACAAATCAAAGAAGGAGGGCAACACTTCAACCTCTAAGGAGGCCGTGGCTAGTACTCATGGAAAGAAACCTACGGAAGCCTCTCCTAATTTGAGAGAAAGAAAAATGCAAGAGGAAAAAGAAAAGGAGAGTGAAAAGAAGAGTGATGAGCAAGAGAAAAAAGAGTGAGAAAAATAGTGAGCAAAAAGAGAGTTCTTTGGTAACAAAAAGTGAGAAGAAGAGGGCTTTGATTTCAAGGCAGCCCCAATGCATACTTTATTGCAAGGACTTTTTTTTAATTGCTAATGCTTCTAATGATCTCTCTTTGCCTAGTGGTGTTGAAACTCTTTTGCAAGAATTTGTAGATTTAATCTCAAAGGAAGCACCCCATGGTTTGAGAACTTACATGGGTTCCCAAAAGCTCACTCATGCACCCATTCATGTTTTACCTTTTCTTGAAAAATCTATTGAACTTAAGTTTGATGCAACCAATGTGATTGTGAGGAACATTTTAGATGAACAACCAACATCTACTTTTGGTGAGAAGCGCAATTGGGCTATGCTTGGGTATTCCACTTATGAAAATTAGTTGATGCCTTTGAAATGGAATGATAAATTTTCACATGTCATGCACCATCATCAAAGAAAGGTAAATATTGTGGTAGATGCAATTTCAAGAAGGTATAATTTGCTTCCTACCTTTGGCACTCAATTGGTTGACTTTAAATATCTTAAGATAATATATGTGCATGATTGGAAATTTCCTAACATATTTGTTACATGTGAAGAGTTCTTTAGATATGTGTTTGATCCCAGAGATTGGATTTGGGTGCACATGAGAAAAGAAAAGTTTCCTTCACAAAGGAAATCTAAGCTTCAACCAAGTGGAGATAGGCAATTACATGTGTTAGCCAAGGTCAATGAGTATGGTATTAGTGCAATTTTCAATGTGGCTGAATTGTTTCCTTTTGATGTAGGTGATAAAGAATCAAATTCGAGTCGAATTCACTTAAAGAAGGAGGGGATGATATGAGCCAAATAAGGAGCAAGGACCAAGAAGCACTACATGGACTTGGTGAACCTATGACAAGAGCTAGAACCAAGAAAGCCCAACAAGCTCTTAATCACATGGTGGCTATTTTGATAGAAGCAAGCCCAAGATCAAGACCAAATGGAATGGAGCCCAAGTTGGTGACATATCTTATCCAACTAGAAGACCCATGAAGATGATGATGTTAGGCGTGCACTCTTTTTAGTCCATTTACTTGTTTTATTTCAATTCAATAAAGTGTAATGGATTATGTGTGGATCCAATTTTGGGTTACTTTGTTTGTTTTCCATGAGAGTGGGCTATACTAAGTTTTGCATGATGATCAAGCCCACTTCCCATGTGTTGGACGAAATTCAAGCTTCATATGAGGGAATCTTTGGCTTGCATGCCTAAAGAAACTCATATTTAAGTTATTAGTCATGTTTTTATTTTATTTAAAGGGGGGTTACACTTTTAATTTGAGAAGTAAGTGTAGCAGGCACATAATGGTAGAGAGAGAATAATAATTCATCATTTAGTGGCTGAGTTAAGTGAGTTAATTAGGGGGGTTATAGAATCTTTGTGTGAGCCAAAAGTTGGCAGCCACACTTCTATATGTATAACTTCTAAAACTCATGGGATGTAACTTGGATGTTGAATTTTGAATTAAAATCCATTTGTGAGAGAATTGTCTCTTGGGTTCTTAGTTGAGCCAAATTGTTCTTATCAAGAATCCAAGATTCTTGTGGCGAACTTCATTGGCTTATCAAACTCTTAGTTTGTGGCGCCTACCATCTCTAATCTTCACCATTTTCTTATTTTCTTTCACCCTTTTAATTGGTACACGAATTTGAGTTGTTAGACTTGTATGAAAATTCCACCTAAGATCATCAAAAAGGCAACCTATCCATTTGGTTGTCATCATGCTTGCTCCAGTTGGTCCCATGTTATCAAAGTATTAGTTGGAACCGACTTCAATGAACCTCTTGCCTTGCCAGTCAGAGAGAATGGAAAAACCTCAAACAGATAGCCTCGACTGGGGCACCTTGAATTCTAGTTGCATCACAGAATTCCAAGAATGTCTCCACATGATCATTCGGGTCTTCTGAAGGTAATCCTCCAAACCGATGTTGCCTTATCATGCCAATTAACTGGAGTGGAATGGTGAAGTTCTCTGCTACAATTTCTGGTCTAGCAATCCCAGTTCGCAAACCCCTAGCATTTGGGGTTGTGTAGTCCTTCAGTGGTTTGGTATCCAGTTGATCAGCCATTAATGGGATAGGGATCAACTTTTCTCTTGCTCCTTGCCTTTGTAGTCTTCCACGTTTATGAAAAGTCCTTTCGATCTCGGGATCTACTTTAATAAGAGTTCCTAGACTTTGGGATCTTTGTATAAAAGAGAAAAATCATCTGCAAAGAGAGAAATAGATACACTAGAAAGAAAGAAAAATGTTTAGAAAAATCAATTTAAAAATTAAATTGATATTCAAGAAAGAACAGTCCCCGGCAACGATGCCAAAAACTTGATAGCATAAATCCACAAGTGTACGGTTTTGTCGTCAAGTAATAAAAAGATCAAATCTATAGGAACCGTGATTATGAACACCAATTAATTATTAAATCAATTAAACTAAACAAGAAAAGATGGATTTTTGAAAATAGAACCAAGTAACAAATTAAATTTAAAGGAGCAATTAAACAAAATCAAAAATGAAATTAGAAGGGGAAATCAAAAGGGTTTTTTTTTTTCAAATTAAAGAGAATTTCCAGGAATTAGGTTACCAAGAAGACCGTTCATGCTATTAAATTGACTTACCCTATGTTAATTCATCAAAATACTTTGAAGGTGAATTTATCCGAAAGTAATTAATGTTCCCTTTCGAGGTACAAAAACCGTACCCAACTAAACCGATTCCTACTCTCATGATAATCGTATTTAAATTAGACCCATTAAGAATTATGACAATTCAATTAACCCTCGAAGGACCGTTTCTAACTCTCGATATTTAAGTCCTAAGTTCAATCCCTATAAATCTAATACCTAATTTCACCTCTCGGTTCATCCTTAGATATCTATGACATGTAAATAAGTGTGCACCAAATTCAAAAGTAATTAAAACAATAGGAATCAAATCAAAATAACTTAAAAATTAATAAAAGGAAATTACCAATTTATAACATGAAACAAGTCTTGGACATAGCCCCAACTACTAGAAATAAGAGGAACTACTCAAGCATTGCCATAATCATGGCAATCTTGAACAAAAGAAACATAAAAATCAAAGGGAGAAGAGGAGAAGAAGTTGACGAAGAAGAGAAATCTTGATCTACAGCCAAAACCTTCAATGTACCAGCCAAGGACTCCTAATTTCGAGCCTAAACCACCTATTTATAAATTAGTTAAGAGTGGGTCAAAGCCCATTACAAAAGAGATCAGAAAAGATAACAAAATCCTATTTTTGTCGTGTTACGACCGCGAAGTATTTCATGCCCAGGCCGTGACAACTCCTTGTTTGTGAGATTCTGTTTTTGACTTGCTGTTTGGATTCTTCTTTTTCTTCAGTTTTATGCGATCATGGCCATGAAGCCTTTCATGCCCAGACAGTGACAGCTTCAACTTTGCATCTTTTCACTCTTTCTAAGCTCCATCTTCATGCAAACTCCAAAACAGCTTGACCTAAGCATTTTCATTAATTCCTTCACACTCATCAAGCATAACACACTAACACACACATGCACTCACACCTCATTTTTTTTATACCATTTACTTGAATCAAAGCCTTAAACTTGCAAGAACAACCAAGTTTCTCTCTTCTCTCTCCTCTTTTCCAATATTTCGGCCAACACTCATCCATCATCAACCCAAATTTGTTTTTCAAATTCTAATGTCATTTCCTTGATCCTTTCCGATTTCCATCATCTAAGCTCTTCTATTTCACAAAGATTTTCATTTGGAGCACTTTGGTTCATCATCTTCAAAGGAGCTCAAGAACACTCATCAAGTTCTTCACTTTCTAACTTGATAGTAAGTTTTCTATACTCTTCTCTCTTCCCTTTTCATGTTTGGAATCATGAATACTACACTTTTAGTTCATGGTTTTTCAAATTAAAAACTTGAACCTTTATGTTCATCTTTGGGTTTCTTTGAAGTTATTCAAAGTCATCATCTTTTTCACCACACCATCTTCATCATCATCATCATCTCCTAGTGTCTACAAGAGGTAATGGGGGATTGATCCTTGTCAACTCTTATAGATGGTTGTTGATAGGCTTTGTTTGTGAGAAAATCTCATGGTTAAAGGGATTTCTCTACTTTGATTTGTTGTTTTTGATGTTCCATGGCTTGTAATAATTTAGACTATGTATTTATGTATTTATTGTGGATTTTGCATGACGAAAAATGATTTTTTTGTTGAAAAACCATTACTTTGATGATGGGTAAAAGTATGGGTTTTTGTTGATGATACTTAGCATGTGATGTTATATTAATGCTCATCATATTTGATCACATGCATTATCATGCTTGGATTGGAAGGATTTGGTGATAAAAAAAAAAAAAAAAAAACCCATCCACTTTTCCTTGTTGTATGATTCGGCCATTTAGTGTCCCAAGGAGAAGAAATTTCCTTTTTGAATTATAATGTGTTCTAAGTGTTTTAACACTATGTAGTTAAGTAATAAATACAAAAAAAGCTTTGAATTAAAAATCTACCCTATCCCTATGTGAGTATATAGGTACGATTTTCTTAGAGCATTCATGTAGAAAATGTTTTGATTTTCAATCAAGGTAATTGTTAAGTTAAAATGGCAATTGGAAATCAATTAGTGTAATTTTTCAAAAAAAAAAAAAACCATCCTAAAGGTTGCTTAACCCAATTCGGATTTAGGGTGTAAATTGGGTAGGAAATTATTTTTATACTTAGTTCACTAATTAAATGACTTTAACAAAGTCACAAATCAATTAGATCAAATGATTTTGAGAAGAATAGGTCTTATAATGAATCTTAGTTCCTAAACTTTCTTTATGAAAGTTTCAAAATAGATTTCAAAGAAAACTTGAATGGATGAAAAGTGACACCGTGATTTAGGCTTTGAATGACTTCACCTAAACGAGGAACTTTTGTTAAGTTTCCATGTGACATTCACTGGTTGACAGTTGTTGGCCCACAAGAGTTCTATCATTTGGAGTTTTAGGAGTCATGAAAAAGGAAGTTAAGCCTTTAGAACTCTTCTTTTACTTTAAGTTACAAATTCAATTTCAAACCCCTAAATGATTTGTTCAAACTCTTAATTTACTTTAAGTTACAAATTCATTTGATCAAACCCCTAACTTTAATAATTCCAAAACCCTAAATCATTTGTTCTAACTCTTAATTTACTTTAAGTTACAAATTCAAATTCAAATTCAAATTCAATACGAAAAGGGGGTTTGAATTGTGTTGTGATTAAACTTTTCTCAAATAAGAAAGTTTTCTTAAAAAAAAGGATCAGACACTTTGATGCGTCTGAAACAGAACATATTAATTTAAAACTTAACACTTTTAACCCCAGTTAGCACAATAAATATAAAGCAAACTTAAAGAGATAAGGGAAAAGAGTTGACATAAAGATTTATATTGGTTCACCCCAAACCTTGGTCTATATCCAGTCCTTGGTTTCACCAAGGGTTTCACTATAACTAATCAGGTTACAGACATGTATTATTTGCACATCTAGCCTCCTCAGGCTCAACTGACAAGTATTGTTTGCACACCTAGGCTCTTCAGGCTCTTTACAAGTATTCTTTTAGCAAGCTTCTTCAAGCTTTACAATGAGTAAGTATTAAATGACCGCAGTAATGACTTCTCAATAAATACAAATGATTGAGCAGAGAATTATTCTTAGAAAGAAGAACTTAGAGAGGTTTGAATGCGAAGAGAGTATTGAATGCTTGATGATTGAGTTCAAGTCAGTTCTTCTTCAAACAGTCTTCAAAATCATCTATTTTTACTCATCAGCAATAAATCCGTTGAAGGAGTTTCTTCGGATGAATATTTTTGTTCTTCATTCATTAATGCCAAAGAGCCATTCCAAATCTTCATTTAATGTTTATGATCGTTATAGAGCTTCAAGACAAGTTGAACATATTTCTTAGCATTGCTTTATCAGAGTGTAGACAGAGTCAGAGCAGTTTGCATTTGCTTTTTTGACTTGGGCAGCGCCACTTTACTTATTTGTACAACACGGGTCTGTATCCTCGTAAAGGTCTCTTTGCTTGTTGCAACAAAAGGAATTTCCAGCATGTCATCGTATTTTATGCTTTGTGCTTCTGAATCCATATTTTTTTTTTATTTGAAAAACATAAGGAATATGCTTGACTTTCAAATGAAAGCATCGTGAATCACTTTAAGACATTTTGTAGGATCAGGTGCATATTCCTTGCTTGTTGTTACTCAGTCTATCTTCAGACGCATTTTATAAGTAAACACAGACACATCTTTTAGACATGTTGTTTTAACAAAATGCGTTTGTCTTATGATCTGCACACTTAATACACATATTAGAAGATTTCAAATGGTTCAATTAAATCATTCTTTGTTTGTATTCATTAAAATTAGAGATGTCAAAAACTTAGACTTTAACAATTTCCCCCTTTTGATGATGACAAATATTTTCTTATGATTTTAATGAACTTCAAAAGAGCAACAACAAAAATTAAGATCAGATGTATTTAGTCATGCTCCCCCTAAACTTATGCTTATCTTTAACAGATTTTCATTTAGGGTTATATATGATATTTTAATATCAGAGCATATCAATTATTTTCAAGATCAAAGAGCATATAGCATAGTCATGATCAGAACAGACATATGTATTATGTTCAAATATATTGCACTTGGACGTATATTTCATTCAACAGTTCATTAGATTTCAGTTAAATATCAACAAAAGGTAAAAGAGAAATAAGCAGAGACAACTAAAATAACTTGTATTTATTAAGAACGTCATTGACAT
The DNA here is from genome assembly GCA_035048595.1 of Echinosophora koreensis. NCBI lineage: Eukaryota > Viridiplantae > Streptophyta > Magnoliopsida > Fabales > Fabaceae > Echinosophora > Echinosophora koreensis. The sequence continues at coordinate 1,625,078 of JAPCYP010000048.1, read as the reverse complement.
ATACATTGCTTTTGAAAAGAAAATAATACAAAGAAAAATTAAGGATTTTGCTGTTCAAGAAACTTCCTAAGCATTATCAAAACTTCATCCATCTTTTCACTATGACCATTGATCTGTGCTCTTGCAACTGGATCTATACCGATGATAGTGGATGCCATTGATGCAAAGTCAGAATGTGTAGATGAAGTAGAAGGTCCAGGCTCAGGAGTGGCATTGGATGTCTAAGGGGGTTCATAAGGAACAATCTCAAGGCAAGGCCAAGGGAGGGAGAAACCAGAAGAATAAATAAAAATGATGTCAAAAATCAAAGGGAAAAGATACAAAGATAAAGGAAAAACTTAGTGTAAAGGAAGAAAGATGAGACAAGGAATACGAAAGGAAATATGTTCAAAGTTAGAAAGATAAGAAACAAGAGGTGAAAGTTTGCAAAAAAACCAAGATAAATCTTGTGAAGAAATAGGTAAGCTAAAAGTGTAAACAAAAAAGGGGTTTGTGTAAAAACGAATTGGAAGAATCAATAGAAAAGGAGTAAAAATGAAAGTTGGTTGGAAGGGGTGGAGTTGCCTTGTTTCTGCTATGATTCATCTGGGTACCCAACCCAAGGAATCTGATAGGATAAGAGTCTGGCACTATCAGTAGGCATCTCAAGTTTCTCAACCAGAGATAATCCACAAACATGAGCTGGTTCCTGAAAGACTATTGGTTCATGATGGCTCATAAAAGATGTGGACCATCTTTGGAACTTCAGCTTCTCATCAGTCCTCTAGAGCCAACAAAATGACTTCTTGCTCTTAGGCTCTAGCTTATGTGGCTTACAGTAGGGTTCTCTGTCAGGGTAGATTTTCAAAGATGTGTCTGGCCACATGCAAGCCGTAGGATTTAGCTTGTATCTCCAAGAGAATCTGTTTACCTCAACAATTAGATTGCTGATTGCCTTAAGATCATCTAAGCTTAGAATGTCAGGGTTAATGAGGTCAATTGGCTGTGGCTGGGGAAGGAGAAATGTATTTGAATGAAAGGTTAGTGGTTCTTGGTATGCCTCTGTGTGGTGTGGTTAAGAAAGAAGATGGTGCTTTCCAAGAAATCTTAGGTTTCCATGTGGTGGTGATAGGTGATATGAGAGAATCAAATACTTGTGTAATTGGTTCTTGTTGTGGTGAGGAGGGAGTGGAGAGTGATCAAAAAAGTGATCAAGTGAAATATGTGAATGTGGTTCAGGTGAGGTATTTTTAGGGGTGAGGTTAAGGTTGAAATTTCTACAAGAAAGATATAAAAGATTTTATGAGACACCTCGATGTCCCACTAAAGAAAATCCTAATTAACTAAGCCTTAGTCCACAATTAACGTTAACACGATTAATATAAGTGAAAATATATAATTATTTTGAAGTAGAAAATTAAAAAGTTTAAAACATTAACCATGCGCAACGGTAAACTCAACAGTAAGTGTAACACCCCGATTACTTGATTAGGATTTAAGGAAGAGATTAAGGATAATTAAGGTCTTAATCTTATAACTTAGGTGCTAATAGTCTGTATATCAAATTTGGTGTCAATCGGACTTCGAACGGGCTCAGAATGCAGCGAAATGCGTGAAACCGGGCAACCATCAACAGAACAGAACGCTCGAGCGTGGAGACATGGGCACTTGAGCGTGTTGAGAGGTTTACATGTGGCTTGCTGAACGACGTGTGGAGGAGACGTAGCGATGCACGTTGGAGCGTGGGAGTCCCAACGCTCGAGCGTGCGCAGTGCTGAAAGCCCTCCTTTGTTCTTTAAATGGAAAATTCTTGGAAAAAACATAATTTTGAAAACCAGCACAGAGAGCTCGTGATAGAGAGAAGGAGGAGAAGTTAGAGAGAGAAAGTGAGGCTGAGGAAAATCTGTCTGTTCGATCGCGATTCTGATTACACTGTTGTGATCAGGACGATGAGTACTGCAAGTGTCAACTATCGACTCTTCGAACCACTAAGGTATTGCTTGAATCCCTAACTCGTCGACATGTCGACATTGTCATTTCCCTTCTTTTTCAATTCTTGCTTTGATTCTAGCTCTGTTTGGAAAAATGTTCAAGATTAGGGTTTATGACATTGTCGGGACTCTGTCTATGTGTTAGGGCGATTTTTGGAGCACCGAGGAGCTACCTTGCACATGTGGCAGCATCTTAGAGGACTTGAGGGGATGAGGTTCACGAAGTTTGAGACGCCGGTACAAGTGTATACAAGGTGGGGAGAAAGTGACTATCACACCAGGGAGGCAAGCTCAGTATAGCATGTTATTTTGTCTATGTAGAGTGCTCTAGACCCTACTAGTTGTCGAGTAGTCGACGATGATTAAACCCCGCTTGAAAATGGTTTTAAAATGATACTTTGGGTTTAATTATCGTATACTTGTCGACATTAGGGCAAAATATTATTTTAAGTTTATCTGCTTGAGTATGCATGTGATATCTGCTTTATGTGTTTATGGACTCAGCCATGATCATAACCCCACTATTTTGCATGATACTCTTGTCATCCTAGGACTTTGTATAAAAGGAAAACATATTGATGTCATAACCGCTCCAACATATGACATTAAAGTTAGGCCCACGTGCTAGCCATTTTAATGTATCAGAAGCAGTACTACCATCCTTCAGAATTTCTTCTTTAAACCATTGTAAGAAAGTCTTGTTATGCTTGTTCAACAACCACTTTTCATTCATTCGAGGGTTTTCTTCCTTGACTTTCCTTTTGTGCTCACATAAGTAAGGTTGAACTTCATCAGTGTTATTCAATATATACAAATGTGTTTGAAGCACTTCCTCCCGAACCTTGCTCGTAATAGTTTTACCTCATGTACCATTTGCCTTCCCATCTTCCCTCATGACGAGACTTAGGAATCCCTATAGGTTCCATTGCAGAAAGGTAGTCTGAACAAAACTCAATAGCTTCTTCTGCAACGTACCTTTAAACAATAAATGCTTCTGAACTTTGTGGATTCTTCACATACCCTTCAAGATCTGCATGTATCGCTCAGTTGGGTACATCCATCTTAAATAAACAGGGCCACACAATATAATCTCCCTCACTAGATGAACAATTAAGTGAACCATGATGTCAAAAAATGAAGGAGGAAAATACAACTCCAATTGGCACAAGATAATGGCAGCCTTTTTTTCTAACTCATCCAACTTCCCGGGATCAATGACTTTGCTACATATAGCATTGAAGAATAAGCAAAACCTAGTTATGGCATGTCTAGTATTTCTAGGAGCACAATCACGAATAGCCACGGGTAGTAGTTGCTGCATCAAGATGTGGCAATCATGAGACTTTAAGCCAACTAATTTCAGATCACTTATTGAGACAAGCCTCTTGACATTTGAACAGTAACCCTGTGGCACTTTGACGTCCCGTAGACACTCACAAAAACTCCTTCTCTCATTTTTTGACAAAGTATGACATGCTGGAGGCAAATATGTCCGCTTACCATCCTTTGATTGTGGAGCTAACTGCTCTCATATACCCATCGCAACCAAATCTATACGAGCATTCACACCATCCTTTGTCTTGTCCTGAATGTTGAGAAGCATCCCGATTACACTATCACACACATTTTTCTCCACATGCATCACATCAATACAATGTCTGACATCAAGTTTGCACCAATATCGAAGATCAAAGAAGATAGACCTTTTCTTCCGTATGTTTTTTTTCAGTAGCCTTCTTTTGGGTCTTTCCTAAGATAACATTGATGTACTTCACTGGTTGATAAACTTGTTCTCCATTTAAGCTAGCGGAGCAGGTTCATTCTCCTGGCATCCGTTAGAAGCTTTTTTCAATCTACGATATGGGTGATCACGGCTGAGAAATCTTTGATGCCCAAGGTAAACTGTCTTCCTCCCATGCTTCAATTAAGTGAAGCATCTGCCTTCTTCATATATAGGGCAAGCTTTATGCCCCTTAATACTATACCCGGACAAGTTACCATATACTGAAAAGTCATTGATGATGCAAAATAACATGGCACGCATCTTGAAAGTCTCATTAGAATACCCACCAACTACATCAACACCTTCCACCCACAGCTTTTTCAAGTGTTCAATCAAGGGACTTAGATAAACATCTAAGTCATTTCCTGGTTGTTTTGGGCCCGAAGTCATCATAGATAGCATCATGTATTTGCGCTTCATGAACAACCAAGGAAGTAGGTTGTAAATCAAGATAAGAACAGGCCGTGAACTATGAATAATACTTAAGGTACCATACGAATTCATTCCATCCGTAGCAAGTCCAAGCCTAGGGTTTCTTGGCTCATTTCCGAAATCCGGAACAGACTATCAATTCTCTCTCGTTTCTTGGCGAAGTATTCCATCACGTTTCCTATCATCTGGATGTCATCTAATGTTCTTTGCATCATTTACATTAGCGAACAACCGCTTGAACGTTGGAATTATTGGAAGATACCACAACACCTTCGCAGGAGGACCTTTGTGATCACATCACAATTAGAATCATTATCCTTCACTTTGAAAAGTGATATCCCACACTTGGGGCAGTTTTGCAACCCTTCATACATACCCCTATACAATATGCAATCATTAGGACATGCGTGTATCTTCTTATACTCCATATCCATCGGACACAATACCTTCTTCGCCTCATAGTTACGATCTGGCAATGTGTTGCCTTCTGGAAGCATGTTCTGCAACAACTCTAGCAATTCAGTGAAGCTTTTATCACTCCACCCATTTCCTGCCTTCACACTGAACAATTTTAACATCGCCGTCAACCATGTATAAGTAGTGCACCCCGGATACAAAGGCTTCTCGGCATCACTGCCTAAAGTATCATACACATATGCTCGCTGAAAAGACTCTTGTCCAATATCACGGATCATGTCCTCTAGTCGATCGTTCTCCATATCTACGTCAACTTCCTCACTTTGGGACACACTTGGCTGATTTAACAAGACATCACCATGCCATATTCATCTTGTATAATTCTTGCAAATCCCTTCACAAATAAGATGAGTGTGTATTTCCTTAACTTCACATTTCCTCATATTCCACATTTGACATAAGGACAAACAAACTTTCCATTACTATCAGGAAGATTTCTTTTAGCAAATTCTAGAAACTCTTCCACTCCCTTGATACTCATCACTTGTGCGTCTACTAACCATCCAACTACGATTCATAGCTACGTTCTGTAAATATACACATAACTACGATTAAGTTAAGAAGCTAAAATAAGATGGACTCTAATTCTTGCATAAATGATCAATACTTTTCACAGGATATCATCTAAACCCTAACAAACTATATTATCATCACCTTTGTAAATAAACAACCATGAGCATGAGCATGACCCATAAGCAAAATAGTAGCCATAACAATAGCTTACAATTCATTTTATCAAGCAATCCAAAATCATAGGAGAGAAACATATACGCACAGAACAAACAACAAAAACAATGAAACCCAAAAACCTAGTCTTTAAGAGGATGAAACCAAAAACAAAAAGAGAGAAAAACAAAATAAAAGAGGGGAATGGAAAGGAAAATAAAAGAGGGAAAGGGAGAGAGAGCTTACGAATGATGAAGAAGCGGCAATGGTGGTCCTTCATGGTGGCGTGCGTGAGGGAGGACGAAGTGGCGTGAGTGAGGGAGGACGAAGGAACAATGGTTGTCCTTCACGGTGGCATAAGTGAGTGTTTGGGAGCAAGAGGACCAAGGAACAGGGGTTGAAATAGAGACTTGAGTGTTAGGGCATGGGAATGAATAGCTAGACTTGAGTTTTCATATGGTAAAATATAAAGACATGTAACGTCGATTGTTAGGCCAACCGCTATTACATGTCACTTGTAACTTACAAGTTTTTCCCTCCACCAAGCTTCTAAGAATTGCTCACTTGTAACAACGGTTGTCATACAACCTGCTGTTACAAGTATTTTAAATAAACATATATTTACGATACTGTCACCGCCTCTTTTGTAACATCGGTTTTAAACTAACCGATGTTATATCCAGTCGTTACAAGCATATTTTCCACTAGTGATTGTTCTTTTAATGAGACATCGGGTGTCTAAGTAAGCACTCATGCATATATACATAATATTTACATCGGTCGTCTGAGTACGAGTTGTTCCAACATTGGGACCAAAACCTTCAGAAACTATACAAACACTGGAATAGAAAATACATACACCGGCTGGTTACAGAAACAGATAAAGTCCTAGAGCTAACCGGCCCGCCTCTTAAAATATAACCAAAAAACAAAATAAGCTCATAGAGGCTCTCAACCTAACAGGCGCGTTCGACTAAGCCATATAACAGACCATATGGGCGCCTGGAGCTACACTCTCCCTCTCCATAGTGGCGTCGGTAGACTCTGCCAATATCGGGTCCTCGGATTCCAAACCGACTCGTCGTTGCTCATAACTGCTGCCTCCGATCCCGCTGCACCATACCAACGCGAGTCCTCGCCTTTGAGCGGTCCACCATATTCCACATATCGTCCTGAAACTCCCTCTGCTAGGTGGAAACCACATCTCTGGGAAAGGTAACCTCTGCGAAATTTGATACGGGCCTGTCCAAGTGAAAGTAAGGACCATCTCCCATCTGCATATAGAAGCTCACCAGGCCGACGTACGTCATGAAGAATCGTGAATGGACAACCTGCCATCCACGATCATCATGGTAGACGATCTCAATGTCCCCGAGGACCTGGACCTTGAGAGGGATCCTCTGAAGATAATGCCTGGGCAGGTAAGAGGGAGATAAGCAATGCTGACATAATCATAAAATGGGGATGGGGGCACATAGCAAATAATCATATACACATATAACATATACAGTAAATAGGAAGCAACCATCTTCCGAGTCACACCAACATAGTATATCCTCAAAGTTTACTCTCAGATCAATCCTCTAAGCAGTCTCACTCCTATGCATGTCGGCCGATATCTCTCATCCGGGTCTTAGCCCAGAGACATTCTCCTTACCGAGCCTCGCTACTCAGAGAACATCAGTTAGTTTGTCCAGGTAACACTTCCGCTTGCCGTGACCCATAAGAGTGTGTCCCTTGATTCATCAAGTTGAATAGTGGCGCCTTCTTCCCCTCTTCTATCTCCTCCACTTTTTATTTCTTTTTCTTATTTCAATTCTTTCTGTTTCAATTCATAGATCTAGAGGCATCTTAAATGTGTTCCTCTAAAGGTAGCAGCCTTTATTTGGAAGTTAGCTCAAAACTGTATTCCTATTCTTGATAATCTTGCAAAGAGGAGTATCATTCAAAGTGCAGAATTTACTTGCAAAGGTTGTGGGAGGGAGGAAGAGACAATAGCACATTTGTTTTTGGAATGTTCGGTATACTCCCAAGTCTGGTCTGAATGTTTAAATTGGTGTGGTTTCTCAGATTGCTTACATCATGATTGCAAGTCTCATTTCTTTAACTTTTATGGTCTCCCAAATTGTAGGACAGCAAAAAGAGCCCTATGGCAAACAGTTTGGTTTGTAGCAGTTTGGGAATTATGGTTAGTAATGAATGAGGCAATATTCCAATCAAAAAATTCAGATTTGGAAACTATAATTGAGAGGATCAAGTTAAAGTCATGGTTTTGGTTGAATGCTACGTGCGCTGACTTCAAATACTCTGCCAACTGTTGGTTTTCAAATCCTAGTAGCTGCTTGGGCCTTTTCTAAAATTTTAAATGATGGATTCATCAATTCTTCACCGTGCTGGTTCTATTTTGTGTGTTAAATCCTAGGTGTGTTTGGGTTTACTTCAGCAAGTTGCTCATTGTCTTCATGCTTCTCTGTTCAGTATTTTTGAGTTTCTTCATGTAGTCTATAGTTTTGCTACCATGATGTTTAGCTTTTGTTTTTGGTTATGATTGGTGTGGTTGGATCTCTCTTCTCTTGTTGGTTAAGCAAATCAGGCTGTGGGTGATCCATTAAGATTGTGGCTACCAACTTATATTTTCATTAGGGTATGGTTGTATTTATTTCTTTTGCACTGTAATATGGGTTTTGGTACCCCTTGTACCATTTCAATGATAATTTCTCTTATAAAATAAAAGCGCAAAGATTAAGAAATTTACGTAAGTTTAACTAGTAAATACAAGATTGTAAAAAGGAATTTAAACACAAAAGTATAAAACAAGAAATGAAATTGCCATTACAAATCAATGGTAGAAAAGTAAAGAATAAAATAAAAGAGAAATAATTGCAGGAACATGATGAACATTAAAAGAAACAATGAAAGAAACTTGAATTGATGAATTGAAATTGTATTGAAATTGATAGGATGGAAAGGAGTACTTGATTTCACTCCATCAATCTGCTATGTGATCGAGATGTTTTGGATGTTTCTCAAGTAACCAACCTTTATTACATTGTGCTTACAAGTATTTATAGAGAAGTTCTCGAAATAACTACCTATCTAGATATTTGACATGTATATAGCAGTTATGCTATATTTGAACTTAAATATTTGACAGATAAATCTCTGTAACTCCCTAACTTCAAATTTCCTTACGTCAACTTGCATGCTCATAACTACTTCCTATTCGACACGTCAACTGACGAACTTCTGTTGAATCCAACTTTGTCAATTTTTTGTGTAATCTTCTGATTTCGACATTCTTGCTTTTGACATCAATTCTTTTGTCAACTTTCCGTCTGTCAACTTAGGACTTGACAAATTTCCCTTTAAGCACACATTAGACTTTGATGACTTGTCTTTATTCCTTTTGTTAATTCAGCACATATCAACTCTGGGACTTCCTTTTTTATTTCAAGTAGCTTCCATCTATATGTATGACGTAAGCTAGAATTTGAAAATCCACCCCTAACAAGAAAAGTATAATGTCTAAAGAACAAGAAATGAAATTGCCATTACAAATCAATTGAAGAAAAGTAAAGAATAAAAGAGAAATAATTGCAGGAACATGATGAATATGTAAGGAAACAATGAAAGAAACTTGAATTGATAAATTGAAATTGATAGGATGGAAGGAGTACCTGATTTCAATCCGTCAATCTATTGTGTGATCGAATTGTGTAAGATGTTTCTCCAGTAACCAACCTTTATTACATTGTGCTTACAAGTATTGATAGAGAAATTCTAAAAATGACTACCTATCTAGCTATTTGACACGTATATGGCAGTTAATGCATATTTGAACTTAATATATTTTACAGATTAATCTCTGTAACTGGCAAACTTCAAATTTTCTCGCGTCAACTTGAATGCTCTTAACAACTTCCTATTCAACATGTCAACTGAGGAACCTCTATTGAATCCACACTTCTCAATTTTTTCTGTAACCTTCTAAATTCAACATTCTTGCTTTTGACATCAATTCTTTTGCCAACTTTTCGTCTGTCAACTTAGGACTTGACAAATTTCCCTTTAAGCACACATTAGACTTTGATGACTTGTCTTTATTCCTTTTGTTAATTCAGCACATATCAACTCTGGGACTTCCTTTTTTATTTCAAGTAGCTTCCATCTATATGTGTGACGTAAGCTAGAATTTGAAAATCCACCCCTAACAAGAAAAGTATAATGTCTAAAGAACAAGAAATGAAATTGCCATTACAAATCAATTGTAGTAAAGTAAAGAATAAAAGAGAAATAATTGCAGGAACATGATGAATATGAAAGGAAACAATGAAAGAAACTTGAATTGATAAATTGAAATTTTATTGAAATTGATAGGTTGAAAGGAGTACTTGATTTCAATCTTTCAATCTATTGTGTGATCGAGATGTGTAAGATGTTTCTCAAGTAACCAACCTTTATTACAATGTGCTTACAAGTATTTATAGAGAAATTCTAAAAATAACTACCTATCTACCTATTTGACATGTATATATGGCAGTTAATGCATATTTGAACTTAAAATATTTGACAGATTAATCTCTGTAACTAGCTAACTTCAAATTTTCTCGCGTCAACTTGCATGCTCTTAACAACTTCCTGTTCAACATGTCAACTGAGGAACCTCTATTGAATCCACACTTCTCAATTTTTTCTGTAACCTTCTAAATTCAACATTCTTACTTTTGACATCAATTCTTTTGTCAACTTTCCATCTGTCAACTTAGGACTTGACAAATTTCCCTTTAAGCACACATTAGACTTTGATGACTTGTCTTTATTCCTTTTGTTAATTCAGCACATATCAACTCTGGGACTTCCTTTTTTATTTCAAGTAGCTTCCATCTATATGTGTGACGTAAGCTAGAATTTGAAAATCCACCCCTAACAAGAAAAGTATAATGTCGAAAGAACAAGAAATGAAATTGCCATTACAAATCAATTGAAGAAAAGTAAAGAATAAAAGAGAAATAATTGCAGGAACATGATGAATATGAAAGGAAACAATGAAAGAAACTTGAATTGATAAATTGAAATTGTATTGAAATTGATAGGTTGAAAGGAGTACTTGATTTCAATCTGTCAATCTATTGTGTGATCGAGATGTGTAAGATGTTTCTCAAGTAACCAACTTTATTACAATGTGCTTACACGTATTTATAGAGAAATTCTAAAAATAACTACCTATCTAGCTATTTGACAAGTATATGGCAGTTAATGCATATTTGAACTTAAAATATTTGACAGATTAATCTCTGTAACTGGCTAACTTCAAATTTTCTCGCGTCAAGTTGCATGCTCAAAAAAATTGTCAAATAGCGACCAAAAGAATCGGTCACTGTCAGTGTTAGTGACCGAATCCACTACCGATCTTCTGTGGCCGTGAAAATCCTAGTCGCTAATTAATTAGCGACTGACTTTTCACACCGGTGGCTAATAGCGATTGAATATTCGGTCGCTATTTTAGTGGCTGTCGCGTTGGTCACGAGCTTATGGTAACCAAAATAACGACCGATATTGTACTGGCTAATTCGGTCGCTGGTTTGGAATTACCATAGCCAAAATAGCAACCGATATTGTAGTGGCTAATTCGGTCGCTAGTTTCCAAATAGCCTAGCCAAAATAGCGACCGATACTATAGTGGCTAATTTGGTTGCTGGTTTCCAATTACCATAGCCAAAATAGCGACCGATACCTTAGTGGCTAATTCGGCCGCTAATGTTATAAATTTATATATATTTTTTAAATGATATACAATAAATTTTTTTTTTATATTAATATAATATAATATAATATTCTATTAATTATGAAAATTAATTTATTAATGTTTTAATATTATAATTAACCCTAATAATAATATTTAAACAAAAATTAAAGTTTCATTTAAATAAAATTGTTACGCAAATAAATAAAAGTACTTTCACCTATAAAATTTTAACCCAAATAAATAAATGTACTATACCATTATTTCAAGCAAAAATTCATGACATAAAGAAACATCCACAAAAAAGTACTAATCGTCAACTAAAATTTAAGAGTACAATCAAAATAATAAAGATCATGACGGAGGTAGGTCGTCGTCCTGCTGTGCATTAGCGTCGTCCTCCTCCTCGTCCTCTGCAGCAGGCGGTGGTGGTGGTGGTGGTGGTGGTACAGGCGGCTGAAGATGCAGGTGAGACAAGATGTATCCAGTGGTGCCTCTAAGCTCATCAATCTCGGCCTCCAAGGTCTTCTGCCTAGCATCCTTCTCGGCGAGCTCCTCAGTCAGACGTGTAATATGATGCTGCATCTGCTCTATGACCTTCGGAGGAACGCCACTCGTCATGCCAGTGTCTCCAAACGAACGGGATGACATGGCCACATAATGACTGCCCAACTGCCTAAGCCCATACATGTGCCCCTTCTTATTTTTACCTCCAACAACCTCCAAAAATATGGCATTCGAATCAACAGATGCTGGAGACTGCTGCTCCTGGCTAGAAGAAGAACCACCCACCTGTAAGGCACGTGCATGGGCATCCGCTAGGGCATGATCATATTTTTTCTACAAAATAAAATTAATTATAATATCATTAACAATTATTAACAAATAATAAGTCGAACATAATTAAACTAATTAATTTGTAAGTAAGGTTTCCTTTTTATACTCACAGAAATGTTTTTTGCCTTATCGTTCGCCCACTCTCCTGACTTCAGCTTCTTTGTTTTTTCCAGGAGCTCCTAAGCAGTAGGGGGTCGGGCAAACTGTTGAGTCTGCAAATTAAAATAAATTAGCACAACATGAGTCACAATAAAATAATTAAATAGAAAATAAATTAAAATAAACTACAGTACATACCATCCTCTCAAAATGATCTCCTGCCCCGACCAACCCTCCGGTGTAGGCTGATGCTCCACTATCCTTTGCCCTATTCTGTTTGGCGATGGCACTCCTCTTTTGAAAATCCTCACTGGCCCAATGTTGTTGTAATCCCTGTAGCACGTTAGGTACCATCCACTTCCCCTTATCTGTCCCTTTCCTCAACTTGTGCATTGCATTTTTCATTATCATTGCACCCCTATGATCAAAACCCTTCCTGATCATATTCTCATGAGCAGGTCCCAAGTAAACACTTTCTGCATGGGTTACGTACATATTAGACAAACATAACATATATAATAATTCAAAATATTTATAATGCAAAGTATAAACTAAATGTGTGCAAGTAACTACATTTTAAATTACCCTAAACTCTCTACCACATGTCCTTCACGTCACCATCTACTGAAGTCCATGTGGGCCATGACTCCTCAAACTTCTCCTTGATGATCTTCGATATCTCATCAGTAGTTTCCTTCTGGGGTGTCAACCTAAGATTGGAAAAACCGTCATGCAATTATGTTGTTAAATAATGTCATAAAATGAAAAAAAATTAAGTAAAAAGCTTACTCTAAGTCGCCGGGGCCTAGCCTGATCAACCTCCTCGGTAAAGCTCTATCTGTGGCATCTGACTGCGACGATGATGGAGGTGGTGGTGGTGGTGGTGGTGCTGATGACGTCCCGACATCATGGACAGGGGTAGTGGCAACCGATGCAACACTCGGAATCGTCTGTCCAGTCGTAGTGTCCATCACATGCTGGTCAGATGAAGGTGTGTGGGTCATGGGAGATGATCTCCCAGCACGACCTCTCCCAAGAGAAGAACGACCTACACCTCGCCTTCTAGTACGACCACCTCTACCACCCCTAGTCGAGTCTGCCATCTGTTTCAATGAATTTGTTACATATCACATTTAAGTAACTTAAAGAAAACAATATATATATTTATATATAATGCAATGTAGATTAATTCAAAATAAACAATCAATATAAAAAACATTTGTATACATGAGTTACCTAAATAGATGAATCTGTATCATTGAAATCACTCTCACTTTCTTTCTCACTTGATATATATGTATCATTGTCTGATTCATCCAAGTCAGACTGATTCAATAACACTGTCAATTTCCTCCTCGCCTCCCCCAACATCGACAAGACATTCGTCGATGATATCAACATCTATATCTCGTAACACTTGAAGCCCTACAATAATATCATCTTGGTATGGAGCCTCTGTTTCAGCCTGACTGATTGTATTATCTGAGATTGTACTGCGAGCATTTGTCTTGATGACACCCAACCAACCCTGATGACCCTCAGGGTATGGCATGTAATAAACCTGTTCGGCATGTTGTGCAAATATGAGCGGGTCCTACGCCGTAGTATATCTTCACGATTGCCTTAATTCGACAATTCCATACTTATTATCTACTTTTGTCCCTATATTTGGAGTATCATCAAACCAGTCACACCTGAAGAGAACTATCTTCAACGAGTGCAAACCAGTATACTCCATTTCAACAACTTCAGTTAAAACTCCATAAAAGTCACTTTCTAATTGACCAGTTGTACCACGTACACACACACACCATAGTTGGATGATAGCATGCCTTCACTCCATTGTTGTGTACGAAATTTGTAACCCTTCACAGTGTATGTGTGAAATGGGGTAACTTTTCTCTTAGGTCCCCACACCAGATTAAGCAATAGTGGTTCTTCAAAATTATTGGTTGTATTTAGAACCTAATACATTACAAATGATTATAACATATATAAGACATTAATTAGACATTAATTACAGGACATGTATTGTATATAATTAATAACAAGTGTTAACCTACATATTCTTTGAACCACATGGGAAACCGTTTGGTAATCTCCTGGTTTATTCGATCCTCTGGAATGTCTGGGTGGAGTTCCTTTAGAAATTCAGAATACATACTACTGGACAAAAACTAAATACTTTAGTACAACATTGTTAATTATTGAACAAGGTGTTAAAAACTAGTATGAACGTTACTTACTTTAAATATGGCTCACCTCGTCACAATTTTGTAGAATGTACAAGTGGGCTGCGTCAATGTCACGTTGCTCCATGAAATAGGATTTTGATTTGCCACCAGGCATGCCCGGGTAATTGAAACATGATATCGGAGGACTAGATGAAGAAGTTTCACCTGCATCTACATTACGTGGCATTCTAGTCCTTCTTGTTTCTATTTCAGGTGGATAGTAATAAGTGGCAAAGGTAGAAGTCTCCTCTACCAAATAGGCTTCACAAATGGAACCCTCTACTTTAGACTTGTTCTTGACTTTGCTTTTGAGGGAGTCCAAGAACCTAAGCAGGAAGAATTTTGGAATAAATGAGGATAATAATCGATAGAATAAATAAAGGAATAAATGAGGTGAATTAGTTATTTACCTCCCAAAGGGATACACCCAACGATATTGGACTGGTCCACCAACTCTTGCTTCATACGGGAGATGAATTGGAAGATGCTCCATGAAATCAAAGAAGCTAGGCGGGAATATCTGCTCTAACTTACATAGCAACATAGATATATTGTTTTCCATGGCCTGTAATTGTTTAAATCTACTGTTGTGGACGTCAACTCCCTATAAAAGTGGCTAAGCTCAATAAGTGGGGTCCAAATAGGTTTTGGTAATGAGTCGAACGCAATAGGAAGCAAACGCTGCATGAATATGTGACAGTCATGGCTTTTCATTCCATGTAACTTTCCTTCCTTAACGTCAACACATCTGCCCAAATTTGAGGCATACCCATCAGGCAAATTTAGTTCTTTAACCCATTTGCAAATAGCTACTTTCTGTAGTTTGCTCAGAGCATAACTTGCCTTCGGCTTAAAAAGCCTGCCACCACCATGATCTTTCATCTCAAGCTCCTTGAGGTTACATATTTCTGCTAAGTCCAACAGAGCTTTATTAGTATCCTTTGTCCTCCATTTGATGTCCATAACAGTGTCAAACACATTCATAAACACGTTCCTCTCAGTATGCATGACATTGATGTTATGATGGAGTAGGTGTGCTTTCCAATAAGGCAAACTCCAAAATATACTTTGCTTAGTCCTATTATGCTCAACACCATAGCCTGAATTCTGTCCTCTTTGCGATTCATGGATAGGCGGTAATTGGCTCACTCTTCGCCATATATTTGGACCAGATAAACGTGGGGGAGGGGGTGAGTTCTCAGTACATCGCTTCTTGAAACCTTTTTTATTCCTCCTATAAGGATGATCAGTAGGAAGGAATTGGCGATGACAGTCAAAATAACATGTCTTTTGACTGTGCTTAAGTGTAAACGCCTTTGATCGCTCCATACATATTGGGCACGCAAGCTTCCCCGCATTCATCCAACCCGACAGCATCCTATAAGCCGGAAAGTCATTTATCGTCCACATCAACGCGACCTTCATCATGAAATTATGCCTTAAATCAAGCATCATAAGTCAATACACCATCATTCCACAAAAATGTCAACTCTTCAATGAGCGGCTGCAAGTACACATCAATCTTGGATTTCAGATTAGACGGGCCCGGAATTAAAACCGTCAGGAACATAAACTCCCTCTTCATGCACATACCAGGGGGGAGATTGTAAGGAGTTACTATAACTGGCCAACTAGAGTAAGATTTTCCATATTTGCCCAAAGGATTGAATCCATCGGTACATAACCCTAACCTAATGTTTTGGGGGTCTCTGGAAAATGTTGGATGCACCCTATCAAAATGTTTCCAAGCTCCTTCCTGCCTCTGATTCTCACTGTGCCACCTCATGTGGGGTGCAGTTGCCATCGAAGAGTACAATCTTTGCAGCCTCGGAATGAGCGGAAAGTACCACAATCTTTTAAGGCCGTCTTCTTTTCAATCCCCCTTTTAGTGGTTGTCTTGTATCGATCCGCACCACAAATTTTGCAACATGCTATGCTCTTGTCCACTTCATCTTTATAATACAGCATGCACCATTCGAACAACAATCAATTTTCAAACAACCTAAGCCCAAGTTCTTCACCGACTTCTTAGCATGATAAAGATTCTGAGGCACACGACTATCAATCGGATGTGTCTCTCTTATAAACTGCACCATTTGATTAAAATTTCCTTCCGACATGTTGAAGTCGGATTTCATGCTCAGAAGTGACAAGGCGGCCGACAATTCGGAGTGTTGATCACATCCTTCAAACAATTTAGCTTGAGATGCAACCGACATACTAAAGAAATTTTCTGCTTCGGGATTCGGATTTTCCTCTCTCTGTTGCGGCTCCATCACATAATCATGTTCCAATGCCTTCCCTATAGAGGGCCCAGCATGATCCATGATCAGCTGCTCATATGCATTCAGTTCTTCCCTGCGGTCGCCAGTTCCATAATATGACTCTTCGACAATCGGTTTGGGAAACGGGGGCAATTCCTCGCCGTGGTTGGTCCACCAATAATAATTTGAAATGAACCCCTTGTTGTAAAGATCTATCATTACCTCATGCACAAACTTGAAAACTCTACACTTGCACTTTAAGCAAGGATACCTCATCTTCTCTTCACTATTCCTTTTGAACTTCTTTTGACTAGTCGCATACTCTAGGAACACATTAACTCCAGCTCTAAATTCTATCGTTAGATGTTTGTTGCGATCCAACCTTTTATACATCCACAACCGATTCTCGGGAATATCCATTATTGCTATCTAAGAGAGACAGAATAGTCATCCCACAACAATCAGCTCCTTCTTGTTACATGGTATGAACCTATCCCATTTGAGAAAAACCTCTTCGACACTCGATCGGTGAATAGTTATTCCCATATTCAAATGCCTCATACTTAACGAAATTTCGGTAGCATTTCCCTTCGGTCTTTAAGTACACGACTTGACCGCTGTTTGATCCACTGCAATCAAGTATGCACCCAAAGAACAAAAGGAAATGCATCGGACCAAAATCTCATCAGGTATATAAGGCATGTGAAAGAGGAAATGACTATAAACACGAGAATCGAAAATGTTTTTCTCAAACTGTCCCACTTGGACAATTCAAGATCCAATATAATGAACGATACCTTTTCAAAGTACGCATGCTCATTACTATTGCATCTCAAACGGGAAACTAAGGCTTTTCTAACTCATTAACCATAACAGAAGATACAAATTTAACCCTATATACATAGCACAATTTTAGCGACAATAAGTTAATAAGGACATATCAAAATGGCAAACAAGCACGAAATTAACACAACCATCCTGTTGAGCTCAGCCCTCCGCTGGCAAACAACATATAAAGTTTGCAAGCACAAGCATCATTTTTAATCTACCAGCACACAACCAATATCCTATTGAGCTCAGCTCTTCACTAACAAACAACATATAAAGTTTGCAAGCACATGCATCACTTTTAATCTACCAGCACACAACCAGCATCCTATTGAGCTCAGCTCTCCACTAACAAACAACATATAAAGTTTGCAAGCATATGCATCATTTTTAATTTACTAGCACACAACCAGCATCATATTGAGCTCAGCTCTCCACTAACAAACAACAAATTAATTCAAAGTCTTCAAGCATGACTAGAAACAATGAAAAAGAGAGATTATTTGACCTACCTCAACTCCAAGCAAATAGTGAAAAAAGGATGATGACTAGAGCGGTTGTCAATAGACAAAGAAGACTGGAAGAAGAAAAAATAACATCAGCAAAGGCTCTTAATGTATGAAAAAAGTTGTCATGCACAAGACTACAACATTCATCAACTCTGTTCCTAAGACGGCATCAGGAAAAATTCTCAGAAGAGAGCTTATTGACAAAGCACGATCCAAAATATAATATCATAATTCTTTTAACCATTTTTCGGGATCAATTTATTTAATAAAATGCAAGCTCCGAATGCATCATGTAATAGCTTAATGGGATTCCGTCAAGTGTATCAAATTAATGCAAGTAATAAAAGAAACGGTGATAAATAGAGTATTGTTCACATGGGTTGGTGGTTAATTATCACTTCGCAAAGTAAATAATCATTTAGATGCGCGTTTGAAAAGAAGAAGAAACTCTAAAAAAGAAGTGATGACTTGCATAAAGCAAACTTCATTTTTCACCATTCCTAGCATAAACTTGAGCCAAAAAATCATGTGAATGGTGATCAAACATAAAAAAAATATTAAACATAGCAATTAATACTCAAATAAAGGAAAAAGTTCATAGCATAACTCAACCAAGGTTAAAACATAATTTTTCTACAACTTTTAAGATGGATTTTTGAAGATAATTTTCCCATGATTATGATTCTAGAAGGGGTAGTCGGAATCAATTGCCACTTCAGTTTTTCCTTTCCCATATCCTAGATGGTGATTTTTAGAGTTGATTGATTTAGTATTAGAACCAAAGAAAGCACCCATTGCTAAACTAACTAATTAAATAAGCCACAAAAATGCAAGACTTCTATGTTCCAGTCCCACATGTATGATGCAATTTCACATTCTCAGAACTCAGATATTACAGTATCACAGAGTTGTCCCTATATTGTTACAAGCAGAACTGCATCCACAGTATGCAAACCAGTATCACCAAGAACATGATCCAACAAACTGAGCCCATTGTAAAGGGTATTAATCAATAATAAATTAGAATGTATACCCAGACTAGCAACAACATTCAGTGTCTTATTGATTTCCCAGAAAACCACAACAAAAACAACAACCAAAGATGCAGAATTTCTGAAAGAGGATGTAACCAAAACCAAAAGCATCATGAAAGAGGAATGGGGAACAGGGAACAAAGGGGAAAATCACCTGATTTTGGAGGCAAGAAGGCGATGCGGCACGGCCCTAGACGGTGCGAGTTGAAACAGAGAAACGGTGAGAGAGAGAGAGAAAGAGGGGATGCGACTGAGAGAGAGAAAGAGAAAAGGACAGGAACATGCTTACCGTGTGGTGGTTGATGGAGGGAGGGATCGGAGGTGTTGCCAGAGTTCTGAGAGACAAAGAAAAGAAAGGGTTTCTGAACGAAATGAGGAAGAAAGGGGAAATTTTCGTGTTTTAGGGATTTTTAGTTTTAGCGACCAAATATATTGGCCGCTAAAACGGTCACAAATAATAAAAAATAAAATTAGTCGCAACTACGGTCGCTATTTAGTCACCTGGGGTCTTTTCATTTTCGTGTCTTAGTGACCGAACTTACTTCGGTCGCTAAATAGTCCCAAATGAAAATGTAACATTTATTCAGGCGCAATACCGGTAGCTAAATTGTCAACTGAGTTGAATTTTAAAATTTCCTATTTAGCGACCGAAACAGCCACCGATTTCGTTGCAACTACCAGTAGCGGTCGCTATTTCGGTCGCTAAAAGCAACATAGAAATTATTTTCTGGAACAACCATGTCGGTCACAAAAATAGTGGCTAATTGCGACCGCGTAGCGGCGGTATTTTCGGTCGCTAAAACCATTATTTTTTGTAGTGTCATAACAACTTCCTATTTGACATGTCAATTGAGGAACCTCTGTTGAATCCACACTTGTCAATTTTTTCTGTAACCTTTTGAATTCGACATTCTTGCTTTTGACATCAATTCTTTTACCAACTTTCTGTCTGTCAACTTAGGACTTGACAAATTTCCCTTTAAGTGCACATTAGACTTTAATGCATTGTCTTTATTCCTTTTGTTAATTCAGCACATATCAACTCTGACACTTCCTTTTTTATTTCAAGTAGCTTCCATCTATCTATATGACGTAAGCTAGAATTTGAAAAATCACCCCAAACAGGTCCAAAGCTGACTTTTCAATGAAAAATATATATATAAAAAATTAACATGATGAAAAGTTGGCTTCTTAAAGTCAAACTACTCTTGACAATTATAAAATGCAATGTGAATTAATGGGAACAAATACATGAAAGGGAAAGTTTGGGCTCTAAAGCTGATTTTTCTCTTAAAAATTTTATTTAAATAAAGAGTAAAGACCCATTTTGATCATTGACAAATTTTGTGGTACCCAATTTAGTCTATGAGAAAAAAACTCACCCGTTAGTCCTTGACAATAACAAACATGAGACATATTAGTCCCTCCGTTGATGTCCGTTTGGAAGGCTTCGTTAGTTTGTTGATATTGCCTGTTAACTCATCCAACTATCCGTTAAGGGGCCAAAAAGGGCCCAAAATATGTCAGGGACTAAATTGGGTACCTTTTACTCTTCTCTTCCTCAACCTTTTATTCTTCTCTCCCTCATCTTCCTCTGTTTCTTCTTCCTCTTTCTCCCATGGCAAAACCATATCCTCATAATGACAATGTTAGGACGTGGTCTGGACGTAATTCTTCATTTAGTTAGAGTTTGAAGTTGATTGGAATAATGACAATGTTAAGCCTTCAACATGGTAATGCCTCTATTGCTTTTGGATCTAATGACCAGGAATGCAATATTGAGGAGATTTCTGATGAGGATGAAGCTCCTTCAAAGAGTTCCAAGGATAAAAAGTCTAATGGACATGATTTTGGAAAAGCATCAAACCTAATTTACAAGATAACAAGCAAAGTTTGCTATAAGACTGTTATGAAAGGTAATTGTTGTTCTTCTAATTTATACACCCTCTTTTACCAAAAAAAGTTATGCATCTTCCCCTACTCCTATCAAATCCATCACTAGATCTGAACAATTTGTCAAGCACTAAATTGGATACCCCTTTACATTCCTCTTCCTCAACCCTTTACTTTTCTCTCCATCATCTACCTCTGTTTCTTCTTCCTCTTTCTCCCATGGCTCAACCTTACATGTTGTTGGGTTAGGTGATTGAGGAGAAGGTGGGTTAGGGTTTGGAGGCCATATGGTGAGCCATGGAGCAGACGAAGAGTTGGGTTTAGAGTGTGAATGTGAATGTGAAGTGGTTGGGACTGAAGAAGAATAATAAGAGGTGAGAATGTGAAGTAGGAATTTGAATGATGAGGAGGAGGTGAGAGGGACGTTTTGGGCATTGTCCCCAAATTTTATTTTTTGTAAAAAATAAAAATAAAAATTGCATGCTGGAAATACATTAACGGGACAGCTAGGCATCTTAACGGGACAACTAGGCATCTTAAGGGGCCACATAGGCAAAATAACTGAGGTCAATAAACAGAGATAGAAGGAAGGACTAATATGTCGCACGTTTGTAATTATCGAGGACTAACGGGTGAGTTTTTTTTTCTTCAGGGACTAAATTGGGTACTAGGAAATTTGTCAGAGACCAAACTGAGGCTTTACTCTTAAAAAAAATTTGGTTTACATTGAGAAGTGGGGTGTAAAGAAACAAGTTTCACTCCTTGCCAAGAACATCGGTATTTTGGTAAATAAATAAAATTGAAACATGAACAATTTGATACATATTTTTTCTTGGGTCTTACTACCTAGTGCCCTAAAGATATTGTATTGAAAAGAACAACTTTTAAATTTTCATGATATTGAATATACAATTTCCAATGTAAAATTTCTATCTTTGAAATCTATATATTTACCAAGGCTCATCCTCAAATTTACTGTAGATGAACAGTAAATTGAGTAATGAGCCTAATCCTTTAGTGTTTTTTTTATTGTTTTCATAAATAGGTATAAATATAATTATTTAATATATTTTGTTTGGACTTTATTAGTATATAATGTTTAATATTTAATATGTAAAATATTTATTAAGTATTTTTTATAACCTTTATTAGTTGTGTAGCTGTAAAAATCATTTGTCTTGGTTTTTAGGGGATCATTTATTTAAGTTTTATTATTTATTTTCTACTTCAACATTTAATTATGTTTTTGAAAGAGTAATGTGAATGTACTAACTTTGTCTTAGAAAAATTTGTTTATATTTATTTTTTATGCTTTTTTTTTTAAACATAGATTTAGATTTTTTAAGTCGAGTGGAATGCCAGCAACATAGTCTACCAACCCAAGTGAGTTATGGGGATATACTAGGTAGAAGAAAGAATGTTAATTTCACGATCCATCAAGGTATTAAAAATTGTTATTTCTTTTGTATTATTATATAACTTCTTCCACCTACATTTTATATTTTTATTTAATGACTCATTGTTATTAATATTATAGAAATGAATTTTCAAGTTTATAATGGAGAGAATCCTTTATTTGTTGAAGATGAACGTGAAGGTATTTATTTAGTAATCAATGTCTATTTGTATATATTAATTTAATTTAATTTTCCACTTTTTTTTTTTACATGTCAACTGATATGTTAAACTTTTTTCTAGATTGTCTAGATTTTGGACGAAAGAACCGATGTTGTAAACATTTGGCGCAATGGTTTAGTTTAAGGAGCGGTCATGAAAATATAAAAATGATTCTAGAGTAGAATTGTTTTGTTTTAATAAATAGATATGAATATAATTATTAAGTATTTTTTACAACCTTTATTAATTGTGGGATTCAAAAATTATTGGTCTTGGTTTTCACGGGATCATTTATTTAAATTTTATTATCTATTTTCAACTTCAATATTTAATTATGTTTTTAAAACGCTAATGTGAATGTACTAATTTTGTCTTCGAGTACTTTGTTTATATTTAATTTTTTCTTTATATTTCTAAAAAACAAATAGATTTAGATTTTTTAAGTCGAGTGGAATACCAACATAGTCTATCAACCTAAGTGAGTTATGAGGATATACTACGTAGAAAAAAGAATGTTATTTCACAATCAGTCAAGGTAATATAAATTTTTTTTTTTTTTGGTATTATTGTATAACTTTTCCCACTTGCATTTCAATTTTTTATTTAATTGGTTCATTGTTATTGATATTATAGAAGTAGTTTTCAAGTTCAAGATGGAGAGAATCTTTTATTTGTTGAAGATGAAAGTGAATGTATTTATTTATTAATCAATGTTTATTTGCATCTATTAATTTAATTTACTTTTGTCATTTTTTTTATTTTTTATAAGTCGACTGATTTGTTAAACTTTTTTTCTAGATTGTGTAGACTTTGGACGAAAGTACCAGTGTTGTGAACATTGTGGCGCAATCGTTTCACTAGTGCAGAAAAGGGATTTCACATTGGTTATTTTTGGCTTTTCACATCGGTTTTCAAACTGATGTTGAAACGTCCGATGTGGTTTATTGCCACTTTTCACATCGGTTTTAAAACCGATGTCAAAAATTCAGTTTCAGCATTGACAATGTAACTTGTTCTGTAAAAATCGATGTGGTAACCTGACTTTCCACATCGGTTTCTGTAAAAACCGATGTGATACCCTAACTTTCCACATCGGTTATTTTAAAAACCGATGTTAAAAACTATATTTCCACATCGGTTTTTACAAAAACCGATGTGGAAAGTACTTTTAAAAAAAAAAAAAAAACCCTCCCTTTACAGTAGTGACATCCTTTCCCCTGTTTCAGTAATCCAGATCAATACAGCATCTAAATATTCTCAACAGAATCACTTTTGTACAACTAAAACACATTAAATTAAAAGATTACGAACAATACATATATTCAATTACATTCAGACAACTAAGATAATTAAAAACCAAAAAGCTACATTATGATATATTATAGATTTCATATCAAAATATATGTCATTCAAAAGTACACTATAGCTAGTACATAAGATTGTTGAATATCTGCAAGTTTAATTGGACATAAGATTATATCTTTTAAGTAATAAACTAAAATAAAACATATAACGAATCTATAATTGTTACAACTAATTGTTACCAATTAGCATTTATCTACTGCCATCTTTCAGTGATACCGGAGGAGATAATTTTGACCATCCACTTCATCACATAATATCCACATTCCCATGATCCACGTTGTCTACGGGACTACGTACAAATGAAACCCAATTAGAATATGAGGAATTAAATAGAAATCAATAATTATACTCACTGCGCTTGAAGCGTTTGAACTAATAAGCACAGTAAGAAGTAATTTAACAGATATTTCTCAAAGGTAAGGTAACACATGGCCACTCTTTTAGATCTAACACCTAGACAGATAAGTAAAATGCTCACCAAATGAAAAGGCATTGCCAATAATTGAAAACAAGACATTGGTAGAAAACAAATACCTTGCTTCAACAAGACAAGGACATTTATGCACTAAATCATACTTGAGAGCAAAACTAGCTCCTAAAACATATATGTATTACTAGCAAAAATTAAGGTTGCACGTGGTGGTTTTGAAAGCATTAAGTGGCCTTTAACATAAAAATAAATAAATTGCTTCAGTGGTTTTTGACATAACATGTGTAGCACATACAATTTGATTCACATTGTTCATTACTAGAGTCAATACTCAATACGATATTTTTCGAAATGCTCGAAATTGGCATTTTTACTAAAGCTGCAGTAAGAAACATCAAAACCAGTCAATTTAATACTACCGTCACATTACTATACTCTTAACTATTTAGACTATCACCAACTCTATACTTCAAGAACATAGACCTCATAGCATTGCATAGTCATCAATCCACCAACAGCTATAACTGATAAATCTTAAATATTTGCTTAATAAGTTTGTCATGATATTAATTTGAAATTAATCAAGGACAATCCCACATAAGCACAGTTCGAGTTCATACAGCCGCAGCTCAAGCATCAGGTCTCAAAGCAATTTCTTTGTCGAAGTCGAATACAATGTTACCAATAGCATCAACAAACACACAAATCACTCACTCACAGAACAAACATTCAACAACCCATGATTCAGAAAAGTGCAAAGAGGGTTGGAGTTTCAAATTGGGGATTTAGGGTTTCAAATTGATTTGGGGGAAATGTGAAAGGAAGGATAAAAAGGAGTGAGAACAACTCACCAATGGAAAGAGAAGAAGATGATGGTGGCGGCGCGGCGGCGACAACAGCGGAGTAACGACGGCAGAACGTTTCCTGCAACAACCATGATCCAGAAATGGAAGTGAGCTTTGGAGAAAGGGAAGAAGGAGTTCATCCAAATGGAAAGAGGTGGAAACCATCACGGACGGTGGTCAGAAGTCCTTACCTGCGGCTGTGACGGCGACACAACGGAGGTGGAGGGAAGTATGTGGAGGTGGAGGTTGTAAGGGAATCCGGAACCTGACTTCCCACATGCACTTGGAGGGAATGAATAGAAAGCAGATATAAATTTACACATCGGTTAATATAAAAACCGATGTTTTTTCCTTAACTTTTCCACATCGGTTTCGGAAACCAACCGATGTTAAAACTTTTCCACATCGGTTATACAGAAAACCGATGTTAAAAGTTATATTAGTATTTTCCCTTTTTTTTATTCAGTTTTCCACATCGGTTTATAAAAAACCGATGTTAAAACATAAAACTTTTCGCATCGGTTATATAAAAAAACCGATGTGTTAAAATTATGAATTTTAAAAAATTTATTTTTGGTTCAATTTTCAACATCGGTTTTATAAAAACCGATGTTAAAATGTTTATAACATCGGTTTATTTTAGAACCGATGTTAAAAGTCTTCAATTTAATTTCAAAAATGCCACCGCCTCCTTTTTCATATCGGTTTTCAGTAAACCGATGTTAAAACCCCGATGTTAAAAGCATATTTCGCACTAGTGTTTGGTTTGAGGAGCGATCAGGAAAACATAAAAATGGTGACATAGTAGAATTTTTTGTTTTAATAAATAGATATGAATATAATTATTTAATATGTTTGTTTGGACTTTATTTGTATACAATGTTTAATTTTTAATATGTAAAATATTTAATAATTATTTTTTACAATCTTTATTAATTGTGTAGTTCTAAAATTTATTGGTCTTGATTTTTAGGGTATCATACATTTAAGTTTTATTATTTATTTTCTACTTCAATTGCTATTTTCTTTTGGAGAACGTGGTTGGCAGGAAAATATTCCGTTGACCTTGAATGATTCCTTTGTTATGCAACGTTCAAGAGTTCGGATTTCACTTATAAGGTTCCTTGCATTTAGGTTAATGAATAGATCTTTTGAGAGGACAATTTTGTTAAATAGTAAAAGGTTATTCTAGCAATTTGTTGTTGATATATACTCAATGGCTGAAGCTAAAAGATTGTCTGACATTAGAAGAAATCAGCATATTATAAGAGGTGATTTTTTAAAAGGTATTAAAGAAACTGTTGATCGATGAGATATGAAAGGTCCCTCTAACGTGTTAAGGCAAGATGTTATTGCATTTTGTAAAAAGTTTGGATATCCAAAGTTGTTTTTAACTTTCACATGTAATCCAAAGTAGGATGAGGTCCATCAGTTTGTTTTTGAGAGAAGGCTTAATTTGTCGGATCGTCCTGATATTTCATGTAAAGTGTTTCAGATAAAATTGGATCAATTAAAGTTAGATTTTAAAAAGGGTGAATTTTTTGGGAAAGTTATTACAGGTGTGGGTGCTGAATAACTCATGCTATTATTTTAACTTTCCATTTTTTGTGTAGTAATTTATTTGTTGTTGTTCTCTACTTATAATTTATCGTGATATCTATTCAGGAATGTACACTATTGAATTTCATAAGAGGGTTTTGCAACATGCACATATACTATTGTGGACAGATGACAAAGACAATTTACATTCTGTTGAAAGCACATGTATCTATATTATAATGAGTATAGGATATACTTATACATAAATCTTAACCTGAAACAAAATATATAGTATGCGAATTTTTGTACATTAATAGTATGCGAAATGAATTTTTTTTTTTGTTGGTTTCCCAGGGTATCCTCCGCACACAACTACGGAGACTAATCCATCGAGCCTTACACTTTACATATAATTACTGTAATAAATAGATTAGCAAACTGTTAATCTTGTTAATTCTGTTAATTCTGTTTAGGCTCAAGATTAGTTACATAATGAGCTGGCATGAGCTGGCATAACAGAATTTAGTTCTCTAGCTTGTACTATATAAGCTGAAAGCTTCATCTAAATCAATCAAGAGGAATCATTAGCATCTTATAGCTTTGCTTCTTCTTCATTTTCTCTGATTACTTCTTCAAGTTTCTTAGTTGGTTTTATGGTATCAAAGCTCCATTTGTGAGCTTCGTTGCTTTGTTGAACAATGGTGAGGAACAACAATGGAGGTGGAGGCGGAAGTTTTGTTCAAGAAAATCTAGCTGCAGATCCTTCTCAAAATTCTTCAAGTCATTACTATGTTCATCCTGGTGAGAATACCAATGTTTCTCTTGTGAATCCCGTTCTGAATAAAAGGAATTATAATTCCTGGGCAAAAATGATGAAGCGAGCATTGATTGGCAAGAACAAGTGGAAATTTGTCAATGGATCAATTCCTGTACCAGATCCATTCGATCCAAGCTTTGATGCTTGGGAAAGATGCAACAATATCATCTATTCGTGGCTTGTGAGCTCGGTTTCTCCTTCGATAGCTCCAAGCATAGTTCACATGGATCTAGCTTCCAAGGTTTGGAACAATTTGAAAGAAAGGTTCTCTCAAGGAGATCTGGTTCGAATCTCTGATTTACAAGTTGAATTATATGCATTCAAACAAGGTAATCTTTCTGTCACTGATTTCTTCCCTGAGCTTACAAATTTTTGGGAAGAATTGGAAAGTTATAGACCTATAGCAGAATGCAACTGTGATTCTCTTAAATATAGAGAGGAAGATTATGTCATGAGGTTTCTTACTGGTTTGAATGAGTGCTATTCAGTTGTCAAAACTCAAATTCTGATGATGGTGCCTTTGCCACCACTTACTCGTGTTTTCTCTATGATTTTACAACATGAGAGACAGCTAGGTTTAGATGACACTGATGAGAATTTGCCTATGATCAATGCTGTTGATGGCAAAAGATTCATTAAAGGAAAGAACTCAGGTGGCAAAGTATGTACATATTGTGGAAGAATTGGCCATACACAGGAGACTTGTTTCAGAAAACATAGATTTCCTCCAGGATTTGGCTTCAAATCCAAGAATAATGGAGGTTTTGTAAATAATGTGGCCTATGATGGAGATGAACTTGATGAGAGAACTGAGACAAGCAGCACCAATGACAAGGAGTTGGTTGTCTCGGGGCTCAGTGCTAAGGAATGCAGAACCTTGATCAACTTGTTACAAAAGACTAATGTTCAAAATCCTACTATTCAGAGACCTGCAGCTGCCAATGATCCACAACCTAGTGCTCAGATAAATCAAGCTTGCACAGGCAAAATTGTGAGTGACAAAACAGGCTTGGTAAAACAACATGAAGGTACAAAATCTGTGTTTTCATGCAGAATTGTGATTGACAGTTAGGATTGGATTGTGGATTCAGGGGCCACTGATCACATATGCACTTCTATAGTTTGGTTTGATGATTATCATATGATTAATCCCATTCCTGTTACTTTGCCTAATGGAAATGTTGTGATGGCACAGATAGCAGGGAATGTGAAACTTTCAGATGCTCTTGTGCTTAAGGAATGCTTTGTTTTTACCTGAATTCAGCATTAACTTAGTCTCTATTTCAAAATTAACCAAACCTGCTCAATGCATCTGCATGTTCACTGACAACACTTGTTCTATTCAGGACTCAGCATTGAGGAAGATTGGTTTGGCTGAGTTGTGCAATGGTCTATACTACTTGAAGGTGCATGGAAGGGATAAGAACACTATGAAGAATGCAGTTCCAACTATTGGCAATGCAAATGTAATATCTAGTTCAGTCAACATTCCTAAGAGTGCCTTGTGGCACTTCAGATTTGGTCATGTTAGTTCAGAAAAACTAAGCATACTTTGTAAAGATTTTCCTATGATACATATAAATAAAGGTGAAGTTTGTGACATTTGCCATTTTGCAAGACAGATAAAATTACCTTATAATGTTAGCACAAGTAGAGCATCTGCACCTTTTGAAATGTTGCACATGGATATTTGGGGCCCTTACTCACTTCATTCTATACACAAGCACAGGTATTTTCTGACCATTATGGATGATCATAGCAGATTTACTTGGGTATCCTTGTTGAAAGGTAAATTCCAAGTGCAGTCATTGGTTCAGAATTTCATCACATTTATTGAAAAACAACATAATGCAAATGTCAAAGTGGTGAGATCAGATAACGGATCAGAATTTGTTCTTGGAGATTTCTATAGCAAGAAGGGCATCATTCATCAAACAAGCTGTGTAGAGACACCACAGCAGAATGCAAGGGTTGAGAGGAAACACCAATTCATTTTGAGTATTGCTAGAGCACTAATGATTCAATCTTCACTACCAAAGTTCCTATGGAGTTATGCAATACAACATGCTGTTTTCCTGATGAATAGAGTACCTTCCAATGCCTTACAAGGAAAAATACCATACCAAGTGCTGCATAGTGCACTTCCTGATATTAGCATGTTAAAAGTCTTTGGATCACTCTGCTATTTTTCCACACTGGCTAATCACAGAGGGAAATTGGGTGATAGGGCAAGAAAGTGTGCATTCCTAGGCTACAAAAGTGGAGTGAAGGGTTATGTTGGCTATGACCTCAACACCAAGGAGATTTTAATCTCTAGAAATGTGGTGTTTTATGAGCATATCTTTCCTTGCTCTCCACAATACAACAGTACAACTGAAGCTCACAAATGGCAATATATGAGTCCTACCAACTCAGAAACACAGAACCTTGATCATGTATTCCCTGTTGCTGATCCTGCATTTCCTGATGCAACTCCAATTCCAATTTCAGTTGAGCATGACACTGAAGAACCAGAATATACTATGCCTGCCACAAACTCTGTTCTTGTGACTGATGCAGCACTAGAGCCAACTATTACTGAAGCAAAAACCACTGATTCACCTCCTTGTCACAATGATCCAGCACCTAGAAGGTCAAATAGAGAAAAAAGAACACCTTCTTATTTGCAGAACTATCATTGTGTGTGACACCCTAACTTGGGCCATCACATGATTACCCATTTGCGGAAAATAATATTTTAATTTGCTGGTTGCTTTCGGAAAATACTGTTTTCTCAACGTTTTTCTTTTCAAAATATGGTGATAAATTTTTTTCTTCATGTTAACCTCATCATAACAACAACATAAACAAATCACACTTAAGTACATAATTGTATATAATTCATACAACTATACTGCCTCATATGTTTTCACACTTATATCTGTAATAAGCATAGATTATTTCCAAACATAACATAACATAAAACCTAAGCTGGTCGTAACTTAACTAATACTATAACAATAGAGGGTAGCTTCGGCACGCTCCAACCTAAAGGGTCTTTCCCTTATATTCGCCAACAGGAAGAATACCTAATATTGTTTGTAAGGGTGAGACACCAATATATGGATATAAACACGATAACCATTAGTGTGACTCACATACGACACATACACATATATAAGCATATACTCTATCGATGGGTTTCACACCCCAAACATCAACATTGTAAAACTATGCATGAACACTTCATATACACCATCTAAACATTCACACCTAATCTCATGAGATATCCCAACACGTAATGAGTGGATCAAACTCAATAGCCATCCCATGGCACAAGGCACGCAGCCAAAACCCATTGCACACTGTCCAACAACGTGGCACAGTGATAAAACCGTAAATCGGGTTTCATTGTCCAACCTGGCACAATGAAGAAAATCGTAATTATGAAATACCTGACGCCGCAAGGTATTCATACATAAAACCATAGGCACGTCTGCCAAATGCATGCAAGAAAACATTTTGTTCTTGATACTTTTCTTTGTGTTCCATCTTTCCTTGTCGAAGCTTAAAAGCTTACGACCAACCGTAATCTTAAGCATCTTAAAACTTTCATTAATAACACAGGACCTCAAAGTCCGAGTGCTCAATCACAAAACACCTAGGCCGATGCATCAGGCTTAGGGTTGTGGTAATAGAAAACATCTCAAAATGTTTTAACACCTTTAACAAACCTTCAAGTAAACACCACGTCTACAGGACCTCAAGTCCACAACACCTTAAGAACCTTAGTACCCCGACGTCTCGGTTACTAAGTTCCATAACACCTTCAACCTTTAACATCTTTGAGAAAACTTGATTTCGAAAAATTTGCTAAGTGGAAAGATTTCTGTCATAAAACACCGGTTACCGAAAAACATCATTTTCAGAAAAGAGGGTCACAGAGATTTGGAGTTTATAAAAAATACACGTTGCCGTTTCTAAAATACTTGTCGTTGTCGGTTTTCCAAATTGTCGTCGTTAAGTCCTTTTAAAGTATTTTAAGGTAAAACTTAGCTTTTTCCGCTTAAACAATTTTCTAAATTCATGATTAAGTTATTTTCGCAGATTAACTTCACAAAATAACTTTTTATAATATTGCGGAATATCTTATGTAAAAATTAGCAGTAGTAAAATATTTCCACGGTTCCGCCCTCTTTGTGACTCCTAGTTCACTTTTACACTAATAGATCGTTAAAATAATAATATTTTCCAAAAACTCTTATTTTTCCCACATAATATTTTCCATAAACATTATATTCCAACATTTCCCATAAAACATTGAATATAATTTTATTCAGCTTATTAAAGCTTTTATCTGATTAAATGGTTGTACACTGACCACTGTCAGGCTTCACAAACAACATCTAACATCATCATCAAAACTATATTACATCATAGCAACATAATATATATCTGCGGATAATTAAATAAATTAAAAGCATATAAATCACCGAAACACAGATAAACAGCTAGAAACACATAGCCAAATACAATAAACCAGAAACACTACAACCACATATATCACACACATAGTTATCGAGAAAAACCCCTCAGGCAAGGCTCCCCTTACCTCTTGATGATTTCGAACTAGCAGTTTCAAGAAATCTCCCTATCCCGATCCGATTCTCCTCCGTCGGCTTAAGTCAAACTTACTCGATCGATTCCTTCAAACGAATTGCAACCAAAATAAATCAAATCAAACAACAACACATCTAATTCATGAAGAGTAGGTTTCGGCCTCTTCAAAAAAACTAGATTAGGAAACTTAAAATTTTTCCAACTTAGGGATTTATGATCCTTAAGTATCTTAAACATGAATAAGAACTTAAACTAAGATCATGAACTAAGAACATGGAATAAAACTCATCTAGTTCCAAGGTTTCGGTTTCGGTTTCTTCAAGGCAAAAAGGCTAGGGATTATTTGGAATTTTCATCAACTCTTGGATTAAATCAACATACAAAACCTAAAGTTGATTTCAAGTGTTACTTAGACACCTTTGGAATAAAAAATTCCTTCAATAACAAAACATAAGGTTTCGGCCCTAGTGAACAAAACTAGGCTTGGATTAGATTCTTGGTTTTCAAACCACTTACATACAAGAGCTATCAAGGTACCAAGAGATTAAATCATGAATCAAAGCTTAAAGTTGAAAAAAAATCCAAGAACACCCACTTTTGAGGGATTTCGGCCAAGCTCAGAAAATTGGGAAGGAAATTTCTCATGATCATATGCTTCTAGATGATGAATATAGAGATTATTATGAGATCATAGCAATTGGTTTCAAGTCAAAAGGATTTTTCTACAATTAGTTATGGATTTTTGAAATTAGCTTCATAAACTTTGAATGAAATGAAGAACTTGATGAACACAAGCATGAATCCATAAAAGTTGTGAAGAGAAAGGCTTAGAATAACAATATTATGAGAGGTTACCTCTTGATGATCAAAGGAAATGATGATTTGGGTGATGTTCTTCACAAAAATCATCAAGTGTTCTTGAGAGAAAATGAAAGAAAAGTGAAGAAGATGAAGGTTTAGAGCTGTTTCGGTAATTTGGACATATCTCTCAACATACTAATCCGTTTTTTATGTTCTTTAGCTAGTTGGAAATAAGAGAGGAAGAGGAAAAACTTTTATGTAGAAAGTTCTTCGAGTTTCGAAACAGACAAGGGTCGAAAGTTGCGAGACATTTTTGATGTTCTTAGAGTTCTTAAGAGAAAAGCTTAAGTTCATGATGGAAATGGCATGAATGGAGGAGATGAAATTGCCTAAGTGTGCTAATGAAGGGGGCAGCCGTGGGTTTTGGGGGCATTTGGGTCAAAATTACAATGGCAAACTTGCAATTATCATAACAAACCAAGGGCAAAATGGTCAATTCTAAGCAAAAATATCCATTTGTCATAAATGCGCCATTATGGCCATTATGATATGGATAGGATCGTCATTAATGCTAGTCACATCAATCACATCAGTCATCTGAGCTCCGTTGCTGACCCTTTTGGTTCATCTGAAGCAGATTTCCTAGAGACAGCTCGACGTTTACGACCGCAACAAACAAAATATTTTATTTTTACACGAAAATTTTCAAACCTTCCAATAACGTAGAAAATACGATAAAAATATTTTTCATCTCGTTCACGACTTAAAATTAGGTCATCTGAGCAGTAAAATTTTACTGTCAGTGAAATCACAGACCGGGTTTCGTCTGAATTTTCAGCCCAAAATTTTATCGTAACCTTAAGATATAAAACATGACATGAAAATAACAGTTGTTTACCCAAACTCATTTTCTGAGTCTCGGATAAAAATATATGTATTTATATATTTATTATCGATATGTAAACAGCGAAAAATCGGAGTGTTACACTGTGCACACATGAATGCAACTTCTACATCCCCTAAGTCCTCCAATGTTTTCTATCCACTGAGTTCTTATATTTCATATGCTGAATTGTCTCCACAGCATAAAAATTATGCTCTTTCCTTATCCACTGTTAGTGAACCCTCTTCTTACAAGGAAGCAGTGAAAGAATCTTGTTGGATTGATGCCATGAATGCTGAGTTGAAAGCTTTAGAAACAAATCACACATGGACAATTGTTGAACAACCTCCTGGAGTGCATCCCATTGGCAGTAAATGGGTGTATAAAATCAAAAGAAGATCGGATGGATCTATTGAGAGATACAAGGCAAGGTTAGTTGCCAAAGGTTATACACAAACTGAGGGTGTAGATTTCTTTGACACATTCTCTCTGGTAGCAAAACTGACCACTGTTAGAATGCTTCTAGCACCAGCCTCTGCCTAAAACTGGTTTATTCACCAGCTTGATGTAAATAATGCTTTTCTCCATGGAGAATTGCAAGAGGAGGTCTACATGCAAGTGCCTGAGGGTGTGAATTGTGTTGGCAATAACAAAGTTTGCAAATTGCTCAAGTCATTATATGGCTTAAAACAAGCCAGCAGAAAATGGTATGAGAAATTGTCCAGTTTGCTTATGGAACTTGGATATAAACAAGCATCATCAGACTACTCATTGTTCACCAAAACATTCAATGGCTCATTCACTGCTTTGCTGATTTATGTGGATGATATTGTGTTAGTTGGAACTTCTATGGATGAAATGATCATTTCATCAAAACTACTTTGGATAAACAGTTTGGAATCAAGGATTTGGGAGTGCTCAAATACTTCTTAGGGCTTGAGGCAGCACATTCTTCCAAGGGTATTTCTCTATGCCAAAGGCAATATTGCCTTGATCTCTTGACTGATGCAGGGGTTACAGGTAGCAAACATGTTTGCACTCCTATTGAGCCTAAGACTAGGCTGCATCAGGACAATGGCCCAGCATACACAGATGTTGCAAGTTACAGAAGGCTAGTTGGGAGGCTTCTCTACCTCACCACTACTCGGCCAGATATTAGTTTTGCAGTCCAACAGTTGAGTCAGTTTCTTACTCATGTTGCATTTTCAAGCAGCACAAAGGGTTCTAAAGTACCTTAAAGGCAACCCAGGAAAGGGTCTATTCTACCCGCGATCCTCCTCACTTCAGCTACTTGGTTTTGTTGACTCGGATTGGGGACAGTGTCCTGACACAAGGAGGTCCATCAGTGGTTATTGTTTCTTCTTGGGAGATTCCCTAATATGTTGGAAGTCCAAAAAGCAACTCACTATTGCCAAATCTTCTAGTGAGGCAGAGTACAGGGCTTTGGGATCAGCCACTTGTGAGCTATAATGGCTGCATTACCTCTTAGATGATCTGAACATTCAATGCTCTCGACAGTCTGTGATATATTGTGACAATCAAAGTGCCTTACACATTGCGGCTAACCCCGTGTTTCATGAACGCACAAAACATTTGGAAATTGATTGCCACATAGTTAGAGAAAAGAGCATGGCTGGTCTCATGAGGCTATTGCCTATTACATCTCACAGCCAAACTGCTAATGTGTTCACTAAAGGACTGCATTCCACACACTTTCGAAAGCTTATTTCCAAGCTAGGATTGCTAGACATCTACCATCCTTAGCTTGTGGGGGGCTATTACACTTTACATATAATTACTGTAATAAATCGATTAGCAAACTGTTAATCTTGTAAATTCTGTTAATTCTGTTTAGGCTCAAGATTAGTTACATAATGATCTGGCATGAGCTGGCATAACAGAATTTAGTTCTCTAGCTTGTACTATATAAGCTGAAAGCTTCAGCTAAATCAATCAAGAGGAATCATTAGCATCTTATAGCTTTGCTTCTTCTTCATTTTCTCTGATTACTTCTTCAAGTTTCTTAGTTGGTTTTAGTAGGACCACAACGGCGATAAAGCTCTCCCTCAAGAGTTTTAACACTGCTAAATTTTATTTGTGAAGTAATAATTATTATTATAATAATGAAAATAATGTACAGTAAATTAAAGTCATAAGTATAATGTCGATATTATTATAATAAAGTTTTAAGTTTAACTGTATTAAGAAAAATATAAATTGTACATGCTATTAGTTTAAATATTTTTATATTATTTGTTAATTATATAGTGATGCATTTTTTTTTTGACAAAATAGTGATCCGTTGTTAAAAAATATTTATTCTATAGATATTTCTACACTATCATAACAAAATTAGTGCACGTATAATTGTCTTTATATTTTTTATAATAATGTAAAATATTTTTTTTAATTATTAATATTATCAATATTATAAAATTTAAAATAAATTTTTTTACTAGAAATTTTACGTTCTAAAAACTAGTATTAACTACTGCCCTTAGAATATTTATTAGTATTTGCGATTTTTCATTTATATTAGGATAAAAAATTGTAAACCCTAAACTCTTGACACAATGTATCGTTATTGATGAATGAACGAATGAACTACAGTTCATGGAAAGGATATCCCCTCCAACACTCGGGGGTCGTGGCGCCGTCAACGTAAGGATGCACATAATGTTATGATCCGTACGACGTTGACACTGTTTAAACCATAAGACACTTCAAAGTTCAAACCTGAGGAAAAAACCGAAAAAACGAAACAAAACCAAAAGGAAAATAATTTTTGAACACAAAAAATAAATATAAATATGGTGTTTCTTTATTTTTATTGTGTATTTTTAGAATGTATGTATATAAAAGATAAAAAATAAATAAGAAATAGAAAAAAAAAATATATAATATTATATACGGTGTCAAAATTTTATATTCAAATAACCGAAAAAGCAAAAGAGATATATCATCGTGTGGCTGTTAGTTACCACAGACACCAACGTAGTGTACTGACCAACCAATCCCAGGTCGACAACGCATCATTAACGAAACTGCTCTTGTACTCCAAAACCAGAAATATAAAACCACTTGTCGCCAAACCCAGATCTGATTATTATTACAGGGTCTCGAGTTGACTAAGAACATTAGTTAAAGAATTCATAAAAGAAAAGATTGTATTGAAAAATTAAGTATAATATTTTTTAAAATGATAAATACTTCATTTTTTCATACAAAATTTTTTTTATTGATTCCTTAAACAATATCCGAAGCATACTTGTTATCATTCTCCATTATTGTAATTATTATAATGGATACATGTTATTAGCATACTCGCACTCACTGTGCTTTCCACTCACACACCTCCAAACTTGTCCAGAAGAAGAAAGACCCATAAATTAGCATTCTCTCGCTCGCTTCGCTATAATAGCAAGCGATTTTAAGCATATTTCTGGGGTTTGTTCCTTTTTCCTTGTTTGGGTTTTTCTTGGGAAAAAAGGGAAAGAAGAGAGTAGAAGTAATTAGGTAAGCATCTAAATAGGAATAATATAATTAAAGGGAAAAAAAAATAACATGGGGAGGGGTAGGGTTCAGCTGAAGAGGATAGAGAACACGATCAATCGGCAGGTAACTTTCTCCAAAAGGAGAGGTGGTTTGCTCAAGAAAGCTAACGAGATCTCTGTGCTCTGTGATGCTGAGGTTGCTTTGATTGTCTTCTCCCACAAAGGAAAGCTCTTTGAACATGCCACTGACTCTTGGTAACGTTTTATATTATTTATTTTCCAACATTCACTACTACATATACATATCCTGTGTAATGCATAGTTCTCTATATGATACTGATTCTTGGGAAATGTCTTATACTTTACTATACTATATATATTACTAATGTGTACATCATAAAATCCTTAGATCTCTCTGTCTCTCACACAGTATACTTTGTTGAGTGTGTGAAATGCAGGTTATTAGTTATATGTATGTTATTTATCTTTATATTTATTTTTGCATTGAGTCAAGATTAATTATTGAGCATCTGCTTGTTTCTCCTAATTTTTATTACCTTTTTTTTTTTTTTTGCTTTTTCACTTGATAAAAGGGTTTTTGGTTTTAGGTTGAAAAGCTAGAGGAGAAAATGCTTTCATCTTTCAAATTTTATTTTTGTTCAGACCAAACAGATTTTATTGTATATTGACATATAAATAAAGCTTATATCAGTTTGGAAAAAAAAAAACTATACGGAGAGAGAATTACACTTGTAAGAATTGCTTACAGTTGATAGGGAATGCGCTTCAATAAGAATGTGCTTTCTTTTATTGGATATTTTAGCTCGTCAGATGCATCATACACAGAAAAATTGTTTATCAACAAGATAAATGCTTTTTTGGCACATCATTGTTCTTTCTTTTTTTTCTTCAGATATTCCACCCATACTGAGTGAGAAAAATAGTGTAAGTGTAACCCTTGTTTGGTTTTCTATATTTCTTTTCTTTTTTGGTTGAAAACTTGAACTTCCCTTGAGGAGGTGTTTAATAATCTTTTAGAAAACGCGTCAGGGGCAGTGATAGTATTCGGTTACTTGTCAAGTTTATTTTCAAGCTCAGGTCCTTTCAATGCAGGACCTATAAGTAACATTTGCTGCCTCTGCTTTTAAAATTTTGTACTTTTTGATTTTCTTCTAAGAAATTGATGGTGTTCTTCCTCTTTTGCAGTTCAGTAGGTTGCTTTAACCTGGTTGATCAACACCTATTTACATACGTGTCAAGTTCATTTTAATCCTAAGTCCTTTCAGATATCATATGCCTTTCTATTTAATCAGAAATGAATGATATCCTTGCCCCCGTTCCAGTTGATGGGTGCAATTTCCTAGATCAACTGTGTCAGCAATGAATAAAAGAAAGATAAATGTATCCTCCTGCTTATAAAAAAAAAAATGTATCCTAGTAAAACAAATTATTAAAAACTGAAAGATAAAAAAAAATTATTTAAAATAACATATTTAATATAATAGTCAATTTTAAAATATCTATTTATTTATTTAGTTTTTTTAAAAGGAAAAAAGAAATATTATTATAGGGTATACAAATTTAGTGACCTAAAGAAAGTAACTTCTAATTTTTTACTATTTGATTGGATGGTATACAACTTTATATTAATTTTATACAGCAGCTACATGCAGTGGGGAGTCATATTTCACATTAGCTAATTAATGCTCTTTTTGTCATTGAAATTATAATAGATTATATTCATTCTGTTGTCATTTAAATTAACACGATTTTGTTTTTGTAATTTTGAGAAGCGCAAAAGTTGCTTATGAGAAACAATATTTTTCTTTTAATACGACATAATATTTAAGTTACTTTTAATATATTTTGTTATTTTTAAACTTCTGATTCAGAAATTACTCCTTCTTTCTTTTATTTCAAATTTATTATAAGTTGACAAGGAACATCCTAAGTACTAGTATATAATAAATATTTATAAAAGGGTTTGAAATATCCTTATACTCTATGAAATTCATTTGGATTATAAGGAAAAAAAAAACTATATAGAGAATATTAAACATATATCAAGTTGCACTCAACTATATAAAACATGGTTTTACTTTTACATTCAAGTAGACTAAGAGTGTGTTTGGGAAAGATTGATTTTCCCCATTTCAGCTGTTTTTTAGCTTAAAAGCTGTTTCATAGATAATCTATCATGTTTGACATTTTGCTTAAATTTATAAAAAAGCTTTTTTCAGGAGAAAAAAGCTGTTTTATGCCATCTAGTTTTTTCTAGCTTAAGATTGTTGTGATTTGATTATTTTTCATTCTCAAGACTCTCTTCCATGTTTACCCCTACAAAACTAACTTCTAAACAAATATTATTAAATTATACAAATAACTTCATACCCTTTTTCGTAATTTATCATATAAAAGTGATTTTTTTGCACCACCCAAACGAAATAGATTATCTTAAAATTGCTTTTCAACAAACAGACCCAAACAAAAACAGATTCTGATTATAATCGATTATCACAATAATCGATTATACAAAAATTGATTATCAGCATAATCTTTTTTTTTCCAGCTTTCCCAAACACACTCTAAGATGGTTTTCAGATTGGTATGGTATAATTAATGTCAAAACCTCTTCATTTGCTATTCGAATTTTGTTCCAGTTTGAATAAGTGAGAGCATAAGCACTGTTCAAATAAACGCATTAGCATACAGGCAAGAGTGAAACCAATTAGAACAGTTTATATTATGATAGTTTTAGTGATAAGCGAGCCTGGATTACTGGTTTGCTCCACCCTGTTATTATTTATTTTGTCTATAATAGCTAGGTTTATGTTATTAGTCATTGTTGGGTGAAAATGTAATTGGCTATTGTATTTTATATTTAATCGTTAAACAGCATGGAGAAGATACTGGAACGCTATGAAAGGTATGCCTATGCAGAGAGCCAGCTAGTTGCAAATGATTCTGAGTCACAGGTTTGTCATTTGATCCACATAATATATAAGCCTACAGACATGGATACAAATACATGCATATCAACGATCAGCATTTGGCTCACTCACTACTTAATAATACAAAAATACTTTTTAAGTAACTATTTTCAATAACTTTCAAATAATTTGATTTTTATATAACAAAATACTTTACATTATTAAAAGTAAAAACAATAATACCTTCGTACAATAATACCTTGGATGGTATGGCTTGATTTTGGTTGAGTGAAATTTCCTGAAACAAGTTTATGGGGTTGTCTGGTTTGGTTTTGTCATTATTTTGGGGGTTATATTTGTGGGGATGTGTAATTGCTGAAGCAAAAGGGGGTAAGCTAGATTCTCAACCTAGAGGCAGACAATAGGATCCTATGGTTGAGATTATATCTTATCTATTTTGAACATGGTTTCCTTCTTGTAATTGGGTTGGAACACTCCATGTGCTCATTTTAATATATAGTTGCTTATAAAAAAATTTAAAAATACCTTCGTACAATTTCCAGAAAAGGCTTCTTGTAATTGGGTTGGAGTACTCGATATGCTCATTTTAACCCCCCTTTAATTAGCAATAGAAAAAACATCATGTTCCGTTTACAATTTACGTTACTGTTTGGAAATGGCTTCTTTTTAGACCTAGTAGGTTTCCTGCCTAGGAAGCGATCCATCTCTGCATGTGGATTGGAATGATATAATATTATAATAACCATCTAATGGAGTTGAGAAGCAAGCTATGTGTATTTTGTGCAGGGAAATTGGACCATTGAGTATACTAGACTCAAGGCAAAGATTGATCTTTTGCAGAGAAACCATAGGTATTGATTTATATATGATATACTTATCGTGTACTTGTTTTTGAACGCTGACTTCTCTCACTGAATTATTATTATTATAATAGTACTGAAAACTGTATACAGGCACTATATGGGGGAAGAATTGGGTTCAATGAGCCTCAAAGAGCTTCAAATTCTGGAGCAGCAGTTAGATACTGCTCTCAAACACATCCGTACACGCAGGGTACATATAACATACAACTAACTAGACTAGCAGACTTATATATTATTTAGAAACATGAGCAAGGTTTTAAAGAATGGTCACGATCGCGATTGTGCTTACATTGTATTTATCACAATTGTGAAAAAATGTGGCTAATATGGTTGTAACTGTGTTCATGTTTTGATTTTGAAATTTTCCAAAACCAAAACGTTACAATCTCAAATACAATTGTGGACCTTTATTTAAAACCTTGAACATGTGATTATATTTATAAAAAGTTTTTAAAGGTGATTGCAAACATGTCAAAGTCGTGTGGACTAATGTAGACTAACGTGGACTGACGGAAGTAGCTGTGACCGAAAAGTCGCAACCACAGGATATGTTGCAATCCGAAAATTAAAACTCTGATATAAAACGATCTCACGTGACGCTCACATTCAACAAATGAGTAATTGTCTAATTGAGATTTTTGTTTTCAACCATTTCAATAAAATTCAGCCCAAATAATGTCAACAACTCATTTGTTGAATGTGAGATAGATGAGATACCTTTTATGCGCATGTATATTTCTCTAGTCTTAATCTGCTTTTTTTTGCCTTGTTCATCGATATATATTAAATTTTTTTTTTTTATGAATTGTATAATATATTTAAACAGAACCAACTCATGTACGAGTCTATTTCGGAGCTTCAGAAAAAGGTAGGTCTTTTAACACCAAGCTTATCTCAAGTTTATATAGGTTTATGTCATCAAATATTATAACAGTTACATTAAGGAGTCTCAAAGAAGAAACTTGATTATGGCTATGTTTGGCAAAAATAGCTGATAAGTTAGCTGATAGCTGATAAGCTAATTTTTAGCTGATAGCTGATAGCTGATAACTGATAGCTGAAAAGCTAGCTGATTGAATTTGAAGTGTTTGATAAAATTAGCTGTTTGAATTAGCTTATGAATACAAAATGACATAAAAGGACATCTTTATATAACACTTATATAAATCATTTTTAAAATTTATTAATGTGAAAAATTAAAATCTTTTTTTTTAATGGAGAAAAAGTATTATGCTCAATAATAAAAATTAAAATCTTATGCTCAATAATAATTTAAATAAATATAAAATTATATTTAATATATTTCATTTACGTATTATGCATGATATTGATATATGAGCAACTTGTAATATGAATATATGTAGTATCTGCAAAACCTGCAAAAATATATTTAACATATGTAATATATCAATAACTTTTTTTTTGACGCAACTAACCTAAACACTTAGGTAATGTATCATATATAAATTTTTATAAATTGATTGTCATCGAGTACTTATAACACCAATGTCGCGCAATATTCATATTAGAACACTCATGTTTATATAATTTATTTATATGCATAAAAATAATGTAAAAATATAACATACAGAATAAGCAAGATCCTTTTAATTTAGGCTCAACAAAATAATAATAACATGCATAATAAAAAGAACCCAATTATTTAAAAATAGTAATAATAATTAAAATAAAATTCAAGAGTATACGTAATAAAAGAGTGAAAGTAGGACAGTTGGGTAAAGTGAGAATATGATTAAAATAATAGGGGGTAAAAGTGGGAAAAAAATTGATAAGCTATAAGCTAAAACGCTATTTCAAATAGCTTATCAAAAAACGCTATAAACTCATGCAATAAGCTTGTTTACCAAACACCTCTAATTTGGTCAAACAAGCTTATAAGCTAGTCAAATAAGCTATAAGCTAGCTTATTGTACATACCAAACAGAGCCTATGTGTATCTTTATAGATAATAAAATCGGCGCCGATAGTGTTATTTTGAAGTCGTTTTATTACATTATTTTATATCATTTTTATTAAGCAATATAATAATTAACACACATTTTGTTCAACTTTTGCACACCTTGTGTTTAAGTTAGCTTCCATTTATTTTATTGAATTATTTTGCTTATAAGAAAAAAATATGACACATTTCCATACGCTTAAAGTTGTAGGAATACCTGTGAGAAACAATACCTTAAAAAATTGATATGTGCTTTCCTTGTTCTGTGATAGGAGAAAGTGATACAGGAGCAGAATGACCAGTTGGCAAAGAAGGTGACAGAGATTAAAATTAATGGCCGAAATACATTTTTAGTTGTTTATCTTTTAAAATATTCGTTTTGGTCATTTAACTTTATAACATTGCACAAACTAATTTTTTTTGTTAACTATGTTACAACGTTGCTGAGGTGGGTGTTAACTCTCCCCTGACTTATGACATGTGACATGTCATCAAACGTGGACTGTTTTGGTAAGAAAAAAAGGCTATCTTCTTCCCCAATTTCATAGTTAGGATTTTTGCTTCTTCTAAGAGAACCATGAATCTGCAAAAACAGAGTGAGTGCGTCCAGAAATCTAAGAAAACTCTATCAGGATGATTGCATCCAGAAACAGAACCTTCTCCTTGGCCTCTACCGCGAATCTACAGTCCTCTACCATGTGCCGCCACCACCGTCGACCACTGCTGTCCACCACCTTGCTGTTGCACAGTAGTCACATACATGTCCCAGACCACCAGACCCATTCATGCGTCAGTGTCATCAAAGCTTTCTCTCTGCCCAGCATCGCCGTCCCACTCCGAGCCCCACCTCGGTCCAGATCTGCCGTCGCAGTCGCGCGTGCCTCCCAAAAGACAAGTGAAAATGAAATGAAATCCCAGAAAAATGGGAAACTAGAACCCAAAAAACTAAACAAAGAAAATCTAGAAGAGGAAAACCTAGAAAACCCAAAGCCCAGATCTAATCCTACAAGAAAAATCACCCTTCATCTCCCTACGCTGATGCCAAGAAAAGATGCCCTTCAAGAAAAATGGAGAAATCTAGGTAGAGGGAGAGAGGGAGGGAGGGAAACAAAATACTCCCTCCGGTCCTTATTATAAGAGGTAAATGACTACTTTTTTTTTTGTCCAAAATATAAGAGACATACATGTATTTTGACAAATATTAAATGCTCATTTTCAATTTTACCCTTATTTATAATAGGGTTTATATTTACGAGACAGTGCAACTTTCAATACAAGTAGGTTTGTTCATTAATTATTGAAGGGTTAAATTTGTAAATTTAGATGAATATTAATTACAAATAGCTTATTTCAATGCATTTCCTTGGTCTGTGTGTTTTAAGGTTTTGCCTCTTATATATAGGACCAGAGGGAGTAGATGTGTAGAAGAAAATAACGTTGACGATGGGGTGAGAGTAGTGGTGGTGGCAAGGGCAGGGATTGTTACCATAGAATGGTTAACAGGGTTAGTGCATTGTAGACATACCATCCACGTAGAATGAATAAATGGAGTTAGATGCCACATCATAGGTTTTCGTTACTAGGTTAATTGGGATGTCATAAAGGATGAGTTTGTGTAACGTTTAAGAGATAAAAGACCAAAATGAATTCTGACTAAAAGATAAAGGACTAAAGTATATTTTAGCCTAAATTAATTTTATCACTATTAATTAATCCTGCTTAATCTGGATTTTTTTCTTGGTACTGCATATTTTATTAGAATGTAAAATTATTATGATGATTCTTATAATTATGTTTCCAACGTCTCCTTCCTACTTGTGATATTTTATTTCTAATCTATTCTACTAAAGTATTGAGTTGTGGCATCTATATCAGGGAAATACGCACAGCCTCCAATTACGATATACGTAAACATAACCAATTGATCAAACCAAGAACTTCAATTAGTTTTCTTCGTGAAAATCCATGAATGATATTTTGTTTCGGTGCT
This sequence comes from Echinosophora koreensis, assembly GCA_035048595.1. Taxonomy (NCBI): domain Eukaryota; kingdom Viridiplantae; phylum Streptophyta; class Magnoliopsida; order Fabales; family Fabaceae; genus Echinosophora; species Echinosophora koreensis. The sequence goes on along the minus strand of JAPCYP010000048.1, from coordinate 1,580,155 downwards.
CAATCCATGAATGATATTTACTTTAGTAAATTATGTAGCTAATATTCTACATCAAGTAGCAAAGTTACATTTTATTCCTTTTCTTGTGTTGCAAATTACATACATCTCTTTGCTGTGATTGCAGGCAGGGATTTTTTTGGGTGTATAACTTTAGCTATTTTTCAACCACTAGCCATTTTATATAGGTGCTTTTGGTTGATAGGATATCTTTAGTATCACATCCCTCTTGTTCGTTTATTTTGCTATCTCTGTATTCGGGTTTGGATACCCCTTGTACTCGAATTAATACATTTCTTGCTTATCAAAAAAAAAAAAAAAATACATCTCTTTGCTACTTTTAAAAGAAGAGTAAATGATGTTAAAGACCATATAATTTGCTCACGAAATTAATGAAAACTTTAGATTAGTCACATTGCTACCTTTAACAAAGGCGGATCATGTGTTTGTCATACTAAACTTAAGAAATGGGAGCTCAATGTATGTGGTCTAGCCATATATTTCATGAAAGGTCTATGCATTCTTGGTTTTATGTATGTAACACTTCACATGTATTTTAACTTGAAATTAGATCAAGGAGAAAGAAAAGGCTGCATCGCAACAGGCACAATGGGAGCAGACAAACCACGGGGTTAATGCATCTTTCTTACAACCGCAGCCACTTCCCAGTTTGAACATGGGGTAACTTTTCTATAACACGATGCCATAATGTCACACCTTTGTTAATTCATAGTCTAGCTCATATTCTTCTTCTACTTGAGTAAATGCTGGTCTAATATTATACTGTTTCCGCAGCGGCAATTATCGTCAGGAGGCACCAGAAGTAGGAAGGAATGAACTTGACCTAACCCTGGAACCACTATATTCCTGCCATCTTGGGTGCTTTTGATGGATGATATTATGTAACTGTATTGGTGAGGCATATCATCATGTTTATATGGCCTCTAATGTTACATGGTTTTCCCTACTATGAAGACGTTAATAGTGTGTTGTATGTTTATATAATTAACTTGATAATAAGGCTAGGCTTTTCTAAGTCGAAGCTTTGCTATATATATAATTAAGTTGCTCAAAGACAAGTCCGGTAATGAAATTCAAGCTTATTAAGATTTGACTGTCATTGTCTTTTCTTCCAAACTCTTTGTTAAAGCATTCCAAACAAATGTGTATACGTTTTTGTTGAAATTTTATATTGATAATAATAGAAGTGACAATAGTTGGGAGCATGAATCATGTGATAAATGAATATAATTTGGTAGATGTATGAAGGAGGCTTGAGAGGAATAAACATAAAAAGCTTTCATTACATATTCCTCTGCACTTACAAATGGTTGCATATTGCCTATTTATAGGCATAGATCACCATTGTAGCACCCCGATTTTTCAATGCTTTCTAATATTGAAAATTTATATAAATACGTTTATATTTTTATCCGAGACTTAGAAAATGTTTTTAATAAACTGAAACCTTATTCATATTCTACTTGATTGTAGAAAGCTACAATTAAAATTTAGGTTGAAAAGTTAGGCAAAACCCGGCATGTGAAATTCAATGACAGTATAATTATACTGATCAGAAAACCAAATTTTGACTCGTGAACGAAAACTTAAGGTTTTTATTTAATTTCCTACGATTGTGGATTTTTAGAATTACTTCATTAAAAGTGAAATAATATATATTTTTCGGGCCTTATATTCAATCGGGCGAACGACGGAGCCGATTACGGGATTTTCGGGACCTGATGAGTGGACAAATTTTGTGTTCTCTTATGAATGAGTCATCCATGTGAGAGGATTAATGTGGCATAAGGTTATGTTAGCAATTTTTAATAATTGCATTTTGATCCTTAAACTTTCTCTTGATTTCATTTTCACTACAAAAAAAAATGTCAAATAGCGACCAAAAGAATCGGTCGCTAATCCATGAAATTCGGTCGCTGTCAGTGTTAGCGACCAAATCAGCGACCGATCTTCCGTGGTCGCGAAAATCCTAGTAGCTAATTAATTAGCGACTGAATTTTCACACCGGTCGCTAATAGCGACCGAATATTCGATCGCTATTTTAGTGGCTGTCACGTTGGTCCCGAGCTTATGGTAACCAAAATAGCGACCGATATTGTAGTGGCTAATTCGGTCGCTGGTTTGGAATTACCATAGCCAAAATAGTGACCGATATTGTAGTGGCTAATTCGGTCGCTGGTTTCCAAATAGCCTAGCCAAAATAGCGACCGATACTGTAGTGACTAATTTGGCTGCTGTTTTCCAATTGCCATAGCCAAAATAGCGACCGATACCGTAGTGGCTAATTCGGTCGCTAATGTTATAAATGTATATATTTTTTTTAAAGGAATATACTAAATTTTTTTTTTTGTTATTAATATAATATAATATAATATTCTATTAATTATGAAAATTAATTTATTAATGTTTTAATATTATAATTAACCCTAATAATAATATTTAAACAAAAATTAAAATTGCATTTAAATAAAATTGTTACGCAAATAAATAAACCCAAATAAATAAAAGTACTATACCATTATTTCAAGCTAAAATTCATGTCATAAAGAAACATCCACAAAAAAGTACTAACAGTCAACTAAAATTTAACAGTACAGTCAAAATAATCAAGATCATGACGGAGGTAGGTCGTCGTCCTGCTGTGCATCACCGTCGTCCTCCTTGTCATCCTCTGCAGCAGGCGGTGGTGGTACAGGCGGCTGAAGATGCAGGTGAGACAAGATGTATCCAGTGGTGCCTCTAAGCTCATCAATCTCGGCCTCCAAGGTCTTTTGCCTAGCATTCTTCTTGGCGAGCTCCTCAGTCAGTCGTGTAATACGATGCTGCATCTGCTCTAAGACCTCCAGAGGAACGCCGCTCCAAGCACGATTAGGAACAATGAAAAAGAGAGAGTATTTGACCTACCTCAACTCCAAGCAAATAGTGAAAAAAGGATGACGACTAGAGCGGTTGTCAATAGACAAAGAAGACTGGAAGAAGAAAAAAAAGATCAGCAAAGACTCTTAATGCATGAAAAGTTGTCATGTACAAGACTACAACATTCATCAACTCTGTTCCTAAGACGACATCAGGAAAAATTCTCAGAAGAGAGCTTATTGACAAAGCACGATCCAAAATATAATATCATAGTTCTTTTAACCATTTTTCGGGATCAAATTATGTAATAAAATGCAAGCTCCGAATACATCATGTAATAGCTTCATGGGATCCCGTCAAGTGTATCAAATTAATGCAAGTAATAAAAGAAACGGTGATAAATGGAGTATTGTTCACATGGATTGGTGGTTAATTATCACTTCGCAAAGTAAATAATTATTTAGATGCGCGTTTGAGAAGAAAAAGAAGCTCTAAAAAAGAAGTGATGAATTGCATAAAGCAAACTTCATATTTCACTATTCCTAACATAAACTTGAGCCAACAAATCATGTGAATGGTGATCAAACATAAAAAAAATATTAAACATAGCAATTAATACTCAAATAAAGCAAAAAAGTTCATAGCATAACTCAACCAAGGTTAAAACATAATTTTTCTAAAACTTTTAAGATGGATTTTTGAAGATAATTTTCTCATGATTATGATTCTAGAAAGGGTAGTCGGAATCAATTGCCACTTCAGTTTTTCCTTTCCCATATCCTAGATGGTGATTTTTAGAGTTGATTGATTTAGTATTAGAACCAAAGAAAGCACCCATTGCTAAACTAACTAATTAAATAAGCCACAAAAATGCAAGACTTCTATGTTCCAGTCCCACATGTATGATGCAATTTCACATTCTCAGAACTAAGATATTACAGTATCACAGAGTTGTCCCTATATTGTTATAAGCAGAACTGCATCCACAGCATGCAAACCAGTATCACCAAGAACATGATCCAACAAACTGATCCCATCATAAAGGGTATTAATCAATAATAAATTAGAATGTAAACCACAACAACATTCAGTGTCTTATTGATTTCCCAGAAAACCACAACAAAAACAACAGTAAAAGATGCAGGCTTTCTGAAAGAGGATGTAACCAAAACCAAAAGCAACATGAAAGAGGAATGGGGAACAAGGAACTAAGAGGAAAATCACCTGCTTTTGGAGGCAAGAAGGCGGTACGGCAAGGCCTTCGCTGTGCGTTGCGGCCCTCGGCGGTGCGAGCTGAAACAGATCTAGAAACGGTGAGAGAGAGAGAGAGAGAGAGAGAGATAGAGAAAGAGGGGATGCGACTGAGAGAGAGAAAGAGAGAAGGAGAGGAACGTGCTTACCGTGCGGTGGTTGACGCAGGGAGGGATCGGAGGTGTTGCCGGAGTTCTGAGAGACAAAGAGAAGAAAGGGTTTCTGAACGAAATGAGGAAGAAAGGGGAAATTTTCGTGTTTTAGGGATTTTTAGTTTTAGCGAACGAATATATCGGTAGCTAAAACGGTCGCAAATGATAAAAAATAAAATCGGTTGCAATATCGGTCGCTATTTATTCAATCGCAATACCGGCCGCTAACTTGTCAACTGAGTTGACTTTTAAAATTTTCTATTTAGCAACCGAAACAACCATCGATTTCGTTGCAACTACCAGTAGCGGTTGCTATTTCGGTCGCTAAAAGCAACATAGAAATATTTTCTGGAACAACCATGTCGGTCGCAAAAATGGTGGCTCATTGCGACCACGTAGCGGCGGTCGCTATTTTGGGTCGCTAAAACCATTATTTTTTGTAGTGTTTGATCCCTAAACAAACTTCCATGATACTCCAAGTGAATTGGATCAATTTTCATGCTTCCAACTTATCATGGGCTGCGGTTTTGAGGTCCAATATCATGGCTAAGATGTTGTTTTACATGAAGCCAATTTGCACTCTAAACTTTCCTATGTCATTCATAATGTCTTAAGCATTTTTATGCTTGGAAATCAAGTAAGTGGACTTGGACTTCTTCAAGCCCATTTCGCAAGGCCCAAGCCCAAGGCCATGAGGATTTACTTCATTAACTTCATGAGCCAAACTTCCTCACCAAGTCATTCTTCATCTCTAACATTCTATCATCTTCTCCATTCTTCCTATTTCTCTCTAACTCCATAAGCTTGAGTTTGTGAAGTAACTTGGTGATTCTTGCATTTTTCTTCAATTTCAAGAGGTAATCTTTGTTCCTCATCATCATTAAACATCATGTTCTTCAATTATTTTCATGATTTAAAGCCTTGATCATCCTTTTCAATTTCTAGATCTAGAAAGTTTGAAATTCTCTAGAAAATCATAGAAAAATCCAAAAAATATGAAATCAATTTCTATGAGTTAGTTATCATCTCTATAATCATAATCCAAGAGATTGATGCAAACAAATTTTTCCTTCCCATTTATCTTGTCAAGGCCGAAACCTATATATGTGGGTGGAGGAAACTTTTGTTCATTTTATTTGAAAATAATCATGGATTCCATCTTTCTATTGAATATGTATGTTGAATCCAAGTTGTTTTGTGTTCAAATAAAATCCCTAGTTCATATTTTCAAGTATGGCCGAAATTGAGTTTCGGAGGAATTGGAATATTTGGTTTCAATTCTTTGTGTTAAATCATTAATCCTTTGTCTTAAGTACTTAAGGATCACTAATCCAAAGACTTAAGAATTTTAGAAATTTTTAGCCACAAAAAACCTCTTAAGGTCGTGACCTATCATTAGGGAATAGGTGATTTTATTTGCTTGTTTGTAATTGGTTGATTGTGGTTGTTGAAGGTTAAGTGTATCGATTATACATGAGTCGGAAAACTGAAGTTTGAGATACGTTCGAGGAAGGAGATCGGAAGATAAATTCTGCGAGAGGTAAGAGGGGATTGCCTGAGGAATTTTTCCGATGGCTACATGCTATCAAGTTGTTGGTCTGTATGATTTATCTGTGGTTGTAGTGTTTGGTTTATGGTTGTGATGCTTGATTAAAGTTGTGTTACTTATTTGTGTTTGTTTATTTGCATTTAATTATTTATTTGCAGTAGTATATTATAGTATTTTGATGCATGATCTTCCTAGGTTAATTGCTACAATATTGTTGTTGATTGTTGTTTGAGAAACCTGACTAGTGCTCAATCAATTAATCAGATAAAAGCTTTAAGAAGCTTTATAAATTATATTCAATGTTTATCGGAGGAATAATGGAATATAATATAGATGGAAAATTTTATTTGAGGAAAATAGGAAATATTTGAAAATAACATTATTTTAATGATTTATTAGTGTAAGAGTGAACTATGAGTCACAGTGAGGACGTAACCGTGAAATTATTTTTGTACTGCTAATTTTTACGTAAAAAATTTCATAATATTAAAAAAGTTATTTTCTAAAATTAATCTTCGAAAATAACTTAATTATTATCTTAGAAAAAATTATTTAAGTGGAAAAGGTCAAGAATTGACTTAAATGACTTTAAAAACGTTAAACGACGGTAATTTGGAAAAGTGTTGACGGCAAGTAATTCTAAAGTGGTAGTATGTATTTTAAACTAAGATTGAGCCTCAAGTGACTATCTTTTTGAAACATGAAGTTTTCAGAAAAGATTTTAGTAACCGATGATTTTATGAAAGAATTTTTCATTTGAAATGATTTTCAGAAGTCAAGTTTTAAGCAAATGGTGTAGACGGTGATATTGAACTTAGCAACCGAGACGTCGGGGTACTAGTGTTCTTACGGTGTTTTGGACTGCGTGCCCTATGGACTTTGTGTCCTAATTACGGTGTAAATAATGTTATTCAAAGTTCTATTACCACGAACCTAAGCATGATACATTGGTCTAGGGGTTTCGTGATTGAGCACTCGGACTTTGAGTCCTGTGTTAATGATGAAAAACTTAAGTTATTGAAAACGGTGAATGGTCGTAAGCCTTTGAGCTTCGGCAAGGAAAGATTGAACCCGAAGAAAAATGATGAGACCAAAATGTGGCTATTTGTTAATCATGGTATCATGGCGATATTCATGTCACGACGTATCATTATGCCCTGGTTGGACAGTGAAAAACCATATTCGGTGATCACTGCTCCTTAAATTGGACAGTGTGCTATGGTAACCATATTCGGTGATCACTGTGCCTTGTGTTGGATAGTGTGCTATGGTATTTAACGAGTGCCTTATTTGGCAATCGAGCTTGATCAACTCATCACGACGTTGGGATATCTCATAAGATTAACTATGAATTTTAGACTACGTATATAAAGTGTTCATGCATAGTTTTCAAATGATAATGTTTGGGGTGTGAAACCCATTGATAAACTATTTGCCTTATTATGAATGCTTATGTTGTTATAAACATGTATATTTGTATATGTTTTCTTTTGTGTCGTGCATGTAGTTATCGTGTTAAATCCATATATTGGTTTCTCACTCTTGCATTGTTGTATTGGGTTTTCCTTGCTGTGTTCTATATTGGGGAGTTTAGATGAACCGCTCAGGGGATATGATGTATACAGGAAGAAGGTTCCTTAATACGGGGCATGCCGATGTTTCCTTGCTACTATTATGTCTGTCTTATAGGTGTGACCAGCTTAGGTTTTATTTATTGTATGTTGTTGTTTTTTAATAAGGACCTATACTTATAAAGGTCTAGGTGTGAAAACAGTATGAGGCAGAAAAGTGTTGACGGCAAGTAATTCTAAAGTGGCAGTACGTTTGAAACTAAGATTGAGCCTTAAGTGACTCTCTTTTTGAAACAAGAAGTTTTCAGAAAAGATTTTAGTAACCAATGATTTTATGAAAAAATTTCCCATTTGAAATGATTTTCTGAAGTCAAGTTTTACGCAAACGGTGTAAACGGTGATATTGAATTTAGTAACCGAGACGTCGGGGGTACTAGTGTTCTTACGGTGTTTTGGACTGCGTGCCCTATGGACTTTGTGTCCTAATTATGCTGTAAATAACGTTATTCGAAGTGAATATTGTTTTCTATTACCACGAACCTAAGCTTGATGCATCGGTCTAGGGGTTTCGTGATTGAGCACTCGGACTTTGAGTCTTGTGTTAATGATGAAAAACTGAAGATATTGAAAACGGTGAATGGTCGTAAGCCTTTGAGCTTCGGCAAAGGAAATATTGAATACGAAGAAAAATGATGAGAACAAAATGTTTCACATGCATTTTAGGCAGACATGCCTATTTTTTAATCATGGTATCATGGCGATATTCATGTCACGACGTATCATTGTGCCCTGGTTGGACAATGAAAAACCATATTCGGTGATCACTGCTCCTTAAATTGGACAGTGTGCCATGGTAACCATATTCGGTGACCACTGTGTTGGACAGTGTGCTATGGTATTTCACGAGTGCCTTATTTGGCAATCGAGCTTGATCAACTCATCACGACGTTGGAATATCTCATGAGATTAAGTATGAATTTTAGACGACGTATATGAAGTGTTCATGCATAGTTTTCAAATGATGATGTTTGGGGTGTGAAACCCATTGATAAACTATTTGCCTTAATATGAATGCTTATGTTGTTATAAACATGTAAATGTGTATATGTTTTCTTTTGTGCCGCGTATGTAGTTATCGTGTTAATTCCATATATTGATTTCTCACTCTTGCATTGTTGTATTGGGTTTTCCTTGCTGTGTATTATATTGGGTAGTTCAGATGAATCGCTCAGTGGATATGATGTATACAAAGAGAAGGTTCCTTAGTACAGGGCATGCCGATGTTTCCTTGCTATTATTATGTCTGTCTTATAGGTGCGACCAGCTTAGGTTTTATTTATTGTATGTTGTTGTTTTTCAATAAGAATAAGGACCTATACTTATAAAGGTCTAGGTGTGAAAACAGTATGAGGCAGTATAGTTGTATGATATATATATATATATATACAGTCAGTTGTTGTGGTAGTCGAAAAGAAAAACAAAACAAAAATTTATCACCGTTTTTAGGAAAAGATAATCAATTGAGAAAATATTATTTTCCGAAAGCAACCAGCGAAATAAACTTTTTTTTCCCCCTCTGCAACAAGTTAAACAGGTAATGCCCCAAGGGGGGTGTTACAACCACCAATGATAAGATGACTAAAATTTCTAGAAAACTCATCGTAGTTCTTTTACTACTTATAGTTACATGTTTAATTTGTTAATATGCTAGAACATTCTAGACAATTACTGTAACACCCGATTTTTGAGGCTTACTAATAACGGTAATAAATATATATATGATTATATTTTTATCCGAGACTTAGAAAATGATTTTGGATAAACCAACATCATTTTCATGTTATGCTTTATATTATAAGCTTACGATGAAATTTTGGGTTGAAAATTCAGACAAAACCCGGTCTGCGTTTTCACTGACAGTAAAAGTTTACTGCTCATAAAACACAATTTTAAGTCATGAACGAGATGAAAAATATTTTTATCATATTTGCTTCGATATTGGAAGTTTTGAAAATTTTAGCAAAAAAATAGAATAATATATTTGTTGCGGGCGAAAACATTGAAATATCTCTAGGAAATCTGTGTCAGATGAACTAAAAGGGTCAACAATGGAGCTGAGATGGCCGATGTGACTGAGATGACGAGTATTTATGACGATCCTATCCGAATCATAATGGCCATAATGGCTCATAAATGCCCTAGGATAATTTTTCATAGAAAGGACCATTTTTCCCCTAGTTTCACATGGAAACTACAAGCTTGCCATTGTGATTTTGGACCAAAAGACCCCCCAAATGCACGGCTCCCTCTCTCATTAAGCACACTTAGGCATTTTCATTTTTCCATTTCATGCCTTCTTGTCTTCAAAGTTCATATTTCTTCAAGAACACCTTAAGAACACTTTGTTGAGTTTGTGAAGAACTTGATCAAATCTCATCATTTCTTCAACCTTCAAGAGGTGATTTTTTCTCTCCTTAATCCCTCAACACTTTCTCTTCACAACTTTTACAAGTTTATGCCATGAATCATCATGTTCTTCATTTTGGTTAAAGTTCATGATACTTTCTTCAAATATTCATAAGAAATTGTCGAAAAATCCTTTTGACTTGAAACTAATTGCTATAATCTTAGAATCATCTCTATTTTGTTATCCAAGAGCATGAGTTCAACAAAAATTTCCTTCCTATTCTTTCATATGAGGCCGAAACTATGCATATGGGGGAGGAAAGATTTTTGTTTCAACTATTGATTAAATGATGTTGATTCATGACTTCTAATCCATTTGATTGTTGATCTAAGTGATTAGGAAACCAAAAATCAAACCTTAACCCAAAATTTCTTTAGAGGGCCGAAACCCTAGCTTTGATTTTTGGAAAGATTTTTTATTCAAAGTTGTTTTGTAACACTTGAATCTAATCATGTACTATGTGTATGTGTTAAATCCAAGAGATGGAAATCAAGTGAAAGTTTTAATCCCACTTTGGGTGTCAAGGCCAAAACCTAGTTCTTGGAACTAGATGAGTTTCATTCAAAGTCTTGGTTCATGATTTTAGATTAAGTGCTTAATCATGTTTAAGTTGCTTAAGGAATCATGAATCCATAAGTTAGAACATTTTAATTTTCCTAACCTAGCAAACTAGAAGAGGCCGAACCATAGACCTCATGAATGAGTGTATTTTGTTTGATTTTGATTTATTTTGGTTACAATTCATTGTGAAGGAATCAGTCGGGTTAAGTCGATCTAAGCGGAACGGAGGGAAACCGGATCGTAATCAGAAAATTTTGTGAAAGTTTGATTTGATTCTCCAAGAGGTAAGGGCAGTAAGCCTGAGGAGTTTAAGATAATCACATGCAAATTGTTGGAGTCGTCTGTAAATTGTCTGTAGTAATTTACTGTGCTTTAAATTATCTACTGTCAATTGTTAGATTGATTATCTGCTGATTATCTGCTTACTTGAGTATTTGAGATATACTGTTTTGCATGATTATAATTAAATTGGTATATTATAATTGTGATGCATGCCATGAAATTGGATGTATGTTATGCTATTATGTGATGAAATTATCTACTGTTGAGTGATAGACTGAGAAACCTGACATTGGTCAGTGTTCAATTTAATTTGAGGCTAAAAGCTTAATAAGCTTGAATAATTAATCAAAATGATTAATTTATGGAATTTTGAGAAAAAGTGAAAAAAAAAAAATTTATTTTAATAATATTTTTGTGGAAAATGTGTCATTAAAGTGACGGTAAGGGCGAAACTGTGAAATTTTTTACAGGCGCTAGTTTTTCCAAAATAAATTCAATTTTATTATAAAATGTTATTTAAAGTGATTAAGTTACAAAAATAACGTAATATAGCTTATGACCCGGAAGGTGCTTTGTTGTGGATGAGAGAGACTGGGAAGATCTTTCGAGCTATGGGATGCAACGATCGGCAGGTCATCTTTGGGACCTTCATGCTGACAGAGGAGGCTGAGCACTGGTGGGAGAATTGTTGTCAGTGCATGCAGGCTGAGGGTACTGTGATCACATGGATTGTCTTCAAGGACATGATTCTAGAGAAGTGCTTCCCAGCAGACATCCTCAATAAAAAGGAGATGGAAGAGTATGCGGCTAAGTTTGAATAGCTCGCCCGTTACTATATGTTGTATCAATATGTGACGGACGATCGCTCCAAGTGCGTAAAGTTTGAGGATGGTCTGCGTCCAGAAATCAAGCAGGCTATCAGCTACCAGGAGATCCGAGTCTTCCCAGTTTCACTGAACAAGTGCAGGATCTATGAAGACGCCTACAAGTCCAGTGTGGCAAGCCACAAAAGCTCAAATTCACAAGGAAGTGGGAGGAATGATCAAAAGGATGAAGGAAGGCAGCGCCTAGCTCCTGTCGGCCGGGACTTCAAGCAGAGTGGAAAGGAGCAGAAGTTCCCAGCAGGCAAGCTCAGGGACTGGGATTCTGCTAGGCCTATCAGATGTGGTAAATGTGGAGAGGGTCACTATACAAACAATGCAAGGAGCTGGACATCATTTGTTTGAAGTGTGGCAAGTATGGCCACTTCAGTCGGAACTGCGATGGAGGAAAGTCAGAACCACAGAGTGCTAGCAGGAATCAGAAGCCTCAAGTCAATCGATTGAAGACCACTGGGAAAGTCTACTCTCTTAGTGGAGCTGGAGTCTCCGAGTCCAAGGACTTAACCCAAGGTACGAGCCTAATTGGTGAATGTTTATCCAGTTAAGGTGGTAGAAATTTCGAGGACGAAATTTTTATAAGGGGTGGAATTGTAACACCCCGTTTTTCGCTATAAGCACTTCTTTGTATTGTTTGCATGTTTTCTTGTTAGAAGCATGCTTAGGAATATTTAAAAAGGGCTAAGTAGGACTTTTTAAGTGAGAAATCTCTTCCTAATGCATGAGCACGGTCGTGCTCATGTATCAGCACACCCGTGGCCATGCTCAATGTGCTTGTTGATGCTGTTTTTGTCTGATCGTGCTTAAGTGAGCACGACCCGTTGCTCACGTTAAGCACTGTCGTGCTCAGGTTAGATTTTATAAATAGATGGCAGGGCGTGAGGGTTTTCATGTGAAACCTTATTTTGGCACATTGGGAAATCCTAGTATGACATAAACCTCTTCCTTCCCCTTCCCTTTGAACACAAACGTTTCTTGGTGTTCTATTCAAGTTTGGAAGAGTAGAATCACGCGCTAAGTGCCAATAGTAAGGTAACGGTTCTTCCCACTTTTGATTCCTTTTTCCTTCTTCATGAACTGGGAATTAATGGGTTGACTCTTATGTGTTGACCAAGGCTTGGAACGTTCGTTGAGCCGTTCGAGGGAACTGGTGTAGAGCTTCCGTTGGTTAAGAGGGAAATCTTCATACCAGGTATGGGAGAAGGAATAGTATGAGTATGTAGGCTTGGGTAAAGCGCAAGATGAAGGGTTACCCATGACCCTGATGTTTGATTAGATGTCTATATGCTTATCTGTTTGATAACATGTTTACATATGCCTATGTGTTATCTTAATGTATAACTGTTCTTAATGTTGATATTGGCATGATATTGTTCTTATTATTAATATTGTTTGTTATGAATATTATGGTGTTGCTGACTGTTGATTGATGTTGTGGATGTTATGACGTTAAAACAATGAATCCGTTAATAGTGATTTAAGGGAGGTTTTTCCCGTTGCTCATAAAACTGAATGATAATAATGAGGGTGAGGTTTATGCCAAAAGGTTTAGTCAAGGACCCTAGGGATTGATCTATGAGTGATTAGTAACAATTAAATGAATCTGAGATTAAAGGACTAATTCCCCGTAACTGTAAGATATGAAGATTAAAAATCGAGGGTGAGCACGCCCGTGCTCACCTCGCCAGAACAGAATCCAGAATGCTGAAACAGGGGTGTTTTTACCCCAAACATCTTAAAAGACTTAATAAGACACCCAACGGACTTGAAGACAAAAGACAAGTGATAAGATGTTGTACCTTGGTAGCCTAGTGGCCAAGGGAGCCTTGATGCATGATGGTCAAGGTGGTAATATATAGCACTTAATAGCTAGAGTGTTAATTAAAAATGATGATGTACCTTGGTAGCTGATATGAGCATGGACAATCAAAGCCAAGGACCTAACATTGAAAATGTTGACAAGTGACCTCAAACACAAGAGGGGGGTGAATTGTGTGTGAATTGATTTTTGAAAACTTTTTGCAAATTAAACTAAGTTCAAAACTTGTTTTGATAAACAATAACTTAATAATGAAACTTTATGAAATAAAGCGTATGGAAAATAAAAACGTTGCGATAAATAAAGAGATAGGGAAGAAGATGACACAGTGATGTATCCTGGTTCGGCCACACAACTACCCACGTGGCCTACGTCCAGTCCCCAAGGCAATACGACCAAGGGATTTCAATCAACTCTAGTTTTTAAAACAGGCTAAACTAGAACCTTTACAAAGTAGAGAATTCTTAACACAATCACAGGACGTACTATCCCTTGTGCAAGAACCTCAAGAAACCGTTCGTGAGATCACACTCACTTAAAAAAAACAAACTATAAAAGTTTTACAATGAGAAAGCACTCAAAAGTGCAGATATGAAATACAACTTGAAGCTCAAATAGCAACACCTATATGGTGTATAAGTTTCTCAAAATAATATGATCACGTGTAAGTGCAAGAGTAAAAGAAAATAGTAATCAGAGTTTAAGCACAATAGAGAGTAGAAGAGAGTAGTAGATGGGACATTTTTCCAAGGCTGCCAGGCGACCTATTTATAGTGAATAGGTTAGGGTTCAGTGAAATTAGGTCAAGCCTCTTAAAATGCATTTCAGCCGCAGCATAATCGATTATCTAAAGTCCATAATCGATTATTTAATGTGTTTCTATGAAGCGCAGCGTCTGGACAGAAAGGTCATAATCGATTACCATAATCGATTATGTCTTCACTGCTTTTTCCCCAAAGAATATAATCGATTACCTTAATCGATTATGATGTTACTGACTCTTTCATAAAAGGCTATAATCGATTACATAATCGATTACAGGGTTTCGGTTGAAGCATATTGGAAGTCAGTAAGGTCATAATCGATTATCCAGATTCAATAATCGATTATTATATTTCAAATTTGAAATCAACGGCTTTAATATCATAATTACTCATTAACACTCATTAAAGCCATTTAACCACGACGCATAATCGATTATAGCATTTCCATAATCGATTATGGTGCGTATCAGGTGGTTTTTCAAAAACTTGACAATTAAGGAAAGGTTGCCCAATTAAGCTCAATTTTAATTGTCAGTTTTAATCACATGTTATTATTTATTTAATAACATGATTTATCTTTTCAAGCACATGTTAAATATGTGTGTGTGTGAGTGATCATATTAAATTGAAAACCCTACTTACCATTTACAGATTATTCTAAAACAATCAATACAAGTAGTAAAATTCCCTTTTTACCCCTCTTGATTGCTTTGCCTAATCTTGACTGATTGTTTGGCCTTTTTCACGCTTTTTGAAGATAAGTCCTTTAGACTTAAAATTGCTTTTGTCATTCATCAAAATATATGTACCTGTCAAGGCATACATCCACAAACTCCCCCTTTTTGATGATGACAAACATCTCAGGAGGGAATTTCTAAAATATAGAGTTAGAGCAATGAGTATATATATCTGAGTTTTAAAACGTTTGCTCAACTCCCCCTCACTTCATGCAATATTTTGAAATTCTCAAAATTCTCCCCCTTAAGCATGCACTCAAATATCTCTCCCCCTTTTGGCATTATCAAAAAGCGGGAAAAGCAAGTAAATATTACATGGCATACATCCACCAAGATTTAAACATTTTAAGCATGAGATAAATTTAGCCATGGCATGCATGTAAATAGTAAACCACACATCATAGTTATAGATAATTTAAAGAGTGTGCATACGGAAGCTAAAGTTCCAGAAATATACAGTCATCCCAAAAAAAACAGTAGTGAAATGTATAAACTAAATATAAAATAGTACTATATATAGTACTCATCACCACCATCTCCTCCATCATCATTACCACCATCATCATCAACATCATCATCACCATCAGTGCCATCATCAGTGCTGCTGCTGCTGTCCAAGTCAACCTGAGGCTGTGGGGTTCCACGGAGTGGAGTGGCCTCAGATGCAGTGACTCTACGCTCCAAGGATTTTACTTCCAGTGAGAGCTCACGAATAGCCGTAGAGTTTGCTCGAATCTCAGTGGTGTTCACCCGAACCTCAGCTAGAATACTCTCAAGTAAGGCCATCATTTCTGGTGAGGTTGTAGCAGGAGGTGCCTGTGAAGATGATGCTTCACCTGTATTGGTTTGCTCAGTTGTGCGCCATTTCCATCCTTTGGGTTTGTATTCCCAATCACCACCTCGAGACATGATTCCCATCTGGTTAATTGTACCCTCTTTCATCATAGCATGAAATTTCTTGTAATCCAGCTTAGTCTCTCCAGTGAGATTAACCCTAACATGCCTAATGATGCGGGTCACCAGATGACCATAGAGTAACTCAGCACTACCCCTATTGTCATACATATGCTGCATGACCAAGCCAGCCCAGTTTACTTTCTTTTTCCTTTCCAGCAACCACAGAATAACAACATCCATTCTCAACAGCTGTGAAAAATTATGGCGTCTAGGAAATAGAAGTCTAGCTACCACATAGTGCAACAACCTGCTTTGCACTTTCATTTGCCCACCAGTTATTTCCTTGTCATTAGCATCAGAAGGATCAGATAAGACATCCTTGATGGCTTGGATTCTAGCAAATTCATTTACCAAGGGTTCCGCAGCAGGACCCTCGGCAGTGGCATAAGTGCCTTCAGAAGGCAAGCCAACAACTCTTCCAAACGCCTCATCACTGAGACGAATGGGTTTCCCACAGACTTCAGACATTAATACGCCATCAACTAGCCTAAGGTTGCAGTAAAATACCTTAACCAAGTCTGGGTAGACATCCTCTGATTGTGACAGAAACTCAGTGATTTCTGCATAGTCCAGATACTCCAAAAATTTGAAGTTGCTCTTCCGCATCCATTCAATGTCCAGAAAATGGGGTTTCTGAATCTCTTTCCAATGTAGGTGCTCATGTAGGTTGCCAACTGATCCCCATTGGTGAACCATTTATCCACTTGTTCTTGTGTAAGTGGACCCGGATTGATCGCTGCTGTTCTTTGGCGTTTAGGAGGCATGATGATGATAGGAGTGTAGTAGGATGAAGAGTTTTAAAAAAATGAGTTTTGTAGCAGAACACCAGAGAAAAGAGAAGATGGAGGCGTGTGAACAGTGAAAGACAAGCAGAAAATGACGTTAGGGTTCGGGTTTACCATATAAAGTCGCACAATAATCGATTATCTTACCATCATAATCGATTATTTTGATAACGTGGCAACTCCTGATTGGCTGGGTCCTGCCCGTGTGGTTTTGGCGCCAACCCTTCTGCTTCACATAATCGATTAGGTAATCGATTATTTTCTGGGTTCTTCATCATAGAATCGATTATTGATGAACATTGAAGAACACTAATCGATTATGTAATCGATTAGTCTGCTACTGGATTTCTGATTTTGTTGTGCTAATCGATTGGGCTAATCGATTATAGTCTTCCTGTCCACGCTGCCCAAGGAGACAGTGGATGCATAATCGATTATGGTAATCGATTATGCTCTTTTTTTACCTGCATACTTAATAAACATATTAGCAAATAACAAGGTGTGTTATGCAGAAATGCATGACTGATTCAAAATCCCTAATTCAGTTCTTATGAAAAAGAAGCTTTCTTTTGATAGGGGTTTTGTAAAAATATCTGCAAGTTGTTTGGTTGTTTCAACAAATTCAATCATGCAATCCCCTTTTTGAACATGATCCCTAATAAAGTGATGTCTAATTTCAATGTGTTTAGTCCTTGAGTGATACACAGGATTTTTAGTGAGGTTTATGGCACTTGTGTTGTCACATTTTATGGGAACAGTGTTGAGATTAATTCCATAATCATTTAACTGTTGCTTCATCCAAATGATTTGTGCGCAACAACTACCCGCCGCAACGTATTCTGCTTCGGCGGTGGATAAAGCCACACTTGCTTGCTTCTTGCTATGCCAAGAAACTAAAGCATTTCCTAGTAAGTGGCAAGTTCCACTAGTGCTTTTTCGGTCTAATTTGCAACCCGCAAAATCAGAGTCCGAATATCCAATTAGGGTACAATCTGCCCCTTTAGGGTACCATAAACCCATGTTTTGTGTGCCAATGAGATATCTCATGATGCGTTTTACCGCGGCGAGATGTGATTCTTTTGGGTTCGATTGAAAACGTGCACACATGCAAACACTAAACATTATATCAGGGCGACTAGCAGTAAGATAAAGAAGAGAGCCTATCATACCTCTATACTTACTTATGTCGACGGATTTACCATTTTCATCCTTGTCAAGGTAACAGGATGTGCTCATGGGAGTTGATAGTTCTTTTGAATTGTCCATCCCAAACTTCTTAAGAAGCTCTTTGCAGTACTTTGACTGATTGATGAATATTCCTTCCTTTGATTGCTTTATTTGCAACCCAAGAAAGTAGTTGAGCTCCCCCATCATTGACATTTCAAATTCACTTTGCATAATTTTTGAAAAATCCTTGCACAAAGCTTCGTTAGTGGCACCAAAAATTATGTCGTCCACATATATTTGCACAAGTAAAATGTCATGCTTTTTATTTTTGATAAAAAGTATGGTGTCAACTTTTCCTCTTTGAAAACCATTTTCAAGTAAGAATTTGCTTAGGCGTTCATACCAAGCCCTAGGGGCTTGCTTTAGTCCATATAAAGCCTTTTTCAGTTTGAAAACATGGTTTGGAAATTCATAATTTGTAAATCCAGGAGGTTGATCCACATAAACCTCTTCTTGAATAAAACCGTTCAAGAAGGCGCTTTTGACATCCATTTGAAAGAGTTTAAAATCCATGATGCAAGCAAAAGCAAGAAGCATACGAATAGCCTCTAGTCTAGCTACGGGAGCATAGGTTTCATCAAAGTCTATGCCCTCTTGTTGGTTATAGCCCTTAGCAACAAGTCTAGCTTTGTTTCTAGTTATTATTCCATTTTCATCTAGCTTGTTACGAAAAACCCACTTAGTTCCAATTACTAAATGGTTTTTGGGTTTAGGGACTAATTCCCAAACATCATTTCTTTCAAATTGGTTTAATTCTTCTTGCATGGCAAGTGTCCAATGTTCATCTACTATGGCTTCATCAACATTATTAGGTTCAATTTGAGAAACGAAAGCCATGTAATGACATATTTGATTAAGAGAGTTTCGAGTTGTTACCCCTTTTGATATATCACCTATTATGTTGTCAAGAGGATGGTGTCTTGATGTTCTCCATTCTCTTGGTAAGTCTGGAAGGGGTGTCTCTTCTTCTTGTGGAGGTGGTTGATCAATAATGTTCTCCTCTTGAGTTCTTTTCTCCTCAAGAAGAGTGTTTCCCAGAATTTCTGCAACATCATCAACACTTTCCTCTACTACAATTTTAGGGTTAGTCTCATCAAAAGATACATGCACAGATTCTTCAATGGTCATAGTTCTTTTATTATATATTCGAAAAGCTTTACTAGAATTGGAATATCCAAGAAATATACCTTCATCAGCTTTAGCATCGAACTTACCAAGATTTTCTTTACCATTATTTAAAACAAAGCAATTACATCCGAATACGTGAAAGTGGGAGATGTTAGGCTTCCTTCCCTTGTAAATTTCATAGGGCGTTTGTTTCATAATAGGTCTTATAAGGACTCTATTCATCACATAGCATGCGGTGCTTACCGCGTCTGCCCAGAAATACTTAGGAAGGTTGGTCTCATTGAGCATCGTCCTCGCTAGCTCTACTAGAGATCTATTTTTCCTTTCCACCACCCCATTTTGTTGGGGAGTCCTTGGTGAGGAAAAATTATGCCCGATTCCATTTTCAGTACAAAAGGCCTCAAATGCCTCATTTTGGAACTCACCACCATGATCACTTCGGATAGTTACAATGTTTAATCCCATCTCGTTTTGAATAACCTTGGCAAGTTTACGAAAGGCACCGAAAGCGTCATTTTTATGAGAAATAAACAATGTCCATGTATAGCGAGAATAGTCATCCACAATTACAAGTGCATAGTAATTACCACCAAAGCTCATGGTTCTAGATGGACCAAACAAATCCATATGTAAAAGCTGTAAAGGCCGGTTTGTAGAAATAACATTTTTAGTTTTGAAAGAGGCCTTTACTTGTTTTCCTTTTTGACAAGCATCACACATTTTGTCTTTTTCAAAACGGAGCTTTGGTAAACCAATTACTAAGTCCTTGCGAACCAACTTATTAAGATGGTCCATGTGAATATGGGCCATCCTCCTATGCCATAGCCAAGTTTCATCCTCTTTGCTAATTAGACAGCATACATCATTTGAAGGTAGGTCATCTAAGCAAACCATATAGATATTTCCAATTCTTTGTCCAATTAACTTGGTTTGATTTTTAGAATCTATGACCGTGCATTTTAAGTTATCAAACACAACATTGAAGTTCTTATCACACAGTTGGCTAATACTCAAAAGATTGTGTTTTAAACCTTCAACATATAAAACATTTTCAATGATGGGATTTGGACTCTTACCAACCGTTCCAATTCCCAAGATTCTACCTTTGTTGTTGTCACCGTAGAAAACAAATCCACCCTTTTTGGGTGTGAGAGAGGAGAACTTGTTTTTGTCTCCCGTCATGTGCTTGGAGCATCCGCTATCAAGATAACAATTTGAGTTCCTTGCTTTCAAGCACACCTACAAAACAATTTCAAGTTTTAACTTTTGGTACCCAAGTCATGTTGGGTCCTTGAGAGTTAGCTTTGGGCGCATTGCCCTTTTTAACCCATACCTTCTTCCCTTTGACATTCACATTCTTTCTAGCATTGCAAATAGATGCAGTATGTCCCTTTCTACCACAATAGAAACATTTTACAAAAGGACTACTAGAAGTATTGGTTGGGCTAAAAAACTTTTTAAAGGATTTTTCATGTAGTTTGGGGTGATAACCCAAGCCGGCTTTATCATAGGTTCCTTTTTGATTTCCTAGCAAAACATTGAGGTTGTGTCTCCCATTTGTAAATTTTGCAAGAATATCATACAAGTCCTCAATTTTGTTTTTCAAAACACTACATTCATTGCATTTTGAAATTTCATTTATTTTGTTTTCACATGATAAGCATGATGAGGTTTTGTTTGAAAGAATTTGTTTTTCCTTGATAGCCTCCATTTCTTTATTTAATAAACCTATTTTTGTTTCAAGATTAGAAATGGTTTTCTTTGAAGATAAAATGATTTTCCTAAGACGCATGCTTTCATTATTCAATTCTTCACATGCACAAAGTAAATCATCATATGACAATTCATTTTCAATTTCATTATCAGTTACCTCATCCTCATCGTCCTCATGATTGGCCATAAGGCAAAGGTTTGCCTCCTCGTTGTCGGATTCATCGGAGGAGTCCATGTCATTGTCTTCCCAAGCAATGTATGCTCTCCTTCCTCTTTTGTCCTTTTGTGGCCTCTTTTCAAATTTGTCATTCTTCTTTTGACTTAGAGGACACTCGGGCCTTATGTGACCTTTCTTTTTTGCAGTTGAAGCACGTTGGCACATAAGTGGTTCCTTCTCCATCAACCTTCTTTTGAGGAGTGAAGCTTGGTTGTGTTTTCCCTTTGTTCCTCATAAATTTCTTAAATTTTCTTACCATTAGACTCATATTCTCATCTCCTTCACCAAGCTCATCAAGTTCATCAAAGTCAATATCCTCCTCATTTGTTTCACTTATACTTTCTTTGAGAGCAAGCCCTTTCTTTTTCTTATCACTTTCCTCGCTTTCAATGAGGCGGTTCAACTCAAGTTCATGTTCCTGCAATTTACCAAATAGAGTTGCCAAAGACATAGATGTTAAATCACGTGATTCGGAAATCGCAGTTACTTTGGGTTGCCAACTTCTATTTAAACATCTAAGAACTTTATTTATTAAATCTTCATTATTAAACACCTTCCCAAGAGCCCTAAGATGATTTATTATATGGATGAAGCGTTTTTGCATATCTTGTATGCTTTCACCTTGTTTCATCCTAAATAGCTCATACTCATGGGTTAATGTGTTCATCCTAGCCCTTTTGACCTCGGTAGTGCCTTCATGGGTCAATTCAAGGGTGTCCCACATTTCTTTAGCGGTCTTGCAATTTGAGACCCTATAGAACTCATCGTAGCTTAAAGCTGAGGTGATGATGTTCCTAGCTTTCAAATTGTATTGGACCTTTTTCTTTTCCTCGTCGGTCCAAAGAGTTTTTGGTTTATCCACCGAAGCACCATTAACTTCGTGCCTGGGGATAAATGGACCATTTTCCACAGCATCCCAAATATCAATATCAGATGCTTCTAAAAAGATTTGCATTCTTTCTTTCCAATAACCATACCCCTCACCATCGAACGATGGAGGTCTGTTTACGGAATTACCCTCATTACGAAAACTGTTTGAAGTCATCTTTCCTCTTGAGACGGTTTCGTCCTTTATATCCAAGAGTTAAGCTCTGATACCACTTGTTGACAAGTGACCTCAAACACAAGAGGGGGGTGAATTGTGTGTGAATTGATTTTTGAAAACTTTTTGCAAATTAAACTAAGTTCAAACTTGTTTTGATAAACAATAACTTAATAATGAAGCTTTATGAAATAAAGCGTATGGAAAATAAAAACGTTGCGATAAATAAAGAGATAGGGAAGAAGATGACACAGTGATGTATCCTGGTTCGGCCACACAACTACCCACGTGGCCTACGTCCAGTCCCCAAGGCAATACGACCAAGGGATTTCAATCAACTCTAGTTTTTAAAACAGGCTAAACTAGAACCTTTACAAAGTAGAGAATTCTTAACACAATCACAGGACGTACTATCCCTTGTGCAAGAACCTCAAGAAACCGTTCGTGAGATAACACTCACTTAAAAAAACAAACTATAAAAGTTTTACAATGAGAAAGCACTCAAAAGTGCAGATATGAAATACAACTTGAAGCTCAAATAGCAACACCTATATGGTGTATAAGTTTCTCAAAATAATATGATCACGTGTAAGTGCAAGAGTAAAAGAAAATAGTAATCAGAGTTTAAGCACAATAGAGAGTAGAAGAGAGTAGTAGATGGGGCATTTTTCCAAGGCTGCCAGGCTACCTATTTATAGTGAATAGGTTAGGGTTCAGTGAAATTTGGTCAAGCCTCTTAAAATGCATTTCAGCCGCAGCATAATCGATTATCTAAAGTCCATAATCGATTATTTAATGTGTTTCCATGAAGCGCGCGTCTGGACAGAAAGGTCATAATCGATTACCATAACCGATTATGTCTTCACTGCTTTTTCCCCAAAGAATATAATCGATTACCTTAATCGATTATGATGTTACTGACTCTTTCATAAAAGGCTATAATCGATTACATAATCGATTACAGGGTTTCGGTTGAAGCATATTGGAAGTCAGTAAGGTCATAATCGATTATCCAGATTCAATAATCGATTATTATATTTCAAATTTGAAATCAACGGCTTTAATATCATAATTACTCATTAACACTCATTAAAGCCATTTAACCACGACGCATAATCGATTATAGCATTTCCATAATCGATTATGGTGCGTATCAGGTGGTTTTTCAAAAACTTGACAATTAAGGAAAGGTTGCCCAATTAAGCTCAATTTTAATTGTCAGTTTTAATCACATGTTATTATTTATTTAATAACATGATTTATCTTTTCAAGCACATGTTAAATATGTGTGTGTGTGAGTGATCATATTAAATTGAAAACCCTACTTACCATTTACAGATTATTCTAAAACAATCAATACAAGTAGTAAAATTCCCTTTTTACCCCTCTTGATTGCTTTGCCTAATCTTGACTGATCGTTTGGCCTTTTTCACGCTTTTTGCAGATAAGTCCTTTAGACTTAAAATTGCTTTTGTCATTCATCAAAATATATGTACCTGTCAAGGCATACATCCACAGAAAACCTACATGGACCCTTAACAAGGGCAAGGCTTAGAAGAATCCAAGACTCATTGAAGAAGGTGATGGTCAATCACTTGACTCATAGGCAACCGTATGAAGAGGGCTTCACCTTGAACCTCTTGTACATTGAGCTATTGACCACCTAGTTAGGGACTAGGAACCTTGTATAGAGTAGAGTTTATGTAATGAAAAGTGCTTATTCAAAAAGCACTTAGGACTAGTTTAGAGTTTGGGCCTATTGGGCCATAGCATAATAGTAGAAGGCATTAGGCCTAAAACAAAGCCCACACTTGGGTGGAAGGAGCTAGGGGCGCTACTTGTGGCTCAAGATAGAGTAGCTTGCACTTCAAGTTAGTCTAGCTTGCACCTTAAGTTGGATGAGCCTATAAATAGGTATCATGTAAATCATTTTGGAAGTTTTTTAATACATTTGAGTTTTCTCACACTTGAGATTGCTAGAGAGAGTTGAGAGTCTCCTCTTCTTGGTTCATGAGTTGAACCATTGATTCTTATCTTGAATTTCCATATTCAAGTAGTGAATCTTCCTTGGCTTATCAAATTCAATCTTCTTCTCCAAGAAGAATGACTTTGTGGCGCCATTCTCCTTCTTCTCTACCTCTTCCATCTTCTATTTTGTTCTTTAATTCTTGTTGTTTAATTCATGTCATTTACTTCTTGCAATTTACTTTCTAGTTCATATATCAATTGTTATTCTCTCATACTCCTTTTGTTTCTCTTGATTCTTCACTTGAAGATCAAGTTTATTCTATTGTTCTTGTTTGTGTTTGATCTTGAATTTTTAGCAATTTAATATCTAGAGCTAGTTCTTTGAATCTTCAATTGTTTTGAATTTTTGATCAAAATTTTCAAATTCTATGATGATTTTTGAGTTGGAGCCATTTTCATGATAAACTCATTTGAGTTTTGGCGCCATTAATCACTTGAAATTGGATAATGAAATTCAAATTGAATCCAATTGTGATCATGAATCTAAAATTTGAAATCTGTTTGATTGATCTTGCTTGAATTTTAGTGATTTTTTTTTCCCTCCACTTTTCACCATAGTATTTTAGGCGCCATTTTTGAATGTTTTCATAGATTACATTTGAATTTTGGTTGATTCTTGAAAATTCAAGCATAGATCTATTTGCCTTACTTTGTGATTTTGAACAAATTTAAAATTTCAATTCAAATTTCAATTCACAATAGTAAGATTGATTCAAATTTTAATCAAAAGTGCTTCAATGATTTCAAATTTTTAGAGCCTAATAGATCTTCATGAAATTAAAATTGTGGAAATAATGTGTTATCATCCACTTGAATGAAAGATCTAGGTCTCTAATTACTTGATTTGTGCTCATACACTTGGAAATTATTTTATACTACTTGAATTGTTCATATTTCCAAGATTACAACAATTATGTTCAAATTTGTTCATGCTTGAAGGATATTTTTGTAAATTCGAAGATTAAGTGTAATTTCTATGAAATTGTAATTAGCAAAAGTCAAGTGCCTGAAGTTTAAAAAAAAATTTTGTGTAAAAAGAAAAAGTGGGCCAAAACCGTAAATATACAAAGTTTTGGGGCAAAAGTGCAAATTCTAGAAAATTCCAGCAAAAGGTAAAAGACTTGCCACCATTTCACATGCTTGTATTTGTATAGATCCTTCACAAATTGGTGTAGCCCATTTCACATTGATCATTAATTGTTCACCAACACTTTGATTATATTTGAATTACACTTTGTTGAACTCTTTCAACTTGTCTTCTCATCAATTTGAGTTTGCAATTCTTCTTGAACCTTTTCTTGATTGTCTTATAAACTCCATTAATTTGTATTAGTTGTTTTCAAAATTCTCGACCTCTTTGAATTGATTGCCTATTAGTTGATTTGTTATTTGTTTAATGGAGACTAATTGTTGAGATCTTGTTTCAACTTGTAGATCCCTTAAGGAGGAAACTCTTGAGTGGAAAGAGACAAGAGAGAAATCATCTTGAAAAAGTCTACATTGAGTGATATACACGAGTGGCAATCTTTGAGTGAATGGTGAGGTCCTTGTAATATTCAATTTGTTTTTTCACTTGTAATTGTGCTTTTTCACTTGTTCTTTAAGTGTAATTGTTCCTTGTTGGATTGTACTTAATTCTTTTGATTTTTGGTGGTTTAATTGTTCTTATTGGTGTAATCTTCATTTGATTTGTGTACTTTTCAATTCTCTGGAATTTGTCTGTAATTTTTCAAATTGTAAGTGCACCATGGCTTCACTACATGAAGCAGAATTTGAAGATTCTCCTTCATCACAACAAGGAACTTGAATAGGAAGTTGGATAGAATGACAATGACCATAGAAAGAGTGTTTGAAAGATTAGAAGTTCTTGAGAATAAAAAAAGGATCAAGGCATGCCAACTTCCATAGAGGTTCATCAAATTCTGAAGACAACCATGAGGATAGACCTAGATTTGATAGATGGAGACCTAGACATGACAATAGAGGAAGAAGGCATGAGAGGGATGACAAGTTGCATAATGTGAAGGTGAAGATCCCTAGCTTCCATGGGAAGAGTGACCCCGATACTTACTTGGAATGGGAGACCAAATTAGAACACATTTTCTTGTTACAACTATAGTGAAGATAAAATAGTAAAAGTAGCAAGTCTAGAATTTCATGATTATGCTTTAATTTGGTGAGATCAATTATGTAAAGAAAGAAAAAGGTATGATGAGGAACAAATTAGTACTTGGAGAGAGATGGAGAGGGTTTTGAGAAAAAGATATGTGCCTTCAAGTTACACTAGAGACCTACACCATAGGCTTCAAAGGTTGAGACAAGGAAGTATGAGTGTAGAAGAATATTACAAAGAGTTGGAGGTCATCTTGATTAGAGCAAACATAGAAGAAGATAGAGAGGCAACTATGTCTAGGTTCTTGGGAGGACTCAACCAAGAAATCCAAGATGTGGTAGAGCTTTACAACTATATTGAATTGGAGGACTTGGTGCACCATACAATCAAGGTTGAAGCTCAAGTAAAGAGAAAGAAGAAACCATTCTTCAACAACAACAACAACTCATCTTGGAAGGATCATTCCAAGAAGGAGGGTGACTCATCAAAACAACTTGAAGTTGTTGGTAAAAGTGGATCAAAGGCCACATTCCCTAACTCTAAACCATCCGCTTCTACTCCTTCTTCCAATAGATCTAGAGATATTAAATGCTTTAAATGTTTGGGAATGGACATATTGCTTCTCAATGTCCCAATAAAAGAACAATGATCTCTAGAACTAATGAGGATATAGAGGTAACAAGTGCCTCTTCTAGTGAGTCTTCTAATAAGAGTGGGGAAGATGAAGTTCTCCCACTTGAAGGAGACTTGTTAATGGTGAGAAGACTCTTAGGAGTCAAGGTTAAAGAAGAGGATGAGAGCCCAAGAGAGAATATTTTTCACACTAGGTGCATGATGCATGGAAAGTTGTGTGCATTAATCATAGCTGGAAGATCTTACACCAATGTGGCTAGTCAAAGATTGGTGACCAAACTTGGTCTCAAAACCAATCCACACCCTAGGCCATACAAGTTACAATGGCTAAGTGAAAATGGTGAAATCTTGGTAAACCAACAAGTCTTGTTGAGTTTTGCCATTGGCTCTTATCATGATGTAGTAATGTGTGATGTGGTGCCAATGGAGGCGGGGGATGTGTTGCTAGGAAGGCCATGCCAATTTGATAGGAAAATCATACATGATGGCCTTTCCAATACATTTACTTTCATGCACCACAACAAAAAGATTATTCTTGTACCTCTCTCTCCTAAAGAAATTTGTGAGGATTAAAAGAAAATGAGAGAGAAAAGGGAGCTTGAGAGAAAAGCCAAGAGTGGAAAAGAAATAAATAAAGAAAATAATGTGCCACAAAAGAATATGAAAAAGGCAAATGGCACAAGTGAGTAAAATGTTTTTGAAAAGAATAAAGGTAAAGAAATATATGGCAAAGAATGCTTATTTCTAAAAGAAAAAGAAGTCAAGAAAATATTATTGTCCAATCAACCAATATATTTACTTTACACCAAAAATAATGATGACAATTCTACTCCATCTATTTCTTTGCCAAAACCCTTTGAGTTTCTTTTGGATGATTTCAAAGATGTTTTTCCAAAAGAGCTACCTAAAGGTTTGCCACCTATGAGGGGGATTGAGCATCACATGGACTTAATTCCTAATGCTTCTCTTCCTAATAGGCCGGCCTACAGGAGCAATCCACAAGAAACAAAAGAAATTCAAAGGCAAGTTGAAGGATTATTAGAAAAAGAATGGATAAGAGAATCCCTTTCTCCATGTGCAATGCCCGTTATTTTAGTACCAAAAAAAGATGGTACATGGAGAATGTGCACGGATTGTAGATCCATTAATAACATAACCATCAAATATAGACCTCCAATCCCAAGGTTAGATGACTTATTGGATGAGCTACATGGGTTATAAATCTTTTCAAAAATTGACCTACGAAGTGGCTATTATCAAATAAGAATAAGAGAAGGGGATGAATGGAAACCGCTTTTAATGCCCTTGGGACTTATTAATGCACCAAGCACATTCATGAGGCTCATGAATCATATCCTTAGGGAATTCCTTGGTAAATTTGTGGTTGTCTATTTTGATGATGTAACACCCCGACTTTTACAGTTCTTTAATATCGGTAAATATATACATATATTTGTTTATATTTTACCCGAGACCTAGAAAATGATTTTGAATAAAATAAAATCATATTTATACTCTACTTTATCGTAGAAATTTATGGTGAAATTTTAGGTGTAAAAACCATAGTTAAGTTATTATATTATTTTCTAAACTTAACCTATGTCAATTAACCTAACATTGGTTCATTTTAACATTAAACAAAGGCATTTTCACTCCCTCAAACTCTCATTTTCGTGGCTGCCCTCTCCCACACTTAACCATTTTCTTTTCATCATTCATCATGAACACCAAGAACACTAAGACAAACTCTCCTTACTCACCCGAAAGTTCATTGAAGTTCTGACCTTTTTATGTTCTGAAACTCGAAAAACTTTCTAAATGAAAGTTGTTCCTCTTTCCCTCTTATTTCCAACGAGCTAAAGATCATCAAAAACGGATAGGTATTTTGGGAGTTATGCCCAAATTACCAAAACAGCTCGAAATCCACAGCATCTCACTAGAACAGCAGAAAGAAGGCCCTTTACGCCCATGTTCTAATCTGAATCAAACCAAACCTTAAACATCAAAGTTGTTCCTATTCTTATACCTTTCTAACAAGCCAAAGTTTGTAATTTTTAGATGAGTGTATTGTGAGATACACTCATAAAACCACCACACCCTCAAAGCTGTCCCAAAAGCTTCCATTTCTACCTAAGCTTGTTTTGATCACTCTCTTCATTTATTCAATCAACAAGAGGTAAAATCTCATCTCCTTGATCATCTAAGCTTTCTTCTTCATTGATTTCACTTGTTTCATGCCATGATCATCATGTTTTCATTCTTAGATCTAGATCTTCAAAAGTTCCTAGAAAATCATAGAAAAATCATTTTAATGTGAGATCAATTTCTATGATCTACATATGACTTCTATTTTCATCATCCAAGAGCTTGAAAAATTTAGAGATCCCTAGCTAATTCTTTTTGAGTTGGCCGAATCAATATAAAATGGGTTTAGGATGATTTTCTTCAATCTTGAATTAACTTGATTTCTTGTTGGTTGTTCATGGCTAGGTTTTGTGGGTTCAAAACCTTGTGATTTAGGTGAATAACATCCTTCTCCTACTTGAGTTTCAAGTGATCTACAAGAGGTAAGGGGGGAGATTACTACTATCCTACCTTAATATAGATATGTATGTGGTTTAAAGTATTTGTATGCTGTCTTGTAAATCCTAAGTGTTAGGATTATATATTATTGTTTATGGTTGTGTGATCCTCTTGGAGGATTTGATTTGATTCTTGGTTGTGGTATGATATGTCATATGATTGTTTTGGTTCCAATGACCTTAAGTTGAAACCATGATTGTTGTATGATTGATTTGTTAAATAAATGCTTAACATGATTATTTAAGGCCATTCGGCCATGACTGTTTTAATGGGTTCTATGATGTGTTAAATTGTTTGAATAATTTTATGAGGATTGAATAAACATATAAGAATATAGAAATTGGTTTGGATTGATTTGGATGTGTGTATTGAAAGATATGATTTTATGAGTCCTTAGGGACTAAAATGCAATTTCTGAGAATTTCAGTGGCTGCACTGAAATTCATGCTCTTGTGTGTTAATATTGTAGTCCTTGATGAGACAAAACCATAGAAATTGGTTTGGTGTTAATTGGATTAATACATAAAAAGTTATAAGCTTTTTAGTGAAAAAGGACGTTTTTGCAATTATTGAAAATTATTTGGGGCAGAAACAAAATTTATGGAAATTTGAGGGCAACTGAAAAAATATTTTTAAAGAAGTTGGTTTGGTGTGATTTGGAGTTATAAATAAAAAGTTGTAAGGTTTTAAGTGAATAAGGATCTTTTTGCAATTAATGAAAGTTTAGGGGTTAAATTGCAATTTTCGAAAATACATTTAACTGGACAGTGAGAGACTGTTTTTCATACCTATAAAACTGTTCTAAAACTCCAAAATGAGTTTTGGACTATTAGAGTGTAAAATCGTTGAAAAAGGATTTACGCGATTTACAAAATAAACGACGTTCGGTCAAATTCTAAGGAATTTTGTACAAAGGGAAATTTTGATGGAAATTAGCATTTCAACAATTTCATAAAAGTAATAGAACCTAGGAGAGTAATACATTTGAGGTGAAGAACCATATTTTCAAAAGTTTGGCTTTTTAAGCCTAAATTCAGTAAAAAGCGGCGAACCGTCGTTAAACGTTTTTAAGGATTTTTGAGAAAATGCTTTGGAGAAATTGATACCTAAGTATCTTTGAGGGGAATTATTCTTGAAAATGGATTTGATTTTATCTAATGGTTTTAGTTTTAAGCCAAAAGGATTTTTGTGTTCAAAGACGAGATTTTACTGTAAAATGTAAAAACCTAAGTCAAGAATGACTTAGTGAAAATACGAACGTAATAATTTATGACGTGGGGTGGAACACGACCTTATGTCATAAAGTATGGATAATTCATTATCCATATTCCATAAAATTTAATGGACTTAGAATGATTTGATTTCTTGGAAGCCAAAGAAAAAGGCTCAATTAGAAAAGTACAGAGAAATAAATAATTGGACTTGTGTTCCAATCTCATAATGCGTTAGGACTTCTAATCAAGTGTTTTAAGATATCTCTTGATGACAACCAAATGGAGGGTTGCCTTTGCATGATCGTTTTGGTTGAATTCTTAAACATATGTGTGGCGCAAAATACAATCAAGAGCAAGATAAAATTGTAAACACTTTAGTAACCAAAATAAAGTGAAGAAAATATGAAAATGGAAGAAGATAGAGATGGAGGATGCACAAACAAGATTGTTTGATAAGCCTATGAGGTTCGCCACAAGAATCTTGGATTATTGATAAGAACAAGGTTTGGTTCAACCAAGTACCCAAGAGAACAATTCTCTCAACAAGGGATATCAATCCACAATGAACTTCCAAGTTATCTTATTCATGTTGTTGGGCGTAATACATATAGGCATGGTTGCCAAAAATCTGATTTCTCACTTTGCCTCCAAAGATTCCATAACCCCTCATAACTTAGCCTAATAATTCACTTAACTCTAACACCAATTAAGCTAATCTTTACTCAGCCACCACAATGTTTGATACGCCTCCACCATCTCTTGATTATGGGTGGTTACACTTTCCTTCTCAAATTAAAAAGTGTAACCCCCACAATGTACATCAAAAGGAAACTCAATCTACACTAAGTTAACATGTGCAGAATAAGAAAGATGGGCTGCCTCCATTTACAATAAAGGCCCCACTTACATAATTCCATACTTTATTGAATTAACAAAGACAATAATTTAAAGACTTGGACTGGGCTTCTTGAATTCGCCCCACTCCCCAAGCTTCTTCTTCATAGGATCGCCCCCTTGTCATGGATCCTTCAATTGGAGAATGTAAGTTAACAATTTGGGCTTTACTCCATTTGGTCTTGATCTTGGGCTTGCTTCTATCAAAACAAGAGCCATTATTTGGATAGAGACTTGTTGGGCTTTCAGGGTTGTAATCCTTATCATAGGCCCATCAAGTCCTTGTCTTCCTTCTTGGACCATGCTCCTTATTGGGCTCTTTTCATCCTTGAGGAAATCTTGACTTGCCCCCCTTTGGCTTACATCATCTCTACACAAAAATGAAATGTTACTTGAGAACTTCTGCTCGATGTGAGACCATCCAGCATCTGAGAAAGTACGTTGAAAGAGTTCCGATGGAATCCAGATGTCATCCGATGGATAGACAAGAAGAACGCATTTTCCGGCAATTTTGCCTAAACACATAGTGAAACTATGTTCTGTAAGGTCGTTGTGCCAAGGAGATGGAGCTATCACTTTGATGCGGGTGCGAATTCCGTAGTGGCGAATCCTGCTTATTCATAAGGGGTGTCGGTGTATGAAATACTCACATAGGCCCAGTTGGTAGCTCCTCTGTGGCGTGGTGATCTTGCAATGCACCGACATACTCGACTAGACACTACGTGTTTTCTGGCAGTGTAGGATGTTCCCGAAAAAGCCTATGACGTGCACACCCTCTTCTATTGACGCATTCTTTATTACCCAAGGCTGGTAGACTCCGGAACAATCCTCCGAACCACTCTCTCCGACTGTTCGTAAAAAACCATGGTATAGGAATTCAGAGGTCATTCCTCGAGTCTTAGATATTTCTATCTAGGAAAACGTTGTGCTGTGGTCATGTTTCTGTGAAACATTATTGTTTTGTTATGAGTGTAGATATGATTGATAATTGTTAATTGCACATACCTGAGAGTCGTACCACTGCATGTCTGCCTTATGTGTAAGATAAATGGAAATCTCACCTCCTTATTTTTATATTACCTATGTTGGCTGGCTATGTGCCTTCTATATTCTTTTGAGAAGATTGAGACGTCAAGATGTCGCTTGGCTGACACATCGTTGATATTAAGGTTCGAGCTTGCGGATGCTATGGTGGAATTTCTAGTGGACGTCTTTTCATACTGTCGATGGTTCGTAGACCATGTTTTTTCTCTTGGAAGAGGAAAGGGTTTGGTTCGAGAGTTACTGTTGTAGTAAATCCAGTAGAGCCTTTTATGACGACATCGGTAGCGAACTCAAATAGAGTTTCCACTAGATCTTGTCAGTTAGGTTTGTCCTTCTCACGATGAACGAGAATTGATGGTCTTTTATATTTTAGTTTGGCCAGCTGGGTATGTTTGGGAGATAATGTAACTGTCTATGGAGCTGTGACTCCAAGTATCTTATATTTTAGGAGCTGCGTCTCCACAACTTTATGTTGAGTCTGTACATTCTATGATTTCTGTTTATGAGTCGGGTTGGGTATTATGTAAAATGATTTTCGAACTCATGACCCTTATTGTGATAATGGAATATTTTATTATCCATTCATGTAAAACAAAGTAGTTATATTTACAACTTGTGAAAACGGAAAAAATTACCCCATTCGTTTATAGTGCAAATTTTAATTAACCTACTTTTCGGCCTTAAAATGTCACTTACGATGTAGCGGCCGAGAAGGGTGGTACATTTTTGGTATCAGAGCTGGCCGAGTCTTTTGGGCTTTGGGGTTTTGGTCTGTTGTCGTTTTTGTTGTGTTTCCTCTGGTTGTGACTTGTGTTGTTTTTTGTTTTTGGTGCAATAAAGAACCAATGTTTGGAAGGATAATGACGTTAGTCTATCCTTGGCTGTGTTTATGTTCTTCATAACGTTGTTCCGAAAGGATACAACATTGTTTGTTGATCTTTTCATTATTGTTCCTTAGGAGGAATAATATTGGATAGATTGTGATGTATTGTTTTCTTCCTAGTTCTGACTACCGTGCTTTCATAGAAAATCATGGTTAGTTCGCAAACGAGTAGATCTGATTCTACAATCAAGGATTCCGAAGATATGGTTGTAGCTGTACAAGTCTTGAAGGAACTAACATCAACTGTGGCACGTCATAACGAGGAAATTGCTAAGAGGCGAGGACTAGTTGAGTTCTGTTGTAGTAACCCACCTCAATTTGATGGTGAGCTTAATTCGGAGAAAGCTGAGTTTTGGATTACGGAAATAGAAAGGAATTTGCAAACTATGGAGTACTCTGATCATTGGAAGGTAGCTTGTGCAACATTTCTATTGATAGGAGATGCTGGATTTTGGTGGAGAGAAACTTGCCAGCTGTTAGTGGCAAGACAAGAAGCGATCACCTGGAATGTATTTCGAAGCAAATTTCTGGAGAAGTATGCTTCCACTGAAGTGAGTCGTGCAGAGGAGATTGAGTTTCTGCAGCACGGACAAGAGGACATGACTATCAGTGAGTATGCCGCTGAGTTGGAGGAGCTGATTAAGTTCAAGGAGTTGTATTTAAAGAATTACGAGGAAGTGCGAAAGTGTAAGAAATTAGAGGAAAATCTAAAGGTTGAAATGAGGAAGATAATCTTGTCATTGAAACTACTGCAGTTTCCGATCTTGATGGATAAGTGTCGAGTTCCTCGAGATCTAGAAGTGAGTAAAGGCAGAAAGAGAAGCTTTGGATCTTTTCAAGAGAAACCGTACGCAAGGCCATGTGGACACCACCAAAAGGGAAGTGGATTAGTGGTAGCAGTAAATGTTATGGATCGTCTAGGAAGTCTTTACCGAAATGCATGAAGTGTGGCATGAGTCATGCTACAAGAGACTGCAAGATTAAGGGCATCATTTGTTTTAAGTGTGGACAGCCAGGACATGTCGCTAGAGTATGCGAAAAACCTAAGGATGTACTTCATGTAAGCCGAGAGACCACGGACGAAGATTCGATTAAAGAACACTATACAAGAGGAGGTAGTTCACCAATCTTTAAAGTTTGAATACATGGGTAGTTGTTAACTTGTAGAATCTTCACAACAAGTAGGACTGAAGCATCATAATCGAATAAGTACCTTTAAGTGAAGTTTGTCATAGAAAGTAGACTTTTGACTGTACTGTTAATTCAGTGGAGAATCATTCTTGATTTTCTATGAATGTGTAAAATACTCTGTGTATTTATATACTACCTATGTTTGTTGCCAACATGTTCTGAGTTGGCTGAGTTTTTATCATCGCATCTTTTGTTGTCTAAGTTTTATGCAGAACAACCAGAATTGCATTCTTATATTAATCCTTGCAATTACCTTTATAGTTTCTTGGTAACTCATCCTGGTTGGGAAATATGCTCAGATATTTCCTTGTTGCTGAGAATTGAGTTTTGTAAAACTTGACCATTTGCTTTTTCCGCAAATGAGTACAATTTCAAATAGAATGATCTTTTGCGGATCATATCTTGTTACCCTTATGGGTGAAACGTTATAAATGTTATGGCAGTTGAAATTTTGACAATTCACGGCCATTTTTTTTATGCCAAATGAATCAGAGTTACCTCGAGTGAGGGAACTCGCAAAACTTTATTGTTGCTTTCTTAAAGACCAAGATAAGTTTTGATTTCAAATCTAGACTCTTAGAAATTAAGACAATTATCATCTTCAAAATTTTGTCTTTTGAAGGAAATTCTTGTTGAGGAAGGAACTTTATTAGGGTCACGTTTGTAAATATGTGGCTGTACAACGCATTTTTACATTCAGGAACCTATTAAAGAGACTTTTTGCATAAAGAATATTCTATGTTTTTCTATTCATTCTACTTTATTTCTTCTTGAAAGAGTAAAGTCTAGAGACTATTTTCTCTTCTTGAAAATTATTTGTTCAAATTCTGAGTTCTTATTTACCATCGGTGTGTTAGAATCGCCACCGTAAATGGGAGTCAAAGTTTGGTATCAATCAAATTTCCAAATCTATCAGAAGTTCGTATATTTTAATCTATTGACATTCGAATCATTCGAGGGTGCTTCGAGTATTGAGAGTTTAAATAGGGGTTTACCTGATTTGTTTTATCAGGTGGTTTAGTGAATACAGTATAAGTCAGAGCGACAGTCTAATCTATGAAATACTTCACGTCATGTTCCGAGAAACGTGAATGTTACGCAACCGGAACATGTGATAGAGGGTTGATATCCATGTTCGTTTTCCTTAGACGAGTTAATTTCGGGGACGAAATTCTTTTTTAGACGAGTAGTATTGTAACACCCCGCTTTTACAGTTCTTTAATATCGGTAAATATATACATATATTTGTTTATATTTTACCCGAGACCTAGAAAATGATTTTGAATAAAATAAAATCATATTTATACTCTACTTTATCGTAGAAAGTTATGGTGAAATTTTAGGTGTAAAATTCAAACGAAACCCGGTCTGCGTTTTAACTGACAGTAAGATTTTACTGATCAGAAAACCTAATTTTGATCTGTGAACGAAACGGTATAGGTTTATATTATTTTTCTAATGATATTGGTTATTTTGGAAATTTTCAAAATAAATAAGTTATTATACTTTATTCGGGCGCATCATCAACAAACGGGTGATCGACGGAGTCGAGAACGAACGTGCAGAGACAAAACTGGACTCCGGATGATGGGACATCTTGCCACCTAGGGTGGTGAGTCACATGGGTGACTCACCTAGCATTTATGAAGCCTAATGATGACACCAAAATATCATGATATTTATTCTAGTGAAAAGACCAAAATGCCCTTGGACTTTAAGTAAAATTCCAAGAGTGTCCCTAAGTGAATTTTTGACCAAAATACCCTCTAAAACTAGTCAATTTCGTGCAGCCCCTCCACTTAACCAAACTTATTTCATTTTGATTTCATTTCATCATTTTCCTCTCAAAAATCGCAATCGGGTGAATGATGGAGCTGCGTACGAGATTTCCGGGAACCGCTAATGGATGGGATCAATGAGTCATAGATGACTCATGAGATGTGGCCCAAAATCAGCCACACCTCCCCTCATTCTCCACCACATCTTTTAATTTAATCATGATTACAAATTAACTTTAGTTAGGTTATTATAACCAAAGTTAAGTTATTATATTATTTTCTAAACCTATGTCAATTAACCTAACATTGGTTCATTTTAACATTAACAAAGGCATTTTCCACTCCCTCAAACTCTCATTTTCGTGGCTGCCCTCTCCCACACTTAACCATTTTCTTTTCATCATTCATCATGAACACCAAGAACACTAAGACAAACTCTCCTTACTCACCCGAAAGTTCATTGAAGTTATGACCTTTTTCTGTTCTGAAACTCGAAAAACGTTCTACATGAAAGTTGTTCCTCTTTCTCTCTTCTTTCCAAAGAGCCAACTATCATCAAAAACGGATAGGTATTTTGGGTGTTATGCCCAAATTACCAAAATAGCTCGAAATCCACAGCATCTCACTAGAACATCAGAAAGAAGGCCCTTTACGCCCATGTTCTAATCTGAATCAAACCAAACCTTAAACATCAAAGTTGTTCCTAATCTTCTTACCTTTCTAACAAGCCAAAGTTTGTAACTTTTAGATGAGTGTATTGTGAGATACACTCATAAAACCACCACACCCTCAAAGCTGTCCCAAAAGCTTCCATTTCTACCTAAGCTTGTTTTGATCACTCTCTTCATTTCTTCAATCAACAAGAGGTAAAAACTCATCTCCTTGATCATCTAATCTTTCTTCTTCATTGATTTCACTTGTTTCATGCCATGATCATCATGTTTTCATTCTTAGATCTAGATCTTCAAAAGTTCCTAGAAAATCATAGAAAAATCATTTTAATGTGAGATCAATTTCTATGATCTACATATGACTTCTATTTTCATCATCCAAGAGCTTGAAAAATTTAGAGATCCCTAGCTAATTCTTTTTGAGTTGGCCGAATCAATATAAAATGGGTTTAGGATGATTTTCTTCAATCTTTAATTAACTTGATTTCTTGTTGGTTGTTCATGGCTAGGTTTTGTGGGTTCAAAACCTTGTGATTTAGGTGAATAAAATCCTTCTCCTACTTGAGTTTCAAGTGATCTACAAGAGGTAAGGGGGGAGATTACTACTATCCTACCTTAATATAGATATGTATGTGGTTTAAAGTATTTGTATGCTGTCTTGTAAATCCTAAGTGTTAGGATTATATATTATTGTTTATGGTTGTGTGATCCTATTGGAGGATTTGATTTGATTCTTCGTTGTGGTATGATATGTCATATGATTGTTTTGGTTCCAATGACCTTAAGTTGAAACCATGATTGTTGTATGATTGATTTGTTAAATAAATGCTTAACATGATTATTTAAGGCCATTTGGCCATGACTGTTTTAATGGGTTCTATGATGTGTTAAATTGTTTGAATAATTTTATGAGGATTGAATAAACATATAAGAATATATAAATTGGTTTGGATTGATTTGGATGTGTGTATTGAAAGATATGATTTTATGAGTCCTTAGGGACTAAAATGTAATTTCTGATAATTTCAGTGGCTGCACTGAAATTCATGCTCTTGTGTGTTAAGATTGTAGTCCTTGATGAGACAAAACCATAGAAATTGGTTTGGTGTTAATTGGATTAATACATAAAAAGTTATAAGCTTTTTAGTGAAAAAGGACCATTTTGCAATTACTGAAAATTATTTGGGGCAGAAAAAAATTTATGGAAATTTGAGGGCAACTGAAAAAT
The DNA here is from genome assembly GCA_035048595.1 of Echinosophora koreensis. Classification (NCBI taxonomy): domain Eukaryota; kingdom Viridiplantae; phylum Streptophyta; class Magnoliopsida; order Fabales; family Fabaceae; genus Echinosophora; species Echinosophora koreensis. Next base: position 1,541,921 of record JAPCYP010000048.1, on the reverse strand, counting down.
ATTTCTAAAGAAGTTGGTTTGGTGTGATTTGGAGTTATAAATAAAAAGTTGTAAGGTTTTAAGTGAATAAGGATCTTTTTGCAATTAATGAAAGTTTAGGGGTTAAATTGAAATTTTCGAAAATACATTTAACTGGACAGTGAGAGACTGTTTTTCATACCTATAAAACTGTTCTAAAACTCCAAAATGAGTTTTGGACTATTAGAGTGTAAAATCGTTGAAAAAGGATTTACGCGATTTACAAAATAAACGACGTTCGGTCAAATTCTAAGGAATTTTGTATAAAGGGAAATTTTGATAGAAATTAGCATTTCAACAATTTCATAAAAGTAATAGAACCTAGGAGAGTAATACATTTGAGGTGAAGAACGATATTTTCAAAAGTTTGGCTTTTTAAGCCTAAATTCAGTAAAAAGCGGCGAACCGTCGTTAAACGTTTTAAGGATTTTTGAGAAAATGCTTTGGAGAAATTGATACCTAAGTATCTTTGAGGGGAATTATTCTTGAAAATGGATTTGATTTATCAAAAGGTTTTAGTTTTAAGCCAAAAGGATTTTTGTCTTCAAAGACGAGATTTTACTGTAAAATGTAAAAACCTAAGTCAAGAATGACTTAGTGAAAATACGAACGTAATAATTTATGATGTGGGGTGGAACGCGACCTTATGTCATAAAGTATGGATAATTCATTATCCATATTCCATAAAATTTAATAGACTTAGAATGATTTGATTTCTTGGAAGCCAAAGAAAAATGCTCAATTAGAAAAGTACAGAGAAATAAATAATTGGACTTGTGTTCCAATCTCATAATGCGTTAGGACTTCTAATCAAGTGTTTAAAGATATCTCTACACAAAGATGAAAGGTTACTTGATAACTTCTGCTCGATGTGAGACCATCCAGCATCTGAGAAAGTACGTTGAAAGAATTCCGATGGAGTCCAGATGTCATCCGATGGATAGACAAGAAGAACGCATTTTCCGGCAATTTTGCCTAAACACATAGTGAAACTATGTTCTGTAAGGCCGTTGTGCCTAGGAGATGGAGCTAACACTTTAATGCGGGTGCGAATTCCGTAGTGGCGAATCCTGCTTATTCATAGGGGGTGTCGGGGTATGAAATACTCACATAGGCCCAGTTGGTAGCTCCTCTGTGGCGTGGTGATCTTGCAATGCACCGACATACTCGACTAGACACTACGTGTTTTCTGGTAGTGTAGGATGTTCCCGAAAAAGCCTATGACGTGCATGCCCTCTTCTATTAACGCATTCTTTATTACCCAAGGCTGGTAGACTCCGGAACAATCCTCCGAACCACTCTCTATGACTGTTCGTAAAACCATGGTATAGGAATTCAGAGGTCATTCCTCGAGTCTTAGATGTTTCTATCTAGGGAAACGTTGTGCTGTGGTCATGTTTCTGTGAAACATTATTGTTTTGTTATGAGTGTAGATATGATTGATAATTGTTAATTGTACGTACCTGAGAGTCGTACCACTGCATGTCTGCCTTATGTGTAAGATAAATGGAAATCTCACCTCCTTATTTTTATATTGCCTATGTTGGCTGGCTATGTGCCTTCTATATTCTTTTGAGAAGATTGAGACGTCAAGATGTCGCTTGGCTGACGCATCGTAGATATTAAGGTTCGAGCTTGCGGATGCTATGGTGGAATTTCTAGTGGATGTCTTTTCATACTGTCGATGATTCATAGACCATGTTTTTTCTCTTGGAAGAGGAAAGGGTTTGCTTCGAGAGTTACTGTTGTAGTAAATCCAGTAGAGCCTTTTATGACGACATTGGTAGCGAGCTCAAATAGAGTTTCCACTAGATCTCTTCAGTTGGGTTTGTCCTTCTCACGATGAACAAGAATTGATGGTCTTTTATATTTTAGTTTGGCCAGCTGGGTATGTTTGGGAGATAATGTAACTGTCTATGGAGCTGTGACTCCAAGTATCTTATATTTTAGGAGCTGCGTCTCCACAGCTTTATGTTGAGTCTGTACATTCTATGATTTCTATTTATGAGTCGGGTTGGGTATTATGTAAATGATTTTCGAACTCATGACCCTTATTGTGATAATGGAATATTTTATTATCCATTCATGTAAAACAAAGCAGTTATATTTACGACTTGCGAAAACGGAAAAAATTACCCCATTCTTTTATAGTGCAAATTTTAATTAACCTACTTTTCGGCCTTAAAATGTCACTTACGATGTAGCACTCGAGAAGGGTGGTACAGATGATATCTTAATATATAGCAAATAACTTGATGAACATCATGAACATTTGAAGTGTGTTTTGTTAGTATTAAGAAAAGAAAAACTATTTGGAAACCTTGAGAAATGCACATTTTGCACCACCAAAGTGGTACTCTTGGGCTATGTTATTAGTGCACAAGGTGTGCATGTAGATGAAGAGAAAATTAAGGCCATCCAAAGTTGGCCAACACCTAAAAATGTTGGGGATATTAGGAGTTTCCTTGGATTGGCAAGTTTTTATAGAAGATTTGTCAAAGACTTTAGCACTTTGGCAAGTCCTCTAAAGGAGGTTTTAAAGAAAAATGTGCCATTTCATTGGGGCCAAAGCCAAGAAAACTCCTTCAATATACTTAAGGAAAAGTTGACCAACGCACCAATTCTCGCACTTCCAAATTTTGTGAAATCTTTTGAGATAGAGTGCGATGCTTCTAATGTAGGCATTGGGGATGTTTTGCTTCCAGAAGGACACCACATTGCTTACTTTAGTGAGAAACTTGTCAGGGCACATTTGAACTATTCAACTTATGATAAAGAACTTTATGCCCTAGTAAGGAGTCTCGAAGTTTGGCAACACTATCTCTTGCCCAAGGAATTTGTAATTCATAGTGATCATGAATCATTAAAACACTCAAAGGGGCAAGGAAAATTAAACAAGAGACATGCCAAATGGGTGGAATTCATAGAACAATTCCCTTATATGATTAAACACAAATAAGGCAAAAACAATGTTGTGGCGGATGCACTTTCACGTCGATATGCCTTACTATCAACTCTTGAAACAAAACTTCTTGGGTTTGATCACATAAAGGAATTGTATGTTAATGATCCGGACTTCTCTACAATTTACACTCAAATAGGGTCCATGGAACATAAAGGATTTTTCATAAATGAAGGGTTCCTTTTTAAAGACAAGAGACTTTGTGTGCCAAGGCATTCTATTAGAGAGTTATTGGTAAGAGAAGTATTTCATGGGGCTTAATGGGACACTTCGGTGTTCACAAGACTTTAGAGGTTTTGCATGAACATTTCTTTTGTCCAAACATGAAAATTCAAGTCCAAAAGTTATGTCAAAAATGCATTAAGTTTGAGAGCAAAGTCAAAGAGTAAGCCTCATGGGTTGTACACTCTCTTACCTAGTCCTTCTTCTCCTTGGATTGATATCTCTATGGATTTTGTGTTGGGATTACCAAGGACTAGGCGAGGGAATGACTCAATCTTTGTGGTTGTGGATAGATTTTCCAAGATGGCCCATTTCATTCCATGTCATTTAAGTGATGATGCTGGCCATGTAGCCAACCTTTTCTTTAGGGAAATAGTTAGACTACATGGGATTCCTAGAAGCATTGTATCCGACAGAGATACAAAGTTTCTAAGCCACTTTTGGAGAACTTTGTGGGGCAAGCTTGGAACTAAATTACTCTTTTCTATTATTTGCCATCCACAAACGGATGGGCATACCGATGTGGTTAATAGGACTCTTTCTACTCTCCTAAGAACCATCCTCAAGAAAAACCTAAAATCTTGGGAAGAGTTCTTACCTTTCATTGAGTTTGCATACAACCGTGTGCAACATTCTACTACTGAGCACTCCCCTTTTGAGATAGTCTATGGTTTTAATCTACAAACCCCACTTGATTTGCTTCCACTACCAATTGAACAATCATTGTTGCATCAAGATGGGCTTACCAAGACCGACTTTGTTAAAAAGCTCCATGAACAAGTAAAATTAAATATTGAAAAACAAGGAGAGCACAATGCAAGGCAAGCAAATAAAGGAAGAAAACAAGTGTTACTCGAACCGAGTGATTGAGTATGGGTACACTTAAGAAAGGAGTGATTTCCTTTACAAAGGAAGTCCAAACTCCTACCAAGGGGTGATGGACCTTTCCAAGTATTGGAGAAAATAAATGATAATGCATATAAAATAGATCTCCCTGGTGATTATAATGTAAGCGCCACGTTTAATGTGTTTGATCTCAGTCCTTTTGAAAATGACACAGATGATGATCAACACAATTCGTGGACGAATGTGCTTCAAGAAAGAGGGGATGATATGAGCATGGACAATCAAAGCCAAGGACCTAACATTGAAGACCTACATGGACCCTTAACAAGGGCAAGGTTTAGAAGAATCCAAGACTCATTGAAGAAGGTGGTGGTCAATCACTTGACTCATAGGCAACCCGTATGAAGAGGGCTTCACCTTGAACCTCTTGTGTATTGAGCTATTGACCACCTAGTTAGGGATTGGACCTATGACCCTTGTTTAGCTTAGACTTCATGTAATAAAGGTAGGGACTAGGAACCATGTATAGAGTAGAGTTTATGTAATGAAAAGTGCTTATTCAAAAAGCACTTAGGACTAGTTTAGGGTTTGGGCCTATTGAACCATAGCATAATAGTAGAAGGCGTTAGGCCCAAAACAAAGCCCACACTTGGGTGGAAGGAGCTAGGTGTGTGGCTCAAGTTAGAGTAGCTTGCATTTCAAGTTAGTCTAGCTTGCACCTTAAGTAGGATGAGCCTATAAATAGGTATCATGTAAATCATTTTGGAAGTTTTTGAATACATTTGAGTTTTCTCACACTTGAGATTGCTAGAAAGAGTTGAGAGTCTCCTCTTCTTGGTTCATGAGTTGAACCATTGATTTTTATCTTGAATTTTCATATTCAAGTGGTGAATCTTCCTTGGCTTATCAAATTCAATCTTCTTCTCCAAGAAGAATGACTTTGTGGCGCCACTCTTCTTCTTCTCTACCTCTTCCATTTTCTATTTTGTTCTTTAATTCTTGCTCTTTAATTAATGTCATTTACTTCTTGCAATTTACTTTCTAGTTCATATATCAATTGTTATTCTCTCCTACTCCTTTTGTTTCTCTTGATTCTTCACTTGACGATCAAGTTTATTCTATTATTCTTGTTTGTGCTGGATCTTGAATTTTTAGCAATTGAAATCAAAGAAAGATCCTAAAATGTTAGTGATCTATATCCTAGATCACATCAGTAGCCGAGTGACCAAGGGAGCCTTGATGCTTAATGGTCAAGGTGTTGAGCTCTGAAGCTGATTGGCCAGAGTATTCAATGATTAAAGATTAAAGATAACGTTGAGCCTCGATAGCCAAGTGGTCGAGATGTTGATGGTGATATACTTAGGTAGCCTAGTGGCCCAAGTGGAGATAGTGGTTGTGATTTTGTGTTGTGTTGATCATGCATTCATGCATCGGAGATGTTAGTGAGGGTTGTTCAACATAGGGGAGGTCGTTCGAGAGTAAGGCGGTCTGGCCGTCTGCTATGATTCATCCGAGAGTTGGGTGAATCGTGCATCCCCTACGGTGGCACATCCGAGAGTAAGGTGCGTCGGTTATCCTAGGGTTCCACCGATGGTAAGGTGAACTACCCCAGCGTTGGTGCTTATTGGCCAATGTGGATATGTAACTCCAACGTTGACTTCCTGAGGTAGTGTAGATCCAAGTGCATACATGATTGTATGATGATGATTGTTATGTTATATTGCTATTTGTTATAACATGTTTGTTGTGATGCATGCTCATCTTTCTTAATTGCTTCCTTGCCATTATATTCGTACATATGTTTCTTACTCTCCATCTTTTGTTGTTGCTTTGCATGTACCCCTTTTATGTTATGCAGAGGACGATGAGCAGCGTGTTGAGGAGTGACTCTGAGAAGCCGCTACTCGTAGATTAGTTTGTTTTAGTTTAGTTTTGTTATCCGAGTTGTTTATCGGATTGGTTATACCAGCTCTGTAATGTGACATCGGGGTTGAGTTTCATTTATATCTTTTACTATGTTTATTTTCGCGTTATGAGATCTTGTTATAATGTGGCATCCTTTACTCGTTGGTTTTCTTTTATATAAATAATAAGCATGTGTTTATCTTTCTTTCAAAATTAAATATTTCCTTCGATGTTAACACTTTATAAATTCATGCGAGGTAGCGGGTGTCACACTAAGCACTCAATCGATGGACAAATCGACGTATATACAGGGTCAGTGTTTTTAACATTTATCTAATCGGTGTACACATTGATGTATAAGCATTTCAGAGAGTGATGCATCTGGGGATTATAACCTAATCGATGTGCTAATCGATGTATAGCATATCAGATAAAAAATTTCAAAATTTCATATTGATATCATGTACCTATTTTATTAAAATAATCGATTAACTAATCGATGTATAACAACTTCCAGAGAGCTGATATTTTTTATTTTTAGTTCAATCGATGTGCAACATCGATGTACATATCATTTTAAACTTTTTAATTTAAACTCAATCGATTATGGAATTGATGTAAGCTCGAATTTTTCATATTCTTAGTTTGTACATAGATTATCTAATCTGTGTATCACTTTTAATTTTTGAAATTTTGCCTAGTCTAATCGATGTATCAATCGATGTACAGACAACACACTTCAAGGTAACGTGTATTTAACATTCAAAACATCAAATATAAGTAGGATCAATTATTCCTAACTATCTTCTTATAAAGAAAAATCTTTCTTTAGCTAATGGTTTAGTGAAAATATCAGTCAATTGCTTAAATGTATCAACATATTTAATGATTATATCTCCACTTTGAATGTGATCCTTTATAAAATGATGTCTTATCTCAATGTTTAGTTCTTGAATGAATTATTGGATTCTTAGTGAGATTTATAGCACTAGTATTATCATATTTGATTGGCACTTTCTCTAAGAGAACACCATAATCAATAAGTTGTTGTTTCATCTGTATGATTTGTGCACAACAATTTCTTGTTGCAACATATTCTGCTTCAATAGTTGAAAAGGCCACACTAGTTTGTTTCTTACTAAACCTAGAAACGAATGAATTTCCGAGAAGGTGGCAAGTTCCACTAGTACTTTTCCTATCTAACTTGCATCCAGCAAAGTCCGAATCAGAATATCCTACTAAGTTACATGTTGATCCATTAGCATACCACAATCCCATTTCTTTAGTTCCTAACAAGTATTTCATGATTCTTTTGACAGCAGTTAAGTGTGATTCTTTAGGATTAGATTGTTATCTAGCACACATACAAACATTGAACATTATATCAGGTCTACTTTCAGTTAGATAAAGTAAGGAACCAATTATACCTCTGTACTTGGAAACATGTACTGATTTACCTTTCTCATCTTTGTCCAAGGAGCATGATGGACTCAATGGAGTAGCCATTTCTTTTGCATCCTCCATTCCAAACTTCTTTAATAGCTCTTTGCAGTACTTCGTTTGGCTTATGAATGTTCCATCACATTGTTTGATTTGCAGTCCAAGGAAGAATGTAAGCTCTCTCATCATGGACATTTCAAACTCATTTTGCTAGTTTGGCAAATTCCTTACCCAAAGATTCATTAGTAGCACCAAATATGATATCATCTACAATTTGAACAAGTAGTATGTTTTGTGCTTTTATTTTAGTAAAGAGTGTTGTGTCAACTTTTTCTCTTGTGAAGCGCCCTTTTGAAGTAAGAAGTTACTTAGTCTTTCATACCAAGCTCTTGGGGCTTGTTTAAGTCTATACAAGGCTTTAGTGAGTTTGTATACATGATTAGGGAGTACACTATCTTCAAATCCAGGGGGTTGACTAACATACACTTCTTCTTGTATATATCCATTTAATAATGCACTCTTAACATCCATTTGATATAGTCTAAAATTCATGATACATCCATATGCTAAAAACATTCTAATAGCTTCTAGTCTAGCCACAAGTGTATAAGTCTAATCATAATCAAATCCTTCTTCTTGATTATAGCCCTTAGCTACTAGTCTAGCTTTATTTCTTACTATTATTGCAATTCCATCAAGCCTATTCCTAAATACCCATTTTGTACCTAGTATCTGTTTATTCTTAGGTCTTGGAACAAGTTCTCAGACTTTATTTCTTTCAAAAAATGATTTAACTCTTCTTGCATAGCTAAAATCCAGTTTTCATTAATAATTGCATCATCTATAGATTTTGGTTCAACTTGTGATACAGCCATATTATTACATGCATTTCTCAAAGAATGTCTAGTGGTTACCCTTTTGGATATTTCACCAACTATATTGTCCAGAGGGTGATTCTTTGTTGTTTTCCACTCTTTAGGCAAATCTTCAGGTTGTGCCTCTTCTGGAATTTCTACAACTTCATCCACTTTAGCATTGTCTTGCTTTTCTTCAAGTTGAATCTATTCTAAGGTTTCTGCATCAGCATCAACAAACTCCTTTCCCAACCTTTTGGGGTTAGATTCATCAAATGTAACATGCATAGATTCTTCTATTGTTTGTGTTCTTTTATTGAAGATTCTAAAAGCTTTACTAGTTGATGAATAGCCTAGAAAGATACCATCATTAGCTTTAGGATCAAACTTTCCTAAATTGTCTTTAACATTGTTTAGTGCAAAGCATTTACATCCAAAAACATGGAAATGTGAAACATTTGGTTTTCTACCTTTATAATGTTCATATGGAGTTTTTTTCAAAATTGGTCTTATCAAGACTCTATTCATTACATAGCAAGTTGTGTTAACAGCATCTACCCAAAAATATGTTGGCATGTTTGAGTCATTTAACATAGTTCTTGCTATCTCTTCTAAAGATCTATTTTTCCTTTCTACAACTCCATTTTGTTGTGGAGTTCTTGGAGTAGAAAAATTATGTTGAATTCCTAATTCTTCACAAAAACTATCAAACTCTTCATTTTGAAAGTCTCCACCATGATCACTCCTTATAGAGGTTAGTTTCATGTCTTTTTCATTTTGTACTAACTTAGCCATTTTCTTAAAGGCTATGAATGCTTCATTCTTATGTGCTAAGAAGAAGGTCCAAATAAACCTAGAGTAGTCATCAACAATAACTAATGCATACAAGTGTCCTCCAAAACTTTTGGTCCTTGAAGGTCCAAATAAGTCCATGTGTAGTAGTTGTAGAGGTCTTTTCGTTGAGAATATATTCTTGGCCTTAAAAGATACTTTAGTTTGCTTGCCCTTTTGGCATACATCATATAAACCATCTTTTGAGAATTTGGTTTTAGGAATGAGTTTGTTTAGATGATCCATATGTATATGTCCTATCCTTCTATGACATAGCCAATTTTCCTCTTCCTTAGATATTAAACAACATACATCATTAGAAGAGATACTTTCTAAATCTATCATGTATATGTTATTCAATCGATTACCTATCAGCTTTACATTACTATCATGCTTGTTTTCAATTATACAACTATTTGAGTTAAAGAATACCTTGTAACATTTATCACATAATTGACTAATGCTTAGTAGATTGTGTTTGAGACCTTCCACATAGAATACACCTTCTATCTTGGTAATTGTGCTTCTTCTAATTGTTCCAATTCCTAAGATCCTTCCTTTGTTATTATCACCATAAGTGACACTTCCACCTTGTTTGGGAGTGAAGGATGAGAACTTTGTGATATCTCCAGTCAAATGTTTGGAATAGCCACTATAAAGATACCAATTTGAACTTTTGGCTTTCAAACACACCTACAAAACAGATTTTATGCATTTTCTTTTGGTACCCAAATTTTGTTGGGTCCTTTGGTGTTAGTCATAATATATGTTCCCTTGGGAACACAGATTTGTTTAACACTTATCCTTGAAGAATTTCTAAAATAGCATGTAGAAGTTGTGTGTCCTTTTCTTGCACAATAGAAGCATTTAACAAAAGGACTAGTAGAGGATTTAGGTGCAACAAAGAGTTTCTTAAAAGCCTTGACATGCATTGCTAGTTTATAATGTAACATCCCAGGCTGCTTTATGGATGAATGACTATCCCCACAAAACAACACGGGTCTTTTCAGTGTGCTTTGTCCTCACTCACACACTTCTTGGGAAAACTTCCCAGAAGGTCACCCATCCTAGAATTGCTCCAAGTCAAGCACGCTTAAATGTGGAGTTCTTAAGTGATGGGCTCCCGAAAAGAAGATGCATCTTGTTGGTATAGGTAGTACCAATCAATTCATATATAAGTCATCCTCAACTGTATAATCCCATACCTTCACAGTGTCAGGATCACTCTCATTCTGGTGTGTAATCGGTTCATTCATATGTCCCTCCTCCTAGAAGCCTACTAGGAGCCGCTCCTTGTCCGTGCCTTCTTGCACTGACGTCCACTCCCCGCCTTCGTTAGCCACAGGTGTCACATGCCCACTAGCTTCCGCTTGGTTCGTCCCCGAACCACATCATACTGGGAGAGGTGTTGCTTTGATACCATTTGTAACATCCCAGGCTACTTAATGGATGGACGATTGTCCCGACAAACCAACACGGGTCTTTTTAGCGCACGCTTCTTGGGAAAACTTCCAGGAGGTCACCCATTCTAGAATTTCTCCAAGTCAAGCACGCTTAACTGTGGAGTTCTTAAGTGATGGACTCCCAAAAAGAATAAGCATCTTGTTGGTATAGGTATTACCAATCAATTCATATATAAGCCATCCTCAATTATATAGTCCAATACTTACACAGTCTCAGGATCCCTCTCATTCTGGTGTTTAATCGGTTCATTCATGTCCCTCCGCCTAGATGCTTGCTAGGAACCGCTCCATGTCCATGCCTTCTTGCACCAGCGACCACTCCCCGCCCTAGACAACCATGGGTGTCACATGTAACCTATTCCAGCTTTGTCATACACTCCTTTTTGTTGTCCAAATATGGCTTTTAGATTACCCATTGTAAACTTAGACAAAGTAATTTTCAATTTATCCACTTTTTTTTTTCCAAGAATATTGCAATTTGAACATGTAGAACTAGATGCACTTAGCTTGTTGTTCTTAGCTTCTAGTTCTTTAGTTTTAGTTGAAGACTTGCATATTCACTGCATTGTTTAGCAATGACTTTCCTAAATGACATTAATTGCTTAGCAATTTTTAGATATTTACTATGCAATTCATCAAAAGCATCTTGTAATTCATCATAGGTATGAGGGATATCATTTACCTCATCTTCATTGTCACTTTGATGATTAGTCATGAGACAAAGATTGGCTTCTTCTTCCTCAGATTCTTCAGAGGAATCTATGTCATTTTCTTCCCAAGCTATGTATGCTCTTCTTGGCTTTCTATTTTTCTTTTCCTTGGACTCATGATTGTCATGCTTGTCCTTCTTTTGAAGTTTAGGATACTCATTCTTGTAATGTCCAGGTTTGCCACATTCATAGCACTTCACATTTGTTGTTAAACTTTCAGCTTTTGAAGTATTCTTCTTGGAGAAGAAATTTGATGGTCTTTTGTTGAAGGATTTCTTCTTTTTGAGGAATCTCTTGAACTTTCTAACTAGCAGCCCCATATCCTCTTCAGATTCATCATCTTCTTCAACATCTTTATCTTCATTACTATCAATACTTTCTTTGGAGACATGTGCTTTAAGTGATAAGCCTCTTTTCTCTTTCTCCTTTTCTTCATGATCATTCAATCTATGCAACTCCATCTCGTGTTCTTTAAGCTTTCCAAACAATGTAGCAATGTTCATAGTTGCCAAGTCCTTTGATTCAGCTATAGCAGTGATCTTTGGTTGCCATTCTCTAGTTAGACACCTCTTAACCTTATTGATTTGTTGCTCATCTGAAATGCTCTTTCCAAGTCTATTCAGTTGATTCAATATGTGATTAAACCTTCTTTGCATATCATTGATCTCTTCACCATTCTTCATGTGAAAGAGTTCATACTCGCGTGCATGAGAGAGTTCATCCTTGCTCTCTTTACATCATTTCTTCAATCATGAGTAATTTGCAGTGTATCCCACATTTGCTTTGTTGTCTTACAATTTGATACACTGAAAAACTCATTATAACTCAAAGTAGCAGTTATAATATTCTTAGCTTTAGCATTATAACCTACTTTTTTTTGTCCTCTTCATCCCATTCACTTCTAAGTTTTTCTTTCTTGCAGTCATTTGCATCAAGTGAGGGATGTAGGGATCATTCTCAGTAGCATCTAATACATCAATACTACTTGCCTCAAGGAATATTAATATCCTTTCTTTCCAATACATATAGCCAGTGCCATTGAATGCAGGGGGTCTTGCTAAGGAGGTCCCTTCTCCCAAGATGTCATTTGAAGTCATCCTCTTAAGCTGTTAAGCTTTACACAAGAGTGAAAGCTCTGATACCACTTGTTGGTTGTGGCTTCTCACTACTTAAGAAGGGGGGTTGAATTGAGTATGTAAACTTTTTGAAACTCTTTCCCCTTTTTGCAAAAACTGATTGTTTTCTTACTTTACAAGAATTTGTCAACCAACAAACCAAAATGTGTTTTTGCAAGATGTAATATTTCACAAAATTTAGAGCTTAGATTACAAAGATTAACAACACTTTAGATTTCAGATGTGATCAATTTCAAAAATGAATCAAATCATGCAAACATCCCTATGATACTCATAATTCATGCATTCAACATTAAGAATATAAAAGAGATTAGGGAGAGAGAAAATGAAAACCAATTTTATCCTTGTTCAGCTACCTCCTCTAGTAACCTACATCCAGTCCTCACACCACTGTGAGTTTCATCCACTAATCAAAATCAATTTACAAGATTCTTTTACAAAAGCTTCACTTCTAGGTTCCTTCTACCCATATGACAGCTTTTCAAGCAATCTTGAAATCCCACAAGAGTTCCTTCTACTCTTGTACAGCACCAAGAGTCCCTTCTACTCTTGAATCAGTCAACGAGAGAACCTTCTCTCTAATCACAACTTTTAAAACCAAAAGATTGATTATTGATTCTCGGAAATCAGATTTACAAATTGAAGACCTATTGAAAATACTCAGATTTTCTCAATGCTAAGATCTCTCAAATTTTCAGTGAATGATCTCGTATTCTCAGTAATTGTATATTGAAAAAGTGTTTACTAATGTCCTTATATAGTTATAAATCAAAATAGATCTGTTGAACACACTTTACAAGTCAGTTGAGATCAAAACAAAATTGATTTGAAAATCAGTTATCAATCAATCGATTAGTATACAGATGTATTAAACAAAATTTCTATTTTATAACATGTGTACATTAATTGCCTAATCGATTGTGTTCTTGAATATTCTTGATCGAAAGAGTTACACATATTAGTACATCGATGTTTTTCTTGAAAACACATGTATTTGCAACCCAGAATCACATACATCGATTATCCAATCGATTATGTATCTGTTTCAAAAACTCATTGGTTCTGTTTTGGCTTATACACAGATGTACTAATCGATGTACATTGTCAAAATATTTTCTGATCAAGCAACTCAAGAGTCAATCAATGTATAACACTTATACATAGATGTACATACATGTTTTCAATAAAAGTTAGTTAATTAACTGAAAGTACATAGATGTACACATAGATTTACAGATTCATTAATTAACCTTTTTCATTCTAAGTTCATTTTGAAAACTTGTTTATTTTTTAAAATCATTTTCCTTATTAATTGGAGAGCTTAACTATGAGTTAATCTTGAGAATTTTCATTACACAAATATCTAATGATCTCCTTTATTTGCTTTGCTCACAATGCTCCTTCTTCAAGTCATTCTGCATGATCCTTTCTTTGAGTTCCATGATGTCCACCTTACTTGCTCTAAAATACTCAATGAAAAACTCAAGCTTTGCAAGTAGTTAGTGAATCATTTTAAACATCAAATCATTCTAAATTTAGTCATTAATCAAAACACTTAAGAGACATTTATCCATAGGTTAAGGTTGCATGTTTACTTGCTTTATATTACTTATAGATGTTTATGCTACTTGATGTTTGCTGTTTCTTATATGCTTTACTATGTTATATGATATTGATATATATATATATATATATATATATATATATATATATATATATGTGTGTGTGTGTGTGTGTGTGTGTGTGTGTGTGTGTGTGTGTGTGTGTGTGTGTGTGTGTGCGCGCGCTGCTGCTATTGAGGTTGTCTAATTGTTGTGCTGTTAGAACCCTAGTTGACATCCTGATGGTACATTGAGTGGTAATGTGATGTGAGTGTGGTGCCCATACACCGAGTGGAGTTTGTGTATGTCTTAGCATCGAGATGAGGTTGTGGATGCCTAGGGCATTGTGTTAAGTGTAAGTGTAAGAACGGTACCAGTGTCAACTTAGGATGTGTGTGCGTTGCATATTGCCAAAGTGGCGAGTCGCGTGACTGGGAGTCATACGAGATTGGTGTACCCAGGTGCGGGTATGGAATGCACGCAGGATGGTTCAGAGAACCTTGGGAATGTAGCTGGATTCGGATTGACTGACAATGATCAATGATTTGCACCCATTGTGTCGTGGTCTCCGTTGGAACTCGACTATCTCTACGTTTGGGCCCGGAGTATTCCAGACCTAGGTGGACCTTCCAAGGCGACCAAGATTCCCCTATTGGAGTTGAGTTCATAGGGGGAATCACCCTTATTGGTCACGGCGAGCGGAATTATTATCGGGACAAACCATCTGACATTCTCTGGGCAAGGAAGGCCCGTCAAAGAAAGAGAATATTCGGGGGATCAGTATCCTTAGAGAGAGAGATCAGCCGACATGCATAGGAGTGTGACTCCTTAGAGGATTGATCTTAGATGGATGTTTGAGGATGTTTGTGAAAGAATGACTCGGGTGATGTTTGTTGTTTATGTGTTTGTTGTTTGATAACATATTGTACTGTGTCCCCATCCGTCTATATAGTGTTGTTTAGATGCTCATCTCCCCTTTTTTCTTTCTTTATGTGTATATATCGATTCGGTAGATGAGCAATGCGAGCAGGGCGGAGACGACGGGATGGCAAGATTATTGCCCGAGACACTACTTGCACAGGATCCCTCCCAGGGCCCCAATCATGGGAGACATTGATATTGTCTATCATGACAACCGTGGGTGGTAGGTCGACCACTCACAGTTTTTCAAGACTTATATCGGCCTGGTCAGCTTCTACAAAAGTCTTGGAGGAGGACCCTTCTTTCATTTGGATGGCCCATATACGATCGCTCTGCACCTATCGTTTTCTGAGATGTGGTTTCCACCGTGTCAGAGGGAATTCACTGACGACATGTGGAACATGGTGAACAAGTCAAAGGCCAAGAGTCATGTTGGGATGGTGCAGAGAGGTAGGAGGTAGAGGAATGTGAAGACCATGTATCATTATCGTCGTCGTAGGGAGGTGATGAGTAGTGATGAGTCCGTGTGTGAGCCCAGAGTCAGAGCCAGAGATGCCCGAGTCTACCGTCGTACCTTCGACGAGGCAGAGGGTAGTTCCAAGCGCCCATATTGTCTGTGATATGGTTATGTAGGACACGTCTGCTCGGGAGAGCCTATAGAGCGTATTTTTATTTTGATCTATTTTGGTGACAAGGGCTGGATAGTTACGGTAGGGCCCTTCTGAGACCAGTTCATGTATCTGTTTTAACCCATTTACCCATTAAGTTCAAATTTGACATGAGACATAAGGGTGTTCGTGGATTGGATTGAATCGGTTTTGAGCTAAAAAGCTATTTGATCCAAAGATGAACACAACGTGCGGTTTAGATTGGATCGATTTGCTATCTTAAAAAAATCTGACCCAATCCAATCTAATCAAATGCGGTTTGGATTGGATTGGATAATTCAGTTTTTGTCATACTTTATTTTTCTTATGTCAAGTGTCCTTTCTACTTATTTAGTAGTGGATAAAAGATAATTTTCATTTAATGGAGCTAGTTTAGGGTGCCCAATACCTATTTTAACCTTTCTCCATACTAGAAGAGTATGGGGATGGCCATTTTCACCCATTCATGGGGATCCCCGCGGGGAATGCCCCAGATGGGGCCCCGGGCGGGGATTTTTACCCCGCAGGGACGGTGATGGGGGACAAATCCCCCCGGTGACCAATTCGGGGAGAGGGACAGGGACCATACCCCCCGCCCCGTCTTAATACATATTTACCCCTAAAATATACATTTATATCATATTATGTCTATGAAATTATTGATGTTACTTTAGTCTTTTCACATTATTTTTTTCACTTAATAATAATATGTTAAATAAAAACAAATAAGTCTGGTCATTATTCCTCTCATAATCTCATTTTCATCATACTTCAAAGTTCAAAACCCTAGCACCTCTCCAAGTCTCCATCTGTAGCCGTCGCCCAGTTCAGTCCAGTCCCTGAGGCGCGACCTGCAAGTTCCGTTCCGGCCGTCGCACAGCCCTCTCCCGGCCTTTTCTCGCGACGCTCACCCTGCCCTCTCCCTACCTCTTCTCGCGACGCCCACGCCGTCACGTGGCCTTGTCTCCCTCAACAAGCTCCTCTCCCTCCACCCTTCCCTCCTTCCCTCAGATCTGCTTGTCTCTGCTTCCTTATCCCTATATGTTTATTTTTGTCATTGCTTCGGATCTACTTGTCTATGCTTGTTTATTTTTGCCATTGCTTCAGATCAACTTGTCATTACTTGTATGGAAATCTGCTTTTTTTCACAACTGCTACGGCAATAAGTTCCTTTCTTTCCTATTACTATATCGGGAAGGAAGCAATAAGTTTATCTAAAGCAATAATGATTAACTTCCAATATTGGCAAATTAGTATCTAAAACTGATTAAACCTGACCCCAAAATCATAGGCACAACTTGGATTTTAATTTGATTTTGCATTTTTTTTTTTATAAATGTTCGGGGTCCCCGTAGGGACTGCGGGGATCCGCAGGGATGGGGATAGGGGAGGAAATCCCCCCACGGAGGGGAGCGGGGGCGAGGACGGGGAGCGGGGTAGTGCTCCTTGCCCCCGCCCTGCCTAGTTGACATCCCTAGAAGAGTAGAACCTTTATAAAAGCAAGCAACTATTTGTTACTTATTAATCATTATTTGATTTGATGAAGAATACTGAGGAAAATTTTAGAGAATTCTTGACAAAATATTGGGAGTTTGAGAAAAAATAATTGTTGATATTTTTTAACACATTCTTTTATGTTAAATATTGTTTTATGTTAATTCTCTATATCTATTCTCGTTTATCCTATTTTTTCCTTAAATCAGCTACAAATAAATTGTAGCTAATTATTTTTCAAATTACTTAATTAATTCCCTTTTTTCATGTTTACTCAATCAAATATATATATGTTATGCATCAAAACTTTTATAAAAATATAACTTCAAGAAATTAACATTTATTCTAAATAATCTCATATATGTCATTCTAACAAAAATATTAAAGAGAATGAGGGTCATAAAAGTATGAAAAACAATGCTTAAGTATGAGTAATACTATAATTTCAAAAATAATAATATATGTCTATAGTAGATCGGTTGTGATTAGATTGGATTGGATTTCACTAAGGGAAGCAGAATCCGATCCAATCCAATGAGAAAAAGGGTTTTTTTTTAGTTTTCGGTTTTTCAATTTTTCATTTTTTCAGTTTATAGTTTTGTGGTTTGAATCAGGTTAGATTGGTTGATGAACACTCCTAGCAAGACGTTGTAAAAATTTACAGTGGTGATCAAAGATAACCTACAAATAAAGGATTACTAGCATTAATTACACTCCAAACCTTTTGATGTTTGATCCTATAGTTGGTAATGGAAACTACAATGCCTTAGGCCTCATTTTGTTTTCACTATGTCTATTACAATTCTCATTATTACAAATTGGGAGTACAACCCATTATTATTACACCGTGAACGTTACAATTAATAATTAAGATACTGTCAGGGCCGGCCCTACGATAAAGTTAGTAAAGTTAGGATTTAAGGCTCTAATTTTTTTTTAGTTATTTAGGTCCAAATTTAGGTCTCTATTTTTTTTTTTATTTAAGCTTAACAAAAATAATAATTTAAAACCTTAAACAATAAATTATAGGAAATCTTATCTTATATGTTGCTGCATGTATACACAACAAAAATTTACATCAACCATAATAACTTGTAATAAAGATAAAATTTAAATCAAATATAATTTTTTTTAATAAAAATTATTATTAGTTTTAAAAAGGGTCTTATATCAAATTTCGCTTTAGGCTTCAAAATACATTGGGCTGACCTTGGATGCTGTAAACGTTACAATAAAATCAATAAAACCACTTAGTCAAAGATCAGTAATCCACTATACAGGAACCCTATTCATGAATCATTTTTGCCATGACATGCTAATTTATATCAATGTGCTTAACATAGTCGTTGGAGGTAAAATCAATTTTAATTAGGAGTTGATCACTTCAAGGTTACAACTGTTATTTATTATCTATATATTTTATAAAATTTTAATATTCTCACTTCATATTTTCCTAACTCTCCCCCCAAATATATGTAATGATTATAGAATATTATTGACAATACTTATAATGATTATACTATCGAAAGAAGTTTTTTAAAATTAAAACTATTTAAATCCTATATCTAAGATCAATAATGTCATAAGATAGATTAAATGAATTTGTAATCGTTTTTATTGAGAGTGAAATGTTAAAATTACTTGATTATACAAACTTAGTTCGTAGCTCTTAAAAACTAAAAAAATAATATGAAAAATGATAATTTATATTAAATTAAATCTTTTTAAAATTTTTGTCTAAATCCCCAAAATATCCTGACACAACATTGATCCTATCAGAGACAACCCCTTACAAAATGTATTCAACTTAGGATCTATGTATGCTTCTTTTAGAAAACAACTTTATTACATTTATTAATCATCTTAAAATATTGAAAGGCAAGAGGCCGGCACCGGCATTATTTGTTTGGTTTATCACCAATCTGAGGTCACAATTTTTATCTTTTTGTTGTATCAGTGACTTATTTCTTAATTTAACGAAGTTTACACGTTTGTCCTGTTACTGATGTCTCATTCAATATGTTGATCTTGTCTTCACAAGATACAGAACCTCCATAAAAAATCTTCAGACATAAAAACAGAGTGCAGGCCGATTGAGCTATTAATCTATGAAGACTCTGATTTACGAGTTAGATTAATTAGGTCAAACGATATATATATATATATATAAGGAGAGAAGTTTCCGAAAATACAAACAGAAGAAATGAAAACTAAAGATTTTATATGGGGCTCCATTTAAACGAATTAATTGGTATGTGATATGTGATGCTAGTGTAAAGATTATTTATATTATCAATCGATCATAAATTGTTATATCGTTAAAAATATTTTACTTCATAACCACCTTAAAAATCACAGATATGATAATTTCTGATTGGTTGATATTATAAAAACTTTACTTTTTTTAGATCATCAGTCGATCATAAATTGTCACATGATCAAAAATGTTTTGAACCATATGATTAATAAATTAATAAAAAATAAAAAAATAAAACTAAATTGGAGCAAAAAGTTAAAAAAATAAATAAATAATTCATTTTGAACGATTCAACCCGGTTCAATTGAAGGTTCAAAGCAATTCAACCCCCGGTTCAACCAGTTTTCGGACGGTTCAATCAGACCATGGTTCAAAAGGGTTGGTCAAACCGCTGAATTGGTCAGTTCACGATTGAAATAAAAACTTACTTAATGACTCAAATTTATCACTCTCATTTGTATGTAGTGTATTTAGTACGTGTTTAGAACTGCGTCCAAGCAGTCCAAAAGCACGTTGAATACCCATAAGCTATACATTGTAGCTTTTGAAAATCACGTCCAAACGGGATTTCCACCCAACCCACCACAGATCCAAACATGTGCTTGGTGTCTCTTTGGTCACACCAAAAACCGACTGCTCAGTGCACAAAATCCAGTTGCTATCTAGAAGGGTTTGGCTTCAAAAGCTTGTCCAATAACATTAATTCTAAGATGGATAAGATTGATTTTAAGAAAAACATTAAATTTATAATTTTTTTATTGACTAGAATTAATTTTAGATGTGAGACTCAGTTTTTTTATATTTACAACCTAAAAATAAATTTTTTTATCATCCAAAAAATCAATTTTTTAAAATTTACTTTTAAAATATAATTACCAAACCCAAATGAATTTTCTAAACTCAATTTTTTTTTAAATTAATTCTTTTAAAATTAATTCTAACAAAATCTTTCTCTATTGAGTGTAAAAGTAAGAGTTCAAACAATATTTTGGAGATGACTTTTAACTTTTTTTGTTGCTAGAGGATGACTTTAATTTATTGTAATGTTATATGTACAGAATAACTTTTTGTACAATTTTTTTTTTTTTTGTTTAAACGAAAAATATAACTACTTTACTTTTTAAAATTTAATGTTTAAAAGTTATCGTTGATAATATTTTTTCCGAATTTATAAAACACTACTTTGGTTCATCACGCAACCTATTGTCAAGGCAATGGGTATATACGCCATGACAAAATAATATGAAATAATATGATGCTCCCCAAGAGCATTCGGAGTGCTGTTGTAAAATGAGCTTTTAAGTATAAATAAAGGGAGAAAATAATGACTTGATCAAATAAAATGTGTTGATATCTAAATACATTTTAACTAATCAATTATTGATATGTCATTGCTTTCTCATTCTAAACTATGTGAAGATTGTGTTTAAATTACTCAGACCCACATTTCTTTATTAGTTAGACCTGCCAACTACTAAGAACAGTTCAAAAGAGAACGATCACTTCGTTTTTTTTTCCCCTTTAAAAGAGAACAATCACTTCGTTGTTATTAGATTAATTAAAGCAATTTAATTTATAAAGCTTTGAATTCGACGTTACATATAGTTGAGCTACTCTTTGGCGGAGATACTTGGGCCACTCCACCACCATCATTCTCCACTTCTCTTCCTTCCTCCTCTGCTTTGAACCCATGGCTTTTTTCAACTCTTCTTCACACTGTAACCAAACTGATCAAAAGAGCATGTTTTCCATAATTATAATTTCCACTATGTTCTTTTTACTTGTTACCACTACTGTAGAGTCAGTTTCCTTCAACTTCTCTAGTTTCATGCCAAACCAATACCTAATAAACTTCACAGGCGATGCCTTTTCTTCAAATGGAGTTCTTCAGCTGACAAAGAACCAACTTGATGGCCCCATCACAAGCAGCGTTGGTCGAGCCTCGTTTGATCAACCAGTGAAACTTTGGGATAGAGGAACAAAGGAAATCACAGACTTCACCACCCATTTCTCTTTTGTTATGAGAGCTGTTGACCCAGCACGATTTGGTGATGGGTTATCCTTTTTTATTGCACCATTTGAATCTGCGATCCCAAAAAACTCAACCGGTGGGTTCCTTGGACTATTCAGCTCGGATTCTGCATTCAACACTAGCAAAAATCAAATAGTTGCCGTTGAGTTTGACAGTTTTATGAACGAATGGGATCCAAGTTCTGATCATGTAGGAATCAATGTCAATTCCATCGAATCAGTCAAGAATGTTAGTTGGAAGAGCAGCATTAAGAACGGATCAACTGCTAATGCTTGGATATCATATAACTCTACCACCAAAAATCTCTCTGTCTTCCTTACTTATGCAGATAATCCATCTTTTAATGACAATTCTACTCTTTGGCATGTCATTGATTTGAGGGAAGTTTTGCCTGAATTGGTTAGGATTGGTTTTTCTGCTGCCACAGGTCAATGGATTGAAATACACAACATTCTGTCTTGGTCATTCCATTCAAACTTGGAAACCAGTACTAAAAAGAGCAAGGTTGGTTTGGGAGTTGGATTAAGTGTTGGTTTTGGTTCTCTAATCTGTGTAGTAGGTCTGCTATGGTTTACCTTTTGGAGAAGAAGAAAAGGGCTAAATGGTGGAAAAGAGGATAATACTGGTTTTGATGCTTCTATGGATGATGAATTTGAGAGAGGAACTGGTCCCAAAAGGTTTACCTACCGGGAACTAAGCCATGCAACCAACAGCTTTGCAGAAGAAGGAAAGCTTGGGGAAGGAGGATTTGGAGGTGTTTACAAAGGTTTTCTTGGCAACCCCAACCTTGAAGTGGCAGTGAAGAGGGTTTCAAAAGGATCAAAACAAGGTAAAAAGGAATACATATCAGAAGTAAGAATAATCAGCCGGCTGAGACATAGAAATTTGGTTCAACTCATTGGGTGGTGCCATGAACAAGGTGAGCTCCTTCTTGTTTATGAGTATATGCCTAATGGAAGCCTTGATTCCCATCTGTTTGGAAACAATGGAGTGTTGCTTAATTGGGAAGTAAGGTACAAGGTAGCCTTAGGTTTGGCATCTGCTCTTCTTTATCTTCATGAAGAGTGGGAACAATGTGTGGTGCATAGAGATATTAAGTCAAGTAATATCATGTTGGATTCAAATTTCAATGCCAAGCTTGGTGACTTTGGTCTTGCAAGGCTGGTAGACCATGAACTTGGCTCTCAAACTACAGTTTTGGCAGGCACCATGGGGTACCTAGCCCCTGAGTGTATCACCACAGGGAAATCTAGTAAGGAATCTGATGTTTACAGCTTTGGGGTGGTTGCACTTGAAATCACATGTGGGAGAAGACCAGTTGAAGTAAGAGAAGAGGCTGAGAAAGTTAGGCTGATAGAGTGGGTGTGGAACCTCTATGGAAAGGGGAAACTACTTGAAGCAGCTGATGAGAGATTAGATATGCAATTTGATGAGCATCAAATTGAGTGCTTGATGACAGTTGGGTTGTGGTGTTGTCATCCTGATCATACAATGAGGCCCTCAATAAGGCAAGTGATAAATGTCCTCAATTTTGAAGCTCCTTTGCCCAGTCTTCCATTAAAGCTTCCTGTGGCAATGTACTTTGCACCACCAATGGAGATGTGCAAATTCTCCTACACTTCATCTGGCAACACAAGCGCAACCAAAGGATCGTCGACATACTCGTCAATGTCAACAGGGTCCACAAAATCTCTATTATACCACTAACATGATTGATTCATGTAGTTCACTTGTGCTATATATGGCAAGAAGCAAAACTTGCGTTATTTATGTTTTTGTATATGTAAATTAATAAATTTCAAATCGTATATATCTTAATTAGCTAAACTGAAAACTATAAGGTTATTGAACTGTCTTCCTGGGCTTGCTCGAGTTGAAGTAGCGTTTAGTGCTTACTGCTTACATCTTTATCTCGTTCCCAACCGATCCATTATGGAACTTGGGGGTATCTCAATATCCCTCACCTCGAACGGCTAACGTTTTCAGAGAGATTCTTTTGTGCAGTGAGAAAGATGTCTTGTTGTGTATTGTGACACCCTTCACACTGTAACACTACTTAAACGAATTCAGAAATAATGAGTCACCTTATATCTAAAAAGTGCTAAGAGCATCACGAATGTGGAAAATTTAATTGAACTAGTGTTATTAACCCGTGCGTTGTCCGTCGGGGTATGGGATTGTGAATAAATAGATATATCTAAAGAATGCATTTCATTATAACCGATGAAGGTGGATAATAAGATTTTTCATATAATTTACCAACATAGTATGGTACAGTTAATAGATAACTGGGTCCCTTAAGCATGTGGTCAGGATTCAATTCCTAACTCATGTGTATGGGAGAACATCTGTTGGGAGAGGTCAACCCATTAAATGGATCTTAATATCTCGAGAGATTAGTTTTTGACTCCTGACCGGAGGATACCCAGGTTCACCCAAAAAAAAGATTTTTCATATAATTTTTATCTCCATGAGATGTAAATCTTCACCAATGTAACTATAAATCAATAACTAAAATTGACTCCATTAAGATTTAAACCATAAACATAACTTATATAAATATCTCATTAGTATGATGGTTCGTGTTACACATGGGGATCCATTAGGGCTCTGGATTGTGAATAGATTTTTATAATATATAAAAACTTTGTAGCAATTAATCATCAAAGAACTTAAAAATCTCTAAAAATTTAAGAATGTATGTCAATCAAAATGTATATATAAAAAATCCTTTTTCAGACTAAAACACGAGACAAAAATCCAAAAAAAAAAAACAAAAAGAAAGAAAGAAAGAAAGAAAATAAAGTGCTGATTGTAAACAAAATAGTTGAATATAATTAAAGAGGAATGCTAGCAACACTCACTTTATCATTCTCTTTTGAACACACTCTTTACTATTAGTCCACCTCACCACCTTTTAACTCTTTACCCATTCGGTTATTAAAATCTAATTATTTTCTAAAAACAAATAAATATAAAAAAACTGTTCATCTTTCTATCCTCTGAAACCTGTTTCCTCCCAATCCCATGGTTGGAGCATTGTTGGTGTGTGTGCCCTGCCTGCTCCTGTCGTCGGAGCATCGTCAGAGCCCTGCCATCCTAACCCATCTCTAAGAGAATCTTCCTTCATAGTTCAAGCAATTATATATGAATTCCTATCAAGAACTTTGCGGAGATTTAAGAAGAACACACAATGAAGGAAAGAGACTGTCTGGCCAATTTTGGGATGGTCGCATCAATTATTATTTTCAAATGCTTACCTTATAACATGATTAAATAGAGGCTGTGTGGCCGATTCTCCATTATTCCCTTAACTGGAGCTTTGATTTAATGTTTTCATACCCATAAATTCCAATCAAAAGGCTTATATTGCCAATGGCCTGAATTAGAAGAATTAGACCATTTTTTTGGATATCCCAAAAGGTTATACTGGAAAACCTTATATTGTTGCTCCTGCAACACTAACGATGGCGGAGATAGGGCTTCAGAAGAAGATAGAAGGATGAAAATTTTTTTATTTTGAGAAAATATCTTTTATTTTAGAAAATAATTAAATTTTTAATAACTTGTTAAATGAGTAAAGAGGTCAAGAGGTGGTGAGGTGGACCAATAGTAAAGGGTGTGTTCAAAAGAGAGCAATAGAGTGAGTGTTGCTAGCATTCCTCATAATTAAAATAGAAATAAGAACACGTAAAAATAAAAACAATAGTAAATAGCAAATAGAAATATGATTTTAGGAGTATGATATTAGGCTCGTGCTACGCACGGTATATGTTAAAAGGATATAATTTTTACATTAAAAACTATATTAATGTAAAATTTCTATAATAATATTCTCTCATTTTAAATTAGATAGACCTAAATTGGTGCCTGACAAAAAACATACACATTTACCATGAACTATTTTGAACGTCATTTAAAATTCTTGGGACCAAAATGTCCCAAATCGATATTTTCTATTTCTTAAGGACTAAATATGTCTCCATATTTTTTGTCACTGAGAAATTGTTTCTTTATTCTAATTCAAATAAAATGTTCAAGCTCTATAGGAAATAAGAATTACAAACTAAACTCTACAATACAAAAGCCGTGCTATGCACGGTATATAATAAGAAATACAAATTTTATAAATATTATCCTACAGTAAGTTAGTTAGTAATGATATTTTATATAAAAAAAGTATATATATCTTTTATTTAAAAAATTTATGTTGATATATAATTTCTATTAAATTGCTGAATATGTTATATAATAATTTTCATATAATTTCTATATCTAAGTTTGTATAATCATTCCTTGAATTAAATATACGTAAGAGTTAAATATTAATTTTTGGCAACTGAAATCTAAGTATCTAATATATCCTTTTTAGATTCTCTATTTATTACTAAAATGTAAAACGAAACCGAAAAAATATCCCAATGTCTTGGTCTTGATTATTTTTTAGGAAAAAAACCATCGGAGGGGAATTAAGAAATGATTTTTATCAAAAAGAAAAAAGAAATTAAGAAATGAAAGAATGAGGATGCATTTTTTAAAACCAAAAGTATCCCAATGTCTAGGCAAAATAACTTAAAAATGCGGCATCTAATCTTCATATTTAATCTTGTTCTTACATCCATCATCATCAACATATGTTTGTAGTATTTTTTGGTTGCCATGTATTTTTCTATGGGGAGAGGGTGGGATTTGGGAATGATCCTCCTATTATTTGGAGACCAAACTTTCACTTTGATTGACTCTCTTAAAACATTATATGTTATTGATATAAGATTATCTTATGTTTTAGTACTAATAGGGCATACTATTCATTGAACTTGATGGAGTAGGCAACATATAATATACAAATGATAGTCTAGGCATACATATCTGACATCTCTGTTGTTTTTTTTTTTTTTTTTGATAAACCTGACATCTCTGTTGTATGGAATCATGTAAATGTAAATGAATGTCTTTCATTTTCCAATTAGATTACATATGCTGAAAACAATGATATCAATATATAAATACCTTCACAACAATATGCAAAATCATATTCCTCAACAAAATTAAATTTTTCTATCAACAACATACATATATCAATATAAACAAAATCAGGAATTTTATCACTGCCAAATGAGGTTTACAATTTTGCAATACCAACTTCAAAAAGTGTAACTGCCATTAAAAAATACATATTTTTTTAAAAAAAAAAAATCCAACAATATGGAGCCATGGAGGAATCGTAAGTTCAAAGAAGAATGTCAGATTACCTTGACTTCGATAAGCATTATCTTTCACAACCGGGACATCTGACACCAGAGAATGAGAAAGCAATGCTACAAGTTTATTCGGGAACTAACAATTTAAGTAGATGGTCACTGTGAATCCAGCTTCAACTTATCAATAGAATCCAAAAGTTTCTCTGTAGCATCACCAAAAACGTGAGCACCCAAAAATGGTTGTCTAAAATGAATTCCATCATGCAATTCAGCAGCAAGGAATATGGATAAGAGGTAGAAGGAAGAAATAAAAAAAATAAAAAATAACATAGAAAGTAGTAGCAATCCAGAATATAGATAAGTGGCAGTATGATAGCAGTAAAAAAATCACATTATTTGCCGCATTTGGGCATAATAGATAGCAATTTCAAATGGTTCAGTTAGCTAAGAGAAAGCAAGTATACAGCCTATAGGTTTAATGTTCCTCCTTTGCTTCAAGTTCTTCAACAAACCACTAATCCTAAAAAATCCCAATAATTGTTGCATTTGGGCATAATAGACAATATCAAATGGTTCAGTCAGCTAAGAGAGAGAAAGTATATAAGGCCTATAAATATAATGTTCTTTCTTTGCTTCAAGTTCCTCAACAAATCATTAATCCTCTCTCTTATCTCTCGTTTTAAGTTTTCACCATTATTCAATAGTAATTCGTTAATAAGTTCTTTCTCATTTTACTTGTAATCAACCTTTGAAACAACCTTGAATTAGATCTCCAATTGAGGAGGGAATATCCCTCACGCCACAATTTCATATAGTGCTATGAAACCCTCTCAGGCTTCCAGGATATTCAAAGGTATATTTCCTGTATAGCAATGTAACTACTCTAGGCTCCAGCATTATCCTTATGCTGTTTTTCAATTTATTTCACAATGTTGCATGCTAATAGATAAAATCTTAAGTCTTACATAAATGGTTCAAGATGATTTCGGTGGAAAGAGGGAATACCAGCACTGCAAACTTTAGAAAAGATGTAATTATTACATTGAGGCACAGTTTGAGTATGTTTGGGAAAGATTATTTTCCCTAGTTTCAGCTGTTTTTTAGCTTAAAAGTTGTTTCATAGATAATTTATTATGTTTGGCATTTTGCTTAAATTTATAAAAAAGCTTTTTTTAGGGAAAAAAAGCTGTTTTATGTAACACCCCGATTTTCCGCTGTTTCCCTTTTTCGATAATGAGTGAATTTATGTTAATATATTTATTGGAACATTAGAAAATTATTTTAATTAAACGGAGTTCACCACTCAGCTTCAATTGAGTGAAGGAACTTATGATTAAATTTTGGGTCGAAAAGTCAGACGGAGTCCGGTCTGCTAATTTCACTGACAGTATAATTATATTGCTCAGAAGACCTAATTTTTATCTGCGAACGAAACCATTAGGTTTTATATTTTGCCCCGGTCATTTTTCCACGTTTCGAAAAAAAATGCATGAGCTCTGAAATAATAATATTTTATTCGGGCGGAGTCTTCAATCGGGTAAATGGCGGAGCAGATTACGGGATTTCCGAGAACCGCTAACAGATAATATCGGCGACTCACACAAGATGACTCACATGGTGAGTCACAATGTGAACACATTAAGTGTTGCACATGGTTATCATTACAAACTATTAGGAATTTGCAAACTAGTCCTTATACTTTTGGAATTTTGCAAAATGGTCCCTAGGAGTTATTTGCACCTAAGTCCTTGAAGAAGCCACCTCCTTTCCACTTAATCCCTCCCTTGGACGCAGCCCTCTCTATATATATGGACCATCACACTTCATTTTCTTCCTATTACAAGTTTAACACAAAAACACCAAAGTTCATAAGTCTTAGAATCATTTTGTGAAGCAAGTCATTGGATCTTCACTTGTTTTTGATCTTCAAGAGGTGAATCATCTTCTCCTTTCCTAATCATGTTTATGTTCTTCAATAAGTTTCATGATTCAAAGCTTTATTCATCTATGTTTTTCACTTTTAAGTTTCTTGATCTAGAACTTTGAAAATCCATAACTAATTCTAGAAAAATCATATGATGATGAAACCACTTCCTATGTTCTTATAATCCTGTATAGTGTCTAGATCTAAGAGCATGTGATGATCAAAAATTTCTTTCCCCTCAAACCCATCTAGGCCGAAACTAGGAGCTATTGGATGGATGGTGTTTTGTTCTTGTTTTTCATGTATGATCATGTATCCTTTATGACATGCTCTAATCCATGATTAGCCAATCAAAATGAAGTCTTTAACCCTAGGTTGGTGTGTTGGCCGAAATTGTAGAGGAAGAAATGGATGAGTTTTGTGCATGGTTTTTGATGTATGTTCATGTCTCTTAACATACATGCATGTACACTTGTTGAATCCTAGTTGGTTCATGAAAATGAAAACCCTAGCCCTTGGATTGCTTTGGCTGACCTTGAGCTTTGAAGAGTTAGGATGGATTTTAATTCTAATCTTTGTTGTTTAGTCTTAATCCATTGTCTTAAGTACCTTAGAATCCTTAATCCATGACTTAAATAATTTTGGAGTTTGTTTAGTCATTTGATCCTATTAGGCCGTGACCTATATAGGTGTATTTAGTGATGTTTTAATTGTTTGATTAAGGGATTGTTTAGTTGTGTGTTGAAGGTTAATTGTTTTACGGCGTACGAGGGTTTCCGACAACCGACAGAGTTCTTTTAATTTCACTGAGGAGCTTCGAGAGGTAAGAGGGGTTACCTGACGGATCATTCGGATGGCCATGTGTAATTTGTTTGTGGTCCATATATGTTTATCTATGTGGCTGTGGTGTTTTCTGATTTATTTTACTGAGCTATGTGTTTATAGCTGTAAGTGGTTTATCTGTGTTTCGGTTGTTTATCTGCTTTTAATTGATTTAATTATTTGCAGTTGTATATTATATTGTTGTGATGCATGATTTGCTAGTAATAGAATTATGATGTTGAGTTGAATGTTGTTTGTGAAGCCTGACAGTGGTCAGTGCACAACTGATTAATCAGATAAAAGCTTTAATAAGCTGTATGAATTATATTCAATGTTTTATGGGAAATGTTGGAATATAATGTTTATGGAAAATATTATTTGGGAAAAATTAGAAGTATTGGAAAATATTATTATTTTAATAATTTGTATTGGAAAAGTGAACTATGAGTCACAGTGAGGACGTAACCGTGAAATTATTTTTGTACTGCTAATTTTTACGTAAGAAATTCCGTAATATTATAAAAAGTTATTTTGTGAAATTAATTTTCGAAAATAACTTAATATTGAAATTAGAAAATGATTTAAGTGGAAAAAGTTTTGGCTTAAATGGCTTTAAAAATGATAATTGACGACAATTTGGAAAAGTATCAACGGCAAGTGTTTTAAAACGACAGTACGTATTTTAAGCAAGTTTTCAACCTCAAGTGACTCATCTTTGTGAAAACTAAGTTTTTGTATTTTGAGGTTTCATGGAAAGAATTTTCCATTTGAA
Organism: Echinosophora koreensis; assembly: GCA_035048595.1. NCBI lineage: Eukaryota > Viridiplantae > Streptophyta > Magnoliopsida > Fabales > Fabaceae > Echinosophora > Echinosophora koreensis. The sequence goes on along the minus strand of JAPCYP010000048.1, from coordinate 1,511,863 downwards.
AAGATTTTCCGAAATCAAGTATAACTCAATTGTGTTGAAAGTGGTATTGAACTTAGTAACCGAGACGTCAGGGTACTAAGGTTCGTTGTGTTATGGACTTGAGGTCCTTTGGACTTTGAGGTCCTGTAGACTTGGTGTCTACTGTATATGTGGTGTATACTGTTTAAAACATTTTAAGATGTTTTCTATTACCACGAACCTATATGACTAGTGCATCGGTCTAGAGGTGTCGTGACTGAGCACTCGGACTTTGAGGTCCTGTGTTATTAATAAAAGTTTTAAAGATGTTTAAAACTCTGTTTAGTTGTAAGCCGTTTTGAGCTTCGGTAAGGAAAGATTGAACACAAAGAAAAGTGTCATGAACAAAGTGTTTTGCATGCATTTGGCAGACGTGCCCGTTATGTTCTGGCTGTGTGCCTGGTGTTCTGGCTGCGTCCTGGTGTTCTGGCTGCGTGCCTGGAGCCTGATCAACTCATCACTTGTTGGGATATCTCATGAGATTAAGTGTGAATGTTTAGTTGGTGTATATGAAGTGTTCATGCATATTTTTCCAAGGATGATGTTTGGGGTGTGAAACCCATTATGAGATTACATGCTTTAGTATGAATGCTTTGTGTAGACATAACATATATGTGTGTTTTTTTTTGTTGTGTCGTACATATGGTTCTCGCATTATGATTCAGTTGTCGGTTTCTCACTCTTGTATGTTTTATTTGTGTTTTCTCTTCTGGGTTCTATATGGCGGAATTCAGATGAACCTCTTAAGGGCTGTGGCGTCTACAAGAAGGAGAATGTTTAGTTCGGGGCATGCTGATGCTGCTTCTTTTTGTCGCAGTGTTTGACCAGCTTAGGTTACGTTACGTTATGTTTTGGGAAATACTCTTTTCATTATAAATGTTTAAGTATTAAACATACGAGGCAGTATAGCTGTATGACTTATATATATATTATCGATATATCTAAGTGTGATTATGTGAACGTTGTTGTGACGATGTCGAAAAGAAAAATTTTATCACCATATTTTGAGTAAGATAAACGTTGAGAAAACTTTATTTTCCGAAAGCAACCAGCGAATTAATGATTTTATTTTCCGCAAACGGGTAACCATGTGATGACCCAAGTTAGGGTGTCACATTTTATGCCATCTAGTTTTCTAGCTTAAGATTATTGTGATTTAATTATTTTTCATTCTCAAAACTCTCTTCCCTGTTTACCCCTATAAAGCTACCTTCTAAACAAATATTATTAGATTATACAAATAACTCCATACCCTTTTTCGTAACTTATTATATAAAAGTAATTTTTTTTGCACCATCCAAACGAAATAGATTATCTTAAAATAGTTTTTCAGCAAACAGTCCCAAACAAAAACAGATTCTGATTATAATCGATTATCACAATAATTGATTATACAAAAATTGATTATCAGCATAATCTTTTTTTTCCTGCTTTCCCAAACACACTCTAAGTCAATTCATTTACCCCTGTGTATGCAAATTCTTTAACTTGAGGAAGGCCAACCTTCTGTATAAAGGGAAACTGATATACCGTCAGAAGGTACTCATTGCAAGTCACACAAAGTTAAAAGATTTACATTGCAAGTCAAAATCTTTTTAAGAGCACAGATATGGGAATTCTAAGAATTCAAAAATTTGAATTGAAATTCCTAAAGTAAGAAATAAAAAATAAAACTGGGCAAAATATGGTATATGCATAAAATTGTTTATCACATCTTGAAAGATATTAATGGAAGGAATTGAAAGAAGCATAGAATTATTTATAACCTCTTAGTAATATGCAAGGTTCCTTTCTTGAAGAGCATAAAAATTAATATTGTAGTTTGAACTAAGAGACATGTTGCTCTTGCATACCAAGCACTTTTTTGCAAGGCTTTTCAAATATTTAAGCTATGATTTTGTTCTTCATTTATTGACCTCTTCCTTGTCTAGTTCTTATTGTGTGGTTTTCTGCAAAACAGAGAAAAGAAGTGGATTTCACTAATTCCTTGGAAGAGCAAAGATGCTCTATGGCAAGAGAAAGAGACATCCTAGTTGATGTGGTTCCTGCAATCTCTAAAGCAGCCTAGCATAACTTTGCTTCAAACCTAGATGGTGTCCTTTGGTCACATACAAACCACCTATTCTGTCAGAATCATTTAATAGCTTTAAACCATGAATATACACCAATCCCTTGGATAATTGAATATACGCAAATGTATATGTTGTTTAATAGGCTTAAATGTTGGAACCAAAGTAATTTGGATTAAATAATCTCTAAGTTTTGATGTTAACAAAAAGGATTAAATTTGTATGGCAAAGTGTTAGTTAAGATCTAACAAGTCTTTATCCGCGTCCATATGTAACTTCATTCTTTAATTGAAAGATTCCCTGAGTAGTCGAGTCCATTCTACCACTGGAAGGATTTCCTTTAACTCAAGTGCCACATCAGTGGACGAGCGCTTGAATGCATACTGGTAGACGGGGAAGTCTCCTTTTAGTAGACGCGAGTTGCTCTCCAAGAAAAACATTAATTACTAAATGCCACGTCACTGGACGGAGATCTTAAGCAACTCAAGTTCTGGCAAGACCAATGAATTAAGTAGACGTAGAATTTTTGCCACGTCAGTAGACGAAGCCTTAAAAGTTTTCTTACTGACCTTGCTTTCCAATTGTTTTCATGGACAAAGAATTTGAGCTTTGATATCTTATTTAATGCAATCTGGACCTTATTGAATTTATTTCAAATGATTTATATTTATTTCAAATATATGATGGTCCTTCTTATTTGTTATTAACGGTTTTATTGTCTTGTTTCTATGAGAGAGACATAGTACATATGAGGAATTGTAAAAAGCAATATAGCACAATGCAAAACGAATTGTACCCTGTCACCTTTTACGCTGGAATAGCTGGAATTTGTACAAGGAAGGCAAGACAGTTTTTCAAGTTGCATTTGCTCAGAGGTGTGCCCATTTCATGCAAGAATATTGTCACATTGTACAATGGCCACGAGCAAGCTGAGTCACAACGGATATTATATTGTTGATTCTATCCCTAAACAGAAAATTCAAATACAACCGTTAATGATTTTGAAGAGAAGAGCAAGGTCTCTATAAATAGAAGACCAAGACTTTTGAAGAAACGACTTTTGCGGATATACAGAAATATCAAGAAATCTCTTACGAGCAAACATTTGTTTATTCTTTCAGAAAGTAAAAGTCTGTAATATCTTAGCTTGAATATTGCTATAATATTCATCTGATCTTAAACTTTCATATTCTCACACATAGTGAGTTAGCAGATCAAAGAAACCAAAAACTCTTTGTTAGAGGTAGAGCCTGAAGGGCTTGGTAAGAAAGGAATACTTGTGAGCCTGGAGAGGTGTTGAATACTTGCTGTAATCTATTTGGAGAATAGTGGAGAAAACCTTCAAGTAGAAGGGACTGGACGTAGCTCTTGGTTGGAAAAGAGTGAACCAGGATAAAACAACTTGTGTGAATCTTCTAATCCCTTATCTCTTTAGTTTTACATGTTTATACTAACTGTGGGGATTTGAACTTGAATTTTTATTCTTTCAAAAGTTTGTTTATCTGTGTGTTTGCTTCTGCCTCTTTATTTTTGTGTGAGAAAACTGTTCTTGAAAAGGTTGTTTTTTAAAAAAATATTAACAAACACAATTCAACCCCCCTTCTTGTGTTTGCCTGTGTCAACTTCAGTTGGTATCAGAGCGCAGCCTCGAAAGGGTTGAGCATCTAACAAGTGCTGAGGAAGTACGATCCTACAACCATGGATGCAGAAGGACAAGCTATCAACAGACCTCCACTCTTTGATGGAACTGATTATGATTATTGGAAGAAGAGAATGATGGCCTTCTTGGATGCACAGAACTTAGACATCTGGGAACTGATTGAGAATGGCTATTCTGAGCCAAGAGGTTGACTAGAGCAGATTGGAGTGTAGATCAAAAGGCTAAACATCAACTAAATCTCAAGGCCAAACATTACTTGATGTGTGCCATCACCAGATCAGAACATGATAAGGTTCACAGCTGCAACACAGCAAAGGAAATCTGGGATACACTGGCTCTTGCTCATGAAGGCTCATCACAAGTGAAGGAGTCAAAGATAAGCATGCTGGTTCACCAGTATGAACTCTTCAAGATGACTGATCATGAGACTATAGATTAGATGTTTGGAAGATTTCAAACAATAACAAACAGTCTCATATCTCTTGGAAAAATACATGAGAATAGAGATCATATCAGAAAGATTCTGAGAAGTCTCTCTAAGCAGTGGAGACCAAAGGTCACTGCCATTCAAGAAGCTAAGAATCTGAACACTCTTTCTCTGGAAGAACTTCTAGGGTCATTAAAAGTTCATGAGCTTGAACTAAATGAAGAAGACAATTCCAGAAAGAGAAAATCCATTGCTTTAAAGGCAAAGAAAGCCAGCTCTTCAAAAGTCCTTAAAGCTGCTGAGTCTTCAGATGATGCTGAACCTTCAGACAGTGATGAAGGATCAGATGAAGATGAATTATCTTTCATCTTCAGAAAGATACAACATATGTGGAGAAGGAAAGGTAACTTCATGAGAAAGCAGTTCAATAAGAAATTTTCTAAGGAGAAATCAGACTCCAAAGAAAAAGGTCCACCTCTATGCTTTGAATGAAAAAAGCCAGGTCATTTCAAAGCTGACTGTCCTGACTTAAAAGAGAAGAAGAAGTTCTTCAAGAAAAAGAAGGGCTTAATGGCTACATGGGAGGACTTGGACTTATCCTCGTCAACTGAGGAAGAGGCAAACATTTGCCTCATGGCTGACACATCATCATAAAATGAGTACACTGATGATGATGAGGTAACAGATTCTGAACCTTCTACTCTCAAAAATGCCTTTGATGAATTACTGCATGACTCATCCATACTATCTCATGAATACAAAATTCTTAAAAGAAGTTTGCAAAATTAACAAAAGAATATGATAAAGTCTGCATTGAAAAACAAAGTTTAGTTCAAAAAAATGATAAGCTAAAATTAGAGAATGTCAGTCTAACTGACAAATCTGAATGTGAGCCTGACAATTCTTGTGAAGTTACAAAACTGAAACAAGATGTAACATACTTGACAGACACTCTGTCAAAATTTGTAGGAGGCTCAGATAAGCTTAGTCTTATCCTAAGGTATTCTCGGTCACCATTTGATAAATCTGGCCTTCGTTATGACAATAAGAAGCATTAGGCATCTTACATTAAGTCAAAACCACCTATGCAGCAAAGAGCTTCAAAAGCTCCAGCTAGGTAAGCTAAAGCCAAGTCAGGCCCGTCCAACACCTTTTGTAAAGTGTGTGGAAAAAGTGGGCATTCTACATCTAGATGCATACATAACAGACATACTAAATATTCTCATCCAATGAAAACTAACATGAAAGGACCCAAGTCATTTTGGGTACCTAAGGTCAAGATAATACCTGTTGCAGATTTGCTTAACAACAGGAAAGAAACAGATGTCCTGGTACTTGGACAGTGGATGCTCACATCACATGACGGGAGAAAAGTATATGTTCCAAGACCTTAGACATAAGGATGGTGGCTGGGTGACATTTGGAGGAAACCAGAAAGGAAAGATCACTGGTATAGGTAAAATTGGTAAACATCATTTTCCCTCCATTGATAATGTTCTTTTTGTAAATGGTTTAAAACATAATCTGCTGAGCATAAGTCAATTATGTGATAGTGGATATGATGTTTCTTTTAATAAGAACATGTACTATGTCAAGAAGAATGATGGATCAATCTTATTCACTGCTAAGAGGCAAAACAATTTGTACAAAATTGACTTGGAGGACCTCTCAAATCAGAGTGTCTCATGTTTAGTGTCCATTGAAGATGAGCGATGGATTTGGCATAAAAGGCTAGGTCATGCAAGCTTGAGATTAATCTCAAAGCTAAATAAGCATAACCTCGTGAGAGGATTACCAAACCTTAAGTTCAAATCTGATGCTCTCTGTGATGCATGTCAGAAGGGAAAATAAGTCAAAGGTTCATTTGAATCTAAGAATATTGTTAGTACCAAGAGACCACTAGAATTGCTACACCTTGATCTTTTTGGTCTAACAAGGACTGCTTCTATCAGTGGTAAGAAATATGGTCTAGTCATTGTAGATGACTACACTAGATGGACATGGGTTATGTTCCTTGCTCACAAGGATGAGTCCTTCAAGGTCTTTTCTATATTCTACAAACGTGTACAGAATGAAAAAGGCATGTGTATAGCCTCAATAAGAAGTGATCATGGGGGAGAATTTGTCAATGAGCTATACCATGAGTTTTGTGAAGAAAGTGGTATTCAACACAACTTCTCAATATCAAGAACACCACAGCAAAATTGTGTGGTAGAAAGAAAGAACAGATCTCTTCAAGAGATGGCTAGGACTATACTCAATGACAATTCTATCCCTAAGCACTTCTGGGCTGAAGCTGTGAACACTGCCTGCTACATTCAGAACAGAATATACATTAGACCTATTCTGAATAAGACTCCCTATGAATTGTGGAAAGGTAGAAAACCCAACATTTCATACTTTCATCCTTTTGGATGTAAATGTTATATTTTGAATACAAAAGATCAACTTGGTAAATTTGATGCTAAGGTAGATAATGGAATTCTACTAGGATTTTTTGAAACCTCAAAAGGATTTAGAGTCTATAATTCAAGAACTTTAATAGTAGAAGAGTCTATACATGTTAAGTTTGATGACAAGCAGTCTGATAAGAAATTATCAGAGCTAGATGAAGGTTTTGCAGATCTTGACTTAAACATCTCAGGAGAGACAACAAAAGTTAAAGCTGATGATCAAGTTGAAGACATTTCTCAACAACCAGAAACATCCACCTCTCAACAAGACCTCAGAAATCTTGGCATTTCAAGAATTATCATCCACCAGATCAAATTATTGGAAATCCAAGTGATAGGCTAAGAACCAGATCAACCTTCAGAGAGCAAGAAGATTCTGCATTAGTCTCTGAATTGAAACCAAAGACAGTAGATGAGGCTCTGCTGGACAATGGTTGGATTTTAGAAATGCAAGAAGAACTAAATCAGTTTGAGAGGAGTGATGTCTGGACTCTGGTAACCCTACCTAAAGATAAATCTGTTATAGGAACAAAATGGGTCTACAGAAACAAGCTTGATGAGAATGGTAAGGTAATCAGAAATAAAGCAAGATTAGTTGCACAAGGTTATTCTCAAGAAGAAGGTATAGATTATACTGAAACCTTTGCACCTGTTGCTAGATTAGAAGCTATCAGAATTTTACTTTCATTTGCTGCACATCATAATATTATGCTTTTCCAAATGGATGTAAAAAGTGCTTTTCTTAATGGCTTTATCAATGAAGAAGTTTATGTTATGCAACCTCCGGGTTTTGAGAGTGAAACCCAACCTGAACATGTATATAAGCTTAAGAAAGCTTTATACAGCCTAAAACAAGCCCCAAGAGCTTGGTATGATAGGCTAAGTTCTTTTCTAATGGATAATGGCTTTAACAGAGGAAAGGTTGATACAACCTTGTTTAGAAAGTCAATTAAATCCAACTTCATAGTAGTACAGATTTATGTAGATGATATTATATTTGGTGCTACTAATGAATCTATGTACAAAGAATTTTCAAAGTTAATGCAGAAAGAGTTTGAAATGAGCGTGATGGGAGAACTCAAATTCTTCCTTGGACTTCAAGTTAAACAGTCTATGGACGAGATGTACATCCATCAAACTAAATATACAAAGGAATTACTCAAAAAGTTTAAGATGGATGACTGCAAACCTATGAACACTCCTATGCACCCCACGTCCATACTGAACAAAGATGATAAAGAGAAAAAGGTAGATCAGAAGGTATACAGAGGTATGATTGGATCTCTCTTATATCTAACTGCTTCTAGGCCTGATATAATGTTTAGTGCTTGCTTATGTGCTCGATTTCAATCTGATCCTAGAGAATCTCACTTATCAGTAGTTAAAAGAATTTTTAGATATTTAAAAGGTACTACTAATCTTGGTCTGTACTTTAAGAAAGATGAAGATTACAGATTAGTTGGCTTTTGTGATGCTGACTTTGCTGGAAATAGAATTGAAAGAAAAAGCACCAGTGGGGGATGTCACTTCATTGGAGCTAACCTACTATCATGGTCAAGCAAAAGGCAAAGTACCATTGCTCTATCAACTGCTGAAGCAGAATACATATCAGCTGCAAGTTGCTGCTCACAACTTCTATGGATCAAACACCAATTGGAGGACTACAATGTATTTGTAAGTAGTATTCCACTTATGTGTGATAATACTGCTGCAATCAATTTATCTAAGAATCCAATATTGCACTCTAGAGCTAAACATATAGAAACCAAACATCATTTTATTAGGGATTATGTGCAAAAAGGTGTGTTTGATGTTCAATTTGTAGATACTGACCATCAATGGGCAGATATCTTTACTAAACCTCTTGCTGAGGACAGATTTATCTTTATAAGAAAGCATTTAAATATGTTGTATGTGGTTTGATTTAGTATATTTGTTGATTGTATGTTTTCACTGCACGTCCACTAGTCATGGCGTCCAGATCACGTGTAGTCTACGCGTCCATTTCTGTTGGTGTTCCGCGTCCACTACATATGTGTCTACGCGTCCACTCCCAATCTTGTGTGGACTCGTCTATGCATACATTTTATTGATTGCATTAATTTATCTTTGGACATGTTTATATAAAACGTTTGGTTTTCATATTTCCTTGCTGAGTCAGCTACTTCCATCAATCCCATCATAACTTTTTATGGTCCCTATATACCAACGCCGTTTTACACTTATGACATGTCTTGTCAATTATTTCTTTTTGAATTTTCTTTAAAAACTGTTGATATTCAGAGACCTTTAAAAGTAACCTCTTTCCCTCTGAAAAACCTTTCACTACTCTTCATCCCTGTTAACCCCTCTCTGAAACTTCGAACTCTCTGTTTTTCCTTGTTCTTCCAAAACCTTAACTCATCTTTTTCAACAATGGCTTCAACCTCTACTCCCATGCTTGCTATTGCAACTGACACCATGAGTATAGCTGTGGAACATCATTTCGACTTTGAAATTCTAAATGAGTACAACCTGGATGTGAGTAAGTTCATTAACGCTGCTGGATGGGAAGGAATCTTTCTGGAAAAGGTCTCAGTGTACCCTGATTTGATAAGGGAATTCTGGAGAAGACCAAAAATTTCTGAAACAGAAGTAGTAGGGTTTGTGCTGGGAAGAAAAGTAACAGTATCCGAGAAAACCATCTCTGATGCGATTGTATGTGCTCAAGAGGGTTTGGTCTTCACGGAGAACTGGGAAGAAGACCTAGGTGGTACAGATACAATTGTTGTTACCGTGATGAGGGAAGATGAGACGCCCCGACGTCCCATTAAAGAAAAACCCAAAATATTTAAAACTTAATCGTGTTATTAGCGATAAGCGGTTATACTTAAAACAACAGAAAATTAAAACTTAAGATGTAAATAGTTAACATGCAGATACATCAACATACATCACATATATATATACAAATATATACATCCTCTCCTGCCACAGTACTGTCAAGGGAATCCCATCCGTAGGACCCCAATAAGTACACACTAAAAACATAATCAAAATACATCAAATGGCAACAGGAAGATGTCTCACATACTCTCCACACCCAGTCCCCTCTCAAAAGTACATGAAAATCCTCACTGACACCTAGACTGATGGCACTGACCTGAGCCATCATGTACTACCACCCTCGCCAACATCCCGTGGTCCGGATGGCCCAGACATTCCTTTGCTCCCACTGGAAGGGCTCCTGCCCGACTATCTCTGGAAAAACCGCTGATATATCCTGCTGTCTCTAGGAGGTAACCGTCTGGAAGAAACACGAGAAGACTCTGAAGCAGTGACTTGGACCTCTGGAGGTGCGGGTACCTCGGGAATGGGTATCTGGTCCCAAACAGGTGCCATTGGATCATCCTCGTGTGCTGAAGCCCACACTGGCTCTGGTGCTGGTGCAGGTGCGGGCTCGAACTCTGGTACAAGTGCTTGAAAGGGGGCACCATGAAAGGGATGGGGGCCATGCCAGGCATCGGCAGTAACCGGTCCTCCGGCTGCCCCATCGGTAAGGGAAGAGTCATGCCAGCACAGAAAGTGCCTACAAAACCCATAGGGGCTCCCTGCCCGAATCTGGAAGTAATGGACGTAGGACCCGTATATACAGCAAAATGAGTGGCCGGGTCCACTAGCCACCCGTTAGGGTCCACGAACTCAAACTCAAATTTCCCCGTGAGGGGAAACCCCGCGTCCTGGGTCATCCAGGGATGATCCCAATGCGCCATCTACTAGGTCTGGATCTGAGATACAAAACATACATATACCAACACCACAAAGGAAAAAGGGGATAAGAATCCATATAACATCAAACGTGGAAAGGGTTTAGCGACATTTAATTCTATAACAGCACGATAAACATCCATCTCCCAAAATATAGTTTTTATATATATAACACAAACATCCTCAATCCATGTCTAGGGTCTTTCCTCTACCCCCATCATGATGCAATGCAAATGCTGTATGAATCTTCTCAGGTAGTCGGCCATATCCGGATATCACAATAAACGACACGTCCCAGAGGCCCCGGCGCACACCCTCGTCCGCGGCTGGAGGGTGCCCATGCAAAGCAATGGCACTATAGCTACACAACCGGTGCACACCTCTGGACCCCGGCCAGGGTGCTCATGCAACGCATGAACTATAGCTGCAACTAAAATGAAATCATGTCTGGGACGGTCCGCCGTTAGCCTAGACCCCGGGAATTCTCCCTCCGAGGAATAGACCCCAACGACCATGTTTCAGGTCCACAAACGACCATGTTTCAGGCCCACATATCACAGACCATGTTTCAGGTCACCCCCTAGTGCCCTAACCGCTCATCATCACCTCATAAATAACCTCAATAAAACCTCATCATCATATAACATCAATCATCTCGGTTAGGCACTACTAACACATAAAGTATGATTTCCCCAATACATCATCAATGCTCATCATATCTCATCACTTACTCAAACTCTACTCATAATCATTACACTCATGTCATCATAACATTATTCCATCAAATCATCATATTAATAATGGCATCAATTCCAATATAATAATAATAACAATAATAATTTTCACAAGATATATCAACACTCAGTATCAGTCATCAATCATCATATTAACGCAACTAATTCAGGTAGTCACAACAGCCAGTCATAAAATAATAAAATAATACATTTTTATCATAACGACGATAAACGCACAATTTCAATATCATCATTGGTACCACTAAGTAGTCCCCAATGTGACATGGACATTGTCCGTTACTCGCTCTCGAGTAGGGTTTAGGTCGCCCTACGCCATTATCGAACTAAATGTAACTGCGCCGTTTCCGACGTTAAATGGTTTCTTTCCCCCACCTGAAAGTCGCCCACACTAGACGTAACGCGACGACACGAACTAAAACGAGACGTCCTCGAACTCCTCGATTCTGCCTCGACCAGAAACAGAGCCTCCGAGCCTCCGAAAAATCACCTAAGCATCACATTACGAAAGGCACAATGTAAGGAACTCAAAAACTGCAGTATCAATGGTGAACCCGCCACTGTTCGGGCTCAATATCTCAACATATAGACCTCTGTTTAACAATTTGACCGTTGAGTTTAAAGAACTACCTTTCCTTTACCTTCTCCAAAAATTTCAGCCCGATCCAACGGTGAACGAGTCTGGATCGAACCTCCCAAGGTGACTGGTCAGGAGCTACACGAGTTGAGTTGCTCTCCTTCTTCTAAGTTACATAACTCACACTCGGAGGATTATACAGAAATTCCAACCGTTGGATATGAAGAACTACCAACCTAGAACCTCTCTATGAAATTTCAACATGATCTAACGGTGGAAGAAGGTATGGTGATAGATTTTCAGAAGCTGTTCCAGCTCAACAATGGTGGTTTAGGGCTCTTGATAGCCTTCCTCTCTCTTAAACTCCATCTCTCTCTCTCTAGATTTCTCTCCCTCTCTCTCTAAAACCTCTCTTCTCTGCTCTCTGGACTCACCTTAGCTCTTTGCCTCGTATTTTCTCAACTGACTTAAGTGACTTAAGTCACTTAAGTCATTTTATTTTTGCTGAAACACGTCCCCACGCTCGAGCGTGGGAATTTCCACGCTTGAGCATGGCCACGCTTGAGCGTGAAACAATCCACGCTTGAGCGTGGAAAGCCACCGCGCCATGCAACCATTCCTGGAGTGCCACGTCAGCCCTGGTGACACGTGGCAGGTCAACGCATGGCCCTGTCTGTTGACTCGGGCGCTTGAGCGTGGATACACCCACGCTTGAGCGTTGACTTTTTGACCAAAAAGTCAACTCTCTACGTTCAAGGTCCGTTCGACATCCGATTGACCTCAAATTTGAGATATAGGCTCATTAGGACCTAATAAACAACCTCCAACCATCAAAAGTGCCTAATCTCATCTCTAACTCCAATATTCTTATTTCACACTCAGATGTCTCAAAGACGCTAACCGGGAAACCCTAACTTTGTTCCTACGTTCAAACTCACTCGAAAAGGCTGCGTACTTGCCATGCAAATGTCTCTATGCATCAAACAACATCTCAACTATGTAATCCAAGTCTTAAACATGTTCCTCTTCTATAAAACAAAACCCTAAAACCCGGGATGTTACATTACTACCCCCCTTAAAAGAAATTTCGTCCTCGAAATTTTCTGCAAGGGTTATAGGCAACATCAACTCCGCTGCGCACTCTGATACAATTATTAATAACACAACCTTACTGATTCTTATACTTTCATTTATCACAACTTAAACCTACACCAACTTATCGATCCATACTTCACACATATTATTTACATACTATGCCATCAGAATCTATACATCATCATCCTAAACTCAAAATCCTCGGGCATACATATCTAATCTCTAAACCATCTTGACTTAACCATAAAATACTTAAAATCCTACCCAATACTACTTAGAATAATAAATCTTTCACCATATCCAAATTTACTACTATTTCCATAAGTCAAATATCTTAATAACGTCCAATGGCCTCAAAATTATATTCTCAACATAAGGACTTAAATCCTATCATGGACAAACCACACTCAAATCAACTTCTCTTATAAACACCATATACCTAAACTTCCTTTTCTTTAAACCAACTTATCATCATTAGAAAATAAGTCCATCTTCACATCAAAGCATTAATCACATAAACTTAAGTTTACTCCCAAACACTATCTTATCTTACAACTCTCTAAAATCTATCAATCTTACCTTCAACCTTTCTAGTTCATCATAAATCCGAAAATCAACATGTATATAATATGTAATACAAGCCTTATCTTCAAATTCTCCAAATCCAATCATAACTAAATTAATTAACACAAGCTAAAAGTTGAAGACGCATTTGAACTTAATCCTTATTCATCAAATCTTCCAATCAAATCTCAACTTACAAACCCCCTTGGAACAGTATACTAACCTATTCCAATCATAGCATTCAAGTGAAGTTCTAAAATCACCTTTTTACATGAACACCATATCTAATTATATTCTTTATCCTCAAATACCAATTTCATATACCCAAGAACTACTCCGCCTCCTCCTAAACTTTGAAACTTTCCCTTCATCTATGCCTCGACTTATCTCTTGCAGATATTCATCCTGAACTTGCTTAAACCTGAGGTCTTTCAAAAACTCACTGCTGATAGTGATCATACCTAAGCATATCCTATTCTCAACCAAATCCATACCTAGGTTCAAATCTCTAAATTGTTCAAGCAATCCCATCTCTTTCACCATCATCACGGATACGTGCTAAGATTTCCGACTCAGTGCATCCGCCACAACATTAGCTTTCCCAGGATGGTATTGAAGATCAAACTCATAATCCTTAATAAATTCCATCCATCTACGCTGTCTCATGTTCAGCTCCTTCTGATCAAACAGATACTTTAAACTCTTATGATCACTGCACACATTGAACTTAGCTCCATACAGATAGTGTCGCCATATCTTCAATGCGAACACTATGGCTGCCAATTCCAGATCATGAGTCGGGTAGTTTCTTTCATGAACCCTCAACTGTCGGAAAGCGTAAGCCACTACTATTCCCTCTTGCATCAAAACACAACCCAAACCTTGATATGACGCGTCACAGTACACGTCAAACTGTCCTAATGGCTCTGGTAATGTCAGCACAGGAGATGTAGTCAACTTCTCCTTTAGCTTTTGAAAGCTCTCCTCACATCTTTCTGTCCAAAAAAACGCCGTACCTTTTCTCGTTAATTGCGTCATAGGCAACGCAATCTTAGAGAAACCCTCAATAAACCTCCTGTAATACCCGGCTAATCCTAGGAAACTTCTGACCTCTGTTACTGACTTAGGCCTCTCCCACCTAATCACTGCCTCTACCTTAACTGGATCTACAGCTATCCCTTCCTTATTGATTATATGACCTAGGAACTGTACTTCTTCTAACCAAAATTCACATTTGGATAGCTTAGCGTACAATTGCCTATAGTCCGTACACAACCTAGCACTTCCATCCTTTTTCTTACTAACAAGCTAACAACACTTACAATCCTTATCTCTTCCTGATTTTCAATTATAAACCTATATCCCTAGTCAAACCCACAGCTCTAACCATCAACTCAACAATAAAAAGACTACAACGATTTAGCCAAATCAATTCCCTTAATAACCACTTCTTTAAACAACTAGGTCACTGCCTCTTACCCCCAAGAACTAATTCTTCCAATAACTTCTTGCCTGACACTCATTCCAAATCTTACTCCCTATTAATTACATGTCCTAAGAACTAAACTTCCTCCATCCGTAATTTACGACTGTAAATGATCCGCACACTCATGCCAGATAACTGAATGTGCAACGTCTAATTCAAACAACACTGACGAGAATCTACCAAATATCAAGCACATACCTTAGATAAGGTCGGCAGATTGAGAGGATTCAACTCCCCTCACAGTAAACACCCTCTCTGTAGCCTGAGGTCTAACACTATGCTATCCTGATACTCGGGCTCTTATACTAACTCCATCTCCGCCAGCTCCAGCTCCGGCTCCTCGTCCAACAGCTACTGGCTGCTGGCTAGCTCTCTGCCTGCAGTCACGAGCCAGATGAACTGGTTTACCACAATAAAAACAACCCTGACTCTCCTGGCAATTTCAATATAATGTGGTCCCCCACATCCAAAACAAACTGGGCCTGGCTTATGCTGACCCCCTCCATTAACTGATGTAGAAACTGGTAATGGTGCAGATGTTTGTACTGCCTGCACTAGTCTGGTATAGGGTCCTCGCCTCCCTTAAGAACCACTGTTGCTTCCCCCTCTGATCACTAGATCTGATCGGGCCTCCACTGTGTTGTTGTCTCAACTCTATCTCTCGCCTCTGATCAATACCCTCAATGGCACTGGCCCTCTCTACCATATCTGGAAAGCTCAAAATATCCAAGGGTGCTATAGCCCTCCTTAATTCGTTCCGTAAACCCTCCTCAAACTCCGGCACATCCAATCCTTATCCGGAAACCTCTAGCAGAACTCAAAACTGAATCAGGGCCTCGAATCTGGGCGCATAGTCATCAACAGACATGTCTCCCTACTGAAGACTCATAAACTCTCTCTCCTTCTCAAGTCTGACTAACCGCGAGAAGTACTTCTCGAAGAAACATTCTCTGAACAGCTCCCAACCGATCAATCTGCCCTCAGCCTCAAGCAATCCCCTCTTGCTTCTCCACTATGGCTCCGCCTCTCCGGTCAACATGAAGGCGGCGCAAGCCACCTTCCTGTCATCTCTGCATCTCATGGTGTCAAAGACCTTCTCCAACTCTTGTATCCACCACTCAGCTCCCTCTCTGAGTCATACTCTCCTCCAAACCGTGGCGGCTTACCTTTCAAAAAGGTAGCCAACCCCGCATCCTCAGCCTCAACAGCTCTCCTCCTATCCTGTTGTTCTTGTAACTCCGCATCTCTCTGCATCCTCTGAGCATTCTGTTGCGCCTGCTGCAACAGAACGATGCTAACTCGCGGATAATCCGAAGAGTCTCGGATGACTCTCCTCCACCTCCGATCCTCTGGCTGATGATGCTCATCCTCAACACCTTCTATAACTCTACCACCACGTCTACCACTCCCCGTCCTCTACTTCGAACCATGATCTTATGAAAAGAAATCATTAACCCACATCAATATGACATATAATACTACATAAAACTGGAATATAAATACTATATGTCACAGAAATGTCGCGTCGGACTCACTACCCAACTTCTAAACATAGTCGTTATCCGATGTGGATCCAACTAAATGGCCAGTTCACCCTAATCACAGTCCTCACAGTCCGTTTCAGAACCGAACTGCTCTGATACCACCAAATGAGACGCCCCGACGTCCCATTAAAGAAAAACCCAAAATATTTAAAACTTAATCGTGTTATTAGCGATAAGCGGTTATACTTAAAACAACGGAAAATTAAAACTTAAGATGTAAATAGTTAACATGCAGATACATCAACATGCATCACATATATATATACAAATATATACATCATCTCCTGCCACAGTACTGTCAAGGGAATCCCATCCGTAGGACCCCAATAAGTACACACTAAAAACATAATCAAAATACATCAAATGGCAACAGGAAGATGTCTCACATACTCTCCACACCCAGTCCCCTCTCAAAAGTACATGAAAATCCTCACTGACACCTAGACTGATGGCACTGACCTGAGCCATCATGTACTACCACCCTCGCCAACATCCCGTGGTCCGGATGGCCCAGACAGTCCTCTGCTCCCACTGGAAGGGCTCCTGCCCGACTATCTCTGGAAAAACCGCTGATATATCCTGCTGTCTCTAGGAGGTAACCGTCTGGAAGAAACACGAGAAGACTCTGAAGCAGTGACTTGGACCTCTGGAGGTGCGGTTACCTCGGGAATGGGTATCTGGTCCCAAACAGGTGCCATTGGATCATCCTCGTGTGCTGAAGCCCACACTGGCTCTGGTGCTGGTGCAGGTGCGGGCTCGAACTCTGGTACAAGTGCTTGAAAGGGGGCACCATGAAAGGGATGGGGGCCATGCCAGGCATCGGTAGTAACCGGTCCTCCGGCTGCCCCATCGGTAAGGGAAGAGTCATGCCAGCACAGAAAGTGCCTACAAAACCCATAGGGGCTCCCTGCCCGAATCTGGAAGTAATGGACGTAGGACCCGTATATACAGCAAAATGAGTGGCCGGGTCCACTAGCCACCCGTTAGGGTCCACGAACTCAAACTCAAATTTCCCCGTGAGGGGAAACCCCGCGTCCTGGGTCATCCAGGGATGATCCCAATGCGCCATCTACTAGGTCTGGATCTGAGATACAAAACATACATATACCAACACCACAAAGGAAAAAGGGGATAAGAATCCATATAACATCAAACGTGGAAAGGGTTTAGCGACATTTAATTCTATAACAGCACGATAAACATCCATCTCCCAAAATATAGTTTTTATATATATAACACAAACATCCTCAATCCATGTCTAGGGTCTTTCCTCTACCCCCATCATGATGCAATGCAAATGCTGTATGAATCTTCTCAGGTAGTCGGCCATATCCGGATATCACAATAAACGACACGTCCCAGAGGCCCCGGCGCACACCCTCGTCCGCGGCTGGAGGGTGCCCATGCAAAGCAATGGCACTATAGCTACACAACCGGTGCACACCTCTGGACCCCGGCCAGGGTGCTCATGCAACGCATGAACTATAGCTGCAACTAAAATGAAATCATGTCTGGGACGGTCCGCCGTTAGCCTAGACCCCGGGAATTCTCCCTCCGAGGAATAGACCCCAACGACCATGTTTCAGGTCCACAAACGACCATGTTTCAGGCCCACATATCACAGACCATGTTTCAGGTCACCCCCTAGTGCCCTAACCGCTCATCATCACCTCATAAATAACCTCAATAAAACCTCATCATCATATAACATCAATCATCTCGGTTAGGCACTACTAACACATAAAGTATGATTTCCCCAATACATCATCAATGCTCATCATATCTCATCACTTACTCAAACTCTACTCATAATCATTACACTCATGTCATCATAACATTATTCCATCAAATCATCATATTAATAATGGCATCAATTCCAATATAATAATAATAACAATAATAATTTTCACAAGATATATCAACACTCAGTATCAGTCATCAATCATCATATTAACGCAACTAATTCAGGTAGTCACAACAGCCAGTCATAAAATAATAAAATAATACATTTTTATCATAACGACGATAAACGCACAATTTCAATATCATCATTGGTACCACTAAGTAGTCCCCAATGTGACATGGACATTGTCCGTTACTCGCTCTCGAGTAGGGTTTAGGTCGCCCTACGCCATTATCGAACTAAATGTAACTGCGCCGTTTCCGACGTTAAATGGTTTCTTTCCCCCACCTGAAAGTCGCCCACACTAGACGTAACGCGACGACACGAACTAAAACGAGACGTCCTCGAACTCCTCGATTCTGCCTCGACCAGAAACAGAGCCTCCGAGCCTCTGAAAAATCACCTAAGCATCACATTACGAAAGGCACAATGTAAGGAACTCAAAAACTGCAGTATCAATGGTGAACCCGCCACTGTTCGGGCTCAATATCTCAACATATAGACCTCTGTTTAACAATTTGACCGTTGAGTTTAAAGAACTACCTTTCCTTTACCTTCTCCAAAAATTTCAGCCCGATCCAACGGTGAACGAGTCTGAATCGAACCTCCCAAGGTGACTGGTCAGGAGCTACACGAGTTGAGTTGCTCTCCTTCTTCTAAGTTACATAACTCACACTCGGAGGATTATACAGAAATTCCAACTCAACAATGGTGGTTTAGGGCTAAATTCTTTCTCGACGCACTTTCCGATCCAAGTTTGGTTTTTCTCCAAAAAACTCGGAACAAAAACACTCTAATTCACTATGATATGGTTCGGCCTACTCATTTGAATTAGGCTAAGGATGTTAAAATTTTATAAACTTTTGGATCAATGATCCTTAAGTACTGTAATGGCATAATCAATGATTATAAGTCAAGAACTTGAACGGTTATCTAACTCAATAAGTTAGAGTTTCGGCCTCAACAATAAAATTAGGCTAGAAAATTTCTTTGGTTACAAGCTCTTGGATTTAATAAGTATTGGTATTAGAGAGATTGAATCAAGTGTTCTATTTCAAAAATGGAAACAAAACCCATCCAAATCCTATATGACATAGGTTCGCCCCTCATTAGAAGAATAGGATAGAAATTTTCTTTTGATGCATGCTTCTAGATAATGAATATAGGCATGATATATTGAGTTCATAGAAATTGATCTCATGTCAAAAAGATTTTTCTACAATTTTCTAGAAATTTTTAAAGATTGGATCTAGAAATTGGAAAATGATGTTCATGGCATGCTTTCATGAAAAGAATTGAAGAGGAAGACTTAAATGATTAAGGAGAAGAGAATTCTACCTCTTGGAACAAGAAGAAGTGATGAAAGATGATGATGTTCTTCACAAAATGAGCTTTGTGTTCTTGGTGTTCTTAAGAGAAAAAGATGAACTTAGAAGATGAAGAGAAAGTGAGAAGTGAAAAAATGAAATCCAAGTGTGTTAAGGGGTGGGGGAGCCACGACCTCAAGGGGTAATTTGGGGGTGGGATTAGCAATTTTTGCAATGGCAAACTTGCAATTAAGTAGATAGCAGAATAAAATAATAGTATAATTTTATAAATATCTGAAAATCATTATGACGCTGATAGGATCGTCATAAATGCTCATCACATCGGTCACTTTAGTCACATCAATCACCTCAGCTCCCGATTTAGCTCCGTAATTTTCCCCGACTCAGGTTCTCGCACGATATTTCGATGTTTCTGCCTGCGTAAAATATAATATTTTATTTTTAAGCGAAAATTTTCAAAATAGCAAGTATCATTGCAAAGGCGATAAAAACATCATTGGTCTCGTTCACGAGTTTCTGATCAATAAACTTTTACTGTCAGTGAAATCACAGACTAGGCTCCGTCTGAGTTTTCAACCAAAAATCTCCCCGAAAACTTATGATTACAAACAAAGCATGAAAATGGTCTGGGTTTAACCAAAATCATCATCTAAAACTCAGATTATTAATATAATCGTTTATATATTTAATACTGATTTCCTAAAGCAGAAAAATCGGGGCGTTACACATAGGAAAATGTAACAACGTACATAACACACAACAGTCTTTACAAAAAAAAAATGTATTAATAATAATAATAATAATAATAATAATAATAAAAGTTAACCTGCTTCACAGTGTCAGAGGTTGAACATCGAAATTCAAAAAACACTCCAGCTATAGCATGATAAAAACAACTTCAACGAAAATGGAAATTCAAAAGAGATGTTTTTAAAAGGGTTCATGGTGAGGGGAGTAGAGATATTTTGTGTGGAGCTTTAACAAAGGAAACCAGAGGCTTGGTAAATAAAATTTAAATTTTCAAAAGAGATAAGCACAACTGCTAAAGGAGCAGGCAATTGGAACATGTTAAAGAGCTATTGAATGAGGTTTGGGTGCATGAATAGTTGTTTGGTGGCTGTTATTGTTCGTTTGTGGTTTAGTGGCTGTCATTGATACATGTTAGTTGTTCTTTTCATTGTCATATTCCCTTCACATTTGTTATCACTGGCATGAGATTCATTTTTTTTGTGACAATATATGATCACATGGTATATAAAATGACATCCATGTAGCCAAGTGAGAGTTTGCTAATATCATTATTGATAAAAATGGAAATATATTGAATCATTTCATGAATAAACTAAAAGAGATGAGTTTGGTCTTTAGTGTTAACCACCAAAATGGCTATGAAAAATGATCAGGGATACATGTGCATGGTTGAAATTAATATAAATGATGTTGAGCTTCCAATTGCATATTCAAATAAATCAAAAGTTTAAATGAATGACAGATAAATACCTTTATTTGCAGGGACGGTAGAATTCCTTCTAGAATTAAGCAAATGTCTCCTTAGATACCTTGCTTGTCTGTATTCAGCTTGTTTCTGCATACGTTGATCTTCTGTTTCTGTGAATAGCCATAGGAGGTCTGAATAAAGTAAAAATAAAATAAAGAAAAGAGCTGCTAAAAAGTTCATGAAAGTAGAAGAAACCCAACCAAGCCTAAGAAGCATGTCTTGGTGAGACTTCACTTTTAGCCCTCCCTTGTTCACAATCATCTTTATGCGCCTCTTTAGTCTGGCTATTTTGGTGATCCGATTTTTTAGCCATAGAAGGGAAACAAAGAATGGTATGTTGTTGTTCGTGACACAATGACAATGAAGAAACACAATTACAAATGTGGTTTCAATTTGCTTTGATATTTGGTTTTTATTCAAATTTAGGGTAGTTATTGTAGCTTAATAACATTGTTGTTTGATTTTTTTTGGGGTAATGGCTATTGTACTATCAGGAAAAATAGTAGGGGAAATATGGTTAAATGAGAACAAAGCCACTAACTCATGATAATGTAACTGGCGCATAGTGGGTAGAAATGTGGGGAAAACTTCTCATGTAAGAGTGGGGCTATAAATAGACATTTGATATAGCTAACAATGGATAGGTTATTCTGTAACTATAATCTCTGTTGAGAGTAAATAAAGAGATAATATTCTTGATTGAGATTCCGTGTGAAAAGTAACGATATTGTTCCTAGATTTCTTGGATTGTTCATTGCCGGAAATTTGTAGGAACAGCTATAGAATGCTTCCATTTAATTGAAAATATTTTCACACTAAACATGCCTATCAAACAAAAAATTTTTGGGCAAAGAAAATATGCTGAGAAACTAAAACTCAGAGAGAGAGTGATGAAGCGTGTGAAGATTAGAAAAGACCTAGTTCTCGAGTGATGTAAACTCCAAGAGGATCTCGAAGCATTGGATGGGTCAATTAGCAGGTTCTTCGCTGCCACTTTTCGGTTTACTTTCAGAGCTGAATATCGTAGGCGACGGCTGGAATGAACCAAAGGGGGAATTTGCTGGCGATCGCCGATGCCGACGTATCTGCAAGGACCACGGGTTCAAATGCTACTTGTTGCAGCTGTGAAACATGTTTGTCAATGGCAGTAACGATGATGATGACTGTGACGCCACCAATGAGTAAATTAGTAGGTTCTTCGTTGACACTGCTGGGTTTCATTTCATAGGGGCTTGCCGGAGGGGAGGTCTGGGATGAAGCAAAAGGGGAATCAGCCCACGCTGCCGCCGACGGATACACAACCACCACCCAATCTGACCGCCACTTGTTGCAGCGTTGAATCATGGTTTGACAATGGTAGTGAGATGCATATGGATGTGTCGGCGTTGTCCGAAACGAAGCAGCTACCACCAGTAGCCGTATGGTTACCGTCGAAGTGACGCTACGACATTTGACATCACCCAAAGTAGCCGCAGTTCCATTCGCCCTTTCAGATCCCATTGGTGGAGAACTCCCGCTGAAGTCGGAATCCGTTTTGGGTGGTCTGTACAACTCTGACCGTCGCAAACAGTCTTAACCCATCGATTTCCATTATGCATGCGCTTTAGTTTTTTGCTCGCTGGCGGCGACTCTTTTGAGCCAAATCGTACATGGTTTTTGTTGTTATTAGTGGGTCTTGTATCTGTTTAGAGAGTTTAAGAAAGGATAACAATTTGCAAAGAGATAGAGCCACGTAGGCTTCTGAGCATACGTGTAAGGAATTGGTATAAGTATCATTAGAGTAGCTGATGTGTCTTAATATTATGTTTAGGGTGAATTTTAATAAATTATAAATAGATTATATCGTAAATACTATCTTACGGCCCCATGCTAAGCACGAGTCTCTCTAGTCTCTACTAGTTCTTCAAATTTCCCTTTTTCATTTCCAAATTTATCTGACCCACTCAAATCTCAATTATTTGTAGGCCCGCCATATTTTTAACACTAAAAAACTGACCTATTCTTTACACTTCCCGTAACTCAAACCCACCCAGCCCCACATACAAAGTATACCCACTAGTATTTAGTATTTTTTTTAACACTAAATCTCCTTTGCCTCAACCTGTAGGATGCTGCTAGAATTTTGTTTCTCCCAAAATCTGCCCACCCTCAATTTGCAGCATCCCTTCGTTATTGAAGAGTACAGACCACCGTAACCCAACCCCACCCAAGCTCCAACCTTTCACCCCCTTAATTGGCAAGTCAGCAACCCGTTCCAATCTTTCACCACCCAAATCTATAATCAAGCCTCCAACCATAGTAGATCGAAAGGGAGGCAGAGGCATAACGACACAGATGAGGGCTTGAGGTAGAGAGTCATGGTCAATAGATCTACAAGTTGGAAAGGCGAGATTGAAGAAAATGGATAAGGGTACAATTATTTTCCAGATATGAATGCATTTTGGGGTCTGAAATGTTTAGTTTTGAAAGAAACGTCGAATGTAAAAGGATTGAGAATCGTGTTGCGATGTGTTGCAGTGTGATGTGGTTGTTGCAGTGTCCTGTTGTGGTAGTAATGCGGTTCTATTGCGGCTGTTGCTTGTGAATGCAATTCTCTCCACAATTGTGGCGTGATGCAGATGCGGGCACCGGCACAACTGCAATATTGCGGCCGGGGACCATCCATAGACACCCTTGTTGATTCACTAATCTCAGGCTGGCGGCTATATCAACGACATGAGCTTGGTGGAATGTTACGGTAGAGCTCGTGCAAGGTGAGTTGCATTCTTGAACGCTCACTGTCTGACGAAGTTGCAAGCCTTGAGAAGTGTGACCCATTGTGAAACTCACCTTAACATGCAGTGTTTCGGTGGTGAAGGCGCTAAATGTTACTTCTATGTCTCTACCGGGCCAACTCAACTTGGCCTCGAGTCAACTTGCATGCATAGCATAACCAAATGATCTACAAGAGGTATAGGGGAGAATAACCTTCATTTATCTTTTTGTGGGCGTGTGTATGGTTTAATGTATTATTGTCTTGTTTTGAAACCCTAAGTATGGGTGAATTCTAGCATGAAGACCATTGTTTATGGGTATACGGTATACCGGTGAAGCACCTTTTTTCACCATTAGATATAATGATAAAATATTCAATGGTTCATATTTGTTGGTTAAAAAAATTAAAAAAAATGGTTTATGACTCTTTTGCCCTTCATCTCTCTCCCTCAAACCTCTCCGGCATTCAACTCATTCTCAGTTGAAGATGACTCCAAGTTCCAAGCAAAATGAAGAAAAGCCTACGGAAATAGTCTCTCTAATCATTACAAAAGTTATTAATCTATTATCAATTCCAAACAACTTATTTCTCCACTCATATGGTGGGGATTGGTATGAACTATGAAGCTTAAACAGCATGTCAATCTGGCAAGGATTTATATACTATATAGCACAGTTGTTGCCCGGTCATGAGATAAAGGAACCCCACTCTACTTTGTTTGATTTAATTGAAAAGCTTGGTACCTGCAAACCAGATCCAACCCTCCGGCAAGAGCTTAAACAGCAGTGTTGTCTCGGTTGTGCCTTCCATTCCCATCAGCGGAAAAACACACCAAACAGAAAACGCTATCATCAACACGAAATCGGAGATGAGAAGAGAGAAGAAAGTGACACACACACAGAGTATCCTCAAAGCCAAACACGATAGGTGTGGGTAAGAGAGAGTCAGAATTGAAGAAGACATGTGGGGTGGGATAAGGGTAAAAGTGGATTTTCATATGTGAAATTAGTACCTCACTGGTGTACCAATAAACAATGGTCTTCATGCTAGAAGTTACCCTAAGTGTGGGGTTATGTGTGTGTGTCCATTGCGACACCCCTTCTTGGGACATCACATGGTAACCCATTGGGGAAAATAAAACTTCAAATTGCTGGTTACTTTCGAGAAATAATCATTGTTAAGTACTTATCTTATCTCCAAAATAGTGATAAAAATTTTTCTTTTTCCTTTCCATACAATCAACATAATCAAATATATATAGATATGCATCAGAAGTTTTATACATACTCTATCACTACCACATTTTTACAAAAGTGCCTTTATAAAGGTAGGCCATTCTCAAAAAGTAACTAAGTATAGAAAATAAAGACATGTCTAAACTTGTAGTGATCGTCCAGAACCACATATAAAAAAAAATGGTTCTCAGTAGCTAGAACAGGCTAACGAAACACACTACTCCAAAATGAACTCTAACTACAGCTGGTCAGAGCTAATGGTATCCATTGGGGAGACCATGATGATCATCCCCACCCTCAGTAGGTGTGTCTGGTGAAGACACAACTGCCCCCGCTCCCTCATCGGGAGAATCTTCGTCATCATCGAGAGGATGGTACTCAGGCTCATCCTCGATGAACTCCTCAGAGTCCTCCTCAAACTCTGGATCCAAAACAACTAGGGCGGGAGGTGATGCTGGTGTTGTCGCCTATAAGGGCTGGACTAGTGGAGGATGAATCACCAACTCTCCCTGGTCCACAAGATGCTGTAGAAAAAGCCATGCTGGAGGTAGTGATAACTCGATCGTCTCCACCATGTGAGTCCGTCTCTGAGGTCCCGCAGCTAGTGTGCCAGCAACCTCACGTGTGGGGCCTACGTGGGTGGCGCTAAATGCCCTAGGGTTAATCACCCAAGCACCACCATCCCCGGCCTGGTATTCTCAAACGTTATGGAACGAGTCCCCAAGTAGGCCAAAGGCATCTCCGAATGCATCTATACTCAGATATAAATATATGCCACAAAGTAGAGGAAACAACAAGAAAACGCGCAAGGGTGAGAAACCAATATATGGATTTAACAAGACAACTACACGCGCGACAAAAAAACAATACATATACATATATATAATCATAACCATATAAATTTTCAGAAATAAACAAGTGGTTTATCAATGGGTTTCATACCCGATCATTCGTCATTTATAAAAAGAATGCATGACACTTCAATGTTCATCATCTAACTTTTTCCTTAATCTCCGGAGATCCCAACACCATATAAAGGAGCTGATCAAGCTCGATTGCCAAATAAGGCACACCGTATTTACCATAGCACTGTCCAACACAAGGCACAATGAACACCGTATATGGCTTTCTTTTCATTGCCCATCAAGGCTCAATGATACACCATCTTGAATACATTGTCCACCAAGATATCCAGATTAACACCGTAGGCATGTCTGCCGAATAATGCATGTAAAACATTTTGTTCTCGTCATTTTTCTTCATGTTCATTCTTTCCTTGTCTAAGCTCAAAGGCTCACAACCATTTGTAATTTCCAACGTTTTAATATTTTTCATCATCAACACAGAACGCAAAGTCTGAGTGCTCTATCATGAAGCCCTAGACTGATGCACCAGTCTTAGGTTCGTGGTGATAGAAAACAACAGTAACCTTTACACCATAAAGAGGACACAAAGTCCATAGGACACCATGTCCACAACACCGTAACACAGATCCAAGATCTACGTGCTTTTATTACAGAACATTAGTAACACGACATCTCTTTTACTAGGTTCACGCTTCAACGTTCACTACAAGAAAAACTGGTTTTAGCGACCGAATTTAGCGACCGATTTAATCCGTTGCTATCAGCGACCGAATTTCCGACCGAATTTACCTTTTTCTAGGATTGGTCACAAATTATATTCAGCGACCGAATTAGCGACCGATTTAATTAGTCGCAAAATATTTAGTCGCTAATTCAGTCGCTAAAACAAAGTATGGAAACGTATTCAAATTACCTAATTTGCGACCGAATTAGCGACCGATTATATTTTAAATTTAGCGACCGATTTTTTTTCGGTCACTGAATATCGAATTAATGATTAGCGACCGATTTAGCGACCGAAATATCTTTTCTTTCACTTGGGCAGCCCCTCCACGAGAGCCTTCTTCTTTCTCTCTTTCTTTCTTTTTTATTTTCTCCTTTCTCCTTCTATTTCCTCCTTCTTCATCAGAACACCACAAACCCCACACTACTTCTTCTCTCTCCCTCACATCATCTTCTTCCTCCTTCACTCAGTCCAGCCGTGACCACTGCCCCGCCAACCGCCGCGCCACCTACAAGCGCCACTGTCCCTGTCCGTCGCGCCACCTGCAAGCGCCGCTGTCCCTGTCCGTCGCGCCACCTGCAAGCATCATCCCTGTCCGTCGCGCCACCTGCAAGCGCCGCTGTCCTGTCGAGCCTACACCACCGCCGTCCCTGTCCGTCGCGAGCACCACTGCCGTTGCAGAGGCTTTGGCCACCGCTCGAGGAGGACGACCACGCGTCTGTTTCGCGTCCTCCGCCGTGCGAAACGCCGTCCTCAGCCACGAATCACCATTCCCCCGCCGCGGTAAGCTTCTAAGCCCCCATTAATGGTGATTTTCGGACATTTGCTAGTTCAAGTTGTTTTGTTCTTCTCCTTGAACTTACACTCCCTTTTGGTTCTTGAATGCTCTAGAAACGAACCGCCGCTGTCCGCCGCCGTCGCCGCCATAGCACCACCTCGAGTTCATCTCCTCTGTTGGGTGAGTGGTTTTCCACCTTCCTTTGTTCCTTTTCAAGAAATTTTCTCCAATCTCAAACCCTAAACCTAGCAATTCGATTTCAGTTTCAAAGTTTGAAATTGGTTATGTTTTTATGCAATTAGGGTAGTGAATTAATGTTTCCCTAGATTAATTTCATTAATCTTTGGTTAGATTAATTTTTCCCCAAATTGCGTTATGAACCCAAAACCCCCAAATATGTTTTGATTTAAATTAATGTGATTTTTGAGAGATTAAATATGATTAGTGAGTTATATTTATAGTGTTGATGTTGAGAAATTGATTTGGTGATTTGTCTAGTTGTTTCTATGCTTGAATCGTCTCCCTGGGATATTTTGCATGTTCGTGCTTGCTCTGGGGGAAGCAGGAATTGCTTTCTGGGAACTGACAGGAGCTGATTGCATGCCTTCAGGGTGCCAGAGATCTTCAAACATCATGTCAGGTGGGGGAAGATAATACTCTAGGCGTAGTGTGGGTTTTAATGCGGGTTTTAGTATGTTTATTGGGAAATTATATGGGGGATGGTTATTATATAATTGACCTGTGGTTCTTTAATGTTAAGTTAGGCTTTATCATCAATATTATTTTTATTTGGCTATTTGATTTATTAGTACACAAAGTCTGAGTCTTATCAAACTAGAAAGGATGTGCTCAGTTTCAGTTTTAACAACATATGCCCTATCAAACTATGCTTAGTCATAAAGAATTTCGGCTAGGATGAAACTCAGACATATGGTTGTGGCTGATGATAAAGTATGGGACAATAATATTATGTTAAGTAACTCTCTGCTAAGCATATGTTTAATGTATCAAAAATCAAAATTCGTTCCAACTTAATGCTGTTAATTAAGGATGACAAATATGGTATTACTTTATTGACAATAAAAGGACCTAGACGTTTAACATGGTTAAAGTCTCTATTACACTCAGAGTAACATTTATACTATTTTGATTGTTGATGAAGCTGAATTCTTCTTCATAACATGCTTTGTATCTGTTGTTTGATCTGCCCCATACTTTCATTAAATTTATGGCCTTTAGAACCTAATCAACTAAGGGGAAATGGTATAGTAATGTGTCAGCGCACACCCCAGAGAGGTACTAGCTTTGCTGTTTGCTTAACCTCTTGTAACATTTGTCATTTATAGAATATAGAATAATTAATGATAATGCCTTTTTCAGTATTTCATTTCATGTCAATAAATTGTAGACAATGGAGGAGTACATATCTTGTTATGCAACATCTGCCATTCTGCTTGAGATAGATTCGTGCCTAGTTTAGTAGATAGTATTATGCACTCGCTAAGCTGTTTAAATGGGCTTTCCTTATATATTATGTAATATGTATTGATTGATTGATGGTTGCTTTTCATTGTCGAATGATTTTAAATCCTCATGCCCCTTCCTCTATTTAAGGGACATTAAAAGGAATGCAGAATGGTGTCTCAGGTTGACCCGTGTTCTTTTGCATGGGGTTGTCAATTCTTCAAAGTCCAAGCTGATTCTACCTCTACAAGTAATGTCACCCATTATGCATATACCCAATGTTTCATTCAATATTACTCCTGCTTGGCCTTGAACCTCAAATATGAACATATTCATGATGTGAAGTAGAGATCATACTATTTGTGCATGGCTTTCTGTGTTGTTTCTATGGGACTTGCTTCCTTTTTTTATATGGGGATGTTTTTATGATGTTCTTTTGTAGGGGTTTCTGGTTCTTTGTATAGGTGTTGTTCTATTAGTTAGGGTGGTGGATTCATGATATATCTTTGTCCATTTTTGAGTTAAACTTTGATTTATGAAGTTACACTATTAGTATGTTACAGTGAGTAGCTTCTCTGAAAAAGCAAATCATGGAGAGTGTGGATTGGGCTTTTTTTCCTTTTGAAATGTTATTACACTCTTTCCTCTTTAAGTATATGGACAACACACTACTCAATATATATGTTGAACAAATGTTACAATGCAGTCTCATAAACTGTACTTTAGTAATATATTTGCTATAGCACTTATAAATTTTCATATACACATTTGACAGCTTGGATTTAATCAATCATGATCAAACCAAATTCTTTCTCATATTTATATCTATTTATTAGTGTATGATTATATATATTTAAACCCCATTTTCATTTTGTTTTCTATTTTTTTTACAGATTCTGGTGTCTTGTTTTGTCAAGACATCACATTTTGAAGAATATTTGTGTGTTAAGGTAAGAGTACTTCCTTATTTATCTAGAATATGTCTTGTCATGTGATGCTTCCCTCACAGTCATATTTCACAAATGAGAAATAGAACAGCAAAAACATTTGCATGATTTACTTCCTTATATTTATTTGAAGCATCTATCATGTAATTACATTGGTGAACATTGCTTTGAAGATGATGATATTATTTTAATGTATGTTTCTCCTCAAAATGGTTGTCAAGATGATTGCAGAATCAAGAGTGTATATGATTTGTTAAGTTAACAAAATGCACAATCTTCATTCCCATAGTAGAATTGACTCGTGTGTTTGTTTTGTATTTTGATGCTCTTTATTCCATTGCATTGATGATTATGCTTGTGATGTGTATGTTTCAGGTTTCTGTATTCTGTCCCACACTTCGAAGTTCGTATTCCCCTTCTTAGCCTTAACTCTCGGTGAGGTAAGTCAATAGTCCCCTTCTTGTTTGTTAGTGGAGAGCAAAGCTCAATAAGTTGTTGGACGTGTGCTGATAAATTTAGTCAATTGCTTGCTATTTGTCTCATTTATGTTTTCTTTGTTACTGGAGAGCGGAGCTCAATAGGTTTGATATTGTATGAGATGCATGACTGCTTGTGTGCTGTTACTTTAAAAACCATGCATGTGTTTGTCAACTTGGTTTGTTGTTTGTTTGTAGAGAGCGGAGCTCAATAGGTTGTGATGTTGTTTGAGATGCATGAATGGTTGTGTGCTGATAATTTAGAAAAGTTTCATGTGTTTGTCTATTTGATTTGTTGTTTGTTAGTAGAGAGCGGAGCTCAATAGGTTGTTTGTCAATTATTTAATGTTAATTGTACAGGTCCACTACAATTTTATCTGCCCTGTTAACTTGATTTGTTGTTTGTTAGTAGAGGAGGATAAGGCTAAAGGTTTATTATTTTTAATGTTAATAATTTAGAAAAGCCTTAGTTTCCCGTTTGAGATACAATATCAATGAGCACGTGTAACCTTCCGCCTGGGATGTGCATGAAGAGGGAATTTATGTTCCTTACAATAATAATTCCAGGACCTTCGAATCCAAAAAGTAAGGTTGATGTGTACATGCAACCTCTCACAGAGGAGTTGACTCATTTGTGGAATGTTGGAGTCTTAACATATGATGTGTCATTGAGGCAGAATTTTATACTGAAGGTAGCTTTGATGTGGACAATCAATGACTTTCCGGCTTATGGGATGTTGTCGGGTTGGATGACAGCAGGTAGGATTGGTTGTCCTTGTTGTATGGGGCAGTCGAAGGCATTCACTCTTACCCACAGTCGCAAGACTTCTTATTTTGATTGTCATCGTCAATTCCTTCCCCAAGACCATCCTTACAGGAAGAATAGAAATGCATTCAAAAAGGGTGGTATTGAGAAAACTCCTCCACCCCGACATTTAACTGGAGAAGAGATTTGGCAGATGATTAGGACGTTCCCGTTCATTCATGAATCTGGAGGAGTACAAATACCTGGTTATGGCACAGAACATAATTGGATAAAAAAAAGTATTTTTTGGAGCTTGCCCTATTGGAAAACACATCTCATCCGGCATAACATTGATGTGATGCACACTGAGCGAAATGTATTTATGAATGTGTTTGACACAGTGATGGATGTCAATGGTAAGACAAAGGATACATATAAGGCTCGATTAGATATAGCGGACATAAGTAAAAGAAAAGAGCTTGAGTTGATGGACATTGGTGGTGGTAAGATGCGAAAACCGAAGGCAAAATATGTGTTGAGTAAACCCCAAAGGGTAGCTGTTTGTGAATGGGTTAAACAACTAAAGTTACCAGACGGGTATGCTTCGAACTTATCAAGATGTGTCAACTCTAAGGAAGGAAAGTTGCATGGAATGAAAAGTCATGACTGTCACATATTCATGCAACGATTGCTTCCGATTGCATTCTCATCTTTGCCGAATGATATTTGGAAGCCGCTTGTTGAGCTTAGTCAGTTTTTCAGAGTCTTGACATCCACAACATTAAAGGTTGATCAACTAAAGGCTATGGAACGCGATATCCCTGTTTTATTATGTAAATTGGAACAAATATTTCCTCCGAGCTTCTTTGATGCGATGGAACATCTTCCCATCCATTTACCATACGAGGCAAAAGTAGGTGGCCCGGTTCAATGTCGTTGGATGTATCCATTTGAGAGGTATATATATATTTTTTAAACTATAATCATAATGTTATTTAAATATTTATATATAATCATAAAATCTTGTAACATATCCTAGGTTCTTACGTTCGTTGAAAGAAAAGGTAAAAAACAAGGCTCGGATAGAAGGTTCTATTTGTAAAGCGTATTTAGTTGAGGAGGCCTCCACGTTTGCTTCTTTTTATTATCCATTTGACATAGAAACAAGGAGGACTAGAATCCCGCGTAATGTCGACAGTGGTGAAGGTTGTTCATGTAGTCCTCAGCTATCAATTTTTAATTATCCTGGTCGTGCATGTGGTGCATACAAAACATGTTGGTTGGATGAACGTGATGAAAAAGTTGCTGAGTTGTACGTGCTTCAGAATTAGGCACACTATAAGTGGTTGCCAGCGGATGCAGATCAGATACGTAAGGCCTTTGAGTCGAGAGGCGCAAAGCTGGTTAAGTGGGCAATGGGTAGGATTAGGGATGGTTCAGATGATGGGAGTTGGCTTCGACCTGATGTGCTGGAACGCCTCCGTCAATATTGGGCTAGTGATGAGAAGTTCCTGATAAAGAGCGAGATAGGAAAGCAGAATCGGGCTTCTGACACTGGCGCTCCACTATACACCGGTGGCTCAATAACCATTCATGAGCATTTTGATAGGATGGTAATAAGTCAACATGAATTTTATTGTTTTTTAATTTAGTGCTTTATATATGTCCTTATTAATAAAAATTGTCTTTTTTTGCTTTTATATATGTAGTCGAAAGAGCAGCAGAGAAAACCTACTGCAATTGAGATTGTGCATAAGACCAAGAAGACTAAGCGTGGGGAGTGGGTTAGCCCGAAGGTTCGGGACCTTGTTGTAAGTACTCTTAACTCACCAATTCATTTTCAATATATTAATTACTTTCATTCTTCTTAATATATAATTACAAATGATAATATCTGGCATATTTTGCAGGACGAATTCCATCGCCTCAAAGACGATGCCAGTAATCAGGGGCAGGAGCCGTCTCCCGAGTCTGACAATGCCCTTTACTTAAAGGTGGTTGGCGGGAAAAATAAGAAGGGTCATGTATTTGGCCTCGGTCAGCTTGGGGATCAGTTCGTGGCCATATCAGCGCCATGCGAACATTCTGGCACTGATTCCAACCCAGATGTCAGAGAGGCCATCATGAACATGAATGCTGAACTTGCGGCGAAGGATAACGAGATACATGAGTTGCGGGAGCAGGCATGACAGCAAGACAGTCGCATACGAGAGCAGGATAATCACATGGAGGAGTTGTTTAGGTACTTGGGATTCCGACCCAGCAGTTCCGGATCTGGCGGTGCCCACGTCGAGGCTACTACTGCGGATGTCGCTGCTGCTGATGCCGCCACTGTTACTAATGCTGCTGCTATTGATGACGCTACCGCTGCTGTCACTGCCTCGGATCACTCTGGCATCAGCCCACTCCTTTCACCCCCTCGTCACATAGATTAGTTTTCCCATCTTTGTATGACACATATTGACTATTACATTTGTATTTCTCCTGATCTTTTTATATATTTTGTGTGAATATTTATCGAATTATCTGCTTTAATATGATTGATATTTAATTTTATTTGCTTTAAGTTTATGTTTGCTAATTTTAATTTAATTAAATCTTATTTTAATATTTTGTAGCTTAAAAAAAAAAAAATAAATAAATCAGCGACCGAATTTTTTTGGTCGCTATTTTAAATATTACCGTTGATTTTAGCGACCGAATTAGTGACCGATTTTCATTAGCGACCGAATTACCGACCGATTTTTCGGATGCCATAATTAAATATAACCTTTAGCGGCCGAATTAGCTACCGATTTTCTTAAATTAGCGACCGAATTAGCGACCGATTTTTCGGACGCGATATTAAAATATAACCGTTGGATTACCGACTGATAATTCGGTCGCAAAATTAAAAAATTTGGTCGCTAAAATCGGTCATTTTAAATTGTAAACGACCAATCTAAACGACCAAATGATAACTATTTTGCGACCGAAGATTCGCGACCGAAAAAAATTCGGTCGCTAAGGTTTTGGCAACCGTTTGTAATCGGTCGCTAATTCGGTCGCTGACCTATTTTGCTACCGAAAATCATTAAATAGCGACCGAATAATTCGGTCGCTAAAACCCTTTTTTTTTGTAGTGGTTTACACCGGTTTTCGTTCTGTGAAACACAAATTCAAAACAAAATCTCCACAACTTATCCAAATTGTCGGAAATAACACCGTTGAGTAAAACTCATTTACAGAAAATCCTTTCTATTTAAAATTCAATTATAAAATTGTCAAATCACCAAGAAATTCATTTCCCTCTGAAAATCTTTTCTCGAAACTTGAGTTCTTGAAAAAGAAGTCATTTGAGATTAAATCTCTATTCAAATAAATATTGTTGTTTATAAAAATACTTTCCTTAAATATTTTCAGAATTAGCTGTCATTTAGCAAATCTTAAAAACATTTTAAGTCAAAATTTGACTTTTCTTCTTAAAATAATTTTCTACACATCATAATTAAGTTATTTTAGAAAATTAACTTTTTATAATAACTTTCCATATTATTTTGGAATCTCTTACGTAAAAATTAGCGGCACTAAAAATTCTTCACGGTTATGTCCTCACTATGACTCATAGATCACTATTACACCGTTAAATCATTAAAATAATAGTATTTTCAACTATTTCTTATTTTCATCAATTCAAATATTTAAATAATATTATATTCCAATATTTCTCAATTAAATATTTGATATTCCTCATGAAGCTTTTTAAAGTTATCTTGTTAATTAATTGAGCACTGACCACTGTCAGGCTTCTCAATCAACAATCAACATCAACATTATAGAAAATAATACAACTTATGTCATGCATTAAAATACTATAAAACATAACTGCAGATAATCAATTAAAAGCAGATAGTGAAACATAGATAATAAAACAGCTCAAAATAAACTTAAACAACCACAAACAAAGTTAGATAAAATTTACAGACCACATATTAATAGCATATAGCTATCGGAAAATCCCTTAGGTAATCCCCCTTACCTCTTGGAGAATTTTTTTCAGATTTTTCTTTTCTCGAACGAAGTTTCCGTCTAACTTCCGATTCCACAACTCAACGTACAACAAATCACAAACCACTTATCCTTCAACAAACCACAACAAAATAATCAACATCAAACAACTAAAAATCACCTAGTCTCAATATGTAGGTTTTGGCCATGACTAGCAAAATTTGCTAGGGATTTCAAAATTTCACATTCTCTTAGATTCATGATCCTAGAGTAGTATAGAGTTTAGGAAATTGTCATAAGTTGAAAATTGAATTAAAACAACTCAACCTCTCAAGAACATATATTCGGCCATCAATGGAAAAAATTGAACAAAATTCCTCCACCTACAGAAGTTAGGGTTTCGGCCATGTGAAGAAGAATAGGAAAGAAAATTTTGTTTGATTTGTGCTCTTGTATTATAAACATAGAGATGATGACAAGTTCATAGAAATTAGTTTCATGATCATAGTATTTTTCTATGATTTTCTAGAGACTTTTAAACATGCATGAAAACCCTGGAATGAACATGATGATCATGGCCTTGAATCAAGAAAATGAATGAAGAACATAGAGTTTATTGATTGAGATGAGCAAGGTATACCTCTTAGAAATTGAAAATGACAAGGAATCAAGTAGTTTCTTCAAACTTTGCTTATGGAAACTTAGAGAAAATGAGAGAAACTTGTTGAAGAAGATGAAGAAGTTGATGAAATGAATGAAAAATGGCCAAAGGGTGTGGGTTAGGGCCGTGTAAATGGAGGGCTTGAAGGGCCAAAATTTGTTCATTAAGGACAAAAGAGTAAAAGTACTTAGGGACCAAATTGGTATTTAATAAAAGGCTAAGGACATAAAGGTCAAACAACCTCCAGTCATGATGACAATGGTGAGTCACCTACATGACTCACCTAGATGAGTCATCTTAAATGACTTGATATTTATCCGTTAGCGGGTCCCGGCAATCCCGTATTCAGCTCTGTCGTTCGCCCGATTTAATATTTCACCTGAATATTATATATTATTTCACTTATAAGTGAAAAAT
The DNA here is from genome assembly GCA_035048595.1 of Echinosophora koreensis. Taxonomy (NCBI): domain Eukaryota; kingdom Viridiplantae; phylum Streptophyta; class Magnoliopsida; order Fabales; family Fabaceae; genus Echinosophora; species Echinosophora koreensis. Next base: position 1,475,687 of record JAPCYP010000048.1, on the reverse strand, counting down.
TTCAAAATAATCAAAGTCATTAGAAATTCGATATAAAACCTAACCATTTCGTTCACGAGTCAAAATTAGGTTTTTTGATCAGTAAAATTCTGCTGTCAGTCAAGTCACAGATCGGGTTTCGTCTGAATTTTCAACCTAAAATTTAACTGACTCTCTACAATAAAGTAGAGTATGGATATGATCTTGGTTTATCCAAAATCATTTTCTAAGTCTCTGATAAAAATATAAACATATTTATATAATTTACCGATATTAGAAAGCAGTGAAAATCAGGGTGTTACATCCATATAATCCTCTAAGAGGATTTTGTGTAATTATTGTGTTGTACATGTGATGTGCTTGTGATTTGTGGGTTATATTCTTACATGATATATGTTTGTTTGAAGGCAATGCATGATTTGAGTTACTTGAACTTTGGTAGGAAAGTAAGATTAATATGCTAAAGTTTCATGCCATGATTTAGTGTATTGCTATATGAATATGTATATGTGATTCTGAGTTGATTAGTAAAGTCAAAATATCATTTTCTTATGTATTGGTTTCAGCCAAGGATGATACAATTGTGATGAACAACTTGATCATGGCAAACTATGAAATTTTAAGTTTGTTAAAAGGTTTAAAGAGTAATAAAAACCATGAATAAAAAGAAAGTTTGCAAAACTGTTTTCAAGGTTTTGAATTATGACTTTTGTGGTTCCAATGACCCAAAATGGTTTTTAATCTAAGTCTAAGTTCTAAGAGAACAAAAATTAGGTTTTAGCTAACCTAAAAATTGAACTTTTAAAGAATCGGACATTTAAAAATGATCTAAGGCATGGATTTTGACCAAGACTGTTTTTAGACTGTTAGATATTGTTTTAGGACCTAAATAAGTGTCCTAAGACTCCAAAATGAGTTTTGGATCATTAGGGTTAAAAATCATTATTACGTGATTTTCGAACTTAGCGAAGTTCGGTCGAGTTTTAGGGTTTTTGTATAAACCATAGTGTAACACTTGGAATTTGTGTTTTAATACCTTAACATGGGTATTGGAACCTAGTAAATTGAAAGATTTTATAAAGAGATTTAGACATTTGAAAATACGTAGTTTAGGCCGAAATCCAATAAAACAACGGTAAAACGGTATTTTAAGTATTTTTTTGTGGTTTTGAAAGACTATTTTGCGAAAGTTGGTATCTATGTACCTTTTTTGGGGTTTTTATTCAAAATGATTTGGTTTTAGCTAAAGTTTTTGGTTTTAAGTCAAAAAGGATCTTAGTCTTCATGTAACACCCCCTTGGGCATTACCTCGTGAACATGTGCGGAAATAAACTTAAAATAAAACGGCTGGTTGCTTTCGGAAAATTATTCTTATGATTTTTTATAAGTCAGGAAATGGGGTTAAAAATTTTCTTTACGGGATACTTTGAAAATGTGACACACACATTACAACAGTAAAACTATTTTACACTATCACATTTACTCAATGGATAAGCAAATTGCTGGTCAAAATTTTACAACATCTGTAAATAAATTTCATGGTCATAACAGCAATCCAAGAAAGACTCTCAGAGTCATAATACAGAAAATTATGACCTTCTCCAAATTAAAATTGACTCGATGGACTAAGTTGGTCGTACTATGAGACTCTTACTGGAAAAGACCCCCTTGGTTATTCCAGTTACTCAACCCCTTTCAAAAGTCGGAAACAATCCCTTCGAGTGGGGCAAAGATCCCCTCAATATCATCTGCAGTCATGTACCAAAGTACGACACAAGACTACACATGTATATTGCAAGGGTGAGATACCAATATATGAGTTTTATCATGATAACCACGTATGCGACACACAAACAGCATATACATATATTCACCACACATGAAAATAATCAAGATAATAAACATAATGGTTTATCAATAGGATTCATACCCGACAATATTCGCAATTTATAAAGATTGCATAACACCTCAACGTCAACCATCAACTTTTGATATTTATCCTCTTTACTTTTCTTTTTTGTTAATTCTGTCTTTGTCGAGGCTTAAAGCTCATGACTATTTTTATTTAGGCATCAAACCCATTCATTCTCAACATATATAGGACACACAGTCCAATAATTCGATCACGAAAAACACTAGGTTGATTTCATCGGGACTTTAACCCACGACACACACAATACCACCATCAAGTATGCCAACTGGGACTCTAACCCGCGACATACCAAACACAACGTCATCAATATGCCAACTGGGACTCTAACTCGTGACACATTGGAATCACAGCCATCAATATGCCAACTGGGACTCTAACCCGTGACACATTGGAATCACCATCATCAATATGCCAACTGGGACTCCAACCCGTGACACATTTGAATTGTCACAATCAAGTATGCCAACTAGGACTCTAGCCCGTGACATACCGAATACAGCGTCATCAATATGCCAACAAGGACTCTAACCCGTGACATAATGGAATCACCACCAATCAAATATGCCATCTGGGACTCTAACCCGTGACATATCGAATACAACGTCATCAATATGCCAACTGGGACTCTAACCCGTGACATATTGAATATGAAATCAATTGTATCAACCGGGACTTTAACCCGACTTTAACCCGTGACACATAGGACACAAAGTCCATGACGTCTTTTATAGGACATCAAGTCCAAAACATCATTTCAGGACATAAAGTCCACAACAACTTTTATAGGACATAAAGTCCAAAACAACTTTTATAGGACATAAAATCCAAAACAACTAACACGGATCAATGATCTACGTGATTTTTTTTTCACAAAACACTAGAGTCCCGACTTCTCGGCTACTAGGTTCACTTTTCCTCTTTAACATCGTTTTCGTTCTGTGAAACACAAATACAAAACCAAAACCTCCGCAACTTATCCATGTTTTTCGGAAATATTTTCGCTGAGTAAAAATGCTTTTGTAGAAAATCTTTTCTGTTTGAAATTCATTTATAAAACGTCAAATCGTAGAGAAATTCATTTTTCTCAAATTCTTTTCTTCTTAAACTCTTTCTCCTAGAAAACATCAATTTCTTGAAAAATCATTCATGGTCCATCTTTGTCCAATGAAATAAAACTGTTTTTCATAGTTTCGCCATAACATTCTTTTCTGAAATAATCTTCATTTGGAAATAAAATCATTTATAAGCCAAACGACTTTTCCTCTTATAAAAAGTGTTTCACTGTAGATAGTAAATTATTTTTTAAGCTTGACTTTCTGAAATAAATTTTTATTTTATTTTCGAATTTATTTTGGGAAAATTAACGTGACTGAAAAATTTTCATGGTTTTCGCCTTCACTATTGCTCATAGACCACTCTTTCACTGAAATATCATCAAATATTATTATTTTCAATATTTTCTTCCACTTTCATAAATCAAATACTTAAGTTTCTGCTCAAGATTTTAAAGCTTTATCCTTAATTATCACTTAAGTTCTTCCTCAAGCTTTTAAAGTTTTATCCTTACTTATCATTGAGCACTGACCACCGTCAGGCTTTTCATCAATCAATCAACCAAACAGATAATCCATATATCACAGATACTCATACATCACATATATAATCAAGCTTTCACATAAAACATTAAAAACCACATAACAATCATATAACAATTTAATTTAATGCAACACATCACAACAAATAAAATCACATACGACACACAGAGAGCATATAGCTATCAAAACTCCTCAGGCAATCTCCCCTTACTCTTGTAGACAAGAAAAGGATCCTCTTCTTAATGCTCCAACAATTTGTTTCCTTCTCAATGACGACTCGGGTCTCTTTGACGTTTCACAATCCACGCAGGAAATTCCAAGACAGCTCGAAAAATATACACTCTTCTCTTCCAACCATGATAGTCACATCCATATAGATGAAAATTGGCCATCAACATAACCAATAGTAAGCACAATAAAAAATAAGAAACTTATCATCACAAAACACAAGTTTGTACAACTTAAATAATTAATTTGACATTAGGTTTCAAATTGGGAAATTAAGGTTTTAAACAAAATTGGGGAAAATCTGATTTGATTGGAGGATCATGAAATAAAACTTAGAAATCATCAATTAAAAGTCTCAATTGCACTAAAATAGAAACAATTTCATAGTTGAAGTAAGATGAAAAGTTTGGATTTGAGTGAAATTGGGGGAAATGAGATTTGACCATAGAACCATGAAATTAGTTTAGGAAAACATCAATTGACAGTTCCAATTGCATAAAAACATAGTTAATTTCACAGAACTTAGCAAGGGTTAGATTTAGTCACCTATTGAAAGGGAAGAAGAACACAGCCGTTGTGGTGGTTCGAACGGTTGGAGGTGGTCGGAACGGCGGCAACGCGACGGAGGGACAGCGGAGTTTGCTCTCTATACCAACCAAGACCGAAAATGGAAGCAAAGATAAAAGGAGGTGAGTTTTAAGGGAGGAGAATGTTCAACTGAACTAACAATGGTGGAAAACCACCATGAATGGCAGCTAAAGCTCTTACCATGACGGTGACGACGCACAGCGGTGGAGCAAAAAGAATCAGACACGTAGGATAGCAAGCTTGAAAGGTTGGTCATGTTCTCCTCTTCAGACTGCGGGCGGCAGTGCTATAGGGAGGCTGACGGCATGGTTGAGTTAGGAAAAAGGAAGAGATGAGAGTTTGAAAGTTATGAGAGAAGGGAACGTGTTTTTCTGAAGGAAGAAGAAAGACAAGAATAAAAGAGAGAGAAGAAGAGAAGAAACGTGAAAAAGAAGGGTGGGTGTCATAGGATAATCACAGCCAGGGAGTTTTATTTTAATTTTTTTTTCTTTTAGTTAGTGTTCAATCTAAAGACCAAAAGAAAGAAGAACCAGAACCAGGTAAGAAGGAGATGCGGGAGCAACTTCACAAGAATGACAACAAAGAAGGAGAAGCCGTTGCTGCTACGGCGGTGCAAGGTGTACCGGTGACAGAGGTCGAGACGGCGGTGCCGGAGCTGGAGACAAATATCAAGATTGTTAGAGCAAGTGAGAAGGGCGAAGATGAAGTGCAACCCAAGTCCAGCCCCACCACCGTGAAGGGGGAAACGATCAGGCTGCCGCAGCTACTGGAACCACCGTCGCCAGAACATACCAATCAAACCAATTCCTCATTTACTTTTTCAAAAGCATTGCACATGTTTTTCTAATGATGGAGGTTGAGGTTGAGAGCTCTCAGGCTTTTGTTTTCTCATCGACAGCAAATGACAAACCACCCGATGGTGGAGGAGGGGTGGCAACTCCTGTTAAACAGTAAAAGGTCTCTTTTAGAGATATGGTTATGGGGGGAAATGAGGTCTTTGTCCCTAAACAAAAGGTTGATTTGCTTAAGGAGAAACTTGCTAAGATAGAATATCAAGATGGTAACCCCCTTAAGCCTATGGTGCACATTGAGAACAGGGTTTTTGATGGCTTATTTGCTCCATGGAAGGATGCCTTGGTGGTGAAACTTCTTGGCAAGAGTATTGGTTATCGAACACTAAAGGAGAGACTTCATAAGCCATGGAAGTTAGTTGCTGGTTTTGAAATCATGGACATTGGTCATGGCTTTTTTATGGTCAATTTTGAGGAGGAAGTGGATCGGAAAAAGGTCATGGAAGAAGGGCCATGGATGATCTTCGATCGTTACATAACGGTGCAATGTTGGACACCAGAATTTGCTTCTCCTTCAGCAAAGATTGATAAGACTATGGTTTGGATACGATTTCCGGGTTGAATCTCTTCTTTTATGAAGAGAGCATTCTGAACTCTTGCAGCTGCAATTGGGACACCTATAAGGGTTGACAGTAACACCCTTGATGTACGTCGAGGACGTTTTGCTCGAGTTTGTGTGCAGATTGATTTGAATAAGCCCGTTATTAGCAAGGTATGGTTCAAGGGTTACTGGTATCATGTGGAGTATGAGGGTCTCCACCGCATTTGCTCTTCTTGTGGTTGTTATGGCCACTTCACTCGTGAATGTAAGGAGAATGCTAAGGTGGCAACCCCGGACAAGGTGGCAGCTCAGCCAGGGAAGGAGGCAGCAGCAAAGCCAGTTTCAAATGATACGCAAATCAAGGAACCTATCCCTAACTTTGTGGTAACTGTTAAGGAAACTGTTGATAAGGGAGATTAATTGCACGATGATTGGCTTGTAGTTAAGAAAAATTATCGCAAGTCAGTTAATGGAAAATCTTCTGTTAATGGCAAGAATTTGAATGAGAAGAAAGGATTGAGCAGTAAAGAGGGGAAGCAACAATCTCATAATTCACGGGGGACGTTAAATGGCCATGCACCCCATGCAAACTTTCCGCATTAGAATAACGTGAAGCGGGACTAGGTTGATGTGCCAGGATCTTCTAAGTCTACTCCTACTGCCCGTGCAAAACACAATAGACAAAGGTATGAACCTGAGCCCAAGTCTAAGCCCATAGTGCCAGCCTTTTCCAATCAGCCTAAAGGCCCAGACAAAGGGAAAGGAAAAGTGGGAGAAGTAAAAAATTATGATGTGGGATTTGGGGCACAGTCTGCTTTCAACATAAAAGCAGTAACTCCAAATAGATTCTCAATTCTTCATGTTGATGAAAATGAGAACAATCATAGTCAGAACCAGGATCATAAACAAGTGCCTGCCACTAACAAGCAGGTGAACATGGAGGTTGTTCCAGAAACTCAACTTGAGGCCATGGCAGCTTAATCTTTTGGTTCCAAGGAGCCCTCTTTTGCTTATGGTTTTTATGGATTCTTACAACAAATTTTCAATTATTTCTTGGAATATTTGGGGTGCTTGTAGCCGTAATGCTAAGTGCCATGTTCAAGATCTTTTTAAGACTCATCAGCCTTCTATTTCTTGTGTCTATGAAACACATGTCCTGTTTTCTAGAGTTGAGAAGTTTTGGTTGTCAGTTGGTTTCAAGCCAAAGTTTATCCAAGAAGCTCAGGGCCATTCGGGTGGAATATGGATTCTATCAAGCTTGGAAGATACTGACATATCACTAATTGATTGTATGAATCAAGCCATTACCTTCCAATTCAAAAGAAGGAATGATACTTGTTTTTGTACTTCTATTTATGCCTCTCCCTTGTTTGCCAATCGGTGTAGACCTTGGGACTATCTTACTAATATGAGAAGCATGTTTATTGGTCCTTGGCTTCTCTGTGGTGATTTTAATGAAGTGTTATTTTCCTTTGAAGTCTTGGGGGGTCTTTTCAACTTATCTCGAGCCTATTTACTTGCTCAGTTTATGACTGATTGTAACCTCCTTGATTTGCATACAATTGGAGGTCTCTACTATATCCAATATAGTGGTCATGTAAGGAAAAAACTACATAGCGTAGTTGCAGATGTTGATTGGCAACTAGCCTTCCCTCATGCTTTGGTTGAAGTGTTACCTTTACATGATTCAGATCACAATCCCTTACTTTTGAGCTGCAACAAGCATAGAAGTTCTAGGATTAATTTGTTCCATTTTCAGGCTGCTTGGAAGGCTCATCCAGATTATGAACCTCTTGTCAACAAAACTTGGTTTCAACCTGCAGGTAATGTAGTCATGAAATTAGAGAAAGTCAAAGAAGAATCTCTTACCTTCAATAAGGAAATCTTTGGCAACATTTTCAAGAGGAAAATAAGGCTTGAAGCAGGAATAAAATGTGTGCATAGGAACCTTGATTTATTTCCTAATTTTGATCTCATCAACTACAGAAGCAACTGCAAAAAGAGTACTCTGTTGTCCTTGAGGAAGAAGAGTTGTTATGGTTTCAAAAGTCAAGAGAAAATTGGGTGAAATTTCGGAACAAAAACAATAAATTCTATCATGCTCAAACTGTGATTCGCAGAAGAAGGAATAAGATAACTGGCCTGAAGATTGACCATATTTGGTGTACTGATGAGTTTGTTCTTAAAGGGAGGCTTTCAATTACTTCAAGAAGCTTTTCCAGTGTGTTGATCCTTGTGTTCCTAATAGTCTAAAACTCAACTACATTCCTCAAATCAATAATGAACTCCATGATTTGCTTTTGCAACCTGTTACTATGAACGAAGTTAGAGATGCTCTATTCTCCATTGCCCCCTACAAAGCTACAGGCCCTGATGGTTTTCAACTAATCTTCTTTAGACAATACAGGCACATTGTTTCTAAGGATGTTTGGACTCTTATATCCAATGCTTTCTCATCAGGTCGGATTGATCATCATATTGCAGAAACTCTTATTGTTCCTATTCCTAAGATTGATGAGCCAAAAAGTCTTAAGGATTTTAGACCAATTAGTTTATGTAATGTCTTGCTCAAACTGGTTTCTAAGATCCTGGTTCGAAGAGTTAGACCTCATTTGGATAAACTGACTGGCTTGCTGCAAAGCAGTTTCATTCCTAATGGAGATACAGCCGATAACGCTCTTGTTGCTCAAGAACTAGTCCATTATATGCACAAGAAGAAAGGTAAGATAGGTTTCCTAATGTTCACAATAGACTTTCAGAAAGCCTATGATCGAGTGGATTGGGACTTCCTTAGACTTACCCTTTTGGAATTTGGTTTCCCTCAGCACACTGTCAACTTAATCATGAGCTGTATCACCTCTTCTTCCTTGGCTTTAAAATGGAATAATGAGATGATGGACAGTTTTATTCCCACTCGTGGTCTTAGACAGGGTGATCCAATGTCTCCCTACCTTTTCTTGTTATGTATGGAGAAATTGGCCATCCTCATTCAAGAGAAAATTGATTCCAATCAGTGGAAGTCTATCAAAATTTCTAGAGATGGACCTGCCATATCCCACCTCTTTTTTGCAGATGATTGTCTGCTATTTACTAGAGCCAATTCATCTCAAGTTAGGCTGGTCAAAGATGTGCTTCAAGCTTTCTGTTTGGCTTCAGGAATGAAAGTCAATATTCAGAAGTCCAAGTTCTACCCTTCCAAAAATCTTTCTCGGGCTAAAGTGAATAAGTTTGAAAGCATGATTGATTTTAGGCACACCTATAATATTGGGAGATATCTTGGTTTCCCCTTGCTTTCAGGAAGAGTCACTAAAGCTGATTTTTCCGTCATCCTAGATAGAATTAACAGCAGGCTTGCTGGTTGGAAGGGCAGGTTGTTAAGTAGAGCTGGCAGAGTCACCTTGGCAAAGTCAGTTCTTAGTTCTACGCCCATTTATACCATGCATAATCTCTGGTTGCCTGAGGGAATATGTGACAAAATTGATTCTCATATTAGGCAATTCATTTGGGGAAGGAAGACTGGACATTGGGTTAATTGGAGCAACATTACTCAATCTACAGCTAAGGAGGTCTTGGAATAAGACAAGCTAGACCTGTGAATGTTGCTATGTTAGGTAAGCATGTTTGGGAGCTCACACATGACACTGACAAGTTATGGGTCAGATTGGTCACAGCCAAATATCTCACTGATTCTAATTTTTTGGAAGAGAATGAATACAAAGGAGCTTCATACACTTGGAAATCTATTACTAAAGCTGAAACTACCTTAAAGCCAGGTTTTATTACTAGAGTTGGGAGGGGAGACATCTCTATTTGGTATGAGAAATGGCTTCACAAGGGCAGGCTATGTGACAGAATTCCCTTTGTCAATATCCATTATATTAACATGAAGATCAATGATGTCTGTCAGTATGGGAGATGCAATTTTGATCTTCTTGCAACTCAGCTTCCTACTGATATCAAATTAGAAATGCAAAGTGTAACATCCATGTTTTAAGGCATTATTTATATGTTGGATAACTATGTTTAAGACTTTGATTAAAGGTCTAATATGCATGTTTAGTGTTGGGAACCTTAGATGGAAAGTATGAGATTAACCGGCGTTGAATTGAATGAGAACGTGTTCTCGAATTTCCGTTATACCGTTTAGAACATTTAAGAATGCACAATAGGAAATTTATTTTTGTGGAACAGATTAGGTATTTTTGAAGGCTTAGTCTTATTCCTTAGGTATAGAAGAGTCTATGTTTCAAATTTCAGGTCAATCGGACTTCAAACGAGCTCAGAACGCGAGAAAACGTCGGAACTGGAAGTGCTGGACAGAAACCAGCGCTAAGCGCAGGCTTTCGGGTGCTGAGCCTATAAGACACCCCGATGTCCCATTAAAGAAAACCTAATTGTACTGATAAACTAAAGAGTACTCCATCAGTAGGGTCCCAAAAGATACATACTGATGCAAAATAATATAAGCAACGGAAACTAAAATGTCACAAAAGACGCACTGGCCATATACTCTAAAACTCAACGGCTAGAGGTCACTGCTCATCCTCCAGCATCTGGCTCATAAGGAGTCCCATCAAGCTCTTCTATGGCTGGCTCATCCGCAGGGTCTTCTCAAAACGAGCACATAAAAGAAACATACATGTAAAAGAAATAGGGGATAAGAAACTATCTATCATCATATATGGAAAATGGTACGTAACATATAAACAATAAAGGCACATAAACATGCATCACAGATATACAATCATCCTCGAGATATATTATCATCCTCTACCCTTTGCACTCATGCAACTTATGCTGACGTGGCCACCACCAATCCTGTCACACATCCCTTGCCGCTGAGAGATGTTAGTCAGTTGTCCAAGCGACGCATCCCCAAACACCGGTGCACACTCTCATCCGCAGTGAGAATGCTCATGCAAAGCAATGACACTATAGCTGCACATCTCGCTCCGATGCACACACTGGTTCTCTCTCGAGGGTGCTCATGCATAGCAATGACACTATAGCTGCACAGCCTAAATCTAAGTTGGGACGGTCCCGCGAGGACTTCTGACCTCGTGTGTTCCAAACACACGGATGTGATCAACAACATGCATCTATATGGGTTTCACCGACGTATATCGAATCATACCCTAGTGCCTTAACCTCTCATCACTATCGCATAGCATATCTCAAATAATATCACCTCATCAATCTCATCATAATAAAACATTAATTAATCAGGTTAGGCACATCTAAAATCATATATCATACACTCCCCAACATGCGTCACTTAAAATATCAAATATCACTGCCTAGAAAACAACTAAGCATGTTATGGCACATATAACATATTATCAGCCAGTACATGTTATCAACCATAATTATAAAAATAATAAAATAATAATTAAACATAATCACAATTAACATAGCAATCCAACACCACACAACAAGCAGCTCTAAACAGTAAAATCAAACAACCTCAGATATCATAAAAATTAACCTAACTGCGATAAATCTACAATCTCAGTATCATCATTGGTACCACTAAGTGATCCACATGTGATATTGATATTGTCAATTACTCGCTCACTAGTAGGGTTTAGGTCGCCCTACACCAATATTGAATAAAATGTTACTTAGCCATTTCCGACGTTAGATGGCTTCTTTCCCCCACCTGAGATGTTGTAGGCTAGCTTTAGAGTAACGAAACGGACCCACTCCAATCTCATCAAATCTGCCTCGTGAGGTTCTCCTACCTCTGGGGCTCCAAAAATTCACCTGAACATATATTCACAAAGTACACGTTACGTGTAGCTCAAATCTGAAGACGGAATTGAAAACAGATAAACGGATTGAGAGATAACTTCAATACTATCACGGACAGCATTTCGGCATAAAAACATAGACTTACCTTAGCCTAACCAAGAAAAGAAAGGTAGGATGATGAAGTAGAAGTTGCGAGGATCACAACGGTATAATCGGTTTTTCAATAGGACGAACGGATTGATCGGAATCAGCTCTGGAATTTTCTCTCTCTCTCTTTTCTCTCCTCTCCCGCTCACTCTAAAAACTGGTTTCTAACTTTTTCTGGCTACTTCCACGAATTTCCAACATTTATCTCTTTTTTTTTTTTCTGGCGCCCAGCGCTCAGCGCCCGGGATCCAGTGCTCAGCGCTGGTGAGGCAAACCGCCTCCCTCGTCCAATCACGACGTGACACGTGGCACTTGGCCAACGCTCAGCTCCAGGAATACAGCGCTCAGCGCCAGTTCCTGTCCAGCACTACTGGTTCGCACGTTTTCTCGCGTTCTGAGCTCGTTCGAAGTCCGATTGACCTGAAATTTGAAACATAGACTCTTCTGTACCTAAGGAATAATACTAAGCCTTCAAAAATACCTAATCTCTTCCACAAAAATAAATTCCCTATTGTGCATTCTTAAACATTCTAAACTGTATAACAGAAATTCTAAAACACTTTCTTATTCAATTCAACGCCGGTTAATCTCATACTTTCCATGCAAGGTCCCCAACACCTAAACATGCATATTAGACCTTTAATCAAAGTCTTAAACATAGTTATCCAACATATAAATAATGCCTCAAAACACAGATGTTACAGCCTGCGCTCAGCGCTGGCCCTTGCCACGTGGCACACCACGGTTGGCACGCTGAGGCGGTGCAGAAGCACCAGCGCTGGTACTGGGGCACTGAGCGCCCAATAAAAAAAGAGAGAGTTAAATGTTAGAATTTCGTGGAACATGTGAGAAAGTGGCAAAAACCTCAGGTTTTAGAGTGAGAGGGAGAAGAGAGAAAGAAGGAGAGAGAAAATTCCAGAGCTGATTCCGATCAATCCGTTCGTCCTATTGAAAAAACCGATTATACAGTTGTGATCCTCGCGACTTCTACTTCACCATCTTACCTTTCTTTTCTTAGTTAGGCTAAGGTAAATCTATGTTTTTATGTCGAAATTCTGTCCGTGATAGTATTGAAGTTATCTCTCAATCCATTTATCGGTTTTCAATTCCGTCTTCAGATTTGAGCTACACGTAATGTGTACTTCGTGAATATGTGTGCAGGTGAATTTTTGGAGCCCCGGAGGTAGGAGAACCTCACGAGGCAGACTTGAGGAGATTGGAGTGGGTCTGTTTCGTTACTCTAAAGCTAGCCTATGACATCTCAGGTGGGGGAAAGAAGCCATCTAACGTCGGAAATGGCTAAGTAACATTTTATTCAATATTGGCGTAGGGCGACCTAAACCTTACTAGTGAGCGAGTAATTGACAATATCAATATCACATTGGGGATCACTTAGTGGTACCAATGATGATATTGAGATTGTAGATTTATCGCAGTTAGGTTATTTTTATGATATCTGCGGTTGTCTGATTTTACTGTTTTGAGTTGCTTGCTGTGTGCTGTTTGGATTGATATGTTAATTGAGATTAATTATGTTTATTTTATTATTTTATTATTATTCTAATATGATTATGGTTGATCACATGTACTGGCTGATAATATGTTATATTTGCCATAACATGCTTAGTTGTTTTCTAGGCAGTGATATTGGATATTTTAAGTGATGCATGTTAGGGAGTGTATGATATATGATTTTAGACGTGCCTAACCTAATTAATTAATATTCTATTATGATGAGATTGATGAGGTGATGTTATTTGAGATATGCTATGAGATAGTGATGAGAGGTTAAGGCACTAGGGTATGATTGGAGATACGTTGATGAAACCCATATAAATGCATGTTGTTCATCACATCCGTGTGTTTGGAACACACGAGGTCAGAAGTCCTCGCGGGACCGTCCCAACTTAGATTTAGGTTGTGCAGTTATAGTGTCATTTCTATGCATGAGCACCGTCGAGAGAGAACCAGGGTGTGCACCGGAGTGAGATGTGCAGCTATAGTGTCATTGCTTTGCATGAGCATTCTCACCGCGGATGAGAGTGTGCACCGGTGTTTGGGGATGCGTCGCTTGGATGACTGACTAACATCTCTCAGCGGGCAAGGGATGTGTGACAGGATTGGTGGTGGCCACGTCAGCATAAGTTGCATGAGTGCGAAGGGTAGAGGATGATAATATATCTCGAGGATGATTGTATATATTTCTTATATATATTTATCTGTGATGCATGTCTATGTGCCTTTATTGTTTATATGTTACGTACCATTCTCCATATATGATGATAGATAGTTTCTTATCCCCTATTTCTTTTATATGTATGTTTCTTTGATATGCTCGTTTTGAGAAGACCTTGCGGATGAGCCAGCTACAGAGGAGCTTGATGGGACTCCTTATGAGCTAGATGCTGGAGGAGGAGCAGTGACCTCTAGCCATTGAGTTTAGAGTCTATGGCCAGTGCGTCTTTTGTGACGTTTTAGTTCTGTTGCTTATATTATTTTGTATCAGTATGTATCTTTTGGGACCCCACTGGAGTACCCTCTTTAGGTTATCAGTACAGTATGTTTGTATTTATATTTATATGTGTGTGATGTGATGTTTAATTTTGTTTTTACTTTTAAGTTTTAAATATATATGATTTTCTATATATATATATGTCCAACGCTAATATTACGTTTAAGTATTAGATAATCTAGGTTTTTCTTTAATGGGACATCAGGGTGTCTCATTTGGTGGTATCAGAGCAGTTGGATTCTGTTCATGCTATGAAGTTAGGATGTACTGGCCATTTTAGTTGAATCCACATCGGATATTGACTATGCTTAGTAGTTGGGTAGTGAGTCCAGACGCAATAGTTAACATTTGTGTGGCATACAGTATTTATATATCAGATTATGTAATATCATATGTCATATAAATGTGAGCTAATTATTTCTTTTACAGGATCATGGCTCGAGGTAGAGGTAGAGGACGATGGGGAAGAGGTGGTGGTAGAAACCCCTGAGAGAGTTGCCAGAAGTGGCAACGGAGAGGCTTCTCACACCGGAGGAGGAACCAGAGGTGGAGGAGAGTCATCTGAGACTCTCCGGACCATTAGAGATCTAGCCACTGCTATGTTGTAGCAGACACAACAGAACGCTCAGATGATGCAGCATGATAGAGAGCAACAGGAGTGTGAGAACCAGAGGAGAGCTGCTGAGGCAGAGGATGCAGGGATGACTGCTTTCCTGAAAGGGAAGCCACCCCAGTTTAGAGGTGACTATGACCCAGAGAGGGCAGAGTGGTGGATCCAGGAGCTGGAGAAGATCTTTGACACCATAAGATGCAGAGATGACAGGAAAGTGACTTATGCTGCTTTCATGTTGACTGGAGGAGCAGAGTCATGGTGGAGAGGCAAGAGAAGGTTGTTGGAGGCCGAGGGGCATGTGGTTAACTGGGAGACTTTTAAAATTTGCTTCCTAGAGAAATACTTCCCGCGTTTGGTTAGACACGAGAAGGAGAAAGAGTTTATGAGTCTTCGACAGGGTAACATGTCTGTCGGGGAATATGCAGCACGGTTTAAGGCTCTGATTCAGTTCTCAAAGTTTTACTAGAGGTTCCCTGATTAGGATTGGATGTGTAGGAGGTTCGAGGATGTCTTGAGGCATGAGTTATAGAGAGCTATAGCACCGCTTGATATTCAGAGTTTCCTAGAGCTGGTTGAGAGATGCAGTGCCATAGAGGGCATAGATCAGAGGCAAGCTGCTGAGCAGAGATCACAGAGGAGTGGAGGCCCTATCAGATCAGGTTTTCAGAGGAGAGCAGGCAGTGGTTCTTAGTTGAGACGGGGACCCTATACTAGACCCGTGCAGAGTGTTCAGTCATCTGCATCAGTACTAGCTGCTACAATACCAGTTAGTGGAGCGGGCCAGCAGCAGAGAGGCCCTGTTTGTTACAGATGCGGAGGTCCGCATTATGTTAGAGATTGCATAGAGAGGCCGAGTTGTTTCCACTGTGGGAAACCAGGCCATATGGCTCTGGATTGCAGACAGAGAGGGATACAACAGTAGGCAACTGCTGGTAGAGGAGCTGCAGGCTATAGAAGTGGAGTTGGGAGAGGAGCCCCAGTAACAGAGACTTCGGTGGCCAGACCTCAGGCCACAGGGAGGGTGTTTACCGTAAGGGGAGCTGAATCCTCTCAATCTGCAGATCTTATCCAGGGTATGTGCTTGATATCTGGTCGACTCTCGTCCGTGTTGTTTGACTCAGGTGCTACACATTCATTTATTTTGCATGAGTGTGTGGATCATTTACATTTGCCTATTTCTCAGTTACCTTATACCCTTACAGTATCTACTCCAACCAATGATTCCTTGACCACCATGTATGTTTGCTTACAATGTCCTATAGTTGTTGAGAAATGGACATTCCTTGTGGATCTTGTCTGTTTATCTATGCAACAGATAGATGTTATCCTCGGCATGGATTGGCTTTCGGCTAAGCATGCAGTGTTAGATTGTTCCAGCAAGACCTTGACATTTCTTGAGCCTTCTAGCATAGTATCTGCTAATGAGGAGTGATGATTCTCGACTGTATGTGATGCTTTTCTTCGTGGAATCTAAGGAGACTCCGAATATAGATTCTATGCCTATCGTGAGAGAATTTCCTGAGGTTTTCCCTCCTGATGTTCCGAGTTTGCCCCCAGAGAGGGAAGTGGAGTTCACCATAGATCTCATACCGGGGACAGGTCCTATATCTATAGCACCTTATCGGATGTCACCCGTAGAGTTCGCCGAGTTAAAGAAACAATTGGATGATATGTTGAAAAAGGAATTTATCAGGCCTAGTGTTTCACCGTGGGGAGCTCCAGTGTTGTTTGTTAAGAAGAAGGATGGAAGTGCTAGATTATGCACAGATTACAGGCAGTTGAATAAAGTGACGATCAAGAATAAGTATCCATTGCCTAGGATAGATGATCTGATGGATCAATTAAAGGGAGCTTCGATATTTTCCAAGATTGATCTGAGGACCGGGTATCACCAGATTAGAGTAAAGAAGGAGGATATACCCAAGACAGCTTTCAAGACGAGGTACGGGCACTATGAATATTTAGTTATGCCTTTTGGTGTGACTAATGCTCCAGCAGTGTTTATGGATTATATGAACAGGATCTTTAGACCGTTCCTTGATAAGTTTGTAGTGGTGTTTATAGATGATATCCTTATTTATTCCCGTACACAGGAAGAGCATGAGGAACATTTAAGAACAGTGTTATAGGTGTTGAAGGATAGACAGTTGTATGTTAAGCTTTCTAAGTGCGAGTTTTGGTTAGAGGAGGTTCAGTTCCTAGGTCATGTGATTAACAAAGAAGGAATAGCAGTAGATCCTGCGAAAGTTGAAGTAGTGCTTAAGTGGGAATGACCCAAGTCAGTTAGTGAAGTGAGGAGTTTCTTGGGATTGGCTGGATATTATCGGAGGTTTATCGAGGGTTTTTCGAAAATTGCATTGCCTATGATGCAGTTAACGAGAAAAGGTACAGCGTTTGTTTGGACGGAGGAATATGAGGAGAGTTTTCAGAAGTTGAAGGAAAAGTTAACCATATCACCTCTTCTGACTTTGCCAGATCCTTTAGGATAGTTTGATGTATATTGTGGTGCGTCATACCAAGGATTGGGTTGTGTCTTGATGCAAGAAGGAAGAGTTGTGGCTTATGCTTCCCGACAGTTGAGAGTTCATGAGAGGAATTATCCGACCCATGATCTGGAGTTGGTAGCTATAGTGTTCGCATTAAAGATATGGCGACACTATCTTTATGGAGCTAGGTTTAATGTGTAGTGACCATAAGAGTTTAAAGTATCTGTTTGATCAGAAGGAGCTAAATATGAGACAACGTAGAAGGATGGAGTTTATTAAGGATTATGAGTTTGATCTTCAATACCATCCTGGCAAGGCGAATGTTGTAGCGGATGCTCTGAGTAGGAAATCTTTACATGTGTCGGCGAAGATGGTAAAGGAAATGGAGTTGATTGAACAGTTTAGAGATATGAATCTAGGGATGGAGTTGTGTGAGGACAGAATATGCTTAGGTATGATCACTATTAATAGCGAGTTTCTGAGGGATCTTAAGGATAAACAGGTTCAGGATCAATACCTGCAAGAGGTGAGTAGAGGCATAGATGAGGGTAAGATTTCAGAGTTTAGTAGAGGGCCAGATGGCGTGTGGAGGTTTAGGGATAGGATATGTGTGCCAGAGGACTTAGAGTTTAGGAAAATGATTTTGGAAGAGGCACATAAGGGTAAGTTCAGTTTTCACCCCGGAGCCACCAAGATGTATCAGGATTTAAAGAAAATGTTCTGGTGGCCGAGAATAAAGAAGGAAGTGGCAGAATATGTTTTATCTTGTTTGGTTTGTCATAAAGCTAATATAGAACATCAAAAGCCTGCTGGTTTGCTTCAGTCCTTAGATATCCCAGAATGGAAGTGGGATAGTATAGCTATGGATTTTGTGGTTGGATTACCACGAACTCCTAAGAGGCATGATGCGATTTGGGTTATCATCGATAGGTTGACGAAATGTGCTCACTTCTTACCTATTGGTGAGAGTTATAGTTTAGAGAAGTTGACCTAGATCTACATCAAGGAAGTTGTTAGGCTACATGGTGTACCATCGAGCATTGTTTCTGACCGAGATCCTAGATTCACATCTAGATTTTGGAGACAGTTGCACAATGCTTTGGGGACGAAGTTGAGGATGAGTTCTGCTTATCATCCTCAGACGGATGGACAGCCTGAGAGGACAATTCAGTCATTAGAGGATCTTTTGAGAGCGTGTGTTTTAGAGGACATTGGTAGTTGGGATGAGTTTTTGCCATTGATTGAGTTTACCTATAATAACAGTTTTCATAGCAGTATTGGGATGGCACCGTATGAGGCTTTGTATGGCAGGAAATGTAGGACTCCGTTGTGTTGGTATGAGACTGGTGAAAGCCAGATATTGGGCCCTGATGTGGTATAGCAGACGACGGAACAGGTTAGAAAGATCAGGGAAAAGATGAAGGAAGCACAGGATAGGCAAAGGAGCTACAGTAACAAGAGGAGGAGACCCTTAGAATTCCAGGAAGGTGATCACGTGTTTTTGAGAGTCACCCCGAAGACTAGAATTGGCAGAGCTATCAAGTCTAGAAAGCTTACTCCTAGATTCATTGGACCTTTCCAGATTCTTCGACGGATTGGTCCAGTAGCCTACCATATTGCCTTACCGCCTAACCTTTATAACCTTCATGATGTCTTTCACGTATCCCAGTTGAGAAAATATTATCCTGATCCTTCTCATGTACTTGAGCCTGAGTCAATACAACTCCGAGAGAATCTAGAGTATGAGGCTTTACCAATTAGGATCGCAGATAGAATGATTAAGGAACTTCGCGGTAGACAGATTCCTTTGGTCAAGCTCATTTGGGATGAGACTACAGGAGATGCCACTTAGGAGCGTGAGGCAGATATGTAGCAGCAGTATCCACATCTTTTGAGGTACGTAAATTCCGGGGACAGAATTTCTTTTAAGGGGGGTAGTAATGTAACATCTGTGTTTTAAGGGATTATTTATATGTTGGATAACTATGTTTAAGACTTTGATTAAAGGTCTAATATGCATGTTTAGTGTTGAGAACCTTGGATGGAAAGTATGAGATTAACCGGCGTTGAATTGAATGAGAATGTGTTCTCGAATTTCCGTTATACCGTTTAGAACGTTTAAGAATGCACAATAGGAAATTTATTTTTGTGGAAGAGATTAGGTATTTTTGAAGGCTTAGTCTTATTCCTTAGGTATAGAAGAGTCTATGTTTCAAGTTTCAGGTCAATCGGACTTCAAATGAGCTCAGAACGCGAGAAAACGTCGGAACTGGAAGTGCTGAACAGAAACCAGCGCTGAGCGCAGGCTGTCGGGAGCTGAGCGCTGGCCTTTGCCACGTGGCACACCACGGTTGGCACGCTGAGGCAGTGCAGAAGCACCAGCGCTGGTGCTGGGGCGCTGAGCGCCCAGTAAAAAAAAAAGAGAGTTAAATGTTAGAATTTCGTGGAACATGTGAGAAAGTGGCAAAAACCTCAGGTTTTAGAGTGAGAGGGAGAAGAGAGAAAGAAAGAGAGAGAAAATTCCAGAGCTGATTTCGATCAATCCGTTCGTCCTATTGAAAAACCGATTATACAGTTGTGATCCTCGCGACTTCTACTTCACCATCTTACCTTTCTTTTCTTGGTTAGGCTAAGGTAAGTCTATGTTTTTATGCCGAAATTCTGTCCGTGATAGTATTGAAGTTATCTCTCAATCCATTTATCGGTTTTCAATTCCGTCTTCATATTTGAGCTACACGTAACGTGTACTTCGTGAATATGTGTGCAGGTGAATTTTTGGAGCCCCGGAGGTAGGAGAACCTCACGAGGCAGACTTGAGGAGATTGGAGTGGGTCCATTTCGTTACTCTAAAGCTAGCCTACGACATCTCAGGTGGGGGAAAGAAGCCATCTAACGTCGGAAATGGCTAAGTAACATTTTATTCAATATTGGAGTAGGGTGACCTAAACCCTACTAGTGAGCGAGTAATTGACAATATCAATATCACATTGGGGATCACTTGGTGGTACCAATGATGATATTGAGATTGTAGATTTATCGCAGTTAGGTTATTTTTATGATATCTGCGGTTGTCTGATTTTACTGTTTTGAGCTGCTTGCTGTGTGCTGTTTGGATTGATATGTTAATTGAGATTAATTACGTTTATTTTATTATTTTATTATTATTCTAATATGATTATGGTTGATCACATGTACTGGCTGATAATATGTTATATTTGCCATAACATGCTTAGTTGTTTTCTAGGCAGTGATATTGGATATTTTAAGTGATGCATGTTGGGGAGTGTATGATATATGATTTTAGACGTCCTTAACCTAATTAATTAATATTCTATTATGATGAGATTGATGAGGTGATGTTATTTGAGATATGCTATGAGATAGTGATGAGAGGTTAAGGCACTAGGGTATGATTGGAGATACGTTGATGAAACCCATATAAATACATGTTGTTGATCACATCCGTGTGTTTGGAACACACGAGGTCAGAAGTCCTCGCGGGACCGTCCCAACTTAGATTTAGTCTGTGCAGCTATAGTGTCATTGCTATGCATGAGCACCCTCGAGAGAGAACCAGGGTGTGCACCGGAGCGAAATGTGCAGCTATAGTGTCATTGCTTTGCATGAGCATTCTCACCGCGGATGAGAGTGTGCACCGGTGTTTGGGGATGCGTCGCTTGGATGACTGACTAACATCTCTCAGCGGGCAAGGGATGTGTGACAGGATTGGTGGTGGCCACGTCAGCATAAGTTGCATGAGTGCGAAGGGTAGAGGATGATAATATATCTCAAGGATGATTGTATATATTTCTTATATATATTTATCTGTGATGCATGTCTATGTGCCTTTATTGTTTATATGTTACGTACCATTCTCCATATATGATGATAGATAGTTTCTTGTCCCTTATTTCTTTTATATGTATGTTTCTTTGATATGCTCGTTTTGAGAAGACCTTGCGGATGAGCCAGCTACAGGGGAGCTTGATGGGACTCCTTATGAGCCAGATGCTGGAGGACGAGCAGTGACCTCTAGCCATTGAGTTTAGAGTCTATGGCCAGTGCGCCTTTTGTGACGTTTTAGTTCCGTTGCTTATATTATTTTGTATCAGTATGTATCTTTTGGGACCCTACTGGAGTACCCTCTTTAGGTTATCAGTACAGTATGTTTGTATTTATATTTATAGTGTGTGATGTGATGTTTAATTTTGTTTTTACTTTTAAGTTTTAAATATATATTATTTTCTATATATATATATATGTCCAACGCTAATATTACGTTTAAGTATTAGATAATCTAGGTTTTTCTTTAATGGGACATCAGGGTGTCTCACAAAGTGTGTTCATCAACTCAGTTTCTGAGGACTTGACTATTTGGAAACCTGCTAGCTCGGGCATTTATTCAACTAGGAGTGCTTACTTCTGGCTTATGCATAATTCGACCAATCCCATTATAGACAGTGTGAGTTGGACTTGGCTTTGGAAAATGAAGCTCCCTGAGAATATTGAACACTTTGCTTGGCTCAGTTTACATGGTTGTTTGCCTACCAATTCCTTCAGAGTCTACCGCCATATGTCTTATGATGCTTCTTGTCATAGGTGTGGAGCAACCAATGAGATACTTTTACACACTTTAAGGGATTGTCCGAATGCTACTAGAATCTGGACCACATTGGGTTTCTTTGCTTATCCAAATTTCAGGTCTGATAATGCAGCATTTTGGATCAAAGACCATGCTTCTGAAATGAATGGCCCTCTTTTCCTTATTACCTGTTGGCTTATCTGGAAGTCCCGCAATGAAGAGATTTTCTCAGACATTAAATGGCATGATTGGCGAGTTTTTGTCTCAGATTAGATCCCTTCTGGACTCAACTCTTAAAGCCTTTGGCTAAACTAGCACAAGGAAAGCTCCTAGAATGGTTTCTTGGCACTCCCCTTCAGGTGAAACTGTTAAATTGAATATTGATGCCAGTTCCTTGGGCAATCCCTGGAATTCTGACTATGGAGGTGTTATTAGGAACTCCTATGGTGAATGGCTGCTTGGTTTCTCTGCTAATTGTGGATTTATTACTAATCTTAATGCCGAGCTCCAAGCTATTGCTTATGGTTTGAACATAGCTTGGGATAAAGGCTTCAGGGATGTCATATGTGAATCTGACTCTCAATTAGCTTTGTCTCTTATTGAAGAGGGTGTCCAACAACATCATCCTTATGCTCCTACTGTGGACTTTATAAGCTCCTTCAGGAACAATGATTGGCAACTGTCCTTTGTTCATACTCTGAGTGAGGCTAATAGCTGTGCTGATGGGCTTGCCAAGTTTGGTGCCAACATGGATTGTGGTCTTAGAATGTGGAATCTTTGTCCTCTTGAGCTTTCAAGTGTGGTCCTTGCTTATGCCTTGGGGATAGAGAGCATCCGTTTTTAGCATTTGTTGTTCTGATTGTCTTATCTCTTTGTGTTTCCTTTTGATCAAAAAAAAAAAAAAGATACAAAATAAAAATGAGTGGTTGGGATTGAGTCAAGAAAAAGAAATAAATATTAGCCCTTGGATCTAAAAACAATGTGGGAAAAATCTATAATTTCAAAACTCAAATTAGATTAAAGATTGATGGTTGAACTTATCAACCAAGGAAATAAATGATCCAAAAATAATCTCCAATTAATTTTAAACCAACATATTCTCAAATATAAAATTAAATAGAGTAAAATATGAAAATAAATTTCTTTCAATCATATCATTTGAAATATTTATCTAAACAAATATTAATAGTAAGCATGCATACTTTGAAATAAGGTAGTGCTAACGCACTCAATAAAACAATTTTAAATGAATAAGTAAAATTACTCAAACCAAACCACATGAAAATAAATAAAAATAACCATCCAGATAATTAATCACTCTAAATAAAATAATATAAACAGATATGTAAAAACTGGGGTGTTACACTCAAAAGACTAGTATTTACAGTAAGCTATCTAATCTTTGTCATTTGATTGGTGCATTATCACATCATTAATGGGAATATTCGGGGTTAAAACCCCTTTAAAACCCTTAATCTCAAATTCTGTCCGCACGGGCATGCTGCCACTTAAGTGGAGCACGGGCGTGCCTCACTTTATGCACGGTCGTGCTCTGATGCACGGCCATGCTTCCTATTATGCACGGTCGTGCTCCTCTGCTGCACGACCGTGCTTAATGCGCGGCCATTTTCCATAATTCAAACTGGGAGCACGAGCGTGCTTATCGCACGACAGTACTGTTCTGGGCAGAGTTTAACACTGTTCATTTTAACAAAAAACTCCCTAAAACTCTTGAATCATTCCTAAGGTTTTCAACTAAACCATTGGTATAAAAACCTCACCATTACTAATTCATGTCTTATGAATATTTTTGGGAAAACGGTCCCTTTAATGATTAGCCAATTAAAGTCCTATTTTAACCAATTAAAGATTATATCAACGGTTCACTAGAACAACAACCATTCAAGCATCAACATATAACAACAACTCAGCCGGCAACAATTATGACATAAACATGGCTTCAACATAATTATAGAACAAACAACATTGGCATATCAGTTTAACCAAAAACATGTTATCAACACAATAAGCATTTATAGCAGACAAACATGTTAAACACATAGCATACAATAACCTCAGGGGTCATGGGAACCCCTCATCTTACACTATCCCCACTGTCTAATGGTTACACTATCCTTCTCCCCATACCTAGTTTGAAGGTTCCAACGACAACAACGACAAACAGCAAATTGGTCACGTCCCCTCGAGCGGCTCAGTCTGATTCCAAGCCTTGGTCAAACAAAACACCAACCAATCAGTTTCGAATTCAAAACCAAGAAAAGGAAACCAAAAAGGGAAAGGATATTACCTATATAACTGGCAGCTTCCCAAAGGTCTCCAAAATAGGGTTGCAGGTGTAGCCGCACTAGGGTTGCAGCTGTTACCAAAATAGGGTTAAAAACGTAACCCTCGATTTCTATGCCACTATTTATAGACAGCAGCAGCACGAAGCACGGGCGTGCTAGACTTAGTGTCTCTAAGACGCGGTCCGCACTTATGTACGACTGTGCTATCTAACAAGCACGGCCGTGCTTGTGACTCCACTAGTCACAAGACACGTGGTCAAGCACGGGCGTGCTGGGTATAAGCACGGTCGTGCTTATGCTCCAGAAAGGGACTTTTAAGCTAAAAATATCACTTAGCCCTTAACCAACAACCCTAAGCTGACACTTAAAGCTTAAACAACCAAACAAACATACAAGAAGCACATAACAAAAGCGGGTTGTTACACCACCCGCGCCCCAACACTTACTCATGCCACCATGAAAGACCACCGTTGTTCCTTCATCCTCCCTCACTCATGCCACTCCCTCCACTGCGCCCAACACCGCGCCACCATCACCAACGCCACCACCACCTCTCTATGGTATGGATTCCCTTTTTTATTTTCATTTTTTATTTTATTAGAATTTCCTCTTTTTCTGATTATCGGTTTGGATTGTAAAAAGGTATTTTTTTTTTGCATTGTTTCAGAGTCACCAGCTTCCTCCGACAGCAAATCCCGGCATTCAGTGCGGTACAAAGAATTTTTTATGCCTGATGGTGCTCTTATATTTTTTCTTTGGACAGCATGTGATGTTTGTGTCTTTGTTGGCATATTTTATTTCAGTCAATGATACTGCTTTAATTAGTTGTATCACGTGCATGTATTTAATTTATTTATCATAAAAATATATGTCTAGTGTGTGTAAAGTTATTAATTTGTGTGTGTTTTTTAGTCAACTAATTAGTTGTATTATGTGCATGTAAAGTTATTAAATGTGGTATGTTTGTTTCTGCCAAATGCATAATAAACTTAATGAATTTCCTTAACATAATAAAATTGTAAGGACAAAATTTAGTGTTGATAGGATTTAGAGTAGATAACATTAGAGAATTGGTAAAATCGTTTTCCTCCATACTAGTAGCTGTGATGGAGCATATTCGGCAATAGCTCATGTTCATTGATTAATTATGCGCGAATTGGAATAATGAATTAAGTATTTAACAGATAACAAAATGTATTAATTATTTAAATAATTAAAAAATAATGTGTAATTAATTAAGAAGTTAATTAAATCATTAATCTCACAAATAAGTTAATAGTTGCACATGATGCATCCGGAATATCTGTTAATGGCGTTGGGAATATCTGCTCATAGCGCATCTGCGACACCCTATTCCCAAGGGATCACATTTACGTAACGTGTTATAAAACTCCACTTTGATAAAAATATAAATTTGCTAGTTTCCTTCGGAAAAGAAATAAGTTTACTACTTACTTATTTTTGTCAAAAAGGTGATAAATTTTTTTTCTTTTCCTTTACTGTACATACAACTCACACCCAGTAACATAATATACAACTCAATATATATATATATATCATACATATGCTTCAAAGTTTTATACAAGACCTTTATCCTACCAGGTCACCATCTACTGTCACACCTATATCACAATAACTGAAAACGACATAACTATGTCATAGTGGGAGTCTGAAAAGCACTACTCAAAAAGATTGGCTCTCAGTAGCCAAATAGTCAGACTATCTAAAAGTCCCACTCTACCTAACAGACTACACCCTACAGCTGGTCATCACCTACAGGAACCCATTAGAGAGTCCTGTGTAGACTCCCCCACCTCCAGGAGGTGTATCAGGAGGGGATGCATCATCTCCCACCCCGACATCTGGGACAACTCCATCATCCTCCGGTACATAGTCCGGATCAGCTATTGGATCCTCCTCGGGATCCTCCTCCATCTCCTGTGGCGCATCCTCTGGTATCAGGACTATAGGCCCTGGAGGAGACTCCGGGGCAACCTGCTGTAGTGGCTGAACATAAGGAGGCGACTGATGCTCCAGATCGCCGTGACGTACCAAATGCCGTAGAATCATCCATATAGGAGGCAGTGAAACTTCTATTGTCTCCCTCGTGTGTATCAGTTGTTGGGGTCCATCAGCTACTGTCCCTAGAAGTGTCCGCATCGGACCTGTGTATGTGGCACTCTGAGCTCCTGGGTTGATCACCCAGGCGTTCCCCCGATCAGCATTATCGAACGTGAGGGATCGGACCCCCGAATAATTCAGGTCTACTGCATTCGAGTCCATCTGAACGTATATACATAGATTCCACATACATAGAAAAGAAACAACAAAACAGATATGCAAGGGTGAGTTACCAATATATGAGTTTTACAAAGACAACCCTATGCACGACACACAAAACAGCACATACCATATAATTATAATATACAGAATTATCTAAAACAGTAGAATGATTCAAAGGATATCATATCCGACAGTCAACGTCATTTTATAAAAATGCATGACACTTCAATATCTCGGCTCTATTTTGATACCTAATCTCATGAGATCCCACAACTTTCTGTTTCGTTTTGAGCAGATCAAGCTCGCACATGGCACATTGTAAAAACGAAATAAACCAATGCCCAAGAAAAGAACACATAACACAATGGCAACTCTCCAACATACTATGTACCAAGGTTATTGTTCAAAAATGTAACTCATTGGCTCACACAGAATCCCAATAGTCACTGCGAAGAACCTATTGCATCACTCAGAACATCAATAGTTATCGCATAAAATTGGACACTCAGTCCAGTAAAATACATTGGTTCACATAAAAACCCAATGTGTCATATGGAACCATAGTCTATACCAGATACATTGATCCACTCAGGACTCAATGATCACATCACATGGCACGTCTGCCAAAAATGCATGAGAAAACTTTTATTCTCGTTTGTATTCTTTGTCGTAATAATCTTTCCTTGTCGAAGCACAAAGCTAACGACCATGCTTAATTTCTTATTAAGACTTTTACTGCAAACAATCACAGGACAGACACTCCAAATGTTTTAAACTCAACACAGGATACACAGTCCGAGTGCTCAATCGCAAAGCCCTAAACTGATGCACCAGTCTTAGGCTCGCGGATATGGAACTCACATTTTCCACATCAAATTAGGACACACAGTCCACGAAAATCATTGCAGGACCCTCAGTCCAATGACACAGATCCCAGATCTACGTGTCCACAGAACACTAGAACCCCGACGTCTCGTTTTCTAGGTTCATTTATCCTTTATAAAATAGTTCGCTCAGTGAAAAACAAATACAAAACCAAATCTCCGAAAACTTATCCAAGTTTAACGGAATACTTTTACTGAATAAAAACTCTTTTATAGAAATTCTTTTCTGTTAAAACGTTGATAAAACGTAAAACGTAAATAAATTCTTTGCTGTTTAAAATTATTTATTTCAAAACTTTTTTCTCAAGAAACATCAACTTATAAAATCTCAATTAAATAAAATTAATAAATCCAAAATATAAACCTTTTTCTCAAAATTTTCCATAAAAAAATCTTTTAATAGTGTAAATAACTGTTCTGCTTCGCGTAATTATTCTGACAGCTAAAATACATTATTTTTGGAACTTAATCACTTTAAATAACATTTTATAATAAAATTGAATTTATTTTGGAAAAACTATAGCCTGTGAAAAATTTCACAGTTTCGCCCTTACTGTCACTTTATTGACGTATTTTCCCCAAAAATATTATTAAAATAATATTTTTCCACTTTTTTTCAAAATTACACAAATTAATCACTCTGATTAATTAATCAGGCTTATTAAGTTTTTATCCTCAATTTAATTTTAAACACTAACCAATGTCAGGTTTCACAGATTAACAGTCAACAGCAAATAATTTTTATCACAGAATAGCATGACAGATATCAATTCATGACATGCATCACAATTATAATATAATCAAATATAATCAGTATATTCACATATCATATAGCTCATATAGCTCAATTACTCAAGTAAACAGATAATCAGATAATCAGCAGACAGTCAATTAAAACATTAACAGCAGATAATTTAAAACACAGTAAATTAATACGATCATACAGATGACTCTAACAAATAAGCATGTGGTTATCTTATACTCCTCAGGCTTACTCCCCTTACCTCAAGATTTGAATCAACGGTTTCAAGTAATCGCCCGATTTTGATCCGATTCGTCTTTGACGACTTATACTAAACGAACTCGATCGATTCCTTCAAACGAATTGCAACCAAAATAAATCAAATTGTCGCAACCGAGGTCGCGGCGGGGACGGCGATAAAAAGAGTTTTAGAAAAAAAGAGTAGAGTCGCCACCAATTTTATTGAATTTAGGTAAAAATTGGAAAATCCTTTAAAAAAAAAATGGTCTTTGGAACCAATATTGAGTTCGGGAGTCGATTCTGCATAGGGAAGGGTGAGGGCTTAATCCCACAGCACCCCTAATACACCCATTAAATAACGGTTACCCAAATTAATTGTGCAAATGAATAATAAATTTTAAATATTTAAATTACCCCTTGAAAATACTAGGATACAAACAATCATCTTACTTTTCTATTATCACTCCAAAAAAATATTACTAAAAACACAGCATTCATCAATTTCAATTAGCCACCTCTTAATCATCTCTTAAAGATACCATTTGTACACGTACAAATCGAACCAAAGTAAACAATTAAGAAGAAAACAAAAAAAAACGAAAAAAAAAACGTCATCAACCACTAAAAATCCTATGTGAGATACTTTATCAAATAAAAGATAGTACACATCTCATTATTACTCCATTTAAATTAGGATAGAAAAGAAGTGATGCCATCCTTTAAGGCAAAATCTGTACGCACATCAAGAGGAGAATTGAGAGAGATTATTCATATCATTATGCAACATCAATTGTCTCATTAAATTGCAATACCTTTGATCTCAATCATTCATGGCAATATCACAAAAAAAAAAAAACATTCAAACTCTTTCCATTATTCAATCAGAGTAACAAGGAAAACAAGCAGGAAATCACCTAATCAAATCTTACCATCTACATATTTGTTAGCCATCTACAAGCAACATCAACATGGTAATAACATCATTGTGACAGATTTCAAATAAACCAAAAGTTTGGCCAGTAAAACAGAATAATTACAAGATTTTTTTTTTGACTCTTTGCAAACAAATTCAGTACAGGTTAAACAGAATAACAAGAAATATCACTATGGTTTACCAATGCTATGAGTAAATGTGAGAAAGCTAAATTTTTTCCTAATCAGCAGTACACTCTTCCCTTCGAACGGTCTCCGCCTCCGCCGTGTGTGTTGTACTGCTCTCACTCCAGAACTGAGAAAGAACTAGCAGCTGCGATGAAATGGTAGCAGTCGTACGAATCCTCTCCTTTCAGTGTATATCACTGTGACCTCTAAAAAACAAACCAAAATTCGAAACTCTCTTTCTCTCAGTGTGTCTTGTTCTCTATATTCTTGTTGTTGTCGTCCTCCTTCTCTTGCGTCCTTTATATAGCCTCCAGCCTCCCTCTCTTTGCTCATCTTATTTTGTCATGAATGATGGACGCAAAAGTTTGAATCCCCAGCCTCCTGTAATCGCACGACGAACATAAGAAGGAGAGGATTGTGTTGCGCAGCTTCTGGAGTATGGGAGATTCGCATTCAGCCAAGAAAGGGAAGGAGAATCTTGCTTGTGCGTGATTGAAGGGGGCTTGCCGTGTTTGATGTTGTTGTTGTGCGGCAAGGGTTAGAGGGGGAGAGGGAGGAAGGAGGGAGGCTGCTAGGGTTAGAGGGGGAGAGGGAAGAAGAATGGTGGCTGCTAGGGTTAAAGAATAGGAGAAAAATGTGGTATGGGTGGTGGATCCGGGTTTAAAAAGTAAAATGGGTCTTAGGGTGAGCTCTTGGTATTGGGCTTGGTTCTCAAACAAAAACAAACTCAAAGTATAAACTAAAAATTAAAAATCTTTCTGTGACTTTTCTTTTATAATTTTTTTGGATTTTGGGATAAAAAGAAACAAAGCAAAATATTTTTGTGATTTTCTTAGTCTTTAAAAAAAACAAACATCAAAATTAAATTATTTTTTTTACTTATTTATTATTATTATTATTATTTTTTAGATTTTAGTGAAAATTAAAAAGAGGTCCCGGTCAAAATTGGGTGTTCACACAAATCAAACAACAACATATCTAATTCATGAAGAGTAGGTTTCGGCCTCTTCAAAAAAATTAGATTAGGAAACTTAAAATTTTTCCAACTTAGGGATTTGTGATCCTTAAGTATCTTAAGCATGATTAAGAACTTAAACCAAGATCATGAACTAAGAACATGAAATAAAACTCATCCAATTTCAAGGTTAGGGTTTCGGTTTTCTCAAGGCAAAAAGGCTAGGGATTATTTGGATTTTCATCAACTCTTGGATTCAATCAACTTATACATGACATAGAGTTGATCTTAAGTGGTTTAGACAACCTTGGAATCAAAAATTCCTTCAATCACAAAGCATAGGGTTTCGGCCTTATTAAAAAAAACTAGGCTTGGATTATATTCTTGGTTTTCAAACTACTAACATACAAGAGCCATCAAGGTACTAAAGGATTAAATCATGAATCAAAGCTTGAAGTTGAAAAAAATTCAAGAACACCCACTTTAAGGGGGGTTTCGGTTTGGCTCAGAAAATGGGTAAAGAAATTTCTCATGATCATATGCTTATAAATGATGAAAATAGAGATGATTATGAGATCATAGCAATTGGTTTCATGTCAAAAGGATTTTTCTAGAATAAGTTATGGATTTTTGAAGTTTGCTTCATGAACTTTGAATAAACTCAAGAACATGATGAACATAAGCTTAAATCCATAAAAGTTGTAAAGAGAAAGGCTTAAGATGATGAGATTAAGAGAGATTACCTCTTGTTGATCTTTGAACTTGATGGTTTGGATGATGTTCTTCACAAAAATCCCTTGATGTTCTTATGAGAAAGTATGAACTTTGGATGAACTTTGGAGAGAATGGTGAAATGGAATGAAAGAAAAATTGCCTAAGTTAGCTTAATGGGGGAGGGGAGCCGTGGGTTTAGGGACCAAATGGTCCAAAATTGCCATGGCAATTTTGCAATTTCCATGACCAACTAAGGGCAAAATCGTCCATTCCACGCAAAAATATCCGTTTGTCATAAATGCACCATTATGGCCATTATGATGCGGATAGGATTGTCATTAATGCTAGTCACATCAGTCATCTGAGCTCTATTGCAGACCCTTTTAGTTATCTGACGCGGATTTCCTAAAGATATCTTGACGTATACGCCCGCAGCAAATATAATATTTTAATTTTTTTGCCAAAATTTTCAAAACTTCATATATCGAAGCAAATATGATAAAAATATTTTTCATCTCGTTCACAGCTTAAAATTAGGTCATCTGAGCAGTAAACTTTTACTGTCAGTGAAAACGCAGACCGGGCTCCGTCTGAATTTTCAACCCAAAATTTTATCGTAAGCTTATAATAGTAAGAATAACATGAAAATGACATTGGTTTACCCAAAATCATTTTCTAAGTCTCAGATAAAAATATAATCATTCATATATTTATTACCGATATTAGAAAGCAGTAAAAATCAGGGTGTTACATTACTACCCCACTAAAAAAAAAATTCGTCCTCGAAATTACGCACTTGTAAAAAGTTCAGGATATTGTAATCTCATCTTGTCCTCAGCTTCCCATGTTGCTTCTCCAGTCACTTCATCCCAAATGACCTTGACTAAGGAAATTTGTTTACCCCTTGAGCTGCTTAATCAACTTATCTTCGATTCGTACAGGCGAAGTCTCATAAGACAAGTTTTCTTTTAATTGTACTTCATCAGGTTCAATTACGTGAGATGGATCAGGAATATACTTCCTTAATTGTGAGACATGGAACACATCATGAATGTTTGAAAGAAAAGGCGGCAAAGAAATTTGATAGGCTACTGGACCAATACGTCAAAGAATTTGGTAAGGTCCAATGAATTTAGGAGTGAGTTTTCTGGACTTTATAACCCTACCTACCCCAGTCGTTGGTGTGACTCTCAGAAATACATGTTCACCTTCTTGAAATTTGAGAGGTCGTCTCCTTTGATCTGCATAACTCTTCTGCCTACTTTGTGATGTCTTCATTCTTTCACGGATTTGTTGAACCTTTTCCGTCGTCTGCTGCACGATTTCAGGACCTAAAATCATGCTTTCTCCATCTTGGTACCAACACAAAGGCGTTTGACACCTCCTTCCATACAAAGCCTCATAAGGAGCCATTCCTATGCTTGAATGGAAACTATTGTTATACGTGAACTCAATGAGTGGCAACAAATCATCCCAACTTCCACGATGGTCCAAAACACATGCTCTCAGCAAATCTTCTAACGATTGAATCGTCCTCTCTGTCTGTCCATTGGTTTGAGGATGATATGCTGAACTTAACCGCAACTTGGTTCCTAGAGCTTGATGTAAGCTTCCCCAGAAACGTGAAGTAAACTTTGGATCTCGATCTGACACGATACTTGACGGTACTCCGTGCAGTCTAATCACTTCTTTGATATACATATCAGTCAGCTTTCCTAAGGTGTAATTGATCTTAACAGGTAAGAAATGTGCTGATTTCGTTAGCCTGTCTACAATCACCTAAATAGAATCAAAACCCTTGGAAGTTCACGGTAAACTTACCACAAAATCCATAGATATGCTTTCCCATTTCCATTCTGGTATATCCAATGATGTAAGCATACCTCCAGGTCTTTGATGTTCTACTTTCGCTTTCTGACAAGTCAGACATGATGCAACATACTCTGCTACTTGCCTTTTCATTCCTGGCCACCAAAATCGTTGTTTCAGATCCTGATACATTTTCTTTGATCCAGGATGAATACTTAGCTTACTCTTGTGTGATTCATCTAAAATTATCTTCTTCATCTCCGGATTATCCGGTACACATACTCGTCCATTGCACCTCAAGATTTGGTCTGACCCCAAACTGAACTCTGCAACTTTTCCTTGTTTCATTAAATCCTTCTTTTCTTGAAGAAATGTATCCAGGATTTGTTGTTCTCGGATCTCATCCAGTAATCCACTAGAGATCTTGATCATTCCCACACTGATCTTGTCTTTAATTAATTCCATAACCAAATTAAGATCACGGAATTCCTCTATCAACTCAAATTCCCTTACCATCATAGCTGAGATATGAATGGTTTTCCTGCTAAGTGCATCATCTACAACATTCGCCTTTCCAGGATGATATTGTAACTTGAACTCATAATCTTTCAAAAATTCCATCCAACGTCTCTGTCTCATGTTGAGTTCCTTCTGATCAAACAGATACTTTAAACTTTTGTGATCACTAAAGACGTCAAATCTTGCCCCGTACAAATAATGTCGCCATATCTTTAGTGCAAAAACCACCGCAGCTAACTCCAGATCATGGGTCGGATAATTTCTTTCATGATTCTTTAACTGCCGTGACGCATAAGCTACGACCTTCCGATGTTGCATTAACACACAACCTAAACCTTGATGCGAAGCATCGCAATATACCTCATAAGGTTCATTCGGTTCAGGTAGTATTAATACTGGTGAGGTTGTCAACTGTTCTTTAATCTTTTGGAAACTCTCTTCACACTTGTCCGTCCACACAAAAGGTTGATCTTTCCTCGTAAGCAACGTTAATGGCGCAACTATCTTGGAAAATCCTTCAATAAATCTTCTATAGTAACCAGCTAGACCAACAAAACTTCTGATCTCAAGAAAGCACTGCTTCCCCTTTTGCAGGGTCGACAGCAATTCCCTCTTCAGTAATCACATGTCCCAAAAATTTCATTTGTTCAAGCCAAAATTCGCACTTAGATAGTTTTACGTACAAAACTTTCTCACGCAGAAATTGTAAAACTTGCCGTAAGTGTTCTTCATGTTCCTCATTACTCTTAGAGTAAATAAGAATATCATCAATGAACACAACAACGAACTTATCAAGAAACGGACGAAAAATCCGATTCATGTAGTCCATGAAGTTAGCAGGTGCATTCGTCACTCCTAACGGCATTACGAGATATTCATAATGTCCATAACGAGTTCTGAACGCAGTCTTTGGAACATCTTCCGTTTTTACCCTAATTTGATGATAACCCGTCCTCAAGTCAATCTTTGAGAACACAACAGCTCCTCGCAGTTGATCCATCAGATCATCGATACGTGGTAAAGGATACTTATTCTTAATAGTCACTTTGTTAAGTTGTTGAAAATCCATGCAAAGTCTCGAACCTCCGTCTTTCTTTCTCACTAGAAGAACTGGTGCTCCCCACGGAGAAACACTTGGTCGAATGAACTGTTTTGACAAAAGGTCCTCCAGTTGAGCTTTCAATTCAACTAGCTCGATAGGTGCCATTCAGTATGGAGCAATTGAAATTGGTCCAGCTCCTGGTATTAAGTCGATGGAGAATTCTATCTCTCTTGCAGGCGGCAAACCGGGAACATCATCAGGAAAAACATCCGGAAATTCCATCACTACAGGCATTGTACTCAGATCAATCTCCCTCTCGATTTCTAAGTTAGTTAAAAGCAAGTATCCCTGATCTCTTTCTTTCGAAAAAGTTCTTGCTTGGTTGGCAGATATAAATCCAGAAATCTCAGGATTAGGAAAAATTAAAGTCTTACGAGCACAATCTAACAGAATATGGTTGGAAGACAACCAATCCATGCCTAGAATTACATCTAACTGTATTAAAGACAGGCATATCAGATTAACAAGAAAATGTCTATCCTGAATGATAATAGGACAGTTCAGACATATAGAATTGACGGTAACTGGTTCAGCAGTTGGAGTTGAAACAATCAAGTCATAGGATAAAGAAGAAACAGGTAATTTCAAATGTCTCACAGAATCCATCGCAATAAAAGAATGCGTTGCACCCGAATCAAAAAGTACAGTTAAGAGATTACCAGCTATGTCGCAACTACCTTGTATGAGATCGTCAGATTCAGAAGCCTTAGCACCACTCATGGTGTAAACTCTTCCCTTAGCTGTCGGCTTATTGGTCTTCACAGTGTTAACAAGTGGCGTAGTCCTTGGCATACCACAGTCTCTAGCTATGTGTCCTGTCTGTCCACAGTTGAAGCACTTGGGTCCTCTCACTGGACAATTATTCGCCATATGATTTGGATCCCTGCACTTGTAACACTTCCTGAGTGAGCCATGATTTTGATTCCTCTGGCCTCCAGCACCTGATGCAGTAGCTACAGGATGATACGATTGCTGATTCCGATTGTTCCCTGGTCGGTTATAAGGTTTGTTCTGAACCTGTTTCCCCTTCTGGTTTTGATATTGACCCTTGGATTTAACTGGTCCTCCTACGTTTCCTCTGTTATCTCTTCCTCTCCTCATCTGTTCTATCTTTCTACACTTCTCAACCAAAGCTTGGAAATTCCTGATTTCCAATGGTAACACAGACTCTTTAATTTCGAATCGCAGTCCCGCTTCAAAACGTTCGCACTTCCACTCTTCATCCGGGTTGTTCTGAAAGAAACGAAAATACTTGGCAAGTGACTCGAACTTAGCCGCGTATTCTCCTACCGATAAATCCTTCTGGTACAAACGTAGAAATTCTTGCTCCTTCTCCGCTCTAGCACTCTGTGGAAAGTACTTGTTCAGAAACATGTTCTTAAAAATCACCCAAGTAATCACTTGATTTTCTGCTTCCAGCAATTGCTTCGTGCCTCTCCACCAATACTCAGCATCTCCTAGCAGCAAGTGAGTAGCATAAGGTACCCTCACTCCTTCTGGGCTGTTGATCAGTTCAAAAATCTTCTCTACTTCCTGAATCCATAAGTCAGCCTTTATAGGATCCACGTCTCCATGAAATTGTGGAGGATTCTGGCGTCTAAAAGCTGTAAGACCCCTACCCTCAGCAGCCTGTTCAGCTCGAAGCTGTTCTTGTAAATTCTGAGCAGTCATTGTAGCAGTTTGCTGTGCAATAGCAGCGGCAACATCCGCCATTGCTTGAGCAGCAAAATCCATACCTCCATTTCCCTCATAATATTCCTCATAGTTCTCTTCAAATTGTCCTCGACCATCAACACGACCACCTCGACGACCTCTTCCACGGCCGCGTCCACGTCCACGCCCACGACCACGACCACGTCCAAGTACACCTTCTGGTTCCATAACTGACCTACAAGACACAATCAGTTAAATGGCAACCAAAAAATGAAACTTGAATTCACTAACTATCACACATTACTTCTAAGAAGTAATTCAAACAATATCTTTTCAGAGGTCACACAACATCAACACAACATACCTATTCCCAAAGATTTCCCGAAAGACTGGACCAGCTCTGATACCACTAATGCGACACCTCATTCCCAAGGAATCACATTTACGTA
Organism: Echinosophora koreensis; assembly: GCA_035048595.1. Taxonomy (NCBI): domain Eukaryota; kingdom Viridiplantae; phylum Streptophyta; class Magnoliopsida; order Fabales; family Fabaceae; genus Echinosophora; species Echinosophora koreensis. Next base: position 1,439,124 of record JAPCYP010000048.1, on the reverse strand, counting down.
ACGTGTTATAAAACTCCACTTTGATAAAAATATAAATTTGCTGGTTTCCTTCGGAAAAGAAATAAGTTTACTACTTACTTATTTTTGTCAAAAAGGTGATAAATTTTTTTTCTTTTCCTTTACTGTACATACAATTCACACCCAGTAACATAATATACAACTCGATATATATATATATATATATATATATATATATATATATATATATATATATATATATATATATATATATATATATATATATATATATATATATATATATATCATACATATGCTTCAAAATTTTATACAAGACCTTTATCCTACCAGGTCACCATCTACTGTCACACCTATATCACAATAACTGAAAACGACATAACTATGTCATAGTGGGAGTCTGAAAAACACTACTAAAAAAGATTGGCTCTCAGTAGCCAAATAGTCAGACTATCTAAAAGTCCCACTCTACCTAACAGACTACACCCTACAGCTGGTCATCACCTACAGGAACCCATTAGAGAGTCCTGTGTAGACTCCCCCACCTCCAGGAGGTGTATCAGGAGGGGATGCATCATCTCCCACCCCGACATCTGGGACAACTCCATCATCCTCCGGTACATAGTCCGGATCAGCTATCGGATCCTCCTCGGGATCCTCCTCCATCTCCAGTGGCGCATCCTCTGGTATCAGGACTATAGGGCCTGGAGGAGACTCCGGGGCAACCTGCTGTAGTGGCTGAACATAAGGAGGCGGCTGATGCTCCAGATCGCCGTGACGTACCAAGTGCTGTAGAATCATCCATATAGGAGGCAGTGAAACTTCTATTGTCTCCCTCGTGTGTATCAGTTGTTGGGGTCCATCAGCTACTGTCCCTAGAAGTGTCCGCATCGGACTTGTGTATGTGGCACTCCGAGCTCCTGGGTTGATCACCCAGGCGTTCCCCCGATCAGCATTATCGAACGTGAGGGATCAGACCCCCGAATAATTCAGGTCTACCGCATTCGGGTCCATCTGAACGTATATACATAGATTCCACATACATAGAAAAGAAACAACAAAACAGATATGCAAGGGTGAGTTACCAATATATGAGTTTTACAAAGACAACCCCATGCACGACACACAAAACAGCACATACCATATAATTATAATATACAGAATTATCTAAAACAGTAGAATGATTCAAAGGATATCATATCCGACAGTCATCGTCATTTTATAAAAATGCATGACACTTCAATATCTCGGCTCTATTTTGATACCTAATCTCATGAGATCCCACAACTTTCTGTTTCGTTTTGAGCAGATCAAGCTCGCACATGGCACATTGTAAAAACGAAATAAACCAATGCCCAAGAAAAGAACACATAACACAATGGCAACTCTCCAACATACCACGTACCAAGGTTATTGTTCAAAAATGTAACTCATTGGCTCACATAGAATCCCAATAGTCACTGCGAACAACCTATTGCATCACTCAGAACATCAATAGTTATCGCATAAAATTGGACACTCAGTCTAGTAAAATACATTGGTTCACATAGAAACCCAATGTGCCATATGGAACCATAGTCCATACCAGATACATTGATCCACTCAGGACTCAATGATCACATCACATGGCACGTTTGCCAAAAATGCATGAGAAAACTTTTATTCTCGTTTGTATTCTTTGTCGTAATAATCTTTCCTTGTCGAAGCACAAAGCTAACGACCATGCTTAATTTCTTATTAAGACTTTTACTGCAAACAATCACAGGACACACAGTCCAAATGTTTTAAACTCAACACAGGACACACAGTCCGAGTGCTCAATCGCAAAGCCCTAAACTGATGCACCAGTCTTAGGCTCGCGGATATGGAACTCACATTTTCCACATCAAATTAGGACACACAGTCCACGAAAATCATTGCAGGACCCTCAGTCCAATGACACAGATCCTAGATCTACGTGTCCACAGAACACTAGAACCCCGACGTCTCGGTTTCTAGGTTCGTTTATCCTTTATAAAATAGTTCGCTCAGTGAAAAACAAATACAAAACCAAATCTCCGAAAACTTATCCAAGTTTAACGGAATACTTTTACTGTATAAAAAGTCTTTTATAGAAATTCTTTTCTGTTAAAACGTTGATAAAACGTAAAACGTAAATAAATTCTTTGCTGTTTAAAATTATTTATTTCTAAACTTTTTTCTCAAGAAACATCAACTTATAAAATCTCAATTAAATAAAATTAATAAATCCAAAATATAAACCTTTTTCTCAAAATTTTCCCTAAAAAAATCTTTTAATAGTTTAAATAACTGTTCTGCTTCGCGTAATTATTCTGACAGCTAAAATACGTTATTTTTGGAACTTAATCACTTTAAATAACATTTTATAATAAAATTGAATTTATTTTGGAAAAACTAGAGCCTGTGAAAAATTTCACAGTTTCGCCCTTACTATCTCTTTATTGACGTATTTTCCCCAAAAATATTATTAAAATAATATTTTTCCACTTTTTCTCAAAATTACACAAATTAATCACTCTGATTAATTAATCAGGCTTATTAAGCTTTTATCCTCAATTTAATTTTAAACACTGACCAATGTCAGGTTTCACAGTCTAACAGTCAACAGCAAATAATTTTTATCACAGAATAGCATGACAGATATCAATTCATGACATGCTTCACAATTATAATATAATCAAATATAATCAGTATATTCACATATCATATAGCTCATATAGCTCAATTACTCAAGTAAACAGATAATCAGATAATCAGCAGACAGTCAAATAAAACATTAACAGCAGATAATTTAAAACACAGTAAATTACTACGATCATACAGATGACTCTAACAAATAAACATGTGGTTATCTTATACTCCTCAGGCTTACTCCCCTTACCTCAAGAGTTGAATCAACGGTTTCAAGTAATCGCCCGATTTTGATCCGATTCGTCTTTGACGACTTATACTAAACGAACTCGATCGATTCCTTCAATGAATTGCAACCAAAATAAATCAAATCAAACAACAACATATCTAATTCATGAAGAGTAGGTTTCGGCCTCTTCAAAAAATTAGATTAGGAAACTTAAAATTTTTCCAACTTAGGGATTTATGATCCTTAAGTATCTTAAGCATGATTAAGAACTTAAACCAAGATCATGAACTAAGAACATGAAATAAAACTCATCCAATTTCAAGGTTAGGGTTTCGGTTTTCTCAAGGCAAAAAGGCTAGGGATTATTTGGATTTTCATCAACTCTTGGATTCAATCAACTTATACATGACATAGAGTTGATCTTAAGTGGTTTAGCCAACTTTAGAATCAAAAATTCCTTCAATCACAAAGCATAGGGTTTCGGCCCTATTAAAAAAAACTAGGCTTGGATTAGATTCTTGGTTTTCAAACTACTAACATACAAGAGCCATCAATGTACTAAAGGATTAAATCATCAATCAAAGCTTGAAGTTGAAAAAAATTCAAGAACACCCACTTTAAGGGGGGTTTCGGTTTGGCTCAGAAAATGGGTAAAGAAATTTCTCATGATCATATTCTTCTAGATGATGAAAATAGAGATGATTATGAGATCATAGCAATCGGTTTCATGTCAAAAGGATTTTTTCTAGAATAAGTTATGGATTTTTGAAGTTTGCTTCATGAACTTTGAATAAACTCAAGAACATGATGAACATAAGCTTAAATCCATAAAAGTTGTAAAGAGAAAGGCTTAAGATGATGAGATTAAGAGAGATTACCTCTTGTTGATCTATGAACTTGATGGTTTGGATGATGTTCTTCACAAAAATCCCTTGATGTTCTTATGAGAAAGTATGAACTTTGGATGAACTTTGGAGAGAATGGTGAAATGGAATGAAAGAAAAATTGCCTAAGTTAGCTTAATGGGGGAGGGGAGCCGTGGGTTTAGGGACCAAATGGTCCAAAATTGCAATGGCAATTTTGCAATTTCCATGACCAACTAAGGGCAAAATCGTCCATTCCACGCAAAAATATCCGTTTGTCATAAATGCGCCATTATGGCCATTATGATGCGGATAGGATTGTCATTAATGCTAGTCACATCAGTCATCTGAGCTCTATTGCAGACCCTTTTAGTTATCTGATGCGGATTTCCTAAAGATATCTTGACGTATACGCCCGCAGCAAATATAATATTTTAATTTTTTTGCCAAAATTTTCAAAACTTCATATATCGAATCAAATATGATACAAATATTTTTCATCTCGTTCACAACTTAAAATTAGGTCATCTGAGCAGTAAAATTTTACTGTCAGTGAAAACGCATACTGGGCTCCGTCTGAATTTTCAACCCAAAATTTTATCGTAAGCTTATAATAGTAAGCATAACATGAAAATGATGTTGGTTTACCCAAAATCATTTTCTAAGTCTCAGATAAAAATATAATCATTCATATATTTATTACCGATATTAGAAAGCAGTAAAAATCGGGGTGTTACAGTATCTGGAAGCGTTGACGACGAAATCTTTTGAAAGATTTGCGTAACAATAAAATTAGATTGAATAAATAATTAAAAAAATTAATGATTAAATAAATAAAAAATAGAATATGAAAATAGTTAAAGATATAAGTATAATTATTATTATTTTCAACAATAATAAACTTAAATATGTAATAACTTAATAATTACATAACACCAAAATTAAATTAATTAATTGAATAAAAGATGATTAAATAAATTAAAATAGAGATTTAATCAAAAGAGTGGCGAACAATTTAATAAATTTTGATTATAGTAAGTGATTGTTTTTTTTGCTAATGCTTTGTTTATGATGGTTGCATAATTATGTGTTTGATTGTTTGTTAATAATGTCAAACTTTATGCAAATTATCACTGCTACTTAAAGTTTTATTTTTTTAAGAGTATAATTAATACGTAATTGAGAAAAACTGTAGTTTCCCGTTTTAGGTTCAATATTATCGAGCATGTGTATTCGTGGTCATGGTGTCGCTCATTTTATTGAATCTTGAATTATCCAATTGGGATAGTTTGGGAAGAAAATTTTTCTCCACTACTATTCTAATCACTTGTTGATTCTCATTTGTTAAATAATAGATGAAATTGCGGTTCGAAGCATTTCCTTTTGTTCTCGGGGTCCATACCGCAGTCAAGTTGTGTACTTTGAGACCAATGAGAAATGCTGCCGAAATTTCGTCAGCTATAAGACATGAGACGTAATGAGTAACTAGTATAATACAGTGGTGAAAAAGTTTTTCCTCGAATGGAATAGGGCCACACTTTTAAAGAAAGGGAGAGATTCGGGGTCATGGTATCATGTTTAAAAATACGTCAATTTATCTGAAAATGCAGAGGATGAGACGCCCTTCCAGGCGGATGAATCGTCACATGTCAATGAAGTAATTGAGGTCGAGCGTATTACTAGCATGTTGGGATTTGCAAATGATGGAGAAGAAGTGGTCATTGGTAACCAGTCATCAATGCATGCATCATCAGAGGAAGAAATCGAAAGTGATGACTCAATGCAAGAGAAAAAGAGTCGGACTTACAATCAGATGATGATACCGAGTCTGAATAGGAATTTTACTGTTAAGTTATTTTATTGTATTTTAAATATTTGCTTATGCAATTAAATGTAAGACTTAAAAAATTTTATGCACTATTTTTATTGTAATTTAAATATTTGCTTAGATTAGTCTATTAGATGTCGATTAATTTATTGTTTTTACATTGATTCATAGTTGTGCTTTAAAAATAGATATGTCATCATCAGGAGGACAGCGCCCCACGCCTCACCGCCTAGCGGTGATAAGGGGAAGGGGAAGGCTAAGCGGGGATGATACATTGTCAAGTCCCTGGTGCTAGCTCGTGTTGCTGCAGATTCCTCCGCACCCCCCCCCCCCCTCCCTCCCCACCCTTCTTACCCACCCCAGCGGCACCTATACCGACCCCTACAGGAGCCTCCCCTACCCATTCTACACCCACCCCCACCCATTTTACACCCTTACCGACCCATACTATACCATTCCCTACCCATACTACACCATCCCCGACCCACACTACACTATCCTCCACCCATATTGCGTCCACTAGCTTTGGACCACGACGCTCACTAGTCGGCTACTCGTCGTCCCCTACTGGACCCACACCAAGCCCACACTCACCACCACCACTATCATCAGCTACGTCGGCCACACAACCAGCAGGATTAACATTTATGACGACTCCTGGGATGCCGCCACAGCCAGACACGGCCATTCCATCCTCATCGTCTGTGCAGCAATCGGCCGTGCCAGAGATCGTGCCTGAGTGGGCTAGGATTCCAGCACCTAAGGATCGACCATGGGTCTAGCCTGTTTCTGGAGTGTAAGTATTTTTTAATTTATTGTTTTGTAACATGTACTATTTTAGTTACTATTCAATAAGTATATATTTGTTGGTTGTCATATTGTTGAATTAATGAAATTATGAACTTTTCGGCTTCATCCTATCGAAAGTGGGATCAAAGCACATTCTGGCCATCATGGGGTTGATACCAAAGGAGGATCGGGATCGTATCTTCAAACGATTTGGGGTAAGTTATTTTGTATTATTTCTAGTAGTATATTTATTTTTTATGCATTTTATATAATTTTTTGTATAATGTTATTAATAATTTTTGTTTGTTAACAGGCTCTTGTGCACTGGTTACCGGATAAGTGTTCGACTTGACGTGCTCCGGGAGTGTAAGGAGAGCCGGATACGCCCGGATTACATCGGCCCAACATTTGGTTGTCGGAGGTAATATTGTCCCAAGGCCAATGATGAATATTGCTCTAGCATTTGATCATAAAACTCGATGGAAGAGAGGCGGTGTTCTTTTTGCGACATATCAAAGATATTGTGGAGGATTCTCGCAAGCTTCTGCTTGACATATAAAGTGCACCTCAAGTTTATTGGAGTAACATTAAATTCATTTAGCATTTGGAGCTTTGGATGAAGCAAGGGTTTGAGAAGTGAGAAGGCGAAAGGGGAAGGTGACAATGCTCCTACGGTGGACGACATGGTGGTAGTGGGTAACGGAAATGTGCGGTGGACGGCGACGCTATGCAGCGGATGACGGCTCTATGAAGTTTTGGCAAACAGTTTGCAACAGATTCTGGACTGAAACGTATGGGTGAGTAGGAGGATGGCAGGTCATGTGATTTTTTAAAAAGATTTTTTAATCTGGTCCATTAATTCCTTTTAACAGTGATCCAATGGCTCTAATTAATAGTTCTCATTTCTCATAATAAGGATGAGTTCTCACATGATACACTCCCTATATATATATATATATAAAATTATTTAATGTATACTGAGTTAACCGGTTCAACCAGTACTGACCCATTGGTTGAACCAGTAACACATTAACCCAGGCCTTTGACCGAGTCGATCACTGGTTTGATTTTAATAACATTGCTTTAGATTATATTAACAAACATCAGCTAAAAGTCTAAAATCATCAACAACCATAAATGAAAAGTCTAAATTATTACAGTGAAAGAGTAAAAGTAATCAACATTCAACAATTGTCAACACAAAATATGGGTTTCATGTATTTTTACCCAACCCAACCCAACCCAATCACCCGAACCAACCCACAAAATATGAGTTGAGTTGAGTCAGGTTGGTATGATTCGTGCATGGGTTTACCCATACCCATGACCACCCCTATTAATTATAATGAAATAGAGAAGATCGACCATATATGTATTATGTAGCTTTGTTTTCTCTTCTGATTTAGTTTTTTATGGTCAAGAATTTACGCCTAGCTGGTCAAAAGAATATTTTCGAAACCTTTAAAAAGGAGTCTTTTGAATTTTTTGAGAAAAATTTACTAAAACAACATCCACGACTATTAGGTGATCAAATCCATAATGCTTCCAAAGACTTTCTTCATAACTAAGATTAATTAGTTATATCTTTTTGGACTTTCGATCAATTTGCCTGTGATAAAACTTTCTAAAGTGGCCAAAAATATATAAAGTGAGAAATTATGGATATATTTACTATTGATTAGTTAAATATAACTCAACTTATTATAACTAATTAAGAATGAATAAATCTTTTTTCTCGTACTTTATATATTTTCTTACTTTAAAGAGTCAGATCCATTTGTTTGACATCAGCGTTCTTTTTCACTTTTCCAGAAGGTAACGAATTGCACAGATTATTCCTTTCAAAGGAACTATGAACATATTCAATTTGTTAACTTCAAAACTGTTGACCTATGACTATATATTATCCAAGTCACACATCAAAATGGAAGTTGTTATTATTTTTCTACTTTCCTCTCCAGTTTTTTTCCTTTGGGTTGAACAGACAAGAATTATTGTCAAACATTTTATTGGAATATTTTTATTCAAGGAACAGCACAAAACAACTCATCAGTGAATAAACTAACCAGCGACCTTTTAGCAAATGGCGACCTGCTGAGTCATGTTTCTTCTCTTTCTCTATAGGATGTGCATCCACCCGCCATTGTCTTGACTCTTGAGAGAAAAACAAATTAGTATTTCTTGACGTGTGCTAACTGCTAATTGGTTAGACTTTCCAGTGCTTACCACATGTCCACTCTTGTTTCTAGGCTCTAGAACCCTTCTATTGTAATTTTCTTTGTCATAGCTAAGTTAAATGACAAATCTTGTCAGATAATAGAGTCCATTACATATTTACATGATACATCTATGCTAATCTACTGGTGTTCTTGACCCGTGCCATACACATCTACATTACTTTTGAATATTGTTATAAAATAGTTTACATTAAATATATAAAACTTTCTAATAATTTGTACTAAAAATCATCTTAAAAACTATAAAAATTTGAATTATTTCTCATGCAAAATTGAGAACAAAAACACCTTGTACTCAACATATAAAAATTTCAAAAATTTAATTTGAATTTATATATCATTAGCTATAATGAGTTTTTTATACACCACATCAAATATTATCAAAATTTAATTAACTAATCAATAAACTAAAAGAATATTTTTCTAATTTTAAAATTTGAAATTATATTATATTAAAATTAGAATGTAGACGAATAAATGATTAGTGGAACATTCTAAATTTAGTTTTCTAAATCAATTGCATCCAAGTAAGTATCATCTTTAATTTATCTCATTTTTAATTTTTTAAAATAAAATCATTAGATTGATTCCACATAAACAAGTGTGTTTGTGTGTGTGTATATATATTTGTGTGTGTGTGAAAACGAATAACTATATATTCATTTGATTGCATGATACTTATATTAATTATAAAGTAATAATGATTAAATTAATTAATTATTAGATCACCTAGTTGATCACTTTCTTTATATAAGATTTATAATTTATAATTTCAATATGATATTTTATGTATAAATCAATTACATTTTTTCTTTTATAAAAATCAATTACATTTTCATTATCAATTTGAATGCATTGAGGATAGAATCATACGGTAATATTCCAATTCCCGTTTTAAAAATATAAAAAAGATAATATTTATAATATTGGCTTCCTTATATTTCCCTCTTCTGGGCCGGGTACTCTTGCTTGTCTTATCTTAAGTGATTTGGTTTGACTCATCTAGGCTTCCATGTATACCCCTGAGAATTTTGTCTTAGTTTCGTTTGTTTCTTTTGACGTAAGCCCAACCAAAGAAAAGGTGATATATATCATAATATGATATCATATTATGCATTTCAATAATTTAGTCACAATTTAATTTGATGTTATTTTTAAACTTTTTAGGATTTAATTGGAATACATTGTCACTGTAAAGATTTTGTATTCTTTACACTCACAATCAATAAAAAATTTACATATCATAAAAAATATTTTACTCTTACATTAATTATATTAAAAGTTACACATGCCATGATTTCTATCTGGTTGATAGTGTAAAAAAAAAAAAACATTACAGTGTTGGTGCATAACATTTAAATTATTTTTGTATTATTAAAGACAATTTAGATTTGATTTTAAATTTAAATTCGAATTAGATTAAAAGTGCTTTTTATTAAATTATTATGTTAAAGCGATAAACATTAATTTAAAAATTTGGATGATTTCTGTAACACCCCTTTTGGGCATTAATATGTAAACATGTGCGGAATTAATTTAAAAGAAAATTTTGCTGGTTGCTTTCTGAAATTGATTTATTTGAATTCAGAAAATCTGGGTGTAAAACAATTTCTTCTGAATACGTCGAACATACGTGCACATCACAATAGTAAAAAAAAAAAAAAAACCATATTATTCACAACAGAATTTCAAACCATATAAAGTTTTCAAAACACCGACACAGACTTTCTCAAAACATACCACCCAGAGAAAAATCCTAAGCTGGTCGCTCTACAAGACACTCACTAATAACACCTCGTGATCATCCCTATGATCACACATCTCTTTATGCAATCCAAACTTAAGTCTCTAGATGACTTAAGGAACTCTTCTACAACATCTACATTCGTGTACCAAGGTACAACAGCAAAGCAGGAGAACATGTATATATAAGGGTGAGTTCCAATATATGGATTTTAAAACGATAACCATATGCACCACATGTAACATCCCGATTTTTCGACTTTCTAATATCGGTAATAATTATATAAATGATTATATTCTTATCCGAGATTTAGAAAATGGCTTTGGATAAACTAAGGTCATTTCCTTGTCATACTTATTTTTATAAGGTTACGGGGAAGTTTTGGGATGAAAATTCAGACGGAAACCAGTCTGCGTTTTCTGCATTTTCACTGACAGTAAGTTTTTACTGATCAGAAACCCTAATTTTAATTCGCGAACGAAACACTTAAGGTTTTTATTTTATTTCCTACGATTGTGCATTTTTAGAATTATTTCACAAAACGTGAAATAATATACGTTTTACGGACGTTACGTTCAATCGGGTAAACGACGGAGCCGATTACGGGAGTTTTGAGACTCGATAAGTGGACAAAACCTATATTCTCTTAGGAATAGGTCATCCATGTGAGAGGTTTAATGTGGCTTAGGGTTATGTTAGCAATTTTTAATAATTGCATTTTTATCCTTAAACTTTCTCTTAATTGCATTTTGGTCCCTAAACTAATTTCTTTGATACACTAAGTGAAGTGGGCCAAATTCTTGCCATTCAAACCCATTAAGGGCTGCACCCAAAAGGCTCAATCTCATGTCCAAGGATTCATTTCCATGAAGCAATTCTAGTCTTAACTTTTCCTATGTTTTCATTATGCCTTAAATGATTTTCAAGTGCAAAATTAATTGGGCTTGGGCTTTTTAGGCCCAAAATTTCGAAAGCCCATGGATTTGGGAGGCTTGCTCTACAAATTCTAGAGGCAACATGAAAATTCTAGTTCATTCCACACTCTTCCTAACTATTCATCATCATATACATTTCTCTCTTTTCTCTCAAACTCCATAAGCTAGATTTGTGAAGGAGCTTGGTGATTCCTTACCCATTTTCATATTCCAAGAGGTGATTCATGTTCCTCATCCTCTCTAAACTCTTATTCATTCATTTCATTTCTTGTTTTACATACTTTTTCATATGATTCCTCTTTGTTATTCATAACTTTGAAAAATCATAGTAAATCATAGAAAAATCCTAAAAATGTGAAACCACTTTCTATGTTCTTATTATTCTCTCTATTATCATGATCTAAGAGATTGTTTCAAACAAATTTTTCCTTCCCTACTTTATAGCCTAGGCCGAACCATGACAAAAGTTAGGTGTAGGAACTTAATTTCTTTTGATGAAAGTAATCATGTTAATCATCTATTGAACATGTATTAATGATGAATCTAGGTTTTTATGTCAAACTAACATTCCTAGCCCTAATCTAATGTCTTGGCCGAAATTAGGGTTTTGTCAAATTAAAAGTTTATGTTCTAATCTTTGTTGTTAAACAAGTATTACAAAGACTTAAGGATTTTGGATCATTAATCCAAGACTTAAGCAAAGTTATATTTTTTTGTCACTAAACCTAGTCTAGGCCGTGACCAACTAGGAGTGATTAAGAAGATTTGATTCTTAATTTTTGTTGATTAGTCGTTAATCCATTGTCTTAAAGTGATTAGGATCATTAATCCATGACTTAGGCAATTCTAGAGATTTTTAGCCACTAAACCTAAGGGAGGCCGTGACCTATTATAGAGAATTAGGGGATTTTAATTGTTTGATTAGTGATTAGTTGATTGTGGTTGATGAAGGTTTAGCAAGTTCGTTGTGTACGCGAACCCGGACTTCCGACAAGTTACGTATTACACCGCAGAGAAGTCTTCGAGAGGTAAGGGGAGCTTACCTGAGGGATTTTTCCCAATACCTATGTGTGTGACTAATGTGTGGTCTGTAATTATTTATTTATTTATTTGTTGGTGGTTGTTTAAGTGTTCAAGTTGTGTTATTTTTATCCGTGTTGTTTATCTGCTTATAATTGGGTATCTGCAGTTGTTGTTTTAATGCTGTGATGCATGATTTGTCTGGAAATATTATTGTGATAATGTTGTGGATGTTGTTTGAGAAGCCTGACAGTGGTCAGTGCCCAATCAATTAATCAGATAAAAGCTTTGAAAAGCTTCGTAAATTATATTCAATGTTTTAACGGTAAAATATTGGAATATAATATTAATGGAAAATATTTATTTGGGAAAAATAAAGAGTTTTGGAAAATATCATTATTTTAATGATTCATCAGTGTAAGAGTGATTTATGAGTCACAGTGAGGATGAAACCGTGAAAATATTTTTGTACTGCTGATTTTTACGTAATAAATTCCGGAATATTGTAAAAAGTTATTTTATGAAATTAATTTTCAAAAATAACTTAATAATGATTTTAGAAAAATATTTAAGTGAAATAAGCTAAAATTTGGCTTAAATGGCTAATTTGACGGCAACTTGGAAAAATACCGACGGCAAGAAATCCTAAAGCGGCAGTACGTAGTTTAAACAACTTTGAGCCTCAAGTGACCATATTTTATAAAAAGTTAAACGTTTAACTTACGATTTATTTCCCATTTGAAATGATTTTTCGAAAACGAGTTGAACTCAACTGTGCTAAAAGTGGTTTTGAACTTAGTAACCGAGACGTCGGGGTACTAAGGTTCGTGTTGTGTTATGGACTTGGTGTCCTTTAGACTTTGAGGTCCTGTAGACTTGGTGTCTACTGAGTTAAAAACATTTAAGATGTTTTCTATTACCATGAACCTATGGCTGGTGCATCGGTCTAGGGGTGTCGTGATTGAGCACTCGGACTTTGAGGTCCTGTGTTATTAATAAAGTTTTAAAGATGTTTAAAACTATGGTTAGTCGTAAGCCATTGTGAGCTTCGGCAAAAGGAGATTGAACACAAAGAAAAGTGTCAAGAACAAAGTATTTTGCTGCATGCATTTGGCAGACGTGCCCCGGTTTATGTGTGAGTACCTTGCGGCGTCAGGTGTCTCATGCTACGATTTTCTTCATTGTGCCAGGGTTGGACAATGAAACCCCATTTACGATGTTATCACTGTGCCTCGAGTTTGGACAGTGTGCAATGGGTTTTGGCTGCGTGCCAATGGCTGCGTGCCAGTGTGCCTAGTGTGGCAATTGAGCTTGATCAACTCACTACGGTTGGGATATCTCATGAGATTAAGTGTGAAGTTAGACGATGTATTGGAAGTGTTCATGCATAAGTTTTCAAACGATGATGTTTGGGGTGTGAAACCCATTGATTAACTACTGTCTTGTTACGAACGCTTCTATTTTTTTATGAAAATGTATATGTGTATGTGTTGTTGTGTTATGTCTCACATGTAGCTATTGTGTTAAATCCATATATTGGCGTCTCACCCTTACAAACATATCAGGTTTTCTGGTTTGGCTTTTGTGTCTTGGTACACGAAAGTAGATGGTGCATAAAAGTCCTTAGTTTCACTCGGGAACTTTGGTCCTGAAGGTTGAAGAGATGTGTTGAGTGTGGGAATGACCACGGGGTCTTTCCAGTAGATGTCTTGTAAGACGACCAGCTTAGGACTTTCTTTGGGTTGGGTATTTTGGGAAAGTTGTTATAAATGGTTTGAAACACCTTGTAAGGTGTATGAAAAACAATTTCAGAAAAGCTTATATGTTGCAATGTTTTGGTTTACGAATAAATGTAAGTTTAAAGTAATGCTACTATTGTGATGTTTATATATCTTTGTTTTAAGTATTTCGCAGAAAGAACAAAAAAATTTATCACCATATTTTTGAAAGGATAAGCGTTGAGAAATTAATATTTTTCGAAAGCAACCAGCGAAATTATAATTTTATTTTCCGCATTTGGGTAGCTATGTGATGACCCCAAGAAAGGGTGTCACACCACACACAAATAACATTTAACATGTATATTCAAAGATAAACAATATATTTATCAAAGGGTTTCATACCCGACAGTCGTAACCGTTTTAAAAACCATGGCACTTCAATACTCGTCAACTAACTTTGATACCTAATCTCCGGAGCTCCAACCAACCAATAAATGAGCTGATCAGGCTCTAATTGCCGAATAAGGCAGACTCAATGCCAATAAGGCAGAGTTCAAATTTACCATATCACTGTCCAAAACGAGGCACAGTGAGTGCTATTCATAATATATGGTTTCGTGTTCATATATCCGTCAAGGCACAGTGATACAAACTGTATGAATACTTGCCATCAAGTATCCAAGTCCAATGCAAAGGCACGTCTCCCGAAAATGCATGTACAACATTTTGTTCTCATAGTTTTCTTTGTGTCCAATCTTTCCTTGTCGAGGCTCAAAGGCTCACGACCAAACCAAGGTGTAAACATTTAAGTTAAACAACCATTCAAACAGACTCCAAATCAAAAATGTACAAATCACGAAATCTAGACCCGTGCACCAGATTTAGATTCGTAGATTTTGGCACACAAAAATCAATATAGATTTTTATAAGATATCTAGTCCATAACTTCACCTTTCGGACCCCGGGCCATATCTTAGAACACTAGACCCGACGTCTCGGTAGCTAGGTTCGTTTTCAACTTTAAACCATTTTCGTTCGATGAAACACAAAACAAAACCAAAGTTTCCTCAACTTATTTAAGTTGACGGAAATACCACCATTGTTTACCGAAAATCCTTTTACGTTGGAAATTCATTTTGTAAAATCATTCAAAATCTCTGAAACTCATTTTCGTTCAAAAATCAATACTTTGAACCTGGAAACATCGTTTGAGACAAATTCTCGGTCTTACTCAATGTTACCCTTTTTAAGAATACTTTTGTAAATGCTGACGGAATTGTCAGTCGTTTGACGTTTTTAAAATGTTTTAAGTCCAAAACAAGACTTTTCTAGTAAAATAATTTTTCCAACACTGTAATAAAATCATTTTTGACAATTCTTTTCTTAAAACACCATTTTCTAATATCTAGAAATTCCTTATGTGAAAATTAGCAGTGCTAAAATATTTCCACGGTTACGTCCTCATGATGACTCTTAGAACACTCATTTGCCGTTAAATAATTAAAATAATATTTTTTTCACTATTTCCCTTTTTTCACCAAATAATTAATTAAGTAATAATGTCTTACTATTTTCCACTAACTAAAACTCATTATTTCATGAAAAGCTTATTAATTAACACTTTTAACCTCGTAATTAGTTGAGCACTGACCATTGTCAGGCTTTCCAATCCACAATTAAAATCAAAAATCATTTCATGCCAATAATATAGCAAATAGAAATTAATGGCATGCAACAACATATAATCACAATTAAATGCAGATAATTAAATAACAAGTGCGCCCAAATAAATCATACAGACCACAAACAAATTACATACAGCTATCAGAAAAATCCCTCAGGTACTCCCCTTACCTCTTGAAGATTTTTCCTTCTGAATTAAAGTTCCGTCAAACGTCCAATCTCCGTAAAACACATACAAGATTCATACAACAATTTATCCTTCACAAATCATAACAACAAATTAACAAACAAACAATTTAAAACACCTATTTTCCTATAGGTAAGGTTCGGCCATGAGGTGATTAACTGGCTAAAAATTTCTAAAATTCCTAAACTCTTGGATTAGTGATCTTTGATCACTTACAACTCTAAAACAATGATTAACTTACAAAGGTTGAAATAAAATACTCCAACCCTTTAAAATCCTAGTTTCGGCCATGACACAAAATTTGGGTTAGATATCTCAAAATTCCACATACTCTTAGATCCATGACCTTAGAGTAGTGTCAAGTTAAGATAAATTATCATAAGTTGAAAAATAAAACAAAATCTATCAACTCCTCAAAAACATAATTTCGGCCATGAAGAAAATAATGGCTTAGAGGTTTTATTTTGATTCAACAAATCATGGATTCAATACATATATAAACTATAAGGATTGAATCATGCAAGACATTTCAAAAAAAATGAACAAAGTCCCACCCCCCCCCCCCCCCAAAACTTGAGTTAGGGTTCGGCCTCATAGGGTTAAATGGGAAGGAAATTTTTGTTGGATGCCTATTCTTGGATCTTGAATATAGAGAGGATACTAAGATTATAGAAATTGGTTTCATACTCATTGGATTTTTCTATGATTTACTATGAATTTTCAAAGTTCTAGATCTAAGAATTGAAAAAGATGACAAGGCTTTAAAACATAAAACTAAATGAAGAACATGATGATGATTGAGTGAAAGGAGTATGGTATACCTCTTAGAATTGAAAAATGAGCAAGGGATCAAGTAGTTGCTTCACAAAAATTGCTTATGGAAGAGTTTTTGAGAAATGATGAACAAGCTTGATGGAGAAGATGAAGTGTTGCTTAAATAGAAATGGAATGGCCTCCAAAGATGTGTTGGGCCATGGGAATTAGGGGGCCTAAAGGGTCCAAGAATTTTTCATTTTAGGGACAAAGGTGTAATTTCACTTAAGGCAATTTTGTGATTAAAATCAACATTAAGGACAAAATGGTAATTTTGCCTAAAGTAATCATGAAAATTATGTGGTTGAGGTTGAAGGAGAGGTGGCTGATTTGTGTCCACAAATTGTGGGGCAACCTTGTCATTTCAATGAAAGTTCAAGGGTAAAATAGTCCAAGGGTAAAATAGTCTTTACACTATATTGAAGAAATATCTAGATATTTGCTAAATGTAATGATGATATTGGTGAGTCACCCCCTATGAGTCATCATGGATGACTCATTGTCTTCATCCATCTAGGGTCGAATTTTGTCTCTGCACGTCTGTTCTTGACTCCGTCGATTACCCGATTTAGGTTTTTACACTCGAATCAAGTATAATAACCTTTTCATTTTGAAAATTTTCAAAATAACCGATACCGTTGAAAATGAAATATAAATTTATTCATTTCGTTCTGGGGTCAAAATTAGGTTTTCTGATCAGTAAAATCTTACTGTCAGTGAGAACGAAGACTGGGTTCCATCTGAATTTTCAACCGAAAATTTAACCGTAAACTTATAAATATAAGTATGATATGAATATGACTTTGGTTTTCCCAAAATCATTTTCTAAGTTTTAGATAAAAATATAAACCTTTTTTTATATTTATACTGATCTTAGAAAGTGAAAAAATTGGGGTGTTACAATACTACCCTGCTTAAAAAAATTTCGTCCTCGAAATTTCGTGACTCAAAACTGGACAAGATTTTCGTAATCCCAAGGTCTGACTCTCACAAGAAGGTATATAGAAGAAGAACTGAAACGAATACAGGAATATCCAGTATATAAAAAGATTCTTTAACAGGTTTGTGAGTGTAAAAATGCATAGCTAATACATATTTACAACCATGACTCTAACAAAGTTCCTTCTTTCACAAGAATTCCTAGTGGATTAGGAAATCATAAAACGAATAGTTCCCAACCTTAAGAGAATTTATTCTTTGAACAAGGGATTTACCAAACGACAATTAAAAGTAACAATAGTCCGACAAAAATTCAGACTGGATCACTTTCACCAAAAGTAAAAGTGATTAGACTAAGTCTCATGTAGAAACTTCTTTTATCAAGAAAGTGTCTATCCCGAACAACAATAGGACAGTTCACCAAAATTTTCCACAATAATTAATACAACAATTGAACTTTGGAAACAAATCACAATCGTTGGGAATGGAATGATCTGATCCCAAAAATATAGACTGATTACATCAATCAAAAGAAAAAGTACTGGAATAAATTTCCTTCAAGAAACCTTTATTCTTATAAAGGTTGTGGATATTATACATCACTGATGTCAACTGAAAAGACTAATAACATAAAAGACTTTAGAGAGTCAAATACTTAAGGATACCTACAGAGAATTCTATTACAAACTTAACAAGTCCTAATCATTAAAACACACATCTTACATATAGTATTTCTATGTGTAACTATATCTTTGGTTCATGATTCGATTGCTAGAGATTCTGAAGAGCTCTGTAACTGTCTTCCATAAGACCTTCAGGTTGTGAAGTTTTCAACACTACTCCTGATGTAGACTCTTCCCTTTGTCATTGGTTCTTGTGTTGTTGACAACTGGTCTACGCTTTGGTGCATTGCAATCCTTCGATAAATGACCCACTCGATTACAATTGAAACATTTAATTCCTCTTACTGGACAAGTTTTAGCCATATGTTTTGGGTCTCCACAAGTGTAACATCTTTTGACTTGGTCTTGGCTTTCTTTCTTTTGGACCTCACTTCCTTGCTCCTGGTGTAAACCTTCCGCCTTTGTTGCCCGTTTTTCTTTTGCCATCTTTTTAGCAGCTCGCACTTTGTTTTTATCAACTTCAGATTTCTTTACATCGTAAACTCTTGCAATATGCCCTATATTGCCACATTGATAACATAGAATCCCTTCAAATGGACAAGCATCTGCCAAATGGTCTTGCCTTCCACACTTTGGACGTTGTCGAACAGAGTCTCGGTTCTTATTCCAATCATTTTCCTGGGGTCGGAAATAAGGTTTCCTCTGATTTTGCTTCTTCTTCTTATTCTGCTTGCGAAATTGAAATTGAGATGGTCCACCGGTAGTACCCGAATAGTCTCTACCTTTCCCTTTCTGCTCCACCTTCCGGCACTCTTCCACTAAAGCTTGAAAGTTGTGAATTTCCAGTGGTAACACATACTCTTTGATTCCGTATCATAGGCCTCCTTCGAATCTTTTACATTCCCAACCTTCATCAGATTGAGTTTGGAAGAAACGGAAATACTTGACTAGAAATTCAAACTTTGCGTTATATTCATCTATAGATAGTTTGTTCTGTTGTAATCGTAAGAATTCATGTCCCTTCTCAACTCTAGCGCTTTGAGGAAAATACTTATCCAAGACAACAGTGCGGAAAACATTCCAAGTATATTCCTGGTTGACCGCATTCAGTATCTGTCTAATATCCGCCCACTAGCATCTTGCATCTCTGAAGAGCAGAGAAAGAGCATACGGAACTTTTGATTCTTCAGGGCTATTAATAAGCTCAAAAATTCTTTCGAGTTCTTGTAACCACAAGTCAGCATTCTCATAATTGTTATCTCCATAAAATCGTTGAGGTTTCTGATTTCTGAAGTTTGCTAGATTTTTTGCCTCGACTGCTAGCTCAGCACGAACCTAGTCCAGCTCATTCTGGGCAACTACGATAGCAGCAACACTAGTCATAGCCTGAACGGCCTGGTTCATATGTTCAATCACATCCTTGTTGCTGACATAATCACGACCACCCTCATGATCACATCCAAGTCCTTATCCAATTCCTGGTTCCATAACTGACCTACAAGACAACTCAGTCAGTCTGCAACCAGAAACTGAAATATATACTTACGTGTCTAAAACACATTACTTCTAAGAAGTAATTCGGTCAATGTACCATCTACTATTCATAGATTCTTACAAGGTCTCAACTACCTCAAAACCTATTGGAACACACCAACTTGTATACCATCACACATTGTTTCGACAAAGAAACAATTCAAGCAAGGTCCAACCAGAGATCACACAACAACAACCTAATAGACCTATTCCCCAAGGTTCCCGAAAGACTAAACGAGCTCTGATACCACTCTGTAACACCCCTCTTAGGCATTACTATGTAAACACTTGCGGAAATAATTTAAAAGAAAATTTTGCTGGTTGCTTTCGAAAATTGATTTATTTGAATTCAGAAAATTTGGGTATAAAACAATTTATTCCGAATACGTGCACATCACAATAGTAAAAAAAAAACCATATTATTCACAACAGAATTTCAAACCATATAAAGTTTTCAAAACACGTACACAGACTTTCTCAAAACATACCACCCAGAGAAAAATCCTAAGCTGGTCGCTCTACAAGACACTCAATGATAAGACCTCATGATCATCCCTATGATCACATCTCTTTATGCAATCCATACTTAAGTCTCCAAATGACTTAAGGAACTCTACTACAACATCTGCATTCGTGTACCAAGGTACAACAGCAAAGCTGGAGAACATGTATATGCAAGGGTGAATTCCAATATATGGATTTTAAAACGATAACCATATGCACGACACACAAATTAACATTTAACATATATATTCAAAGATAAACAATATATTTATCAAAGGGTTTCATACCCAACAGTCGTAACCGTTTTAAAAACAATGGCACTTCAACACTCATCAACTAATTTTGATACCTAATCTCCGGAGCTCCAACCAACCAATAAATGAGCTGATCAGGCTCTAATTGCCGAATAAGGCAGACTCAATGCCAATAAGGCAGAGTTCAAATTTACCATATCAATATCCAAAACGAGGCATAGTGAGTACTATTCATAGTATATGGTTTCTTGTTCATATATCCATCAAGGCACAGTGATGCAAACTGCATAAATACTTGCCATCAAGTATCCAAGTCCTATGCAAAGGCACGTCTGCCTGAAAATACATGTAAAACGTTTTGTTCTCGTAGTTTTCTTTGTGTTTAGTCTTTCCTTGTCAAGGCTCAAAGGCTCACGACCAAACCAAGGTTTAAACATTTAAGTTAAACAACCATTCAAACAGACTCCAAGTCAAAAATGTGCAAATCACGAAATCTAGACCCGTGCACCAGATTTAGATTCGTAGATTTTGGCGCACAAAAATTAATATAGATTTTTATAGGACATCTAGTGCATAACTTTACCTTTCGGACCTCGGGCCATATCTTAGAACACTAGACCAGACGTCTCGGTAGCTAGGTTCGTTTTCAACTTTAAACCATTTTCGTTCGGTGAAACACAAAACAAAACCAAAGTTTCCTCAACTTATTTAAGTTGACGGAAATACTACCATTGTTTACCGAAAATCCTTTTACGTTGGAAATTCGTTTTAAAAAATCATTCAAAATCTCCGAAACTCATTTTCGTTCAAAAATCAATACTTTGAACCTGGAAACATCGTTTTAGACAAATTCTCGGTCTTACTCAATATTACCCTTTTTAAGAATACTTTTGTAAATGTTGACGGAATTGTCCGTCGTTTGACGTTTTTAAAACGTTTTAAGTCCAAAACAAGACTTTTCTAGTAAAATAATTTTTCCAACACTGTAATAAAATCATTTTTGACAATTCTTTTCTTAAAACACCATTTTCTAATATTTAGAAATTCCTTATGTGAAAATTAGCAGTGCTAAAATATTTTCACGGTTACGTCCTCATTATGACTCTTAGAACACCCATTTGCCGTTAAATCATTAAAATAATATTATTTTTCACTATTTCCCTTTTTTTCACCAAATAATTAATTAAGTAATAATATATTACTATTTTCCAATAATTAAAACTCATTATTTCATGAAAAACTTATTAACGCTTTTAACCTCGTAATTAGTTGAGCACTGACCACTGTCAGGCTTTCCAATCCACAATCAACATCAAAAATCATTTCATGCCAATAATATAGCAAATAGAATTAATGGCATGCAACAACATATAATCACAATTAAATGCAGATAATTAAATAATTAAAAGCAGATAATTTAAAAGCAGTTATTTCTAACTACTTAAAATGACAAGTGCACCCAAATAAATCATACAGACCACAAACAAATTACATACATCTATCGGAAAAATCCCTCAGGTACTCTGATGGGCTCCGGCAAGTGTATCGGATCGAAGCAAGTAATAATAAAACGGTGAGAAACCGAGTATCGAACACAGGGATTGGGTGACCAAGTTCCACTTCACAAATTTAACAACTATCTAGACCAAAATAAATTGGGGATTTTAATTATGATAAATTATGAAAAGAAATTAAATTAAATATGTTTGGATTTTTGAATTAGTTAAAAAGCAAAACAAACAAAGAACAATCAAATAAAGAAAGCTCTAGGTATCCAATTTCACCAACGCTATGAATATGCATTCCTCATAGACAAGAAATCCTTATCCCACTTGGTTTGGTTCAATTATATCAACTCTTCCTAACTTCTAATTAACTTCTAATGTCAACCAAGAATCCTAGTTTATTCTAATGTCCCTCTCGAGTACGATAGAACACATCACTTGATCCCTAATCAACTATATCTCTATGATGATTATTTATCAAGAAATTCATTAAGTTCTATGATTCTCTATTGAAGTTGCATAAAGCTCCTATGGTATATCTCTATCCGTATTAACCCTATGGTTTTATCTCAATACCCTTAACACATAAATCTCCTCTCGGTCTCATTATGATTAGCCTATCATCTAACTGGTAATCAAGCAATTAGAATCATTAAGAACAAAGAATAAAACAAAAAAAGAAAGAGAAGAAGAAATTGAGAAAAACTGAAATAAAATCACCAAACCGTCATAGCGCGGTTACATCGTCACCCTAGAAAAAGGGGATTTACTCCATAATGAAAGGAATCAAAAACATTGTCAAAGAAACCAACATGAAAACAAGAAAAGAGGGGTCTGGGCGCAGCCAAACAAAGGGAGACGCAACCAAGAGATCAAAGTGTGGAACCCTATTTCCGTACAAAAGACCAGAATTTATATGTTCTGGTATCAGCGATTCACGGGGCGAATTACATTTCGCGGGGTGAAACTTAAATCATAGCTCAGTTCAAAAGTGCACCATCCGCGGGGCGAATGGTCCATCCGCGAGGCGGATGACTCAAAATTTCTAGCCTCTTCTTGCTTCTCTTCCTTGTTCCCAGGCTTCACTTTTATCCTTCCCAAGCTTATGTATGAACCTGAAATTTATTCAAACTAGAAAATCATAGAAAAAAACTCAATTTCCTAATTAAAACAAAGAAAAACATTCAAAGACTCTAAACACTACTTAAGGAAAACAAATCCAAAGTTGAGTACTAATTGAGAATACAACTTATCAATATGATAAAATTCACAAGAAAATCTAGAATAAAACTAGATAATCTAGCGGATTATCAACACCTCAAACTTAAGCTTTGCTTGTCCTCAAGCAAACCACACACAAAAATACTCGAAGCAAAAACCACAAAGGACTCAAAGACACACAACGAGTTGATATAAGATTAATGGACCCATAACCAATAATTTCTCACATAATGTCAACCACAACCACTTCATCAAAATCAAGCATGCCTTCCTAAGATCAAACAATCAACTATCAAGAGGACCTTCAAGATCAACCAAAAGAGTGAACTCAACCATCATACACTTACCTATCAAGTAGTGGCTTCAAAAACTTAAACACAAATTCACTAATCATCAATGAGTCTCACTCCTCAACAAGGATAATTAATTCACTCAACGCTCAAGTGTTTAGGCTTGTGTTTCCCTCAAAAATCTGCATATTGAGAAACTCACTCTTTGGTTGATTTTCATCTCACTCATCAATTCACACAACCACATGATGCACAATCAAAAGGTCTTTATAAGGTTGCAATGGGGCCAAGGTGGAAGGTAGGGAAAAAGAACGGGAATGCAAGTTTAGACCCTAAAGACTAAATGAGCAATGGAGCACAATTTCCAAAGAACAAAGAATTTTTGTTTCTGTCTTTTTTTTTTTTTTACTTTATTGCTCTTTTTGCACACTTTTCCACTTTCTCCTCTTGAAACCATTTTGTTTCTTTTTCTCACTTTTTCATGTTTTCTTTTCTTTTCTTTCTAGGGCATTTTTATCCTTCCTTCTCTTTTTTTCTTCTTCTCCAAAACTGAATTTCTCATGTGCCACATCAAACTTAGCACTTTGCTACCATTCTACCTTGAATTCCAATGCTCACTTAATCCTTTCGGGTAGGTAAACATGGTTTTTCCAGATTTAGCAATTTATATTTAGGGAACCAAAAAAAAAAAAAAAGGCTTAAAGCACAATAGGGCTAACAAGGGATAATTCATTTGGGTAAGCTTTTTGGCCAACTAGCCATTTCAAAGAAAGTGCCTTTATCATGCTCATGCATCAAGTAATTATGCAAACCAATAAGAGATTCAAGCAAACCTAAGAGGTCATAACTCAATAGCGACACTCAAAACAAAAATCATGTTGAAGGCTCAAACTCCTCACCCGAACACAAATAGAGACTCAAATCAAACATCATGAATTATGCTAACTCCTCTAACATCTCAAACTAGTCATGGTTCATGTATTCAAGTTAAGGCGCACTCAATTGCATCACTATCCAATCACTCCCAAAAGTAACGTGTTTTTCACTTAAGCATGACATGCATTAATCAATCAAAAATGGCATCGCAATCAAGAATGGGAATTCACATGGTCAATCCACTTACAATCCATTTATCAACTCAAAGCAAATTTTATTTTATTTTATATTTTTTTAAATATTTTTGACTCACTAAACAAAATCAAACGACAAGACACACAAAGACTCAATGCAACCCATTTATTCAAAGCATAAAACAAATAAAGAGAAGGGTTTAGAAAAACTCATGAAGATGCTTCCACCCAGATCCCATTGCTTGTGATACAACGGCCAAGAGATGCTCAAAATGTAATATAATCCTCCCGGATCCCATGGATTGTGGAGTGGAGATGGAACTAGTAAGTGTACGGAGATTCCATTGACTTCTTTAAGTGCTATAATTAGCTTATATCCTCTCGGGTCAAATGGTAAATCATTGACTCCAAGTAATTCCTTTTTATGCATAAATTCTCCATGAAACACGAGAAGCTTAAATTTTTGAGACAACTTCAAATCCTTTGCCGCTATTGATGCAAACTCCAAATACTTGGGCAATGATTTGAACTCCAAAGTTGGTATTTTCACAAAGTAATGTGGTAGACAAATGGAAGGCACCAACTTAGCGTCGACACATGCATGTAGACCAATATACTTATCCAACTCATAATTTCCTGGTTCCTTAGCAAGCATGGTGAGGGAATTGTTTTCTACTTGAATAATTTCATTTGTCCTTTGGGAAGGAACAATTGCAGATATTTCCTCATCTTCCACTACCACTTCTTCATCATCATCAAACCAATTTGAATGATAGTCTTCCAATGGAATTTCTTCTTGTGAATCATCTTCAAATATCACTTCATCGTCATTAAAGTCCATCTCTGCAATCACATTCTCTTGAATTTGGGTTTCCTGTGGCTCCTCAGCTGGCTTTTTCGAATGTTCCCTAGCCTCCGCTTCTAACTTCTGAATCATGACACTTAGCTGTGCTATTAACTCTTTAGAATGTTCCCCAGCTTGTAACACCCCGATTTTCCACTGCTTTCTAATATCGGAAATTTATATAAATACGTTTATATTTTTATCCGAGACTTAGAAAATGTTTTTAAATAAACCGAAACCTTTTTTTTAATTCAAAAATGATATGCAGAAGCATCACTATAAGAACCAGCATCCCAACTAGGTTGGCACCCAGGAGCTTATCAATCATCTGTAGCATATCATAAATCTATTCAAAAAATAAGAAAAAAAGAATACAAGAAAATGGGGGGACATAAACCTTACCCAAGAGAAGAAAACAAAAATAGAGCTATCTGAATCTATAATTAGGCAACATAAATCTGTTCCTTAAAAACTCAGATCTAAGAAAGTTAGGGACCAAGTCCCACCAAGTAGAACTTTGAGATGTTATACCAAAAGAGGCCAACTTGTTAGCACAAGTGTTACCCTCTCTAAAAATATGAGTTACTTTAAATTGCATAGAAGATGTCAAGGATAAACAATTGGACCATCTGTTTTTAATCTTCCAAGGCACCAAATCTAATGAAGAAAAGGCCAGCATTACCAACATGGAATCACACTCTAACCAGAGCTTATGCCAACCCCTTGAGTAAGCCACTTCAACCGAGATCATTGCAGCAATTAGCTCGGCATGAAGAGAACCTCCATTTCTAAAAATACCAAGAATTACACCACTGCTATTTCTAAAAATACCACCTCCAGCAGCATGACCAGGAGAACCTCTAGCTGCACCATCTGAATTAGCTTTAATCCAACCACAAGGAGGGGGGATCCAGTCAACACAAATGATTGAGGGAGCCTTTCTTGGGTGACAAGCCATAGCAAAGGACTTGAGGACTGAAAATTCCTCTATAGAAGAGAACCTATGACCTGTAGTTGAATTTCCAGAAAGAGAGATGAATCCAATGATCCTGGAGATTCCAGAACCTAGGGAGACTACTTTATTCTCAAACTTTAACTGATTTCTGCAGTACCAAATAGTTCCCACAATATTAATTATCCCTGCCAGAACAACAGTCCTGCATTGGGGACTCCAGCTATTATTACAAATAGATAGGATGGTTTGTAAAGAAGAGGTATCTATAGGCAGCTTAATGAGATAGCTGAACCAAGACCATACCCTGCGGGGAAAATCACAATCCAGAAATAAGTGCCTGCTAGATTCTTCAGATTTATGACATAGACTATAGATAGAAACACGGACGCAGCCTCTACATTTCAAGTTTTCCTCAGTAGGCATTTTGCCATGAAGAATTCTCCAAAAAATGAAGGACTTTGAAGGAGGAATAGCTGGATTCCAGATAGTTTTGGCCCAAGCAGCAGGAACTTGTGCATGATTCTGGTTTAGAAAATGACAGCATCTTTATGTGTTAAAATACCTGATTCAGAACCAGTCCAAACTAGCTGATCAGGGCAGGGATTAATTGGGACAACAGTATGCCTAATATCCTCATAAAGCCAAGGAAAATTGGATGCCAAAGAGGGTGGAATAGACCAGTTACTGCCATGGAGAAAATCTGCAATGACAGAATGCAGAGAATTGTGCACAAGCTCCGGAATTTGAAGAAGATCAACAATTGGCTGAGTTAACCACTTATCCCTCCAAAAATTGATTCTAGATCCATCACCAACCTACCAACATGAATTTGCAATAACCAGCTGAATGTTCTTTTTAAGACCAGGCCATAAAGAGGACTCAATGTAAGTAGACAATGGCTTACCATGTTCCATAAATCTCTGTCTAAGGAAAATGGCCCAATGCTTGTAGGAAGAGTACATCTCCCAGCTAAGTTTGGGAAGGGCAGCCTCATTTAGAGTTCTCAAAGAATGAATACCAAGGCCACCTTCATTAGTTGGAGAACAAACTTTTCTCCAAGCTACAGTAACTAGCTTCCTAACCTTCACATCTCCGGCCCAAATAAAGTTTCTGATGCAATTATCCAACTACTTCAATAAAGAGATTGGCCATGAATAAACATGAAAGCTATAAAGGAGCATACTAGGAATGACAGACTTCACAAGTTGCACCCTTTCCATAATAGATAAGAGAGTGCCTTTCCAAGAGGCTAGCTTGGCAATAATCTTGTCTGCAATAGGCTTCAAATAAATATTTCTTGGTTTACCTTTAAAAAGAGGCACTCCCAAATAGGTGAAAGGGAGATGATCTGCTGAAAAGCCAAGCAGAGATGAGATGGATGACACTTTGGTTGAGGAGATATTCCCAGCATAAAATTTACACTTTCCAAGGCTGAGTAGTTGACCAGAGGCCTGACCATACAAGTTGAAAAGGGACATCAAGGCTTCCAAATTCCTTTTAGTGCCCTTACAAAACACTAAAATGTCATCTGCATACAAGATGTCGCTTGGGATGGAAAGCCTGTTTGGACCAGCCATGGGCAAGAGAAGACCATTTTGAACCAAATAGGAAATGCCCCTGCTGAGGACATCTTCAGCAATGCAAAACAAAAGAGGTGAGAGAGGGTCACCTTGCCTGACTCCTCTCTTACAAGAGAAGAAACCAACAGACCATCCATTAATAGAAAAGGAGAGCTTTGCTAAGTTCAGGATAATCCTAACCCAATTGCAAAATTTGGAGTTGAAACCAAAAGCATGAAGGACATTGAGTAAGAAATCCCAGTCAATGGTGTCAAAAGCCTTTCTAATATCAAATTTTAAAGCAAGGTTACCACCAAAAGCCTTGTAGTCTAGAAGGTTCATAGCCTCTAAAGCAATACAAGTACATTCTGAAATCTGCCTACCCTTCCTCTTTGGTTTTCAGAGATAATCTTTGGAGCAATGTTAGCCAATCTGTCAGCTAGAACTATGGAAATGATCTTGAATTGAAAGTTGGCCAAAGCAATAGGTCTAAAGTCTTCAATTCTGTCTGCACCATGGTGTTTGCGAATCAACACCATCAAGTTAGAGTTCATGTTAGGCAAAATCCAACTCTGAGAAAAGAACTGACAAACAGAGTTACATACATCCTTTCCAACAATTTCCCATAATGCTTGGAAGAAGCAGCCCCCAAAACCATTAGGGCCAGGAGCCCCCTCCCCATTCATAGCAAACACAGCAGACTTAATCTCATCCTGAGAAGGCATAGCAGTTAACAAAACATTGTCTTCTTCAGAAACAAGAGAAGGAACAACCTGCTCAATGAGATTGTTAGGGGAGCAGTCATTATTTATTGCATATAAACTAGAAAAATACTCAATAACATGATCAGCCATTGCATCAGCATCATCAATAAGAACATCTCCATATTTGAGCACTGACATAGATCTAGAAGCATGCCTCAATTTAGTGACTTTGTGAAGAAAACTGGACACAAGAAAAAGATGAATACAACGATTACGAAGATGAATCAGATTACAATGATAACAATGATGATGTGTCCCTCTCTAACAAAGTTGCCCCCCTCTTGAAGATTTTTTTATGTTGATTTTTAATTTTTTAAAATTAATAATAGCGTGTTAATTGTTGAATTGGAAGGTTTTAGGTAGGGAGGGTGGAAAAGAGAGAAGTAAACTAAGAAATAATAAGACTGATATTGATTTGATGTGGTGATGATGTGATTACAAAAGACAACCCAGTCTTAATCAAATAGAGAATCAAATCATAAAATATAAATAAGAAATAAATCCTAAGAGATCATCTAGGATTCTCTAAGATATGCTAAGATATGAAAAGATATTATCAGATATTTTTCTAATTTTCTAACATTAATCAATATCAACAATTGAATTCCATGTTAATTTGGTTGATTTAGCAGAAGGAAATGATATAGGATTTTTTTTCATTTAAATACTGCAAAGCGTATTTGTCGACACATGGCCTCAAGCTAGCAGGAATGTTTCTATGAAATTTGGGTTTTGGGTCCTTTATTTGCACTTATGGATTTGATTTGTTTTAATTTGTGTCAGCTATATGCAGAATATTTCAAAACTGAACTTCCTTTAATAAAATACACACTCTATAATATAATAGTGCATTGATTAGAATTAATTATGCGTCAAACAATTCAAAATTATTCTAAGTAGCAATCAAAAATCACCATAATACAATCAATACATAGTTTCTGATAAAGTCTTCCATGCTTGCAGTTTTAAATTCAAATTTCATCATAATTGATAATTAGGAAATCAAAATAATTGCAATTGTTTTTAAACATTTCCATAAATGGCATTATTGCCATTAACATGACATTATGATTCTAAACTTTTCAAATATTTGATTTCAATGCAAATAATATTAATGGCATTAATGCAGTATTTGTTTCCTTATTGGTTGAAAATTTGAAATAACCCAAACTTGAACTACAAATTTTTATTGATGCCATTAATTTGAATTTGAATTGAAATCTATATTGACGTTAAGGATGTTGTCTGAATTGTAAATCTTTATTATTAAAAGGAAGGTGGTGGTTGGGGTATATCTGTAAAATCACTTGGGTGGTTGTAATAAGAAGATAGTGGATGGGGCAAATATGTAAACACACATGTGTCAATAAATAATTTAATTAAGTTTATTAAAATAAAATAGTAATTGCTGGTAACATTATCTCTCTCCCTCTATAATTCAAAACGTTCCTGAACCATACCACTGAAGCACCTTCTCTCTCTTCTACAGTTTGATTTATTTTTTAAAATTGTTTGTAAACTGGTAACAGTACACTGTTCTTGCATATGCACTTTGCAACCAGACTTTTACTCAAATTATGGTGGCAATGAGTATTACAACCACAGGAAAGACACTTATCTTTCTTCTTCTGTTATAGCAGAGCGGAGGTTTAGACATTGAAATAAATTTGTATTTGAAATAAAATTTAATGATCTATTGATGAACTTATCTATATCTTAGAGTGTTGTTGCTTTTTTGACACTCTCATAGTAATCTTTTAAAATTGTTCTATGTATCCATTGATCTAGACAAGCTGCTACCAGAACAAGAAATGGTAAAGTATGCAGGTAGTGACACAAGAAATAATTTGTATCAATTTATAATTTTGCTTTGAAAACAAATAAAATCACTATAAATTCAAAAAAAATTAAGAGGTTCATATATATTTTAATAATCTATTTAATATATTAAGTTTATACTTCAACTTATAAGAAAAATTATATTTATATTTTACATAACATTATTTTAAATATTCCCTTTCTTTCCTCATTATGTAATTTAAATCATGATCTTTATTATTTTCGTAATTGTTATGGTGCAAACGACTAACATTGAATATTTTACCATTATTACCATTCATCGAATTTGATAGCACCTATAACCTAAGGATCTTTACTATCTGGTCAACTTTGTCAACATAAAAAGATATTTAAAAGTACAAAGCACAAAACATCCATTCAATATTTTTCATTCCAATAACCAAAAAAGATTTATTTAAATTTAATTTAAATTTACAATATTTAAAAGCAACTATCCAAGAAACTTAGTGTAAAGACGTATAATAGGCCCGTGCAATGCACAGGTACATCATCTAGTTTATATTGATTTAAACCAATTTGTATTAACTTATATTAAAAAATGACATTAACATTCTATTTGTTTCCTTATTGACTGAAAGTTGAATTAACTTGAATTTGAATTTGAAATTAGTATTATGACATTAAATCAATCTTGAATTTTAGCCAATTTCAAAGCGAGAATAAATGTATATTTAATAAAACAAATATCATATCAACAATTTAATTCAATTAAAATCTGGAACTCTTTAATATTCAGTAATTTATATATGAGCCATTTAAATCATATAGGAAGGTTTTGAACCCTAAATCGTATAGGAAACTCATATAGAATAGATGTATCTTTAATGAAAACTAATATGGTATCAATAATTTAAAGAAATTTAAAACTGCAATTCAAATGAAAAGGGAAATTTAAAAGTTAAAACTTCAACAATTTAAAGAAATGGTAATATGGGAGATAGATTTTTAAGAGATAATAAAAATAATAATATGGCAGATAAATATATTTTATAGAAATGGTTCTCTTGCACGGGGAAAATAGGCTAATTAACTCAAATAGATTTTTAAGAGAAAAAAAATGATAGATAAATATATTTTCTAAATATAGTTACCTTGCGGGGATGAATTCTCTAATGTGACATGAGAGTTCACTTGAATATGAGCCATTAATTGTCAAGAAGATAGAGAAACTTCAAAATATAAAAAGGGGAGATGGATCTTTTAACAGTGTGAATTTCAACATGAGAGAATCCAAATGCAAATTCAACATGAGAGAATCCATTTCTTAGCATGCACGGTAAAAGTGGAGAAATAGATCAAAAATATTTTAAAAAGAGAAGAAAAAAAAATATGACATATAAATATATCTTCTAAAAATGGTTAACTTGCACCAGAAAATAAAAGAAATAAATCAAGTAGATTTTTAAGATAGAAAAAAACAATATGATAAATAAATATATTTTATAAAAATTATTAACTAGCACCATGCAAAGAGAAGAAATAAATTAAGTAGATATTCTTTTATATATTCTTTATACATGTTTTATTTTTAAATTATATTTTTAATACTAAAATTGTGTGGTAGATAGTATGTACTTAATATTTAACTTAAGATCAGTCATTTTACGTATTGTAATATCAGTAATAATTATCAAGTCAATATATGTTATACTTTGTGATCGATATTTCAGTTAAAATAATTTTTAACAATTTTTGATAAATAATTCCCATAAAAAATTTTAAACCAAAAAAACGTGAAATCAACAAGTACATATTTAAAAATGAAATCCTAAAAAATTAGTATATTCCCCGTGCATGGCACGGGTCTATACATTAGTGTATATATATATATATATATATAAAACTCAGAAACTCCCTCCATCGTTTTCTTGTTTTTTTTATATCTTTATTTGAATGTTATATATAGTCCAAGAATAAAAGTCTGTCAAAAAGAAGAAGAATAAAAAACGTCAATAAAGTAAAAATATTCGTATTTGGCTAAATTATCCCTCATTCAAATACTCAAAACATAATTATCATTATATTAATTGGATTAAAATCTTCTATCTCCTACCTTTGTCTGAATTATTTGTCACAGTAATTAAAAGCTGCCAAATTAATAAGATAAAATTGAAGGCGCATTATCACACCACACGATAATGTAATATTTGCTGCAAGTTGTGCAAACTTAAAAAAAATAAAATAGATAGATTGGTCTTATACAATTTTTATTTTTTATTTTTTACATTGGTTCTAAAAGTTTTTTTTTTTTCAAATTGGTCATACACCTACACGTTACGGTCCGTTTCCACATTAGTCTTTTTCGTTAATTTCGACCTTACAAAGTAAGATAAAAAAGGTCACGTGCCAAACTAATGTGATAGTCACGTTCGGTCAATAGACGTTAGGTCAAAATTTATGGAGAGGACTAATGTGGAAACAGAACATAGCGTGAAGAACCAATTTGAAAAAATAAAACTTATTGGACATATGTGAAAAATAAAAAAAATGTATAGGTGTAACATCCCGATTTTTCTGCTTTCTAAAATCGGTATAAATATAAATAAACGTTTATATTTTATCTGAAACTTAGGAAATGATTTTTGGAAAACCAAAGTCATATTCATATCATACTTATTTTTATAAGTATACGGTTAAATTTTTGGTGGAAGATTCAGACGGAACTCGATCTGCGTTTTCACTGACAGTAAGATTTTACTGATCAAAACCTAATTTGACCCGAGAATGAAATGAATAAATTTTATATCTTATTTCCAACGATATAGGTTATTATGAAAATTTTCAAAATAATTAGGTTTTCTACTTGATTCGGGCGTGAAACCCTAAATCGGGTAATCGGCGGAGTCAAGAACGGACGTGCAGAGACAAAACCCGACATCAGATGCTGAGATATGGTACCACCTAGGGTAGTGAGTCAGATGGGTGAGTCATCCATGTCATTATTACATTTAAACAAATATCTAGATATTTCTTCAAGTTAGTGTAAAGACTATTTTACCCTTGGACTGTTTTACCCTTGAACTTTTATTGAAATGACAAGTTTGCTCGACAATTTGTGGACACAAATCAGCAACCTCTCCTTCAACCTCAACCACATAATTTTCATGATTACCTTATGCAAAATTACCATTTTGTCCTTATGTTGTCTTAATACCACAAAAATGCCATTTTGTGAGATTACTCTTTTGTCCCTGAAAATTTATGCCTTGGACCCTATTGCCCCCAAAAGCCACGGCCCAAGCACCATTTCAGAGCCCATTTCACTTCTATTTAAGGCAATGTTCATCATCTTCATCATTTTATATTTTTCCATTAAAAAGCTTAAGTTCCATAAGCTATTTTTGTGAAGGAAGTGCTTGATTCTTAGCTCATTTTTCAATTCCAAGAGGTATACCATGCTTCTCTCACTCAATCATTATCATGTTCTTCATTCATTTTAGTGATTTGAAGTCTTGATCATATTTTGCAATTCCTAGATTTAGAACTTTGAAAATTCATAGAAAATCATAGAAAAGTCCTTTTAAAGTGAAACCAATTTCTATGATCTTAGTATCCTCTCTATATTCAAGATCCAAGAGTGTGCGTCAAACTAAAATTTCGTGCCCATTTAACTCTTTGAGGCCGAACCCTAAGTTAAGTGGGGGGAGGAACTTTGTTCAAACTTTTTGGTTGCTTGATTCAATCTTATGGCTCATGTAGGTATTGAATCCATGCTTGTTTAATCAAATTAAAATCTCTAAGCCACTGTTTTACTCATGGCCGAAATTCATTTTTGAAGGGTTGGAAAATTTGATTTCAATCTTTGTATGATAATCATTGATTTAAGGTTCTAAGTGATCAAGAATCACTAATCCAAGAGCTTAGGATTTTTACAAATTTTTAGCCGGAAAAGCACCCCATGTCCGAAAATCTTAACTTTGTGGTTAAGATGGTTTTGATTCAATTTTTGTTAAGTAAGCTTTGTTTATGTCTTAATCTTGCTTAAGGATCCTTAATCCAAAAGCTTGTAAAATTTTATCATGTCTAGCCAACTTGAAAACCTTAGGGCCGAACCTATCATATAGGAGCATAGGTGTTTTTAATTGTTTGTTTGTCAATTTGTTGTTGTGCTTTGTTGAAAGGTAAATTGTTGTGTGAATCGTGTACGTGTTTTGTGGAAACCGGGATGCTTGACGGAACTTTGGTTGGCAAGAAAAATCTTCAAGAGGTAGGGGGAGTACCTGAGAGATTTTTCCGATAGCTGTATGTAAATTGTTTGGGGTCTGTATATATTATTTGGTGTATGTATTTTTTTACGTAATTAGATTTCTCTGCTTTAAAATTATCTGCTTTTACTTATTTAATTATCTGCATTTAATTGTGATTATATGTTGTTGTATGCCATTAATTGCTATGTGCTATATCATTGGTATGAAATGAGTTTTGATGTTGATTGTGGATTTGAAAGCCTAACAGTGGTCAGTGCTCAATTAATTACGAGGTTAAAAGCATTAATAAGCTTTTCAGGAAATGATGAGTTTAATTAGTGGAAAATAGTAATATATTTTTACTTAATGTTTTGTTTGGTGACAAATGGATAATATTGAAAAATAATATTATTTTAAGGATTTAACAGCGAAAGAGCGTTTTATGAGTCATAGTGAGGACGTAACCGTGAAAATATTTTAGTACTGCTAATTTTCACCTAAGGAATTCATAAATATTAGAAAGTGATGTTTTAAGCGAAAAAGTTTCAAAAATAAATTTATTACCGTGTTGGAAAAATTAATTTACGACAGAGTTTTAAGGAATTTGGACAAGTTTACAAAACGAATTTCAAACGTAAAAGGATTTTCGGTAAACAATGAGTTATTTCCGTCAACTTGGATAAGTTAAGGAAACTTTGGTTTTGTTTTGTATTTCCCATAACGAAAAATGGTTTAAACGAACCTAGCAACCGAGACGTCGGGTCTAGAGTTCTAAGATATGGGCCTGGGGTTCAAAAAGTGAAGTTATGGACTAAATGTCCTATAAACTGTAAGTTTGGTTTTGTGCACTAAAATCTACGTATCTAAGACTGGTGCATCGGTCTAGATTTCGTGATTTGCACACTTTTGACTTGGAGTCAATGATTGTTTGAAAGAGGTATTAAACTTGAAAGTTTAAAATGGTGTTTTGGTCGTGAGGCTTTTAGCTCCGACAACTAAAGATTGAACACAAAGAAAACAATGAGAACCAAACGTTTTACATGCATTACAGGGCAGACGTGCCTTTGCATAGGACTTGAATGCTTGATGGCAAGTATTCATGCAGTTTGCATCACTGTGCCTTGATGGATATATGACCAAGAAAACTATGTGCTATATGTAGTCACCACTTTGCCTCGTTTTGGACTGTGGAATGGTTATTTGAACTTTGCCATATCGGGCATTGATTCTGCCTCATTTGGCAATTGGAGCCTGATCAGCTCATTTACTTGTTGGTTGGAGCTCCGGAGATTAGGTCTCAAAGATAGTTGATGATATTGAAGTGTCATGGTTTTTAAAATGGTTACGACTGTCGGGTATGAAACCCTTTGATAAATATATTGTTTATCTTTGAATATTCATGTTAAGTGGTAATTGAGAGTCGTGCATGCGGTTATCATTTTAAAATCCATATATTGGAACTCACCCTTGCATATACATGTTCTCCTGCTTTGTTGTTGTACCTTGGTACACGAATGCAGATGTTGCAGAAGAGTTCCTTCAGTCATTTGGAGACTTAGGTTTGGATTGCAGAAAGAGATGTGTGATCATAGGGATGATCATGAAGTCATATCAGTGAGTGTCTTGTAGAGCGATCAGCTTAGGATTTTCTTTGGGTGATATGTTTTGGGAAAGTTGTGTAGGTGTTTTAAAAATATTTATATGATTTGAAATTCTGTCGTGAATAATATGGTTGTCACTATTGTGTTGTGCACGCTCAGTTCTAAGTATTCGGAAGAAATTGTTTTACACCCAGATTTTATGACATCAAAATAGATCAATTTCCGAAAGCAACCAGCAAAAATCTTTTTAATTTATTTCCGCACGGGTTTATATAGTAATGCCCAAGGGGGGTGTTACAATAGGACTGATCTTTTCTTTTTTTAATATAGGAAAATGTTAGTGGTTAGTTATATTAATTTTTTCTCCTTTGCCAATGTTTGAACCTTGGACCTCCTCCTCCTCCAACTCCTTATACCCTTAGCTCAAGCTACTTAAGCTACCAAACCCCCCGTATAGGACCAATCTAACTATTTGAAAATAAAATATTGAAACTTATATAAAAGATGTTTAATTTTATCTTATTTGGCATCTTTTAATTGGTGTGATTGGCATTAAGGCAATGGTAGGAGACACAAATTTTAATTTTATTCGAAACCCACCCTAGTTAGCTCTTTGGGTCAAGTGGGGGTCGGCCAGAGTTTCCCCACGGCTTAGATCTTTCAGGCCTGTTATGGGACTAATCTCTATTTCAACTTATTGAGAAGGGTTTTACTGCTTGGTTATCAGCCTTCCAACAAGGGTGACTCCACAAGAATTTGAACTCGAATTCTCACAGGTTCTCCTCATTGTGGGACAAGTTGCTTTACTTGACCAACAAGACATTGATAGGAGATAGAAAATTTTAATCCATATTAGTTCTCACTAACTTTATAAAAAGATAGAGAAATAATAACATAGAGAATAGCTAAATATAGGAATTGACTTTTAAATTTTTTTTTTCATTTGACCATTATTTAATTTTATTATATTTAAATAAGAGTTTAATAAATATACACGGACAGTGTAAAAGAGTTTTAAACGGACGTCCAATCATATTTCACCATTATGTCACTTTGTTATATTAATTCATATAAATCTTCACAAATATCTATGTGATAAGATATGATTGGATGATTGTGTAAAACTTTTTTACATTGTCAGTACATATACATTAAATCCTTTAAATAATTCTTCAATTAAATTATTTCAAAATATCAATAAAAAATCACATTTATAAATTCATAGAAATAAAAAATATATATTTTAATTTTTTATTTCAATTTTTTTTCCTTCAAAATATCAAACTCTTCCAAACAATATTTACTAGCAAACTATTTTAAAACTAAAGTACCAAACACTCCGTTAGGCAATAAAAAGATAAATGTGTAAATGTCCATTTTGAAATAACCAAAGTGAACACAAGAAGGAGGGGTTGAATTGTGTTTACCAACTTTTTCGGTTACTTAAAAAGATTTTCGCAGGCACAGCAAGCAGGTTTGATTAAGAGAGGATTAGACGAGTAAAACGTCTAATATTAAAATAGAATAGCACACACAAACGAAGAAGGTTAAAAAGAGTTTGATAACCACAGTATTAACTCCCCAAGTTAAAAAGCTAAGACTGAAACAATACTCAAGCAAATTAAAAGATAAGGGAGTAGAAATATCACTCAAGAGATTTATACTGGTTCACCCCAAAATCCACAAGGCTACGTCCAGTTTCTTGGCAGCACCAAGTTTCCACTATAACTGAGTAAATTACAGTACAAGTATTCTTTGCACACCTAGCCTCTTCAGGCTCAACACTAAAGCAAGTATTCTTTTCTCACCTAGCCTCTTCAGGCTCAAAGACAGTAAGAGATAAAAGGTTTGTATAGTTAATACAACTTGCAAGTCTTTCAGATCACACTCAGAGAGTGGAATAAATATGAAGTATGAAAGACTGCGAATTTATATCAAATGATTGAATATGTATTCAATGAAGGAATGAAGAAGTTAATGAAGAGAGTAAATGCTTCTGTGCAGAGTTCTTTTTATCTTGAAACTTCTTGGCTTCATCTTCTTTGTTTGATCTATTTAAAGGCTTCAATCAAGAGATCCGTTTTGACACAGCTTCAGAAAGTGTTTGCATCTGACTTGAGCTTTCTGAGACACCATTTAATGCCAAAGAGTCGTTCTGAGTATTCATTAAATGCTTGAAAACATTGGGCATTGTCAAGAGTGTCCAAGAGTACACTTTAAACTGAAATAGCTGTTCTTTCAGAGTATATGGCAGCAGGCTTCTTGTACTTGTTGCAGAGAGCTTTCCTCTTTCAGTGGAACATCAGTTTACTTTGCATAAAGTACTTTTTACTTTGTACTAGAAAAGGCAAAAGGTTACTGCAGTGGTGCAGAGATAGCGTGTTTATTCCTTAAAACCTTGAAACAACGTTCTTTATTCTTTGTCCTTTGAGCTATTGTCCATAGGTCTTCGAGATCCTTAAGGATGGCATATAATTTTGAATATGGTGACTTTGGACTTGATTTCTGACATACTGACTTGGTGTCAGCAATGAGAATTTTTAGACGGGTGAAAGTCATCCAAAAACTTAGACGGGTGAAAGCTTGTTCCAAAGTTAGACGGGTGAAAGCTTGTTCCAAAGTTAGACGGGTGAAAGCTTGTTCCAAAGTTAGACGGGTGAAAGCTTAGCTGAGCCAAACTTAGACGCATGCTTCTTGCCACGTCATCAACTGTGCTTAGTCTTTCTTGAGCGTTGACTTTCTTTGATTAATTTTCTAGACGAGTGAAACTTAGACGAGTGACTTCAAGTCTATTTTCCTGCACACTTATCAAATATATCAGTAATTTCTTTTGGTTCAATATTACCATACTTGAACTATTTGGAATCATCAAAACATAGAGGATTTACACTTTGAATGTGTTTTAGACTTATGAGGTCTCAACATTCTCCCCCTTTTTGATGATGACAAATATCTTTTCTGATTTTATTGAACATTAAAAAGAAACAGTAGAAATTTCTAAACAGATATAATTGATCAGGGTATGTTAAGCTCCCCCTTAGTTTATGCACTAAGTAAGGACAAATATCAGAACATCATGATATTAGAAAGAATAACATACATAAAATCATGAAAACTTAAATATATTTTCTCCCCCTTTTGGCATCAATCAAACATAAAGAAAATCAGAGAAGATAAATTGCCAAATGAAAAAAAAAAAAACTCATTTCATTGAATCAAAGTCATGAAGGATTACAAGTGATAGACATCACTGACTTAGTACATTGCATGACTCAACAAAGAAATGAAAAAACAGATTTCTAACACTAAGAACTAGGGCCTCCTTGGCTTTTGAAGAAAGCTTCCATCATCTGCTGCATTGCTTGCTGCTGAGCCAACATCTGGGCTTGAAACGCAGTCTGTTGAGCAATTGCTTCATCCTGTCTTTGAATGACAGTCTGCAAACTTGTAGCCATTTCATCCAGTCTCTGATGAGCAGCAGGATCAAATGCAACAACTGGAGCAGTAGAATCTGTAGTGGCCAAAGAAGTTCCAGAAGCTGATGGACAAGGAGGAGGGGTAGGAGGTAACTCTTCAACAATAATATCATCCTCAGGGTGAGGATCTAGAAACACATTTGTTGACAGAGTGGTTTCAAAATCATTATTAGGGTAGAATTCTTTTAAAAAGGCATGAATTCTGTCATGATGTAGAGGGGAATCTATGATAGATAGAAGAAACTCATAAGATCTCCTAATGAGATTTATGTGAGTAAAAGGGGCAGTTTCAGGAAAGTTTAGGACAGAGAAGGGGAATACCATGAAAAAGGGAGGGAGAAAGTAAATAGAGGGTGAGACGGGGTAGAGAGCATAGGCTTGGCTACCTCTAATGGGAATGTCTGCCTTCTTTTCTTCTGTCAACCCAGAACTGCAGCCACCCTTAGAGAACATCTTCTCTTTGAATTTCAGCTTCTGATCAGTTCTCTTGATAAGGGAGAACTTCTGATCCAATGGCAGGGATATTGTCTTCTACTTTCCTTTTAACACCATTGAGTCAGGCATTACTCTTATGGCAGTAGAGGGCTTCATGAAGATGTGAGGATTAAATAGCCATTTTCCTACTGGCTTCTGCAACCTTTCCAGCCTCACAATCTGCCTTTCAGCTTCCAGAGAAGCAATCATGTCCAGAGTCTTGCCATCAAGGTAAGAGGGACAGAGATCATCTGTTACAGAGAAAGGTGTGGTTCTGGAGGATGAGTTGTAGGGTGGTAAAGTGGCTAAGGGGAGAGAGTTGTGTCTGGTTTCAGAGAAAAAGTCTGGAAAGACTGTTCTAAGAGGCACTTGGCATTGGTTTGAGATATGGTCAGGGATTGGTGATTGTGGTGTGGGTGGTGAAATAGGGTTGTCAAAATACTCAAAGTCATTGATATCCTCAGTTTGAGGAATATCAGAATGGTGAGATATTTGTGGTGAGGGTGGAGCAGGTGAGTGAGTATCAGACATGTGAGGTTCTGATATGGTAGGGTTAGGTTCAGAAGAGTGATGGTTAGGTGATGTATGTGGTGTGGAAATTTTTGGTGATGGAGGGGGTGTTGGAATTTTTGGTGATGGAGGGGGTGTAGGTGATCTGTGTGGTGGTGTAGGCATTCTTTGAGGTGAAGGTTGTGGAGTTGGAACTGTGGTGGTAGAAGGTTCTGTTT
This sequence comes from Echinosophora koreensis, assembly GCA_035048595.1. Classification (NCBI taxonomy): domain Eukaryota; kingdom Viridiplantae; phylum Streptophyta; class Magnoliopsida; order Fabales; family Fabaceae; genus Echinosophora; species Echinosophora koreensis. The sequence goes on along the minus strand of JAPCYP010000048.1, from coordinate 1,398,060 downwards.
CCTGAGGTGGAGGGGATGAATCTTTCTAAGGTGAAGATGATGGTGATGGAGATGAAGAGGAAGGCAAGACAAGTTTCCTCTTTGTAACAGTTGCTCTCTTCTTTTTAGGGATCACAGTCTCTTCTGATTGAGACTCCCCCTCAGCTTGTACTGTCCTCTTTCTCTTGAATACCTTGGTAATTTTAGGTACAGCAGCTTCCTCAGAAACAGCAGCAGCAGCAGGTTCAACAACCTGAGTAGACTTTTCAGTCCCAGCAGTTTCAATAGTAGTTTTTGTAATCTTCCTCTTCTTCCTCTGAAGCTGATCACTAATTTCCTCAGCTGGTTCCTCAACCACTTCAGATTTAACACCAGCAATGGAAACAGTTGCTTCCATCTGAGCAGAGGCTTCAGCATTGCCATCCAGAGTAGGGTTCAGGTTCATCTTCATTAAGGCCAGGGTTTTTGTGGTAATCTCAGTACAGAGATCAGTAGAAACAGCCCTTCTTAAATCCAACTTACAAGCCCTGAAGATCCTAGTCATAACCATTCCAAAGGGGTAATCTTTATCTTTTCCCTTTGCTGCTTTCTCCATATGAATAAAGATTAGATCAGTTATGTCTATCTTTATTCTTTGGACAAGATGGAATAGGGCAAACTTTTCCAGCAGATTGACATGGTTTCTAGACCCAGTCCTAGGCATTACACAATTTATAAGTAAAACATGTAAAAACCTTGCCTTGGGGGTCAGATACTTGGAGTCCATGTTGTCAGGGTTTGCAGTCCCATAGAGTACCAAATTTACATTAGCTTCCCCTTGATCCTTCATCCAGTCTTTGTAATGCCCAGCTCCTTCCCTAGGGCATCTTGTTACTTCAGCGAGTAACTCGTGAGTGATGAAGATATGATCCTCACCAACATCCCCAGAAATCATGTGGGTAGTGGTGTCCTTGGTGATCTTCGCTGTAGTCCAGAAATCCCTAACAAGAGCAGGGAAGACAAGTTCTTGCAGTTGGAAGAATGGTAACCATCCAGCACGGTTAAGTTCTGGGAGTACATCCAAACCTTTGGTTCTGAGTTCATCAAAGTTTGGAACTCTTCCAGGGAGCACCTTCTTCAACTCAGTAACAGATATCATAGTCTTCTCAGAAAGCGTCTCAAGGAGGCTTTTGGGTGCCATTGATTTGAGAGAAGAGATTAGGGTTTGACAGAGAAGGTTTCGTGAAGGTGAAGACGAAGAGAGCTTAGAGAGAGAGTTTGTAAGCAAGGAACTTTTGAGTGGGTAGTTTTTGAAAAGACACGGGTTTATGCTAAAAACGCTTGAGTGCTTTTTGCATTGGGAAAGAGGAAAGAGAGTGTTGCCATAAATGACAAACAATCAATTTCAAACAAAATATAATAAAGTATTTAAGAAAAGGAGGGAAAGTGCAATGTACGTGTCTCAGTCAGAAATTAGCACTGAGTGCTTTTAGCCACGTCATTAGATGCTTGGCTAAATTAGACGAGTTAAGTAATCATAGAGAATATAGACAAGTAACATGGCAAAACATTTATTCAGGTACATTATGCATGTTAAGATTTCTTCTTATAAAAACAAATCTGTCTTCACTTAAAGGTTTGGTAAAAATGTCTGCCCACTGATAATCAGTGTTTACAAACTTAATTTCAAAAACACCTTTTTGAACATAGTCTCTAATGAAATGATGCTTTATTTCTATATGCTTTGCTCTAGAATGTTGTATTGGATTTTTAGACAGATTAATAGCACTAGTATTATCACACCAAACAGGTATATTATGCTCAATCATTGAATAATCTTCAAGTTGATATTTTACCCAGAGTAGTTGTGAACAACAACTAGCTGCAGATATATATTCAGCTTCTGCAGATGATAGAGCAATGGTGCTTTGCCTTTTGCTTGACCAAGAGATTATATTTGTTCCAATGAAGTGACATCCTCCACTGGTGCTTTTTCTATCAATTCTGTCTCCAGCAAAATCAGCATCACAAAATCCAGCTAACCTGAAATCTTCAGATTTCTTATATAATAGACCAAGGTTAGTGGTTCCAATTAAATATCTGAAAATTCTTTTGACAGCCTTATAATGAGATTCCTTAGGGTCAGATTGAAATCTAGCACAAAGACAGACACTGAATTGAATATCAGGTCTGCTAGCAGTTAAATATAGCAAAGATCCAATCATACCTCGGTAGACAGTTTGATCTACCTTTTTACCTTCCTCATCTTTATTTAGAACAACCGTTGGATGCATAGGAGTACTCATAGGCTTTGAATTTTCCATTTTGTACTTTTTCAGAAGCTCCTTGGTGTACTTCTGTTGATGGATATAGATTCCATCATTTGACTGTTTTATTTGAAGACCAAGGAAGAACTTCAACTCTCCCATCATGCTCATTTCAAATTCATTCTGCATCAACTCAGAGAACTCTTTGCAGAGCTTTTCATTAGTAGCACCAAATATAATATCATCAACATAGATCTGTACTATTATGAAGTCTTTTCTTGAGCATTTCTTGAAAAGTGTAGTGTCTACTTTTCCTCTAATGAAGTTATTTTCCATTAGATATGTGCTTAATCTATCATACCAAGCTCTAGGAGCTTGTTTGAGTCCATATAAAGCTTTCTTAAGCTTATAGACATGGTGAGGATTTTCTGAGTCCTCAAAACCTGGAGGTTGCTTGACATAAACTTCCTCCTCAATTATTCCATTTAGAAATGCACTTTTAACATCCATTTGATAAAGAGTCGTATCATGTTGTGCAGCATATAACATGAGAATCCTAATTGCTTCTAGTCTAGCTACAGGAGCAAAAGTTTCAGTGAAATCAATACCTTCCTGTTGATTGTAACCTTGAGCAACTAGTCTTGCCTTGTTCCTTACCACTTTTCCATCTTCATCTAGTTTGTTTCTAAACACCCATCTGGTTCCAATAATGGTTTTCTCTTTGGGTTTAGAGACTAGTGTCCAGACATCATTCCTTTTGAGCTGATTTAGCTCTTCTTGCATGGCTAGAATCCAGCTTTCATCTTGCAGAGCTTCTTCAATCTTTTTAGGTTCCAAATCTGATATGAAGGCCATGTTGTTTTCATTGAAGGCAGATCTGGTTCTAACTCCTTGAGATGGACTTCCAATGATGAGATCTTCTGGATGATAGGTCTTGAATTTCCAATCTTTCTTCAGAGTCTGAGTTTCAGACTTATCAGCATCAGTCTGTATTTCAGATACGTCTACTTTTGACTTGTCTGAAGATTCTTCTACTGTAGGATTGAGTTCAATACCTGCAACATCATCTTCTAGATCTGATAGTTCCCTATCAGTCTTCAAACCATCATTAAACTTTACATGAATTGATTCTTCTACAACAGAAGTTCTAGAATTGAAAATTCTAAAAGCTTTAGACATTTCAGAATAACCAATAAATATTCCTTTATCTACTTTAGAATCAAATTTACCAAGATGATCTTTTGTGTTGAGAATATAACATTCACAACCAAATGCATGAAAATATGATATGTTGGGTTTTCTGTCTTTCCACAGTTCATAAGGAGTCTTATTTAGAATAGGCCTAATCAGTATTCTGTTTTGTACATAACAAGCAGTGTTAATGGCTTCTGCCCAGAAGTACTTAGGAAGATTATTTTCATTAAGCATTGTTCTTCCCATCTCTTGAAGAGATCTGTTCTTTCTCTCAACTACTCCATTTTGTTGTGGAGTTCTAGGTGCAGAGAAATTGTGAGAAATACCATTTTCCTCACAGAACAGTTTGAACTGCTCATTTTCAAATTCTCCTCCATGATCACTTCTTATAGCAGAGATACAAAAACCTTGCTCATTTTGTACTCTTTTACTGAATACTGAAAATGCCTTATAAGATTCATCCTTGTGGGTTAAGAAGAGTACCCATGTAAATCTAGAATAGTCATCAACTATGACAAAACCATATTTCTTTCCACCTAGGCTAGCTACACTAACTGGTCCAAACAGATCCATGTGTAACAGTTGCAAAGGTCTAGAGGATGTGACTTCTTTCTTGGATTTGAAACTTGATTTTACTTGTTTACCTCTCTGACATGCATCACACAAAATATCTTTCTTAAAAGAGATGTCAGGCAATCCTCTCACAAGGTTATGCTTTTTCAATTTTGAAATTTGCTTCATACTAACATGTCCTAATTTCTTATGCCACAGCCATTTTTCATCCTCTTTAGACATAAAGCATGTTACACTTTGATCTGAAAGTTCAGTCATGTCAATCTTATACAGATTGTTTTGCCTTTTAGCAGAAAAAAGGGTTTTTCCATTACAGTCATTGACCATGCATGCATCCTTAGAAAAGGATACAGAAAGTCCACTGTCACATAATTGACTTATGCTAAGCAGATTATGTTTTAATCCTTTCACAAATAACACATCATGAATAATAGGTAAGGGAGGTTTACCACCAATTTTACCTAAACCAACAACTTTTCCTTTCTGGTTGCCACCAAAGGTTACATGTCCACCTTTCTTAGGTTGGAGGTCTAGGAACATAGACCTTTCGCCTGTCATGTGTCGCGAGCATCCACTGTCCAGATACCATGACAGGTGTTTGCTTTGTTCTGTTGAGAATGTCTGCAACAGGAATGATCATGACCTTAGGTACCCATATTTTCTTGGGTCCTTTTTTGTTAGTGTGAGGAGTCTGTAAAGACTTCCTTCTCTTTTTGTGAATACACTTAGACATGATATGTCCAGCTTTTCCACAGTAGGAACATATAGATTTAACAGCTATATTTGAAAACTTTGTTGATCCTTTATGATGTTCTTGATTGGAATATCCTATACCTTCTTTGTTAAGGGAGTGCCTCTGACTTCCTAAGAGTTTAGTCAGATTATCTCTACCATTAACAAACTTGGCAAGATCTGAGGTGAGCTCTTCTACTTTCTGTTGAAGTTTAGTTACTTCTTCAGATGGTAGAGTTTCAACTGAGATCTCAACTTCAGACTTTTCAGTCTTAAGTTTACTATTCTCTTCAGCTAACTTTTCACACTCTAGAGATTTCTGTGTGTACTCATTAGAGAGTTTAGCATACTGTCTCTTGAGGGATCTAAAAGCTTTAGATATATAGTTGGATTCTTCCAAAAGTTCATCATAGGCATCATTCAATTTTTCAAGTTCAGAATGTACCTCAGTTTCTGATTCTGAATCTGTATCAGCCATAAGACAGAGGTTTGCTTCAAGCTCCTCTCCTTCACTTTCAGTGGAGCTTTCATCAAGATCTTCCCAAGTAGCCATCATTCCTTTCTTCTTCTTGTTGAAGAATTTCTTGGAAGATTGCTTTTTGAGTTGAGGGCATTCTGCCTTGATGTGACCAGGTTTTTTACATTCATAGCATACAATGACATTTCTGTCATTAGATCCACCATCCTTGTTGTGCTTGTCTTTGTTGAAGCGCCTGAAGGGTTTGTCTTTTCTGAAGTTTCTTTTCTTCCACAACTTCTTCATTTTTCTGGTGAAGAGAGACAGTTCATCATCTTCATCATCTGAGTCATCCTCATTTGATTCTTCAGATTCTTCTGAAGATTCATCTGCTTTGAGAGCTTTTGAACTTGCTCCCTTAGATGACTTCTTGTCAGCTTTGAGTGCAATGGACTTGTTTTTCTTTCCATTGTTCTCTTCAATCAGTTCTTGTTCATGAATCTGAAGAGTCCCAAGAAGCTCATCAAGCTTCATTGTTGTTAGATCCTTGGCCTGAGACACAGCAGTTACAAGTGGTCTCCATTGTTTTGGAAGACTTCTGAGAATCTTTTGAATGTGTTCCTCAGTCTTGTAAATTTTTCCGAGAGATTTCAATCCATTGGTTATGGTTTGAAACCTTCCGTACATTTGGCCAATAGTTTCACCTTCCTCCATTTTGAACAGCTCATACTTTCTGACAAGCATGCTGACTTTTGTTTCTTTGACTTTGCTAGTTCCTTCATGAGCAATAGCTAGTGAGTCCCACATTTCTTTTGCAGACTCACAAGCACAGACTTTTTCAAATTCTTCTCTGCTCAGAGCACACATGATTGCATATCTAGCTTTGGCATTAAGCTGCCACTTTGTTCTTTGATCAGTGGCCATGTTTGCTTTAGGCACTTCCTCTACTTTGTCATCTTTAGGGACAAACGGACCTTCATCAATGATATCCCAAAGATCAGAGTTAGTGGATTGTGAAAACCACTTCATCTTTTCTTTCCAGTAGATGTAGTCCTCTCCATTGAAGAAAGGAGGTCTCGACATTGAGGATCCTTCTCCAGCATGGTTCTTGCTTCCACTGGTTTCTCCTGCCATCTCCAAGATCTTTTCCTCTACACTGTTAAGTGCTCAACCCAGAGGCTGAGCTCTGATACCAACTGAAATAACCAAAGTGAACACAAGAAGGGGGGTTGAATTGTGTTTACCAACTTTTTCGGTTACTTAAAAAGATTTTCGCAGGCACAGCAAGCAGGTTTGATTAAGAGAGGATTAGACGAGTGAAACGTCTAATATTAAAACAGAATAGCACACACAAACGAAGAAGGTTAAAAAGAGTTTGATAACCACAGTATTAACTCCCCAAGTTAAAAAGCTAAGACTGAAACAATACTCAAGCAAATTAAAAGATAAGGGAGTAGAAATATCACTCAAGAGATTTATACTGGTTCACCCCAAAATCCACAGGGCTACGTCCAGTTTCTTGGCAACACCAAGTTTCCACTATAACTGAGTAAATTACAGTACAAGTATTCTTTGCACACCTAGCCTCTTCAGGCTCAACACTAAAGCAAGTATTCTTTTCTCACCTAGCCTCTTCAGGCTCAAAGACAGTAAGAGATAAAAGGTTTGTATAGTTAATACAACTTGCAAGTCTTTCAGATCACACTCAGAGAGTGGAATAAATATGAAGTATGAAAGACTGCGAATTTATATCAAATGATTGAATATGTATTCAATGAAGGAATGAAGAAGTTAATGAAGAGAGTAAATGCTTCTGTGCAGAGTTCTTTTTATCTTGAAACTTCTTGGCTTCATCTTCTTTGTTTGATCTATTTAAAGGCTTCAATCAAGAGATCCGTTTTGACACAGCTTCAGAAAGTGTTTGCATCTGACTTGAGCTTTCTGAGACACCATTTAATGCCAAAGAGTCGTTCTGAGTATTCATTAAATGCTTGAAAACATTGGGCATTGTCAAGAGTGTCCAAGAGTACACTTTAAACTGAAATAGCTGTTCTTTCAGAGTATATGGCAGCAGGCTTCTTGTACTTGTTGCAGAGAGCTTTCCTCTTTCAGTGGAACATCAGTTTACTTTGCATAAAGTACTTTTTACTTTGTACTAGAAAAGGCAAAAGGTTACTGCAGTGGTGCAGAGATGGCGTGTTTATTCCTTAAAACCTTGAAACAACGTTCTTTATTCTTTGTCCTTTGAGCTATTGTCCATAGGTCTTCGAGATCCTTAAGGATGGCATATAATTTTGAATATGGTGACTTTGGACTTGATTTCTGACATACTGACTTGGTGTCAGCAATGAGAATTTTTAGACGGGTGAAAGTCATCCAAAAACTTAGACGGGTGAAAGCTTGTTCCAAAGTTAGACGGGTGAAAGCTTGTTCCAAAGTTAGACGGGTGAAAGCTTAGCTGAGCCAAACTTAGACGCATGCTTCTTGCCACGTCATCAACTGTGCTTAGTCTTTCTTGAGCGTTGACTTTCTTTGATTAATTTTCTAGACGAGTGAAACTTAGACGAGTGACTTCAAGTCTATTTTCCTGCACACTTATCAAATATATCAGTAATTTCTTTTGGTTCAATATTACCATACTTGAACTATTTGGAATCATCAAAACATAGAGGATTTACACTTTGAATGTGTTTTAGACTTATGAGGTCTCAACACATTTTGGTCCCTGACAAATTTCGTGGTATCCAATTTAGTCCCTGGGAAAAAAATTCAGCTGTTAGTCCTTGACAATTAGAAACGTGGGACATATTAATCCCTTCGTTTATGTTCGTTAGGAAGGCTCCATTAGTTTGCCGACGTGGCTCATTAACTCATCCAGTTGTCCGTTAAGGACCAAAATAGGCCTAAAATTTGCCAGGGACTAAATTGGGTACCCCTGATTTTCTCTTCTCTTCCTCAACCCTTATTCTTCTTCCCCTCATCTTCCTCAGTTTCTTCTTCCTCTTTCTGCCATGGCTAATTATTATTCCTCTTACTCCCCTTATAATTTAGTCCATTTAATTATTATTCCTCATACCCTAAAATCAGTAATTTCATTCTCGCCGTACTATAAAAAAAAACCAACAACTTTGCTCCATTCCACATTTAGTTCCTTTGTTCCAATCCTCTGCTAGGGTTGTTCAAAATCCCCAAAATCGAAACCTTTGAAATCGAGAAAGAAGGTGGGATAACGGTTTTGTTGAGAGAGAAGTGACGAAAATGGGTGTTGGAGAATCAGGAAAATATCCCTAATTTTATCCTCTTTGATTCTATTTGATTTTATCTTTATTATTTTGATTTTATTTTGTTTTATTTCCTTCCTTGATTATAGGAAGATATTTGATTTGATTTGTTTTGCCTTTATTGTAATCTCTCTATAAAAGAGACTCCTACTATGAATGAAATTACAACAATTATTCCACTGCCTTCTATATGGTATCAGCAGCTTTAGGTTAGAGTTCTTTTCTCCCCTTCATGGCGGCACGCTCAAACTCATGGAAGAACGCCCTTACAGGCGCTGTTGAAGACAGTAGCAGCGTGACAGGAGGCGGCCTAGGCAGTTGCGGTGGTGGCCTAGGCAGTCTTCTTTAAGCTCGATTCCTTTCACTAAAGAACAAATAGATCAACTGTACCAACTTCTTAAGTCTCAAACTCCTTCCTGCTCCATAGCCCAGAAGGGTAACTTTGTTAAAACTAGGCTTCTTAGTGTCAACCATACTTGGATTGTTGATTCAGGTGTTACTGATCATATGACAAGAGAGTCTAGTTTCTTTTCTTCATATAGTCCTTGTGCAGGTAACCAGAAAATTAAAATTGCAGATGGCTCTCTATCAGCCATTGCAGGGAAAGGGTTCATTGTCCTGTCTCCAACGATAACTCTCCAAGATGTCCTTCATTTCCCAAATTTGTCATGTAGTCTTTTATCGGTCAATAAATTAGCCCGGGATAAAAACTGTCAAACTAATTTCTTTCCTTCTCATTGTGCATTTCAGGATTGAACTCGAGGAGGATGATTGGCAGTGCTAAGGAGAATGGAGGACTCTATTACTTTGATGATGGACTTGGATCAAAACAAAAATCCCAACCAATAGGTTCCTGCTTTGAATCTAGTTTTATTTCTGATAACAATAATGATATTATGTTATGGCATTTACGATTAGGTCACCCGAGTTTTAGGTACCTAAAATATTTATTTCCAAAGTTGTTTTGTAATAAAGACACTTTGTTATTTCATTGTGAAACTTGCGAATTTGCAAAACACCATCGCTCTTTTTTTCCTATGCAATCTTATAAGCCAACAAAACCTTTTTCTATTATTCACAGTGATGTTTGGGGTCCTAATAAGACAAGTACACTCTCCAATAAAAAATGGTTCATTACTTTTATCGATGATCACACTAGACTTTGTTGGGTGTACTTGTTAAAGGAAAAATCTGAGGCTGGTCAAGCTATAAGAAATTTCTTTAAAATGGTGTAGAATCAATTCCAAACAAATATTCAAGTCTTCAGAAGTGATAATGGAAAGGAATATTTTAATATGATTTTGGGGAATTTCTTTCATGAAAATGGGGTTGTGCATCAAAGTTCTTGTGCTAATACACCCCAACAAAATGGGATTGCGGAGAAAAAGAATAGACATCTCCTAGACGTGGCTAGAGCCTTACTCTTCGAAACAAAAGTTCCAAAATACTTGTGGGGTGAAGCTGTTTTAACTGCATCATATTTGATTAATCGTATGCCGTCAAAAGTTTTACAATTTCAAACTCCCCTTCATATTTTAAAGAGTGTTTTCCTATGGCTCGTCTTTCAGCCAATTTACCTTTGAAGATATTTGGTTCTACTGTGTTTGTTCATGAACATAAGCATCTTGGGAAGCTAGCACCACGTGCTATAAAATGTGTTTTTATTGGATACTCTCCAACCTAGAAGGGGTACAAGTGTTTTGATCTAAAATCAAAAAGATTTTTTGTAACAATGGATGCCACTTTCTTTGAAAAACAACCTTTTTTAAAGGACATTCATCTTCAGGGGGGAATTCACATGAAGATTCTTTTGAAACCATTATTTTATCTGAAAATTCACACAATTCTGAGACTTATACTGCTGCACCAATAACAAATGACAAAGATTCGTTATCTGGACCTACTCCCATCATGAGTAAGGCTCCTGTGGAATCTGGGTCTACATCTCTAAATCAAAACTCTGACAAACAATCCTTGGAAATTGATAATAATGAAGAACTAATCGAAATGCCACAACATGATGATTCTTGTGAAGAAGAAATTGACAGGTTCAAGGATGGTGACCGAAGGTGTGGAAAGTTCTTTGCTTCAAAAAACCATAAGAAAAGGAATGAAGAATCAACTCTCCAGCACAATCATGAATTCGAACCGAGGGAAAATCCAATCAGTCAACCTGATACAGGTATGTCCCCATCTGAACCTAATTATCACAATGAATCAGTTGAGTTAGACATCCCCATAGCGCTTCGAAAAGGAATTAGATCTTGTACTAAGCAACCTTGGTCTAAATTTATGTCATATTCAAATTCGTCTTCCTCTTTTGCTGCATTTACCTCACAGTTGTCTAGTATAGAGGTTCCAAAAAATGTACAAGAAGCTCTAAAAATTCCAAAGTGGAAGGAAGCTGTTCTTGAGGAGATGAGAGCTCTTGAGAAGAACAACACTTGGAGTGTTATGAACTTACTAGCTGGGAAAAATACAGTGGGTTTCAAATGTGTCTTCATCGTGAAGTATAATTCAGATGGATCCGTAGAAAGGTACAAGGCACGCTTGGTGGCCAAGGGATTCACTCAGACTTATGGCATAGACTACTCAGAATCTTTTGCTCCTGTGGCAAAATTGAACACTGTCAGGATTCTTTTATCCCTTGCAGCCAACTTAGATTGGCCTTTGCACCAACTGGATGTGAAGAATGCATTCCTCAATGGTGACCTAGAAGAAGAGATACATGGATGGGCCTCTTGGATTTGAAGAAAAATTTGGGTCAAATGTGTGTAAATTAAAGAAGTCACTATATGGGCTCAAACAGTCCCCGAGAGCATGGTTCGAAAGATTCACCCAGTCCATGAAGAAATAGGGATACAGTCAAGGACAAGCCGATCACACCCTATTCACAAAATTTTCTTCTGATGGGAAGATTGCTGCACTAATTGTCTATGTTGATGACATTGTTCTTACTGGGAATGATATAACAGAGATGGGGAGGCTGAAGAAAAATTTAGCAGCAGAATTTGAGATCAAGGATTTGGGAGCATTGAGATATTTTCTTGGCATGGAGGTTGCTCGATCAAAAAAGGGAATTGTGGTTTCCCAACGAAAGTACATTATGAACCTTTTAAAGGAAACTGGAATGAGTAGTTGCAGACCAGTCGATACCCCTATGGACCCAAATGTGAAACTTTGGGAGAAAGGAGATGTTCCTGTTGATATTGGGAGATATCAGAGATTAGTTGGCAAGTTAATCTACCTATCTCATACCAGACCTGATATTGCCTTTTCTGTCAGTGTTGTAAGCCAGTTTATGCACTCCCTATATGAAGAACATCTTGAGGCAGTCTACAGAATTTTGAGGTACTTGAAGAGCAATCTTGGGAAAGGATTGTACTTTAGAAAAACCAGTGAGAGGAATGTTGAAATCTTTACTGATGCAGACTGGGCAGGATCAGTCACCGACATAAAATCAACTTCGGGATATTGTACCTATGTGTGGGGAAATCTAGTAACTTGGAGAAGCAAGAAACAAGGCGTGGTTGCTAGAAATAGTGCTGAGGCTGAATTAAGAGCAATGGCCCAAGGAATTTGTGAAGGGTTGTGGATCTATAGAGTCTTGGAGGAACTCAAGATGAAGGTTAATCTTCCATTGAAGTTGTACTATGACAACAAAGCAGAAATAAGTATATAGCTCACAATCCCGTCCAGCATGACAGAACCAAACACATTGAGATTGATACTTCATAAAAGAAAAATTAGATACTGGCATTATCTGTCTTCCTTTTGTGACTTCCAACCAACAAACAACTGATATTTTGACCAAGAGTCTAGCAAGACCAAATTTTGAGCACTTGATAAGCAAGTTAGGCATGATAGATATCTATGCACCAACTTGAGAGGGGGAGGGGGGTGTTGGAGAATAAGGAAAATATCCCTGATTTTATCCTCTTTGATTCTATTTGATTTTATCTTTATTATTTTGATATTATTTTGTTTTAGGGTAAAGGCCAATTTTGGTCCCTGACAAAAAACACGGTGCCCATTTCAGTCCCTGACAAAAAAAAAAGCTACCCCATTAGTTCCTGACAATTACTACGTGGGACAAGTTAGTCCCTACGTGACCTTTGTTAGTCAGCTTTCTTTACTAAAATGTCTTACGATACTAATTGTCAGGGACTAATTAATCTCACTTTAAATATTATTAGGGGCTATAATGTCCCAAAGTAATTGTCGGGGACTAACTTGTCCCATGTTAGTAATTGTCAGGGAGTGAAATGGGCATCGCATTTTTTGTCGGGGACCAAAATGGGCCTTTACCCTTTGTTTTATTTCCTTCCTTAATTATAGGAAGAGATTTGATTTGATTTGTTTTGCCTTTATCGTAATCTCTCTATAAAAGAGACTCCTACTATGAATGAAAGCACAACAATTATTCCACTGCCTTCTATAATAGGGTTTAAAATGTAGAAAGAAGGTGAGAACGACGTTGTGGGAAGAAGGGGAAAGAGAGAGGTTGAGAGAAAAGAGGAGATGCGAGTTTTGAATGGAACCGAAGATGCCCAAAACAGATTTGAGGGAGAGAGTGAAAGGGAGAGAGGAAAATTATGGAGAGTGAGAAGGAAAATTCTGAAGTAGAGTTGGTGGTGGTGGTGGTGGATGTGATAGCTGTAACACCCCGATTTCTGCTGTTTTCTTTATTGATAAACAATTATCTGTTTATATTTTTGTTTAAGACTTAGAAAATTATTTTGGATAAACCAAGATCATATTCATACTCTACTTTACCGTAGAGAGCTCCGATTCGATTTTAGGTTGAAAAATCAGGCGAAACCCGGTCTGTGAATTTCAGTGACAGTATAATTATACTGCTCAGAAAACCTAATTTTGACTCGTGAATGAAACACTTAAGGTTTTTATTTAATTTCCTACAATTTTGGTTATTTTGAAATATTTCACTAAAAAGTGAAATATTATATTTTATCCGGGTAATATTTTATCGGGTAAGCAACGGAGCTGAATACGGGATTTCCGGGAGCTGCTAAAGGATAATACCAATGTGTGACTCACCAATGTGAATGCATTTATGATGCACATGGCCCTCATAATGACAAACTATAAGGAAATTGCAAATTGGTCCTTGAACTTTTTAAGTTTTGCAAATTGGTCCTTAATCAATATTGCATTTTGGTCCTTATGAAACAAGATTCCTTGCCTTTGGACCTAATCAATCATGGCCCAAGCCCATCAAGGAGGCACTCCACACTTCTATAAAATTCTAGAGTCTTCATCTTCTTCAACCTTTGCCATTTTCTCTTAAAACTTCATAAGTTACCATAGCTTGATTTTGTGAAGAAAGTGTTGGATTCCTTGCCCATTTCTCAATTCCAAGAGGTAATCCTTGCTCCTCATCATCATTAAGCATCATGTTCTTCAATTCCTTTCTTGATTTAAGGTCTTTATCATCTTTCTAATTTCTAGATCTCGAAAGTTTGAAATTCTCTAGAAAATCATAGAAAAATCCTAAAAATATGAAACCAATTTCTATAATCCTATTATCATCCCTATATTCTAGATCTAGAAGCTTGCATCAAACAAAAATCTCTAACCCTTTGAACCCTAAGAGGCCGAACCTAGGTTTTGTGGGGGGGGGGAAGGATTTTGTTCATTTTCTTTACATGATTCAATCTTATAAGCTATATAGGTATTGGATCTATGTTGTTTGAATAAAATCAAGGTCTCTAAGCCATTGTTTTACTCATGGCCGAAATTCATTTTTTAGGGTTGGAATATTTGATTTCAATCTTTGTATGTTAACCTTTGTTTTAGGGTTTTAAGTGATGATAAGTCACTAATCCAAGAGTTTAGACATTTTAGAGATTTTCAACCCTAAAAACAGCCCTAGGCCGAAACCAACATGTAAGATTTTAGGTTTGATTAAGTTGTTTGTTTGTTAATTGATTGTTATGTTAAATGAAGGATTGTGTTAGTAGTTGTTGTTTGGAGTTCGTGGAGGAAACCGGACCGGATTTGAAAACCGAGACTTCATTGAATCAAACTTGAATCTTCAAGAGGTAAGGGGAGTTTACCTGAAGAGCTTCGATAGCTATGTGTATCATTTGTTTGGTGTGTCTGTAATAATTATTGTAGTTGTAGTGTTTGTTTTGAAATTATTGCGTAATATTCTGTGATGCATGATTTATCTGTGAAAGCATGCTATAATTTGTGATGTGTGAATTTATTGTTGATTGTGAAAGCATGTGATAAATTGTGTTGTATGATATTTTCTGTGGATTTTGTGATTGGCTGGAAGCCTGACATCGGTCAGTGCTCATTGGAAATTAAAGATAAAACGTTAAGAAGATTTAAGGGAAACAACATGTTTTTGAAAATAAGCGGATTTAATTTTAAGGTAAAAATAATAATGTTTTAGTGAGTTTTAATGAAAGAATACATTAATAAATGACAGCGCGTACGTAATCGTGAAAAAATTTCACTTTCGCACTTTTTTCAAAATACCGGAAAGAAAATGGAAACAAATCTTAATGTTAAAGAAATGTATTTTAAATATTGTTTTAAGGTTAATAATAAATAAATTTTCAAGAAATAAGGGTTTTCTGTTTGCCTAACGGCAGTAAAAAGAAA
The DNA here is from genome assembly GCA_035048595.1 of Echinosophora koreensis. Lineage (NCBI taxonomy): Eukaryota > Viridiplantae > Streptophyta > Magnoliopsida > Fabales > Fabaceae > Echinosophora > Echinosophora koreensis. The sequence goes on along the minus strand of JAPCYP010000048.1, from coordinate 1,382,965 downwards.
AACGATCTTTTAAGAAAGAAAAATGGACAAATAACTTTACAAAGGGAATATGGATTTGTAGAAATCAAAATACAAGAGTTGAGGAAAAATGATTTTCGTTACGTTTTAAAATGAATTTCATAAAAGGATTTTTGGAAAAGGATTTAAAAACAGCGAACGTTTTCCGTCAAACTTGGATAAGTTTTTCGGAGTTTTTGGTTTTGGTATTCGTTTTTCACCGAACGAAAATTCTTGGAGGAAATAAAGGAAAGGATAAGGACCTAGATTGCCGAGACGTCGGGCTAGTGTTCCTAAAAGGAAATTGCATTTTGGAAGGGAAAGGAAATTGGAATACCTAAGGAAAGGTAATCAGGAACTTTAGAGGAAAACAAACGACAAAGAACAATTACGATAACAACGGATTTTACATGCATAGTCTGGCAAATATGCCAATTTGGGCAGACGTGCCTTGGGTATCGAGCTACAATTTCACAAAGGGTGAATTGGGTAAATTGGTTAGTTACGGACCAAAGATAAATTCTAGGGTCTTTGGGTCTTAGGGACATTCGGGCTTCGAAAATCCAGCGAATACTTGGGGCCTTGCAACCCCGGGTCGTGGAATTCGGCTACCCGGCACGAATGTACTCAATAGGGAACTATTCCAATATTATTTTAGGTGCTCCATCGTGATATTCCCTGAACAATTGGAGCCGGACCTAAATTTAGAGGCCGATCTCATGAGACAATTGTGTTAAGGGTATCGCAGCCTAATCATTGCTCGAAGGAGGGAAGTTAGAAATCTCCGGAGAATAAAGGTCAAGACTCATAGGATGGATATTGAAGTGCCATGCATTTTTGGAAAAATTACGATTGGATGACCGGGTATGAATCCCATTGGTAGGAAATAATTATAGTATGTGTATATGATGTTTGTTTGAGTGTCGTACATGTAGTTATCATGATGAAACTCCATGATGGTATCTCACCCTTACTTTATTTCTTTTCATGTTGGGTTTCTACTGTGCTTCTATATGTATATATTCGAGTACAGATGAACCAAATGAGTCTGATATTGTACACGGGAATACGTTCCTTGCACTTTGACGAGGCTAATGACGGATGTGCGTGGAGGATGGACCTGGATACTTCTGCGGGCGGGGAGTTCTAGGGAGGACTTCCCAATGATTTTATAGTACGACCAGCTATAGGATCTGTTTTGAGTTACTGTTGGGAAGTAGTACTATTACTATTTAAGTTTCGTTTGTGTGTTTTCCTTATACTAGGACTTAAATAAAGGATTGTAATATGTAATATAAAGATCCATATGTAAAACTGTATTGATGCATATATATATGTATTCGGTGGTTTGTTAATTTGCATCGGTAGAAAAAAAAAATCTACAACTAATTTCGAGGAAGTTAAGAAATAGAGAAAATTATATTTTCCGAAAGCAACCAGCGTAATTATTTTTAGACTTTTAGTTTTCAATATGTAGCGCCCAAGGGGGGGTGTTACAATAGCAGAAGTGAAAGGATGGTTGAATATAGAAATGAGTACTTTTATTGTTATAATTTGGGTATTCTTTTGTTGATCTTCGTTCTTACTACTCAGAAACTTGAGAGACAGCTTCATGATGTTGTTATTGAGGGAAACAACCCAGAAATTTCGGTGGATGTTGTTGTTGCTGGAAACGACGATGACCAGAGTACCTTGAAAATTGTCAGGGATCAAAATGGGCCTTTATCCAAGATAAAAAAAGCATAACTAATTTTTGTCTCCCTTTTTCTACCTGTGTTCGTTCTAGATACTGTACTCCCTACAGACAAAATAAGCAAAAAAGCTAAATTTACACTTATTAAGAAAGTTAGTTCAGTTAGTTTAATTATCTTGATTTGTGTAAAAACTAGAGTTAATTGTCTGGGGAATATGTAATGCTCTTGAAAAAGTAAATGGAGAATTTGTTTGATTGGTTAATTTTCTTGATTTTTGCAATACTTACATTAAATAGCATTGAGTTGGTTGGATTTTACTTATATTTGAGTTCAAAAAGTATATGTATTTTTTTGCTTATAATTGAATGTGGAGGGAGTATTTTATAATAGAAAAAACCTCCTGGATAAAGAAGCATCCCTCATAAACAAGAAAGTAGTGGTTGATAGTTTATCAGTGACCTGAACAAAAGGTATCACGGGAGGAACTTTTGTGTTTGTCGGTAAATAAACCAAGTCCACCTGGGAATAGTGGGTGCCATTCACCGGGCACAATCCGGTATTAACTGACATGGAAGTAAGGAATTTTTGGTTGCCATGTTTGTATTGGGGCGATTCCAATAATGATCTTTCCTAGCTTCACAAAGAAATTTGGTTAGCTTTTTGTCCAATCTGGGTTCTGAAACTTTGGTGGCTCTTCTTACCTATTCTTCAAGTAAGGGAATGAAATTTGGAAGCAATTTAGACTTTTCTAATATACAGATGTGTTAAGAAGGCTATATACCATGTAAAATGTAAGCTTCTGGAGAAATATGTTCGGCATTTGATCTAAATCTAATGGTCATATGTGAATGATTTTCTGACATTTAGGATTAGGTATATACCCAACGCCTACATTTAATTACTAGTAGGATTTATATTTAGACTAGAAATTCTTCGTGCCAAGTTCTATATCAATTTTCACCAAACCGATCGCATCTCTTATTTTGTCAACTTTTTGGTATAACAGCACAAACAACTTCATTAACAGAAACGTATTTTTTTAATACATAAAAAGTCTGAGATTTAGTCATTGTTAATATTTTTAGTACATAAAAATATTATAACATTTTCACTCAGATTCTTATTCAACCTAACCATGTGAAATTTGTTAAGAGGGTAACTAATGTCAAACTTTAGCACTATTTCTATGGTCATATGATAATTTCTTAAATCAAAATTGTCCTAACGATACGTTTTGGAAGACTGTTATGGCCCTCAATACTAGACCATGTCCTATGCTGAAGAAAAGATTTCATTAATTAAGAGAATGCTTTTTATCAATATATTTAATATCTAGTATGGAAATTTTATAAGGATGACTAATTTATTATTTATGTAATTTCAAGTTATGTGAAAATAAATATTATTAAATGTGAAACATGTGTAAATCAAATATAAAATATTGTTAATTGATTATTTATTTTAATGATTGATTGGGAAATCAAGTAGAAAATATTGTTAATCAATTAAAAAAATACTCTTCCACAAGTGCAAACGTGAAGGGCAGGTCAGGGGTTTCCCAACACATTAGCACCCCCCTTGAAAAATATTGTAGGCATGAAAGAGAAGGTAGATTTGGTCATTGAGTTGCAGTTATATATTAGGCCATTCACTTGCAATTATGCAAATGTCAGCACGTTTTTCTATGGTGCGTTAATTTTCCAAAGAGAATTTAGTAACGAAAGGAGAGAGAACACAAGTACACAGAGAATTCCAAGGGGAAAAAATCTTAATAGGTCTTTGCCAGTTGGTCTTCCATCTCCCATTGTTCTGTTTTTCTGTAACTCAAAAACGATCTCTGAAGAAAAGACATTTGTAATTCTAAAGGTTTGTCTATGTCTTACAAAATTCTCCTTGTGTATGGTAGTTTGGCAGTACTCTTTAGTGTTTACCATTTTAACAACATTATATAAGTTAATTCTGGCATTTAATTTCTTCATTAGTGGCCTTGTTGTTATATATGAAACGACCCTGCTAATTGTTTTTGCAGGTTAGCATTGGTAAAAGATGAAAGTGGTGGCTAAGATAAGGAAACAGGTTTTCTTCCTGTGGTGGTTTGGAATGGCTGTGCAACTCTTCTTTCTCGGTGCCTGTTCTGAGAAGACATTATTCAGGTTCGCACTCTTCCTTTGCTTCTCATTTTGGTTATATAGTAATTTAAGCTTTTTTACTTGCGCTTGTCTTTACGTGTCAGAGAGAACAGAAAGGAAAGCAAGGGAGAGAGGCATGAGATGAGGGTACTAAAAAGTAAAAAGGAAAACATTCTATGTTGATGTTGGTATCCTTCTTCTTGTTGTTTTTATTCTTTCCATGAAAAGTAATTTAAAAAACAACGGGGGAGAGAGGAAGGGCTTAAGCAAAATAAGAGTCACGGTTTCTTTGTCTTGTGTGTTCCCGTTTCTTCTCTTTCTCACATGAGAACTTTTAGAATAGAATTTCATGTTACTTTTCACTTGTGTGCATTACTTTATGGTAATGAAAAGACATTTTGTAAGTTAGCCATTGTGGCGATGAAAAGAATCGATTTTCGCATCCTGGGATGCATTCCAAAAAATATTGGAGGTGGTCAAAGGTATCAAAGTAAATCTACATTAGTAATAAAATACTTTTTTACAAAAAAATATATGATAATTTTACAAAATATATTAAAGAGGAGAACTTAGTAGTATGATGTTCCTATTAGCATATATGGCATGTTTGTTTTAGATTCTTGAAATGAAATCACGTACAAGAATACCATTGTCTAAACACTTGTGTCCAGTAATTATATAATAAAAAAAAGGTCTCATGATTCGGTTTTTCTCATCTGCGGTAGAAAAAATATAAAAACAAACCGATCATACTTTTTTTTTTTTTATAAGTAAGAATTCATTAATACAGCAGCACAGATCGTTTGTATCCTATGATACCAACTCTGATGAAAAAGAAATTAATTCTTAGGTTTCTAGATTAAAACTCTGTATTTGCATTCTCTGCCCCCAACTCTGCATTAAAAGTAATGGTCTGCTACAATAATAATTACGAAATCCCCTCTTCCGATCAAAGCATAGAAATATAAATCTTTATTCAAAAAAAAAAATAAAGCATAAAAATAATGGTTAAAGTACTCCATGCATGGACCTAAATTTAGTTATGCTATTTGCACACTTCTTATGAACACATCTATAATAATGTTCTTTTACAGCTTATATTTGTGTACGTTACTTATGTTCACAAAAGGGGGAGTTATAAGGTGGCTTGGTAGTTTGGGGGGAGGGGGTAGGGTTTGGAGTGATAAGGTGGAGGTCATGAGTTCAACTCCTCCCACTAACATAGTAAATATTAACAATCTAACATTTGCTTATAAAAAAAAAAAAAAAACTTATGTTCACAAATGGGCGTGAGTAGATCATTTCTCAAAATTCAACTATGAAACCTTTGACTTGCCATTTGTTTATGAGTCGCTGCCTTTGATTTCTATTTTCACTTTTTTATTCCTTTTCCCACTATCTCTTCTAGGCGAGGAATTATATCCTTGCCACTTATATTATCAATTAGTCATAAAAATGACCTTTTGAAGGGTAAGAGGAAGAAAAATAATCCCCTACCACAGGAAAAAAAAAAAAAAATTCAACCCTTTAACAAAACTGAAATATATTTTACATCTCAAATAATTGTCTCTATATTCAAATTCTCAATTAGCTGTCATCAAATTCTGTTTATAAAAAAAAAAAGCTGTCCTCAAATTCTTTCTCCTTTAAATATTGGCCTACTGCTATGCGCCACCGATGGTCCATATTACTCCATGATAATAATTACTTTTGTTTTTATTATTTTTTATAATCCTTTTCCTTCCATGCACGCCTTTCTTCTGCAGAAGAGATTTAAGGGAGATCAAAAGCCTAAAATCAACATCTTCCAATTATCCTGTCAAGCTGAATACAGAAAACAATCAGCAGGTGATACCGGCTGGCTTTTGGAACACGTTATTTCGTTCAAAAAATATTAAATAAAAAAACTCATTGGTTATATTTTCTGTTTTGGTTGTCAACAAGTACTTGGTTTTTGACTTTTACAATTGGCTTCGAGTTTCAAATTTTCAGTTGGTGCTTGACAATGGCATCGTTTCCGTCACTTTGTCAACCCCTGAAGGCTACGTGCTTGGAATATCATATAATGGAATTGACAATATACTTGAAGCTGAAAACGAAGAACAAGATAGAGGGTATGTACCTACTTCATATGAAATTAATCAAATTAAAGCTGGGTTTAAATAATCCATTAAATGTTGGCATAAAAGTTAGATGGACACATAAGTCATGGTTTAGCTGACCGAACCAATGTGTTTATTTTGTAGGTACTTGGACGTTGTTTGGAATGAACCCGGAAAATCGAGTACCTTTCAGAGGTATGATTTTTGTCTTCTCAATTATAATTAAATGATAGGTTGATGTTCTGGTTAGTACACATGATTACAGCTAATATACATATAATGCACAATTCTAAAGCTGAAGTGGTTCAAGGAACTAATTTATAATTGAAATGAAACTATGCTGCAGAATCCACGGGACAAATTTTTCGGTTATAGCATTCGACGAAAATTTGGTAGAGGTTTCATTTTTAAGAACGTGGACATCTTCTATGAATGGCTCAAATGTCCCCATAAACATAGACATAAGGTGGGTTTATAAATCTTTATTTATTTATTTATTTATTTATTTTGGTAAAATTGGAGAGCACAGGCACAGTAATATTTTTGTAACTTTCATGAAACAAATTTTATGTATACAGGTACATTTTGCGAAGGGGTGATTCAGGATTTTATTCATATGCAATATTTGATCGCCCAGAAGGAATGCCAGAAGTGGAGGTTGATCAAATTAGGATTGTTTTCAAGCTCCATAAAAACAGGTAACTGGAAGAAAAAAAGCATTAGTACTTTGGAGAAAAACAATAGCACTTTTACTTACTCCTAAAGTTTACAGAAAACTACTATTACCGTGGTTAAAAATACATGTTCTTTTTTATTTTTTATTTTTTAAAAAAATTGGTCCTTTAAAATTTGATATTTTTTTATGTGTTTTTTAACCGTATAAGTTTAATAATTTCACCGCTCATATGTACGGAAGAACATCTGTTGGGAGAGGTCAACCCCTTAAATAGATTTTCGTACTTCGAGGGATTAGTCTCTGGCTCCCGGTTGGAGGATATCCGAGGTCACCCAAAAAAGTTTAATTTCACTAAATGAGTTATTTAATGATTTGATTTATTTCAATTTGACCCGTATGTGCATTTTCTATACAGTTAGGATCCCTAATTCGGGAGTGATAGACTGGGAAACTGTTTTTTATCAGAATAATCAGGAAAATTTTATATACCGATATACTCATCATTTCACCTTATTTATCAATATACTCTTTTTTTTTTCCCCAAAGAAATAAAGATTAATCATTTAATGTAGACTTGTAACGTGTTGATTTTTTTTTTTTTTTTTGAATTGTAATAGAAAAGTCGGTTTTGGGCCTCATACCTTCCCAATGAAGAGAGACTTCTTTTAATTCACTTTACTAGTCTGGATGCAGGCCCCCTAACACCGGTGTAATAAAAATGCATCTGTATAAACTTGTATATTTTTTATTTGTAGTGTCCTACAAAATCATAAAATCATTAATTAGTTTGATAACACATATAATATGTGATATGTACGTACTGTTGGTGTAATTTTTTTTTATATTATTAATTAATCATAAACTGTTACATCATTAAAAATATTTGATTCTTATTATAACTATCTAAAAATTCATACATAGGATGATTTGTTATTGATTGATAGTGTAAAATACTTTAGGATGATAAAAAAAAATTGGTTGAAAAAATTCTTTAAAATTTGAGATAGATAATCTAGATAAGCTATTGGATGATATAATAATATCATGTCTTTTTTTTTTTTTTTTTTTTAGGGAAAAAATATCATGTCTTCTAAATTGATGCTTTTCCTAAATTAAAATACCCAAGCTTAAATATGTTAATACATAATAGTGACGGGTAGCATGGATTGCGGCCCCATGTGAAATATATCTCCAAAAAAAAAAAAAAGGTAGACTTAAATGTTAAAAGTATACTTGATTTTATTTTTATCTAATGGTGTAAAAATCAATGTTATCGTTGGATGAAAATAAAATCAAATAATTGAGATTGGGTATTGGTGAAAAATAACTTCCATGGTGAACCGATCCCTCCTCAAAATATATTTCAAGAAATTAAATTAGAGTAAAAGAATAATTTTCACATAGTTTAGTTTTTGAAAAAAGCTATTTAAACTTTGTGATTTACTAATTAAAATCAACGGTACAGGTTCAACTACATGGCTATATCAGATAACAGGCAAAGAAGCATGCCAACGATGAGAGATAGAGAAACAGGCCAAATCCTGGCATACCCTGAAGCAGTTCTTTTAACCAAACCAACTAACCCAGAATTTAGAGGAGAGGTAGGTACCTCCTTTTCTGTATATGTTTGCTTTGTTTGATTTCCCGCAAGTTTTTGTTTATTTTGTATTTTGTTGCTGTCATAGATTTTTTGTTCCAAATGCCCGTGAATGAATGAATGAATGATTGTGTTGGACTCAGGTGGATGACAAATACCAATACTCATGTGAGAACCAAGACAACTCTGTAAATGGATGGGTTAGTCTTGGTTCTGATGCTCCCGTGGGTTTCTGGATGATAACACCCAGTAATGAGTTCCGCAATGCTGGGCCCATCAAGCAGGACCTCACCTCTCATGTTGGCCCCATCACACTCTCTGTAAGTCTCCACATCATAATCTTAATCGGTCCAAAAACTAAACCCAACACAAATACCTGATTGATATTTAAGGCACAAACAAAACACACAAATTAAATTGCTATTGTCAAATTGTCACTAAGGGAGTTGGCCCACCTACTCTACCGAATGCACGCTTAGTTAGTAGCAGGCAATGAGTCAATGACACTACAAAATAAAATTAAACCTTCATAAATTAACTATATATTTTTTTTATTTCGTTCATAAATTAATATTTAATAAAATAATAACTTCACTAAAGTAATATTTTTTATCCCAGCTTTTATCAGCTTATAATATTAATAATTCTCTAAAATTACAAAATAACACCTTTATATTAGAAGTCATTGTCGGGTATGATTTTAAGAATTTTTTCTATGTTGTTTATATAATAGTTCCTTTCATCATCATACGATGAATGCACGTTTTGTTCTAGTACCATGAACTATAGATTTTCATTTAACGATGGTTAAATATGTTTTTAGTCCCCAATTTTTTACAAAAGTTCTGTTTTAGTCCCCCGTTTGGAAGATGTACTTTTTTAGTCCCCGTATTTTAAAATGTGCCAGAAATGATCACTACACCACACTTCCATTTGAAAAATGGGGGACTAAAACCCATTTTTTATAAAAAATGAGGGACTAAAAATGTGTGGTTTTAAAAATTGAGGGACTAAAAATATGTTGTGTAGGGACCACTTTTGACACATTTTAAAAAATAAGAAGACTATAAAAGTATGTTTTCCAAACGGGAGATTAAAACCGAACTTTTGTAAAAATGAAAGGCAAAAAACATATTTAACCCTTAATATAATAAATAATTTTTTTGGTAAGTATATAATAAATACTGTTTAAGTACGGAAAACAATAATACCATTTACCCATTTTCATAAATATACATTACAATGATGATTATTTTTTTAAATTGATTCAATATTAGTGATGCACACTGATTTTTATGTAATTAAATTTATATTTGCTGAATTGGGAAACACACTTCAAATTATTAAATCTGTAAATTGTAACTATATTTATATTATTATTATTTTACTTTTTTTTATACAATTATAAATGAAAATACCAAAAATATTAGGTAAATATTAACATTTTATTATATATGCAATTACTCATTAATTATTAAACTATTATTTCTCTCTTTTAATTTTGGGTCTGTGCTTTTATATTTGTTTTATATTCATTTTTTTTTATCTTATATTATAATCGTGTTGTGCCTTATGATTTTTAAAATTTGTTCTTCACCTCATATTCGTACTTTCGATGTATAAATTAACCGTACATTACATAGATTTGTTATTATGGCATTAAATCAAAGCGAGTGTTTTGTAAATCCCACGGAGTGTGATCCGAATGGCTAGTAGCTCAGTCCCTTTGGCCATATGTTCAGGGTTCGAATTTTAGTTATGAGAATAAAATTATATTTATAAGTAGAGGAGTTATCCCTTAATTGATATTTTACATTCTCGGAGGATCAGTTTTACGATTACCGGCCGTGAGATAGTCTCATCTCGGACCTAAAAAAAAACAAAGAGAGCGTCCTCTCATTTTAAACTTTCTATTTTTAAAATAAACACTCTTACAATAGCGTGCATGCCCCACCTCAATAACCCATCAATGTTTATATGTACATAAATTATTTCCCTTAAAATTTGCGTATTTTATTTATGTGCAGATGTTTGTGAGCACCCACTATGCTGGCAAGGAGGTAACTATGGCATTTCAAGAAGGGGAGACTTATAAAAAGGTTTTTGGTCCTGTTTTTGTTTACCTTAACTCTGCTCTAAGCGCGGATGACTCACTCTCCCTCTGGTCAGATGCTGTGCAACAGGTACTAATTACCACCAGCAGCACCAAGCTGTGCTTGTTTATCACGCATTATTAGAGTGCTTATAATAGTACATAATTTGATTTTGTTCTTTAATCAATTAGCTATCCAAGGAAGTCAAAAGTTGGCCTTATGATTTTCCTCGATCAGAAGATTTCATTCAACCCAATCAACGAGGAACAGTATTAGGAAGATTACTAGTCCAAGATTGGTATATTTAATGGCTTTATTATCTATATTTTATTCTTTAATTTCATACAATCGCACATGTATAAAAAGGAGTTAATGTTCCTTCATTTCCATGCTTTATCAGGTACATCAAGGGAGGTAGGTTTCAGTATGCTAATAATGCTTATGTTGGCCTAGCATTGCCTGGAGATGCAGGGTCATGGCAGAAAGAAAGCAAGGTATATTTGAAGCTGGAGCCAGTTAAATTTATTCAATTTCTTGAACTCTAAAGGGATACTGAGGCCAACTAAAATGGAATTTGTGTTCTATTCCATTCACAGGGCTATCAATTTTGGACCCAAGCTGACACCAAGGGGTACTTCACAATAAAAAATATTGTACCTGGAGATTATAATTTGTATGCATGGGTTCCTGGCTTCATTGGTGATTATAGATATAATGCTACAATTACCATCACTCCAGGTAAAATATCTCCTACTTTTTAGTCAGTTTGATGTTAAATTGCGGTTATGGTCGTGAGTGTGGTGGGATGACTGTGATTTTGAGCATCACGGTCATTGTGATTTGAATAGGTAGCCTTGTGGTGTGAAGTTTTGTGGATGAATTTTTGAATCCATTGCGGTCCATTGTGGTCATGTCACCATTTTGTGGTGGCACTATCTATTGATTTAGAATCACAACGCAATTACAAGATGATGTTGTTATTGTTATCCTGGCAACCACATCCTCCGCAGTTAAGAACATGTAGGTTTAGCCCAAAATTAGTTATAACTTGATCAATTGTACAATTTCTTGTTTAATGTAGGAGGAGTCATCAATTTGGATCCACTGATTTATAGTCCTCCAAGAAATGGACCAACCATTTGGGAAATTGGAGTCCCTGATCGCTCAGCTGCAGAATTTTATGTACCAGACCCTTATCCTACGCTCATGAATAAATTATACAACGAACAGCGCAAAGACAAGTTAGTCCAAAACCCATTTTCAATAATTGTTGTTTCTGTTAGTTTGTACAATTATTCAAAGTGACTTATTTTGACAGGTTTAGGCAATACGGGTTGTGGGAACGTTATGATGATTTATATCCAATTGATGATCTAGTATACACTGTTGGTGTGAACAAGTATAATAAGGATTGGTTTTTTGCTCAAGTTACCAGGTAGATTTGCTTAACAACTATTAATTGTTAAGTGTTGTTGGGCTTTAACTAAATTTCAATTTATGCAGAAACACAGGAAATAAGACATACCAACCAACAACATGGCAGATTATATTTGACCATCAGCATGAAATTTTTAGAGGAAACTACACACTGCAACTGGCCTTGGCATCTGCCGGTGATGCTGACCTGCAGGTATGCCACTGCATATTTTACACAATTGAGCTTTTCTTTAATAAGCCTATTACATTATTACTATTCTAGGTTATTTCCACTAACAATTACGAAATGGGTGGGTCATCAGGTTCGGTTCAATGACCCTAGTGTCTATCCACCCCACTTTGCAACAGGGCCAATAGGTGGAGACAACGCCATTGCAAGGCATGGCATTCATGGATTGCATAGGCTGTTCAGCATTGATGTGTCGAGCGATCATTTTGTTGAAGGAAAGAACACCATCTATCTGAGGCAATCAAGAGCCATAAATCCTTTCCAAGGAGTTATGTATGATTATATCCGTTTAGAAAGACCTCCTAATGCATCGAATTGATAGTGTCCAACTTCTAGCTAACACGGTACATAGGCGTGTAATTAGACTTTGTGCATTGCAATTAATTCTTTCATCTTTGTTCGCCGAGAATTAGTTCTTTCATCTTATGGTTAGTGAGGTATAAATCAATGCTAGAAAGGAGTTGATTTATTGAATAAAAAAGCTACACATTTTAATTTCCAACAACCTTGTATTGGTATTTAAACAAATATGCTTCTTTAGAGGACCTTTGTCCTTAAACAACCCATAATCCACTGCACACAAAAAGAAATAAAAAAAATGTAAATAGCGACCAAAAATAGCAACCAAAAAATGGTCATTGCAAATAGCACTCGTGTATGCAACCGATTGTCTAATTCCATGGAAAGTTTGGTTACTTGCCTTTAATGACTGGATTATCGACCAAATTAATTGGTCTCAAATAAACCAATCGTTTAGCGATAAATTTTAGAACTCAACTTTATTGACCATTTAGTGATTGATGTTGCAATCGAATCTTGGGTAACGACTTTATTTGGCACCGCTTATTGATCAAATTAAATTGGTCTCTAAACCGCACCCATTTAAAAGTCTCTGGGAGCTAATCAGTGAACAATTTTATTTTTTTTAGATTGCGATCGATTAGTTCGGTTGTTAATCAGTAAAATTCCTAAATCACGCTCGAGAACCATTTCATCCTCATTTGCCCTTTGCACTCTAGCCTTTTGCTCCTTGCGCCCTCTCAGTCCTCACTTGCCCTCTCATCTGCTCACCGTGGCCAATAAGGGTCATTCCCCCTATGAACTCAACTCGGACAGGGGTATCTTGGTCGCCTTGGAAGGTCCACCTACGATTGGAATACTCAGGGCCAGACGTCGGGATAGTCAAGCTCCCATGGGGATCACGACACAAAGGGTGCAAATCACTGGTCATTGTAGATCGTTCTGAACCGGACTACACCCCCAAGGTTCCCATAATCGTCCCTCTCCATATTCCGTACCCGCATTGGGGTACACCAACCTTGCATGACTCCCAGTCACGCGACTAGCCACTTTGACAATTATGCAATGCACAGACAACCTAAGTTGACACCGGTACAATATCATCCTAACCAATCACATGATGCCAAGCATCCACATTCTCGTCTTGTTGTACCCATATACTGCAGTCTCATCACTTTCATAAACATTGTACTCTAAAGATGTCAACTAGGGTTTCTAACATACAATCCAGTCAACCTCAACAACATCATGTAAATATGCATATATCAACAACACTAACATATCAATATTACATATTAAAATATCAATCAACCAATCAGACAAAACATCATAGCAGCATATATCTCATGCATCCTCAATCAACAATTGTCTAACCTAGGGTTTTTCCCTAAAGTCGATAAGCCTAAAACAACTAAACCCTAACCATTGTTCTAAAACCATTTTCAAAGAGGGTTTAGCTGTTGTCGACTAGTTGACCACTAGTAGGTCTTGAAATAGACAGCTATAAACACGAGAAGGGGGGTTGAATTGTGTTTATCAGAAATTAAAATAAAGTTAAAAACTTTTGCATGCAGAAGCCAAGCACAGACGGGTGTAAAAAGGTTACACAGACAGGTCACCTGTCTGTTGTAGTTTTCGCAGAAAACAACACACGTATAAAACAGAAACAGTCTTGATAAAAACAGTTTTAACCCCTTTGTTAGAAAGCAGATGATATATAATCTAAACAACTAAAGAGATTAAGGGAAGAGAGATTAACACGGAGATTTATCCTGGTTCACTCTTCAACACAAAGAGCTACGTCCAGTCCTTGGCAGCACCAAGATTTATCCACTATAACTGATCAGGTTACAGACTCCAAGTATTGTTTGCACACCTAGCCTCTTCAGGCTCCAACACAAGTATTCTTTGCACACCTAGCCTCTTCAGGCTCTAACACAAGTATTCTTTGCACACCTAGCCTCTTCAGGCTCACTCAGATTTGTTTGAGAGTTTTGTTTGTAATAAATACACTTACAGACCTTTCACTAACACTCAGAGAGTGGTTTAAATATAAGGCTTTAGGAAAGTCTGCGTAATAACTTCAAATGATTGAAGAATACAGAATGAATAAATGAACAGAGTAATGGCTCTTTAATGCTTTGTAAAAACTCTGATTATGTTCATCTTCAATGACTTCTGTATTTATAGCCTTCAAACATTTAATATCCGTTAGAGACATTCCTTGCAACTATGGCTTCAGGCAGAGCTTCATTAAATGCAATATAGTCGTTCTGGGCAGCCATTAATGCAATGAAGACGTTGGTTGTACTCTAACATGAGGGATAATAGCTTTATGTATCGTGTAGACGCCAACTCAGAGTTGTGCAGAGTGCTTTTGTACTTTTGCAGAGTACATTTCCCTTTTTGTGTAATGACTGAAAGTACTAGGGAATAAAGCATGTTGGAAATGTTCTTTAACTGGAAGTTTATCTCTGACTTCCTTGTTTGCTTGAGAGAGAGCACATCTGAGTTTCTTGATAAGCGTGAGAAAGTTCTCAGAGTATTCTTCATGAGGGGACAGCTTGCAAAAGCTTCCTGTACTTCGAGTTCCTTTAACGAAGAACCTTAGACAAGTTGAAGGGTACAGACAGGTTGTAAAATCAGTTTGCACATAATCAACAATCCTAGTCAGCAGACAGGTTGACTTCTTGGCTACTACAGACAGGTGAGACTTAGGTAGACAGACAGGTGAGTTTTGTAATCTTCTGATCTGTACACTAAGTAGACAGGTTAGCAACCACAAAATAGGTTAATTAAATCATTACCCAATGTTTAGTTTTCATCAAAACTTAGGAAAATGCACGCAGACATTTTAGAGACTTAACAATCTCCCCCTTTTTGATGATGACAAACATTCAGATGATTTAATGAACCTTTGAAAATATCAGAGTACAGAGGTACAGACAGTAGACAAGTGCATATTTTCTATATGTGCAGACAGATGCATTAGAGTTCAAATAAGAGCATCAGAGTAATATGCAGCAGGTTTAAGTTCATAGTATCAGAGATATATTAGAGAACGAACAATTGTTTAAACATTCATTAAACATCTTAACATTTTTCTCCCCCTTTTGTCAGCAACAAAAAGTGTAAAGATATAACAGTGGAGAGAAAAAGAGACAAAAAGAAAATGATAAGGCAAAAAGAGTTGTATTCATCATAAGCATTTCGATTACAGGGCAGTTCCTACAACTACTCATCTAGGCTGATTAAAAAGAAGATACAGGGAGTCAACTTTCTGTTCTAACAGCAGCCTAGCATGCCTTTCTGCATCCAATTGTCTTCTGACTTCTTCTAGCTCAGTCTTAAGGAGATTGAAGCTCATTGAATCCACCATTTGAGAGGAGGAGACTTCGGCAGACAAGCTGGTTGAAGCAGCAGACAGAGATGGATACCAGGGTAAGGCTAAAACTGGGGGTGCCTTAGGTACAGACAAAGGTGAGGAGACACGGGGAAAGAAAAGTTGATGGATGGTTCTGAAATAAAATAAAGGAAGAAAAACTATTTTAAACAGAGGGGTGATTTTGACTATGTCAAAATCAGGAGAGGGAAAGACACAAGAGAGTCTTTCACAAAGAGACAGTCGAGTGACTCTTATTGGAATAGGAGGGGGAAGAGGTTGTTGGGCTAAGACAGATGGAGGTAGGGGTAGGAGAGAGTCTATGTGGGAAAAGAACGAATTGGACCCTGTGATTAAAAGAAAAAAAAATCTAGACCTAGAGGGTAACATTACAACAGAGGCAGGATAGTGAGATCCTTCCAGTGTTCTAATGAACAACACAATAGGGGGATAAAAGAAGATCTCCCTACATGGGTTCAGAATATGAGGTGGTGGAGGAGGGATGACAGATAAGTGAGATATACTTGCAGTCATCAGAGATTGCAAATCACTCACAAACAGTCTAGATGATATGCCAGATTGTTCTCTGGGAGTTGAGTCCCTGTGAACAACTGTGTATTGACATACATCAGACAGGACATCAAAAGATGGTGGAGAGGGGAGAGAGGAGACAGGTGAGTGAAAAGGGGAGGCAACAGATAAGGGGTTGACACAGAGAGCAGAGGGGGAAGAGACAACAGAATCTGGAATACCTAGATTAAGGGGAGAGGATGGTGCAGAAGGAAAGGTGAAGAGTGGTTCTTCAAAAAGCCTTGCTTTCTTCCTTGAAGGAGACAGAGAAGCTTCTTCAAGATGACCAACTGTCTGTGTTCCAGCAGACAGGTCAGTGGAGGGTGCAGAAGCAGTAGCAGCAGCAGGTTCTTCTGCAGGGACAGCTTCCCTTTCAGCAGCAGCCATAACAGGCATAGGGTAGCCTGACCTTCTTTTTCTAGGAATGAAACCCAGATTAAGAGATTTGATCTCCCTAAGCTCTTCTGCAGGTGGAGAAGTCTGCTCCCCCTGAGCAGGTGCTTCCTCTTTACTAGGCACAGACTTCACTTGTCTGTCCTTGGCAAAGGTCTTCACCAGTCTTCTTCTCTTGGTGGGTTGTGCAGAAACCACACCTGATTTTTCAGCCTCACTGGTCTTCCTCTTGGGAGAGGGTTTCTTCAGCTTGAATCTGAGAGGCTCTACTGTCTCAGCAGATGCTTCAGAAGCTGTGGGTTCCTCAGGCCTTTGATCCTGTCTGGCAACCTTTCCAGCAGCTTTCCAAATCCTTTCAGAGATAGGATACTCTGATTCACCAGTGGAATCAGCAGGCTCCTCTGCTATTTGCTTCAGTTTCTGCTCAACAGCAGGCTTCTTCTTCTTCTTCTCTTCTTCCTCATCCTCCAGAGGGATTCCTTCAATCCCCATCATAGACAGGACCTTCTTGTCTATGGGCAGAGCCATGTCCACAAAGTGGACATCAGTTGGAACAAATATCTTGTTCCTAAAAACCCTTGTCAGCAGCATTCCATAAGGGTAGGTAGGCATATTCGTCCTTCTGATCAGAGACTCAAGATACATGTAGATGAGGTCATTGATGTCTATCTTGATTTTGTGAATCAAGTGGTACAGAGCAAATCTGTCCAACTTGGTCACATTGTCTCTTGACCCTCTTCTGGGCATCACACACTCCAGAAGCAGCTTGTGCAAGAACCTGCACTTGGGCACCATGCAGACAGGCTTCTTGTTCTCAGGGTTGGGAACACCATAAACAGCAATATTGATATTCTCAGTTCCCACCTGATCTTCCCAGTCAGGTCTGAAGGCAGTTCCAATTCTTGGACATCTGGTTGCCAGTTCCAGAGAGCTTATAGGGAACAGAAGAGTTACATCAGCTGACATTTGAGCCTTGAAGCTCTTGGTTCCATCAACCACATTGGTGATGACCACAGCATTCCTCCAGAAATCTCTGACAAGCTTTGGATGGACCAGCTCCTTGATATCAAAGAAGGCTGTCCACTTAGAGTATTCCAACTCCTCAGTGACATCCATTCCCCATTTCTTCATCTGTTGAAGATCAACAGTCTTTCCAGGTAGAATCTTCTCTACATCAGTTAGTCTCATCTCGTATTTCTCAGCAATCTCTTTTGGAGACAGGCGTTTTGAAGATGCCATTTTTCAGAAAAGAGAGAAAGTGAAAGTTTTGGAAGGGAGAAGGGTTTGAACGAGAGGAAGACGAAGACGAAAAGACTTAGGGCTTTTGAGAAGGATAAAGTTTAAAACTTTCTGAAGATTTGCCTTTTAAAGAAGTGAAAGCAGGAGAGAGAAAAAAGACATTTTTAATTAAGAATGGCACGATTTGTGTGGGGAACTGTAGCGCCCACTTAGACATAATGAAAACATGGTTTCGAGGTAGAAACTGCCGTGTTTATGATTAGCTTCAGATTAACAAATGGTATTTAAATAAATGAATAAATAATAACCATTTTAATAAAAAAACTGTTGGGTTTCAGCATAGTGACTCAGCAGAGTCAGACAGGTGATCACAGATAGTTTTAAATACTCAGACATGTCATTCAACAATACAATGCATGTTTAAATTATCTCTAATAAATAAAAATCTTTCTTCTGCTAAGGGCTTAGTGAAGATATCAGCCCATTGATTTTCAGTTTTAACAAACTTAATATCAAAAATACCTTTCTGAACATAATCTCTAATGAAATGATGTTTGATTTCTATATGCTTAGCCTTAGAATGCTGAATTGGATTTTTAGTTAAGCAGATAGCACTAGAATTATCACACCATACAGATATATTATGCTCAAAAATAGAGTAATCCTCAAGTTGATATTTTACCCATAAAAGCTGAGAGCAACAACTAGCAGCTGAGATATATTCTGCTTCAGCTGTAGATAGAGCTATAGTTGTTTGTCTTTTGCTTGACCAAGAGACCAAGTTTGCTCCAATGAAGTGGCATCCTCCACTGGTGCTCTTTCTTTCTATTTTGTCTCCAGCAAAGTCAGCATCACAGAATCCCACTAATCTGTATTCATTAGTTCTTAAATATAGCAAACCAAGATTAGTAGTACCAAGCAAATATCTAAATATTCTCTTAACAGCTTTAAGATGAGATTCTCTTGGGTCAGATTGAAATCTAGCACACATACAGACACTAAACTGAATATCAGGTCTGCTTGAAGTTAAGTACAGCAAAGATCCAATCATACCTCTGTAGACAGTTTGGTCTACCTTTTTACCTTCATCATCTTTACTGAGTTTTGCATTGGTTTCCATGGGAGTTTTCATAAGTTTAGCATTTTCCATTTTGTATTTCTTGAGCATTTCCTTGATATACTTTTGTTGATGGATGTAGATTCCATCACTTGTCTGTTTGATTTGTAGACCAAGGAAGAACTTCAATTCTCCCATCATGCTCATCTCAAATTCTGCTTGCATCATCTTTGAAAAATCCTTGCACAGCTTTTCATTAGTTGCTCCAAAAATAATATCATCAACATATATTTGGACTACAATGAAATTTTCTTTATGGCTTTTCTTAAACAGAGTAGTATCTACTTGACCTCTTGTAAAGCCGTTATGCATGAGAAAAGAGCTTAGTCTATCATACCATGCCCTAGGTGCTTGCTTTAAACCATATAATGCCCTTTTAAGTTTAAAAACATGATCTGGTTTATCAGTATCTTCAAAACCAGGGGGTTGTTTAACATAAACTTCTTCTTCAATTATTCCATTGAGAAAAGCACTTTTCACATCCATTTGAAAAAGAGTGATTTGATGTTGTGCAGCATATGACATTAGTATGCGAATAGCTTCTATTCTAGCTACAGGTGCAAATGTTTCAGTATAGTCAATACCTTCTTGTTGGTTATAGCCTTGAGCTACTAACCTTGCCTTATTTCTGACAACTTTGCCATCTTCATCTAACTTGTTTCTGAAGACCCATCTTGTTCCTATGACAGACTTGTTTTTGGGCTTGGAGACAAGTGTCCAGACATCATTTCTGATGAACTGGTTGAGTTCTTCTTGCATAGCAAGAATCCAGCTTTCATCATCAAGAGCTTCTTCAATGTGTTTTGGCTCTATTTCTGACAAAAAGGCCATATTGCTTGATTCTCTTAAGGTAGATCTGGTTCTTACTCCTTCTGAGGGATGACCAATGATGAGATCCTTAGGATGATGAGTTTTGAATTTCCAGTCTCTTTCAAGAGGACTTTGACTTGTCTATGTCTGTTGACTTGTCTGTTCCACTGGTCTGTCTGGTTCTGCTTCAGGTTCTGGTTTGGTTAAGTCAGGTTGTTGATCTTCTGACTTGTTTATATCAAGACCTGCAAGATCATCTTCTAGATCTGACAATTCCTTATCAGTCTTTAAGTTATCATTAAATTTGACATGAACAGATTCTTCAATAACAGATGTTCTAGAATTGTAAATTCTAAAAGCTTTAGACATTTCAGAGTATCCCAAAAAGATACCTTTGTCAGTCTTAGAGTCAAATTTTCCAAGTTGATCCTTGGTATTTAATATGTAGCATTCACAACCAAATGCATGAAAGTAAGAGATGTTGGGGCTTTTTCCTTTCCACAGTTCATAAGGAGTCTTCTTTAGAAAAGGCCTAATGAGTATTCTGTTTTGTACATAACAAGCTGTGTTTACTGCTTCTGCCCAGAAGTACTTAGGGAGATTATTTTCATTGAGCATAGATCTAGCCATCTCTTGCAGAGATCTGTTCTTTCTCTCAACCACTCCATTTTGTTGAGGAGTTCTAGGTGCAGAGAAATTGAAAGAGATCCCATTCTCCTCACAGAACTGACTAAACTGCTCATTTTCAAATTCTCCCCCATGGTCACTTCTTAGAGTAGAAATGCAGAAACCCTGCTCATTTTGTACTCTTTTACAGAATACTGAGAAAGCCTTAAAAGACTCATCCTTGTGGGTTAAGAAGAGTACCCATGTAAATCTAGAATAGTCATCAACTATGACAAATCCATATTTCCTTCCACCCAAGCTAGCAACACTAACTGGTCCAAACAGATCCATGTGCAACAACTGAAGAGGTCTAGAGGTTGATATTTGGTTTTTAGATTTGAAACTTGATTTTATCTGTTTACCTCTCTGACATGCATCACACAAAATATCTTTCTTAAAACTAATATCAGGCAATCCTCTCACGAGGTTATCCCTTTTTAATTTTGAAATTAATTTCATACTAGCATGTCCTAGTTTCTTATGCCACAACCATCTTTCATCCTCTTTAGACATCAAACATGTTATACTTTGATCTGAGAGATCAGTCAGTTCAATCTTATACAGATTTTGTTGCCTTTTGGCTGAAAAGAGTGTTTTGCCACTAAGATCTTTAACTATACAGAAATCTTTGGTAAAGGAGACATCAAATCCACTGTCACATAATTGACTTATGCTAAGCAAATTGTGTTTTAATCCTTTAACCATAAGAACGTTTGATATAGAGGGAAGAGGAGGTTTACCACCAATAGTACCAATTCCTATAACCTTCCCTTTCTGATTTCCACCAAATGCCACATGTCCTCCTTTCTTAAGTTGGAGGTCTAGGAACATAGACCTTTCTCCTGTCATGTGTCGCGAGCAGCCACTGTCCAGGTACCAGTAGTGGTGTTTTCTTTGTGCTGTTGAGGACGTCTGCAACAGAGATTATTTGATCTTTAGGTACCCATAGTTTTCTGGGTCCTTTTCTGTTAGTTCTAGGAGTCTGTGAAGACTTCCTTCTTTTCTTGTGGAGACACTTAGACATAACATGTCCAGTCTTTCCACAGAAGTTACAGACAGGTATGGATTTAATAGAAATAGATGTAGCAGACACTTTAGAGTGCTTAGTTGATACTTTATGATGTATCTGATGGACATATCCTATACCTTCTTTGTTAAGGGAGTGCCTCTGACAGCCAAGCAGCTTTGTCAGATTATCTCTACCATTAACAAATTTGGCAAGATCAGAAGTGAGCTCTTCCACTTTCTGTTGAAGTTTTTCAACTTCTTCAGACTGTGATGTATCACTAGAGATCTTAGCTTCATTAGACTTTTCAGTCTTCAGCTCACTGTTCTCTTTGGCAAATTTCTCACACTCTAGAGATTTCTGTTTATGCTCATTAAGGAGCTTAACATGATCTCTCTTGAGAGATTTGAGAGCCTTAGACAAACAGTTGGATTCCTCCAACAATTCTTCATAGGCATCAAGTAATTCCTCATAATCAGAATTTACCTCATCATCTGAATCAGAGTCAGTGTTAGCCATTAGACAGAGATTTGCTTCTTCCTCTGTCTCCTCATCAGTAGATGTTGACTCTAGATCTTCCCAAGTGGCCATCATTCCTTTCTTCTTCTTTTTGAAGAACTTCTTAAATGGGGCTTTCTTGAGTTGAGGACATTCTGCTTTGATGTGTCCTGGTTTCTTGCACTCATAACAGACGATTGAGTTTTTGTCTGTTGAGGTGGAATCCTTGAAATTTTTGTCCTTGTTGAATCTTCTGAATGGCTTATCCCTTCTGAACTTCTTTTTCTGTAGGAGAAGCTTTATCTTTCTAGTTAGGAGAGATAGTTCTTCATCACTTTCAGAATCCTCAGATTCAGACAGGTCAGCATCACTGGATGACTCGTCTGCCTTTAAAGCTTTAGAGGCTTTGGAAGACTTTTGATCAGCCTTCAAAGCAATTGACTTGCCCTTCTTTGTTGAGATTTCATCTCCAAGTTCTTGCTCATGAACAGTAAGTGTTCCAAGGAGTTCATCCATAGTCAAAGTGGAAAGATCTTTGGCTTGAGAGATAGCAGTTACTAGAGGTCTCCACTGCTTAGGTAGACTCCTAAGTATCTTTCCAACCTTCTCAGCATTGGAGTAAACTTTGCCAAGAGATTTTAGACCATTGATGATAGTTTGAAATCTCCCAATCATTTGAGCAACAGATTCTCCTTCTTCCATGAGAAATAGTTCATACTTTCTGACAAGTATGGCAATTTTTGATTCTTTGACCTTGGCGGTTCCTTCATGTGTGACAGCTAAGGTATCCCATATTTCTTTGGCAGAATCACAGGCACAGACCTTCTCAAACTCATCAGGACTGAGTGCACAAATGATGTTGTATCTGGCTTTGTGATTCAGCTCCCATTTTGCCTTTTCTGCAGGGGTCCACTGAGCTTTTGGTTTGTCGGTGTTGTCATCATTTTTAGGGATGAAAGGACCATCTGTGATGACATCCCAGAGGTCTGAGTTTGTAGATAGAATGAACCATTGAAATCTATCTTTCCAATAGTTGTAGTTTTCTCCATTGAAGAATGGAGGTCTGGTTAAGGAGGCTCCTTCGGTCTGGTTACTTCCACTAGCTCCAGCAGTCATGTCTATTCTTCAGGATCTTTTACCTCAACACTGTTAGATGCTCAACCCAGAGGCTGAGCTCTGATACCAACTGAAATAGACAGCTATAAACACGAGAAGGGGGGTTGAATTGTGTTTATCAGAAATTAAAATAAAGTTAAAAACTTTTGCATGCAGAAGCCAAGCACAGACGGGTGTAAAAAGGTTACACAGACAGGTCACCTGTCTGTTGTAGTTTTCGCAGAAAACAACACACGTATAAAACAGAAACAGTCTTGATAAAAACAGTTTTAACCCCTTTGTTAGAAAGCAGATGATATATAATCTAAACAACTAAAGAGATTAAGGGAAGAGAGATTAACACGGAGATTTATCCTGGTTCACTCTTCAACACAAAGAGCTACGTCCAGTCCTTGGCAGCACCAAGATTTATCCACTATAACTGATCAGGTTACAGACTCCAAGTATTGTTTGCACACCTAGCCTCTTCAGGCTCCAACACAAGTATTCTTTGCACACCTAGCCTCTTCAGGCTCCAACACAAGTATTCTTTGCACACCTAGCCTCTTCAGGCTCACTCAGATTTGTTTGAGAGTTTTGTTTGTAATAAATACACTTACAGACCTTTCACTAACACTCAGAGAGTGGTTTAAATATAAGGCTTTAGGAAAGTCTGCGTAATAACTTCAAATGATTGAAGAATACAGAATGAATAAATGAACAGAGTAATGGCTCTTTAATGCTTTGTAAAAACTCTGATTATGTTCATCTTCAATGACTTCTGTATTTATAGCCTTCAAACATTTAATATCCGTTAGAGACATTCCTTGCAACTATGACTTCAGGCAGAGCTTCATTAAATGCAATATAGTCGTTCTGGGCAGCCATTAATGCAATGAAGACGTTGGTTGTACTCTAACATGAGGGATAATAGCTTTATGTATCGTGTAGACGCCAACTCAGAGTTGTGCAGAGTGCTTTTGTACTTTTGCAGAGTACATTTCCCTTTTTGTGTAATGACTGAAAGTACTAGGGAATAAAGCATGTTGGAAATGTTCTTTAACTGGAAGTTTATCTCTGACTTCCTTGTTTGCTTGAGAGAGAGCACATCTGAGTTTCTTGATAAGCGTGAGAAAGTTCTCAGAGTATTCTTCATGAGGGGACAGCTTGCAAAAGCTTCCTGTACTTCGAGTTCCTTTAACGAAGAACCTTAGACAAGTTGAAGGGTACAGACAGGTTGTAAAATCAGTTTGCACATAATCAACAATCCTAGTCAGCAGACAGGTTGACTTCTTGGCTACTACAGACAGGTGAGACTTAGGTAGACAGACAGGTGAGTTTTGTAATCTTCTGATCTGTACACTAAGTAGACAGGTTAGCAACCACAAAATAGGTTAATTAAATCATTACCCAATGTTTAGTTTTCATCAAAACTTAGGAAAATGCACGCAGACATTTTAGAGACTTAACAGGTCTGGGGCACCCTACACACACAAATTGACATGCAATATTATGCTTGCCTCCCCGACGAGTTATACACTTTATCATCACCTTGAGTACTCACGTGTGCTCACTCTAAGTCTCAAAACACCTCATCTCCCCCACTAATCAACCACTATCTTGTCCTCTCCGGAGCTCCTCGATGCTCTAAAATTTGCCCTAACACACAAACAGCATCGTGACATAGTCATAAACCCTAATGTTACTCGAACAGCATAAACGAAACAAGAAATGATAGAGAAATTAGGGAAAATAACTATGAACGCTTAATGTCGACAATGTCGACTTGTCGACGTCTTAGGGATTCGAGCATTACCTCAGCTGATCGAAGAATTGAAAGAAGATATGTCAAATAATTGTTGCCTTGATTGCATAAACATAGTTGGAATCACGACCAGACGGTTGAACGAACCACAATCACCACTTTCTCTCTCTACCCACTTTTCTTTCTCTCTTAAGAACTCTCTGGTTGCAGCTTTTACAGGGGAGAAATGAACCAAGAAGAAAACTTAAGTGAAACTTAAGTTGTTGCTGGCCACTAAGCACGCCCAAGCGTGTTGGGCTCCCATGCTAGAGCATCCCAACGCTCTATTGTTGTGTGTTCCCACCTAGAGCGTGACCTCCTAATGCCACATGTTTCATGCAACTGACACATGTTCCACAAGTGTCTTACTCGAGCGTCCAACTACCTACACTCAAATGTTCCAACGCTCAAACATTGAACTATCCCATGCTCAAACGTTGAGGTTCTATCGGTATCCAATTCTCACACGTTTTGGTGCGTTCTGAGCTCGTTTCAAGTCCGATCCTTCTCAAATTGAAACACAAGCTCATTAACACATGAGGAACATTATTAAGCCTTCAAATATGCTTAATGCTTGTCCCACACACTAATCAAGAAAATGGGGCGTTATATTACTACCCCCCTTAAAATAAATTCCGTCCTCAAAATTTAAAATAAGTACTTTAGGCAAAAAGATGAGGATATTGTTATTGCATGTTTTCATCCCTCTCCCATGTTACATCTACGGTAACTATATCCCAGATGACATTGACCAATGGTATCTTCTTTCTGCGAAGTTCCTTTATCCTTCGCTCATTGATTCACACAATTAAAGCCTCATACTCATGGTTTTCTCTTATTTGGATTGATTCGGGCTATGTTATGTGTGATGGATTGGGGTGATATTTTCTGAGTTGGGAAACCTGAAAGACATCATGGATATTGGACAAATTAGATGGTACGGCTATCTGATAGGCTACTCGACCAATTCAGCGATGGATTTGAAATGGTCCAATAAAACGAGGTGTAGGCTTTCTGGATTTAGTTGCTCTGCCAATTCCAGTTCTTGGAGTAACTCTCATGAAAACATGGTTTCCTTCCTGGAACTCCAAGGTCCTTCTCCCTTTGTCGCTATAGCTCTTCTGCCCATCGATCACTGCTTTCATCTTCTTCCGGATCTTGCGGACTTGTTCCGTCATCTGTCGAACCACCTCTGGTCCTATCAACTGACTCTCTACTGTCTTGTACCAACAGAGAGGTGTTCTACACTTTATTCCATACTGATGTCATAGATCAACAAGATTTGAGGACCTTTCTTTGATTTAATTTGTAAAAATTCAAGATCCAATACAAAACAAGAACAATTGAATATGGATCTTGATTCTCAAGTGAGAATTCAAGAGAAACAAAAAGGAGAAGAAGAGCACAAGTATATGAAATTGAAAATACAAGAACAATAGAATGTAAATCTAGATCTAATAATTCAAATAGCAAGAGTTGAAATAGCAAAAGAAATAGAAAATGGAGGAGAAAGGCAATGGGGAAGAAGGGGCCACAATCTACTTTTGTAGAAGACATTGAATTGATAAGCCATAGGAGGATTCACCACTTGAGTCAATTGGTTCAACTCAAGAACCTCTTAGAGGAGAAACTCTCTCAACTCTCTTAGATCTCAAATGTGAGAAACTACACAAAATGTATTGAATGAATGAGATTTGGGTACATGAAACCTATTTATAGGTGAGCTTTGAACCTCATGCACCAAGTAAAACTAGCGCCTCCCCTAGTCCTAGCTGAGACACCCCAATGTCCCATTAAAGAACAATCCTTATTAACTAATCCTTAATCCATTTATTACCGTTAGCGTAGTTATACATACAAAAATATTATAAGTTTGTGGAAGCGATAAAGTTAAAACCATTTAAACATACATAGTGGAAGAAAAGATAAACCACAAATACATACATAATATATACAGAGTATCCATTGAGAAACCCCAATGTCCCATTAATGAACAAACCTAATTAACTAATCCTTAAGCCGTTTATTAACGTTAACGAGGTTATTAGATACAAAAGTATTATAAGTTTGCAGAAGCGATGAAAATTAAAACCATTTAAACATACATAGCGGATGAAAAAATAAACGGCAAAAACTATACATAATATATACATCATGTCTCCAACTGTATTGCCTATCCCAACATAGGGACTGTAAACCTACCATCTATACAACTAACTGTATAAAAGAACAGTAAACTGGTCACAGAAAAGACTAGTCGTAGAAAAGACATAAAAACATAATATAGACAGCATATACCCGCTCGCCCCTCTCATGAATACATCAAAAAAAGAAGAAGAAGACTATGCTCATAGAGGCTTTCCCTAGCAGACGCTACCGACTAACCATATCACAAACGATATGGGCGTCTGGAACTACCCTCGCCCTTAACAAAAGCATGACAATAGTCTCTAGCATCCCTTGTGTGAATCCGAGGCTCATATACCGACTCGTCGCTGCTGATAACGACCCTACGATGCTGATAGTGGTGCAAAGTCTGAGTACTCCCTCTTCCTACCCTGTAGACTCTGCCAACTCTATCCTGGACTACAGACTACTCCCTCCTATTCCACCTGTCATCCAGGAACTCGCGTTGATGAGGTGGATACCACATCTCTGTGAAAGGCAATCACTGAGAGATCCAATAAGAGCCAAGCATAGTGATGAAAGGTCCTCCTCCAAGACGGATGTAGATGCTGACCCGGCCGACTTAACACATGACGAATTGTGAATAGTCGACCTGCCACCCACGGTCATCATGGTATACGATCTCAGTGTCCCCCCAAGACCTAGAGACTCGGCGGAATCATCTGCAGGTAGTGGATCTGAAGATGCTCTAGT
This sequence comes from Echinosophora koreensis, assembly GCA_035048595.1. NCBI lineage: Eukaryota > Viridiplantae > Streptophyta > Magnoliopsida > Fabales > Fabaceae > Echinosophora > Echinosophora koreensis. The sequence goes on along the minus strand of JAPCYP010000048.1, from coordinate 1,355,251 downwards.
CCGATCGCCATCGGCGTACGGCTACTGCTCATCTGACGAACTGATACATACACAGAAAGAGAAAGAAAAGAAGACAGGAGATAAGAATCTTGGCATAACCATAAAACAAGGATAGAGAAAACACATTAAAGCATGCAGTCAAAATCAACCTCGATTATCTAATTAGGATCAATCCTCTAAGGAGTCACACTCCTATGCATGTTGACCGATCTCTCACACTAGGGATACTGATCCCCCGGAAATTCTCTTTCTCTCTCGGGCCTATCCGCCGCCCAGAGAATGTCATCTGGTTTGTCCTGTTAACAGTTCCGCTTGTCGTGACCAATAAGGGTGCTTCCCCCTATGAGCTCAACTCTAATAAGGGTATCTTGGTCTCCTCGGAAGGTCCACCATAGACTGGAATACTTCGGGCCCAGACGTCGAGATAGTTGAGTACCACCACTACCACCACAACCATCACCTATCCATGAACCTTCACCTAACCCTTCTATTTCTGAACCACAAATTGTTGAACCACAATTTGATGAACCACAAATTTCTAAATCTCACCCTACTATTTTAGAACCACATGTGTCTGAAACTGAACCTCACTTGTCTAAACCTTCCACACCACACTCCTCTCACCCTTATGAGACTCATCATGATGATCTCAATGACTTTGACTACTTTGAAAACCCTACCACACCTCCACCTCCACCTAGACCATCCACACCTGACCGTATCAGAAACCAATGCCAAGTCCCTTTGAGAATAGTCTTTCTTGACTTATTCTCTAAAACCAGATCACAACCCACTACCAAAGGCCACTCTACCCCATCCTCCAGAACCACTCCATTCTTTGTCTCAGATGACTCTGTTTCACCTTTTCTTTTTGGCAAGGATCTTGACCTTATTGCCTCACTGGAAGCAGAAAGGCAGCTTGTGAGGCTGGCCAGGAAGCAGAAGACTTCAGGAAGGTGGATGCCTAATCCCCATGTCTTTATGAAACGTTTTATAGAGATCAGGGTGATGCCTGATTCTATGTCTCTCAAAGGCAAGCAGAAGGTCATCAACTTGTCTCTTGATCAGAAATTCTGCCTCATCAAGCTGACAGATAATAAGTGCAAATTCAGAAGAAGTCTGGTCACCACTGAAACCTCTCACAAGTTTCTAAAAGTCAGAGACATCTACTACAGATGTGGCTCCAACTCTGGGGTGTCAGAGGAAGAAAAGAAAACCATTCCTGTTAAAGGTAGCCAAATTTATGCCCTCTATCCCTTTTTCCCCTCCATTTATACTTTACCTCCTTTCTTTATGGTCTTCCCTTTCTTTCTTCTAAATTTCCCTGCAACTGCCCCAATCACTCCCATAAATCTCATTAGGAGATCTAATGAATTTCTTCTTTCTGTTTTTGAGTCACCCCTCTATCATGAAAGGATCCATGGATTCCTGGATACTTTCTACCCTAATAATGATTTTGCACCACATTCTCAACTGATGTCTTTCTGGACCCTAAGCTTGAGGGTGAAATTTCAGTTGAAGAGCTTCCTCCAACCCCTCCTCCTAGCCCTTCTCCTTCTGCATCTGCAACTGCCCTGGCTACATGAGACTTTACTACTCCAGTGGTTGCATATGATCCTGCTGCTTATCAAAGGCTTGATGAAATGGCCACCTGTCTGCAAACTTTCATGCAGAAATAGAATGCAGCTTTAGAACAACAAGCTTCATTTCAGGCCTAGATTTTAGCTCACAAGCAGCCATGCAAAGGATGATGGAAGCTTTCTTCAAGAGTCAAGGAGGTCCTAGTTCTTAGTATTATGACTTAGTTTCTTTCTGTTTGAGTCATGCAATGTATTGTCCATGATGTCTTTATATCATCAATTTTGTAATTGTTTGACTTTTAATGAAATGAAATGTGTATATTTATAACTTTTGGCTCTCTGTTATCTTTTTGATTGATGCCAAAAGGGGGAGGAAGTAAAACTAAAAGTATGCCATAAGTTGCAATAAGTAAAACAGAAATATAACTTGACTTCATGCTAATTTACTCTGATAATTGATGCTCTGATATTTGTTATCTCTCGGATACTTGCTTATATCTGGTGCATAAACTAAGGGTAAGCATAGCATATTTTCTTACTTACACTACAAAAAAAAGTCGCGTTTAGCCGAAAATACCCACCGAGACTTTTCGGTTGCTATTTGCGACCGATTTTGCGATCGTTTGGTTGAGTTGTAGTAAATGTCAAAATCTGGTGTTTAGCCACCGAATTAGCGACCGAAAAAGTGGTCGTAATTTATCACGGTTTCTAATTCAGTCGCTAAGCCTAAAATATTAAAAGTCAATTTGTTTGATGATGACAACCAAATGGGTAGTTGCCTTGGGTTGATATTTTTGGTTGAATTTATAAAAACCAAATTAGTAACATACTTGAGTTCAAATCAAAAGACGAAAAAAAATGTAAAAATGGAAGAAGGAAGGAATGGAGGTGGCGCCACAAATTGGGTAGTTTGATAAGCCTATGATGTTCGCCACAAGAATCTTGGATTCTTGATAAGAACTTAGTTTGGTTCAACCAAGAACCTAGGAGAACAAAGTCTCACAAATATGGATTCAATCCAAATTCAACTTCCAAGTTACCATTTCTTTGTTTTGGGCGTGACTTACATAGAGTTGGCAGCCAACCTTTGGTTGCCAAAACAAATCATAACCCTCACATAAAGTGGCCTAATAATGACACTAAAGACTCACTAAAACTAATCTTTACTCAGCCACCAAGATGAAACTTACGCCCCCACCATCTCTTGATTATGGGTGGTTACACTTTGCTTCTCAAATTAAAAAGTGTAACCCCCACAATTTACATTAAAAAGGAATCTCAACCTAACACTAAACTCACATGTAGAATAGGAAAGGTGGGCTGCACCAATTTGTAAAATGGACCCACTTACATAATCCTCACACTTATTGAATTACAAAGAAAACAATTAAAAGACTTGAACTTGTCTTCAAGAATACGCCCCCACACTTCATGCCTCTTTATCATGGATGAGCAAAGTGATTAACTTAGGCTCATTGTCTCCTTGTCTTGCATTTGGGCTTGTGTCCATTAAGAGAACCACCAATTGAGTTAGAGCTTCTTGGGATTTCGTAGCTCTTGCTCTTGTCATTGGGCCACCAAGACCTTGTATGGCTTCTTGATCCAAGTTGGTCTCCATTGGGAAGTTGGTCTCCATTGGGCTTACATCATCCCCTCCTTCTTGAAATGAATTCGACCTCGAATTGAAATCTTCTTCACCTACATCAAAAAAAGATAAATCAGTCACATTAAAAGTTGCACTAATACAACCATGCTCACTTGGAAGATCCAACTTGTACGCATTGTCATTTATCTTGGCCACCACTTGAAATGGCCCATCCCCCCTTGGTTGAAGTTTAGATTTCCTTTGAGAAGGAAACCTCTCTTTCCTCATGTGCACCCAAACCCAATCTCCGGGTTCAAATACCACCTTCTTCCTCCCTTTGTTGGCTTGTCTTGCATAGCTTTCGGTCCTCTTCTCAATTTAGACCTTCACTTGCTCATGTAACTTCCTCACATATTCAGCCTTGGCCTTACCATCCTTATGATTTAAAATTGAAGAGTTAGGCAATGGCAATAAATCAAGAGGAGTTAAAGGGTTAAATCCATAAACAACCTCAAAAGGAGAATATTGAGTAGTACTATGAACAGCCCTACTGTAAGCAAATTCCACATGAGGCAAACAATCCTCCTAAGATTTAATATTCTTTTTAATCACAGCCCTTAAAAGTGAAGAAAGGGTCCTATTTACAACCTCAGTTTGCCCATCCGTTTGGGGATGGCAAGTAGTGGAGAAGAGAAGCTTTGTTCCTAGCTTTCCCCACAATGTCCTCCAAAAATGACTTAGGAACTTGGTGTCCCTATCACTTACAATACTCCTTGGGAGGCCATGAAGCCTCACCACTTCTTTAAAGAACAAATTAGCAACATGACAAGCATCATTAATTTTTTTGCATGGTATAAAATGTGCCATTTTTGAAAATCTATCCACCACAACAAAAATTAAATCTTTACCATTCCTTGTCCTAGGAAGTCCCACAACAAAATCCATAGACAAATCAACCCAAGGAAAATCAGGAATAGGCAAAGGAGTATAAAGTCCATGAGGCATCACTTTAGATTTTGACTTTTTACACACAATGCATTTTTCACAATATTTTTGCACATCATGCTTCATATGAGGCCAATGAAAATTTTCATGCAATATGTCTAAAGTCTTTTGGACCCCAAAATGCCCTATTAAACCCCTTTCATGCGCTTCTTTTACAAGTAAATCCCTTATGGAACTTTTTGGCACACACAACCTTTTTTCTTTAAACAAAAATCCTTGGTGCCTAAAGTACCCATTTTGGGCTGAATGTACACAATTGGCATAGATATTTGAAAATTCCTTATCATGCTCATACAAATCTTTAATGCATTCAAGACCAAACAATTTTGTTTCAAGGGAAGAAAGTAAGGAATGTCTTCTTGAAAGTGCATCCGCCACAACATTGGCCTTACCCTTTTTGTGTTTCACCACATAAGGAAATTGGTCAAGGAACTCAACCCACTTTGCATGTCTTTTATTTAACTTTCCTTGCCCTTTCAAATACTTCAAAGACTCATGGTCACTATGAATCACATATTCTTTGGGCAAGAGATAGTGTTGCCAAGTTTGCAAAGCTCTTACTAAGGCATACAATTCCTTATCATAGGTGGGATAATTAAGGGCAGTTCCACTTAATTTCTCACTAAAATAAGCAATTGGATGCCCCTCTTGCATCAAAATAGCCCCAACACCAACATTAGAAGCATCACATTCAATTTCAAAAGATTTAGTAAAATTAGGCAAAACAAGTATTGGTGCATGGGTGAGCTTTTCCTTAAGTTCTTTAAAAGCATGCTCTTGTTTCTCCCCCCATTTAAACCCCACATTCTTTTTGACAATTTCATTAAGAGGTGCAGCCAAGGTGCTAAAGTCCTTAACAAACCTCCTATAAAAACTTGCCAAGCCATGGAAACTCCTCACTTCACTTACATTCTTGGGGGTTGGCCAATCTTGAATGGCCTTAATCTTTTCCTTGTCAACATGGACCCCTTTATCATTTATCATAAAGCCAAGAAAAATTACATGGTCCACACAAAAGGTACACTTTTCTAAATTTGCATACAATTTTTCTTTTCTTAATACAAGCAAAACAGTCCTTAAATGCTCAAGATGATCATCTAAGTTTTTGCTATAGATTAAGATGTCATCAAAATAGACCACAACGAATTTTCCCAAAAACTCCCTCAAAACTTGGTTCATTAGTCTCATGAAAGTTCTAGGTGCATTGGTTAACCCAAAAGGCATTACCAACCACTCATATAAACCATACTTAGTTTTGAAAGCAGTTTTCCATTCGTCCCCCTCCCTTATCCTAATTTGATGATATCCACTCTTCAAATCAATTTTAGAAAATAAACATGCACCATGCAATTCATCAAGCAAATCATCAAGTCTAGGGATAGGATGTCTATACTTAATTGTGATGTTGTTCAGGGCCCTACAATCCGTGCACATCCTCCAAGTTCCATCTTTTTTTGGCACTAAAATCACCGGAACTGCACATGGACTCAAACTCGCTTGCACCCGTCCTTTTTGCATCAATTCCTCCACTTGTTTTTGAATCTCTTTGGTCTCTTGTGGATTGCTCCTATAGGCTGGCCTATTGGGCAATGATGCACCCAGAATGAGATCTATGTGGTGCTTAATTCCTCTTATAGGGGGAAGGCTGTGTGGCACTTCCTTAGGAAAGACATCATCAAATTCCTGCAAAAGATTTTTAACACCACTAGACAAAGAATGATCATTAGGAGTGTTAGCATTTAAACAAAATGCCCTACAATAAAGTATGTATAGGGGCTGTCTTGAGACCAATGCACTCTTTACCTCACTCTTTGTTGCAAGAAAACTCTTTTTTCCCTCTTTTTCCTCTTTATTTTTCTCACTTTTTTTCTCATGATTTTTTTTCAATTTTTCATCACTCTTTTTCTCATTCTTTTTCTCATGCTCCTTCTCTTTTCTCTCATTCTTATTTGATCCTAACTAACTTCTCTTGGAGATAAAGGAGAAAGAATGACCTTTCGGTCTTGGTACAAGAAAGAGAACTTATTTGAGAACCCATCATGGGTGGCCCTCCTATCATATTGCCAAGGTCTCCCCAACAACATGTTGCTTGCCTCCATAGGCACTACATCACAAAGTACACAATCTTGATATTTCCCTATTGAAAAAGGGACCTCAACTTGTTTGTTTACCATCATTTCTCCAACCTCACTTAGCCATTGGAGCCTATAAGGCCTAGGATGTGCCTTAGTCACAGGGTTCAATTTAGACACCAATCTAGAACTTACCACATTGGCACAACTACCTCCATCAATGATTAGGGAGCATACCTTTCCTTGAATTAGACATCTAGTGTGAAAGATATTTTCCCTTTGGCCTTCTTCATGTTCCTTTGCTTGACTCCCCAAAAGCCTCCTTACCATAAACAAGTCACCTTCCGGAATGATCTCCTCTTCTTCACTCTCCTCTTCACTTGAAGCCTCGGATTGAGAGAAGACTTCTCCATTTCTTGTCACCATGGTCCTCTTTGTTGGGCATTGGGATGCAATGTGCCCATGACTTAGGCATTTGAAGCATTTCACATCACGGCTCCTAGAACTTGCTTCCATTGGCTTCTTCCCTTGAGGAGTGCTCACGGCCTCATTGGATGGTGCACCCTCCTTCTTTTGCTTGTCCTTCCAACTTGAGGATGGAAATTTGGAAGAAGAAAAAGTAAATTTGGACTTCCTCCTCTTAAGTTGTTGCTCCACCTTCATTACTTGTTGGACCAAATATTCAAGTTCCACATAGTGTTGAAGTTCACTATGTCTTGAATGTCTTGATTCAACCCATGTAAGAACCGAGCCATGGTAGCCTCCATATCTTCATCATAGTTAGACCTAAGCAAGGCCAACTCCATCGCCTTGTAATATTCATCAACACTTTTAGAGCCTTGTGTCAACCTTTGCAATTTGTTGTGTAGGTCCCTATGGTAGTGATTTGGGACAAACTTCTTCCTCATGACATGCTTCATTTCTTCCAAAGTCTCTATAGGTCCCTCTTCATATCTTCTCCTTTCTTTTTGCAATTGGTCCCACCATACAAGGGCATACTCTTTGAACTCAAGGGCGGCTACTTTCACCTTCTTTCTTTCATTGTATGAATTACAATCAAAGACTTGTTCTATCTTCATCTCCCACTCCATGTATGCTTCGGGATCATTCTTCCCAATAAAGGAAGGGACTTTGATTTTGACCCCTTCAAGTCTTTCTCCTCCTTCACGCCTCCTACCTCTTCTACCTCCTCTAGGTCTTCCTCTTTCACTCTCATAGCCACTAGAATCATCATGGTTTTGAGGTTGAGCAAGTTGTCTATCATAATTGGCTTGCATCTCCTCCATTTGTCTTGTAAGAGCTTGAATTTGATTAGTCATCCTAGCTTGATGAGCGACTGTCCTTGGAGTAGGGGGTGAACTATCATGGTCTCCCATGACTTGAGTAGAAGAATTTGATAATTTTTCCTCACCACACTTCCTCACTTGTACTCACAAATGTTTCTTCTTTTTCACTCTTTTTGGCTTTTTTCCACACAAGATGTAATTTGTCACTCTTGCCTTTTTCCACTCACTTGTTCTCCTTTTGGTCTTAGGTGAGTCAACACAAAACAAACCAAAATCCAAAAATCAAGTAACAAAGATCACAAAACTTATCAAAACAAGGAAACAAAAAGGAAAGTCTAGAAAGGAAAAGCTTGAAACAAGGGAAGAAGGAAATATTTTCAAGAACACAAATTGCTCAAATTGAACTCTTTTTTTTTTTAAAAAAAACTTGGTCATGGGGGTGATGGGTGTCACGACCTACCCGTGATCCTTTCTGGAATCACGATTTCTTTTTGTCACGGGCGTGATGAGTATCACGGCCTACCCGTGATCATCTTTGGAATTCACAATTCTTGGTGTCACGGCCGTGATGAATTTCACGACTTGCCCGTGATTGTCTCTGGAATTCACAAAGAAAAATCACACTTGAAATCTTTTTTTTTTTTATAGCAAGAATACAATTCCGAAATTTTCCCTTCACGAACAGAATCAAAGTAAATTTTTTTTTTTTTTGATTTTAGGCTTTGGAAGAAAAGAAAAGAAAGAAAAAGAAGAAAGATGAAGACACAAACACAAAAAAATTCAACCAAAGCCTAAGCTTTGATACCACTTGATGACAACCAAATGGGTAGTTGCCTTGGGTTGATCGTTTTGGTTGAATTTATAAAAACCAAATTAGTAACATGAGTTCAAATCAAAAGACGAAGAAAAATATAAAAATGGAAGAAGGAAGGAATGGAGGTGGCACTACAAACTGGGTAGTTTGATAAGCCTATGATGTTCGCCACAAGAATCTTGGATTCTTGATAAGAACTTAGTTTGGTTCAACCAAGAACCTAGGAGAACAAAGTCTCACAAATATGGATTCAATCCAAATTCAACTTCCAAGTTACCATTTCTTTGTTTGGGGCGTGACTTACATAGAGTTGGCAGCCAACCTTTGGTTGCCAAAACAAATCATAACCCTCACATAAAGTGGCCTAATAATGACACTAAAGACTCACTAAAACTAATTTTTACTCAGCCACCAAGATGAAATTTAGGCCCCCATCATCTCTTGATTATGGGTGGTTACACTTTGCTTCACAAATTAAAAAGTGTAACCCCCACAATTTACATTAAAAAGGAATCTCAACCTAACACTAAACTCACATGTAGAATAGGAAAGGTGGGCTGCACCAATTTGCAAAATGGACCCACTTACATAATCCTCACACTTATTGAATTACAAAGAAAACAATTAAAAGACTTGAATTTGTCTTCAAGAATACGCCCCACACTTCATGCCTCTTTATCATGGATGAGCAAAGTGATTAACTTAGGCTCAGTGTCTCCTTGTCTTGCATTTGGGCTTGTGTCCATTAAGAGAACCACCAATTGAGTTAGAGCTTCTTGGGATTTCTTAGCTCTTGCTCTTGTCATTGGGCCACCAAGACCTTGTATGGCTTCTTGATCCAAGTTGGTCTCTATTGGGAAGTTGGTCTCCATTGGGCTTACATCATTTGACCATTTAGTGACCGATTTAGCTACTGGTTTTTGAGAAATTTAATGTTTTTCTATCCTTTTAGCGACCGAAATTAATTCGGTTGCTAAATCGTGATTGTGAAAAGCACAGGGACCTAATAGCGACCAATTTTACGACCAAGTTTTTATTTTTAACCAGCGACCGATTTAGCGACCAAAATTTTCGGTCGCTAAAATTAAAAAAAAAACCCATTTGTTTTAACAATGTAAGCCTAACCCATTTTTGAATTCCCAAGTCCCAACCCCAGAAGCTCACGCCTCTGTCTATGAACAAGAAAAACCCTAAGAACGGTGCCCCTACCTCACCCAACAAGAACGGCCGCCGCTGCGAACGGCTGCCGCTGCGAACCCCTGCCGAGAACCATCACCGAACGAGCCTGAGAAGAGAACCGCGAAAGACCGTCTACGATCGGTTGAAACCCTGCCAAGAACGAGCACAGAACACGCCTGATCCGTTCTGTTTCGCGATTTTGAAGGTGACAGGAACTCGCGGTTGAACCCCTGCTAAGAACGAGCATCGAACGAGCACCTAGTTTGTGGCGACGTTCACGATGACAGCGGCGTTGAGGTTGAACTCTGAGCTGATCTCCCTCTTCCCATTTACCATTATTTTTTTCTTTAAATTGATTGTGTTAATGATCTTGTGCGCTATTTGTTTCAGGAAACCTACTGCGACATGCTGGTGAAGTTTAAATCTAATCTGACGCGGCCTTTCAATGATGCAACCACGTTCTGGTTAGTTTCTGTTTTTCTTGCACTATATATCCCCCTTTCTGGTGTCACATATAGAAACAAAACTAAGAAAAGAGGTTTATTACTTGCTTGGATTGGAACATCCACATCAAGCATCGTCTATGGTTGCTTTTCTTCTAGAATCCCAGCTAGTTCTAAAGAAAACTGCGTGTTGGTTGAAATTGAGAACATGAAAATATAAAACGGTACTCGTAGAATAATTAACTTGCTAACAGCAAATTAATACAGGCTTGCGGTAATACATGACACGCAGCTTTTTAAGCGAAATAAGGATAATGAAAACCCTAATAAACAAGCCGGACTTCTCTCTTCATTGGTTTATCATTTATGCAAATCACTGCCTTCTGCAGTTAATATGGTGTAACTTCAAAAATCCTTGATTTGTGTATACTTTCACTGCCAAACCATAGTCATTAGTCCCTCTTTCATCAAACTGAGTAACATCGGATTCACATTAAAGAAAATCATAAAGGAAGGAATCAAAAAATAGAACTTTGTCTTCAAAATTGTATCTTTTAAACTTCAAAAAAATTAATACACCACTCCCCAATACATAGTTTCTATCTTGGTTTCCTTGACTCTTGTTAGCATTTGCCTAGTATAAGAAGTGAGGAACCAAGTACCCAAATGAACTTGGTACCAGTAACTGTGTGAGACAGTAACCATGCTTCTTTAGTTATTGGAAAAGAAAAAGTTTGAATTGTTCCATTGTAATTTGATTTCCCCCCTAGTTTCATCATTATATGGGTTTGCTTGTTTTGTTTGGAGCTGTTGCACTCTTTGTTTACCCATATTTTATTTTCTGCGCCATGTGAGTGAATTTCTAGTTTGACGAACACGGGACTTTGCATTTGGCTTTCTAGTTTTGTTATTGCATACATCTTTAATGATGCAGCTCCGTTACTTGGCACTGGCCAAAGAATACATGATGTTTTCCTAACACCCCATAGTATGAAAGAGTCATTTTTCATTCTCCAACCTGGCACCACCTATTTTATGGTTTCTTCTTGTATTTTTTTAGGCTTCATTTTTCATGTCTTCCAGCACATTGACTGAGATCTGTTAATTAGATATCTTCAGCAGATAGATTCTTCCATATTGGTTTCTATACTTATGAATTTTGATATCTGGATTATTATCTTATTAATCATTAATTAAATTACATGACTTATATTAGTTCTTGTTAATTAATGTAATTGTTTGGGGAACATTTTTCTTGTGATAATAATGCAGTTATATCTTTTACTTCTCGTTATTGACTTTTGGAATTTTTGACTTTTCTCAAACCTGTGCAATTCAGCAAAACAAATTTTGTTTGTTGTTAGTTGTTATTTTTGGAAGTGATGAAATGCGGAAAGCTATGAATTGAGTTGGCTTTCAGATTTTAAACCTGTTAAATTCAATCTGAAAATCACTCGTCCCTGTCCCCTCCTATTTTTAAATTTCTTTCGTTGATGCCCGGTCTGTTTAAATTTCTTTAATGATTATTTTGGAGACTATGTTCGTTAGTTGATCATCTCCTATTTTGGAGCCTCTCTGTTTGTAAGCTTGGGATCTTTTCTATTTTTGTTAGTTGATTATTGTGTTTATGTTTTTCTTAATTCTGTTTTCATTTTATTTTATTTTTATTTTCTTTAATGGTTATTTTGGAGACTATGTTGTTAGTTGATCTTTTCTATGTTTGTTAGTTGATCATCTCCTTAGGACTGCTTGGTTCAGATCAAGCAATATCTTAGGTAACTATGTGATCAGAACAGTGATTCCATGGGTAACTAGTAACTATCTTAGGTAATATATCTTTCCCTAAGCTTTAGACATGAAGTAATTTTTAGAGAAGCATAGCAAATAGCATATCAACAAGGAAGTTCCTTGTTAAATGTGAAGCCATCTCAATAAAATTATGTTGGTAGCCCGGCATGGAAGTTTATATATACTAGACTAGGCCCACCCATGATGCAGTTTCAAACTTTAATGAGAAAATGTGACATGGCAAATTTTTTTTAATCTTAAGATGAATGTCAATTGATTTTAAGTTTAACATACCAAAATTGATAATTTAAAAGAAAACCTCTTTAAGGAGTCTGTGTAAGTAGCAAGTTTCTATTTAATTTTTTCTTGAGAATTTAGTCCTCGATTTTTAGTCATAGTACAAACAAATTATTAGATAAGAAAAGTGAAAAAGATTCTTCGAAGGGGGTTAGAACAGACCTTTCAGCAATTGCACTGATAAAGGCCTCCAAAGCCCATTTTGGGTAGCAGAATTTTACTAGGATCTTCATCAATGTAGTATCTTTGTTCTGGTTTTCAATGAGAGTCATAACCACAGGAACAAGCACTGACCACTACAAGTAAGGGATAAAATAAAAGGTAAAAACAAAAAAAATGACACAAGTTGGTTATGTCTAGAGTGTCACAGGACTCTATTAGTTCCAAACTAAATGCAAAAAAGGTGTATGGGGTAGGACCTCATTGATAATAATGGGGTTATAAAATGATTTTATTATTTTTGTTTCTACTCTGTTTTAGTCTCTTGTTTATTAGTTGTCGTGCACATTTCTTATTTTGCCTCTTAATTCTGCACTCATTGTTGAGGTGAAAGGTGGGAAGCTGGAAGGTTATCCCCTTTTCTACGATTTGAATGCTTATGAGTTTTTGGACTTGCTTAGCTAGCTGTTAGTCATTGAAGATATACCAAATGCTAAATATCTTTACAGCGGGATTGTTATTCACACTTTCCCTTAGTTAATTACCGGTATCAATTAGGTGTTTGATTTGGATTCTCATTTCCTATTCTCTCCAAGAATCAAATTCTTTGCCTCCTATCTCACATGTAAACATTTTTGCTGCAAGGTGAACCAAGTTTCATTTTTTTGGATTTGTAATCTGTGTTGCTTCCACTGCTGCCTGAGCATTCAAATCGGTGCTTCAAGATATTTTGTTGTCCTCTGAGGGTAATGGATCTATTATCCTATCCTATCTGTTTTATATTTAGCTGATATACTCCCACAGGATTTGGAGGCATGTTTCTAGAATGATGAGAAATTGAAGTGACTTATGTTGATATTATTGATGTTATTATTTTTTCTTACAGTCTTCTTTGTCTATTGACAACCGCTCCAGCCGTCACCCGTTTTCACTATTTTCTTGGAGTTGAGGAAGGTCAAATACTCTATCTTTTCATTGTTGCTAGTGGTGCTTGAAGACTTTGAATTGATTTGTTGATTGTTAGCGAAGAGCTGAGCTCGATAGGATTCTAGTTGTGTGCTGGTATATTAGAAATGGTGCATGTGGTTGCAATTGAATATATTGTTTGTTAGAGGAGATCTGAGCTCAATAGGATGCTGGTTGTGTGCTGGTAGATTAAAATTGATGCATGTGGTTGCAAACTTTATATGTTGTTTGTTGGTGGAGAGCGGAGCTCAATAGGATGCTGGTTGTGTGCTGGTAGATTAGATTAAAATTGATGCATGTCGTTGCAAACTTTATATGTTGTTTGTTAGTGCTGAACGGAGCTCAATAGGATGGATGTGTCAATTTCATGCTTGATTGCCATTTTTATGTCCTTATTAACGTTTTTGTCGCTAAAATTGTGCTTTGTATATAGAGTTAAATTTGATAGCAGTAATGGATATTCCCGAGATTCGATTGTGGATGTATAAAAGGTTGGATCGCAACAAACATCTAACGGTAGAATTTAGAGCTGGAGTTAATGAGTTCCTAGAGTTCGCAACTAGTCAAGAGAAGTTCAAAAGGAACAGTGAAGAGAAGATGAGGTGTCCTTGCTTAAAGTGTAAGTGTAGAGTTTTCAAGTTTGTGCACGAGATAATGATAGATCTTTACAACAAGGGTTTCATGGCAAATTATTATTGGTGGACCAACCATGGTGAGGTATTGCCCCCATTTCCTGAGTCGATTGTCGAAGAGTCATATTATGGGACTGGTGATCGTAGGGAAGAACTGAATGCTTATGAGCAGATGATCATGGATCATGTTGGACCCTTTGTAGGCCAAGCTTTGGAACATGATTATGTGATGGAGCCCCAACAGAGAGAAGAAAATCCGAATCCCGAAGCAGAAAAGTTCTTTAATATGTTGGCTGCTTCTCAAGCTAAACTGTTTGAAGGATGTGATCAACACTCCGAATTGTAGGCCGCCTTGTCACTTCTGAGCATGAAATCTGACTTCAGCATGTCAGAAGGAAATTTTAATAGAATGGTGCAGTTTATAAGAGAGACACATCCGGTTGATAGTCGTATGCCTCAGAATCTTTATCATGCTAAGAAGTCGGTGAAGAACTTGGGCTTGGGCTGTTTGAAAATTGATTGTTGTCCGAATGAGTGCATGTTGTATTATAAAGATGAAGCAGACAAGAGCATAACATATTGCAAACATTGTGGTGCGGATCGATACAAGACAACAACTAAAAAGGGGATTGAAAAGAAGACTCATTTAAAAAAATGTGGTACTTTTCTCTAATTCCAAGGCTGCAAAGATTGTACTCATCGATGGCAACTGCACCCTACATGAGGTGGCGTAGTGATAATCAGAGGCAGGAAGAGGTCTTGTCTCATCCTTCTGATGGAGAAGCTTGGAAACATTTTGATAGGGTGCATCCAACATTTTCCAGTGACCCCCGGAATATTAGGTTAGGGATATGTATCGATGGATTCAATCCTTTTGGTCAATATGGAAAATCTTACTCTTGTTGGCTAGTTATAGTAACTCCGTACAATCTCCCCCTGGTATGTGCATGAAGAGGGAGTTTATGTTCCTTACGGTTTTAATTCCGGGTCCGTCTAATCCGACATCCAAGATTGATGTGTACTTGCAGCTGCTCATTGAAGAGTTGACATTTTTGTGGAATGATGGTGTATTGACTTATGATGTTGATTTAAGGCATAATTTCATGATGAAGGCCGCATTGATGTGGACAATAAATGACTTTCCGGCTTATGGGATGCTGTCGGGTTGGATGACTGCGGGGAAGCTTGCGTGCCCAATATGTATGGAACGATCAAAGGCGTTTACACTTAAGCACAGTCGAAAGACATGTTATTTTGACTGTCACCGCCAATTCCTTCCTGCCGATCATCCTTATAGGAGGAATAAAAATGGCTTCCAGAAGCGATGTGCTGAGAACTCACCCCCTCCTCCACGTTTATCTGGTCCAAATATTTGGCAAAGAGTGAGCCAATTATCGCCTATCCATGAATCGCAAGGAGGACATAAAAGTAGCTATTTGCAAATGGGTTAAAGAACTAAAGTTGCCTGATGGGTATGCCTCAAATTTGGGCAGATGTGTCGACGTTAGGGAAGGAAAGTTACATGGAATGAAAAGCCATGATTGTCATGTATTCATACAGCGTTTGCTTCCTATTGCATTCGACTCATTACCAAAACCTATTTGGAAAGCACTTGTTGAGCTTAGCCTTTTCTTTAAGGAGTTGACGTCCACAACACTAAATCTAGAACAATTACGGGCCATGGAAAATAATATACCTGTGTTGCTATGTAAGTTAGAGCAGGTATTCCCTCCTAGCTTCTTCAATTCAATGGAGCATCTTCCAATTCATCTCCCGTACGAAGCAAGAGTTGGTGGGGCGGTCCAATATCGTTGGATGCATCCCTTTGAGAGGTAAATAACTAATTCACCTCATTTATTCCCTTATTTATGCTATTTATTGTTGTCCTCATTTATTCCAAAATTCTTCCTTCTTAGGTTCTTGCACTCCCTCAAAAGCAAAGTCAAGAACAAGTCTAAGATAGAGGGTTCCATTTGTGAAGCCTATTTGGTGGAGGAGACGTCTACCTTCGCCACTTATTACTATCCACCTGAAATGGAAACAAGAAGGACTAGAATGCCACGTAATGTAGATGCAGGTGAAAGTTCTTCATCTAGTCCTCCAATATCATGTTTCAATTACCCGGGCATGCTAGGTGGCAAATCAAAATCCTATTTCATAGAGCAACGTGACATTGACTCGGCCCACTTGTACGTTCTACAAAATTGTGATGAAGTTGAGCCATATTTAAAGTAAATAACGTTGATACCAGTTTTTAACACATTGTTTAATAATTAACAATGCCAAACTAAAGTATCTAGTTTTTGTCCTGTAGTATGTATTCTGAATTTCTAAAGGAACTCCACCCAGACATTCCAGAGGATCGAATAAACCAGGAGATTACCAAAAGGTTTCTGACGTGGTTCAAAGAATATGTAGGTTAACACTTGTTATTTATTATATATAATAAATGTCCTGCAATATCTTATATATGTTATATGTTATAATCATTTGTAATATATTAGGTTCTAAATACAACAAATAATGTTGAAGAACCATTATTGCTTAATCTGGCGTGGGGGCCTAAGAGAAAAGTCACCCCATTTCACACATACACTGTGAATGGTTACAAATTTCGTACACAACAGTGGAGTGAAGGCATGCTATCATCCAACTATGGTGCGTGTGTACGTGGTACAGCTGGTCAATTAGAAAGTGACTTTTACGGAGTTCTAACTGATGTTGTTGAAATGGAGTATACCGGTTTGCCCTCGTTGAAGATAGTTCTCTTCAGGTGTGACTGGTTTGATGATACTCTAGATATAAGGACAAAAGTAGAAAATAAGTATGGAATTGTCGAATTAAGGCAATCGCGAAGATATACTAAGGCGTATGACCTGTTCATATTTGCACAGCAAGCCGAACAGGTTTATTACACCCCATACCCTGAGGGTCATCATGGTTGGTTAGGTGTCATCAAGACAAAGGCTCGCAGTACAATCTCAGATAATACAGTCAGTCAGGCTGAAACAGAGGCTCCATACCAAGATGATATTATTGCAGGGCTTCAAGTGTTACGAAATATAGATGCTGATATCATCGATGAATGTCTTGTCGATGTTGGGGGCGGCGGGGAGGAAATTGATAGTGTTATTGAATCAGTCTAACTTGGATGAATCAGACGAGGACACATATATATCAAGTGAGAAAGAGAGTGAGAGTGATTTCAGTGATACAGATTCATCTAATTAGGTAACTCTTGTATACATATGTTTTTTATATTGTTTGTTTATTTTGAATTGATCTACATTGCATTATATATATATATATATATATATATATATATGTGTGTGTGTGTGTGTGTGTGTGTGTGTGTGTGTGTGTGTGTAACAAATTCATTGAAACAGATGGCAGACTTGACTAGGGGTGGTAGAGGTGGCCGTATTGGAGGGCGAGGTGCAGGCCGTTCTTCTCGTGGGAGAGGTCGTGCTGGGAGATCATCTCTCATGAACCACACACCTTCATCTGACCAGCATATGTTGGACACTGCGATGGGACATACGATTTCGAGTGTTGCATCGGTTACCACTACCCCTCTCCTTGATGTCGGGACATCATCAGCACCACCACCACCACCACCACCACCATCATCGTCGCAGTCAGAGGCCACAGATAGAGCGTTACCGAGGAGGTTGATCAGGCCTAGCCCCGGCGACTTAGAGTAAGCTTTTTACTTAAATTTTTTCATTTTATGAAATTGTTTAAAAACATAATTGCATGATGATTTTTCCAATCATAGGTTGAATCCTCATAAGGACTCTACTGATGAGATATCAAAGATCATCAAAGAGAAGTTTGAGGTTTCATGGCCCACATGGACTTCAGTAGATGGTGACGTGAGGGACATGTGGTACAGAGAGTTTAAGGTTATTTACTTGCATTATAAATATTTTGAATTTTGAATTATTATGTATGTTATGTTTGTCTAATATTTACGTAACCCATGCAAAAAGCGTTTACCTGGGACCCACGTCATGAGAATTTGATCAGGAAGGGTTTTGATCATAAGGGTGCTTGCATTATGAAAAATGCAATGAGCAGGTTGAGGAAAGGGACAGATAAGGAGAAGTGGATGGAACCTGAAGTGCTACAGGGAGTACAACAACATTTGGCCAGTGAGGATTTTCAAAAGAGGAGTGCCATCGCCAAACAGAATCGGGCAAAGGATAGTGGAGCATCAGCCTACACCGGAGGGTCGGTCGGGGCAGGAGACCATTTTGAGAGGATGGTATATAGTGTAGTTTATTTTAATTTATTTTCTATTTAATATTTTCATTGTGACTCATGTTGTGCTAATTTATTTTAATTTGCAGACTCAGCAGTTTGCCCGACCCCCTACTGCTTATGGGCTCCTCGAAAAAACAAAGAAGCTTAAGTTAGGAGAATGGGTGAATGATAAGGCAAAAAACATTTCTGTGAGTATAAAAAGGAAAACTTACTTACAAAATTGATTACTTTAATTACGTTTGACTTATTATTTGTTAATAATTGTTAATTGTTAATAATACTATAATCAATTTTCTTTTGTAGGAAAAATATGATCATGCCCTAGCGGATGCTCATACACATGCCTCACAGGAGGGTGATTCTTCTAGCCAGGAGCAGCAGTCTCCAGCCTCTGTTGATTCGAATGCCATATTTTTGGAGGTTGTTGGAGGTAAAAATAAGAAGGGGTACGTGTATGGACTTGGACAGTTGGGCAGTCATTATGTGGCCATGACGTCCCGCTCGTCTGGAGACACTAGCATGGCGAGCGTTCCTCCAGAGGTCGTAGAGCAGATGCAGCATCGTATTGCACAACTGATTGAGGAGCTCGCCGAGAAGGATGCTAGGCAGAAGACCTTGGAGGCCGAGATTGGTGAGCTTAGAGGCACCACTGGATACATCTTGTCTCACCTGCATCTTTAGCCGCCTCCACCACCACCACCACCACCGCCGCCTGCTGCAGAGGACGACGAGGAGGATGTCGATGCTAATGCACAGCAGGACGACGACCCACCTCTGTCATGATCTTTATATTTTGATTGTACTGTTACATTTTCGTTGACTATATTAGCATTTTTTGTGGATGTTTCTTTATGTCATGAAATTTTGCTTGCCTGGATGGTATAATACTTTTATTTATTTGGGTTACAATTTTATGGGTGAAAGTACTTTTATTTATTTGCG
Organism: Echinosophora koreensis; assembly: GCA_035048595.1. Lineage (NCBI taxonomy): Eukaryota > Viridiplantae > Streptophyta > Magnoliopsida > Fabales > Fabaceae > Echinosophora > Echinosophora koreensis. The sequence goes on along the minus strand of JAPCYP010000048.1, from coordinate 1,336,237 downwards.
TAACAATTTTATTTAAATGCAATTTTAATTTTTGTTTACATATTATTATCAGGGTTAATTATAATATTAAAACATCAATTAATTAATTTATATATATATATATATATATATATATATATATATATAGTGACCAAAATAGCCACCATTAAATCGGTCGCTAAACATGCTAACATTAAGTGCAATTTAGCGACCGAAATAGTGACAAAAAAATTAGTCTCTAAATATGGCTAGGATAATGGACAACAGCGACCGAATTAGCCACTACGTATTCGGTCGCTATTTTGGTCACCATGAGCATGCGACCAACGCGTCAGCCACTAAAATAGCGACCGATGAAAAAATCGGTCGCTAACTAATTTGCGACTAGGGTTTTAGCGACCGTTGAAAATCGGTCGTTGATTCGGTCGCTATTACTGATAACGACCGATTATCATGAAATAGCGACCGATTTTGTCGGTCGCTAAACGACTGTTTTTTTGTAGTGTTATATCTGTTTCAATTTATGCTATTACTTTTTTATGTTCAATAAAATCAGAAAAATTATTTGTCATCATCAAAAAGGGGGAGAATGTTGAGACCTCATAAATCTGAAATACATTCAATGTGTAAATTCTCTAAGTTTTGATGATTCCAAATAGAGTAAGAATGGTAATATTGAACCATATGAAAATACTGATAAGTCTGTTAAGTGTGCAGGAAAATAGACTTAAGGTCACTCGTCTAAAATGTGACCCGTCTAAGTTTCAGTACAATGTAGTTTTTAGACTCGTCTAAAAACTCATTCGTCTGAAAGGATAGTCAACTCAAACATAGACCAAGTCAACTCTAAATCAAAGTTCTGATCTAGTTGATGACGTGGCAAGAATCATAGGACTGAAGAAGCTTCAGTGGATCACCCGTCTAAAAATGACCCACATCACCAGTCTAATTTTTGGATTCCACATCACCCGTCTATTTTGCAAACACTGCTACACTAGTTAAAGTGTCAGACTGTCAGAAGGAAGTCCAAGTCAATCTTATTTTGAAAAAGATGCCTTCATTAAGGGTCTCGAAGACCTCTGGACAATAGCACCAAGGACAAAGAATAAAGAATTTATTCTTTCAAGTGTTTAAGGAATAAACACGCAATCTCTGCACCAAGACAGTAGCTCTTAGCTGTTTTAGTACAAAGTAAAAGTGCTTTCCAGAAAGTGAATTGAGTGTTGCACTGAAAGAGCAAAGCTCTCTGCTGCAAGTACAAGAAGTCTGCTACTGCAACTCTGAAACAACAACTACTCAGAAGCAAAGTGTACTCTTGGTCTGCCTTGTCAAAACTCAACGTCCTTGAACATTTAATGCTTACACAGAATGACTCTTTGGCATTAATGGCGTCCCAAAAGCTCAAATCAAAGGAGCACACTTTCTGAAGCTGTGCCTAACGGATCAAATTGATTGAGGCCTTTATATAGACCAAACCATGAAGATGAAGACAAGAAGTAGAACAACATTAAGAGCTTTGCGCAAATACTCCGGAAGCATTTACACTTTTCATGTACTTCTTCATTCCTTCATTGAATAGCTCTTCAATCATTTGATATTAATTCGCAGTCTTTCATGCCTTCATATTTATTTCACTCTCTGAGTGTTAGCTGAAAGATTTGCAAGTTGTATTAATTACACAAAACCTTTACTCCTTACTATGTTGAGCCTGAAGAGGCTAGGTGAGAAAAGAATACTTGTTTGAGTGTTGAGCCTGGAGAGGCTAGGTATGCAAAGAATACTTGTAATGTAATCTGATCAGTTATAGTGGAAACTTGGTGCTGCCAAGAACTGGATGTAGCCCTGTGGATTTTGGGGTGAACCAGTATAAAACTCTTGAGTGATATGCCTCTTCCCTTATCTCTTTAATTTGTTTAAGAGTTATTTGTTTAAGCTTTTAACTTGGGGAGTTAATATTGTGAATATCAAACTCTGTTTTAACCTTCTCGGTGTGCACGTATGTTCTGTCTTAAAATTAGACGAGTCACCTGTCTAATTTTATGTAGTTTTATTTTTGCTTGTTGTGTCTGCGAAAATAATTTTCAAAGTTTCCTAAAAAGTTGGTAAACACAATTCAACCCCTCTTCTTGTGTTAACTTTGGTTATTTCACTTTCTAGAGCAGTATTTCCCGAAAAGCCCCCGAAATGAAAAGGAGAAAGAGTTCATGAGCCTGAAGCAAGGCAACATGTCTGTCAGAGAGTACGCCAGTAGATTTGAGGATTTGTTAAAATTTTCTTAGTACTACCAGATTCATCCAGATCAAGAATAGGTATGCCGAAGGTTTGAGGATGGGTTGAGTCCTGAACTGAAGAGGTTATGCTACCACTGGAGCTGAATCAGTTTCTAGCCTTAGTAGAGCCAAGTTAGTTCAGCCACAACAACGATCCCTTTAGAGGAGGTTTCAACCAGAGAAGCAGAGGTGGAAGGTTCTAACAAAGGGCAAAGTCTTACAGTCGCCCTATCAGCAAACAGTTGGTACAAGTGGTGGAAGTTCTAAACCTGACGTGAGTTTCCTAACATGCTTCAAGTGTGGAGGACAGCATCTGATGAAGAATTGTCCTCAGTTCCAAAATGCGATTTGTTTCCAGTGTGGACATACCGGTCACATTGCCCGTTTCTGTACTTATGGCAATGTGGAGAGGACTCAAGCTCCACAACAGGGTGGAAGAGCTTAGGGAGTCGGAACAAGGGCTTAGACTAGAAATCAACAAGGAGGCAGACCTCAAGCCAGTGGAAGAGTGTTTGCTGTGAGAGGATCTAAATCAGTTCGAGAGCCTGATCTGATACAGGGTAAGTGCCTCATTTTCGGTAAGCTTTTATCTATGTTGTTTGATTCGGGGGCTACACATTCGTTTATTTCCTTAGAGTGCATCGATCATTTGAAATTACCTGTTTCATCTTTACCATATGACCTGAATGTGTCTACCCCTATAGGAGATGCATTTACAATCCTGTTTGTTTTTCGTAGCTGTCCTATTGTTCTAGAGAATAGAAATTTTGTTATAGACCTTGTCTATCTGCCTATGCAATAGATTGATGTTATCTTGGGCATGGATTGGCTTTCGGCTAACCGTGTAATGCTTGACTGTTCAAATAAAACCCTTGTTTTTTCGAGCAATCTGGACTATTGCCAGTCGATGATAGTAGATTGGGAGAAGGATGACGAAAGGATTGCATGGTGTTGTTTTCCGTGGAAGCCAAGGAGTCTCTGAAAGCAGAAGCACTGCCTGTCATATGCGAGTTTCCTGAAGTTTTCCCGGATGATGTGCCAAGATTACCATTGAAGAGGGAGATAGAGTTTATGATAGATCTCATACCAGGGACAGGACCGATATCAATAGCACCTTATCGAATGTCCCCAACAGAGTTAACAGAGCTTAAGAAGTAGCTAAATGACATGCTAAAGAAGGAATTTATCCGGTCAAGTGTTTAGCCGTGGGGAGCATCGATGTTGTTTGTACGGAAGAATGATGTAAGTTCAAGGCTGTGTGTGGATTACCGGCAACTGAACAAGGTAACAATCAAGAACAAGTACCCGTTGCCGAGAATTGACGATCTTATGGATTAGTTGCGGGGAGCAACTATGTTCTCAAAGATAGATATGAGGTCTAGATACCATCAGATCAGAGTAAAGGAAGATGATATACCGAAGACTGTTTTCAGAAGTCGATATGGTCACTATGAGTGTTTTGTTATGCCATTTGGCGTAACTAATGCTCCAGCCATGTTCGTCGTGGTGTTTATCGATGATATTATGATATACTCCTCCAGTAGTAAAGAGCATGCAGAGAATCTTTGGTTGGACGAAGTACAATTTTTGGGTCATATGAGCAACAAAGATGGTGTAGCTATAGATCCTGCAAAAGTTGAAGCAGTGGTGAATTGGGAAAGCCTTAAGACGGTTGGCGAAGACAGAAGTTTTCTTGGACTCGCAGGGTATTACAGGAGGTTTATTGAAGGATTCTCGAAGATTGTGTTGCCTATGGCATAGTTAACGAGAAAAGGAAAGGCTTTTGAATGGAGTGATTAGTGCGAGGCTAGTTTTCAGGAGTTGAAGAAGAGACTGACAACATCTCTAGTACTAGTCTTGCCAGATCCGTTAGCATTATTTGATGTGTACTGCGATGCGTCACATCAAGGTCTAGGTTGCGTTCTCATGCAGAATGCAAAAGTAGTGGCGTATGCCTTTAGACAGTTAAGAATGCATGAGAGAAATTTCCCAACCCATGACCTAGAGTTGGCCGCAATAGTGTTTGCATTGAAGATATGGAGACACTATCTGTATGGTGCTCAGTTTATAGTGTTCAGTGATCATAAGAGTCTGAAGTATTTGTTCGATCAGAAGGAGTTGAACATGAGGCAGAGGATATGGGTGGAGTTCATAAATGATTATGAGTTTGATCTTCAATACCATCCCGGAAAAGCAAATGTCATAGCGGATGCATTAAGTCGAAAATCCTTGCAAGTGTCTGCTATGATGGTTGAGGAGTTAGAATTGATCGAGCAATTCAGAGACCTGAATATTGGGATAATGAAATTATCCCAGAATAAGATAAGTTTGGGAATGGTCACTATAACAAGTGGATTCCTAGACTTAGTATAGAAGAAACAAGCAGAAGAACAATATCTCAAAAAGGTCAATCAAAAAATAGAAGCAGGAGAATCTGTAGAGTTTAAGTGAGGTACTGATGGAATCTTGAGGTTTGGTGAAAGGATCTGTGTGCCAGAGGATAGAGAAGTTAAGAATCTAATCTTGGAGGAAGTACATAAGAGTAAGTTAAGTTTTCATCCATGAGCCACAAAGACGTACCAGGATTTGAAAAAGATGTTCCGATGTCCAGGAATGAAGAAAGAAGTGGCAGAATATGTCCAGTCCTGCTTGGTGTGCTGGAAAGTAAAGATTGAACACCAGAACCCAGTGGGATTACTACAATCGTTAGACGTTCCATAATAGAAGTGGGACAGCATTGCAATGGACTTTGTGTCGGGTTTGCCTAGGACAAAAAAGAAGAGATGAGAGCGGCAACAGATAAGCAGAAAAGCTACAGCGATAAGAGGAGAAAGGTCATTGGAATTCCAAGAAGTTGACTATGTTTTCATGAGGGTCACTATAAGAACTGGAATAGGGAGGGCAATCAGATCCAGAAAGCTTACACCTAATTCCATAAAACCTTTTTTATATTCTTCGCCGAATTGGTCCAGTAGCCTATCAAATAGCCTTACCGCCCAATCTTTCAAATATCCATGATGTTTTACATGTAACTTAGCTTCGTAAATACCATCCTAATCCATCTCACTTAATAGAGCCCGAATCAATCCAGATAAGAGAGAATCTTAAGTACGAGACTTTACCTGTACGGATTGAGGACCGAAGGATAAACGAACTTCGCGGAAAGCAGATTATGTTGGTTAAGGTTGTGTGGGATGTTGTTACAAGAGATGCCACATGGGACAGGGAAGCAGACATGCAACAATGGTATCCGTAGTTGTTCGTTTCAGGTAACTTAATTTAAATTTCATGGACGAAATTTATTTTAAGGAGGGTAGCAATGTAACACCCCGGTTTCTCGATTAAGGAATTGGACGAGAATTAAGCGTGTGTGATGGCTTAATCTTTTTTGTTATGTGTCAATGCATAAGTCTGTGTATCAATTTTGAGGTCAATCAAAATTATAACAGACTCAGAGTGCACCGAAATGCAAGAAATCGGGAAACCAACATTAGTGTGAATGCTCAAACGCTGCATGTCCAACGATCAAGCGTTCTGGGTTGAGTAACATGCGGCAACACGTGTCAAGCTGAGTAACACGTGGCTGAGCAGCATGCAGCGCTCAAGCATGACAGGGCTAACACTCAACCGCTGCAGCGCTCAAGCGGTGGGGTAGCTGGCGCTCGAGCGCCAAGTGCTAGCCACCTACCCCCACTATGTTCTTCTTCTTTTTCTTTCTTACATGTATCATTTCATCACTTCTTCAATTCGAGCCAGCAAGAAGTAAAGAGAAGGCAGAGCTTTTTTTAGTGAGAGAAAGCTTCGTTGAGCTCGATTCGTTCGTCCGTTTTCGATTCTGTCTTCGAATACGCATTCATGGTAAATTCGGAGCTCCGGGAAGCTCCGTGGCTATCGAGGCAATAGCTGTTCTAAGGAGAGATGCATGGATTTCGAGGCGTTTACATGTAGATACGACTGTCTAAGGTGGGGAGAAAGTATCTGACACGCTGGGGGAGGCAAGCATAGTATAATGTATTATATTGTATGTGCAGGGTGCCCATAGACCCTACTAGTTGCCGAATAGCCTGCGGTAATTAAATCCCTAGCGAAAATGATTTTAAAACTGTATATGGGATTTAGTTACGCCACGCTTATCGATGTTAGGTTTACTGTATCGCTTTACATGCATATGTTGAGGTTTTTTTTTTACTGCTTTATGCTATTTATGGTTATGATGCAGGTTGATGTGTGTTGTTTGCTATATATTCATGATGATGCTTGATGCCATGTTGATATTAATGATGTTAAGTTATTATTTGATATTGAGGATGATGATATTATGATGTTGGCGTTGATACCATTGAGGTTGTCTGGATTGTCTGTTGTGCTGTTGGAAACCCTAGTTAACACCTGAGGGTACGCTGTTAAGTTAGTGATGAGAATGGATTTTGAAAAGGGTATATGGGTACCGAGTTGATGTTGTGGATGTTGAGTGCATCATAATGCGTATAAGTAAGTAATGGTACCGGTGTCAACCTAGGTTGTGTTGCATTGCATATTTGCCAAAGTGGCAAGCCGTGTGACTGGGAGTCATGCGAGGTTAGTGTACCCAGGTGCGGGTACGAAATGCAAACGGGAAGGTTCATGGAAATTTGGGGATGTAGCCGGGTTCGGATCGACCGACAGAGGCCAATGGTTTTCACCCATTGTGTCGTGGTCTCCGCTGGTACTTGACTATCTCGACGTCTGGGCCCAGAGTGTTCCAATCCATGGTGGACCTTCCGAGGAGACCAAGATACCCCTATTGGAGTTGAGATCATAGGGAGAAGCACCCTTATTGGTCATGGCGAGCGGAATTGTTACCAGGACAAACCAGCTGGCATTCTATGGGCGACGGATAGGCCCAAGAGAGAAAAAGAATGTCCGGGGAATCAGTATCCCTAGTATGATAAATCAACCGACATGCATAGGAGTGTGACTCCTTAGAGGATTGATCCTAGTTTGATAATCGAGGTTGACTGTGACGGTATGACTCGAGAGATGTTTGCTGTATGTGTTGATTGTTGTGTGATAGTATGCTTTACAATGTTTTTCCTATCCCTGTTTTATGGTGGTGCCGAGATTCTTATCTCCCTTCTTCTTTTCTTTCTATCTCTGTGTAGGTATCAGTTCGTTAGATGAGCAGCAGTCATACGCCGATGGTGATCGGACCAGAACATTGTTAAAAGCATTACCTGTAGATGGTTCCACCGAGGGTCCAGACCCTGGGGGATGTTGAGATTGTATACCATGATGACCGAGGGTGGTAGGTCGGTCACTCACAGTTCTTCATATGTGTTATGTCGGCCCGGTCAGCATCTACATCCTTCTTGGAGGAGGACCTTTCTTCAAGTTTCTCGGCTTTTACCAGATCTCCTAGAGACTGCCTTTCACAGAGATGTGGTATCCGGCCACGTCAGCGTGAGTTCCCAGATGACAGGTGGAACAGGAGGGAGCAGTCTGTAGTCTAGGATAGAGTTTGCAGAGTCTACAAGGGCAGGAGGAGGAGGAGTACTCAGACGTTGCACTGCTATCAGCACCATAGGATCGTTATCAGCAGCGACGAGTCGGTATGGGAGCTCCGGATCATGACCAGGGATGCCAGAGACTATCGCCGTGCTTTTGATACAGGCGAGGGTAGTTACAGACGCCCATATCGTCTGTGAGCATATTATCTATCTTTTTATTTTTGATGTATTTATGAGATACGGGCGGGGTAGATGCTGTCTGTTCTAGGTTTCTGTTATCTTCTCTTTCTGTGATCAGTTTACCTTATCTCTTTACCCAGTTTGTATTGTCACTATGGTTATGGTCCCTATGTTGGGATTGGCAGTATAGTTGAAGACATAATGTATATATTATGTATGTATTTGTCATTTATCTTTTGTTCCGCTGTGTATGTTTAAATGGTTTTAATTTTTATCGCTTCTGCAAGCTTATTTTATTTTCGAATGTATATCTGTGTTAACGTTAAAAAACGGCTTAAGGAATAGCTAATTAGGATTGTTCTTTAAAGGGACATCGGGGTGTCTCATATATGACACTCAAATTACAATACTCTTTTCACGTATGGATACGATATAAAGTAGAAAGTCATTTCTATCTGTTCTAACCTAGAGATCAGTACTCAGAAGTGCTTGAGTATATGTAAGTGTGTATATTTGAATTGTATTAGGTTCCTCTTTGTCCTCTCCCTCTCTTATATAATCATATCTTCTTGCCGTTATTCTAATTAAGTCCGAGTGTAACTCCCGTGGACTGAGGAATAAATAGCTGCCTGAGTATTAAGGTCGTCGATTATTCAATATATACATTATACTCGGCCTGTTTATCACATGGTCAATTTGTATTGGGCCTCTAGTCCCTCCATTCTGACATGTATAGTTGGGCCCAACCTATTTACCAAATCCATACAGTAAAAGGAGTCCCCCAAGCTCCGAGCTATAAGATAGCAAAAGTGCTTAATTATAATTGGGCCCGACCTATTTACCAAATCCATATAGTAACAGGAGTCCCCCAAGCTCCGAGCTATAAGATAGCGAAAGAGCTTAATTATAATCAAGCTCAACCTATTTACCAAATATAGTCAAAGAACCAAGATCCCAAGGTGCTACTTGGCTGATCAATGTAAGAAGATGATGCCCTTACTGGGGAGCCATGTCTTTTATACATAACATGTGGTCATGGCGTTTGGCTTGGTGGAAAATGTTGGTTTACGAGATGATTAAAGAGATGCATTGTAGGCAACAAAACATGGTTGTGCTGATGACGGTTCGATTAGCGATGAATAACCAAGAATGACCAAGTTTGGTGTCACGACAACTTGACATTGAAGTCGGTGAAGAGCATGAACGCACGAAGACGAGGCAGGCGTTAAACTTTTCCTAGATTATATGCTAGTGTAAATTAATGACAAATGTTCTATAGCTTATCCTAGGGAGAGAGAGATGCATGGTTTCTGGGATCTGATGTTGGATAGTTGTAGAGAGGACATTGGAAGTAGAATGTGTGACCCGGGAAACGTTTTATCGTCCCACGGTTGGTGCCAAATGTTCTGACCTAGATATCAGTTCTCGGAAGCGCTAGTGAGTATATATAAGTGTGTTGCATGAATTCTCTAGGGTTCCTCTTCGTTCTCTCCCTCCCTTATATAGTCGGCTTTCCCTGCCATTATGCTAATTAAGTCCGAGTATAACTCATGCTGATTGAGGAATAAATAGCCGCCCGAGTATTAAGGCCGCCGACTATTAATATATAAGTTGCAGTCGGCCTTTTAATTTATCACAGGGTCAATTTGTATTGGGCCTCTAGTCCTACATTCCGATATATATAGTTGAGCCCGGCCTATTTATCAAATCCATATAGTAATAATATTTTATAAAAAAATATTGAACTATATTCGAATGACGTCATATTACATACTGTGTCATATTTGGCGTGTTGAAAAAGAAAAAAGAAAAAAGAAACATTCTCAAAATCCACGTATATGTAACTTGAGAGGAAGAAATGTAAGATTAAAGGGTCTGCATATGGACGAAAAAGTTTGTTAAACATGTCCGGGGCCGAGTAAAGGAAGCTACGTTACTAATTACGCGCAATGCAAAATAATTACAAGCCAGTATTTGGATTTTGCAGAGACATGATTAGTTGATTATTATAATTGTCATTCATCCAATTCCAATACAGATCACTCATCATTAATATTAACCGTATAAAAGGACTAGCTTTCTGCTTAATCGTTTGGTTATAGTAGAGACTATATAGTAGTGGATCCCCTTATACAACAGCTATAGCTGTTTTGGATTATCTAGTTTTCTTGTTTATGTCCTCTCTCTTTCTCGTTCTCCTCCCTCCCTCTAGTATATATTATTATATCATATCCTTTTTCAAGTGAGATCTGTGTGCCTTCTCTCTGTTTCTTAATATCTCTCTTCGATATACATGTGTATGGATATAGTCATATAGCTTATTGGCACCTCACCTCATATCATTTTCTTAATTCTCAATCACCCTCTTTGATGGGGATCACAGGCACTCATCAAGATTCAAGACTCTCCACTCCAGATTTCTCTTCCTCCTCCAAGCATGAAATCATTCAATTCTTGAGTATCTTTGCCTCTGCAAAAGGAAACCGAAACTGAAACGTTAAATAATTCTCACCCCACAAACCCCGGGCCCCAGTTCATTTCCTCTCACCTCTTTTCCTCTCTCTCTTTTCTCTCTCTCTCTCTCTCTCTCTCTCTCTCTCTCCACTTTTATCTCTCAATGACGCCACCAGATAACATACCTGCAGCAACAAAAGACCATGATGAGAACCAAGGTTCCGATAATAACAGGAAAACCACCTCTACAAGGCCGCCAGAGCAAGGCCTAAAGTGCCCGCGATGTGACTCACCCAACACCAAATTCTGCTACTACAACAACTACAGCCTCACTCAGCCAAGGCATTTCTGCAAATCATGCCGAAGATACTGGACAAAAGGAGGAGCCTTGCGCAACGTTCCAATGGGTGGTGGTTGCAGGAAGAACAAGAAGGTGAAGTCTTTACCATCATCTTCTTCATCGAGGCTCTCATTTGACTCCAGGGACTCTTCTGGTAATTCCTCTTCAGAGCTTCTTGGAGGGTTCAGGCTCTTTCAAGGTCTTTCACCTTCTCTGGACCTTCAAGGTCTTTTACCCTTCCCTGCTAGGCTGCATCATCATCAGTACCCTCCAACCACTGGTATCTATACCCAGTTCCCTTCTTTTGGGGACACTTCTGCTTCTGCTACAGGTGCTTCTTGTTTCCAACTTGATCCCTCAAGTGCCCCGAATTCTTTGATTGGTCTAAATTATAACCCATTTCCTTCTTCAAGTACTGGAACTGGGTTTAATGGTGCAATCCAGGGAACCAACTCTATGAACATTCATGGTAACCTTGCTTCTTCAATTGAGTCATTGAGTTCTATAAACCAGGACTTGCACTGGAAGCTGCAGCAGCAGCGATTAGCAACGATGTTTGGTGGAGATAACCAGAAACCGGTTAACCATGAGAACCTGCAGACCCAGCAACCGCAGCCTATTTTGTTTCAAAACCTTGAGATTTCAAAGCCAGAGATTTTCCCTGCTGGGAATTCCAGAAAAGAAGGCCCAAGTAGGGATAAGCCAACCGAATGGTTCTTTGGGAATTCTTATTCCTCAGTGACTCCTACACCAACTAAAAGTAGTGGTGGCAATGGCCGTGATAATGCAAGTAACAACTGGGGGGGTGTCAATGCTTGGGGTGATGTGCAGCAACCATATAACGCTTTGCCCTAGATGTTCAAAGAGGAGGAGGACTAAGAGGCAGATCTTCTTTCAATCTTGGAAGTAAAGGAAGAAATTAATAGCTACGCCAACTTTATAATTAATTGTCTAAAATCCCTTTTTAGGTATATATATATATATGTTACTTTTTCTTCTTTTTGTTAATTGGGTTCAAATCAACATATATGTAATGTAACAGAGAACAGATTTTTAAGATTAGAACCTTTTGTGTAGTTAAATTTATCATATATATGCGTTCATATACTCATCAATTTCAGCTAGATCGATGTTAATCAATTGTCTCAATTCTCAGTTCTTAAATATTAATATTAGATATTAATTGGATGCTTGTGCTCTCTATTTCTGTTGTTCATGTCTCATTGGTGGTAGTACGTAGTAGTAGTCAATGAAATAAGAATCAGTCTTACATGAAAGGGAAAGCATTGGCGTTTTCTCTCTACAATATGGCATTAATCTCCAACCGCAGTACTTGAAATTGAAATGGGTCGGTGATAAGTTTATGGTTTCCCTCACTCTCATTGGGATCTGTGATGGATTTTTGGACTGTTGTTAATTGAAAGTTTAAAACGGGATATCCAGAAGGACCAGAACTCATCCACCACTGTCTCAGCTGTCACTCCATCAGTGAACTGAGTCTCAGGCTCCTTCAGCTACTGATCTATGCAATAAACACACCACGGTACGTATAGTAGTACTAGTGAGTAGTGACTGCATAGTAGTGTCTGAAAAAGTGATGGATTAAAAGTGATTTTAATGTTTGAAACTTCGAATGAGCTAGAGAGAGAAACATGACATCTAAAATTTTAGGGTTCGATTTTGTTTTTTGTTTTATTGGAGCATCATAAGCAAAATGGATATGTTTAGCGTTTAAAGTGTTGAAGATCAGTGAGCCTCACATCAGAGCTAAATGCCACTGAGGATCAACTCCCATTGCAATTCTGTGAGAGAGGGGAAAGAGAAAGCAAAGCAGGAATTGAAGGATTGCTTTTCCTTGCTTGCCTTTCTTTGCAAAGACCCTGAGAGTATAATGTTTATCTATCATTTTTTATCATACCACTTTTCCATGCTTATATTAACCTTGTTCTTTATTCATTAAAACCAAAAAAATATATATGTCTGTGCATGCAAAGTGAACTTATATCATGGTCGCAAACGCAACAATCGCCCGTATTTTTATTTTAGATATCCGCAATTACGATAAATATAAAATACTTGCAATTAATCGCAAGTACAACCGAATTTAAAACATTGAGCTGATGAGCATGAGTATCTATGTACAATAATGATATTTAGTATGAATCAGATTTCATAATTTGAGTTCGAAGCTTCTTATTTACACAGTCTATTTCTTATTTATAGAAGATAACCGCCATTTCCGTCAAAACTTGGACTGGTCCATCTTATCTTCGTGTCCTTTTGTAAGGGTGCTTTTTGTACTGTATAGCAGTACTAATCTATGTATTATTAATTTATTCAATAATAAGTTATATATTCTCTATCTAAATATACATCGGCAACATTTCTCTGTCTAAATATAAATAGACTTCTTTATCAAAAAAATAATACTCCCTCTGGTCCTTATTATAAGAGACAAATGACTATTTTTTTTTTGTTCAAAATATAAGAGACATGCATGTATTTTGACAAATATTAAATGCTCATTTCCAATTTTACCCTTATTTATAATAGGGTTTATATTTACGAGACATTCCAACTTTCAATACAAGTAGGTTTGTTCATTAATTATTGAAGGGTTAAATTTGTAAATTTATATGAATATTATTTACAAATAGCTTATTTCAATGCATTTCTTTGGTCCGTGTGTTTTAGGGTTTTGCCTCTTATATATAGGACCGAGTATATTTCTAATTAATAACTCCTTTTCCTGTAATTAAATATCATATAAATGTGCATGACGTATGAAGTAAGCCGCAAGAGTCATATGGATCCACAAGTAAACTATTTGCTCTTCTGTAATTGTCTGTTTCTATGTGGGCTCAATGTCCAATGGGTCACGGCGAGAGAAAGAGAGAATCCGCGAAGAAGAGGAGGGGGTGACTTGAGAAATGGAAAACATGACATGAAGCTGCGTGATTAACGTGATATCGTTCCTTTTTGTAGAACGCCGGTGTGTGTGTGTCAAAGTGTCAGTTTACAACCTTGAAACTGCAAGAAGCTCATGACATATGTATTGAACTATTAAAAGAGAAACTATTCTCTACTTCTCATGATTCCTACACCGAAACTTCTGGCCCCACCATCTTCGATCACTTGATGATTTCCCCACTAGCCAACTGCATGCAACCACATATAATCAGAAACTTAAAAGAAAGACCAAACACACAAACGTTACGAAGAAACCTAGGGTTCATTATCATTTGATATTTTCGCATTTTATGGGGTGGTGTTGGTTTTCAACAAGATTCATCAAGGCTCTAAGGCTTTGTTTGGTTGTGAGAACTGAGAAGAAAAGGAGAAAAGAGAAAGAGGTGAGAAAGAGTACGAGAAGAGAGAAAATTGTGAGAAATAAAATAGATTTTATGTACTGTTTGGTGTAAGAGAAATATGAGAGAAATAGAGGAGAAATAAGTGTTTTATCTCTCTCTCTCTCCCCTTTGTTTGATTGGATAGAAAATAAAAAGTGAGAAAAACAATTTTTTTTGAAAAAGACAAAAATATCCTTGACTAAAAAATCAATATAAAAATATTTAAATTTAATTTATTTAAGTTATTTTAACTAATAAAATAATTTAAATTAATTTAACTGATTTAAGTTATTTTAAATAAAATTTATTAGTTTAATATAATTATTTTTATTTCAATTTCATTTAATTAAATAAATGATTAATTTAATTTAAGTTATTTAAATTTATTAAATAATTGAATGAGAACCCAAAAAGAAGGGTACAAACCCTCCTTCTTCCATTTTCTTCTCACTTAGTTGGAGAAAAAAATTTAAGGTGGGTCCCACCAATTTTCTTATCTCTTCCCTATTTCTCTCCACCAAACAAGATAAAAGTGTATTTTCTCCTCCTTTTCTCTCTTCTTGTTTTCTTTCTTACCATTTTCTACTCTAACAAACAAAGCCTAAACATAGAATAAAAGCTATACATATATATATACACACACACGGCACACCTACGTGATATAGTACTGATTTTATATATATATATATATATATATATATATATATATATATATATAAAATCAGTACTATATCACGTAGGTGTGCCGTGTGTGTGTGTGGCATAGCAAGGAGAAGTATCAGTGTATCACACACTAGCCAGACATCATCGTCATCAAGACAATAACGCTCCCTTCTTCGTCTTCCCTTAGATAAGAAAACTCTCTCTATCTTGCCACCCACGCCCTAAAAACGAGAACAGTGCTTTCGTATCCGTCACCAAATTTGTCTTCTTCTACTCTTTTGGCCACTGGATTTGGAAAAAGGGGATTCTAACCCGGACAATACAACCTTCACCCAGCCACACTCATCATTTCACTTCTTGACCTCTTGTCCACGTGCTTCTCTGCATTTTCCATTTATCCTTTTCCTTTCTCTTTATCTTTTTTCTTCTCCTTTCTATATAACCCTTGGTTCATATTGGGTAACGATACTTAACGTTTAATTTACATTAACATTACACTTAATATTCAATAGTAAAAGAAACATCTTCTCTTTTTATCATTACATTACAGTTTTAAGATTAAAAAAAAAAAAAAATTACATTACACTTTCAGCAATCACATTTTTCTCAATAACTATCGTCATGTCATGTCTAATGTTAAAATCATCTACTTTTAGGGAGAAAAAAAATTTGTTCGCTACATTTAAGTTAAAATCAATTTGTATATTCGGCTACAGTCATACTTTTTTTTTTTTTTCCTAATACACTACAGTAATATATTCAGTATATCTCATATTTCTTATCCATCTCTACTATTAAAATAATTTGTTATAACTTAATACTTTTTATTGAAGTGATTTTTTGGCTAAATAAAATACACCAATTTGGGCTATTGAAGTTCCTAAATAGGTTTTAAATCAATCAATTAAACAGGACTTCTACTTAAAGTGACTTTAAATAATGGTTTTTTTAAGCAACTTTAAATAATGGTTAAAATCATAATTTCCTCACTAAAGTTTCACTACAGTTTTAACTTAGTGTCAAATAATTATTTTTGTTATAAATATGCATATTTGGAGTGTGCTTGGGAAAGCTGAAAAAAAAAATTATGCTGATAATCTGTTTTTGTTTGGGTATGTTTGCTGAAAAAACGATTTTAAGATAATCAATTTTGTTTCGGTGGTGCAAAAATAATCACTTTTATATAGTAAATTACGAAAATAGGTATGAAGAAATTGGTTTATAATTTTTGTTTTTCTTTTAACATTAGAATTTTTTATATCTTGTTATCAAAATTTTATCTATTTATAAAAAATTGAATAAAATTTCTAACTTTTTTCCATGATTGTGGAAAACATGTGAAAATATATTATTTTTTTACAATAAGTAATTAATATATATATATATATATATATATATATATATATATATATATATATATATATATTTCAGTTTAATAACAAAGAGAATTTGAGAGGTATTCTAAACAAAAATAAAAATACGGCATTGTTTTACAAGAACTGGGATTAAGTTCCTTTCAATGCTCATCACATCACTCTCTCTCTCTCTCTCTCTATATATATATATATATATATATATAGCTCTACTGTAACACCTCGTTTTCTCGCGTCTTGACCGATAATTATATTTTATATTATTATCGGGGATCTAGAAAATGATTTTGAGGAAAAAAAATCATAGTTGAGACCTTCTATATCGAAGGAAGTTGTGGTTAAATTTTGGGTTTAAAACTCAGACGTAAACCGGTCTGCTTTTTTACTGACAGTATAATTTTATACTGGTAGAAAACCTTAATTTCGGCCCGAAAATGAAAAATTTCAAAATGTTGCCACTTGTTGGGGACATTGTATATTTCAAGAATTTCGACCCAAAAATAAAATATTCTATTTTATCGGGTAAAATTTTAGCGAAAAACGGGCAGAAAACCTAATCGGGTAAACCACAAGCTGGATTCAGATTTGCATAGATATGTCGGAGGATAGGAATGATGATTCAACTTAGAAAACTCACCTACATGAGTCACCATAGTCATAAATGTTCATTTATGATTAATGTGGTGAATCACAAAAGTCTTTAATGCAAATTGGTGATTTATCCAATCTTGCACATGTTAAGAGTTTTGTGTTAAAATTCTCTTCCTCTTACTCCATGGTCCATGAATTCGACCAAGCCCTCCTAGCAACACATAAGTCACCTAGTCATCATGACTTAAACACAAAATTATTTTAATATCCTTGCAAAATGACCAAAATACCCTTTGATCATTTTATGAATTCCTTTGTTGTCCAACAAGTGTTTTGACAATTTTATCCTTCTATCATATATAATTTCGACCAAGCCCTTTTGGATAGGCATTATTTCACTTCATCCTAGATGATCATGATGATTATGAAGACACCTAAGTATTTTAAGTTATTTTCTAACTTAACCTAAACCATGGTCATCAACAAAGGTTAACATCTAAGACAACTTCAAATTGACTTCCTCTTTCTCAAATGAACCACATGGCCTCCTCTCATCCATTCCTTTGCAATGACTCACCTCCCTCATCAATGCTCATAAATGCCAATACTAAAATATCTAAATATTTTCCTTACTAACCTAACCTATGCCTAGTTAACATCAACCATGGTTCACAAGGCAATTTCAAGATGACTTCTCTTCCTTCTTATGGTACTCACACGGTCACACATCCTAGACACACCACCACCATACATTTATTTCATAGCCTAATAATTCATAAGTAGCTAGGTTATAATATAGTATATTTTTTAACTTAACCTAACTAAGCTTAGGTTATCTTTCACCATGGTTCTCATTTGCCATCAACAAAGCCAATTCTTCTCCTCACTTGACAACCTTACACGGTCTCCACACCATTCCCCACAACTTGACTTCATTTCATTTCATTTCATCTAAATCATCTAAGTTCAAGAATACCAAAGTTCTTCCATGTTCTTCATCTTCCTAACACAAAGTTCTTTCTTCCTCTCCCTCTCAATTTCGTCCAGCACCTAACCTCCTCATCCATTTGCTTGGTTGAAAGCCTAAGACCATATTCACACTCATCTTCACTTGTTTTACACTTAACTTCCTTTTCATGACACAAAATCCTGTCCTTCCGTTCTTTTCACGAAATTCGGCCATCATCATCATCTTCTGATCAATGAGTTTGTTTGATAAACCAATATGAAATCCATCACCCTCTCATCATTCTAAGCCTTAGTTATCTCATCCAAAAATCCTTTTTGAGCCTTCTACAAAAATGGGTATTTCTTGGTCAAGAACATCAATCTCTTGATCATCCTCCTTTTGGCTTAAGATAAGCAATCTAAGCCTTGATTCCTATCTTTGGTTATGTCTAAGCTTAGTTGTATAATCATTTTGAATTTTGTGTGTTGATCTCTAGGTTTTTGGAAGCAAAATCGTGCCCATTCCTAGGAGAACAACATCATTCTTGCTTGATTTTTGAGTGATCTACAAGATGTATGGGGGAGATTACTACTATCCTACCTTAATGTAGATATGTATGTGGTTTATATTGTTTTTGTGTTATCTTGAAACCCTAAAAGTTAGGGTTATGTCTTTGTGTGTTTGTGAGCCTCTAAGAGGACTTGGTGTAATAATTATGTGGTGTATGTTGTTTGATGAAAATTTATGGATTATATGCTTATTTGATGCATGAAAAGTTAAAATAAAATTGGTTGTATGCTTACTTGATCATTGAAAGATAATATGTGGAATATGCTAAATAATCATACCATGATTTAGTATTTGAATACATGAACATGTATGATGTTTTGAGATTGATTGATGAAGAGAAAATCTTCATTTGTGTTGTTCATGGTTCGGCCATGATGTGAAACAAAAAGGTTATGAAAATCTTAATGATTAAAGTCATGGAATCTTATATGTATTTCAAGTTTTTAAAGAGTAACAAAATCAAGAAAAATCACTAAGTTTGAAAAACAGTCTTTTGGGCAGTATACACTGCCTTGTCCTATTTTAAAGATTCAAAATTGGTTTGAATTGAATTGGTGGATTATATTGAAAGTTATGAATTTTTTAAGATATAAAGACTAAAATGCAAATTCTAAGAAATTTCTAATTGTAGTTGTTAATGATTTGAGACTGTTGAAATTGGTTTGAAGTGACTTGGACTTATACATAAAAAGATATAAGCTTTTTACTAACTAAGGACCTTTTTGTAAATATTGTAAATTATGGGGCAGAAACGAAATTTCTGAAATTTTCATGGTGACTAGAAAATATTTTATGAGATGAAACTATAGAAGTTTGTTTGGTGTGATTTGAAGTTATAGATAAAAAGTTATAAGGTTTTAAGCACATAAGGATCTTTTTGCAAATAATGAAAGTTTAGGGACTAAACTGTAATTTTAGAAAATTTATGTAACTGGACAGTTAGAAACTGCTTTTCATACCTACCTAAGTGTTCTAAAACTCCAAAATGAGTTTTGGACCATTAGGATTAAAAATCATTGAAAAATGACTTACCCGATTTACAAAATTAACGACGTTTGTTCGAGTTTTAGGAATTTTGCATAAGTGGTGAGAAAGAGGTAAAGTCAGTGTTTCAACATCCTAAACTGAGTATTATAACTTAAAAAAGTAATATGTTTGAGGTGAAGAACCATATTTTCAAAAGTATGGCTTTTGGGCCGAAACTCAGTAAAAAACGATGAAACCGTCGTTAAACGTTTTTAAAGATTTTCGAGAAAAAGGTTTAGAGAAATTGATACTTGTGTATCTTCGATGGAAATTGTTACTGAAAATTGATTGGATTTTACCTAAAGGTTTTGGTTTTAAGACAAAAAAAATTTTAGTCCGTAAGGATGAGCATTTACAATAAAAAGCAAAACCTAAGTCATAAATGACTTAGTGAAAACATGAACTTAATAGTTTATGACTTATGGTGAAGCAAGACCATTTGTCATAAAGTGTGGATAATTGCATATCCATACATCCAGAATACTTAATGATAAAGAGTATTTTGAGGTTACTTGCTCGACAAGTAATCCTGTTCGGGAATGGACTTAAAGAGGTATAATGAGTTGGTGAGAAGGACCAACCTTCATAATATACTAAATCGTTGAAACATGGATAGACCAATGAGGGGATCCTAAATCTTGTGCAAGGATTCATGTGTTGATACTATATTGCGTCTAGAATGGCTATTGATTCCATCAAAGGAATCCTGAAGTTTATCTGGTGGATGAATACGAACGCACATGCCGTTATCGGCTTAATCCAAATGAAATTGTTAGTAAGGCCTTTATGCCTAGGAAGCTGGCTGACATGCTCTGTGCCCATGTGGACGTGCTAGTGACGATCTTCAATGGTCTTGGGGATGGTCAGGGTAGGAAGGCCATAGATGTCCAGTTGGTGATTCTTCTGGTCGTGGTGTTTCATGCAATACATTGACATCTACTACTAGATTCTAGTCGTACCAGGTTATGGAGCATGTTTCACAATCAGTTCTAATTCCACATGTGGCTGTTATTATTGATTTGCACAATATGCCTAATATTGGCAATTGTGAAACATCAAGCTCTAACCACCCCTTCCGAATGTTCTATCTTAAGCTCCAAAGTTAGGGTCAGATCTTCCTTGAGGCTGTGTAGGAATGGGACTACATAGTTTCAATCAGTTATCTCTATTCTCGAGTCTCAATGAATTGACAGCGTCTGATGTGTTTTGAGAAGCTTGTTGTGTGTAGATATTGCTTACCTTCGGGTATGTGTGGATCTAATGTTAATCATCTGGTTATACTATGATATGTAAGTTGTCATATGTATGTGAGTCGTATCACTGCATGTCTGCCTTATGTGTAAGATAAATGGAAATCTCACCTCCGTATTTTTATATTGCCTATGTCGGCTGGCTATGTTCCTTCTGTATTCTTTTGAGAAGATTGAGACATCAAGATGTCCCTTGGCTGACGCATCGTAGAGATTGAGGTTCGAGCATGTGGACGATATGTTAGACTTTCTAGTGGATGTCTTCCAGATTATTGATAGTTCATAGATCATGTCTTTCCTCTTGGAAGAGGAAAGGGCTTAGTCCAATAGTTACTTTTGTAGCGACTCTAGTAGTGTCTTTTGAGACGACGTCGGTAGTTGATACACCTTTGGTTCATCTAGTTTTATGACTAGAAAGACCTCAATTTTGATACCAATTGCACGAGTTCATTCTCGTTTTAGCCCAAATTTGGATTTAATTTTTCACGAGTTCATTGTGGATTGAAAAAAAAAAAAGTCAAAATAAAGCATTTAATGCTACTTTTAATTTCAGGTTAAAAGTGAAGCTCTGGAAAACTTGGATTAAATGAAGAAAACAAGCAAAAGGAATTTTTCAAGGTCTCGCCCCGCGAGACAATGCTCTCCCCGCGAGCCAGAACTGTTGCTGAGCATGAAGCTGGAGTATTTCGGTCTCGCCCCGCGAGCCAGACACAGGATTCTGATGACTTTTCAGTCTCGCCCTGCGAGACATACCTTGCCCCACGAGGATTCAAACTCAGAATGGAGCCAAATTTAAGTGCTCACCCCGCAAGCGACCGTAAAACCAGACTTCTATATAAAGCTTGTTATGTTGGGAATTAAGGGATCCAAACCTAGTTTTTTTGTGAGCTGTGTCTCATTTAGGTTTACATATACTTTTACTGTTTTTATTAATTTTACTTTTGGATCGATGATGTTGAAGCACTCTATGAGAAAACTAATCCTCTTTTCTAAGGAAGCGATGAAGCCGCTCATGATGGCATAGTGAAATTGTGATGTTTTCTACTCCCTAATTCTCAATTCTGTTTCTTAATCCTGTTTTGTATGTGTTGATCATATGAGCTCGTGATTAACTAGTCAAGCGTGATGAGTCCAACCGGAGATTCACGTTTTAGGACTTGAATTAAGAACACAAATTGAATATTGATAGAGATATAATAGGAGATTTGTGTAATCGTTATAGGGAACCAGGAACTTAATGAATCTTGTATGTTTATCATCATAGATATATAGTTGATTGGCATGTTAGGTATTTGCTTTTGTGCTCGACCGAGACATTAGGATAATTTCGGGTTCCTGATTGGCATGTAATTGAACATAGGGATAGAAAATAATCACCGTTGAACTGTGTTTGATTGGGTTAGTAGATTCGTGACCTTAGATCTTCCCCATTCATAATTCATAAATTCTTGATAGTTGCTCTTGCTTTGATTAAACTCTTGCTTGATTCTTGATAATTGGTTACAATTTAATTTCACAACAAACTCTCTCTCTTGACTTGATCAATCCTAACTGTTTCCATTAAATATTGATTACAATTGGCCACCCAATCCCTGTGTTTGATCTCCGTAATTGCTTACCGCATTTTTATTACTTGCTTTGATCCGGTACACTTGCCAGAGCCCATCAAGTTTTTGGTGCCATTGTCGGGGATTGGCATAGCCAATTTTTCTTTATTTAAAGAAATTTTTTAATTTGAACAAGCCAAATTTTCGTGTTGAATTTCTTTTTGAATTTTGTTATCTCTTTAAAATTCTTTGATTTGACTTGGTCTTGTAAGTTTTTGTTATATGCGAGGTACCGTTCCACGAAGACTTGCTATACAACCCTGAGATTCGTAGAACCGAGAAGAGGTTGAGGAAGCAACTTAGAGAAACAAAGGAGGCTTGAGGCATTGAATCTTGAAGAGATAGCTGAAGAACCACCACTGGCTTACAAGCCTCTTTATGAGTACAATCGTCCTAACTTGGATGATTGTGCTTCTACTGTAGTCAGGCCGACCATCACGACCAGTTATTTTGAGATCAAATCATTGGTTCTGAACCAGGTGCAAAGGAATTAGTTTGATGGGAGTGCAAGCCAAGATCCTCATAGGCATATTGCACACTTTTTGGAGATCTATGACATGTTGAAGACTCTTGGAGTTTCAGATGATGCCTTCCGTTTGCGACTATTCCCTCTCTCTCTTCGGGATAGAGCACGCGATTGGCCAGATTTGAATTTGGATAGAGGTAGAATTACGACTTGGGAGGATATGGCTCAGAAATTCCTCACAAGGTACTTTCCTCCTCCAAGAGCGGCATAATTGAAGATCGCTGTTACTTCCTTCAGGCAACATGAGGATGAGACTTACAATGAAGCTTGGGATAGGGATAATGTGCTCTTGAGGAGATGTCCTTCTTCCTACTTTGATTTGGTAACAAAGGTTCAACATTTCTTCAATGGGTTGAGGGGTCGCTACCAGATGAACTATGATGCAGCAGCTGGCGGTTCTTTCTCTTGCAAGTCAGCGGAAGATGCATGGGCATTGTTGGAGAAGATGTCTAGGAATGACTATAACTGTAATGGGAGTCACTCTTCTAGTGCATCTCATCAAAATTCTTCCGGACTCAGTGCAACACCGATTGAAGCTATTCTTGAGCAAAACGCATTTCTAAAAAAGCAGAATGAGGCCCTTAATAGCAAGATGAAGGTGAACGTAGTACGGGAAGGATAGCCACTGGGTTGCGATGGTGATCATGACAGTGAAAATTGTTCGGGTAACATTTCTCAGGAGCATGTGGACTCGTGTCATAACTTCTACGACACAGTGCAACAACGCAATGACTATAGAGGAACAGACAGAATGACTACCACAATGGGCGGAATTGGAACCTCAGGAGAGACCATCTGGGTTTTTCTTGGAGTAACACCAGTGGTGGATTAGCCGGGCAACAACAACGTCAGACTCAAAGGCAAAACTATGGGATTCAACAGCAGGATACTCAAAAAGCCCTCCCAAGAACTAATCAGTTACAAATCACAGATAGAAACAAGCAAACTTGGGAGTTGGCTATTGAGAAGACTAGTGCAGCCATTGAGAAGTTAGCAGTGCAAACAGATACATCCATAGACAAGTTGGCAACTCATACAGGGGCAGCGATACAGAATCTTAAGACTCGGGTAGCACAGCTTGCAAAGCTGTTGAATGAGCATCTTCCAGGCTCTTTTCCAGGTAATACAGAGAACAATCCTAAGAACTAATGCAATGCCGTAACAACTCGAAGCGGCAAGGTGTTGGAATCAGATAAGGGTACGACTAGTACTCCTGAAGCTATAATTCCAGAAGTACTACCGGTGGAGACGGAGCAAGCTATGGAAGAAGTGCCTAGCGAGAAGGTACCAGAGAAAAAGGGGAGGTTGAAATTGGTGGATGAAGAATACAGAAAGAAGAAGTGGATTGAAGCTAAGGATCTCTCTCCTTACATGACGGTACCATATCCAGAGCGATTGAAGAAGCCTTTGCAAGATAAGCAATTTTCTAAGTTCCTTGATGTTTTCCGTAAGCTTCAAATCAACATTCCATTTGCGGAGGCCTTGGAACAAATGCCATCTTATGCCCGGTTTATGAAGGAGCTTCTCTCCAAGAAGTGGAAGATAGTGGATAAGGAGACGGTTGCTTTAACCGAGAAGTGTAGTGCAATCCTACAACGCAAGCTACCTTCGAAGTTAAAGGATCCGGGTTCATTTAGCATACCATGCACCATTGGGGAGAAAACTTTTGGGAAGGCATTATGTGATTTAGGTGCTAGCATTAATCTAATGCCCCTATCTATGATGAGGAAGCTTGGAATTCAAGAAGCCAAGGGAACTATGATGTCACTCCAACTTGCGGATCGTTCTATTAAATACCCTTATGGAGTGGTTGAAGACTTGTTTGTAAAAGTGGACAAATTCATCTTTCCGGCAGATTTTGTGGTCCTAGATATGGAAGAAGATGTCAAGATCCCTCTCATATTGGGAAGGCCTTTCTTGCCCACTGGGCGTGCATTGATAGATGTGTAACAGGGGAAGCTCACACTTCGGGTGTAGGATGAGAATGTGGTATTTAATGTCTTTGAAGCCATGAAGCATCCAGTTGAGCAATCTAGTGTATATAGCATAGATGTGATGGAGCCTATTGTGAAAGCCCATGCCACACAAGAAGCACATGGTTCTTCACTTGAGAAAGTGTTGGTTAAATCCCATGTTGAGGATGATGATGATGGGGAATTTTTGGATGATGCTGAATTTCTTGAGTGTTGGAAGAATATGGAAGCATTACCAATTCTCGCCAAAAAAGAATGCAAAAAGGAAGAACTCAACAAAGAAAGCGCCAAAGAAGACAACAAGAAACAGGAATTAAAGCAACTCCTATCCCACTTGAGGTATGCATTTTTGAGTAAGGACGGACAAGATCCGGTCATCATTAGTAACGCGTTGAAAAAGGATGAAGAAGAAAAGCTCTTAAGAGTTCATAGGGAACACAAGTCCGCTATTGGATGGAAGATTTCAGATTTAAAAGCTATAAGTCCTTCCTTATGCATGCATAAAATCTTGATGGAGGATGATTATAAACTGGTGGTTCAACTACAAAGACGGTTAAATCACATCATGAAAGAAGCTGTGCGCAAGGAGGTGATTAAGCTTTCAGATACCAGAATTATCTATCCAATTTCGGATAGTAATTGGGTTAGCCCAATTCATGTGGTCCCAAAGAAGGGAGGAATAACAGTGGTGGTGAATGAGAAGATTCCAATGAGGACTGTCACTGGATGGAGAGCGTGTGTGGACTACAGGAAGCTGAATAATGCAACAAGGAAGGACCACTCCCCCCACCCATTCATAGATCAAATGGTGCAAAGGTTATCTGGGTATGAATACTATTGTTTCTTAGATGGTTATTTCTGGATATAACCAAATTGTGGCCGATCTAGAGGACCACGAAAAGATGGCTTTCACTTGTCCATATGGCGTATTTGCATATAGGAGGATGCCTTTTGGTCTGTGCAACGCTCCTGCTACTTTCCAGAGGTGCATGTTATCTATCTTCTCAAACATGGTGGAAAAATTCGTTGAGGTTTTCATAGATGACTTCTCCATTTTTGGAACCTCATTCGACAATTGTTTGAAGAACTTGGGGTGTGTGCTACAAAGATGCCAAGAGACCAACCTAGTGCTCAATTGGGAAAAATGCCATTTCATGGTTCGTGAAGGTGTGGTCTTAAGGCATAAAATCTCTCAAAAAGGAGATTGAAGTAGACAAGGAAAAAATTGAATTGATTGAGAAGTTACCCCTACCAACAAATGTGAAGGGAGTGAGGGGTTTTCTCGGGCATGCTGGCTTTTACCGGCGCTTCATTCGAGATTTCTCCAAAATAGTGAAACCGCTATGTGACCTTCTTATGAAGGATGTATCCTTTGAGTTTAATGTTTCATGTTTAAATGCTTTTAATATTTTGAAACATAAACTTGTGACCGCACCCATAATCACTGCGCCTAATTGGGAATTACCTTTTGAAATCATGTGTGATGCAAGTGATTATGCAGTGGGGGCCGTGTTAGGACAAAGGGTGGAAAAGTTAGTCCATGTGATTTATTATGTTAGGACAAAGGGTGGAAAAGTTAGTCCATGTGATTTATTATGCAAGCAAAGTTTTAAACGATGCACAGGCTAACTATTCCACCACTGAAAAAGAACTCCTTGTGGTATTTTTTGCACTTGATAAATTTAGATCTTATGTAGTAGGATCTAAGATTATTGTATTCACCGATCATGCTGCCATTAAACACTTGATTACAAAACAAGAGGTCAAACCTAGACTAATCCGGTAAGTATTACTGTGTAGGAGTTTGATCTTGAGATTAGGGACCGGAAAGGTTCAGAGAATGGAGTTGCGGACCACTTGTCAAGAATAGTCAATCCCGAGCAAGAGGATAAACTTTTAGATATCAAGGAAGAATTTCCAGATGAGCGTTTGTTCACAATTTTTGAAAAATTTCCTTCTTGGTTCGTGGATATGGCTAACTACAAAGCATCAAAAGTGGTCCCGGAAGGCAACACTAGGCAACAAAAAAAGAAATTCTTCTCGGATGCAAAGTAGTACATTTGGGAAGATCCCTTCTTGTTCAAGCGGTGCGCTGATGGATTGATGCGGAGGTGCATTCCTCATGATCAAATTGGGAGCGTGTAGTGGCATTGCCATGGCTCGGATTATGGTGGACATTTTGGGGGAAAGAAAACTGCAGAAAAAGTTCTCCTAAGTGGTTTCTATTGGCCAACCATCTTCAAGGATGCAAAAGCTTTCGCAGAGAGGTGTGATCGTTGCCAAAAGGTTGGCAATATCTCCAAGAGACACGAACTTCCTCTTCAAAGCACGTTGGAGGTAGAAATCTTTGATGTATGGGGCATTGACTTTATGGGACCGTTTCCTCCGTCTTTTTCATATCAATATATTTTGGTGGTGGTGGATTATGTGTCCAAATGGGTCGAGGCCATACCAACCACTACGGTAAGGCGCAACATTTTCATAAGGTTTGGTGTCCCAAGACTTCTAATTAGTGATGGTGGTTCACACTTTTGCAACAAACAAATGAATCATCTACTTTCAAGATACGGGGTCACACACAAGATTGCAACTCCTTACCATCCGCAAACAAGTGGTCAAGTAAAAGTGTCCAATCGTGAGTTGAAGCGAATCCTTGAGAAGACAGTAAACTCATCACGGAAGGATTGGTCAAGGAAGGTGGATAATGCACTATGGGCATATAGGACTGCTTTCAAAACATCCATTGGTAGATCTCCATATAATTTTGTGTTTGGAAAGGCATGTCACTTACCGGTGGAATTGGAGCATAAATCCTATTGGGCCATCAAGACCCTCAATTATGACTTGACGAAAGCCGGTGAGAAGCGCCTACTGGACTTGAATGAATTGGTTGAGATTCGTATGCAAGCATATGAAAATGCACGGATTTACAAGGAGCAGACAAAGGCTTGGCATGATAAGCATATTTTGCCTAGAAGGTTTGAACCGAGGCAATGGGTCTTATTGTACAACTCCAGGCTAAGGTTATTTCCGGGTAAGTTGAAATCCCGGTGGTCCGGACCTTTCAAAGTTCACAAGGTATTTCCACATGGAGCAATGGAGTTAGAGGGCAAGGAACCAGGTGACATCTTCAAGGTGAATGGCCAAAGACTCAAGCACTACTATGAGGAGGCCTTCGAAAGAAACCAACAAAGCTTCAAGCCATACTAGCCCTTCGCGGGCGACTTGAGTTAGGCTCGGGACGTTAAACAACCGCTACTTGGGAGGCAACCCATGCTTTCATATCCTTTTTATGCATTATTAGAGTCAAAAAATTAGAAAAAAATGTCTCATATAAGGTCCTTAGCTAGAAAAATTGCATTTAGGAAGCATGTAGGACTTAGTTACATTTAGAAATAAGGGGCAAAATTTTGTCTCTAGCACACCCCGCGAGCAGAGTCTCGCCTCGCGAGCCAGAAAGGGAACAGAAACCCTGTGTCTAGCTCGCCCCGTGAAGCATGTCTCGCCCCGCGAAACCACGGGGATAGGAAGGGTTGAAAATCCGAGATTCGCCCTGCGAGAACTTGCTCTCCCCACGAATCTGGGCAACGGATGAACAATTTGAAATTCCCAGATTCGCCCCGTGAGCCCTTGCTCGCCTCGTGAATCTGGGCATCTGAAAGGGGGCAAAATTCTCTGGTTCGCCCCGCAATCTCCAGTTCTCCCCGTGAACCCTGAAATTAGGGTTCCAGAATTGGGAAATTTTAAGTTCTCGCCCCGCGAGAACACGTTCGCCCCTCGAGCGATTGAAAAATAAACACCCCGCTAGACGTTTGAGAGTCACTTTTCAAGAAACTCTCAAACTTTCTCTCATTCTCTTGCGTGGTTTCTCAAAGATCTCCCCCCAACTCATCACATCTCTCACTTCTTGGACTCCCAATCACTCTCCCAAGGTAAAAACGTTCAACTTCTCAATATTGTTAAGAGTGTTAGCATCAAAATGTTCATCTTCCCCCATTTCTCTCACAAATCCGAATTCACTGTGAATGGGGAGAAGAACAATGTATTTCTGTTACCATACTTTCATGAATACCCTATGTTAGGATTATTGAATTTGGTCTGAACTTATGAGATAACCCTACATAGGAAGATTTTCTTGAATTTTTTTTATGAACATGAAGATGCAAGTTGTGTGAATTTTGAAACATGATAAATGCTGTTTGAATGAAAGTTGAATAAATTGCTGAAAATAAGTTTGGGGTTCCTTGGGAATTATTAGAAACTGATGTATAACTAAGGGGCAATGGGCACAAATATTGAATGGTCGAATTTAGGAACAAAATTCTGAATTCTTGGATTATAACAGAAAAAATTGTTGAAAATGAATATATGTGTCTAAATTGATGCTTGGACTACCTGGGAATTTAGCTATTAATAGCTTAGAATGAATTTCTATATTCTGAGCTATACTGTGGTATTATTATAAATTGTACTGGGAACTTTTCTGATAACCCTTCTAAGAAACAGCCTGTGAAGTGCAAGAAGCCCCAGGCAGCTCAGGGAGAGGAGTAGGTGTTCCTTGAGGGACCCGAGACCTCCTGTAGGAGTACTACTCCTTCCATCCGCTTCCGATCTTTTGTTCATCAGGAGCATTGGGAGTTAGTGCATAAGAAGGACATAGTAGTTGAGAGGAAGGTGGTTCTCACAGGGAACAACTACTCCTTCGTCTCTAATGCTATTAGGGATCGGGGCTGGAGTTATTTGGCTGATCTTCCTAGGCGATTTGATGTTAAACTCGTCAAGGAATTTTATGCCAATGCTTACAACCCTGACCCTTCTGAGCTAGGCTTTATTAGCATGGTGAGGGGTGTGGCAGTTACATTCCACCCCGATGACATTAACCAATGCTTGGGCATTCCGAACACTTGGGGAGAGAGGAGCGAGCATGCTCAGATGCCAGCAGTCCAGGCCCTTGCTCAGTCTATTTTAGAGACCTGCTGCAAGCCGGGAGCGCAGTAGGAAACAGGGAAGACTATTGATGTGGGCATGGTCATAGCCCATGACATCCAGCAGAAGGCCAAATCCAGGAACGCCAAGGAGGTGTTGGCTCATGGATTTTTTATCATAGAGATGATGGTGAAGGCGGGGATTGCTGTTTCTGGGGAGAACAAGAAGGTTCCCCAACAGCCGATTGACAGAGATTATATCCGCCGCCACTATTATGGAGAGCCAACACCACCTAGGAGGCTAGCAGGACAGGCCCCTCAGAGGCCATTATCAGCGGAGATGGTTTTGCTCTTGCAAAACCAACAAGCAGAGAGGAGGTCGCACGAGGTACTCTGGGACTTCTTCCGAGAGATGTCCCTGGCTCAGCAGGAGGGGCGGGTACCCATCTACCCCTCAGAGGAGGACTTAGCACCTCAGCTAGTGTGGCAGGAATATTGAGACACCCCGTTGTGTCCCGTTGTGTTATTAGATTAAAAACCTTATTAATTAATTTCTTAACCACACGTTTAAAGTGAAAATATGTAAAACTTTAAACTTAAGTTAAATAACATACAACTTTAGTTAATCAACAACAACACACCATTTTAGGTTATAAATACACACGTAAGTCTTATAATTATATTACAAAACACTATTGAGGATATCCTCTCAGTAGGATCCCTCACAGGCATATACTTAACAAAAGTCATACTTAGCGGAGAAATAAAAAAAATACTTCTTAGACACAGTGGCCCTACTATCTATACTCTAATCCCCACGGGTCACAGCTCGACCTCCTGCCTCTGGTTCATAAGGAGTTCCATCCAATTCCTCATCAACCTCCGCTTCATACAGAGCTCCGTCTAGCTCCTCAACAACATATTCCTCTATCGGGTCTTCTAACGTAAATAAAATAGATACACAAAATACAGAAAATATAGGGGATAAGAAGCAATTCTCTCATCAAAAACGGAAAAGAATCATAGTATATAATATAACAAAAGTCGCAGACAATCATCACTCCAAAACCACCTAAATCCTCAATTAACAATATCATTCTCTACCCTCAACTCATACAATCTAAGCCTTTATGCTGACGTGGCCACTAATCCCCCATTACCATTAGGGATATTAGTCCGTCGTCCAAGTGACGCGTCCCCAAAACCGGTGCACATTCTCATCCATCGTGAGAATGCTCATGCAAGGCAATGACACTATAGCTGCACAGCATAGTCGGTGCACACCCTGTTCCTCTCTCTCGAGGGTGCTCAAGCAAAGCATTGACACTATAGCTGCACAAACTAAATCTAACATAGGACGGTCCCACAAGGACTTCAGACTATGTATCAAACATACGGTAACCCAATGCAACACATGAACCTCACTGAATTACATCAATAACAAGCTAGTGCCTCAAGCTTCCATCATAGCCTCGACTCATATTCTATGACCCGTTTCATCCTTAAAGTAATCAATTTAAGTTAGGAACTTCTAGGTGCCATATACTTTCTCACTCAAGCCAAATCTTCCGAACAACATATATCCTCACTTAAATGCAACTAAGCATAGTACTAAATCCGACAGATCATACATAACACAATATCATGAAATATTCAAACACCAAAAATACTACGTCACATGCAATGAAATACCTCAACTGGCGTATCACAATAAATTCAACAAGTAATAAATTCAGATATCCTCAAATCATAAAATCAACCTAATGTCGATAAACCTACAATCCCCGAATCACCATTGGTTTTACAGAAAAGATTTCCAATGCGATTTTGGTCTTGTCGATTACTCGACTACTAGTAGGGTTTAGGTCGCCCTACACAATTATTATATAATATACTACTTATCGATTCCGACGACAGAGTGATCCTTTCCCCCACCTGAGTTAACACTGGAATCTCGAATCTGAAGCGGCTCGTTATCACACCCAAAAATACCAAATTCACCTTCAATCAAACAACATAACAACAAAATTAATCAAACAAAATCACCCTTAACTCTAATAGGCTAGATTCGACCTAGGGGTTTTTGTGGGGTTTGGGTTTTTATTTTCATTCAATCTCCTAGATACAAAGTGCTAAGATCATGGAAAGATAGTAGGAGTGATCATTGAACAAGAATCAAATCATACAAATCAAGTTGATTCTAATTTCATGAACATAGGCAAAAATGGGTTTCAACTAAAAGTGATCATGAGAACTTATGATTCATGTTCATGAGAGATATAAAATGGGTTTCCAACAAAATGAACATGATAAGAAATATATGGACTCAAGAGGAAGAACATGAATCAAGTTACCTCAAACTAGTAGAGAAAATGAAGAAAAGTTGATGACTCCTTTACAAGCTCTTCAATGGAAAGGAAGAAGAAGATTGGAGAAGATGAAGTTGTAGGAAGATGAAGATGAAAGTGTATGATTGATGTAGATGATCAAACTTTAATGGTAGTGAGGTTTAGAGTGATTAACTTTGAGGTTTTCTCTAAAAAAATATGAGGTTTTTGCCTTAGAACTCTAGTTTTTCACGTTTAGGGTCGGATAAGGGGGCTCTATATATAGATTTTCCATTAGATAATCGATTATCTACATTATATAATCGATTATGGAGGTTCTGATTTTCAGGTTTTCAGTTCCAAACAGCTCATAATCGATTATGTGTTACAGATAATCTATTATGATGATTCTGAACATCAGGAACTTAGTCCAAAAACCTTGTAATTGATTATGGTGATTTAAATAATCGATTATTGGACCAAAACAAAGAAGGAACCTCAAAATTGATTGTTTAGAAAGGACCAATAAGTTTATTAACACTTGGGTTTTAGTTTAATTAAAAACAGGCTGTTACATTACTACCCCTCTTAGAAAAAAATTTCGTCCTTGGAATTTACATACCTTAGAAAAGATGTGGGTTGTTGCATATCTTCTTCACATTCCTAAGTAGCATCTCCAGTAGTTTCATCCTATATGACCTTAACCTAAGGAATTTGTCTACGGCGAAGCTCCTTAATCTCTTTATCTGCTATCCTTATAGGTAGAGCCTCATACTCTAGATTCTCTCGTAGTTGTATAGACTTGGACTCAATAACATATGAAGGATCAGGATAATACTTTCTCAATTGAGAAACATGAAAGACATCATGAAGGTTGGAAAGATTAGGTGGTAAGGCAATATGGTAAGCTACTGGACCAATCCATCGAAGAATCTGAAAAGGTCCAATGAATCGAGGAGTAAGTTTTCTGGACTTGATAGCTCTGCCAATTCCAGTTTTCGGAGTAACTCTCAAGAATAAGAGATCACCTTCCTGGAATTCTAACGGTCTCCTCCTCTTGTTACTGTAGCTCCTTTGCCTATCCCGTGCTTCCTTCATCTTTTCCCTTATCTTCCTGACTTGTTCCACAGTCTGTTGAACCACATCTGGACCCCGAACTTGGTTTTCACCAGTTTCATACCAACATAACGGGGTCCTACACTTCTTGCCATACAAAGCCTCGTATGGTGCCATTCTGATACTATTGTGGAAACTATTGTTATAAGTGAATTCAATCAATGGTAAGAACTCATCCCAACTGCCAGTGTGTTCCAAGACACAAGCTCTCAATAGATCTTCCAATGACTGAATCGTCCTTTCTGATTGTCCATCTGTTTGGGGATGAGAAGCAGAACTCATTCTTAACTTTGTACCCAAGGCATTTTGCAATTGTTTCCAAAATCTAGATGTGAATCTAGAACCTCGGTCTGAGACAATGCTCGATAGCACACCATGCAATCTAACAACTTCTTTGATGTAAATCTGGGTCAACTTCTCCAAACTATAACTTTCACCAATAGGTAATAAGTGAGCACACTTCGTCAACCTATCTATGTTAACCCAAATCGCATCATGTCTCTTAGGAGATCGTGGTAATTCAACCACAAAATTCATAGCTATTCTATCCCATTTCCACTCTGGGATATCTAAAGATTGTAATAAGCCTGCCGGCTTCTGATGTTCAATCTTAGCCTTCTGACACACTAGGCAAGATAAAACATACTCTACTACTTATTTCTTCATCCTTATCCACCAAAACAGTTTCTTCAAATCCTGATAATCGTCATGGATCCAGGACGAAAACTCAACTTACTCTCATGTGCTTCCTCCAAAATCATCTTCCTAAGTTCTGCATCCTCTGGCACACATATTCTATCTCTAAACCTTAACACACCATCTGTTCCTCTACTAAACTCAGAAACTTTGCCCTCATCTATCCCTTTACTTATCTCTTGAAGATACAGATCCTGAACTTGTTTATCCTAAAGATCTTTCATAAAATCACTACTAATAGTGATCATACCTAAACAGATTTTATCATCAACCAACTCCATTCCTAAGTTCAAATCTCTGAACTGTTCCAGTAATTCTAACTCCTTAACCATCATTGCAGATATATGCAAAGATTTCCTACTCAAAGCATCCGCTACAACATTCACTTTTCCAGGATGGTATAGTAAATCAAAATCATAGTCCTTGATAGATTCCATCCATCTCCGCTGTCTCATATTCAATTCTTTTTGATCGAATAGATACTTTAGACTCTTATGGTCACTGAAGACATTAAACTTCGCTCCATACAGAAAGTGTCGCCGTATCTTCAATGCGAACACTATGGCTACTAACTCCAAATCATGAGTTGGATAATTCCTCTCATGAATTCTCAACTGTCGGGAAGCATACACCACAACTCTTCCCTCTTGCATCAATACACATCCCAAACCTTGATATGACGCATCACAGTATACGTCGAATTGTCCTAAAGGATCGGGTAAGGTCAACACAGGTGATGTAGTTAACCTATCTCAACTTTTGGAAACTTCGCTCACACTTATCTGTCCATACAAAAGTTGTATCCTTCCTCGTTAACTGCATCATAGACAACGCAATTTTCGAGAATCCCTTTATGAATCTTCGATAGTATCCAGCTAGTCCTAAGAAACTCCGTACTTCAGTTACGGACTTAGGTTGTTCCCATTTAAGAACCGCTTCAACCTTATCTGGATCTACTGCTATTCCTTCTTTATTGGTCACATGACCTAGAAACTGAACTTCCTCCAGCCAAAACTCATACTTAGAAAGTTTGGCATAAAGCTGCCTATCCTTCAAAATTTGCAGCACTACTCTCAAATGTTTCTCATGATCTTCCTGGGTACGAGAATAGATAAGAATATCGTCGATGAACACAATGACAAACTTATCAAGGAATGGTCTAAAGATTTGGTTCATATAATCCATGAACACTGCTAGAGCATTAGTCACACCGAAAGGCATAACTAAATACTCGTAATGTCCATACATCGTCCTAAAAGCGGTTTTAAGTATATCTTCCTTCCTTACTCTAATCTGATGGTATCCAGACCTCAAATCAATCTTAGAAAACACTGCTGCTCCTTTCAACTAATCCATCAGATCCTCTATCCTAGGCAACAGATACTTGTTCTTAATCGTCACTTTATTTAACTGCCTGTAATCCGTGCACAATCTCGCACTTCCATCTTTCTTCTTAACAAACAACACTGGTGCTCCCCAAGGCGAAACACTCGGTCTGATAAACTCTTTTCCTAACATGTCATCCAATTGTTTCTTCAACTCCGCCAACTCAACCGGTGACATCCGATAGGGTGCTATAGATATAGGTCCTGTTCCTGGTACAAGATCTATGGTGAATTTCACTTCTCTTTCCGGTGGCAAACCTAGAACATCTAGAGGGAAAACTTTAGGAAACTCTCTCACAATAGGCATAGAATCTATGCTAGGAATCTCATTAGTTTCCACTGCGAAAAGCATCACGAACTGCTGAGAGTTGTCACTCCTCATAATTATTCCTTCATTGGTAGATACTATACTAGAAAGCTCAAGAAACGATAAAGTCTTGCTAGAACAATCTAGCACTACATGGTTAGCCGAAAGCCAATCCATGCCAAGAATAACAACTATCTGTTGCATAGGCAAACAGACAAGGTCTACAATAAATGTTCAATTCTCAGCTCCTATAGGACACTGTAAGCAAATAGACATAGTAGTCAAAGGATTACTAGTCAGAGTAGACACAGTAAGGGTATAAGGTAATTGAGAAACAGTTAATTGCAAATGATCTACACATTCATGAGAAATAAACAAATGTGTAGCACCTGAGTCAAACAATACTGATGAGAGTCTACCAGCTATCAAACACATACCTTGTATAAGATCAGCAGATTGAGAGAATTCAGTTCCCCTCAGGGTAAACACTCTTCCAGTGGCTTGTGGTCTAGCCATCTGTTGTCTTACTGCCTAACCTCCTCTTCCAGCTCCACCTCTATTGTTTCCAGCTCCTCTTCCTGTAGCTGTCGGTGGTTGTATAGCCCGCTGCTTGTAGTCTCGTGCCATATGACCTGGTTTCTCACAATTGAAACAATAGGCTTTTCTAAGCAATCCCTAATATGATGGGATCCTCCGCATCTGTAACAAACATAGTCTTGTTGTTACTGACCCGCTCCACTCACTGGTGCTGGTGTCGGTGTCTGCGCTGGTCTAGCATATGGTCTCTGCCTCCACTAAGAACCACTTCCTTCGCGCCTCTGAAAATTTGATTGGTTAGGACCTCCACTCCTTAATTGTTTCTGCTCATTGGTCATCCTCAGATCTATACTTTCAATAGCACTACATCTCTCAAGAATAAGTGATCACCTTCCTGGAATTCTAACGGTCTCCTCCTCTTGTTACTTTAGCTCCTTTGCCTATCCCGTGCTTCCTTCATCTTTTCCCTTATCTTCCTGACTTGTTCCACAGTTTGTTGAACCACATCTAGACCCCGAACTTGGTTTTCACCAGTTTCATACCAACATAACAGGGTCCTACACTTCTTGCCATACAAAGCCTCGTATGGTGCCATTCTGATACTACTGTGGAAACTATTGTTATAAGTGAATTCAATCAATGGTAAGAACTCATCCCAACTGCCAGTGTGTTCCAAGACACAAGCTCTCAATAGATCTTCCAATGACTGAATCGTCCTTTCTGATTGTCCATCTGTTTGGGGATGAGAAGCAGAACTCATTCTTAACTTTGTCCCCAAGGCATTTTGCAATTGTTTCCAAAATCTAGATGTGAATCTAGAATCTCGGTCTGAGACAATGCTCGATAGCACACCATGCAATCTAACAACTTCTTTGATGTAAATCTGGGTCAACTTCTCCAAACTATAACTTTCACCAATAGGTAAGAAGTGAGCACACTTCGTCAACCTATCTATGTTAACCCAAATCGCATCATGTCTCTTAGGAGATCGTGGTAATCCAACCACAAAATTCATAGCTATGCTATCCCATTTCCACTCTGGGATATCTAAAGATTGTAATAAGCCTGCCGGCTTCTGATGTTCAATCTTAGCCTTCTGACACATTAGGCAAGATAAAACATACTCTACTACTTCTTTCTTCATCCTTATCCACCAAAACATTTTCTTCAAATCCTGATAATCGTCGTGGATCCAGGATGAAAACTCAACTTACTCTCATGTGCTTCCTCCAAAATCATCTTCCTAAGTTCTGCATCCTCTGGCACACATATTCTATCTCTAAACCTTAACACACCATCTGTTCCTCTACTAAACTCAGAAACTTTGCCCTCATCTATCCCTTTACTTATCTCTGGAAGATACAGATCCTGAACTTGTTTATCCTTAAGATCTTTCATAAAATCACTACTAATAGTGATCATACCTAAACAGATTTTATCATCAACCAACTCCATTCCTAAGTTCAAATCTCTGAACTGTTCCAGTAATTCTAACTCCTTAACCATCATTGCAGATATATGCAAAGATTTCCTACTCAAAGCATCCGCTACAACATTCTCTTTTCCAGGATGGTATAGTAAATCAAAATCATAGTCCTTGATAGATTCCATCCATCTCCGCTGTCTCATATTCAATTCTTTTTGATCGAATAGATACTTTAGACTCTTATGGTCACTGAAGACATTAAACTTCGCTCCATACAGAAAGTGTCGCCGTATCTTCAATGCGAACACTATGGCTACTAACTCCAAATCATGAGTTGGATAATTCCTCTCGTGAATTCTCAACTGTCGGGAAGCATACACCACAACTCTTCCCTCTTGCATCAATACACATCCAAAACCTTGATATGACGCATCACAGTATACATCGAATTGTCCTAAAGGATCTGGTAAGGTCAACACAGGTGATGTAGTTAACCTATCTCAACTTTTGGAAACTTCGCTCACACTTATCTGTCCATACAAAAGTTGTATCCTTCCTCGTTAACTGCATCATAGACAACGCAATTTTCGAGAATCCCTTTATGAATCTTCGATAGTATCCAGCTAGTCCTAAGAAACTACGTACTTCAGTTACGGACTTAGGTCGTTCCCATTTAAGAACCGCTTCAACCTTATCTGGATCTACTGCTATTCCTTCTTTATTGATCACATGACCTAGAAACTGAACTTCCTCCAGCCAAAACTCATACTTGAAATAACCAAAGTGAACACAAGAAGGGGGGTTGAATTGTGTTTACCAACTTTTTCGGTTACTTAAAAAGATTTTCGCAGGCACAGCAAGAAGGTTTGATTAAGAGAGGATTAGACGAGTGAAACGTCTAATATTAAAACAGAATAGCACACACAAACCAAGAAGGTTAAAAAGAGTTTGATAACCACAGTATTAACTCCCCAAGTTAAAAAGCTAAGACTGAAACAATACTCAAACAAATTAAAAGATAAGGGAGAAGAAATATCACTCAAGAGATTTATACTGGTTCACCCCAAAATCCACAGGGCTACGTCCAGTTTCTTGGCAGCACCAAGTTTCCACTATAACTGAGTAAATTACAGTACAAGTATTCTTTGCACACCTAGCCTCTTCAGGCTCAACACTCAAACAAGTATTCTTTTCTCACCTAGCCTCTTCAGGCTCAAAAACAGTAAGAGATAGAAGGTTTGTATATTTAATACAACTTGCAAGTCTTTCAGATCACACTCAGAGAGTGGAATAAATATGAAGTATGAAAGACTGCGAATTTATATCTAATGATTGAGTATGTATTCAATGAGGGAATGAAGAAGTTAATGAAGAGAGTAAATGCTTCTGTGCAGAGTTCTTTTGATATTCAACTTCTTATGTTCATCTTCATTGTTTGATCTATTTAAAGGCTTCAATCAAGAGATCCGTTTGACACAGCTTCAGAAAGTGTTTTCATCTGACTTGAGCTTTCTGAGACACCATTTAATGCCAAAGAGTCGTTCTGAGTATTCATTAAATGCTTGAAAACATTGGGCATTGTCAAGAGTGTCCAAGAGTACACTTTAAACTGAGCAGCTGTTCTTTCAGAGTATATGGCAGCAGGCTTCTTGTACTTGTTGCAGAGTGCTTTCCTCTTTCAGTGCAACATCAGTTTACTTTTCCATAAAGTACTTTTTACTTTGTACTGGAATAGGCAAAAGGTTACTGCAGTGGTGCCGAGATAACGTGTTTATTCCTTAAAACCTTGAAACAACGTTCTTTATTCTTTGTCCTTCGAGCTATTGTCCATAGGTCTTCGAGATCCTTAAGGATGGCCTATAATTTTGAATATGGTGACTCGGACTTGATTTCTGACATACTGACTTGGTGTCAGTAATGAGAATTTTTAGACGGGTGAAAGTCATCCAAAAACTTAGACGGGTGAAAGCTTGTTCAGAAACTTAGACGGGTGAAAGTTTGTTCAGAAACTTAGACGGGTGAAAGCTTGTTCCAAAAGTTAGACGGGTGGTCAGCTGAGCCAAACTTAGACGCATGCTTCTTGCCACGTCATCAACTGAGCTTAGTCTTTCTTGAGCGTTGACTTTCTTTGACTTATTTTTTAGACGAGTGAAACTTAGACGAGTCACTGCTGAGCTTCTACTAAAAAGTAGACGGGTGAAATTTAGACGAGTGACTTCAAGTCTATTTTCCTGCACACTTATCAAATATATCAGTAATTTCTTTTGGTTCAATATTACCATACTTGAACTATTTGGAATCATCAAAACATAGAGGATTTACACTTTGAATGTGTTTTAGACTTATGAGGTCTCAACATTCTCCCCCTTTTTGATGATGACAAATATCTTTTCTGATTTTATTGAACATCAAAAAGAAACAGTAGAAATTTTGAAACAGATATAAATGATCAAAGTATGTTAAGCTCCCCCTTAGTTTATGCACTAAGTAAGGACAAATATGAGGTCATCATGATATTAGAAAGAATAACATACAATAAGAAATATAAAATCATGAAAACTTAATTATATTTCCTCCCCCTTTTGGCATCAATCAAACAGAAAGAGAAAAAATAAACATAGAAGATAAATTGCCAAAAGAAAAGCTCATTTCATTTAATCAAAGTCATGAATGATTACAAGTGATAGACATCATTGACTTAGTACATTGCATGACTCAACAAAGAGAAAAAAAAAAATTCTAAGCACTAAGAGCTAGGGCCTCCTTGGCTTTTGAAGAAAGCTTCCATCATCTGCTGCATTGCTTGCTGCTGAGCCAACATCTGAGCTTGAAATGCAGTCTGTTGAGCAATTGCTTCATCCTGTCTTTGAATGACAGTCTGCAAACTTGCAGCCATTTCATCCAGTCTCTGATGTGCAGCAGGATCAAATGCAACAACTGGAGCAGTAGAATCTGTAGTGGCTAGAGAAGTTCCAGAAGCTGATGGACAAGGAGGAGGGGTAGGAGGTAACTCTTCAACAACAATATCATCCTCAGGGTGAGGATCTAGAAATACATTTGTTGACAGAGTGGTTTCAAAATC
The DNA here is from genome assembly GCA_035048595.1 of Echinosophora koreensis. Taxonomy (NCBI): domain Eukaryota; kingdom Viridiplantae; phylum Streptophyta; class Magnoliopsida; order Fabales; family Fabaceae; genus Echinosophora; species Echinosophora koreensis. The sequence continues at coordinate 1,295,849 of JAPCYP010000048.1, read as the reverse complement.
ACTATTAGGGTGGAATTCCCTTAAAAAGGCATGAATTCTGTCATGATGTAGAGGGGAATTTATGATAGAAAGAAGGAACTCATAAGATCTCCTAATGAGATTTATGTGAGTAAAAGGAGCAGTTTCAGGAAAGTTTATGACAGAGAAAGGGAATACCATGAAGAAGGGAGGGATAAAGTAAATAGAGGGTGAGACGGGGTAGAGAGCATAGGCTTGGCTACCTCTAATGGGAATGTCTGCCTTCTCTTCATCTGTCAACCCAGAACTGCAGCCACCCTTAGAGAACATCTTCTCTTTGAATTTCAGCTTCTGATCAGTCCTCTGGATAAGGGAAAATTTCTGCTCTACTGCCAGGGATATTGTCTTCTGCTTCCCTTTCAGCACCATTGAGTCAGGCATTACTCTTATGGCAGTGGAGGGCTTCATGAAGATGTGAGGATTAAATAGCCATTTTCCTACTGGCTTCTGCAACCTTTCCAGCCTCACAACCTGCCTTTCAGCTTCCAGAGAAGCAATCATGTCCAGAGTCTTGCCATCAAGGTAAGAGGGACAGAGATCATCTGTTACAGAGAAGGGTGTGGTTCTGGAGGATGAGTTGTAGGGTGGTAAAGTGGCTAAGGGGAGAGAGTTGTGTCTGGTTTCAGAGAATAAGTCTGGAAAGACTGTTCTCAGAGGCACTTGGCATTGGTTTGAGATATGGTCAGGGATTGGTGAGTGTGGTGAGGGTGGTGAAGTAGGGTTGTCAAAATACTCAAAGTCATTGATATCCTCAGTTTGAGGAATATCAGAATGGTGAGATATTTGTGGTGAGGGTGGAGCAGGTGAGTGAGTATCAGACATGTGAGGTTCTGATGTGGTAGGGTTAGGTTCAGGTGAGTGTTGGTTAGGTGATGTATGTGGTGGAGTTTGGATTTGTGGTGAAGTATGTGGAGTGGGAATTCTTGGTGATAGAGGTGGTGTTGGAATTTTGGGTGATGGAGGGGGTGTAGGTGATCTGTGAGGTGGTGTAGGCATTCTTTGAGGTGAAGGTTGTGGAGTTGGAACAGTGGTGGTAGAAGGTGATGTTTCCTGAGGTGGAGGGGTTGCATCCTTCTGAGGTGAGGGTGATGGTGATGGAGATGAAGAGGGAGGCAAGACAAGTTTCCTCTTTGTAACAGTTGTCCTCTTCTTCTTAGGGATCACAGTCTCTTCTGATTGAGACTCCCCCTCAGCTTGTACTGTCCTCTTTCTCTTGAATACCTTGGTGATCTTAGGTACAGAGGCAGTAGCTTCCTCAGCAGCAGCAGCAGGTTCAACAACCTGAGTAGACTCTTCTGTCCCAGCAGTTTCAGCAGTGGTTTTTGTAATCTTCCTCTTCTTCCTCTGAAGCTGATCAGTAATTTCCTCAGCTGGTTCCTCAACCACTTCAGATTTAACACCAGGAATGGAAACAGTTGCTTCCATCTGAGCAGAGGCTTCAGCATTGCCATCCAGAGTAGGATTCAGGTTCATCTTCATTAAGGCCAGGGTTTTTGTGGTAATCTCAGTACAGAGATCAGCAGAAACAGCCCTTCTTAAATCCAACTTACAGGCCCTGAAGATCCTAGTCATAACCATTCCAAAGGGGTAATCTTTATCTTTTCCCTTTACAGCTTTCTCCATATGAATAAAGATCAGATCAGTTATGTCTATCTTTATTCTTTGGACAAGATGGAATAGGGCAAACTTTTCCAATAAATTGACATGGTTTCTAGACCCAGTCCTAGGCATTACACAGTTTATAAGCAAAACATGTAAAAACCTTGCCTTGGGGGTCAGATACTTGGAGTCCATGTTGTCAGGGTTTGCAGTCCCATAGAGTACCAAATTTACATTGGCTTCCCCTTGATCCTTCATCCAGTCTTTGTAGTGCCCAGCTCCTTCCCTAGGGCATCTTGTTACTTCAGCGAGTAACTCGTGAGTGATGAAGATATGATCCTCACCAACATCCCCAGAAATCATGTGGGTGGTGGAGTCCTTGGTGATCTTTGCTGTAGTCTAGAAATCCCTAACAAGAGCAGGGAAGACAAGTTCTTGCAGTTGAAAGAAAGGTAACCATCCAGCATGGTTAAGTTCCGGGAGTACGTCTAAACCTTTGGTTCTGAGTTCATCAAAGTTTGGAACTCTTCCAGGGAGCACCTTCTTCAACTCAGCAACAGATACCTTGGTCTTCTCAGATAGCGTCTCAAGGAGGCTTTTGGGTGCCATTGATTTGAGAGAAGAGATTAGGGTTTGACAGAGAAGGTTTCGTGAAGGTGAAGACGAAGAGAGCTTAGAGAGAGAGTTTGTAAGCAAGGAACTTTTGAGTGGGTAGTTTTTGAAAAGACACGGGTTTATGCTAAAAACGTTTGAGTGCTTTTTGCATTGGGAAAGAGGAAAGAGAGTGTTGCCATAAATGACAGATAATCAATTTCAAATAAAATAAAATATTTTAGAAAAGGAGGGAAAATGCAATGTACGTGTGTCTCAGTCAGAATTTAGCACTGAGTGCTTTTAGCCACGTCATTAGACGCTTGGCTAAATTAGACGAGTCAAGTAATCATAGAAAATATAGACAAGTAATTTTTCTGACAACACAGCAAAACATTTAATCAGGTACATTATGCATGTTAAGATTTCCTCTTATAAAAACAAATCTGTCTTCACTTAAGGGTTTGGTAAAAATGTCTGCCCACTGATAATCAGTGTTTACAAACTTAATTTCAAAAACACCTTTTTGAACATAGTCTCTGATGAAATGATGCTTTATTTCTATATGCTTTGCTCTAGAATGCTATATTGGATTTTTAGACAGATTAATAGCACTAGTATTATCACACCAAACAGGTATATTATGCTCAATCATTGAATAATCTTCAAGTTGATATTTTACCCAGAGTAGTTGTGAACAACAACTAGCTGCAGATATATATTCAGCTTCTGCAGTTGATAAGGCAATGGTGCTTTGCCTTTTGCTTGACCAAGAGATCATATTTGCTCCAATGAAGTGACATCCTCCACTAGTGCTTTTTCTATCAATCCTGTCTCCAGCAAAATCAGCATCACAAAATCCAGCTAACCTGAAAACTTCAGATTTCTTATATAATAGACCAAGGTTAGTGGTTCCAATTAAATATCTGAAAATTCTTTTGACAGCCTTATGATGAGATTCCTTAGGGTCAGATTGGAATCTAGCACAAAGACAGACACTGAATTGAATATCAGGTCTGCTAGCAGTTAAATATAGCAGTGATCCAATCATACCTCGGTAGACAGTTTGATCTACCTTTTTACCTTCCTCATCTTTGTTTAGAACAACCGTTGGATGCATAGGAGTACTCATAGGCTTTGAATTTTCCATTTTGTACTTTTTCAGAAGCTCCTTGGTGTACTTCTGTTGATGGATATAGATTCCATCATTTGACTGTTTTATTTGAAGACCAAGGAAGAACTTCAACTCTCCCATCATGCTCATTTCAAATTCATTCTGCATCAACTCAGAGAACTCTTTGCCAGAGCTTTTCATTAGTAGCACCAAATATAATATCATCAACATAGATCTGTACTACTATAAAGTCTCTTCTTGAGCATTTCTTGAAAAGTGTAGTGTCTACTTTTCCTCTAATGAAGTTATTTTCCATTAGATATGTGCTTAATCTATCATACCAAGCTCTAGGAGCTTGTTTGAGTCCATATAGAGCTTTCTTAAGCTTATAGACATGGTGAGGATTTTCAGAGTCCTCAAAACCTGGAGGTTGCTTGACATAAACTTCCTCCTCAATTATTCCATTTAGAAAAGCACTTTTAACATCCATTTGATAAAGAGTCATATCATGTTGTGCAGCATATGACATGAGAATCCTAATTGCTTCTAGTCTAGCTACAGGAGCAAAAGTTTCAGTGAAATCAATACCTTTCTGTTGATTGTAACCTTGAGCAACTAGTCTTGCCTTGTTCCTTACCACTTTTCCATCTTCATCTAGTTTGTTTCTAAACACCCATCTGGTTCCAATAATGGTTTTCTCTTTGGGTTTAGAAACTAGTGACCAGACATCATTCCTTTTGAACTGATTTAGCTCTTCTTGCATGGCTAAAATCCAGCTTTCATCTTGCAGAGCTTCTTCAATCTTTTTAGGTTCCAAATCTGATATGAAGGCCATGTTGTTGTTTTCATTGAAGGCAGATCTGGTTCTAACTCCTTGAGATGGACTTCCAATGATGAGATCTTCTGGATGATAGGTCTTGAATTTCCAATCTTTCTTTAGAGTCTGAGTTTCAGACTTATCAGCATCAGTCTGTATTTCAGATACGTCTACTTTTGACTTGTCTGAAGATTCTTCTACTGTAGGATTGAGTTCAATACCTGCAACATCATCTTCTAGATCTGATAGTTCCCTATCAGTCTTCAAACCATCATTAAACTTTACATGAATTGATTCTTCTACAACAGAAGTTCTAGAATTGAAAATTCTAAAAGCTTTAGACATTTCAGAATAACCAATAAATATTCCTTTATCTACTTTAGAATCAAATTTACCAAGATGATCTTTTGTGTTGAGAATATAACATTCACAACCAAATGCATGAAAATATGATATGTTGGGTTTTCTGTCTTTCCACAATTCATAAGGAGTCTTATTTAGAATAGGCCTGATTAGTATTCTGTTTTGTACATAACAAGCAGTGTTAATGGCTTCTGCCCAGAACTACTTAGGAAGATTATTTTCATTTAGCATTGTTCTTCCCATCTCTTGAAGAGATCTGTTCTTTCTCTCAACTACTCCATTTTGTTGTGGAGTTCTAGGTGCAGAGAATTTGTGAGAAATACCATTTTCCTCACAGAATAGTTTGAACTGCTCATTTTCAAATTCTCCTCCATGATCACTTCTTATAGCAGAGATACAGAAACCTTGCTCATTTTGTACTCTTTTACTGAATACTGAAAATGCCTTATAAGATTCATCCTTGTGGGTTAAGAAGAGTACCCATGTAAATCTAGAATAGTCATCAACTATGACAAAACCATATTTCTTTCCACCTAGGCTAGCTACACTAACTGGTCCAAACAGATCCATGTGTAACAGTTGCAAAGGTCTAGAGGATGTGACTTCTTTCTTAGATTTGAAACTTGATTTTACTTGTTTACCTCTCTGACATGCATCACACAGAATATCTTTCTTAAAAGAAATATCAGGCAATCCTCTCACAAGGTTATGCTTTTTCAATTTTGAAATTTGCTTCATACTAACATGTCCTAATTTCTTATGCCACAGCCATTTTTCATCCTCTTTAGACATAAAGCATGTTACACTTTGATCTGAAAGTTCAGTCATGTCAATCTTATACAGATTGTTTTGCCTTTTAGCAGAAAAGAGGGTTTTTCCATTACAGTCATTGACCATGCATGCATCCTTAGAAAAAGATACAGAAAGTCCACTGTCACATAATTGACTTATGCTAAGCAGATTATGTTTTAATCCTTTCACAAATAACACATTATGAATAACAGGTAAGGGAGATTTACCACCAATTTTACCTAAACCAACAACTTTTCCTTTCTGGTTGCCACCAAAAGTTACATGTCCACCTTTCTTAGGTTGGAGGTCTAGGAACATAGACCTTTCGCCTGTCATGTGTCGCGAGCATCCACTGTCCAGATACCATGACAGCTGTTTGCTTTGTTCTGTTGAGAATGTCTGTAACAGGAATGATCATGACCTTAGGTACCCATATTTTCTTGGGTCCTTTTTTGTTAGTGTGAGGAGTCTGTAAAGACTTCCTTCTCTTTTTGTGAATACACTTAGACATGATATGTCCAGCTTTTCCACAGTAGGAACATATAGATTTAACAGCTGCATTTGAAAACTTTGTTGATCCTTTATGATGATCTTGATTGGAATATCCAATACCTTCTTTGTTAAGGGAGTGCCTCTGACTTCCTAAGAGTTTAGTCAGATTATCTCTACCATTAACAAACTTGGCAAGATCTGAGGTGAGCTCTTCTACTTTCTGTTGAAGTTTAGTTACTTCTTCAGATGGTAGAGTTTCAACTGAGATCTCAACTTCAGACTTTTCAGTCTTAAGTTTACTATTCTCTTCAGCTAACTTTTCACACTCTAGAGATTTCTGTGTGTACTCATTAGAGAGTTTAGCATACTGTCTCTTGAGGGATCTAAAAGCTTTAGATATATAGTTGGATTCTTCCAAAAGTTCATCATAGGCATCATTCAAATTTTCAAGTTCAGAATGTACCTCAGTTTCTGATTCTGAATCTGTATCAGCCATAAGACAGAGGTTTGCTTCAAGCTCCTCTCCTTCACTTTCAGTGGAGCTTTCATCAAGATCTTCCCAAGTAGCCATCATTCCTTTCTTTTTCTTGTTGAAGAATTTCTTGGAAGATTGCTTTTTGATTTGAGGGCATTCTGCCTTGATGTGACCAGGCTTTTTACATTCATAGCATACAATGACATTTCTGTCATTAGATCCACTATCCTTGTTATGCTTGTCTTTGTTGAAGCGCCTGAAGGGTTTGTCTTTTCTGAAGTTTCTTTTCTTCCAGAGCTTCTTCATTTTTCTGGTGAAGAGAGACAGTTCATCATCTTCATCATCTGAGTCATCCTCATTTGATTCTCCAGATTCTTCTGAAGATTCATCTGCTTTGAGAGCTTTTGAACTTGCTCCCTTAGATGACTTCTTGTCAGCTTTGAGTGCAATGGACTTGTTTTTCTTTCCATTGTTCTCTTCAATCAGTTCTTGTTCATGAATCTGAAGGGTCCCAAGAAGCTCATCAAGCTTCATTGTTGTTAGATCCTTGGCCTGAGACACAGCAGTTACAAGTGGTCTCCATTGTTTTGGAAGACTTCTGAGAATCTTTTGAATGTGTTCCTCAGTCTTGTAAATTTTTCCCAGAGATTTCAATCCATTGGTTATGGTTTGAAACCTTCTATACATTTGGCCAATAGTTTCACCTTCCTCCATTTTGAACAGCTCATACTTTCTGACAAGCATGCTGCCTTTTGTTTCTTTTACTTTGCTAGTTCCTTCATGAGCAATAGCTAGTGAGTCCCACATTTCTTTTGCAGACTCACAAGCACAGACTTTTTCAAATTCTTCTCTGCTCAGAGCACACATGATTGCATATCTAGCTTTGGCATTAAGCTGCCACTTTGTTCTTTGATCAGTGGTCATGTTTGCTTTAGGAACTTCCTCTCCTTTGTCATCTTTAGGGACAAAAGGACCTTCATCGATAATATCCCAAAGATCAGAGTTAGTGGATTGTAAAAACCACTTCATCTTTTCTTTCCAGTAGATGTAGTCCTCTCCATTGAAGAAAGGAGGTCTCGACATTGAGGATCCTTCTCCAGCATGGTTCTTGCTTCCACTGGTTTCTCCTACCATCTCCAAGATCTTTTCCTCTACACTGTTAAGTGCTCAACCCAGAGGCTGAGCTCTGATACCAACTGAAATAACCAAAGTGAACACAAGAAGGGGGGTTGAATTGTGTTTACCAACTTTTTCAGTTACTTAAAAAGATTTTCGCAGGCACAGCAAGAAGGTTTGATTAAGAGAGGATTAGACGAGTGAAACGTCTAATATTAAAACAGAATAGCACACACAAACCAAGAAGGTTAAAAAGAGTTTGATAACCACAGTATTAACTCCCCAAGTTAAAAAGCTAAGACTGAAACAATACTCAAACAAATTAAAAGATAAGGGAGAAGAAATATCACTCAAGAGATTTATACTGGTTCACCCCAAAATCCACAGGGCTACGTCCAGTTTCTTGGCAGCACCAAGTTTCCACTATAACTGAGTAAATTACAGTACAAGTATTCTTTGCACACCTAGCCTCTTCAGGCTCAACACTCAAACATGTATTCTTTTCTCACCTAGCCTCTTCAGGCTCAAAAACAGTAAGAGATAGAAGGTTTGTATATTTAATACAACTTGCAAGTCTTTCAGATCACACTCAGAGAGTGGAATAAATATGAAGTATGAAAGACTGCGAATTTATATCTAATGATTGAGTATGTATTCAATGAGGGAATGAAGAAATTAATGAAGAGAGTAAATGCTTCTGTGCAGAGTTCTTTTGATATTCAACTTCTTATGTTCATCTTCATTGTTTGATCTATTTAAAGGCTTCAATCAAGAGATCCGTTTGACACAGCTTCAGAAAGTGTTTTCATCTGACTTGAGCTTTCTGAGACACCATTTAATGCCAAAGAGTCATTTCTGAGTATTCATTAAATGCTTGAAAACATTGGGCATTGTCAAGAGTGTCCAAGAGTACACTTTAAACTGAGCAGCTGTTCTTTCAGAGTATATGGCAGCAGGCTTCTTGTACTTGTTGCAGAGAGCTTTCCTCTTTCAGTGCAACATCAGTTTACTTTTCCATAAAGTACTTTTTACTTTGTACTGGAATAGGCAAAAGGTTACTGCAGTGGTGCAGAGATAGCGTGTTTATTCCTTAAAACCTTGAAACAACGTTCTTTATTCTTTGTCCTTCGAGCTATTGTCCATAGGTCTTCGAGATCCTTAAGGATGGCCTATAATTTTGAATATGGTGACTCGGACTTGATTTCTGACATACTGACTTGGTGTCAGTAATGAGAATTTTTAGACGGGTGAAAGTCATCCAAAAACTTAGACGGGTGAAAGCTTGTTCAGAAACTTAGACGGGTGAAAGTTTGTTCAGAAACTTAGACGGGTGAAAGCTTGTTCCAAAAGTTAGACGGGTGGTCAGCTGAGCCAAACTTAGACGCATGCTTCTTGCCACGTCATCAACTGAGCTTAGTCTTTCTTGAGCGTTGACTTTCTTTGACTTATTTTTTAGACGAGTGAAACTTAGACGAGTCACTGCTGAGCTTCTACTAAAAAGTAGACGGGTGAAATTTAGACGAGTGACTTCAAGTCTATTTTCCTGCACACTTATCAAATATATCAGTAATTTCTTTTGGTTCAATATTACCATACTTGAACTATTTGGAATCATCAAAACATAGAGGATTTACACTTTGAATGTGTTTTAGACTTATGAGGTCTCAACAATACTTAGAAAGTTTGGCATAAAGCTGCCTATCCTTCAAAACTTGCAGCACTACTCTCAAATGTTTCTCATGATCTTCCTGGGTACGAGAATAGATAAGAATATCGTCGATGAACACAATGACAAACTTATCAAGGAATGGTCTAAAGATTTGGTTCATATAATCCATGAACACTGCTAGAGCATTAGTCACACCGAAAGGCATAACTAAATACTCGTAATGTCCATACATCGTCCTAAAAGCAGTTTTAAGTATATCTTCCTTCCTTACTCTAATCTGATGGTATCCAGACCACAAATCAATCTTAGAAAACACTGCTGCTCCTTTCAACTAATCCATCAGATCCTCTATCCTAGGCAACGGATACTTGTTCTTAAACGTCACTTTATTTAACTGCCTGTAATCCGTGCACAATCTCGCACTTCCATCTTTCTTCTTAACAAACAACACTGGTGCTCCCCAAGGCGAAACACTCGGTCTGATAAACTCTTTTCCTAACATGTCATCCAATTGTTTCTTCAACTCCGCCAACTCAACCGGTGACATCCGATAGGGTGCTATAGATATAGGTCCTGTTCCTGGTACAAGATCTATGGTGAATTTCACTTCTCTTTCCGGTGGCAAACCTAGAACATCTAGAGGGAAAACTTTAGGAAACTCTCTCACAATAGGCATAGAATCTATGCTAGGAGTCTCATTAGTTTCCACTGCGAAAAGCATCACGAACTGCTGAGAGTTGTCACTCCTCATAATTATTCCTTCATTGGTAGATACTATACTAGAAAGCTCAAGAAACGATAAAGTCTTGCTAGAACAATCTAGCACTACATGGTTAGCCGAAAGCCAATCCATGCCAAGAATAACAACTATCTGTTGCATAGGCAAACAGACAAGGTCTACAATGAATGTTCTATTCTCAGCTCCTATAGGACACTGTAAGCAAACAGACATAGTAGTCAAAGGATTACTAGTCGGAGTAGACACAGTGTGGGTATAAGGTAATTGAGAAATAGTTAATTGTAAATGATCTACACATTCATGAGAAATAAACAAATGTGTAGCACCTGAGTCAAACAATACTGACGAGAGTCTACCAGCTATCAAACACATACCTTGTATAAGATCAGCAGATTGAGAGAATTCAGCTCCCCTCAGGGTAAACACTCTTCCAGTGGCTTGTGGTCTAGCCATCTGTTGTCTTACTGCCTGACCTCCTCTTCCAGCTCCACCTCGATTATTTCCAGTTCCTCTTCCTGTAGCTGTCGGTGGTTGTATAGCCCGCTGCTTGTAGTCTCGTGCCATATGACCTGGTTTCTCACAATTGAAACAATAGGCTTTTCTAAGCAATCCCTAATATGATGCGATCCTCCGCATCTGTAACAAACATAGTCTTGTTGTTGCTGACCCGCTCCACTCACTGGTGCTGGTGTCGGTGTCTGCGCTGGTCTAGCATATGGTCTCTGCCTCCACTAAGAACCACTTCCTTCGCGCCTCTGAAAATTTGATTGGTTAGGACCTCCACTCCTTAATTGTTTCTGCTCATTGGCCATCCTCAGATCTATACTTTCAATAGCACTACATCTCTCCACCAGTTCAGGGAAATACTGAATGTCGAAAGACACCACAGCCCTCTGCAGTAAGTCCTTCCTAAAATCTCCTTCAATGCCAACCTCATCTGGGAACCTCTGATAAAATTCTGAATACTTAATTAGAGCCTCAAATTTTGATGCATAATCACCTATAGTCATGTTGCTTTGTTTGAGACTCATGAATTCCCTTTCCTTCTCGCGTCGAACTAGACGTGGAAAATACTTTTCGAAGAAGTAGTCGGTAAATAATTGCCAGGTAATCATTCTGCCTTCAGCTTCCAATAGTCTTTTCTTGCCTCTCCAAGATTCTGCTCCTCCAGTTAACATGAAGGCAGCATACGTCACTTTCCTATTCTCTCTACAGCGCATAGTATCGAATATCTTCTCGATCTCTTAGACCCACCATTCTGCTTTCTCTGGATCATAATCTCCTCGGAATTGGGGTGGCTTCCCTTTCAGAAAAGTAGCCATTCCGGCATCTTCATCTTGTGCAGCTCTCCTTTGATTCTGCAATTTCTGTTGTTCTCTATTCATTTGCAGCATCTCCGCATTCTGCTGTGTTTGTAGTAACAAGGCAGCTGCTATATCTTTCATGGTATTTTGAGTCTCAGATGACTCTCCTCCACCCCCAATATTGCTAGCTCCAGCAATTCTTTCAGGTGATCCATCACCATTATTGTTACCACGTCCTCTTCCTCGAGCCATGATCTTGTTTAAAGAAATCATCAGCTCCCATCCGTATGACATATAATACTACATAAACAAGTATATACACACTATATGCCACACCACCAAATGAGAAACCTTCTTCTAGAATTAAATTGAAGTTCTAAGAATTTCTTAGAGGTTGAGTATTAATTAGAGATGATTAAAACAACTAAAAGTTGAATTTTGAAGCAATATAATCGATTATATCATGGTCATAATCGATTATTGGGTTTCTGTAACAGTAAAATGAAAATCAGACAACGAATAATCGATTATCTCATCAGGATAATTGATTATTGAGCCAATATAATCGATTATTAGGCTTCTGAAACAGCAAACTAAGAAGACAGAAAGTAGATAATCGATTATGTTGTTCCTATAATCGATTATCACTGCTCATTTTCCATACATACTCAGTTTTTCAACCAAATGGCAAGAAGGAATAGTTCTAAAGTTCAGAATTTTTGTTTATACCATACTAATGTCAGTTATCGCCTTATATTCGAACACACTACCCACTTCTAAGCATAGTCAAAATCCGATGTGGATTCAACTAGATACGGCCAATAACAACAACCTAGACCTTGCAGTCCTTGATTCTGATTGGACAAAACCCCACAGTCCGTTTCAGAACCAAACTGCTCTTATACCTAAATGAGACACCCCGTTGTGCCCCGTTGTGTTATTAGATTAAAAACCTTATTAATTAATTTCTTAACCGCGCGTTTAACGTGAAAATATGTAAAAATTTAAACTTAAGTTAAATAACAAACAACTTTAGTTAATCAACAACAACACACCATTTTAGGTTATAAATACACATGTAAGTCTTATAATTATATTACAAAACACTGTTGAGGATATCCTCTCAGTAGGATTCCTCACAGGCATATACTTAACAAAAGTCATACTTAGCGGGAAAAAAAAAACTTCTTAGACACACTGGCCCTACTATCTATACTCTAATCCCCATGGGTCACAGCTCGACCTTCTGCCTCTGGTTCATAAGGAGTTCCATACAACTCCTCAACAATCTCCGCTTCATACAGAGCTCCGTCTAGCTCCTTAGCAACATATTCCTCCATCGGGTCTTCTAATGTAAATAAAATAGATATACAAAATACAGAAAATATAGGGGATAAGAAGCAATTCTATCATCAAAAACGGAAAAGAATCATAGTATATAATATTACAAAAGTCACAGACAATCATCACTCCAAAACCACCTAAATCCTCAATTAACAATATCATTCTCTACCCTCAACTCATGCAATCTAAGCCTTTATGCTGACGTGGCCACTAATCCCCCATTACCGTTAGGGATATTAGTCCGTCGTCCAAGTGATGCATCCCCAAAACCGGTGCACATTCTCATCCATGGTGAGAATGCTCATCCAAGGCAATGACACTATAGCTGCACAACACAGTTGGTGCACACCCTGTTCCTCTCTCTCGAGGGTGCTCAAGCAAAGCATTGACACGATAGCTGCACAAACTAAATCTAACATAGGACGGTCCCACAAGGACTTCAGACCTTGTATGTATCAAACATACGGTAACACAATGCAACACATGAACCTCACCGAATTACATCAATAACAACCTAGTGCCTCAAGCTTCCATCATAGCCTCGACTCATATTCTATGACTCATTTCATCCTTAAAGTAATCAATTTAAGTTAGGCACTTCTAAGTCCCATATACTTTCTCACTCAAGCCAAATCTTCCGAACAACATATATCATCACTTAAAAGCAACTAAGCATAGTACTAAATCTGGCAGATCATACATAACACAATATTATGAAATATTCAAACACCAAAAATAATACGTCACATGCAATGGCATACCTCAACCAGCATATCACAATAAATTCAACAAGTAATAAATTCAGATATCATCAAATCATAAAATCAACCTAATATCGATAAACCTACAATCCCCGAATCACCATTGGTTTTACAGAAAAGATTTCCAATGCGATTTTGGTCTTGTCGATTACTCGACTACTAGTAGGGTTTAGGTTGCCCTACACAATTATTATATAATATACTACTTATCGATTCCGATGACAGAGTGATCCTTTCCCCCACCTGAGTTAACACCGGAATCTCGAATCTGAAGCGGCTCGTTATCACACCCCAAAATACCAAATTCACCTTTAGTCAAACAACACAACAACAAAATTAATCAAACAAAGTCACCCTTAACTCTAATAGGCTAGATTCAGCCTAAGGGTTTTGTGGGGTTTGGGTTTCTATTTTCATTCAATCTCCTAGATACAAAGTGCTAAGATCATGGAAAGATAATAGGAGTGATCATTGAACAAGAATCAAATCATAAAAATCAAGTTGATTCTAATTTCATGAACATAGGCAAAAATGGGTTTCAACTAAAAGTGATCATGAGAACTTATGATTCATGTTCATGAGAGATATAAGATGGATTTCCAACAAAATGAACATGAAAAGAAATAGATGGACTCAAGAGGAAGAACATGAATCAAGTTACCTCAAACTAGTAGAGAAAATGAAGAAAAGTTGATGACTCCTTTGCAAGCTCTTCCATGGAAAGGAAGAAGAAGATTGGAGAAGATGAAGATGAAAGTGTATGATTGATGTAGATGATCAAACTTTAATGGTAGTGAGGTTTAGAGTTATTAACTTTGAGGTTTTCTCTAAAAATATGAGGTTTTTGCCTTAGAACTCTAGTTTTTCACTTTTGGGGTCGGTCAAGGGGGCTCTATATATAGATTTTCCAGTAGATAATCGATTATCTACGATATATAATCGATTACGAGAATCATAATCGATTATGTCGATTATGGAGGTTCTGATTCTCAGGTTTTCATTTCCAGACAGCTTATAATCGATTATGTGTTACAGATAATCGATTATGATGATTCTGAACTTCAGGAACTCAGTCCATAAACCTTGTAATTGATTATGGTGATTTAAATAATCGATTATTGGACCAAAACATAGAAGGAACCTCAAAATTGATTGTTTAGAAAGGATTAATAAGTTTATTAACACTTAGGTTTTAGTTTAATTAAAAACAGGCTGTTACAACTATCCCGAGGACCAGGATGCCCAGTCATAGGGGGGGTGCCTGAGGTCCCAGTAGATGATGAGGCGGCTGAAGTTGACACAGGCAAACATAAGAAGGGGGGTTGAATTGTGTTTGTTAATATTTTTCGAAAACAACCTTTTCAAGAATAGTTTTCTCACACAAAGATAAAGAGGCAGAATAAAGCACACAGAAAAACAACCTTTTGAAAGAATAACAAATTCAAGTTCAAATCCCCACAGTTAGTATAAACACGTAAAACTAAAGAGATAAGGGATTGGAAGATTCACGCAAGTTGTTTTATCCTGGTTCACTCTCTTCCAACCAAGAGCTACGTCCAATCCCTTCTACTTGAAGGTTTTTCTCCACTATTCTCCAAATAGATTACAGCAAGTATTCAACACCTCTCCAGGCTCACAAGTATTCATTTCTTACCAAGCCTCTTCAGGCTCTACCTCTAATAAAGAGTTTAAGGTTTCTTTGATCTTCTGACTCACTATGTGTGAGAAGTATGAAAGTTTAAGATCAGATGAATATTATATCAATATTCAAACTATGATATTACAGACTTTTGCTTTCTGAAAGAATAAAAGAATGTTTGCTCGCAAGTGATTTCTTGAGATTTTTGTATATGCGCAAAAGTCGTTTCTTCAAAAGCCTTAGTCTTCTATTTATAGAGTCCTTGATCTTCTCTTCAAAAACATCAACGGTTGTATTTGAATTTTCCGTTTAGGGATAGAATCAACCATGTAATATCCGTTGTGACTCAGCTTGCTCATGGCCTTTGTACTATATGATAATATTCTTGCACGAAATGGCATACCACTGAGCAAATGCAACTTGAAAAACTGTCTTGCCTTCCATGTACAATTTCCAACTATTCCAGTGTAAAAGGTGACAGGGTACACAACGTTTTGCATTATACTACTCTGATTTTTGCAATTCCTTATTTGTACTATGTCTCTCTCATAGAAACAAGACAATAAAACCGTTAATAGCAAATGAGAAGGACCATTATAAATATTTAAATTAAATATCAATCATATGAAATAAATTCGCTTTGGTTCAGATTGATTTAAATAAGATATAAATACTCAAATTCTTCATCCATCAAACAAATGTAAAAGCAAGGTAAGTAAGAAGAGTTTTAAGGCTCCGTCCACTGACGTGGCAACAGATCTGCGTCTACTTAAAACAGGGTCTTGCCAGAACTTGAGTTACTTAAATTCTCCATCCAGTGACGTGGCGCTTATAAAATACTGTTATTATTGGAGAGTAACTTGCGTCTACTAAACAAGAGATTTCTCCGTCTACTGGAAGGCACTCAAGCGCTCGTCCACTGACGTGGCACTTGAGTTGAAGGAAATCCTTCTAGTGGTAGAGTGGACTCGTCCACTCAGGGAATCTTTCATTTTAAAGAATAAAATAACATATGGACGCGGATTGTAAAGAAAATAGACTTAACATTTAACTAACAAATATCAGAGATCCTTAAAGGGTGAAAGCACTTGTTAGATTACTTCTAACACTTTGCTATACAAATTTAATCCTTTTTGTTAACATCAAAACTTAGAGATTTATTTAATCAAAATTACTTTGGTTCCAACAGCGGCTGCCCAGGGTAACCAGGACGATGATATGTTGGAGCAGATCGACTTCAGCTGAGCCGGAGGCGGCCAATTTTTTTTTTCTTTGAGTTCTAGCTATACTTTCGATATGGTTGTGTATGTTTATTAGCTAAAAACTCATATTACCTTGACACCTTATGCACTGTTTCTGACTATATATATGTTTTGTGGTGCATGTTTATATTTTAGCTACTCTCTTTTTAAATTTTTGATTATTCTTATTGACCATTAGTTGACTTGTGAACTAGATGACTATCGATTGGAGTTTCTTACACAAGGAAAGTCAACCAATTGATGAGAGAATGATCACTCCGGACCACCCCGATTATGAGTACATCAGTATGTGCATACGAGCGAGACGGATCCCCTACCCTCACTTAGAAAAATTGACAAAAGAACAAGAGGAGGATCCGTTTCACTTGAGCTTTGATAAGGGTGTGAATGACTACGTCCTGAGGGTAATTGAGAGTGAAATTGAAGAAAGGCAAAAGGATTTCCCTGTTTGCATAAACACCGAGCATGCCTTATATGAGAAAGTCAAGAAGGCGGTGGAAGGAGGAGAGATTCCATTCCCAGATGTGGAGAGCTTAACTAAGGATGAAGAGGACAAGTGGGACCCAAAATGGTTACTAACCTTCAAGGGAGCCAATGATATCGCATGGGTGGAGTTGGAAATGATCTGGCATGCAAGGCAAGGAATTCCGAGTGGAAGAGCTCCAAGGGAGGAAGCTACTGTTGTTAGCCCGGACATAGTTTAGGCTAAGTATCTCGATGAGGGCGAATTTAGTAGGCCAAGGAAGAAAGAAAAGAAAGACAAGGAAGAGACGAGGCATGCTAATGAGAGCATGGGGTCCGCCCGGACCCCTTGAGATAACTCTTTCTAAAACTCAACTCTTTTCTTTTCTTTTATTTTGTTTTGAATTTTCTGGTTGCAAGTAAATAGTGGTCAATAAACAAAAACCATAGTGTCGATCATAGAGTCTAGTTGGTAAGTCTTGATGGGATTAACTTCATTGTGCCAAAAATTGAATGCATATGATAACACTTGAAAAATCTTTGATTTTTCCTTATGCTTTTGAAAAAAAATGAGAAAAATTGATCCCCTTTGAAAAAATTGAAAATTGAACATTGAGAATTTTTGTTTGGATTGCATGAATTATGACAAGTTTGGGGTGAAGGGGTGCATACATTAGGGATGTATCTCGGTCAAATAATTTGCTAAAAATGTCCAGGTGAGGAATTTGAGCCTCCAACATGTTATTGAATTGTGTGAATCACTTTTGAGTTGCACTTTCCTGGATTTGCTTGAAGCTCTTCATGGTTTGCATGTTTATATGTTTGCATCAAATGATTTAGGCAATTTTCTTTGAAATAGCTATTTGGCCAAAATGAACCATTCCTAATGCATGTTCGATAGTTAGCCAATTTGAGCCTAATAAGCCTATTGTTTCTTAATAACCTAATGGTAATCCGGAAAAACCATGTTAACCCGATCTTAGGATTTAGGAGAGCGTGGATGTTTTGTCAAGAAAAAGGGTTGTAAAGAAACTAAGTTTGGGGTGGCTACAATGAGTTAATCATGTCACTTGGGAATGAGAAAAATAAAAATAAAAAGGTTGGAGCCAAAGGCAAAAGGGAAAAAGAAAGAGAAGAAAAATACAAAAAAAATGCCAAAAAGGGCAAAATAGAAGATGTCAAAGGAAAAAGTTTGTAGCCACCCAATGCGTGAAAAAGAAAAAAACTGGAAAAAGGAATTAGAGTGAGAACAAAAATGTAAAAAGATTAATGCTCTCTTAGTTCCTAAGGTCTTAAGCCTAATACCTTTGTATATCCTACCTTTAGCCAGGCCCCATTACAACCTATAAAAAACCTTTTGATAATTGCATGCATGTTTGCGTGAGAACTATCTTTGAGATGGAATTCAAATCCATGGAAGGTGTGCTTGAAAGGTGAAATTGAGTGAAAGTTGAAAACCTTGACAAATTGAGCGAATGAGTGAATCACTAAATACCCTTGTGAGGAAGGCGATTGTTTGAAATCGGTGATCTCCCTCTTATGTGCATGTTGGATCCTTAATTTAGATTAATGATTGCATTAACATATGGATTCTCATTATTTGAAAGTAGATGAATTTGGGGATTGTTTAAGTGAAGGAAAGGGAAGCATTGATTGAAATTGAATTGATGGGATTGCATGAAATTTGGGGCAAAGGTGATTAAGTCCATTGAGCTTACCTAGTTTTGAGTCTTTCTAATTTTTAGTTTGCTTGGGGACAAGCAAAGTTTAAGTTTGGGGTATTTTGATAAACCTTTGGTTCATCTAGTTTTATGACTAGAAAGACCTCAATTTTGATACCAATTGCACGAGTTCGTTCTCGTTTTAGTCCAAATTTGGCTTTAATTGTTCACAAGCGACATTTTGAGTCTTAGGAATATTTTTTAGTAATTTCTGCTATTTTCTAGTCAAAATAAAGCATTTAATGCTACTTTTAATTTTAGGTTAAAAGTGAAGCTCTGGGAAACTTAGATTTAATGAAGAAAACAAGCAAAAGAAATTTTTACAGTGCTCGCCCCGCGAGCCAGAACTGATGCTGAGCAGGAAGCTGGAGTATTTCGGTCTCGCCCCGCGAGCCAAACACAGGATTCTGAAGACTTTTTAGTCTCGCCCCGCAAGACATGTAACACCCCATTTTTTGGAAGTATTTTTATAAAGCTGGTTTTATTAAGTTGGAATTATCGGTTGAAGGCTTAGTGAGATTTTCAGCTTAAAAGTCCTTTTTTGGTACATGAGCACGCCCGTGCTCATTAGCCAGCATGCCCATACTTAAAATCAGAAGCGTGTTTCTGATTTTAAGTTGAGTACGACCGTGCTCAATAGTGAGCACGCCCGTGCTCAATGCGCTGACCGCGTCTCAGTGACGCTAAGTCGAGCATGACCGTGCTCAAAGGTGAGCACGACCGTGCTCAGGTCCGAGTTTTATATACGTGAGCAGAGTCGAGGGTTTACGTTTAACTCTAATTTTTGGTAGCAGCAACCACCCTGTTGCGGCCAGAACGAGTTCTTTACCTTTTTCCTCTATCTTGAGCAATTTCGTGTCAGGTATATAGGTAACGTTTCTTCCCTTTCTAAGTTTCCTTTTAATTATTTTGAATGGGGAACTAATCATTGGTGTTTCTGTTGATCCAAGGTTCGTTTTGGGTGTGAGCTGCCTAAAGGGAAGGAACCGATTCGTTGTTTGGGACGCCGATAGAGCTACCTTCAATCCAAATATGGGGAGAAGGGTAGTGTAATCATAGGCTTGGGGTTAGAGTAAAGTAGAGGGGTTCCCATGACCTCGTTGTTGTATATTTATTATATGATTTAAATATTATGATGATATGTTATATGCTCTATGTTGTGATGATTAAGTTATGTTGTGTATGAACATGATTTGTTGATGGTTGTTAGTAATGTGCTATTGGCTGTTGGTATGATGATGTTTTTTGAGTTGATGCTGATAATGATGTTGATGTTAAATCCTTAAAACGTGTTAAGAAACTGACTTAGGATGAGTAATGGATTAACCCTTAATTTTTTTGGCTAAAATTGGTTACTGTTCTTGCCCAGAACATCATTGTCACGTGATGAGCACGATCGTGCTGAACAGGAAGCACGACCGTGCTCCCAGTTGAATTCTGGAAAATGGTCGCGCTGTTTAACACGGCCGTGCAGGTCAAAGAGCACGACCGTGCTCAACATGAAGCACGACCATGCTTCACTTAAGGGGCATCACGCTCCTCATGTGTTTAAGCACGACCGTGCTGGGATTCAAGCACGACCGTGCTGACCCCTCCTGGACAGAATCAGAATTAAAAGACTTTAAGGGGTTTCAAACCCCATTCCCTTAATAATGATAAGTTGATTAGACAACTTGGCTAATGTCTACTAAAGATAATTTCATTGATGAGATGGTGAGGTGCTGAGTTTGATAAGTCGGTACCCATTGGGTACCGCAAGCTGACGAGTTATGCCTTGGTGCCTTTTGGCCAAGGATGCCTTGACCCCGCGGTTTGGGTCTAAAGTGTTGTTGTTGTACCTTAGTGGCCGAGAGTTTGCCCCAAGTGTTGCGGTTGATTCCGCTTAAGTCCTCAGGTAGATTCTGTGAGGCAAGTTGTTGCGGTTAATTCCGCTGTTATCTTCGGTCGATTCCGTTGGAGTTATGGAGGTAGTGTTGCCGTTGTTGTTGTGTTGCATATGCATTGCATCAGAGATGTTGTTTAGGGATGTTCGACATAGGGGAGGTCGTCTTAGAGTACGGCGATCTGGCCATCTACGGTTGGAGTAGATTCTCCTAGCGCCCTCGTGACAAGGCATTCGTTGGTTTGATGTGTTGGCTATCCAAGGAGTAGATTCTCCAGCGTTGAGTAAATTCTCAATGTGGATATTTAACTCTGAAGTCGTCCATCCCGAGTTTAGTGGATCCACATGCATTGTTGGTTTAGCGGAGTAGGATTACACTGCACTGCATAGCATGTTGGTTGTTGATGTATGTTTAAGTTGTTGCTATGTTGCATGTTTTACTTTACTTCCTACTTCCTTGCTGTATATGTTCACTTGAACTTACTCCCTGTTATTGTTTGTGTTTGGCCTAATCGGCATTTTGCAGAGGATGACGAGCAGCCCGGAGAGGAGTGACTCTGAGGAGCCGCCACTCATAGTTAGGGCTAGTTATGTTTGGTTAGTTTTCGGTTGTAATTCCGTGGATCTTTTTTCCGGAACAGTTATACCAGTTCTGTATGTGACATCGGGGTTGGGATGTGTTTATTTCTTTGTTATGTTTTAATTGCTTTAAACTTATTTTTATGTCCGCGTTATGAACTGGTTCATGTGGGACTTTTCTACCCTTGGACAAATATTTTATATTTTTCAGTAAATGCATGTCTTTCATTTAATTTGTTTTATATTAAATGTTTTATAACATACGGGGTAGAAGGGTGTCACAAGACATACCTCGCCCCACGAGGATTCAAACTCAAAATGGAGCAAAATTTAAGTGCTCGCCCCGCGAGCGACTACAGAACCAGACTTCTATATAAAGCTTGTTGTTTTGCGAAATGAGGGATCCAATCCTAGTTTTTTGTGAGATGCGTCTCGTTTAGGTTTACATATATTTTTACTGTTTTTATTCATGTTTACTTTTGGATCGATGATGTTGAAGCACTCTATGAGGAACTAATTCTCTTTTCTAAGGAAGCGATGAAGCCACTCATGATGGCATAGGAAAATTGTGATGTTTTCTACTCCCTAATTCTCAATTTTGTTTCTTAATTCTGTGTTGTATGTGTTGATCATATGAGCACATGATTAACTAGTCAAGCGTGATAAGTCCAACCAGAGATTCACATTTTAGGACTTGAATTAAGAACACAAATTGACTATTGATAAAGATATAATAGGAGATTTGTGCAATGGTTGTAGGGAACCAAGAACCTAATGAATCTTGCATGTTTATCATCATAGAGATATAGTTGATTAGCATGTAAGGTATTTGCTTCTGTGCTCGACCAAGGCATTAGGATAATTTCGGGTTCTTGATTGGCATGTAATTGAACATAGGGATAGAAAATAATCACCGTTGAAGTGTGTTTGATTGGGTTGGTAGATTCGTGACCTTAGATCTTCCCCATTCATAATTCACAAATTCTTGATATTAGCTCTTGCTTTGATTAAACTCTTGCTTGATTCTTGATAATTGGTTACAATTTAATTTCACAACAAACTTTCTCTCTTGACTTAATCAATCCTAACTGTTTCCATTAAATATGGATCACAATTGGGCACCCAATCCCTGTGTTCAATCTCCGTAATTGCTTATCATGTTTTTATTACTTGCTTAGATCCGGTACACTTACTGGAGCCCATCAGTAGTGAACTCAAATAGAGTTTCCACTAGATCCCGTCAGTTGGGTTTGTCCTTCTCACGATGTACGAGAGAGGATTGTCTTTTCTATTTTAGTTTGGTCAGCTGGGTATGTTTGGGAGTTAATGAAGCTATCTATGGAGCTGCGACTCCAAGTATCTTATATTTTAGGAGCCGTGTCTCCATATCTTTATGTGGAGTCTGTATATTTCTATGAAATCTGTTTATGAGTCAGGTTGGATATTATGTAAATAACTGACGAACTTATGACCCTAATTATGATAATGAAATATTTTAATGTTCATTCATTTAAATTAAAGTAGTTATATTTATGACTTGTGAAAAAAGAAAAAAATTACCCCATTCTATTATAGCCAATTTTAATGAACCTACTTTTCGGCCTTAAAATGTCACTTACGATGTAGCGCTCGAGAAGGGTGTTACATCTACTCCAGCCAAATGTGTTTGTGTTGCCCTTAAATTGAACATGTCATCAACTCTTGAACGGTGGTTGTGTGAAGTCCCTATGATCTTCTTATGCGGTTGCGGTTTGTTTTAGGCCTAGTGCTACATGACCCATAGTTATGATATTCTACATGGAATCTAGGATGATCTTCTACCCGTTGGGGAGGGTTATTACAGGTAGGAAAACTGTAATTGCAGAATAAAAAAAAAAAAATCAAACTGTCCTGTTGCCAAGATGGTTAAAAAAAAGCTGAAATTGTCTAAAAAAGCTTTTTATTATTTTCAGCTGGAAACCCAAACACAAATACTTTTCACAAAACAACTAAAAATGGGTAAAAACAATTGTTTGGGAAAAAATTAATTTTTCCCAAACATGCTCTTGATGGATGACTATCTTAATTTGTAATATGAAAATATCTCATAATTAATATCTTTACCATATCCCGAAATATTACGGAGTATATATCTGGATTTAATCATTATTTATGTCTCTTGATTTTTGGTTCAATTTTAGGAGTCCATAATCTCTATAAATAGGACTATTAATTAGGTTTATCTTTGTACACACTCGATCAGATTATCAATACAGAGATATAGCTAGTTTCCGAAGAACTAGCCTCTGAATCCTAATTCATGAAAAACTAGCCTTTGAGCTCATATTTCTATTGTCTTGATCTCCCTATTTTCTTTTCTACGTTATCAGCACGAAACTCTATAGTATGAGTGATGGCTAAATCAACTTGTTGGTTCTATTGCAATAAATCATCTTTTTCGCACTCTCTTTGGGTTGATCTAACATTCTAACTCATGCCTGTATTCATTCTTGTGGCTTTGTTTCTTCCTAACTCAGTCACCATATTTTATCTTATCACTCTTGACAAATTCTGGAAGAATTTACAATTCAGGCATATTTGAAGGATTTAACAAAACCAATGATTTAATTTCTCGATAATCATTTATATGAGGATTTTTGGCATAGTTCTTGAAAAACTAGACCTATGAACCATGACTGAAATTTAAAATTTTATTTGATCTTGGTATATTTTGAAACAAATTAAAGTTAATATAAAAATCGTATATGTCTCTCAAGTGTGCTCCTAGAGTAGCAAAAATGAGTCAAACAAGATATATCATCTGTGTTTTTAGGTAAGGTGATCTTACGTCACCATAAATTTAATGATAAACAAATACAGAAAATAAAACCATGGGGGGACATAAACCGAAACCCAGGAAAAAACAAGGATCAAGTAAATTTAAAACTAAAGCCTTCTATTCTTTCTCATATTATACCGATCAAGATATAACATCTTGCGTGATAAATGGCAAATCGGGTCATCCGACCCCGGCATGCTAGGCTAGAGTATTAAAGTGGATCGTGTTGAGCCGAACTGCATTTACTCTGAGCTAAAACCGTTAGGACCTCAAACATCTAAGACACATTTCATGTGTTAATTCTCTAAGTTTTGATGGTTTCAAATATATTAAGTATGATTATATTGAACCATGTGAAATTACTGATGAGACAGATCAAATGTGCAGAAAAATCAATTAAGGATCATACATCTAATCCTGACTCGTTTACTCTCTCTAAAGAAACAAGTATGTCACTTTGACAGAAGTTTTAATGACCTATATGGAAATCACCCTTCTACATAGAGATAGCTCAGCATAGAGCCAAGTCAGTTCAGCATGAAGATTTGTCTACCTAGAAATATGACGTGGCAAAGCTAAGCACTGAAGATCCATTAAAGCACACCCGTCTGAAGTTAATTTACACACCCGTCTGAAACTGGAAATGTGCATTCGTCTGAAAACACTTACTGCACTTGTCTACTGATCAGTTGTCAGAATGAAAGTCCAAGTCAAAATTTTCAAGCCAAGATGATTTACTCGAAGACTTCAAGGACCTCTGGACAAAGGCACAAAGCAGGAAGAATAAAGAAATTATTCTTTCAAGTTTTTAAGGAATCAACACGCTACCCTCTATATAAGTCAACTGTTTTTCACTTTGTTCTACTTTCTGCGTTCTGTTCTGGACAGGTGAGCACAGGTGTGCTGCCTAACAAGCACGGCCTTGCTCGTTGGAACATGGATGCACTGATCTGGGCAAAAAGGGTTGGAAACCCTTACTATGTTTCCTAGGGCATTCAAAGATCAAACCTATTGGCTTAAACTACACCATCAATCCTCAATTTCATTATTCTTATTAATTTCCATGTCTTATCATTATGGGGAATCAATCCTTTAATTCCAGCTTTATTATTAACGTCCCTAAAACACTCATGAATCAATCCTAGGGTCTTTAACTAAACCTTTGAACATAACCTTACCTCTCATACTATATTAATGTCTTATAAACAAACTGGGAAAACATCCCTTAATTTTCTTTCATCATTGTTAACATCTTTTAATGTCTTAACATCATTAATAAGCCCTATTAATTGGTTACAGTCTTATTAACATTATTGTTGGCATTAACTGAAATAGACAACTATAAATACAAGAACGGGGGTTGAATTGTGTTATCAGAAATTAAAACAAAGTTAAAAACCTTTTACAAACAGAAGCTAGGTTCAGACAAGTGTGAAAAACACTGCATAGACATGTGATTTGTCTGATGTGATTTTAACAGAAAAGCACACAACTTGAAAACAAGTTTGATATTCACACTTTAACCCCTTTAGTTAGATAACAGATAATATAATCAAAGCAACTTAAAAGTTTAAGGGAAGAGAGATAAACACAACTATTTATCCTGGTTCACCCTTTAACACTAGGGCTACGTCCAGTCCTTGAAAGCACCAAGTTTACTCTACTATAACTGATCAGGTTACAGACAACAAGTATTCTTTGTACACCTAGCCTCTTCACGCTCCAAGACAAGTATTCTTTGCTCACCTAGCCTCTTCAGGCTCACTCAGGTTTGTTTGAGAGAATGATTGTAATTAATACAATTTGCAAGTCTTTCACTAACACTCAGAAGAGTGAATTAAATGTAAGATTAGAAAGACTGCATAACAACTTCAAATGATTGAAGAATATAGATTGAAAGAATGAAGAAAATGAATGCGCGGAGTAATGGCTCTTTAATGCTGTGTGTTCTCTATCTTCATCTTCAATGATTTCTGTATTTATAGCCTACAAGCATTTAAGATCCGTTAGAGACATTCCTTCAGTTGTTGGCTTCAAGCAAAACTCCATTAAATGCAATAGAGTCGTTCTAGGCAGCCATTAATGCATTAGGAACGTTGGTTGTACTCTAACACGGAGGATCATGGCTTTATGCACCGTTTAGTAGCCAAATAAGAGTTGTGCAGAATGCTTTTGTACCTTGCAGAGCATATTTCCCTTTTCGTGTAGTAACCAAGAGTACTAGGGAATAAAGCATGTTGGAAACATTCTTTAACTGGACTTTGTTTATGATCTCCTAGGTTGCTTGTGAGAATGACCTTCTGACTTTCTTGATAAGCATGAGAAGGACAACTTTCAAAAGCCCTTTGTACTTGAGTTCCCCATCGAAGAACCACAAACGAGTGTGAGAACTTGGTAGAGATAAGTTGAATCTTCAAAGTATAAAGTCAACAATCTTAGTTAGTAGACAGGTTGACTTTTGGTTCTCCAAACAGGTGGTCTTCTATGTGGGCAGACAGGTGAGAGAGTGAATTCTTACAATTGTGATCTGCACACTGGATAAATTGATTATCAACTAATATGAAGGTTAATTAAATCATTAACAAATGTTTAGTTTCCATCAAAACTTTAGGGAAATGCACATCAAACATTTTAGAGACTTAATAATCTCCCCCTTTTTGATGATGACAAACATTCATAAGATTTAATGAACCTTAGAAAATATCAACAGAAAAGTCATACAAGATCCAAATAAGTTGAAACTTTCTTAACCAGATAGGTAGTGCAGATAGGTGCACTTTAGGTTCAATTCATATTAGGAGTTCTTTATAACACATTATAAGAGAGCATTTATCAGTTTAGAGTACTTAGTAATTATGAAAAGTCATGCAGTCAGGCAGGTCAATTTACTTAATCCTATTTACTTTCAATTTTAATCATTAATCATCTTAATCTTTCTTTATTTTCTCCCCCTTCTGTCAACAACAAAAAGGAAACAACTATATAGCAGAAAAGTATAAGATAGTAAAGATAGAAGATAATAGATAAATTTCATTCATCATTAGCTGTGTACAAGGAAGATTTTTAAAAATAAAACCTACTGAGACTGACTAAATAGTAAAAACAGAGATTCAACTCTCTTTTCTAACAACAGCCTAGCATACCTCTCTTCATCCAGCTGTCTTCTAGTTTCTTCTAGCTGAGCTTGAAGCAGATTGAATCGATGTATATCCACTAGCTGAGTAGTGGAGGCTCCTGTGGTCAAGCTAGTTGATGCTTCATACATGTCTGAATGCCAGGACCAGGCCAAAACTAGAGGTGCCTTGGGCGCAGAAAAGGGTGAAGAAATACGAGGAAAGATATACCGTTGAATGGTTCTATAGTAAAAGAAAAGAAGAAAGTCAAGTTTAAACAGAGGTCTAATTCTGACATAGTCAGTATCAGGAGATGAAAATACAGAAGACAGTCTCTCAAATAGAGACAGACGAGTGACTCTAATCTGAATAGGAAGGGGAAGAGGAGTTTGTGGAAGAACAGAGGGAGGTAGGGTTAAAAGAATCTATATAACAAAAGAAAGAGTTAGAACCTATAACTAACAAAAAGTAATACCTAGACATAGATGGTAACATTACAATAGAGGCAGGATAGTGAGTCCTTTCCGATGTTCTAATGAAGAGAACTATAGTGGGATAGAAGAAAATCTCCCTACAAGGGTTAAGAATATGAGGTGGAGGAGAGGGAATAACAGATATATTAGAGAAACTTGCAGTCATGAGAGATTGCAAGTCTGACACAAAGAGACTTGATGATATGCCAACTTGTTCTTTGGGAGTTGCATCCCTATGAACCACTGTGTACTGACATATATCAAACACTACATCATAAGATGATGTTTGGGTTTGATGAGAAGAGATGGGTGAAGAAAGTGGAGACACATGGGAAAGAGGTTGGACAGACAAGGCTGGTGGAGAGGAGACAGGAAGGTTAATGATACCTTGATGGGAGGGAGAAGATGGTGGAAGAGAGGTGGATGGAAGGACCACTTGGTTTTCTGACATCCTCAGCTTCTTCCTTGGCAGGGGAGGATTCAGAGGGTCAATCTCTGCATAGACAACTGTTTGTGTCCCAATAGACAAGTCTTCAGCAGTTGCAACAACAACTTTAACCTCTGCAGCTTCAGCTTCGGCAGGCATTTCTACCCTTTCAACAACTGCCACAGTAGGCATTGGGTAGCCAGACTTTCTCTTTCTGGGAATAGGTCCCAAATTGAGAGTCTTCTTCTCCTTGGGCTACTACAAGGGACTTGTCTTCTGCTTCCCCTGAGTAGGTGCTTCCTCCTTGCTAAGTGCAGACTCAACTTGTCTGGCCTTAGCAAAGGTCTTCACAAGCCTTCTCTTCTTGCTTGGCTGAGCTGACTCAGCTTCTGAGGCTTCAGCTTCCTTGGTCTTCCTCTTGGGAGAAAAATTTTTCAGTTTGAACCTCAAGGGCTCAACTATCTCACCTGTTTCAGCAGAAACAGAAGGTTTCTCCAAAGCAGGCCTCTGGTCCTGTCTGGCAACTTTTCCAGCAGGTTTCCAGATCTTTTCAGAGATAGGAATCTCTGATTCATCAGTGGAGACCAATGGCTCCTTCATCTTCTGCTCAGCAGCAGGCTTCTTCTTTTTCTTCTTCTTCTTGTTGTCTTCCTCTTCATCATCCAGAGGGATACCTTCTATGTCCATCATAGACATATTCTTCTTGCCTATGGGAAGGGACATATTGACAAACTCTCCATCACCAGGAACAAAAAGCTTGTTCCTGAAGAGTCTTGTTAGCAGCATTCCATAGGGAAAAACTTGCATGTTAGGCCTCTTGATCAGAGACTCCAGGTAGATGAAGATCAGCTCATTGATGTCCACCTTGATCTTCTGTATCAAGTGGTACAGGGCAAACCTGTCCATGTTGGTCACACTATCCCTCGATCCTTTCTTAGGCATCACACACTCCAGCAACAGCTTGTGCATAAACCTACACTTCACAACCATGTTGACAGGCTTCAGGTTGTCTGGGTTGGGGACTCCATACAGAGCAATGTTTACATTGTCTGTCCCAACTTGATCTTCCAATTTAGGCTTGTAACCTGCTCCAATCCTTGGGCATTTGGTGACAAGTTCCAGAGAACTGATGGGAAAGAAGATTGTTGTATCGAGCACTCGAGCACGGAAGGATTTGTCCCATTAGCAGCACTTGTAAGGACAACAACACTTGTCCAGAAGTCTCTGACAAGCTTGGGGTGAATCAGCTCCTTTATGTCAAAGAAGGAGGTCCATTTGGAGTATTTAACTCCTCAGTAACAACCACGCCCCACTTCTTCATTTGTTGAAGATCTACAGTCGTCCCAGCTAGTATTTTCTCAACATCAGAAAGTTTCATGTTGTACTTCTCAGCAATTTCTTTAGAAGAAAGGTTCCTTGAGGGTGCCATTGAAAAGAGAAGAGGTTTCTTAGGGTTGAAAAACTTAGAAGGGTTTACCAGAGAGAGAGACAAAGACGAAGAGAATTAGGGATTAGAAAGCGTAAAGGTTCCACCTTTCTGACTCTTTGCCTTTTACAGTCATAAAGTCAAGAGAGAGGAAGTGTGAACACCAAATTTTGTCCTATATTTATTTGGTCTAATTATTATTTTTATGTTATAACAGGAAAATAAAAAATAAAGCAAGGAGAAGAAAAGAAAGAAGGAAAAGAAAAAATTAAAAGAAGATTGGCTCTACTACACCCCAACCCACCAAAAAGGCCCAAAAACAACAAAGAAGATGTCCAGACCCGCATAACTGAACCGGGTCGCGCTTGACCCGGTTTGCGACCCGCATCCACCATTTCCTTTTCATTTTTTTTGGGCCGGACCACATGCACACAGTCCAGGTCGATACGACCGGTTTCCTGACCCGCCCCACTCTTCCATTCCCCCCCCCCCCTCCTCCTCCTCCATTTCGCCCTAGCCTCCATCAGAAGAAAATTTTCTCCTTCTTCCTCTCCTAATAACGCCGCCCCTTCTCACACTATCTTCTTTGATTTTTCCTCCTCTGCCACGCATCACCCTTCCTCATCCTCTGTCCACGCCTCCCCCTGCCCACCCCACTTCACCTCTTGTCCCCAACCGAAGCTTCATATATTCGACAAGGAGATCCCTGCCCATGTGCGTTTCTGATTTTCTAACCTCCAAGAGTCAGAGATGGCGGCTCGAGGACACGTGGACGGTGAGGAGCCTTCTCCTTCTCTGAACCAGATCGGAAAAAATCGCTGAGAAATTCTTCTACTGACATCTGAAGCATTTAATGGCATTAAATGAGCCAATAATGCAGCTGCAAGTTGAAGGAGCTGGGTCCCTAGGATTTCTTCTATAAAAGAGGCGCGAAGGAGCAAGTAAAAGGGGGGGCTGAAAATTTCCAAGCAGAGGTCTCTAGTGCACTAAAATTTTTTGGTTCTGAGTTTCTCTTATTGGTCCTTAATTCTGAGCAGAAAAGATTGGGACAGAAGGCTTTGGGTGAAGTCTCTGTATTCTGAGTTTTTTTTCCCCTTTTTTTTCTGCATTCCGAAACTTGAGGAATTTCTTCTTGCTGTGTTCTTGAAGATTTTCCTGTTTGTAAGTACAGAGAGTGACAGAGAGCTTAGGAGGAACCATCTCTTGGTAACTACATCTATCTCTATTTCTTTTTTGAAGAATTGCAGTAATGATGTAAATTCATGTATTTACTGGACTTTCTTCTAAACATGTTAACTGTTTTGGATGAAGACAATCAGACATTGAATCCAATCTTCTTAGATTGATGATCCTGGGGTTCTGTTTAGTTGCTTATCATATGTTGATAGGATGTCCAATGTGTTTATCCATATATACTTGTTGGCATGAAGCCTAAATATCATTCGTGTTTTTCTTGTTAAAAAGATAATTTTCTGCATTCTACCTGTTTGTAATAATGCCTGCACCCATCTAGCTTTGAAGCAAAATTTTGCTTGTAAGAGTAGATCATTTTATGAGTCCAGATTCCCTTTAAGCTTTGTTTTTAATGGAGAAGCATAAAATATCTAAAAATTTGATTGCATAATTTGTTTGTTGCTTGACCATCTAAACTTTAGTTGACGAGGTATTATGGCATGATAAATTACGTCTGAAAATGGTTTGTGGGAATCCAACATCTTCTTGTATGTCAAATGAAGAATGAGAATAGTGTTGATTTGTGCAGTAATAGCCAGACCAATTGCCTAACAGTGCTACTTTGTGTATGCAAAAAGTGGATTGTTAAAAGGGTGTAATTTATAATAATGCAAATATTGTTGAGAAACTGCATTAAAATGCTGTAACTGGTATTGGGTGTTGAACATCTTTGCTGTTTTCTATCTTTTGTTAGTGATCCTTAACATGGTGTGCCTGCAGTTTGTGTGATTGAGAAGAGTGTCTCTGGCTTGATTTGGATGATAAATTTTGATGCTGTCATGTATGCCAATGCTGTGTATGTCCTTTGTTTTTGTGTCTCTGTCTGGTTTGATGACAATTTTTTTTTTATTTGACAAATTATAACGAGTATGTTGTCCTCTTTGGCTATTTCTTTTGAGTTTAATAAAACCTTTGCCAAAGTTATCTTCAAAATTTTTGGGCTATGCCATTACGCAAGAAGGTTTACATTAAATTCTCCAAGCTTTTGATTTTTATTTGATGTCATCCTGTTGATTTTCTTCTGCTGTCATTTGAGCATGGTTAAGGAACATGATGAGGCTAAATGATGTCGTTCCCTTTATGATGAAAAAGTAATTGTCGATGTCAGTTTAAGGTATCATTTCTAGGTGAATTTACAAGTTGGCATTTTATTTTGCATCGAGGTCTTACCCTCTTTCCTTTTCCTTTTGGAATGTTTGTACATGAATAGACAACTATGGTCATTTGTGAACATTTTTTTGTTTAAAAGAAATCATGAAACAACTTTTTTTATTGTCTCTTTTAAAGACCCTTTCATTCTTTGTACATACTTTTTTTTTCTCTTCTTTTTCTTAAATAATCCGTTGGTGACATTCCCGATTATACGTCAAGCTTCATTTGTGAGTAATAGAGTCAATTTAATCGTAATGATTTGTTGATTCCTCAACCGTTCGAGAGATGTCTAAGTTTTTGCAACTTGACCACTTAAAACTATTTTTTAAATCTCTATTCACGATAGAAATTAGAAAATAAATATGACGATTTTTTAAATGAAATAATCTATTTATAAATAAAATAAAATCTTTTAGAAAAAGGGAATCAATTTAGTGTATACTTATTGATTTCTCAGTCATTTAAAAAATGTCTAAGTTTCTATAATTAGACATCTCTAAAGCTTCATTTTATAAAATCAAAATTATTTTTATGCAAAAAAAAAAAAACTATTAAATTTTTTAAACAATTCACGTCTCAAATTAATAAATATTCAAGGAAATTAATTTAGTTGTACGACTTGGAGATTCCTTAATCATTCGAGAGAAGTCTGAACTTATATAGTTTGAACTCTCAAAGTTATTTTTTTTAAATAAAAAAAATAAAAATTATCTTTACGCCAAGACGTAAAATTACAAACACTGCCTTGCAGGAAAATCTAGAAAAAGATCAATTTAGTCGTAACGACTTGCTGATATCTCAAAGTCTGAGCTATTCTAACTATACAGTTTAATTGCTCATTTGTTCGAATTTTAATAAAAATGGGTAATCTTAATTTGCACAATCTAAGGGTAACCGTCGTAAAGATGGATGCTCTTGGGTGTCGTGGGGATAATCACCCATGCCTTCACTAGACATAATCGACTCCTGAACCCTATTTATTTCTATTTAAAAATAAAGATCAGTCGCTTATCACAAAGGGTTTTCCCAATGTTTCCCAACAAAATACTTTGGTGGCGACTCCATTCTCAAGAAGGAAAACAAAATTGTTATCCTTTTTCCTTCTCCTCGATTTTCGGTCGCGACAGATGGCGACTCCACTGGGGACTATTTGGTAAAAGAGAGTCAAGCCCAATAAAGTAGATTGTGCATTCGTTTCTTTATCTAATTTTGTTTCTAACCCATTGTTGAACCTTAGGGCAGACGATATTATGTGTTGTGTGTTTTTGTATTATTTTGCAGGCTTTCATAATAAAAGATGGTGAAAGGTAAATTTGCCCCCCCACACATGCACAATTTTCACACACCAAGTACAACCCTATACCCGGGTCCGAGAGACAAAACTAGGATTTGATTCGAGGTTGTGTAGTGGTAGGCCTTTGGATGTATGTTCTTTGGTTTATCATGAAGACCTCAGCTAGGACGAACTCCTCCTCGAAGGATGGTCCACTTCTGATAGATTCCTATTGTTGTGGTCACATCCCAGAATGGAGATTTAGTCCTAGTGACCTATGATTCCTTTAATACATAGCTTACCCACCTTTGTGAGGGCACACATTAAAGAAAATATAGATCCCCTAAGGTAACCCAGAGTTTAGGACACAATGGGGGCATCCTTATCCTTCATACCTCTTTTGTGTTTCCTTTTTATATAGTTATCATTATCTTTTTTTTTATATATATAAACAAACAAAACAAAAAAAGATATCCATATCAAAGAAAATCCCCCCTCTTAATGCTTCTCTATCAATCTGTAGAACCTTTGCGCTTCTGAAGAAAATAGGCACCGACCAAACCCGAACAAGATAGTAAATTGCAAATCAAGATGATAGATGATGTATCAGCTAGAGGAAGGAATTTGAGCATGGAAGTTGATGAAGTAAGAGAAATAATGATTGGGATGTCTAAGGACCAAGCAAAGATAGAAGCAACGGTGCATGATATAAGGGAGTCAATCAACTTGCTCAGCATGAGCAGAGGACCCAGTGAAAATGGAATACATGTGAGAACACCAACATCCTCCCCCATGGTCACAGTGCCAATAGTAACTCCCATGGTAGAAGGTCACCAGAAAACCCAACAGAATAAGGAGGAAAAGAATGGATGGAAAAGATAGAAGAGAAAATTAAAGATATAAAGGGTTCAAGCTCTCATAGTCTTCTTAAAATAGAAGAGTTGTTCCCCACCGTGGATGTAGTGATCTCTAAGGACTTCAAGGTTCCTAATTTCAACAAGTATGACGGAAGTGGCAACCCTCGTTGCCACTTGATAAGTTATGGCACCAAAATGGTTGTTTGGTCTAGGAATGACAAATTTCTCATCGGCTTTTTCCATGAAAATCTAATAGGCCCGGATCTAGAGTGGTATCTTCAGTTGGATCATTCCAAAATCTCCCAATGGAAGGAATTAGCTAGTTTGTTCATGGACCAGTACCAGTTTAATCTGGATGCAGCTCCTACGCGTGAACAACTAAGTGCAATGCTGAAGGGAAGCAATGAGTCCTTTAAAAAGTATGTGCAACGATGGAGGACATTGGCGGCTCAAGTTCAACCCTCACTCACCCTTGGGGAAATGTGTTCCTACTTCTTGGGAACCCTGCGATCCCCATTTATTAAGTTAATGGTTGGGGTAGCTTACAAAGATTTTGCAGACTTAATCACGGCTGGAGAAAGAATTGAGATGCTTGCGAAGGCCGGGAAGTTGTTTATGCCAAATTTTCATGGTGACTTTCAAATGAAGAAGCCAAATCCCAAGAGAATGAAGGCTGAGGTAAACCATGTGGAGTGTCATCAACCATTTTCAAATCACATATTGCCATCCAGCTTTCAGTACGAAAATTTTCAAACATCTGCGTCACACCTGTAACACCCTTCTCAGGTGCTACAAAGTAAGTGACATTTTAAGGCCGAAAAGTAGGTTAATTAAATTTGGCTATAAAAGAATGGGGTAATTTTTTTCCTTTTCCGTAAGTCGTAAATATAACTACTTTGTTTTAAATGAATGGACAATAAAATATTCCATTATCACAATTAGGGTTATGAGTTCGAAAATCATTTACATAATATCCAACCCGACTCATAAACAGAAATCATAGAATGTACAGACTCAACATAAAAATGTGGAGACGCAGCTCCTAAAATATTGTATACGTGGAGTCGCAGCTCCATAAGCGTTAACATTAACTCTCAGATATACTCAGCTGGCCAAACTAAAATTCAAAAGACAGTCCTTTCTCGTACAGCGTGAGAAGGACAACCCAACTGACAAGGTCTAGTGGAAACTCTATTTAAGTCCACTACTACTGACTCGTCGAAAAAGACACTACTGGAGTCACTACAAAAGTAGCTCTCGAACTAAGCCCTTTCCTCTTCCAAGAGGAAAAACATGGTCTACTAACCCATCAACAGACTGGAAGACGTCCATTAGAAACTCCAACATATCGTCCGCATGCTCGAACCTCATCCTCTACGATGCGTCAGTCAAGCAACATCTTGACGTCTCAATCTTCTCAAAAGAGTACAGAAGGCACATAGCCAGCCGAAATAGGCAATATAAAAATAAGGAGGTGAGATTTCCGTTTATCTTACACATAAGGCAGACAAGCAGTGGTACGACTCTCAGGTATGTACAATTAACAATATAAACCACATACATATCTACATTAAGGTAGGATAGTGGTAATATCCCCCATACCTCTTGTAGATCACTTGAAACTCAAGTAGTAGAAGGATGTTGTTCAACTAAATCACAAGGTTTTGAACCCACAAAACCTAGCCATGAACAACCAACAAGAAATCAAGTTAAAGATTGAAGAAAATCATCCTAAACCCATTTTATATAGGTTTGGCCAATTCAAAAATAATTAGCTAGGGATCTCTAAATTTTTCAAGCTCTTGGATGATGAAAATAGAGATCATAACTAGATCATAGAAATTGGTTTCAACTCAAATAGATTTTTCTACAAGTTTCTAGAGATTTTTGAAGAAAGCTTCATGAAGATGGAAAAGCATGATTCATGACTTAAACAACTTAAATGATTGAAGGTGAAGAAAACATGATCATGATAGATGAGGGTTTACCTCTTTTTTATTGAAGAAATGAAGAGAGTGATCAAAACAAGCTTAGTTAGAAATGGAAGCTTTTGGGACAGCTTTCAGGATATGGTGGTTTTTTGAGTGTATCTCACGATCTACTCATCTAAAAATTACAAACTTTGACTTGTTGGAAAGGTACGAAGAAGAGGAACAACTTTGATGTTTAAGGTTTGGTTTGATTCAGATCGTAACATAGAATAATTCCTTCTTTCCACTGTTCTAGTGAGGTACTGTGGATTTCGAGCTGTTTTGGTAATTTGGGCATATCTCTGAAAATACTCATCCGTTTTTTATGATCTTTAGCTCGTTGGAAATAAGAGAGAAATAGGAACAACTTTCATGTTGAAAGTTTTCCGAGTTTCAGAACAAAAAAAGGTCAGAACATCGAGGCAGTTTAAGGTGAGTAAGGAGAGTTTGTCTTAGTGTTCTTGGTGTTCTTAATGAATGATGAAAAGAAAATGGTTTTGGGAGGAGGAATATGGCAGGCGCAAAAAAAAAGGATAAGAGGAGAATAAAAAAAGGATCCTTGTATTAAATGAAATTAAATGATGATGTATGGTAGGAAAATAAGCCATGCAGCCTTATAGATTTTGTGGTTGAAATGGAAGATGATACTTGGCTACAAATGGAGAAGGGTGGGCAGCCTTAGGGCCTTACAAATGATGTGGATGAGAGTGTTTGGGTGGTGTGGCTGCCACCTATACCACATGTTAGGGAGAAGATATTTTGTATTGCAAATCATGGTTAGTTAACCTCGGTTAGATTTAACCAGACGTAGGTTAGGTTAACGTTCAAAATATCTAGATATTTTCTTTGTCTGACTAGAGTAAATTATCACCATGATGATTCATTCCTCTTGAGTCATCATAGATGGCCTGTCGAACTGTTTCCCAATATATCTCTGCACAAACGTACCCGATTCCCGATTAGGGTTTTTGAGAGAAATGAGTCTTGATTCATGAAGATGATATAAGTGAGTTGAAAAATTGCCTAAGTGTAGGGGAAAAGGAGTAGAGCCATGTAGGGAAGGGTAAAATGCTCTCAAAATTTCAATGGCAAGCCTTGTAATTTCCATAGGAAACCAAGGGTAAAATGGTCATTTCACCATAAAATTATCTAATGGCATTTATGTGCCACTATGGCCATTATGATTCGGATAAAATTGTCATAAATGCTCATCACATCAGTCATCTCATCTCTGTTGCTGACCCCCTGGTTCATCTGACTCAGGTTTTCCTAGAGATATTTCGACGTTTTTGCCCGCACCAAATATAATATTTTATTTTTTTCGCGAAAATTTTCAAAACTTAAAATATCGTAGCAAATATGATAAAAATATTTTTCATCTCGTTCACAAATTAAAATTAGGTTTTCTGAGCAGTAAACTTTTACTGTCAGTGAAAAACGTATACCGGGCTCAGTCTGAATTTTCAACCCAAAATTTCATCGTAACCTTATGATATCAAAAATATCATGGAAATGAATTTATTTTATCCAAAATCATTTTCTAAGTCTTGAATAAAAATATAAACAAATATATGTATATATTTACCGATATTAAAGAACAGTAAAAATCGGGGTGTTACAATACCACCCCTCTAAAAAGAATTTCGTCACCGAAATTTACTCATCTAAGGAAAACGAACATGAAACCCGTCCTTTTATTTCGTGCTCCTGATTCATAACATTCACGTTTCTCGGAACTTGATGTGAAGTACTTCATAGATTAGACTATCGCTTTGACTTATACTGTATTCGCTAAACCACCTGATAAAACAAATCAGGCAAACCCCCTTTTAAACTCTCAAGACACGAAGCACACCTGAATAATTCGAATGTCAATAGAATGAAATACACGATTTTCCGATAGATTTGGAAATTTGAATGATTCAGAACTTTGACTCCCATTTACGGTGGCGATTCTAACACACCGATGGTAAATAAGAACGCAAAATTTAAACAAAGAATTTTCAAGAAGAGAAAATAATCTCTAGACTTTACTCTTTCAACAGAATAAAGTTAAATGAATACAAAGACAATTGATATTCTTTATACAAAAAGTCTCTTTAATAGGTTCTTGAGTGTAAAAATGTGTTGTACAGCCACATATTTACAAACGTGACCCTAATAAAGTTCCTTCCTCAACAAGAATTTCCTTCAAAAGACAAAATTTGAAGATGATAAATTTCTTAATTTCCAAGAGTCTAGATTTTAAATCAAAACTTATCTTGGTCTTTAAGAGCGCAACAATAAATTTTTGCGAGTTCCCTCACACCGGGTAACTCTGATTCATTTGGCAAAAAAATTTGACGTAAATTGTCAAAATTTTCATTTGCTAGGGAATGTACAACTTCTTGCCTACAAAGGCTAACAAGATATGATCTGTCAGATATCATATCATTTCTCAATTGTACTCATTTGCGGAAAAAGCAAATGGTCAAATTTACGAAAATCAGTTCTCCACATTGACGGAGAATTCAAATAGATTTAACCCACAAGGGTTGGTCCAAGGGTTGGATAACCAACGATTGTAAAAAAAAAAAATCATTATATCAATGATGACAGAAGAATACCATCTTGTTTGACTAACCCAACACATAAACCATCGAAGGTGAATCCTGAAATCACATTAACTTGACTGAAGAAATTTAACAAAAGATACTTATCAGAATATCTCACATATTTGTAGGGAATTAAGAATGACTCGTGTGCGAACCAAACAGTATAGCCGAAAGCTTACTCTCTATGGTAAATTTTCCCCTCGGTTGGATCAAACCTACTTGTAGTATGGCTTGATTCTCCATATCAAGAATAGGCAAGACCTCTAAGGATGCAGTGACTTCTTTGGTGATTACTTCCACATCTCATGCAATGCGATGTCGTAGCCATGAATTGACTAACTCTACCAATCCTTCTAGAAAGTTGTTGTTTGTAAACTTTTGCAATGTGATACTGGAAACAAACGATCTCCTTATCGTTGCAGTTCCTAGTTGCATATTCTTTTGACCCATCTCAGGCAGCTTTGAAAAGTACAATGACTTCTCTAGTTTCCTTGTCCCTACTCTTTTGAGTTCACTGTCGTGGCGGTTGTTTCCTAAGCGTCGTTATAAATGATAGTTGATGAAATTCAAGATGACAAGCATACCCTCTAACCAACATTTCTTCTTAGCGTAGTCGCAAAACTACATTCTCTTATACGCCTCAAGCTTTGTTAGAAAATAACTCGTTCAAAAGATTATCCTGAAAACTTCCTTAGTGACGGTTCTGTTCTCCGCTTCATCTAAAAGACAGTCAATCCTTAATAAGGTTAAGGATGACAAACTTAAAGCAAAACTAAGCATCACAATTCTATCCACTATCATTCCTCCTTAGAAACAATAATGAAAAGAATAGCAAACAATATTGTTTCCTTTCGGAATAACGTCATGAAAACATAGCCAAGGATAGACTAAAGTCATTATCATTACAAACATTAGTTCTTCATTGAACCAAGAACACAAAACATAAGACACAACCAGAGAAAACACAACAAAAACGACAACAGACCTAAACCCCAAGCCCAAAAAGGCTCGGCCAGCTCTGATACCAAAATTGTAACACCCTTCTCATGTGCTACAAAGTAAGTGACATTTTAAGGCCGAAAAGTAGGTTAATTAAATTTGGCTATAAAAGAATGGGGTAATTTTTTTCCTTTTCCGTAAGTCGTAAATATAACTACTTTGTTTTAAATGAATGGACAATAAAATATTCCATTATCACAATTAGGGTTATGAGTTCGAAAATCATTTACATAATATCCAACCCGACTCATAAACAGAAATCATAGAATGTACAGACTCAACATAAATATGTGGAGACGCAGCTCCTAAAATATTATATACTTGGAGTCGCAGCTCCATAAGCGTTAACATTAACTCTCAGACATACTCAGCTGGCCAAACTAAAATTGAAAAGACAGTCCTTTCTCGTACACCGTGAGAAGGACAACCCAACTGACGA
This sequence comes from Echinosophora koreensis, assembly GCA_035048595.1. Lineage (NCBI taxonomy): Eukaryota > Viridiplantae > Streptophyta > Magnoliopsida > Fabales > Fabaceae > Echinosophora > Echinosophora koreensis. The sequence continues at coordinate 1,256,336 of JAPCYP010000048.1, read as the reverse complement.
GGTCTAGTGGAAACTCTATTTAAGTCCACCACCGACGTCGTCGAAAAAGTCACTACTGGAGTCACTACAAAAGTAACTCTCGAACAAAGCCCTTTCCTCTTTCAAGAGGAAAAACATGGCCTACGAACCCATCAGACTGGAAGACGTCCATTAGAAACTCCAACATATAGGCCGCATGCTCGAACCTCATCCTCTATGATGCGTCAGTCAAGCGACATCTTGACGTCTCAATCTTCTCAAAAGAGTACAAAAGGCACATAGCCAGCCGACATAGGCAATATAAAAATAAGGAGGTGAGATTTCCGTTTATCTTATACATAAGGCAGACATGCAGTGGTACGACTCTTAGGTACGTACAATTAATAATATAAACCACATACATATCTACATTAAGGTAGGATAGTGGTAATCTCCCCCATACCTCTTGTAGATCACTTGAAACTCAAGTAGTAGAAGGACGTTGTTCACCTAAATCACAAGGTTTTGAACCCACAAAACCTAGCCATGAACAACCAACAAGAAATCAAGTTAAAGATTGAAGAAAATCATCCTAAACCCATTTTATATAGGTTCATCCAACTCAAAAAGAATTAGCTAGGGATCTCTAAATTTTTCAAGCTCTTGGATGATGAAAATAGAGATCATAACTAGATCATAGAAATTGGTTTCAACTCAAATAGATTTTTCTACAAGTTTCTAGAGAATTTTGAAGAAAGCTTCATGAAGATGGAAAATCATGATTCATGACTTAAACAACTTAAATGATTGAAGGTGAAGAAAACATGATGATGATAGATGAGGGTTTACCTCTTGTTGATTGAAGAAATGAAGAGAGTGATCAAAACAAACTTAGTTAGAAATGGAAGCTTTTGGGACTGCTTTGAGGATATGGTGGTTTTATGAGTGTATCTCACGATATACTCATCTAAAAATTACAAACTTTAGCTTGTTGGAAAGTTAGGAAGAAGAGGAACAACTTTGATGTTTAAGGTTTGGTTTGATTCAAATCGTAACATAGAAGAAAAGAGCCTTATTTCCGCTGTTCTAGTGTGGGGCTGTGGATTTCGAGCTGTTTTGGTAATTTGGGCATATCTCTCAGAATACTTATCCGTTTTTTATGATCTTTACCTCTTTGGAAATATGAGAGAAATAGGAACAACTTTCATGTTGAAAGTTTTCTGAGTTTCAGAACAGAAAAAGGTCAGAACTTCGAGGCAGTTTCGGGTGAGTAAGGAGAGTTTGTCTTAGTGTTCTTGGTGTTCTTGATGAATGATGAAAAGAAAATGGTTTTGGGAGGAGGAATATGGCAGGCGCAAAAACAAAGGAGAAGAGGAGAATGACCAAAAGGATCCTTGTATTAAATGAAATTAAATGATGATGTATGGTAGGAAAATAAGCCATGCAGCCTTATAGATTTTGTGGTTGAAATGGAAGATGATACTTGGCTACAAATGGAGAAGGGTGGGCAGCCTTAGGGCCTTACAAATGATGTGGATGAGAGTGTTTGGGTGGTGTGGCTGCCTCCTATACCACATGTTAGGGAGAAGATATTTTGTATTACAAATCATGGTTAGTTAACCTCGGTTAGATTTAACCAGACGTAGGTTAGGTTAACGTTCAAAATATCTAGATATTTTCTTTATCTGACTAGAGTAAATTATCACCATGATGATTCATTCCTCTTGAGTCATCATATATGGCTTGTCGGACTGTTTCCCAATATATCTCTGCACAAACGTATCCGATTCCCGATTAGGGTTTTTGAGAGAAATGAGTCTTGATTCATGAAGATGATATAAGTGAGTTGAAAAATTGCCTAAGTGTAGGGAAAAAGGAGTAGAGCCATGTAGGGGAGGGTAAAATGGTCTCAAAATTTCAATGGCAAGCCTTGTAATTTGCATAGGAAACCAAGGGTAAAATGGTCATTTCACCATAAAAATATCTAATGGCATTTATGTGCCATTATGACCATTATAATTCGGATAGGATTGTCAGAAATGCTTATCACATCAGTCACATCAGTCATCTCATCTCTGTTGCTGACCCCCTGGTTCATCTGACTCAGGTTTTCCTAGAGATATTTCGACGTTTTCGCTCGCACCAAATATAATATTTTACTTTTTTCGCGAAAATTTTCAAAACTTCCAGTGCCATAGCTAATATGATAAAAATATTTTTCATCTCGTTCACGAATTAAAATTAGGTTTTCTGAGCAGTAAACTTTTATTGTCAGTGAAAAACGCAGACCGGGATCAGTCTGAATTTTCAACCCAAAATTTCATCGTAACCTTATGATATCAAATATATCATGGAAATGAATTTATTTTATCCAAAATCATTTCTAAGTCTCGGATAAAAATATAAACAAATATATGTATATATTTACCGATATTAAAGAACAGTAAACATCGGGGTGTTACAACACCATCATCAATCCTCATCCAATACCCCCTACCAAGCTAATCACCTTCCCCTATCATACAATCCTACACATTCATTTTCAACAACACTTCATCAGCCCAATCTAGCCCATTTCCAACCAAAACCCCAAGCTAGAAGACACTTTTGTCGTCGATTACCACCTTTTCTGAAGTTGCCAATTTCAAATGACGAACTGTTCCTACAATTTTTTGATGCCCATTTGGTCACTGAAAAACCAATGTGCTTGATGGTACCTCCTTTCCCAGTTTGGTATAACCCTAACATCACTTGGAAGTTTCACATGGGAGCGATTGGCCATTCAATTTAAGACTGTGTAGGTTTCAAGAATGCAGTTAGAAGGCTGGTAGCTAGTAGGAAGATATGGGTTCAAGAGGACAGAAGTTTGTGCTTTTCCAATAATTCATTTCCCAGCCAATAAGGAAGGATCTTGCTCTATAGTTTTTGAGTAGTGATAAGTTAATCAAGTGGTTATCAGTACATGATTATATATTTTGCTAAGTTGTTGGACTTATGTTAACATTTTCGAAGCACCAATGTAATATCTCATCCTCGGTTATCTTCTAATTCGTGTCTTTTTTTATTATTTGTTTTTCTTGTTTAGTTTTCTCTCTGTCAAAGTGTCTAGGGGTCTCGATTTTGGAATGCTGATGATCAGGAAAGCCCATTATGCAGTCAACTTTGGCTAAAAAAAAATTAAAGAAAAGAGAAAAGAAAAAAAAAGGGAGAAAAAAGAGAAAATTAAAAAGGAGCAGTTGAGTAATAATTTTGATGAACACTATCATTTTGTCTTGGTTTTAAAAATTTTGGAATTAAACAATCTGGATTTGAAATGAAGATTGGCCATCTTTCTCTATCATTCACACACTTGCATTATCCCTCGTTACCCCTTTTAAGCTTGAAATTATTTTCTCTCTTCAAAGAACCTTGGACAAGGATCACCCCTACACTAGAGGCTAATATGAGCTGAACAAGATTATTGGCAAAATGAAAATGGACAAGGTATGGGAAAGAAATAGAAGGAGACCACCAATAAAAAATAAAAATAAGAAAAAGATGAATGAAGAAGTTCCCCCACATGGACAAATAAGAAAAGGAAAAGGAGAAAAAGAAGTTGAATTGAGAAGCTCAATGCAAAGGCAAATAAGAAGGTGAGAAAGGAAAAAAGAGAAGAGAAGTAAACAAATAAAGGGCAATTGATTGTGTTGCTTTCGTGAGATAAGTAAATGATCCTTGGTCCCATTCAACCCTTAAACACTTATTTTGGGCCTTATACCTTTTCTTTTGTAACCTTTAACCCTGGCCACGTTACAAGCCTAAAAAGTCCATTCTGATCAATGGAAGATTGTTATTTTTTTCATCAATTTTAATCTTAAGGCAAAAAGTGTGTGCTCTTAAGCTCATTGCTCTCGAAAAAAAAAAAAAAAAAGAAAGAGAAGAGAGATAAAAGAAAAAAATGTCCGCTAGACTGAAAACCCAAAAGGGTGGTCTAAGCAAAATTTAGGGCAAGATTGGCCCTACACTGGGCCAACTTTGTTTCAAATAGCTCACACACTTTTTTTTTTTTATCAAATGAAAAACTTTGGAGCATTGTTGTTCTTTAAGGATATAGCCTTGGTTAAATTCTCTTAGAATGTCCTACACTAGGGAAAAATTTTGATAAGTTCCAGTTGTTTGTCCAATAGTCGAAAAATGATCAATCTCATCTATGTTGGGCCAATGCCTTTTTTATTTCTATCCAATCTTTTGTGTCTTTTCATCATGTGTCATTTTTGTGCAATCTTTTATGTTTTTTCCTTTGTCATCGTCATTATCTCGTGTCTCGTTACTTGTTTTTCTTGTTTATAAATACATTTTGTTGAGTCAATTACCCAAAGTCAGTCAAAATGTCAATTCCTCTTTTGTCACACTTTTGAGTCCCTGCATATTTATACATTGTGCTTCAATTAGGTGAACATGAGTACATCAATGCAATCGAACCATCAAGTGGTAATCCATGATAAACCATTCAGACCAAGGAACCCGAAGAGCCCTATCGATGGAAAGGCTATTTTTCACAATGGAGAGTCTATGTGAATGTTCAATGAACAAAGACTATGAAATTCATGTTGCAGAGAAGATCTAAGCAGATTCAATGAAAGGAAGAAAGATAGGGAAAATACAACCAAAGAAATCGAGTTTCGTTTAGTCAAAATCTTTCAGAAAAAGCGCATTAGTTCAAGCAAGTTCCCAAACAAAAAATGATCACGTTTTTCTTCAAGCATCCAGGTCCTTGGCCTATTGATTTTCATTAAAACGTCTAGGTCCTTGGCCTGTTGATTTCCTGAACGTATCCAGGTCCTTGGCCTATTGATTTTCCTTAAAGCATCCAAGTCCTTGGCCTGTTGATTTCCTAAAATTATCCAGGTCCTTGGCCTATAGATTTTCAGATTATCCGGGTTCTTGGCCTGTTGATTTTCAAACATCCAGGTCCATGGCCTGTTGATTTCATAAGATTATCCAGGTCCTTGGCCTGTTGATTTTCAAGCATCCAAGTCCTTGGCCTGTTGATTTTCCTTAAAGTATCCAGGTCCTTGGCTTGTTGATTTTCTTAAAGTATCCATGTCCTTGGCCTGTCAGGTCCTTGGCCTGTTGATTTTCCTTAAAGCATCTAGGTCCTCGGCCTGTTGATTTTTAAATCCTTCCAAGTCCTTGGCCTGTTGATTTTAAAGCACCCAGGTCCCTTGCCTATTGATTTTTCTTAAAGCATTCAGGTCATTGGCCTGTTGATTTTCTAAAAGTATCCAGGTCCTTGGCCTGTTAATTTTCAAGCATCTATGTTCTTGGGTCAATGATTTTCCTTAAAGTATCCTATTCTTGGCCTGTTGATCAAAAAAAAAAAGGTAGATTTCGAAGGAAGCGAAAAGCAACTAACTTAAAAGTGGGGCAAAATTTTTGTTGAGTGTGATATAAAAAGTCAAACTTCCCTAATCTATAGACCCATCTCATTTAGTTCTCAGGCTCCTTGGCCCAGTTCATTTCATCTCAAAGCCCAATGCAAATGCATTTTTGGGTCATGGCCCAATCATAAATAAAAAAAAAATTCACTCGACAGCCAATTTTTAAGGCTCATGGCTTATTTGTTTTGGCTCAAGGCCCTATTTTCTTGCTCATGGCTTACCTGTTTTGGCTCAAGTCCCTATTTTCTTGCTCATTGCTCACTTGTTTTGACTCTAGGTCCACTGCATCAAATTCTTGGGTTGTGGCCCATTTCATAAAATTTTCTGCTCAAGGAATCATGGAAAATTTTCTGGCCCACGACCCACTCATTCTAGCTCAAGGCCCCCTGCATTTTTACTTTCGAGCTCTGAGGCTCACCGCAATTTATTTTCGAGCTCCGAGGCTTATTGCAGTTTTATTTACTCTTTCTGTTGGACGAGGAGGTTCTGTCCATTGCATATTTACTTTTCTATAGGACAAGGAGGTTCCGTTCATTGCATATTTATTTTCGAGCTCTGAGGCTCACCGCATTTATTTTTGAGCTCCTAGGCTCACCGCATTTATTTTTGAGCTCCTAGGCTCACAACATTTTATTTTCTGAGCTCTGAGGCTCACTGCAATTTTAATTTTCGAGCTATGAGGCTCGTCACATTTTATTTTTCGACTTCTGAGGCTCACTGCATTTATTTTTCGAGTTCTGAGGCTCACCGTAATTTTATTTTTCGAGCTCTGAGGCTCAACGCATTTATTTTTAAGCTCTGAGGCTCACTGCAATTTTTATTTTCGAGCTCTGAGGCTCATTGCATTTTAATTTTCGAGCTCTGAGGCTCACTGCAATTTTATTTTCCAGTTCTGAGGCTCATCACATTTTATTTTCCAAGCTCTGAGGCTCACTACAATTTTATTTTCTAGCTCTGAGGCTCACTGCATTTATTTTTCGAGCTCTGAGGCTCACCACAATTTTAATTTTCGAGCTCTAAGGCTCAATGCATTTATTTTTCGAGCTCTGAGGATTACTGCAATTTTAATTTTGGAGCCTATTTTTTTTTCGAGCTCTGAAGGCTCACTGCAATTTTATTTTCAAGCTCTGAGGCTCATCGCATTTTATTTTCCGAGCTCTGAGGCTCAATGCAATTTTATTTTCGAGCTCTGAGGCTTACCAAAATTTTATTTTCAAGCTCTGGGGCTCTCTTTTAAGTCTTTTCATGTATTGCCGGACAAAATATGTGTTCATTTTCTTTACTTATTCATTACTATAATACATGAAAAGTCACGACTTATCATGTCTTCTAGTAAGCAACAAGTAAATAGGAGCAACCATGAATACTAAATTTTGTCCTATATTTATTTGGTCTAATTATTATTTTTATGTTATAACAGGAAAATAAAAAACAAAGCAAGGAGAATAAAAGAAAGAAGGAAAAGAAAAAAAATAAAAGAAGATTGGGCTCTACTACACCCCAACCCACCAAAAAGGCCCACAAACAACAAAAAGATGTCCAGACCCGCATAACTGAACCGGGTCGCACTTGACCCAGTTTGCGACCCACATCCACCATTTCCTTTTCTTTCTGTTTTGGGCCGGACCACATGCACACAGTCCGGGTCGATACGACTCGGTTTCCTGACCCGCCCCACTCTTCCATCCCCCCCCCCCCCCCCCCCGCCTCCCCCTCTTCATTTTGCCCTAGCCTCCATCAGAAGAAAATTTTATCCTTCTTCCTCTCCTAATAGCGCCACCCCTTCTCACACTATCTTCTTCAATTTTTCCTCCTCTGCCATGCATCACCCTTCCTCATCCTCTGTTCACGCCTCCCCCTGCCCACCATGGCCATTCCATCACTTCACCTCTTGTCCCCAACCGAAGCTTCATGTATTCGATAAGGACATCCCTGTCCATCTGCGTTTCTGAGTTTCTGACCTCCAAGAGTCAGAGATGGCGGCTCGAGGACACGTGGATGGTGAGGAGCCTTCTCCTTCTCTGAACCAGATCGGAAAAAATTGCTGAGAAATTCTTCTACTGACATCTGAAGCATTTAATGGCATTAAATGAGCCAATAATGCAGCTGCAAGTTGAAGGAGTTGGGTCCCTGGGATTTCTACTATAAAAGGGGCGTGAAGGAGCAAGTAAAAGTGGGGCCGAAAATTTCCAAGCAGAGGTCTCTAGTGCACTAAAATTTTTTGGTTCTGAGTGTCTCTTATTGGTCCTTAATTCTGAGCAAAAAATATTGGGACAGAAGGCTTTGGGTGAAGTCTCTGTATTCTGAGTTTTTTTTTCCTTTTTTTCTGCATTCCAAAACTTGAGGAATTTCTTCTTGATGTGTTCTTGAAGATTTTCTTGTTTGTAAGTACAGAGAGTGACAGAGAGCTTAGGAGGAACCATCTCTTGGTAACTACATCTGTCTCTATTTATTTTTTGAGGAATTGCAGTAATGATGTAAATTCATGTATTTACTGGACTTTGTTCTAAACATGTTAACTGTTTTGGATGAAGACAATCAGACATTGAATCAAATCTTCTTAGATTGATGATCCTAAGGTTCTGTTTAGTTGCTTATCATATGTTGATAGGATGTCCAATGTGTTTATCCATATATACTTGTTGGCATGAAGCCTAAATATCATTGTTGTTTTTCTTGTTAAAAAGATAATTTTTTGCATTCTACCTGTTTGTAATAATGCCTGCACCCATCTAGCTTTGATGCATCTAATGTTCTTTGAAGCAAAATTTTGCTTGTAAGAGTAGATCATTTTATGAGTCCAGATTCCCTTTAAGCTTTGTTTTTAATGGAGAAGCATAAAATATCTAGAACTTTGATTGCATAATTTGTTTGTTGCTTGACCATCTAAACTTTAGTTGACGAGGTATTATGGTATGATAAATTACGTCTGAAAATGGTTTGTGGGAATCCAACAGCTTCTTGTATGTCAAATGAAGAATGAGAACAGTGTTGATTTGTGCAGTAATATCCAGAACAATTGCCTAAAAATGCTACTTTGTGTATGCAGAAAGTGGATTGTTAAAAGGGTGTAATTTATAATAATGCAAATATTGTTGAGAAACTGCATTAAAATGCTGTAACTGGTATTGGGTGTTGAACATCTTTGCTGTTTTCTATCTTTTGTTAGTGATCCTTAACATGGTGTGCCTACAGTTTGTGTGATTGAGAAGAGTGTCTCTGGCTTGATTTGGATGATAAATTCTGATGCTGTCATGTATGCCAATGCTGTTTATGTCCTTTGTTTTTGTGTCTCTGACTAGTTTGGATTGATGACAAAGTGTTTTTTTTTTTTTTTTATTTGAGAAATTATAACGAGTATGCTGTCCTCTTTGGCTATTTCTTTTTGAGTTTAATAAAACCTTTGCCAAAGTTTTCAAAATTTTTGGGCTATGCCATTATGCAAGAAGGTTTACATTAAATTCTCCAAGCTTTTGATTTTTATTTGATGCCATCATGTTGATTTTCTTCTGCTGTCATTTGAGCATGGTTAAGGAACATGAATGAGGCTAAATGATGTCATTCCCCTTATGATGAAAAAGTAATTGTCGATGTCAGTTTAAGGTATCACTTCTAGGTGAATTTACAAGTTGGCATTTTATTTTGCATCGAGGTCTTACCCTCTTTCCTTTTCCTTTTGGAATGTTTGTACATGAATAGACAACTATGGTCATTTGTGAACATTTTTTTGTTTAAAAGAAATCATGAAACTATTTTTTTTTATTGTTGTCTCTTTTAAAGACCCTTTCAATCTTTGTAAATACTTTTTTCGCCCTCTTCTTTCTCTTAAATAATCCGTTGGTGACATTCCCGATTATACGTCAAGCTTCATTTGTGAGTAATAGAGTCAATTTAATTGTAACGATTGGTTGGTTCCTCAACCGTTCGAGAGACGTCTAAGTATTTACAACTTGACCTCTTAAAATTGTTTTTTAAATCTCTATTCACGATAGAAATTAGAAAATAAATTTGACGATTTTTTAAATGAAATAATCTATTTAAAAATAAAATAAAATCTTTTAAAAAATGGAATCAATTTAGTGTATACTTATTGATTTCTCAGTCATTTAAAAGATATCTAAGTTTCTATAATTAGACATCTCCAAAACTTCTTTTTATAAAATCAAAATTCTTTTTTTGCAAAAATAATAATAATAATAACAATTACATTTTTTAAACAATTCACGTATCAAATTAATAAATATTCAAGGGAATTAATTTAGTTGTACGACTTAGTGATTCCTTAATCATTCGAGAGAAGTCTAAACTTATATAGTTTGAACTCTCAAAATTCCTTTTTTTTTAAATAAAAAAATAAAAATTATCTTTACACCAAGACGTAAAAATACAAACACTGCCTTGTAGGAAAATCTAGAAAAAGATCAATTTAGTCGTAACGACTTGCTGATCTCCCAAAGTCTAAGCTATTCTAACTATATAGTTTAATAGCTCATTTTTCGAATTTTTAATAAAAAGGGGTAATCTTAATTTGCACAATCTAAGGGTAACCGTCGTAAAGATAGATGTTCTAGGGTGTCGTGGGGATAATCACCCATGCCTTCCCTAGACATAATCGACTCCCGAACCCTATTCATTTCTATTTAAAAATAAAGATCAGTCGCTTATCACAAAGGGTTTTCCCAATGTTTCCCAACAAAAAACTTTGGTGGCGACTCCATTCTCAAGAAGGAAAACAAAACTGTTTCCTTTTTCCTTCTCCTCGATTTTCAATCGTGACAGGAAGAAAACATTTTTTATTTTAAAACGACACGAATTACGTGGGGAACTACAGCACCCACTGTTAGAACCAAAGTGGTTTTGGATTAAATAATCTCTTAAGTTTTGATGTTAACAAAAAGGTTAAATTTGTATGGTAAAGTGATGTCAAAGATCTAACTTGTTTTTTATAAGAATGCAGGGACAGTTTGATTTATACGAGTCATAGGAACTTAAAATAAAGTATGGAATTATATTTCGATCCTCTAGACGAGTTTGCAACTCTTGGTAAAATTCTGAGTCTATTAACTTTAAGATAGAGGAGATCTTAAAATTAACTATGGTAGACGAGTTACTAAGTCTAAAGAAAAATCAAGTAGACGAGACATAAATATAACAAGTCCAAAGACTTGATAGACAAGTAGTCTCACTAGACGCCACGTCAGTAGACGAGCTCTTAAGTATAGCACGTCCAATACTTGGAAGTAGACAAAAAGTCCCTAGACGCATTATCAGTAGACGAGACCGTCTCACTGATAAGTTAATCTTGCACGTCCAAAGACCTGCGTGTCCACTAGTTCTTAAAACGTGAACCCGTCTAAGCTTAAGTGTATTTATTTCAAATGATTGCTTATTTAATTCAAAGAATATATGTCTTTTTACCCTTGCTGCTTCTATTTGTTAAACTCTTTGTCTCTTGGATAAAAGAACTTCGTACCATTGAAACCATAAACCTTTGTACTCTGTCAACTACATCGTTGTAAAGATGAAGTCAAGTACAATGAAGGAAAGTCAGAAAGCAACCTTTGGTACAACAGGGAAGTGACAGCTCTACTTTGAGCATTCCTCTGATAAACAAAAGCACTTCTCCAAGAAGAATATCAAGTTATCAGTCTCAAAGGATCCAAGCATTTAATGCTATGTCTAAAGGAATACAATTTGAAGACCGTTGAAGAAGATCAAGACAGGGAAGCACTTCAGCGATATATACTTGAAGAATTTCAAGAAGCCATAGACATATACACACGCATATACACAAGCTCTCATATCATAGTGCAAATACTCTATTAAATGTGTAAAACAAGTTTACTTGTAAACATTGTTGATATTAAACTTTCAAATCCTCACACATAGTGAGTTCTTAGATCAAATATGTTAATCTCTTTGTTAGAGTTAGAGCCTGAAGAGGCTTGGTAGAGAAAGAATATGTGTAGCCTGAAGAGGTGTTGAATACTTGTAACCTATTTGGAGAATAGTGGATAAAACCTTCAGGTAGAAGGGACAGGATGTAGCTCTTGGTTGGAAGAGAGTGAACAACGATAAAATGAGACACCCTTCTACCTATACCTCATAAACCATTTAATTTAAAAACAATTAAAGGAAAACATGCAATTATTATTGACACAAATAAAACAATTGTCCATGGGTAGAAAAGTCCCACATGAACCGTTTACAACGCGGAAAATGAAAAGAGTTTTAAACGATAAAAACATAACAAACTAATAAAATATCTTAACCCCGATGTCACCTACAGAGCTGGTATAACCATTCCAGGATAAACACCAACGGAATTACAACTGAAAACTAACATAACACAAACTAGCCCTACTATGAGTGGCGGCTCCTCAGAGTCACTCCTCTCCGGGCTGCTCGTCATCCTCTGCAAGGTGCCAATCAGGCCAAACACAAACAAACATGGTATCAACCATTTAACCAACAACATATGCCAACAGCAACCATCACATATCAACATGTTCATTTAACCACATAACCTCAATAGTATAATATGAACTTAGGCATATAACAGCATGTTGACAATCAAAATCATGTTATTAATGTAAGCAACAGCTTAATATAGCAATCACATATTCATACAAATCAAACTGGGGTATGGGAACCCCGTACTTTACACTAACCCCAAGCCTATGAGTACACTACCCTTCTCCCCATACCTGGATTGAAGGTAGCTCTAACAGCGTCCCAAACAACGAACCGATTCCTCCCTTTACAGCGACTCACACCGAAACGAACCTTGGATCAACAGAATACCAAAGGTTAGTTCCCTATTCACACTAATGGAAAAAGGAACTTAGACAGGGAAGAAACGTTACCTATGAAACTACACAGCTATGCTAGCGGTCTCCCAAGGCCTCCAACTCTCACCAAAACTGATCAAAATGAAGGAAAAAGGAAGGAAGCTTGTTCTGGCCGCACTCTCAGGCTACTGCACTCACCAAATAGGGTTACACATTAAACCCTCGAATTCTGTTCACGTATATAACGTTCGGACCTGAGCACGGTCGTGCTCCTCCTTGAGCACGGTCGTCCTCAACATAACGTTACAAGACGCGGTCAACACGTTGAGCACGGTCGTGCTCAACTTAAAATCAGAAACTCGCTTCTGACTTTAAGCACGGGCTTGCTGGCTAATGAGCACGGGCGTGCTCATGTACCAGAAGGGACTTTTAACCAAAAATCCCACTAAGCCCTTGAACGATAAATCCAACCTAACCAAAACCAGCTTAATTAAAATATTCTGAAAAACAGGGTATTACATAAAACACTCGTGTGATTCTTCTAATCCTTATCTTTTACAGTTTTTTGTTATACTAACTGTGGGGTTTTGAATATGAGTTTGTTAACTCTTCAAAAAACGTTTCCCTGTTTGTGTGTTGTTTCTATTGTTTTTCTTGTAAAAGGTTTGAGAAAAGGATTTTTCGAAAAACTGTAAAGAAACACAATTCAACCCCTCCCCCCCCCCCCCCCCCCCCTTCCCCCTGTGTTTCCCTGTGTCAACTTCACCCACTTTAGACATAATGAAAACATGGTTTCGAGATTAAAAACTGTCGAGCACATGATTAGCTTCAGATTAATAAATGGTATTAAATAATTAATAACCATTTTATCAAAAAGTGTTGAGTTCAAGTAATATGACTCAGCAGGGTCAGACAGGTATCATAGACAGGTGATATAAAAACATAAGATAGGTAGCATAGACAGGTTAATCATCAGACATGTCATTCAATAATGCAATGCATATTTAGATTGTCTCTAATATATATAAACCTATCTTCAGCTAAGGGTTCAGTGAAAATATCTGCCCATTGATTTTCATTTTTAACAAACTTAATATCAAAGATACGTTTCTGAACATAATCCCTCATAAAGTGATGTTTAATTTCAATATGCTTAGCCTTAGAATACTGAATTGGATTTTTAGTTAAGCATTTGACACTTGAATTATCACACCCCACAGATATATTATACTCATAAATAGAGTAATCCTCAAGTTGATGTTTTGCCCATAAGAGTTGAGAGCAACAACTAGCAACTGAGATGTATTCTACCTCAGCAGTAGACAAGGCAATAGTTGTCTGCCTTTTACTTGACCAGGAGACTAAGCTGGCTCCAATGAAGTGACATCCTCCACTGGTCCTTTCTATTTTGTCTCCAACAAAGTCAGCATCACAAAATTCCACTAATCTGTACTCTTTTGTTCTTAGATACAGCAAACCAAGATTAGTAGTCCCAAGCAAATATCTAAATATTATTTTGACAGCTTTAAGATGGGATTCTCTAGGATCAAATTGGAATCTAGCACACATACAGACACTAAACTGAATGTCAGGTCTGCTTGAAGTTAAGTATAGTAGAGAGCCAACCACACCTCTGTAGACAGTTTGGTCTACCTTTTTACCTTCGTCATCTTTGCTTAATTTTGCATTGGGTTGCATGGGAGTTTTCATGAGTTTAGCATTGTCGATCTTGTTCTTCTTAAGTATCTCCTTGGTATACTTTTATTGATGAATGTAGATTCCATCACTTGTCTGTTTGATTTGTAGTCCAATGAAGAACTTTAACTCTCTCATCATGCTCATCTCAAATTCTGCTTGCATTAGCTTGGAAAATTCCTTGCACAACTTTTCATCAGTTGCTCCAAAAATGATATCATCAACATATATTTGGATAATAATGAAATTCTCTTTTGAGCTTTTCTTGAACAAAGTAGTATCTACTTGTCCTCTAGTAAAACCATTATGCATGAGAAAAGAACTAAGTCTATCATACCATGCCTTAGGTTCTTGTTTCAAACCATATAATGCCTTTTTAAGTTTGAAAACATGATCTGGTTTATCAGTATCTACAAAACCAGGGGGTTTCTTAACATACACTTCTTCTTCAAATAGACCATTTAGAAAAGCACCTTTTACATCCATTTGAAAAAGAGTGATTTGGTGTTGTGCAGCATATGACATTAATATGTGAATAGCTTCTATCCTAGATACAAGTGCAAAGTTTTCAGTATAATCAATACCTTCCTGTTGGTTATAGCCTTGAGCTACTAACCTTGCCTTATTTCTGACAACTTTGCCATCTTCATCCAATTTGTTTCTGAAAACCCATCTTGTTCCAATGACAGATTTGTTTTTGGGCTTGGAGACAAGTGTCCAGACATCACTTCTGGTGAACTGGTTGAGTTCTTCTTGCATAGCAAGAATCCAGCTTTCATCCTCAAGAGCTTTTTCAATGCGTTTTGGTTCCATTTCTGACATAAATGCCATATTGCTTGATTCTCTTAGAGTAGATCTAGTCCTTACTCCTTCTGAGGGATTTCCAATGATAAGATCCTTAGGGTGATGAGTTTTAAACTTCCAGTCTCTCTGGAGATCATCATGAAGATCTTGACTTGTCTACTAACTTTTCTGTTGACTTGTCTGCTCCACCTGTCCGTCTAGCTCATTAACAGGTTCAATCTTGGTTAGATCAGGTTGGCTTTCTGGCTTATTTATATCAAGACCTGCAAGATCATCTTCTAGATTTGATAGATCCCTATCAGTCTTTAAACCATCATTGAACTTAACATGAACATATTCTTCAATAACATAAGTTCTGGAATTATAAATTCTAAAGGCTTTAGACATTTCAGAATAGCCTACAAAGATACCTTTATCCACTTTGGAATCAAACTTTCCAAGTTGATCCTTAGTGTTCAGAATGAAACATTCACATCCAAATGCATGAAAGTAAGAAATGTTGGGGCTTTTGCCTTTCCACAATTCATAAGGTGTCTTCTTTAGAAAAGGCGTTATAAGTATTCTGTTTTGTACATAACATGCAGTGTTTATTGCTTCTGCCCAGAAGTACTTATGGAGATTATTCTCATTGGGCATAGATCTAGCTAACTCTTGAAGTGATCTGTACTTTCTCTCAACTACTCTATTTTGCTGTAGAGTTCTAGGTGCAGAGAAATTGTGAGAGATCCCATTCTCCTCACAGGATAGTATAAATTGCTCATTTTCAAATTCTCCCCCATGATCACTTTTAAGGGTAGAAATACATAAACCTTGCTCATTTTGTACTTTCTTACAGAATACAGAGAAAGCCTTAAAAGACTCATCATTGTGGGTTAAGAAGAGTACCCATGTAAATCTATAATAGTCATCAACTATGACAAATCCATATTTTCTTCCAGCCAAGCTAGCAACACTAATTGGCCCAAACAGATCCATGGGTACCAACTGAAGAGGTCTAGAAGTTGGTACTTGGTTCTTAGATTTGAAACTTGATTTTACTTGTTTACCTCTCTAACATGCATCACACAAGACATCTTTCTTAAAACTAATATTAGGCAATCCTCTCACAAGGTTATCATTTTTCAATTTCGAAATTAGTTTCATACTAGCATGTCCTAGTTTCTTATGCCACAACCATCTTTCATCCTTTAGACATCAGACAGGTTACACTTTGATCTGAGAGATCAGTCAATTCAATCTTATACAGATTTTGTTGCCATCTAGCTGAAAAGAGGGTTTTGCCACTAAAGTCTTTAACTATGCATAAATCATTGGTAAATGAGACATCAAATCCACTGTCACATAATTGACTTATGCTAAGCAAATTGTGTCTTAATCCTTCAACCATAAGAACATTAGATATAGAAGGAAGAGGGGTTTTACCACCAATAGTACCAATGCCTATAACCTTCCCTTTCTTATTGCCTCCAAAGGCAACATGTCCTCCTTTCTTAAGTTGGAGGTCTAGGAACATAGACCTTTCTCATGTCATGTGTCGCGAGCAACCACTGTCCAGGTACCAGCAGTGGTGTTTTCTTTGTCCTATTAAGGACATCTGCAACAGGAATTATTTGGTCTTTAGGTATCCATAATTTTCTGGGTCATTTTCTGTTAGTTCTAGGAGTCTGTGAAGACTTCCTTATCATCTTATGGATACACTTAGACATTACATGTCCAGTTTTTCCACAGAATTTTTAGACAGGTGTGGATTTAATGAGTGTTAACTTAACAGACACTTTGAAAGTTTTAGTTGATACTTTATGATGTGTCTGATGGAAATATCCAATACCTTCTTTGTTAAGGGAGTGTCTCTGACAGCCAAGCAGCTTAGTCAGATTGTCTCTGCCATTAACAAATTTGGCAAGATCAAAAGTGAGCTCTTCCACTTTCTGTTGAAGTTTTCCAACTTCTTCAGATTGTGATGTCTCACTAGAGATCTTAGCTTCATCAGGCTTTTCAGTCTTCAACTCACTGTTCTCCTTGGCCAGCTTCTCACACTCTTAAGATTTCTACTTATGCTCACTAAGGAGCTTTACATACTCTCTCTTGAGGGATTTGAAGGCCTTAGATAAGCAGTTGGATTCCTCCAGTAACTCCTCATAGGCATCAAGTAACTCCTCATAGTCAGGATGTACCTTATCATCTGAATCTGAGTCAGTGTTGGCCATCAGACAGAAATTAGCTTCTTCTTCTGTCTCTTCATCAGCAGAAGATGTTGACTCCAGATCCTCCCAAGTAGCCATCATACCTTTCTTTTTCTTTTTGAAGGACTTCTCAAAAGGGGCTTTCTTGAGTTGAGAACACTCAGCTTTGATGTGACCAAGCTTCTTGCACTCATAGCAGACAATTGAATTCTTGTCTGTTGAAGTGGATTCTTTGAAGTTCTTATCCTTGTTGAACCTTCTGAATGACTTATCCTTTCTGAACTTCTTTTCTATAAGAGAAGCTTTATCTTTCTGGTTAGGAGAGATAACTCTTCACCACTTTCAGAATCATCGGGTTCAGACAGGTCAGTGTCACTAGATGACTCGTCTGCCTTCAGAACTTTTGAAGCCTTTGATGACTTTTGATCAGCTTTTAGAGCGATTGACTTGCCCTTCTTTGTTGCAACTTCATCACCAAGTTCCTGTTGAACAGTGAGAGTACCAAGAAGTTCATCTATAGTCAAGGTAATGAGATCCTTGGCTTGAGAGATAGCAGTGACCAACGGTCTCCACTGCTTAGGAAGACTTCTCAGTATCTTTCCAACCTTCTCAGCATTAGTATAAATTTGGCCAAGAGACTTCAGGCCATTGATGATAGTTTGGCATCTTCCTATCATCTGAGCAAAATATTCCCCTTCCTCCATGAGAAACAGTTCATACTTTCTAACAAGTATGGCAATCTTTGATTCCTTAACATTGACTGTTCTATCTTGTGTTACGGCTAAAGTATCCCATATTTCTTTTGCCGAATCACAGGTACAAACATTTTCGAATTCTTCAGGACTGAGAGCACAAACGATGTTGTATCTGGCTTTGTGATTTAGCTCCCATTTTGTCTTTTCTGCAGGGGTCCACTGAGCTTTTGGCTTGTCAGTGTTGTCATCATTTTTAGGAATGAATGGACCATCAGTGATGACATCCCAGAGATCAGAGTTTGTTGATAGGATGAACCATTGAAATTTATCTTTCCAATAGTTGTAGTTTTCTCCATTGAAGAATGGAGGTTTGGTTAGGGAAGCTCCCTCAGTCTGGTGGCTCCCACTAGAACTAGCTCCAGCAGTCGTGTCTATTCTTTAGGACCTTTACCTCTACACAATTAGATGCTCAACCCAGAGGCTGAGCTCTGATACCAACTGAAATAAACAACTATAAACAGGAGAAGGGGAGTTGAATTATGTTTATCAGAAATTAAAACAAAGTTAAAAACTTTTCGCAAATAGAAGCTAGGTTCAGATAAGTGTGAAAAACACTGCATGGACAGGTGACCTGTCTGATGTGATTTTAACAGAAAAGCACACAAGCACAGAACTTGAAAACAGGTTTGATATTCACACTTCCCTTTAGTTAGATTACAGATAATATAATCAAAGTAACTAAAGAGTTTAAGGGAAGAGAGATAAACATAGCTATTTATCCTGGTTCACCCTTTAACACTAGGGCTACGTCCAGTCCTTGGCAGCACCAAGTTTTCTCCATTATTACTGATCAGGTTACAGACAATAAGTATTCTTTGCACACCTAGCCTCTTCAGGCTCCAAGACAAGTATTCTTTGATCACCTAGCCTCTTCAGGCTCACTCAGGTTTGTTTGAGAGAATGATTGTAATTAATACAATTTGCAAGTCTTTCACTAACACTCAGAAGAGTGAATTAAATGTAAGCTTAGAAAGACTGCGTAATAAATTCAAATGATTGAAGAATACAGATTGAAAGAATGAAGAAAATGAATGTGCGGAGAAATGGCTCTTTAATGCTGTGTGTTCTCTATCTTCAGATTCAATGACTTCTGTATTTATAGCCTTCAAGTATTTAAAATCCGTTAGAGACATTCCTTCAGTTGTTGGCTTTAAGCAGAACTCCATTAAATGCAATAGAGTCATTCTAGGCAGCCACAAATGCAATAGGAACGTTGGTTGAGACACACCGTTGTGTCATTTATTATATATTAAACTTAATCGCGTATTTAACGTTAATCATAACCCAAAAATACGAAGGAATTAAAAACTTAATTAATGAGCATATAACTTCTGCAAAATTAAACACACCATCGTTATAATATATAAATACACACATGGTTATCCATTATATTACCAAAACACTGTTTAGGGTATCCTATCAGTAGGATCCCTCATAGGTACTTATTTATACAAACTGCCTATAACTAGCGGAAAATAAAATGTCTTATATGACTCACTGGCCCTAAACTTACTACGCTATATTATTAGGATCTATAGCTTGTCCTCCAGCATCCACTTCATACGGAGTTCCATCCAACTCCTCATCAACATCCGTTTCGTACGGAGTTCCATCCAACTCCTCAGCAATATAATCCGCCATCGGGTCTTCTAACGTAATAAAGTAGACATACACAAAAATACAGAAATAGGGAGATAAGAAACAGTTCTATCATCATAAGCGGAAAAGACTCATAGCATATAATATAATAGTGGTCACAGACAAACAACACTCATTATTAACGATCATCTTTAACTCACAATACTTTCCTCTACCCTTAATCTTATGCAACTAAACCTTTATGCTGACGTGGCCACCACTAATCCTGTCACACATCCCTCGTTAGGAATGTCAGTCAGTCGTCCAAGTGACTAGTTCCCAACGCCAGTGCACACTCTCATCCATGGTGAGAATGCTCATGCAAAGCAATGACACTACAGCTGCATAGTACCGTTGGTGCGCACCCTGGTTCTCTCTCATCTCTATCAAGGGTGCTCATGCATAGCAATGACACTATAGCTGCACAGCTTAAATTCTAATTTGGAACGGTCTCACAAGGACTTCGGACCTCGTGTATCTCAAACACACAGTTATGAACAACAATACAAACATATGACTCTCACTGACTCGTATCAATAACAACCTAGTGCCTCAAGCTTTCCTCATAGCGTCCACTCGCATTCTATGTCACATCACTTCTATAAAATAATGGCTAGGCACGTCTAATTCATATTCAAACTCTCACCCAAACAAAATACCTCCGAGCAACATATATCATTACTTAAAATCAACTAAGCAATTTATCAAACCAGACAGATCATGCTTAACACAGTAATCAATAAAATATTCAAACACCAAAATAAACGTCACATGCAGTAGAATACCTCAACCAGCGTATCACAAACAATTTAATAATAACAAGTCAGACATCCTCAATATTATAAAATTAACTTAAGGCAATAAACCTACAATTCCCAAATCATCATTGGTATTGCGGAAAAGTTTCCAATGCGATTTTGGTATTGTCGATTACTCGACCACTAGTAGGGTTTAGGTCACCCTACACCATTATTATGAATTATATACTACTTATTCATTCGACGATGGAATGATTCTTTCTCCCACCTGAGTTAATATCGAAAACACGAAGTCGAAGCTCTTCGTTATCACACCCCAAGTTACCAAATCCACCTTCAACCAAATTCAACAGACAAATATATTAATCAAACAAATCCAACTATGGACATATGGTGCTAGGTTCGGCCAACTCATCAAAATAAGGCTAGGGTTATTTTCTTAATCCAATCTTTTAGATACTAGTTCCTAGAGTATTAACTAACATAAATTAAGTATTAATAGTTAAAAATATGAAACAAAATCCTTTAACTAACTAGGTTAGGGTTTCGGCCATAAGGGTTAAAATATGCTAGAAATTCCTTTTTGATTTCAAACTCTTGGATCTAAAACCTACATACCTTAGATAGGTCATATAAATCATGATCTAGCTAAAGATTGAAGAAAACTTATTTTGTTCACATGATCCCAAATTCGGCCAAGACTAGAAAATAGGGTTATGAGTTTCTTTTGATTTCATGCTTCTAGATCTAACTAATATAGGTATTAGAGAGTTAAAATCAAGTGGCATATTTTAAAAATTGAACAAAACTTCATTTGCCTAAAACCGCATAGGTTCGGCCTCAATAAGAAAAATAGGAAGGAAAATGATTTTGGTTAGATGCTCAATGAGGATAGTAGGAGACATATCAAGATCATAGAAATTGGTTTCACATTAAAATGATTTTTCTACAATTTTCTAGAATTATTTGAAAATCTAGATCTAGAAATGGAAATTTGTGAAAAGTTGACGGAAAAGAAGATTTGATGCATGATAAATGAAGCTAAGATGATGAGGAAGGGATTCCTCACCTTGGAATGAATAAGTTTGATCAAGAACTTGAAGAACAATTGAAGAACTATGATGTTCTTGGTATTTTGGTAACCAAAATGACTTAGGAAAGAAAATGAAATTTTGGTTTAGTGTGGGAGGGTTTGGACCGTGGAAATGGAGTGAGGAAGTTAGGGAATGAGTTGTTTAATGTTAAAATGAAATCATGGTTGAGTTAATTGACATAGGTTAAATTTAGAAAATAATATAATAACTTAACTATGGTTATAATAACCTAACTAGAGTTAATTTGTAATCATGATTAGGTTAGATTATGTGGTGGAAAATGAAGGGAGGTGTGGCTGGTTTTGGGTCACAAATGAGGAGGAAGAAGCCAAATTGGCCTTGTCTTGCCTTAACCATGGTTAAAAACTAACTATGATAGGTTAGTTTAAGATTAAGGGCATTTTGGTCATTTCACTTAAAATACACAATTACTTGCATTAATCACTTCATCAATGCTTGGTGAGTCATCCCATAACTCAGCTCCTCAAATGTCCTGTTCCATCTCTGTAGTTCCGTTCCTGATTCCTTCGGTTTCCCGATTAGGGTTTTACACTCGTATAAAAACAAAATATTTCATTTTCGATTGAAAATTTTCAAAATAACTAAACTCGTTGGAAATATGATTTAAACATAAACCATTTCGTTCACGAGTCAAAATTAGGTTTTCTGATCATTAAAACCTTATTGTCAGTGAAAACATCGACCGTTTTCCTTCCGAACTTTTACCAAAATTCATACGAATTAACATAATATTTTATTTCCGATCAGAAATTTGGAAAGTAGAATTTCTCATGGACATAATATAAAAAATCTACAAATTTTCAGTTTCGGGTCAAATTAGGGTTTTCTGTCGGTTTAAAATTATATTGTTAGGAAAAACACAGACCGGTTTTCGTTTGAGTTGTAAACCCAAAATTTCACCATAACCCTCTACCATAAGATAGAGTATGAATATGATTTTTTTAATCCAAAATCATTTTCTTGGTCTCAGCTAAAAATATAATTAAATATATTTTTACTAGTAACACAGCGTAATTAAAAACAGGCTGTTACATTGGTTGTACTCTAACACGGGGGATCGTGGCTTTATGCATCATGTAGTAGCCAAATCAGAGTTGTGCAGAATGCTTTTGTACTTTGCAGAGCACATTTCCCTTTTCGTGTAATAACCAAGAATAATAGGGAATAACGCATGTTGGAAACATTCTTTAACTGGACTTCGTTTACGATCTCCTAGGTTGCTTGTGAGAATGACCTTCTGACTTTCTTGATAAGCGTGAAAAGGAAAGAGAGAGCTTCAGATACTTCTGCATGAGGGGACAGCTTTCAAAAGGTCTTTGTGCTTGAGTTCCCCATCAAAGAACCACAGACGAGTGTGAGAACTTCGCAGAGACAAGTTGAACCTTCAAAGTATAAAGTCAACAATCCTAGTCAGTAGACAAGTTGACTTTTGTTTCTCCAGACAGGTGGTCTTCTATGTGGGCAGATAGGTGAGAAAGTGAATTCTTACAACTATCTGCACACTGGATAGATAGGTTAGCAACCAATATGAAGGTTAATTAAATCATTAAAAAATGTTTAGTTTCCATCAAAACTTTATGGAAATGCACATCAGACATTTTAGAGACTTAACATTAACATCCTCAACAAGCAAACACTTATTCAGAACACCACATCATCATCATCATAACAGCATCATCATCATAACATCATCATCATCATGAACATTCATTCATAACTTCATCAATCCAAACATAATCATGACATAAACATCATTATCAATTATAACAACAATAGGCATACCAATCATCAACCACAAATCACTAAAAGGCATACCAATCATCAATTAAGCATGTATCATCATAAACATGATAGCAAACAAATAAACAATTAACAAGCAACAGGGTCATGAGTTAACCCTTCATCTTATGCTACCCCTAACGCCTACATGTTAACACTATTCCTTCTCCCCATACATGGTATGAAGATTCCCACTACGATAATGCAAGCAAACTATCCTCATTCCCTCGAGCGGCTCGATGAGTTACTCAAGCCTTGGCAAAACACAAGAGGGTTAACCAATTAATCCGCAATTTAAGAAAAATGGAAAGGAGATTAAAGAGAGAGATAACCAGTTTACCTTTAAAGACACTAGCGCGCGTGACTTCTCTCCCAAACGGACTCAAGAACACCAAGAACTTCAAAGGGTTCAAGGTAAAGGAAAGGGAATAGGTTTCTGTCACACTAGGATTGCCCAAAGTGCCAAAACAGGATTTTGCTCGCAACCCTCACGGATCTGTTCTATTTATACACTCTGTGACCTAAGCAAGGGGCGCACAAATATTGCAGTACGAGGCTAACGAAACGATTGAATTGGCCAAAACACATAAAATAAGACTTGTAGATATTTCTCTTAGCTTTCCAACGCAATAAAGATCACCTCAATCGGACATCTGGAACTCAAGATATGACCATAAAACAGTGAAATAGGTTACTAGGACTCTAAAAGGATTGAACCTTTGCAACGCTAAACTACCCCAAACATAAACTTAGATATCAAAAACAAACATAACAAGCATATACAAACATATATATAACATATATAAATGTCGTAGCTGAGATACGAGGTGTTCCAGCATCTTCTAGCTCATAGGACACGGAGGAGGTGCCGTAGCTGAGATACGAGGTGCATCATCAGAGGGAGGCCAATGAGTGCATGTGGCAGCAGATGGAGGCCCTCTCATAGGGGGTCAAATCTATGCTCAAGGTGCTCTCACCTAAGAGGTGCACCGCTCTGCAGTGGGTCCTCAGACCAGCTAGCCCTCTACTGCTACCGAGGCACCTAAGTAACAGCAGGATGTCGGTGTGTCGTGGTATGAGCCCAATAAGGAGTATGGATCAAGAATCAATACAAGAACTTGGTGGGCCTATGACAAGAGCTAGGACCAAGAAAGCCCAACAAGTTTTAATTCAAATGATGGCTCTTATAATGGAAGCAAGCCCAAATGCAAGATTTGATGGAATGGAGCCCAAGTTGGTGATTTACCTCATTCAACTAGAAGACCCATGATCATCCTTAAGTGGGGCATGCACTATTTCATCATAGATTTAGTTGTTTTATTTTAATTCAATAAGTGTAATGGGTTATGTGAGTGGATCCAAATTTGCTAAGTGTTGCAATTGGGTCAAGCTCACCTTTGGCCTATGTTACACGAGTTGGTTGTCTTAGTTGGGAGGGAATCTTTGGCTTGCATGCCTAAAGAAACTCCTATTTTATTAGTCATGTTAATGTTTTGTTTAAATAAGGGGGGTTACGCTTTTAATATGAGAAATAAGTGTAGCAGTCACATAATGGTGGAGAGAGAACATTAAAACACCATTTAGTGGCATGATTAAGTTTAGTTATGTGAGTAAATAGGTGGGGGTTATGGTATCTTTTTGGAAGCCAAAAGATGGCAGCCACAAAGCTATATGTATACCCCCACAACACATGAAATGATAACTTGGAGTTCATTTTGGATTGTATCTATTTATGAGGGAATTGTCTCTCTTTGATTCTTGGTTGAGTCACCCTTTTTCTTATCAAGAATCCAAGATTCTTGTGGCGAACTTCACTTGGCTTATCAATTCCCCTTGGAATTGTGGCACCTTCCTTCCATTCCTAATCTTATCCATTTTTGTATTCATCTTCTTCTATAATTTTGGTTGGTCACTCAAGGATAGATCTGAAAATCTACATGCTCCTTTTTAGGATCATATCATGTTGTCTCAATGCAAGGCGGTCCTCATTTCGGTCGTCGTTCATCAGGTGTGGGAGAAGATAGAGCAAATTCTTCACAGACGTGAGGCGGTGGTAGCCTTGAGGTGGAAAATCACCTCACCTCCTCTTCCTCTTCTTCAAACCACCTCTTCGTCCTCTTCTTCTAGATCTGGTGTGGGTATTGTCAAAACTTTAAACTTTCTTCTTTTTCTTTCTCTGAAACATGGTTTATCTTTGATTAGCAGACTTGAATTTGTATTTTCCAAACTCAATCTATAGGGTTCAGTCCTTGACAGTCTAAAATTTTCGGAATCGAGCCTGACCACCGGCAACCGCGTTAACCTTGTTTTTCCAAATTGACGAACCAACGACCCAGTAAAACCCGCCCACACGCTCAAAGTGTCTTCCGGGTTGTTCTCATTTAGGTCGTAATGGAAATTTTGTCTAGCCCTACTCTAAAATGAGCCTTTCGGTAAATAACAAAATCTTTTTTATTATTTAAAAAAAAAAATACAATGAGCATTTCGGTAAATAACAATATCTTTTTTATTATTTCAAAAAAAAAAAAAAAAAAAAAACCTCTCGAGTTGACCAGAAAATAATGTTTTTCAATCTTCCTTCCTTTTTCCAAAATTTGCATAGCTGTTGAAGCGCTTACATCAGAATATAGTATAGCATTGCTTAGCTATCGCTACAAGAGGAAGAAGGCACGAACCCAAATGCAGTGCAGCAGCAACCCGCACTGTGCTTCCACTTTATACCCTCAAACACTAAAACGATGCTCTTTTCAGCCAACAAGGCTTTCAGTTACTCCTCAACAACAACAACAGCAAACCCACCCACAAGAACAACGAACCTCTCACTACACCAACGTTGGCTCTGGCTCTGACGATATAATTCGTGATGGAAAACCGAAATTGATAACCAGTGCTTCGAACCCATTTGTGAAGCACTGCCTCAAGCTCCGCACTAACTCTTCTTATCGTCGCTCTCATGGTTCTGTTCTTGTTGTGGGTTCTACACCTATCAGGTCTCATCTCGTCCTGTAAAATTTGTATTCTATATTGTGTATATTCATTGATTGAAAATTGAATTACAAGAGATGAGGAGCTAGGTACTGCTATATTTATGATGAGATAGAGTAGCTCTTTCTGTTATGCCTGCTATCTGTTTGACAAAGTAACTAACTGATAACTAACCAATATACCAACTGATAGACTAACAACCTATAACAAAATTGACTACCAAAGGGGATATTAAAGAAAGAAACAAACATAATACTATACATTACTAAATAACACTATAAACTTTTGTCTATTTTTTGAAAATAATTAACCTTAATTTAGTTCATGGCTAAAACTTTAAAATTCGGAACTAATGAGAGTAGAATAAATTTGGAAGAGAATGTTATTGGGAGTAGAAAAAGCAAAAGCAAGTATTGAGAGTAAAATAAGTCATTAATAAGATAGAATGACTAAGATCAGGAAATTCCAAATCATAGCCAATTAGCCATGTAGACTGAATTTTCCATCTAGAAATTTAATGAAGCCAATGTCAAATCATAATTCCAAATGGCAAAGTCAATTCCTTTGGGCATATTCACACAATTTATTTTACATATAGTATTAATTATATTTAATGTCCTTGAAGTTCAGGCACTCATAATTTTTAGTGATTGACTTAAAGGATTGTTTGTCGAAATACTAAGTGTGGGAGTTCTTTTTCTCCTCTGTTCTTTAAAAGAAGGAGATGGCTTAAAATTAAAGTTTGTAGCTTTAATTTTTCCTGTTGCTCATGAAAATAATCTCTTGCTTGTGTTCCTTTCTCCTAGCACTTTTAGTATACTAGTTATTTTGAGTTTAAAGTTCTGGGAAGTTGGAATTCTAGCTTTAAGAATGTTTACTAAGCTTCAAGCTACGTATCCTAACTAAGTAAGCTTAAATAGTTATATTAATATGAAGTTTATCTAAGGCTTTATCTTTCAATGTTATTTGGTATATAGAGTTGTGCGCAAATACTTTAGATGTTTTTAGTACAATTCTATAGCACTGTGAGTCCATTTTACTTTGTTAAAAAGGATAGGGCATGGTAACCGCATTGGGCTTCATAGCGGCTTTGAAAAATGAAGAGCAGCTTTAATTTCACTCAGAAGAGTAATTATTTTCAAGCTATTCAATATTTAAATTGAATGTTGACCATAGTAGTTGAGCACTTCAGCTCAAATCCTGAAAGTAACACGGATCAAATATTATCCTGAAATTATTGTATCCTTTGCTCCTTGTTATGATCCCTATCACATCAATCTGCACAAAATTACAATTTCCAGTAGCATATGGCTTAACTCATCATTATATATTAGCTGGTTAGTATTGACTTTAGTTATTATATATATCATTTATTTCTCCAACCAGTTTCGAAGAATGATGATATGAAGAACTGAAATTAGGGAGGAAAACTATATGGATGATAAAAAATTGCTATTTGCAGAGAAATCTACCGGTTTCAAGAATCAAATCAAGATGACACTGTTAGAATGGATTGTTTGATTATTCCTGATAAATCTGAAATTCCCAATGGGTTGGATAAATACACCACTACTATTGTGCGTGTGAGCTCCATAGTGATGACAAAACTTTCAGCGCTGCAGTCGTCTGACTCTGTTGATGTAATTGCCCTTGTGAAAATTCCTGCCAGTTTCTTCAATGTAGATGGCTATCAAAAGAAGGCAGATTGCCGGAAGTGGTTTCCATCTGCACATCGAATTTTAGTCCTTGATGGAATTCAGGTACACCTAATGTCTCTTCTAGATTTAACCATTTGGGACATGGAGTTTCCATCTGATGTTGTAGATGTGTTCTTCTATTGAACGGTGGTGCGACATTCCTGATTTGACTTTTGTTTGGTCAATTTTGTTGCTTATTCTATCAAGTAATTTTTTGGTCATCTGTTTAATGTGTGGGGCCCTTAGTTATGTTAGGCTGCTAAATCTGGAGTCGAGAACTTAGCAGAACTTGACTACTGCTTTATAAAGTCTACAGTCTCATGGTAAATAGCTAAATTAAAATGCCCAACTACAAAAGAAGCCCAAAATCTGCCCCCCTGGTTAGAGATATAAGCTTTTAGAAAAGTTGATTCTTGACATGATGTCAAAGCTTCTTTAACCAAGTGGACTAGAGTTCAATCCTTGCTAAAAGTTAAATTTCATCGTAAGTTAGGGTGGGCCTGTGCATTGTCCATGCTACAACCCCAAAGGACTCTTGGATGATGGGTCGTGTTAGACATATAAGCTACTCATGAGCTGTCATGTAACAGCTCAAGCTTTTTGGAGAGTTGGTTCTTGACACCCCTCATCCTAATATAGGATATAAAAAATGTAAGTTGGTAAAGCGGAATATGTTCATGGACTTTAGTTTGCAAAAAAATGGCCTTACAATATTGCAAACACCATAAAAATCTTGCAGGTTTTAGAAAACTCCATGTGGCATTAGTAATTTTTAGAATTGTTCACTGCAGGATCCTGGTAACCTCGGTACATTACTCAGATCAGCCGTGGCCTTTAGATGGGTAAGTTATTATCCTCCTTCTCCTGTGCATGGGAGCCAGGGTCATTGTTCTCCTCTTATCATTAGGTCATTCCTCGGTGCTTGCTATTCTGATCCTGTTTTTATTTATGGCATCTGATTCTTATCTTTTTAGAATTATGTTTAACCAGCTTCAGTATATGGGGACTTTCCTTCTCATCTAATAGTAGCGTAACATAGACTTGCCCAACAATTCTTATTATTTGTTTGAGTATTATCTGGTTTTAATTGGTTGTTGATTGACTGCATTGGTCTACGTAGTTTCATTTTACCATCAAAGCTGTAGAAGGTTGCTCTTGTTCATTCTTTTAAATAGGTGATCTACTCTGTTGGCATTAGCAGTCAAAGGGAATAAATTCACAGCTTCATTTTCATCCTCAATGAGAACTTCCTCTGAGAAAAAGTGGAATTCTGATGTACACTGCAATTCTTTGTTCCCTTGGTCTGAGAACTGTATATTCTCATAATTCCTGTTTTATAACGAAATAATGTAAATACGCCTTCATCTAACAAAAACTGTTTTCTTGTAGTATCCTTTGGTTTGAGAACTGTGTATCCTCATAATTTCTATTTTATTTTTATTTGAATGCATGAACCCTCCAACAGGATGGAGTTTTTCTTCTTCCTGGCTGCTGCGATCCATTCAATGAGAAAGCTCTCCGAGCTAGCCGAGGTGCCTCCTTTCAGCTCCCTGTAGTTTCTGGCAGTTGGAATCATCTGGAGTCTCTAAAAGAAGAATTTCAAATGAAGTTACTTGCTGGGCATCCTGATCATGTAGGGTTAGTCAAGCAAGTTTGTTCGCTTTCTCCAAGCTTCTGTGATTCTGTGTCAGATATACCATTGTGCTTGGTTTTAGGCAGTGAAGGAAGTGGCCTTTCACAAAAGTCACTGCAAGCATGTGAGCTTGTAAGCATTGCAATGGCTGGAGAATATGAGTCACTCAATGTTTCAGTTGCCGGTGGAATTTTCTTGTATATGCTACAGCCAAAGAATAGATGATCAGATTCTAAATGTTTTTTTTTTTTTTGGGAACGTTTTTGGTTCTATCTTTGTATGGTCTCATTTAAGTTCAACGGTTATTTGGGACCGAGGAGGACATGTAACATGTACAGGTCTATGTTATGATGCAGCTTCATGCCTCATGCTATCATGCAACTTGCAATTTTTTATTCCCTTCCTTTTTGAGATTAATATTTATGTTCGCT
Organism: Echinosophora koreensis; assembly: GCA_035048595.1. Lineage (NCBI taxonomy): Eukaryota > Viridiplantae > Streptophyta > Magnoliopsida > Fabales > Fabaceae > Echinosophora > Echinosophora koreensis. The sequence goes on along the minus strand of JAPCYP010000048.1, from coordinate 1,226,694 downwards.
TTTTCTGAATCTGTATAAAATTTTAGAGATGAAATATTACTAAATAGAGACAACAATTGACAAAAATTGTTAGTCTCTAAGAAAGAGAAAGTTGCAAATAAGGGCGCAGATGCTTAAAATCTGCAAACTCTCGGGCCAGAACTCCCAAAACCCAGTTCTACATTTGACACTAGCAAGTGTTGTGAGATGATTCAAATGGTAGTTATTACAGTTAGTGGTGTGTTAGTAGTTAGTGAGTTAGTTGGTGAATAACTAGCTATGAGATTCATGTGTCATTACTTGTATATAAAGACTAAAGAGCAATGATGAATAAAGTGTGTGAAAAGTGTTATTTAGAAAATTTTATCTTTCTCTCTATTCTTTCTCTCAATCTCTCTGTGTTCAGTTACTCTAAATTGTGTGTGTGTGAGAACTGTATGATCATTGTCCCAACAAGTGGTATCTAGAGCTCATCGATCAAGGGACCTGTGCAATGAGACTGTGTGGTGTTGTCAAGGCATCAAGGGAGTGAATCATGGCTTGGTTCTAATGGATCTTTCCTTGGTAAACTGCCAAATCTTGATGGCAAGAATTGGGAACAGTGGACTATGAGGATGAAGATGATCTTTGGATTCTAGGAAGTGCTGGAATTGGTGAAATTTGGGATTCAAGAACCAGAGGAAGGAACAACATATGCATAGAAGACAGCACATAAGGAATCCAAGAAAAGAGATCGCAAAGCTCTTTTCTTGATTCATCAATGTGTTGATGCTACCAATTTTGAGAAAATTGCCTCGGTTAAAACATCCAAGCGGGCATGGGACATCTTGAACAAGGCATATAGGAGTGGTGACAAAATAAAGTGAAACTTCAGTCACTTCGAAGACAATATGAACTTTTGTCCATGACTGATCAAGAAACAGTAGCTGCTTCACAAGAATCCAAGTGCTAACTAATTCCATGAAGGCCTGTGGTGAGACATTTTCAGATCAACAATTAGTTGAGAAAGTCTTGAGAACTTTGACCCCTCGATTTGACCACAATGTAGTGGCAATAGAGGAATCAAAGGATCTTGATAAAAATGAAAGTAGAAGAGCCACAAAATTCTCTTGAGGCTCATGAACAAAGACTCAATGAGAGGAATGGTGAGAAGTCTCAAGAACAAGCCTTGCAGGCCCAAACCAGTCACAAAAAGAAAGGTGCAGGTGGCTGGAACAAGAAGGGTCAAGGCAAGTGGAAGAGTAGACGAGGTGATGGAGCTGGTAATTCAACAAATGATTGAGAATAGAATCAGGATCAAGGTGAATCCTTCAATAGCAGAAAAGACAATTCTAATAGAGGTAAAAAGGGAAAGAAGAGGTTTGATAAAAAGAAAATCCAATGTTACAATTGTCAGAAGCAGGGCCATTTTACAGATGAATGTAGAGGAAAGCAAAGGAAAAGGGTAAATCTTATGATGATGATGATGATGATGATGATGATGATGAAGCCTATCTTGCATAGGTTGAAGATTATGATTCTGATGATGTATTGCTAATGGTAACCATGATTTCTGATGTTGATAATTCAGAATCTTATTATCTTGACACTAGGTGTTCCAACCACATGACTGGACACAAGGACTGGCTAATTGGTTTTGATGCAAGTGTCAAGAATAAAGTGAAGTTTATAAACGATAGCACTATGTCAGCAGAGGGAATTGGGAAGGTTATTATCAGAGGTAAAGATGGCAAAAATGCTTATATAAGTGAAGTATTGTCGGTGCCATAAATGAAGAGTAATTTGTTAAGTCTTGGACAGCATCTGGAAAACGGATTTTCGATGAATATGCAGCAAAGATTCATTGAAGTCTTTGATTCCAAACAAAGACTGGTGTTTAAGGCTCCATTGTCCAAGAACAGAACATTCAAGGCAATCTAAATGCAACAGGAGTGTAGTGTCTCTCATCCACTGCAAATGTGGATGAAAGATGACTGTGGAATCTAAGATTTGGCCATTTAAACTTTAGAAGTTTGAATCAGTTGGGAAGCAAGAAGATGGTGCTCGGATTACCTTTGATCAACCCTCCTAATGAAGTATGTGAAGGGTGCTTGGTGAGCAAGCAGCCAAGACATTCATTCAAAACATATGCACCTTCAAGAGCACTTCAACCACTAGGTGTGGTGCACTCAGATGTGTGTGACCCTATTGAGCCTCCATCATTGAGAGGTAATAGGTATTTTGTGAATTTTGTTGATGAATTTACAAGAAAAACATGGTTGTATTTGATTAGAGTTAAAAGTGAAGTATTTCCCGTCTTTCAAAAGTTTTGATGGCAAGGAAATCAAAATTCTGAGAACTGATGGTGGTGGAGAGTACAATTCCATAGAGTTTGCAGATTTTTGTGAGAAGAAAGGGATTTATCATGAAGTAACAGCCCGATATACACCACAACACAATGGCCTAGCAGAAAGGAGAAACAAAACTTTGCTCAACATGGCCAGATGCATGTTGAAGGGAAAAGGTATGCCTAATTGCTACTGGGGGGAGGCAGTATCTACTACTATACATATGTTCTGAACAGGTTCCCCACAAAGAGAATGAAGTTTGCGATTCCTGAAGAATCATGGTCTGACAGTAAACCAAGTGTTAATCACTTTAGGATTATTGGGTCTCTGTGCTACAAAGGCATTCTAGATGAAACAAGGAGGAAATTAGAGGACAAAAGTGAAGCATGGTGTTAGTAGGATACCATCCTACAGGAGCATATAGGCTATACAGTCCAACTTTACAAAAAACAAATATTAATAGAGATGTGGTTATTAATGAGTCACAATCATGGAATTGGGAGGAAAATTGCAAGAGGACAACTGCAGGTGTCTTATACTCATTTGATGAGGATCAGCAATTCGAATCAAATGATGTAGCCGTTGTTCCTGTGCAACACCATGAGCAGAGAACACAGAGCAGAGGCTGCCACCAATTAGGCTTACTGACTATGAGGTTTACATTGATAATGCTATTACATCTGAGAAGATTTGGTGCATTTAGCATTCCTGGCAGATACAAAACCTATACACTAGGAGCAGGCCATTGGGCAGTCAGTATGCAGGGAGGCTATTAAGGAAGAAATCAGTGCTATTGAGAGGAATCATACCTGGGAGCTTGTAGCATTTCCAATTGCAAAGCAACCAATTGATTTGAAGTGGATCTTTAAAGTAAAAATGAAGCTAGATGGTTCACTTTCCAAACACAAGGCAAGGTTAGTATCGAAGGGTTTTCTACAGAAGGCGGGGGTGGACTACACTGATGTATTCGCACTAGTTGCAAGAATGGAGACTATCAGATGGTTGTTGCAATTGCTAGCTCAAACAGGTGGCCCTTATTCCAAATGGATGTCAATACTGCATTTTTGAATGGTCCATTACAGGAAGAGGTCTATGTGTTGCAGCCACCTGGTTTTCAAATAAAAGGGCAAGAAGACAAAGTGTACATGCTCAGAAAAGGCTTGTATGGACTGAAGCAAGCCCATCGGGCCGGGAATAAAAGGATACACATGTTCCTAATTCAACATGGCTTCTCTAAGTACTTAGAAGAATTTGGAGTGTATGTGAAAGCTATGAATGGAGTAGATCTGATCTTAGTCTGCGTCTATGTTGATGATTTGCTAGTTACGGGAAGTGATAAATCAGTAATTTCATAATTCAAGGGGAGTTTGAAGTCAGAATTCGAAATGACTGATTTAGGGACTTTGAATTATTTCCTTGATATGGAATTTGAGCACATTGATAGTGGCATCATCCTACATCAAAGGAAATACATTTAGGAGGTAATAAAAAGGTTTCATATGGAAACCTGCAATGAAGTAGCTACACCAGTTGAACCAAATGTGAAACTGGAGAAGGGAGAAACTGATAAACCAGTTAACGACACACTTTATAAGTAAATGGTGGGATCTCTGAGGTTTGTGTGAAATAGTAGACTTGTTATCAACTATGCAGTGGGACTTGTAAGGAGATTTATGAGTGATCCAAGGGCCTCACATGTGGTTCTGCAAATTGAATCTTGAGGTATTTAAAAGGAACTCAATGTAAAGGGTTGATATTCCCTAAGAGCCAAGGATAGGAAGAGCCAGGATTTGAAGCATACTCTGACTCTGATTGGTGTGGAGATAAAGTGGAAAGGAAGAGCATATCTGGTTACTTGTTCAAGTGTTTGAATTCATCAATTTCTTGGTGTTATGGGAAACAAACAATGGTAGCTCTTTCATCATGCGAAGCTGAGTACATAGCAGCACCTCAGGCAGCTTGCCAAGCCTTATGGTTGGAATCTTTACTAAAGGAGTTGAGGATTGATTACAAGAAGCATGTATAACTGCTTGTAGATAACAATCATCCATTAGCTTAACTCAGAATCCCGTCTTGCATGGTAGAAGCAAGCACATTGAAACCCAGTTTCATTTCCTAATATAGATCATGTGAACAAAGGGAAATTGGAGCTTGTGTAATGTTGTACAAAGTTGCAAGTGGCTGGTGTTTTTACAAAAGCACTGAAGACAAATTGATTCAAATTACTGAGAGACAAGCTAGGAATTGTACCTCTGTTATAGTTCAATTAAGTGTGATATACTGCAAATGAATGGTGAAGTCTAAGGTGCCAACATAGTTGGGATGTTAGACTTTATAGTGATGTACATTTGCATATCATACTTAGAGACAAAGTGATGTTTGTAGACCATTTAAATTAAGGGGAAGTGTTGTGAGATAATTCGAATGGTAGTTATTACAGTTAGTGGTGTGTTAGTAGTTAGTGAGTTAGTTGGTGAATAACCATGAGATTCATGTGTCATGTACTTGTATATAAAGACTAAGAGAAATGATGAATAAAGCGTGGAAAAGTGTTATTCAGAAAATTTTATCTTTCTCTCTATTCTTTATCTCAATCTCTCTGTATTCAATTATTTTAAAACTGTATGATCATTGTCCAAACAACAAGTTGGCAAACTTCTTGCAATCACTGCCTTTGCTTCATCAACACAGAACCTACCTCCAAACTCCTTTGCTATTCCTTCTTAATTGTCTCAATTTGGTTCCATGGGAACATTCATGAAGATGCTTGAGTTTCAGCCTTGTTAGCACGATGTCGTAGCAAGTGAAGATATGATCCGACCCCTTCAAAGGCATATCCAAAGGGGGAAAAAACTAAATCCCTCTCTTAAACATCAAAATCACTTCTTGTTGAAAAGCAAGTAACAAACATGAAAGGATTGTTCTAAGGCATGAACCACCTTTAGAAATCAGTCAATTACTTCATAGACTACCAATTTTGAGTGGTTTTTAGATAAGGTCATGCCCCACATAGTTCGAAATGCCTCCATTATGCCTAATGTTCCTTATCCTCCACATAAGGAAGCTCCTCAGCCTGAATCACCACCTTCCTCAAATCACTTATCCCCATTCAAATAGTTTGAGATAGAACATATTCCTTCATGTCATCTGAGACATCCCGATGTCCCACTAGAAAATCCTAATTAACTAAGCCTTAATTCGTAATTAACGTTAACACGATTATTACAGGCAAAAATATATAATTATTTGGAAGCAGAAAATTAAAGCATAAATCTTGCACAACGGTAAACACACATCACATATATACAACATATATACAACACGTCCACCAGAGTACGAGTTGTCACAACAGAGGGACCATAACCTACGGAAGCTATACAGATACTGATAAAAAGGAAACTGAACATAGGTGGTGAGCCCTCATAAGTCTGAGACACATTCCATATGTTGATTCTCTAAGTTTTGATGATTCCAAATGGATTAAGTATGGTAATATTGAACCATATGAAATTACTGACATGCTTGATAAGTGTGCAGGAAAATAGACTTAAGACCACTCATCTATTTTATGACCCGTCTACATTTTGGTAGAAGCGCAGTTTTTAGACTCGTCTAAAAACTACTCGTCTAAAATTCAGTCAACACAGACAAAGATCAAGTCAATGCTCAGTCAAGATTCTGATATACTTGATGATGTGGTAAGAAGCATGTGTCTGAAAAAGACTCAGTGGATCACCCGTCTAGTTTTGGACTACACTAGCACCCGTCTAGCTCCGGACTCCACAAGCACTCGTCTAAAAAGATGAAGACAAGAACTTGAATATCATTAAGAACACTGCACAAGAAGCATTTACTCATTCATTAACTTCTTCATTCTTTCATTGAAAACTTCTTCAATCATTTGATATGAATTCGCAGTCTTTCACACTTCATATTTATTTCACTCTTTTAGTGTTATCTGAAAGATTTGCAAGTTGTATTTATTACACAAAACCTTTTATCCTTTACTGTGTTGAGCCTGAAGAGGCTAGGTGAGAAAAGAATACTTGTTTAAGTGTTGAGCTGGAGAGGCTAGGTGTGAAAATAATACTTGTATTGTAATCTGATCAGTTATAGTGGAAACTTGGTGCTGCCAAGAAATTGGACGTAGCCCTGTGGATTTTGGGGTGAACCAATATAAAACTCTTGAGTGATATTCCTCTTCCCTTGTCTCTTTAATTTACTTAAGTATTATTTGTTTAAGCTTTTAACTTGGGGAGTTAGTATTGTGAATATCAATCTCTGTTTTACCCTTCTCTGTATGCTTGTGTGATCTGTCTTAAAATTAGACGTCACTTATCTAAATTTTTGTTGTCTTATTTTTGCTTGTTGTGCCTGCGAAAATAATTTTCACAGTTTCCTAAAAAGTTGGTTAACACAATTCAACCTCTCATTCTTGTGTTAACTTTGGTTATTTCAGTTGGTATCAGAGCTCAGCCTCTGGGTTGAGCACTTAACAGTGTAGAGGAAAAGATCTTGGAAATGGCAGGAGAAACTAGTACAAGCAAGAACCATGCTAGAGAAGGATCCTCAATGTCAAGACCTCCATACTTCAATGGAGAGGACTACATCTGCTGGAAAGAAAAGATGAAGTGGTTTTTACAATCTACTAACTCTGATCTTTGGGATATCATTGAAGAAGGTCCCTTTGTTCCTAAAGATGACAAAGTAGCTGAAGTTCCTAAAGCAAGCATGACCACTGATCAATGAACAAAATGGTAGTTAAATGCCAAAGCTAGATGCAATCATGTGTGCTTTGAGCGGAGAAGAATTTGAAAAAGTTTGTGCTTGTGAATCTGCAAAAGAGATGTGGGATTCACTAGCTGTTGCTCATGAAGGAACTAGCAAGGTCAAAGATCCCAAAGTCAACATGTTGGTCAGAAAGTATAAGTTGTTCAAAATGGAAGAAGGAGGGACTATTGGTCAAATGTATGAAAGATTTCAAACCATAACCAATGGATTAAAATCTCTGGGAAAAGTTTACAAGATTGAGGAACACATTCAAAAGATTCTCAGAAGTCTTCCAAAACAATGGAGACCTCTTGTAACTGCTATGTCCCAGGCCAAGGATCTAACAACAATGAAGCTAGATGAGCTTCTTGGTACTCTTCAGTTCCATGAACAAGAGCTAATTGAAGAAAACAATAGAAAGAAAAACAAATTCATTGCCCTCAAGGCTGACAAGAAATCATCTAAAGGAGCAGTCTCAAAAGCTCTCAAAGTAGATGAATCTTCAGAAGAATCTGAGAAATCAAATGAGGATGACTCTGATGATGAAGATGATGAACTTTCTCTTTTTACCAGAAAGATGAAAAACCTTTGGAAGAAAAGAAACTTCAGAAAGGACAAACCTTTCAGGTGCTTCAACAAAGAAAAATACAACAAAGATGGTGCATCTAATGACAGAAATGTCATTGTGTGCTATGAATGCAAAAAGCTTGGTCACATCAAGGCAGAATGCCCTCAACTCAAAAAACAACCTCCCAAGAAGTTCTTCAACAAAAAGAAGAAGGGAATGATGGCCACTTGGAAAGATCTTGATGAAAGCTCCACTGAAAGTGAAGGAGAGGAGCTTGAAGCAAATCTTTGTCTTATGGCAGATGCTGATTCAGAATCAGAAACTGAGGTACATTCTGAACTTGAGAAATTGAATGATGCCTATGATGAACTATTGGAAGAATCCAACTACATATCTAAAGCTTTCAAATCCCTCAAGAGACAGCATGTTAAACTCTCAAATGAGTATACACAGAAATCTCAAGAGTGTGAGAAGTTAGCTGAAGAGAACAGTAGGCTTAAGACTGAAAAGTCTAAAGCTAAGATCTCAGATGAAACTAAACCTTCCGAAGAAGTGATTAAACTTCAACAGAAAGTAGAAGAGCTCACCTCAGATCTTGCCAAGTTTGTTAATGGTAGAGATAATCTGACTAAACTTTTGGGAAGTCAGAGGCACTCCCTTAACAAAGAAGGTATAGGTTATTCAAGTCAAGAACATCATAAAGGATCAACAAAGTTCTCAAAAATAACTGTCAAATCTGTGTCAGTTAGTTTAAATAAACCTATATGTACCTAGTGTGGAAAAGCTGGACATATCATGTCTAAGTGTATCTACAAAAAGAGAAGGAAGTCTTCACAGACTCCTCATACTAACAGAAAAGGACCTAAGAAAATATTGGTACCTAAGTCCGTGATTATTCCTGTTGCAGACATGCTCAACAGAACAAAGCAAACACCTGCCATGGTACTTGGACAGTGGATGCTCGCGACATATGACAGGAGAAAGGTCTATGTTCCTAGACCTCCAACCTAAGAAAGGTGGATATGTAACCTTTGGTGGCAATCAGAAAGGAAAAGTTGTAGATGTAGGTAAAATTGGTGGTAAACCTCCCTTGCCTATTATATGTGATGTCTTATATGTGAAAGGGCTGAAACATGATCTGCTTAGCATAAGTCAATAGTGTGATAGTGGATTTTATGCATCCTTTTCTAAGGATGCATGCATAGTCAATGACAGTAGTGGAAAGACCCTTTTTTCTGCTAAAAGGCAAAACAATCTGTATAAGAATGACCTGTCTGAACTTTCAGATCAAAGTGTAACATGCTTTATGTCTAAAGAGGATGAAAAAGTGGCTATAGCATAAGAAACTGGGACATGTTAGTATGAAACAAATTTCTAAATTGAAAAAGTATAACCTTGTGAGAGGATTGCCTGATATTTCCTTTAAGAAAGATGTTTTGTGTGATGCATGTCAGAGAGGTAAACAAGTAAAATCAAGTTTCAAATCTAAGAAAGAAGTCACCTCCTCTAGACCTTTGCAACTGTTACACATGCATCTGTTTGGACCAGATAGTGTAGCTAGCCTAGGTGGAAAGAAATATGGCTCTGTCATAGCTGATGACTATTCTAGATACACATGGGTACTCTTCTTAACCCACAAGGATGAGTCTTATAAGATCTTTACAGTTTTCAGTAAAAGAGTACAAAATGAGCAGGGTTTTTGTGTCTCTGCTATCAGAAGTGACCATGGGGGAGAATTTGAAAATGAGCAGTTCAAACTATTCTGTGATGAAAATGGTATTTCTCACAATTTCTCTGCACCAAGAACTCCACAGCAAAATGGATTGGTTGAGAGAAAGAACAGATCTCTTCAAGAGATGGGAAGAACAATGCTAAATGAAAATAATCTCCCTAAGTTCTTCTGGGCAGAAGCCATTGACACTGCTTGTTATGTGCAAAACAGAATTCTGATTAGACCTATTCTAAATAAGACTCCTTATGAATTGTGGAAAGGTAGAAAACCCAACATATCATATTTTCATGCATTCGGATGTGAATGATATATTCTTAATACAAAAGATTATCTTAGAAAATTTGACTCTAAAGTATATAAAGGCATTTTCATTGGTTATTCTGAACTGTCTAAAGCTTTTAGAATCTTTAACTCTAGAACTTCTGTAGTAGAAGAATCAATTCATGTAAAGTTTAATGATGGTTTGAAGACTGATAGGGAACTATCAGATCTAGAAGATGATATTGCAGGTATTGAACTTAATCCTGCAGTGGAGGAATCTTCAGACAAGTCAAAAATAGACGTGTCTGGAAATCAGACAACTGCTGATACATCTGAAACTCAGAATGAGAAGAAAGACTGGAAATTCAAGACCTATCATCCAGAAGATCTCATCATTAGAAGTCCATCTCAAGGAGTTAGAACCAGATATGCTTTCAATGAAAATAACAACATGGCCTTCATATCAGATTTGGAACCCAAAAAGATTGAAGAAGCCTTACAAGATGAAAGCTGGATTCTAGCCATGCAAAAAGAACTAAATCAGTTCCAAAGAAATGATGTTTGAACTCTAGTTCTTAAACGCAAAGATAAAACTGTTATTGGAACCAGATGGGTATTTAGAAACAAACTGAATAAAGATGGAAAAGTAGTAAGAAACAAAGCAAGACTAGTTGCTCAAGGGTACAATCAAGAGGAAGATTTTTCTGAGTTGATGCAGAATGAATTTGAGATGAGCATGATGGGAGAATTGAAGTTCTTCCTTGGTCTTTAAATAAAACAGACAAGTGATGGAATCTATATCCATCAACAAAAGTACACCAAGGAGCTTCTGAAAAAGTATAAAATGGAAAATTCAAAGTCTATGAGTACTCCTATGCATCCATCAGTTATTTTAAACAAGGTCGAGGAAGGTAAAAAGGTAGATCAAACTGCCTACCGAGGTAATGATTGGATCTCTTCTATACTTAACTGCCCAGACCTGATATTCAATTCAATGTTTTTCAATCAGATCCTAAGGAATCCCATCATAAGGCTGTTAAAAGAATTTTTAGATATTTAATTGGAACCACTAATCTTGGTTTATTATATAAGAAATCTAAAGATTTCAGGTTAGTTGGATTCTGTGATGCTGATTTTGCTGGAGATAGAATTGATAGAAAAAGTACCAGTGGAGGATGCCACTTCATTGGAGCAAATATGATCTCTTGGTCAAGCAAAAGGCAAAGTACGATTGCTCTCTCAACTGCTGAAGCTGGGTACATATCTGCAGCAAGCTGTTGTTCACAACTGCTTTGGGTAAAATATCAACTTGAGGATTATTCAATGTTTGAGCATAATATACCTGTTTGGTGTGATAATACTAGAGCTATCAACTTGTCTAAAAATCCCATACAACACTCTAGAGCAAAGTATATAGAAATAAAGTATCATTTTATTAGAGATTATGTGCAAAAAGGAGTTTTTGAAATTAAGTTTGTAAACACTGAGTATCAATAGACAGACATTTTTACTAAACTTCTAAGTGAAGATAGATTTATTTTTATTAGAAGGAATCTAAATATGCATAATGTGTCTGAATGAGTGTATGATGATATGTCTGAAAATTTACTTGTCTAAATTTTATATGCTTGACTCGTCTATTTTCTCTATGCTTCACTCGTCTACTTTAGCCAAACGTTTGATGACATGGCTAAAAGCACTCAGTGCTAACCCTGACTGAGACATGTGTACATTGCAAAATTTCCCTCATTTTCTTAAAACATTTCATTTTTTTTACAACTATCTTTTCAAAAGTTATTGCTGATTATGGCAATAATCTCTCTCCTTGTTCCCAACGCAAAAAACACTCAAGCGTTTTAACAAATGTAACCCGTGTCGTTTCAAAACTTCTCACTTACAATCTTTTGCTCACAACCTCTCTCTGAATTCTCTTCGTCTTCACCCTCTCGAAACATTTCATCTCCAAAACCCTAAACTCTACTTCTCTGAATCAATGGCACTCAAGAGCCTTCTGGAAACTCTTGCCGAGAAGACTAAGGTCTCTGTATCTGAACTGAAGAAGGTGCACTCTGGAAAGGTCCCTAACTTTGATGAACTCAGAACTAAGGGTTTGGATGTTCTTCCTAAACTCGCCCATGCTGGTTGGTTACCTTTCTTCCAACTTCAAGAACTGGTCTTCCCTGCTCTTGTTAGGGAGTTCTGGAGAACTACTAAGATCACCAAGGATGACACAACCTCCATGATTACTGGAGATATGGGTGATGACCATGTCTTCATCATTCATGAATCACTTGCTGAAGTGACTGGATGCCCACATGAAGGTGCTGGGTATTACAAGGAATGGCTGAAGTCTGTTGGAGAAGCCAATGTGAACTTGGTTCTGTATGGAGTTCCAAAACCTAGGATTCCAGACGCCAAGTATCTGACTCCTAAGGCAAGATTTTTTTATGTCCTTATAATTAACTGTGTAATGCCTATGACTGGATCTAGGAATCATGTGAGCAAGATAGAAAAATTTGCTATCTACCACCTGATTCTTTAGATCAAAGTAGACATTACTGATTTAATTTTTAGACATATGGAGAAAGCTGTCAAGGGTAAGGATAAGGACTATCCTTTTGGCATGATCATGATAAGGATTTTTAGGGCAAACAAGCTGAAGGACTTGAGGAAAGCTTGTTCTGCTGATCTCTGCACAGAGATCACTACAACGACTTTGTCTTTGATGAAGATTAAGCTGACCCCCACCTTTGAGCCCATTGCTGAAGCCTCATCATCAGCACCTGTTGCACCTGCTCAAGTGGAAGAACCTCTCACTATTCCTTCTGTCAAGAAAGAACCTTTTATGGAGCCTATTTAAGAAGAAAGGCCTCAATTACAGAGGAAGAAAAGGAAAGTTGCTCCTACTCCACAACCTTCATCTTCATTACCTGCTATGTCACCACAAAGAGCACCATCACCATCACCACAACCAAAACAGAAAACCCCTACTCCTTCACCTGCTTCACCAAAAATCCCAACTCCACCACACACATTACCTGTCAGGCAACCTTCACCCATCTTTGAACCTTCTGTTTCTAATCCACAAAATGTTGAACCTCACACTTCTGAACCTAACCCTACTGCTTCAGAAGCACACTTGTCTGAAACAGAACCCCAATTATCCAACCCTTCCTCACCACAATCATCTCACCATACTGACACTCTTCACATTGAGGATGTCAATGACTTTGCATACTTTGACAATCCCACTCCTCCTCCACTCTCACCTAAACCACAAACCCCTAACCACATCAGAAACTAGAGCCAAGTCCCTCTGAGAATAGTCGTTCCAGACTTATTTTCTGAAACCAGACACAACCCTCTCCCTATGGCCACTATATCTCCTTATCACCCTTCTTCCAGAACCATTCCCTTCTCTATCACAGATGAATGCTGCTCCAACTTTCTGTATGGCAAAGACTTGGATGTCATTGCCTCTCAAGAAGCTGAAAGGTAGCTTGTCAAGCTGGCCAAGAAACAGAAGCATGCAGGAAGGTGGATGCCCAATCCACATATCTTCATGAGACCTTCAACAAAGATCAGGGTGATGCCTAACTCTATGGTTCTGCAAGGAAAGCAGAAGGTGATCAACTTGCCACTGGATCAGAAATTCTCTCTCATCAAGCTGAATGATCACAAGTGCAAGTACAGAAAGAGGTTGTTCACTACTGAGACTCATCATGAGTTCCTCAAGATCAGAGACATCTACTGGAGATGTGGATCCAGCTCTGGGCTATCTGAAGAAGAGAAGAAAACCATTCCAACCAGAGGTGGCTAAGCTTTTGCTGTTTATCCCTTTTCACCTTCTATTTACACTTTACCTCCATTCTTTATGGTTTTCCCCTTTTTTATCTTAATTTTTCCTCCAACTACCCCAATCACTCCCATAAATCTCATTAGGAGATCTTATGAATTTCTTCTGTCTGTTATTGATCCCCCTCTTCACCATGAAAGAATTCATGGATTTCTTGAAGAATTCTATCCTAATAATGACTTTGTATCTTCTATTTCAACCAATGTGTTTCTAGATCCTCAGCCTGAGGACAACGTTCAAGTTGAAGAGCTGCCTTCTACATCTCCTCCATCTACATCTGCAACTGCTCTGGCTACAACAGACTCATCTGGTTGCTTATGATCCTGTTGCCCATCAGAGACTTGATGAAATGGCTTCAAGTCTGCAAACTGTCATTCAAAGACAGGATGCTGCCATTGAACAACAAGCTGCTTTTCAAGCTCAGATGTTGGCTCAGCAAGATGAGGCAATAAATGATGGAAGCTTTCTTCAAAAGCCAAGGGGGTCCTAGTTTTTAGGTCTTAGGACTTAGTCTTTTTCATTCTTTTTGAGTCATGCAACGTCCAAGTCAGTGATGTCCATATCACATGTAATCTTTTTTTTTTTTTTTTGACCCTTAAATGAAATGAGATGAAGTTTTTGATATTTCTTTTGGCTATCTATTATATATTTACTTTATATTCTTTTTGATTGATTCCAAAAGGGGGAGGAAATAAGAATAACAAAAATAAAATAAAAATTACTCTTTAATCATGAAATTAATGATCGATGACTATATGTCTGAAAAATCTATTATCTGCTCTGATAGAATCTGAATTGCTCTCTCAAAAACTCTGTTTGAATCTAGTATCAGCTCTGATACTTTGTTTTTGCTCTGATACTTGTTTTTATCTGATGCATAAACTAAGGGGGAGCATAGCATACTCTAATCAAGAATATCTGTTTGAAAATTTGTATTATTACTTTTTGATATTCAATAAAATCAGAAAAGTTATTTGTCATCATCAAAAAGGGGGAGAATGTTGAGACCTCATAATTCTGAGACACATTCCATGTGTAGATTCTCTAAGTTTTGAAGATTTCAAATAGATTAAGTATGGTAATATTGAATCTTATGAAATTACTGACATGTCTGATAAGTGTGCAGGAAAATAGACTTAAGGTCACTCGTCTATTTTATGACCCATCTACATTTTGGTAGAACCGCAGTTTTTAGATTTTAGACTCGTCTAAAAACTACTCATCTAAAATTCAATCAACACAGACAAAGATCAAGTCAATGCTCAGTCAAGATTCTGATTTACTTGATGACGTGGCAAGAAGCATGTGTCTGAAAAAGACTCAGTGGATCACCCATCTAGTTTTGGACTGCACTAGCACCCGTTTAGTTTTGGACTGCACTAGCACCCGTCTAGCTCTGGACTCCACAAGCACTCGTCTAAAATTCTAACACTGCTACATTTTGTTAAATGTTAGAATGTTAGAAAGGAAGTCCAAGTTAACCTTATTCAAAATAGATGCCTTCCTTAAGGATCTCGAAGACCTCTGGACAATAGCACCAAGGATAAAGAATAGAGAACGTTTGTTTCAAGGATTTAAGGAATAAACATGCAATCTCTGTACCACAGCAGTAACCTTTTAGCTGTTTTAGTATAAAGTAAAAGTACTTTCCAGAAAGTAAACTTAGTGTTGCACTGAAAGAGGAAAGCTCTCTGCTGCAAGTACAAGAAGACTGCTGCTGCAAACTCTGAAACAACAGCTGCTCAGAACAAAGTGTACTCTTGGACTACCTTATCAAAGATCAATGTTCCTAAGCATTTAATACTTACACAGAACGACTCTTTGGCATTAATGGCATCCCAGAAGCTCAAATCAAAGAACACACTTTCTGAAGCTGTGCCTAACGGAATAATTGATCGAAGTCTTTATATAGACCAAATCATGAAGATGAAGACAAGAAGTTAAATATCATTAATAACACTGCGCAAGAAGCATTTACTTACTTCATTAACTTCTTCATTCTTTCATTGAATACTTCTTCAATCATTTGATATTAATTCGCAGCCTTTCACACTTCATATTTATTTCACTCTCTGAGTGTTATCTGAAAGATTTGCAAGTTGTATTTATTGCACAAAACCTTTTATCCCTTACTGTGTTGAGCCTGAAGAGGCTAGGTGAGAAAAGAATACTTGTTTCAGTGTTGAGCCTGGAGAGGCTAGGTGTGAAAAGAATACTTGTACTGTAATCTGATCAGTTATAGTGGAAACTTGGTGCTGCCAAGAAACTGGACGTAGCTCTGTGGATTTTGGGGTGAACCAATATAAAACTCTTGAGTGATATTCCTCTTCCATTATCTCTTTAATTTGCTTAAGTATTATTTGTTTAAGCTTTTAACTTGGGAAGTTAGTATTGCGAATATCAATCTCTATTTTAGCCCTCTCTGTATGCTTGTGTGACCTGTCTTAAAATTAGACGTGTTACTTGTCTAAATTTCTGTTGTCTTATTTTTGCTTGTTGTGCCTGCGAAAATAATTTTCAAAGTTTCCTAAAAAGTTGGTTAACATAGTTCAACCCCCCTTCTTGTGTTAACTTTGGTTATTTCAATAGGTATATGAACTGGTCACAGAAAAAGGAAAAGATCCTAAAGATAACCGGCCCGCCTATCAAAATACATCAAATACAAAATGAAGCTAACATAGGCTCACAACCTAACAGGCACGTCTGACCAAGCTATATCATCGATGATATGGGCGCCTAGAGCTATCTTTTCCGTCTCATAGTGACGTCAGTAGACTCTGCCATATCTGGTCCTCGGCTCCCAAACCGACTCGTCGCTACTCATAACGAAGCTGTGGCGGTGATAATGGTACATCATCTGAACAATCCGCTGCCTACGACCCCTCTGGACCATACCAACATGACTCCTTGCCTCGGAGCGGTCCACCATATTCCACATATCGTCAGGGACCTCCCTCTGACGAGGTGGAAACCACATCTCAGGGAAAGGTAACCTCTGTGAGATCTTATACGAGTCGTTCATGTGAAAGTAAGGACCATCTCCCATGCGCATGTAGAAGCTCACCATTTTTTATCCTTGTGAGAGAAAGCTTCAGCATCTTCTAACTGAGTAGACAACTCACAAAAGTTCTTCAATCTTTGCGTGTTCTTCACTAAGAGATAGCAGACGGGTGAAAGCTTCATTAGAAGGGTTGACTCTTCTGGACAGAAAGTCAACATCTCCATATAAGCCCTCAGACGAGTGAGACATCTTCAACAGAAAGGTGCACTTTACTCAACAGACGAGTTATCTTCTCCTTTGACCAAGATAGTCTTAGGACAGGCAGGTGATTAAAATGCTTAAATAATAATTTGCACACTAAGTAGACATGTCAGCAACCAATATGTAGTTCAATTAAATCATTGACAAATGTTTAGTTTTCATCAAAACTTAGGACAAACACGCATCAGACATTAGAGACTCAACAATCATGAGTCCTTAAAGCATTTGAAGTAGTAATATAAGCTTAACAAGAAGCATATCAAATGGGTGGAATTCATTGAACAATTTTCTTATGTCATCGAGCACAAGGGAGGTAAAATGAATGTGGTAGCCAATGCCCTTTCAAAAAGGTATACTTTACTTGCTACCATTGAATCTAAAGTACTTGGTTTATAAAATTTTCTAATTGTTAAATATATTTTTATTTGCTCTCATTAGAAAATAAATGTTGCCCCATTGTCCTACAATCCCACTCTACATAACACTTTTTTTTTATTTTCCAATATAACTTATTTAATAAATGTTCTTCTTATTTAATAAGTGTTCTTTTATATTTATATATATTTTAAAAATAATCCAAGAACTGTGCTTTTATTTCATTAAATTTTCCTTCCATCAAAACAAGATTTGTTGAAAAAAAAAAGTGTGAGAATTTATTTTAAAAAAAAGAATTATAAAGAAAAATTGAACATATGTAAAAACTAAAAAGAATGAGGAGTCAATCTCCCTGAATGGCAACACTGGCAATAATACGACGTCGTGAAGGGTGTGCAGTGGCACTCTGGCAGTGCAACTGTGCAAGGATTGAGGCATGAATCCCAATCCCATCATTACAAGGCACAGCATTAGGAACACGCTTTGCAGTGGGTGGAGCAATGCCTCCAAAGCTACCTTCACCTCTGTTCCCTCTGCTCATCTTATTGACATTCGCATCCCTCTATTTCTTCTCTTCATTTCTGTCTCTATCCCCAACCCCACATTCTCAATCACAATCACTCGCAACCTCCAACTGTAACCTTTTCAAAGGTCACTGGGTCTTCGATCCCTATCGCAGCACCAACCCTTTCTTCTTCTACGACCACACGTGCCCCTTCCACCGAAACGCCTGGAACTGCATCAGAAACCAGCGTCAGAATCTCACCTTCATCAACTCTTGGAAATGGGTCCCACATGGATGCCCCTTGAACCGGATCGACCCGGTTCGGTTTCTGGGTTTGATGAGGAATAGGAATATTGGGTTCGTTGGGGACTCTCTCAATGAGAATTTCCTGGTTTCTTTTCTTTGCATTCTCAGGTTTGCTGATGAGGGTGCTAAGAAGTGGAAAAAGAAAGGTGCTTGGAAAGGTGCCTATTTTCCCAAGTTCAATGTCACTGTGGCTTATCATCGTGCTGTTTTGCTCGCCAAATACAAGTACAATTATCATTCTTCAAGCATGTTTTTTCGGGTTCTGAAGGTTTTTTTTTTTTTTTGATTCTAAAATTACTTAGTGTTAGCTACAAAGTAGGTAATATTTTTTTTTTCACTAGAAATTAGCTTTATCTCAAAATTCAAATCATTTTTTTGGGTCAATCCTAGACTGAATTAACTTAGATTCTGCGTGATTCGTCAAGTATTGAAATTATGCTGGAAGATTGGTAGCAACTACCCGATGTTAATTTTTATTGGGAAAGTTTAAGCAAAAGAAATGAGTTTTAAGGCATGCCTTTTGTATCTCATCTTTGGTGTGTAGTTTACATAGTGAATTTCTCATCGTCTCATAGGTGGTAGGTTGAGGAAATTAAAGCCATAAAGGCACTAATTATGAAGCACAGACACTTTAAAATAGTTGTCATAGTCGTTAGATCTGTGTCGAACTTGTATCTGAGTCAAACATGTATCCGTATAGAACACCTTCAGATACTCTTAACCATATCTTACAATCTTTTTCATTTTACTTTTTGAATTTTTATACCATGGTAGAGGTAAATGCCATGATAATTAGAGCTTGTTTGGATTGTTTCTAGTTTCCTGTTTTCATTTCCTAATTTTAAACAATTACAACTAAAATAATTACAAAAGTGTTATCTTGTTTTTACCATGTTTCTTGTTTCCAAATACTTGTACAGTAAACCGTGAAAACAAATAAAAGTTGTTTTCAGTGTTTCCTGTATAAATTTTTGGAAACAAGAAACAAAATGAAAAACAATGTGACACTTTTGTAATTATTTTAGTTATAATTATCTCTGAAATTAGGAAATGAAAACAGGAAACTGAAAATAAACTAAACAAGCCGATAACTATTTGCATTTTATTATGTTTACTTGCTCATGCATCTAAAACATTTCTCTTTTAAGAGTTGTGCTTTTATGTTAATTGTGTCCTAATTTCATATCTTTTATTATAGCCTTGTTGCACCATATCCTTGTATCCATGTCCTACGTGGTATCCTTGCTTCTGCACAAACCTGTCCATCGACATAGATGGAAGTCTTTAAACTTTGAATTATGCGGAAAGTGATGCTCTAGTTGGCAGATATAGTTAATGAATGCATGTTCTTTTTGGATACAAGTTTACAACATTGACATTTCTTACCTGTCAGTTTCGTCCTGCGGTTATTTCTCATGATATAGCCACATTTGTGAAATGGATATTGTGGCCATTTTATAGTTATTTCTCCTATACTGACTGTAGCCTGCAGCCCATTTTACGGCTCAGAACACACATATACTGTTAGGAACCTCTTTCAGAGATGGGAAAAACAGAGCCTAACTCGTGTAAAACAGCACACAACAGGGAGAAGAAAGACTGGAAATACTTCTTTATTGATGGTAAAATGAAAACAGTAGCAAAGAACATGGTGTATAAGTATACCCCCAAAGGAGCACTCTCCTTTCACACTGGAAATTGTCCAGTTAATCAGAAAATTCAATAGCTGCATCTCTTAATCATTAGAAGGCTTATTTATAGGGATTGCATCCATCCTATTAACGACTACTAACAGAAACTAACTAAGTCAGCTAACAATTAAAAGTTTGTTACAAGTTTGACCCTTTCCTTTACAAGCTTGACCCCCCTAACTACCTTCTAACTACTAACTACCTTCTAACTAAGGCCTAACAATACCACCCTCCTCAGAAACAACCTTGTTATCCAGGTTGAAATCTGGGTATGGACTTCGGATGGTGGAATCGTCCTCAATGTGTAATCATCCCACGTCGTGTTAGTTATCATCTTCTGACTCCATTACTGCAATCTCCCCCTCATCATTAACTTGTTCATCTTCAGCCAAAATTATCACTCAGAGGCTCCTTTATGGACATTTGTGACCTGGATTAAAGGCTAACCCACAATGGTAACTGTAGAAATGTATTCTTTATTGATATATTTCATAACATCAGATGTGTACAACTTAAATAGAAGAAAATAGAGGATCTGTTTCCTTAATCATAGGAAAGTTGAATTCCGCAGCATCAGAAAAAGATTAAAGAAAATAAAAACAGAAAAGATAAGATAGAGAGTTAAATCCCATGGAATTAGGATTAACTGATTCTATCCTATCCTAGGATCTTATCTTCCTTTTTTTTTTTTTTTTTAATAATAGAATCCCAAGATTCCTAAAATATCCACACTCCCCCTCAAGTTGGTGCAAAGATATCAATCATGCCCAAGTTGGAGACTTGATGTTCGAAGGGCTGCCTTAGCAGTCCCTTTGTTAGGATATCCGCAATTTGCTGAGTGGTAGGGACGAAGGGGATACAGATTACTCCTTCTTCAAGCTTCTCTTTGATGAAGTGTTTGTCAATTTCAACATGTTTCGTCCTGTCATGTAAGGCTGGGTTATGGGCAATGCTTATAGCAGCCTTATTATTACAAAACAACTGCATAGGAAGAATTACTGGTCTTTCAAGCTCTTCTAGAACTCGTTTCAGCCATAAAACCTCACATACTCCTTGAGCCATTGATCTAAATTCTACTTCAGCACTACTCTTAGCAACAACATTTTGTTTTTTGCTTTTCCATGTGACAAGATTACCCCATAAAAAGGTACAATACCCTGAGGTTGACCTTCTATCAATAACCGAACCTGCCCAATCGGCATCAGTATATACCTCAATCCCTCTCTTCTCATGTTTTCCAAAGAATAGACCTTTCCCTGGTGTGCCTTTGAGATACCTAAGGATTTTGTATACAGCTTCAAGGTGTTCTTCATAAGGAGAATGCATAAATTGACTCACCATGCTAACAGCGAAAGCAATGTCACGGCGTGTATGGGATAAGTAGATAAGTTTTCCGACCAGTCTTTGATACCTTCCTTGATCTACTGGAACTCCATGTTTGACATCTCCAAGTTTAGTCTTGACTTCTATAGGAGTTTCTGAAGGCTTGCAGCCACTCATTCCAGTTTCTTTCAAGAGATCTAAGATATATTTCCTTTGTGACACCACTATGCCCCTCTTTGACCTTGCCACTTCGATTCCAAGGAAATACCGAAGCTGTCCAAGGTCTTTAACTTCAAATTCCTTGACTAGACTTTGCTTCAAAATGCTCATTCCAGTCATATCATCTCCTATCAGTATTATGTCATCTACATAGACAATTAAAATTGACACTTTGCCTTCAGTAGACTTTTTTATGAATAGAGTGTGATTTGACTGACCTTGATTATAACCCAAGCCTTTTACAAACCTTGTGAATCTTTCAAACCAGGCTCTAAGGGATTGTTTGAGGCCATATAAGGATTTTTTTAGCTTGCATACCTTATTCCCAAGTTTCTCAGTAAATCCGGGTGGCGGTTCCATGTAGACTTCTTCCTCTAGCTCTCCATTCAGAAAGGCATTTTTCACATCTAACTGAATTAGAGGCCAGTGAAGGTTGGCTGCAACTGAAAGAAGAACACGAACTGTGTTTAGCTTCGCGACTGGAGAAAAAGTTTCAAAATAATCTACTCCATATGTCTGTGTAAAGCCTTTAGCCACTAAGCGAGCCTTGTACCTTTCCAAAGAGCCATCCGAATTGTATTTCACGGTAAACACCCATTTGCAACCGACAATTTTCTTCCCATTTGGCAGATCCACTCTCTCCCAAGTAGCATTCCTCTCTAGAGCTCTCATCTCCTCAAAAACAGCTTCCCTCCATTGTGGAACATTTAGAGCTTCCTGGACATTGTTAGGAATAGTGACACTAGAGACTTGTGAGATAAAGGAACAATGAGGTTGAAATATTTTTGTAAGACGCAAAATTTGACAAAGGATGTTTTTTTGTGCAAGATTTGACACCTTTTCTAAGAGCAATGGGAAGATCATCATGACTAGTGGAATTTAATTGAGAGTTACCTGGGAAATTATTATCAGTTGTTTCTGGAGAATTATCATGAATTTCAGGATCCACCCTTTGATCAGATTCTTGGTGGTGCTGCTGAACAATGTCTCTTTTTCTTTTCTCAGCCTGATGTGATGTTCTTTTGTATACACAATACCTTTGTACCATCTCACATCCTTCCCTGTTTGCTCAACATGTTCATTTTGAGATGGCATTATTGCATTCTGCTCATAGTCAGAATTGATAGAATTATTTAACTCATTTGTTTCCTCAAGGTTTTCATTTACATTCTCTGCCTCATAAAAACTGAAGCATAAATCAGATTTATCTAAAAAACCATCTTCACTACCGTGCTCCCCCTGAAGATGGGACTCTTGATAATATGAGGTCCCTTCAAAAAACGTGACGTCCATGGACACAAACAATTTTTTTGTAGTTGGATCAAAACATTCATAGTCTCACTGGTTAGATGGATAGCCAACAAAAATGCATTTGAATGCTTTAGGATCAATTTTGGACCACTTTGGATCATGGTTATGAGCAAAAGCTACACTCCCAAAATTTTTTAAGGGAATGTCAGTGATCAGCCGTGACTGTGGAAAAATTGTAGTGAATGTTTGCAAGGGACTTTGAAAATTTAAGATTCTAGTAGGCAGTCTATTTATCAAATAAGTGGCAGTTAAAATAGCCTCCCCCCAAAGATACTTAGGGACCTTAGTTTGGAAACTCAAAGCCCTAGCAACTTCAAGGAGATGTCTGTTTTTTCTTTCCGCCATCCCGTTCTGCTGAGGAGTATTAGTGCAAGAACTTTGGTGCACAATACCCTTCGCAGCAAAAAAATTACCCAAAATATTATTAAAAAATTCCTTGCCGTTATCACTACGAAATATCTTAATCTGAGTCTGAAATTGTGTTTGAACCATGTGATAGAAATTTTTGAACACAAGTGCAGCATCAGATTTGTCACGTAAAAGAAATACCCAAGTGACCCTAGTGTGATCGTCAATAAAAGTGATAAACCAATGTTTTCCATAAATAGTTGTTGTCCGAGAGGGACCCCATACATCACTATGAATCATAGTAAAAGGTGCAGATTTTTTGTATGGTTGAGGGGGAAAAACAGCACAATGATGTTTGGCTAATTCACAAGATTCACATTTAAAAGATAACTGATTTTTATTCATAAATAACTTAGGAAACAAATGTCTTAAATATTGGACATTAGGATGTCCTAATCGACAATGCCATAACATAATGTCTTTATTAGAAACAGAGACAGAATTGAAACAAGTCCGCTGGTCTTGCCTTCCAAAGGTGAGGCAATTATTGAGAAGATAAAGACCATTATCCTGCTTAGAACCCCCAATCATCTTCCCCGAGGATAAATCTTGAAATTCACAATGAGAAGACCATACATTAAGATGACAATTATGATTAAGTGTTAACTTACTAACAGACACAAGATTGTATGACAAATTAGGAACATGTAGGACATCCTTAAGACTTAAAGAGGGAGAAAGCGGTACGATTCCTTTTCCAGCTACAGTAGCTAGGGAACCATTTGCAAGTTTAACCTTTTGATGACCTGCACATGGTGTATATGAGGAAAAAAATTGGGAAACACTAGTCATATGATCAGTGGCACCTGAATCTAATATCCAAGGGCCATTGGATCTTTTACATGCAATAGTCGCAATAAAATGATTACCTGACTGGGCTATGGAACAAGATGGATTAGAGTGTCCCACATAATAAGATTGGAAGAGTTTGGATAAGTGCTCGATTTGTTCCTCTGTGAAGGGAAGAGATTCTGAAGATGATTGCTGCTCAAGATCAGTTTTGCTTGCTTGGAATGCATGAGTGTCTCCCCCAAATTTGTTATCAGTACCTGATTTCTTCTTGGAAGGTGGTTTTCCATGCAGTTTCCAGCATGTTTCTATTGTGTGCCATGGCCGTTTACAATGGTCACACCAAGTTTTCTGCTTTCCTCCTCGCCTATCACCATCTGAGTCTCCTCCTCGGGCTACCAATGCTGATCCTTCATGATCATTTTTTAGCATCACTTGCCTCCTAGCCTGTTCTCTTCGTACCTCTGAAAACACTTCTCGAATGGATGGCAGCGGTTTCCTTCCCAAGATATGTCCTCGTACTTCATCAAGGTCTTTGTTCAGTCTTGCTAGGAAGACAAATACTCTTCCTCTTTCTACCCTTTTCTTGTAGCGAGCACTGTCCTTGCTGCTTTCCCATTCTAATTCCTCAAACATATCAAGTTCCTGCCATATAGTCATCATTTCATTGTAATAACTTGTTACCTCACGTTCACCTTGCTGTATTTTCCACATTCGGGTGGTCAATTCAAACAACTGTGAGTGATTATCCGGGTCTGAGTATGTCTCCTTCACTGCATCCCATACATCACTAGTTTTTGGAAGGAACATAAAGGGCTTACCAATT
The DNA here is from genome assembly GCA_035048595.1 of Echinosophora koreensis. NCBI lineage: Eukaryota > Viridiplantae > Streptophyta > Magnoliopsida > Fabales > Fabaceae > Echinosophora > Echinosophora koreensis. The sequence continues at coordinate 1,202,186 of JAPCYP010000048.1, read as the reverse complement.
ATCGGGTCCATAGAATTGATTAGCCATGCTGTAACCATGGAGTTTTCCGACTGCCACTGTTGGTATTTCGGATCATCGGTGCCCGGAGCTGTCACCTCTTCATTCAAGTATCCAAGCTTCCCCTTGCCATCAATTACCAACTGTACAGACTTGGACCACTGAAGGTAATTTTTTCCATTCAATTTGTGAATGGTAATTTGAAGAGAGTGATCATTGACTGATATGGTTGCTGGCTGAGTTCCTCCGTAGGTTGCTGCTTGCCGCCATCTGGAGATATCACGCCACTTCTACTGTCGGCGGAAGGGGCCGAACTAGAACCCATAATGGCAGCCTTGTAATTCAACGAATCCTAAGGCTAACTGATACCATGTAGAAATGTTTATTTCATAACATCAGGTGTGTACAACTTAAATAACAGAAAATAGAGGATCTGTTTCCTTAATCATAGGAAAGTTGAATCCCGTGGCATCATAAAAAGATTAAAGAAAATAAAAACAGAAAAGATATGATAAAGAGTTAAATCCCATGGAATCAGGATTAACTGATTCTATCCTATCCTAGGATCTTATCTTCCTATTTTATTTTGAATAATAGAATCCTAACATTCCTAAAATATCCACAGTAACAATGCCCGTCGTCCCTCCTCTTGAGAAATTCTTGGTATGGAAGGGTTTGAGTGCCTCTGCTCCTGGACCCCGAGATGCCACTTTCACCGGATTTCGCCACTGATGCCATTGAAGTGACCTTACTCCTTGCCCCATTGGACACTTGAGAATTGTTCGGACCGCCCATCGTTTCAACTCTGGCCACAATTCCTCCTCCTCCTTGATACCTAAACCCGAAATTAGGGTTTCGACTATGTGAACCTCCAAAAGTGAGTGCCTCTTCCAGAGCTACCTCAACGTGTTGCGCGATTTCCATGGCTCGGGTCAAATCTTTGGGGTCATGAGGTCTCACTTGGCTTCTGATATCTTGACGCAGCCCTGGCAAGAAATACCCAAGCAATTGGTCCTCTGAATTAGGCTTTGCTTGAGCAACCAAGAGCTCGAATTCTTGGGCGTGTTCCTCCACACCACCGGTTTCCCTTAGTGCAGTTAATCTTTCATACACTGTTCCTCACCCGTTTCCTCCAAACCTAGGCATTAGTGCTTCTGAAAATTCTTTCCAAGAATCGTTCTTGGATTTCTGGCACCAAAATTGGAACCATTGCACGGCATTACCCTCCATGCTAATGAAAGCCAACTGCAACATCTCTGAGGGCTTGACTTGTTGCACCTCAAAGAATTTCTCTGCTCTTGCCAACCACCCAAGAGGGTCACTTCCTTCGAAAGTGGGTAATTCCACATCCTTTACCCAAGAATGAAGTGGCATGTCCTCCTCCTCAGAACCTTCGTTCTTAGCCTCTTCCTCTGAAGACTTCTCCTTCTTGTTCACGGAATTATCCCCTTCGACAGAGGGCATTTTCTTGGTTTGCATCTGCAACAGCAAGGCTTTGATGTAGTCTATGTCAGTCTTTAAATCAGCCAATTTCAGTCCTTGCTCGCCGACCACTTTCTCCAACGCTCCAACCCGATTCTCCATCGCGATTGGGATCCGGTGTCGGACGAAACTGTTAGGAACCTCTTTCGTAGTAAAAACAAAGCTTAACTCGTGTAAATCAGCGCACTACAGGGAGAAGAAAGACTGGAAATACTTCTTTATTGATGGTAAAATGAAAACAGTAACAAAGAACAAGGTATACAAGTATACCCCCAAGAAGCACTCTCCTTTCACACTGGAAATTGTCCAGTTAATCAGAAAATTCAATAGCTGCCTCTCTTAATCATTAGAGGGCTTATTTATAGGGATTACATCCATCCTATTAACGGCTACTAACAGAAACCAACTAACTCAGCTAACAACTAAAAATTTGTTACAAGTTTGACCCTTTCCTTTACAAGCTTGACCCCCCCAACTACCTTCTAAGTTCTAACTGACTTCTAACTACTAACTACCTTCTAAGTTCTAACTAAGGCCTAACATATACAAGGACTGTAGCCCTTTAAGATGTTACAGCTTCTGCATTATATATACAAAAATCACTTTTACGTGCATCATATGAATTCCTTTGTGCATATACAAAGAAAAAAATCCTTATAATACAGTATATACCTGCATCTGAATGAAGATGCCCAGTGCTGCTTACTCGTCACATTTCCTTGATTAGGATTTTGAGAATAGATATACTTTGTTTTGTTTGTTAAAATATGTGTATGGATATTGGATGGGCTCCTTTTTCCTTTGGTTTCAATACCATTAGTGTGTTACTTGTCATTTTTACAGGGTAGGAGAGGGGGAGACTTTTAAATTAGGTAATAATTATAATAATGGAATCATAGAGTTTCTATAAAAAATAATAAAATATTAGAATCATAGAGTAAATGTTAGTTATAATTTGACTCGATAGCAAGTTGGATTAAAGATGGCTCCATAAAGTCAATCATCTCTGTTTCCTCCCTTGTTATCTTGTTTGGTTATATTCTTGAGAATTTCAGCTTTCTGCTTATTTCTTTGAAGGGTTTAATTTTTACAATTTTCCTCTACTGACTCTATCTCAATTCTTGTTAAGTGTCTGATTTTCTGTTTTTGGATGCTAGTCAAGCTTCTTATTTTACTTTGTTTCTTTGTTGTGAAATTTGAAATGACAATCTTATGTGGTCATTACTGATTAAACAAAGGTGGCAGCCAAAACAATCTGAAGCTGGGATAGAAGATGGATCAGAAGGTGTCTATCGAGTTGATGTCGATGTTCCTGCAGATGATTGGGCTAAAATCGCTGGTTTCTATGATGTCCTGGTGTTTAATACTGGTCATTGGTAATTATTTTTTTCCTTTTCCTGAATTCTGAAACTTTTGGATGATGCAGTACTACTTTGATATTATTTTGAATTTTGACTGCTTATAGCATTGTTAAAGAGCTGCTGAGTTAACTAAATAAGTAATAGGGAAAACATTAAAAAGAAACTCATGAAGAGGTTAATTATGTAGCGACATATGTCTTGCTGCAACTGGTATCCAGCTAAGTTTGAGTTGCCTCATTATTTTTATCTATTGTTCTGATGATTGAATATATAGTTACTCAATTTTGTTTTTAATAGGTGGAATTACGACAAATTCCCGAAAGAGAAACCTCTTGTCTTTTATAAAGCAGGACAACCAATAGTTCCTCCACTTGAGATGGTGGATGGACTTAAAGTTGTTCTTGGTAACATGGTTGCATACATACAAAAAGAATTGCCTAGAAACACACTTAAGTTCTGGCGTTTACAATCCCCCAGGCACTTCTATGGTGGAGATTGGAATCAAAATGGTAGCTGCTTGTTTAACAAGCCACTTGAGGAGAATGAGGTGTGTATTTCTAAAATCTGCCTTGGTTTTATTATGTCCCCTAGATATTTTCCCCCTACAATGCTACTATTTTTCCTGGTGCTTCAGACCCCTTATATTATGAAATTGCAACACTTATTTACTCAAACTTCATTGCATGTACCCTGTGTATATTGCATAAATGTTCGACTCCAGCTTACATTTCCAAAAACTTCCAATTTCAACAACTTGAATATTTCATGTTTCCCAAGAGACTTGTTGTATTTTGCTCCTTACCCTTGTGTTTCCATGCATTGGCCATTTGGCCTAGAGAATGAGATTCTAATACTTGGACAGCTTGACTTATGGTTTGAACCCAGGAACAATGGAGTTAACAAGGAAGCAAGACAGATGAATTTTGTCATCGAAGAGGCATTACAAGGCACAAACATCCAACTGCTTGATTTAACCCATTTAAGTGAGTTCAGAGCTGACGCTCATCCTGCAATTTGGTTAGGAAGGAAGGATGCAGTGGCAATTTGGGGTCAGGATTGCATGCATTGGTGTCTGCCTGGTGTTCCTGACACATGGGTTGATATTTTGTCACAACTGATCCATGACAGTTTTGGTAGAGCTGTTGGGTTATAAAAACTGAAGGAAGCAATCAAATTTGTCATACACTGAAGAGTTCTGCCGGAGATGTTTGGGGGCATGTTGCCAAGATATGGGACCAAGATATGAGAATCTTGGATTGTGCATTAAGATGTTCAAGGTTGATCTTGGAGGGAAGAAAAGCTTTGCTCCTCGAAGATTGCTGGAAGGTATTAATTTGGTTAGGGCACGAGCTATCCTGGAAGCGGCCCCCTAATTACCATTCATCATAGGGCCTTAACTTGTAACTTGTCAAATACTCACATTGAATTCTTTCATTTTAATTACTAGCTTATGCCGCCTGCTTGCACGGTGCATTTGACTCTTCGGACCAACTCAATGAGCCCGAGAATCCGAAATGAACTAATTAAATTGGTTCGGATTTTTTCGGTGTTTGTATTCGAACCGAACAGATCCAATCCAATCTAAATCCGATGGTAATTGGTTCGGTTTTCGGATTCAAGGATTTTGGATCCGAACCCAACCAATTATTATATTTTAATATTTATATATATTTTTAAATATTTAATACTTATTATATTTCAATATTTATATATTTTTTAATGTTTTAATTTTTTATATTTAATATATTTATTTATTTTTATATATAAGTTAATAATTTATATATTAAATATTTATATATATTTTTTTAAAAAAATCGGGTCTGAATTGAACCAACACCTTTTTGATTGGTTTGGTTTAGTTCGAATTTCCTAATAAAAAATTGCAAATCCGAACCGATCGAACCAATTGATTTTCATTGGTTAGGATTTGTACAGAAATGATATTTGAACACCCGGGTGGGACACCCGGGTGCGACACATGCACTGTAGCACTACTGTAGCGCTACAGTAACGTTACTGTAGCGCTTCTTTTTTTTTTTTTTTTTTTTTTCAAATTTTGACTTTTTTTAAAAAAAATAAAAAATTAACTTTTTTAAATACTAACATCTTTGGTTAACTACGTGCAAATATCTGGTTAATTCAGTTCATTATATGGTTAATGGGTTATCCTAAAGCTTACAATTATTTTTCACAACCATGTAAATATTTGGTTAATCACATGCAAATTTTTGGTTAATTCAGTTTATTATATGGTTAATGGGTCTTTTTTTTTTTTGGTCGACTTTTTTTAAAACAAAAACACGTGGTTAATCCTTTGAAAATGGTTGGTTAATTCAGTGTATTCTATGGTTAATCGGTAACTCTGATGCTTCAACCATTCTATATGGTTAATCACGTGCAAATATTTGGTTAATTCAGTTCATTATATGATTAATGGGTTATCCTGAAGCTTACAATCATTTTTCACAATCATGTAAATATTTGGTTAATCACATGCAAATTTCTGGTTAATTCAGTTCATTATATGGTTAATTTGTGTGGAAAATTATTGTAAGTTTCAGGATGACCCATTAACCATATAATGAATTGAATTAACTAGATATTTGTACTGAATTAACAAAAAATGTTAGTATTTAAAAAAAACTAATTTTTTTTTATAAAAAAAAGCCAGAATTTGTATAAAAAAAAAAAAACTGTAGCGCTACAGTACCCGGGTGTCGCACCTGGGTGTCGCACCCGGGTGCTCATATATCATATCTGTTTTCATATACATCGAAACCAAAGTGACCCGTGAAAACATCCCTACTGAATAGCGTGAAATGAATGACTGTACAAACAATCAATGTCGGTCATCATGACTTTATTTTTTATTTTAAATTTTTATTTGTTAAAAAGAACACACAACAAATGCATTTATAACACTTCGTACTAATCGACGAAAATGAATTTGTACCACCTAGCAGAGCGCAAACGAATGACTTGGCATGTTATCCATCGTTAATGTTTTCTTCCTCCTATGATGTCTGCTTCTTCCTTTACCTTCAGCCTCCAACTACACCATCCCTTCACAGCTTCCCTCTCACTAGGAGCCTCGTGTGGACCATGAACAACAATTTCGTGTAGGGCCCGGTTGAGCCAATGAGTGAGGGCGAGGTTGAGAAACCAATTGAGAAGGTAGGGCACGAGTTAGAAGGAAGCTAAAATCGAAGCTCTGTATTTGGTGATTTCCGATGAAGATGAAGAGTTTTGATGAGAACAACAACGGCGGAGATGATGATGGAGGTGACAGAAATGAAGAGGAAGAAAAAGCGAGGAACTCCTGCTTGTTATGCAGCATATGCGTGGTTGCCGCCCCGGTCGAGTTGCTCATCGCCAAATCCCCCCAGTTGCAACGCAATTGGTCACCAACCGCTTCAAAACCAGTTCGGACAAGGTCACATGGCGGTGAAGATGCCTCCGACGTTGGAGCCGGCAGCGACATCGAAGTAATCGGCGATTGTGGTGTTCTGGTCCTTAGATTTCTTCTTGAGCACGTTCTCCAAGTAAGCGAGGGCTTTCTCGGTGAGGATCCCCCGCATGCCACCGCCGTTGATGTCGAGTATGCATATCCTGTCGCATTGGTTCTTGATGGAGGAGACGCCGCCAACGGCGACATTGATTGGCGGTTGTTGTTGTTGGAGTTTAGGTATAGGCTTGGGGAACCAGAGGATATGGTCATCGTAGGCAAAGAGGATTGAACAGAGGCGAAAGATAGTGGACAAAGGTTGAAGACGACGAATGGAAATATGAGGACGGTGCAATGAATTTTAGGTTATATTTTTAAGGATATAGAATTGGAAAACGAACAACAAAAAGAAATTGCCAGTTGTTTCATTAATTCGTACAGCAAGCCTTTCGTACCATGGACGCAAATCCACTGTCCCCAAGTCCCTGTGCCAAACCCTGTCACACCAACAAAATTGCGCCACATCAATTAATGATAAAATGAATTTGGTGTGCCTTCCACACCAGATAACACCCTCAAAGGCTATCAGTAGATTCCAGTTGTTGTCCCCCTCACATTCTCCTTCTCCTCCTGCCACCTCCCACCTCTCCCCACCATTCCTCTGCCCCACTTTCACCAGCAACAACTGGACCAACAACTCCTCCTCTTCCTCCCGTGTCGGCGCCCGCCGTAACCCTTTCGTTGCCGGAGCATGCGACGGTTCCTCCATGATCCACAGATTTGCAGCGGTGGAGTGGCATGGTGGTGCAGATCTGAACGGTGGCTACAGATCTGGCAGAATACCCGAAGAACAAAGCTTCATGGCCTCCCACACCGCCGTCGGATCAGAAAAACGTGTTAATGTGATTTTTCTGCCTCGTTAGCTCACTTCATGTGATTCTCAGCTGTTGGAGGGTGCTTCCTTCTAATCAGATACTATATTCCTTAGCTTTGTGTTTTTTTTTTCCAGAAAAAAATAAAAAAAACACAAAAAACCAATGGATCGGGGAATTTGATGATGAATGCATTGGCACTGTTTTGGTTGAATCTCTACAATCTCGAGCTAGCTAATCATGGTTCATTTGCTTGGTGACAGAATATCATCATCATTGATGAATCCATGCGATGCGATCTCAGACTGCTTTTCTTGATTCGCCAAACGGAAACACGTTTTCTTCTTCGGAGGATGTAATGGCTTTTACATTTGAAATGAGTTCTTGATTTTGAGGAACCAGAAGGAACGTGATTTTTGATGGGAGGTTCTAGAAAGAGAGGGAAAGAAAGAAAAAAGCTTGACTCTGCCACCAACAGTGGTGGTGGTCAGCTACTTTCACTGTCATTTCAGAGGAACAAACGCGAGAGGGGGGACATTTTGACAGTGTTATCTGGTGTGTTAGGCGCACCAAATACATTTTATCATTAATTGACGTGGCACAATATTACTGGTGTGACAGGGTTTGGCATAGGGACTTGGGGACAGTGGATTTGCGTCCACGTCCCGTACCATATAGTGGTACTCTAATCTAAATTAGTGCAGGCAATGGTAAAATCCCCAACCGTTGAGACATGATAGAAAAACTAACATTTATCGTATCATTGATGTGCCACTTGCATTAGTATAAAAATAAAAATGAAATTATAAATTATAAGCAAAAAAGATTTAATAATTTAAGGATTGGATTGGTTATGCATTCGCCACCAATACTTCAGTCATTATTAAAAATTATGTGAATTTTCACTTTGGTTTATGAAATTGTAAGATGCTGGCAAGTTGGTCTATCATATTAAAGAATAGGCTAAAACATTACTTAAATTGAAAAACATCTGTTACATTAGTCCAAATCTTAGTCCAATCAGCTAACGCTAATAGAACTGATGATGTGGCATGTTAAGTACCCCTGTAGCACCCACGTGTGCATATGTGTAATCCATGTGATCAGGGGCCAAATTGACAGCGGATTTTAAATTTGTACAAATTTTTTTCTACCTCTTTTCTTTTAGTACAAATACTTGCTGGGACCACTTTGACAGTAATTTTGTGAAATCAAAAGAACCCAATATGCACTATAAAGCAGAAATCTTGTGACACAAAAAACACATCGTATATATTTATAGCAACTAAAGTGAAATTATAAATTGTCTAGAGTTGCCCATTGCATGTGCATTTACATACCAAAATCAGAATTGAACTAATCTTAAAAAAAAAAAAGGAAGCATCTTGCATTGCATTTAAAGCAAACTACAAGTTTAGTTACACAAGGCAAATATGTCCCAACATGCAAAAAAGGAAGCACCTTGCATGTGCATTTATAGAAGACTACAATTGCATTTACCTAAGGCAAATACGTCCCAAAATACGAAAAAAAATTCTTTGACTCAAACAATCATGCTCCAAGTGTTGGTCTTCAAGGTTGTCTTGGACCTTGAGACCGAAGCCTTGGAGTTGAGATGAACTGCATGAAGCCCAAGTCTGATATTGTGGAAATTGTTAGTGGTGGTGGAAATTGTGCTCGCCCAATAGGTGTTGGTGGAAATTATGCTCGCCCAATAGGTGTTGACCTTTGTTGTGGAGGAAATACAGTGCCTCTACAGGTGACGGCCTAATAACATATCTAGGAGCACGATATGCAAAACCTGTTGGTGATAGAGTTGGATTTTGAGTATTGTTCCTCATTTCCTTCATTCCATTAGCAAATAAGAAATTAAGCACAAAAAGCTGGTTTAAATACAAAAACCATGAATCAAAAACATTGAAACTAAGTCCAAATTAGAAAAAAATTTAATGTACGACAAAAAATAATGGACCCTCTATGCAGTCTGTTCTATTCCCCTCTGAATGGTTGGATTCTTTTTTTTTTTAAAAGAAAAATCAGTATGCAAAGGCATCACTATAGAGCAGGACTTCCCAACTAGATCGGCACCTCAAGCTCTATCCATCATTTGCAGCATATTGAAAATATTATTATTAAAGAAAAAATAATAAAGAATTCAAGCAACATGGGGGACATTTACCAAACCCACGAAAAATAACAAATCAACAAAATCTATAGTTAGGAAGACCATTTGTATCCTTAAAGAAGTCTTCCTTAACAAAATTTGGAATGGAGTTCCACCATTTTAAACCACTAATGGCAAGGCCATGATTAGCCAATCTATGCGCACATGAATTACCTTCCCTATACATATGAGAAACTACAAAGTTCATTTTCTTTGAAGTTACTATAGCATTGAGCCACCTATTCTTCAAAGACCATGGAACAATTTGATATGAAGAAAAAGCTAAGGTGACCAGCTTGGAATCAATTCAAGCCAAAGAGAGTGCCACCCCTTTTGAAAGGCAATTTCTATGGCAATAATAGCTCCCATTAGCTCTGCAAACAGAGAAGAGTAACAACCAAGGTTCATTGCATAACAACCCATTGCAGCAGAATTTTTGTCCCTAAAGATCCCTCCACAAGCAGCCATTTCATTGGATCCTCTTGCAGCTCCATCCGAGTTGCATTTCACCCAATTATAGCTAGGAGGTTTCCAAAGGAGGTTAAGTCCTTATTTGAGGGATGTTACTCTTTCAGGCATTGCCAATACTCTGCATGGTTGGATTAAAAGGCAAGAATTAATAAGAAAATTTTTAACATTGGTTAATTGCCAATGATAAACATATTCTATTTTTGGAATGAACACTAAACCATTCATGTATTTGTGCTCACCTCGTGATTGCACTAGTTGAGAGGATGGTCCAGATTACGGCAAGTCAATCTCTACGTGTGTTTCCTCCTACTGTTCTGGCTCAGGATCCTTCCAATTTCAAGGTCGTTGGAGAACGCCAATGTCGTTGCATCCTTTAGCATTATGACCATGAATTTCACACCTTGAGCATGTCCATTCAGCATATGATCTCCTCACCCTATTGTTGCTTACCAAGTCCTCATCACCATCCTTTTTTTTTTTTTTTGTCTTCCTGGATTTCCTTAACACTTTCTCTCCAAAAACACAAAAACTCCATTGATTTTCTTGAAGCTTTGGATCATTCTCTTCACTTTTTCTTCATCAACAAGAGGTGAACTCTCATCTCCATGATCATTGATGCTTTCATCTTCATTTATTTCATCTAAATCATGTCAAAATCACCATGTTACAAATCCTAGGGTTTTTCTTCAAATAATTCTAGAAAATCATAGAAAAATCATTTTGATGTGATTCCAATTTCTATGAACTCTCTATGACTCCTATATTGATTATCCAAGACCATGAGAGCAAATAAAATTTCTACCCTATTTTTCTTGAAGTGACCGAATCTATCTCTTAGAGAGATTAGATGAATTTGTTTCGAATTTTTGTTATGTAACACTTGATTTAATATCTCTAGTACTTCTATTTACTAAATCCAAGAGATTGGAATCAAATAAATTTTCTAGCATATTTTCTTCTCAAGGCCAAAACCCTAACCCTAAGAGGTTAGATAATTTTTTCTTCTTCAAATTCTGGATTTATGACACTTGATCTTGTCTTTCAAATGGCTTAGGATCATAAATCCAAAAGCATGAAAAATTTAGAAATCCCTAGCCCTTTTAGTTCATGTAGGTCGAACCCTAACTCATGTGAGTTTGATGGTTTTGTTTCATACTGTAACTTGATTGTGTTGTGTTTTGATTGTGAAGGATTTGTGGTTGATCTAGGTGTTGAGTAGTAAGAGGAAACGAAATCGAAAGACTAAGTTCAAAGAGGAATCAAAAACTTCAAGAGATAAGGGGAGTTTACCTCAGGGGTTTTTGATAGCTACATGTTATCTGTGAGTTGTCTGTAATTTATTTGTTGTAGTTTTGTGGAATTTAATTTCTTTTGTTACACATTTGTTTAGGTGGTTTATGTAGTCTTATGTGGTTTATGTGATTTATTTGGTTTATGTGATTTATTTGTTATAACTGTGATGTATGTTATAACTGTTGTTGAGTGATTGACTGAGAAACCTGACAGTGGTCAGTGCTCAATTATATTGAGGTTAAAAATGTTGGAACCAAAGTAATTTGGATTAAATAATCTGAGTTTTGATGTTAACAAAAAGGATTAAATTTGCATGGAAAAATGTTAGTTAAGATCTAACTTGCTCTATCTAGTCTTGCAAGAATATTCAAAATTTAATAAGTTATGGAAACCATGAAAGAGTTTCTTAATAACCACGTCCACCCATATAGACGAGCTACTCAAAATCAATGGTATATTTATTTATTTTAATATATTTGAGGAGACGGAATATAAAGTATTCTCAGTAGACGGGAATCTTAACTACTATGAGTAGACGAGCTTAAGTGCCATGTCAGTAGACGGATATCAAAGTAATTCACTGATATATAGCAAGTCCAAAGACTTGATAGTAGACGAGAAAATTTGACACGTCAGTAGACGAGCTAAAAGAGTTTCTAACTATGAGCGTATAGACGCATTCTGATAAGCAGACGAGCTTTTTGCTTTGTGAATCTTTTATATGATCAGAAAAAAAAAACTACCTCGACCACATAGAAGTATTTATTTCAAATGATTGATATTTATTTCAAATGTATGTTAGTCCTTTCTATTTGCTTTAAATGTTTTATTACCTTGTTTCTTTTATCGAAACAAAGTACAAATGAGGAAATGCAAAAGCAAAATAGTACAATGCAAAATGCCTTGTACCCTATCACCTTTATCGCTGGAATAGCTGGAATTTGTACAAGGGAGGCAAGACAGTTTTCAAGTTGCAATTGCTCAGAGGTGTGCCAATTTTGTGCAAGAGTGATAACCAATAGTACATTTCAAAATGGCCACGATCAAGCTATCAGTCACAACGGATTTATGTGTAACACCTCAAGATTCACCCTTATGTTTATATGTGTTAGTTTTGGCATATATATGTTTGATATGTTTGATATTTATATATGTGTATATATTAATGCATATGATAATATGTATATTAATATATGATTATTTGAATTAATATAGATTGTGTCTCTTAATGTTTTATTTTATATGATATGTGATTTTATTAATAATAAGCGATTAAGAATGATATGATAAGATATCGTGTGATTTAGTATTTAAATAGAGATAGTGTTATTATTAGATTTTAGCCCCTCAACCAATCAGATTTGAGTCCTTACCAATATAGGATAATCCTCTTTTTGATTATCTCTTAAGATCTTATCATAATCTCCTAAGGATCCTATCTAGGAATAACTACCAAATCTGTCGCTAAACTTCCATCGAACTTTTGACCATCTTAGAGTCCGATTTAGGATTTGATCATAAGACATTAATTTGTACATATTTCTCTGAGCTTTCTAACGACACTAAGAACGCCTCAATCGGAAACTTGTAGCTCAAGTTATGGTCAAAATACCGAACTATATACAGTTTGGGCTGAAATAGGAACCCGTTATGACCCAAACTCATATATATACCATTAGACTCGACCTAAACCTAGTTTACATGACCCCAACACTCAGAAAACTGCCTCTCTCCTTCCTCTTTGAATCTTTATGGTTTTTCTCCCTAAAACTCTCTCTAGGGAACCCGTTCTTGCACCGTTCTTCACTGCTTCTTGATAGGAGAACATCGCTACGAATATGATTTTCGCTGTGATTGTTGTTTGGGACTTTAGAAAAGGTAAAATTCGTGCACCTTGTCCCTTGTGTTCTTTCTTTCAAGTTCTTGATATCTTCCTTTTGATTTCTTGATCTTAGAGTTGAACCAAAGTGTCTCTTGGCGTTCTTGAGGTCGTAGCAAGCGCTAGTGAGACGGGACCCTAGTGGATCTTCTTTCTTCTTTTAAAACGCGAACCGCATATCAGGTGTGGGAGAAGAATAGTGTATACACTAGGCTAGGGAATAGCGTAAGATGAGGGGTTCCCATAGCCCCGTTTATTGTTGTTATAATGTTATTGATGCCATGATCTGCCTGGTTGTATGACTGAATTGTTTATATATTTAATTGGATTAATTGGTATGTCTATTTGTTATAATTGTTGAGTTGTTCATGATGTGGTATGCCTATTGAATTGTCTTATGCCATGAGTTTTGGTTGAATTGGTATGAATACCCATGATTATGAATGTTGTTGTTATGACATGGATTATGTTGATCACATTGATTGGATGTGTTGTTGATGATGATGTTACTGTTATGATAATGCACCAATAAAATGATGAAGATTAGATAACTTAATTATATTAATTAAGATGTTTAAAGACGATAAGATGGTTAAGTCAGTACCTTATGGGTTACCGCACGTTGTTACGCTTTGGTGCTTTTGGGCCAAAGTAACCTCGATGCTTTTTGGTCGAGGTGTTGTTAAGTTGGACCTTGGTGCTTTTTGGCCAAGGGGGCGTTGACCTCATGGTTTGGGTCTAAGGTGTTGATGTTGATGTTGGTGATAAGTCTTGAGTGCTTTTTGGCTCAAGCAAAGGAGGTGGTTGACTTGTGTGTTGTTGTGCTCACGCATTCATACGTTGAAGTTGGTTAGAGGGGGATGTTCAACATAGGGGAGGTCATCCTGTTATGATGATCTGGCCTAAGTCTCGGGTGGTTCACCCATGGTTTGGTGAACCGTGCGCCCCCAAGGTGGCATACCCCGTTATGGTATGTCGGCTATCCAAAGGGTTCACCCATGGTTTGGTGAACTGCCGGTGTTGGTGCTTTTTGGCCAATACGGATATGTAACTCCGAAGTTGACTTCCTGAGTTAGTTGGATCCACATGCATTGATGGAGTAGTGGAGTAGGATTGCATTGCACCGCATAGCATATGTGGATGATTAACATGTTGTTATGGTATTATATGATGATGTATGATGTTTGTTGCTATGCTTGATATGATGTATGTTCATCTTATCCCCTATTCCCATGCCGTTGTGTTTACATGATTTTTTACTTCCTATTTTCCTGTTCTGTTGTTGCATGTATCTCTTTATGCAGAGAACGGTGAGCAGCCAGTGGAGGAGTGACTCTGAGGAGCCGCGACTCTAGTTAGGATGCTTATTTTTAGTTGTTAGTTGTTTTTAGTTATTTCAGTTTGTTTCAGTGATGTATCCGGATTTTGGTTATACCAGCTCTGTATGTAACATCGGGGTTGGGTTTTCTTTATCTGTCATGTTTATGTTTTACTGTTTTAAAACCATGTTATTTCCGCGTTGTTTTGTTGAGATGTGAAACCTTTTTATCCAAGTTTTATTTTAATCAATTAAAGGCATGTTTTTATATTACCTCTTTTAAGTAAATGTTTTATATTAACATGCGGGGTAGAAAGGTATCACATTATGCATTTGATCCCATATCTAAACGGGAAAATTCAAAACAACCGTGAAGAATTTCAAGTGAAGAGAAAGGTTAGAAGACCTCAACATCTGAAGAAACAACTTTTGCATATACAGAAATCTTGCTAGAAAAACTCGTCATTCTACGACCTCAAAATCATTTATTCTTTCAAGAGCAAAAGTCTGTAATACCTTAGCTTGAATATTGCTATATATTCAATTGATCTTCAACTTTCATATCCTCACACATAGTGAGTTAGAAGATCAAAAGAAACCAATCTCTTTGTTAGAGTTAGAGCCTGAAGAGGCTTGGTAAGAAGGGAATACTTGTAGCCTGGAGAGGTGTTGAATACTTGTTGTAATCTATTTGGAAAATAGTGGAGAAAAACCTTCAAGCAGAAGGGACTGGACGTAGCTCTTAGTTGGAAAAGAGTGAACCAAGATAAAACACTTGCGTGAATCTTCTAATCCCTTATCTCTTCAGTTTTATTTGTTTGTATTAACTGTGAGGATTTGAACTTGATTTTGTTAAGATTTTAAAAGGATCTTTTTTTGTGTGTGTGCTTCTGCCTTTTAATCCTTGTGTGATAAAATTGTTTTGAAAAAGGTTGTTTTCGAAAATTATTAACAAACACAATTCAACCCCCCTTCTTGTGTTTGCCTGTGTCAACTTCAGTTGGTATCAGAGCTCAGCCTCGAAAGGAATGAGCATCTAACAAGTGCTGAGGGAGTATGATCCAACAACCATGGATGCAGAAGGACAAGCTATCAACAGACCTCCCCTCTTCGATGGAACTGATTATGACTACTGGAAGAAGAGGATGATGGCCTTCTTGGATGCACAAAATTTAGATTTCTGGGAACTGATCGAAAATGGCTATACCAAGCCTAGAGGTGAAAATGGAGCTGTTATTGCTAGAGCAGTTTGGACTGCAGATCAAAAGGTCAAACATCAACTTAATCTCAAAGCAAAACATTATTTGATGTGTGCCATCACCAGATCTGAACATGACAAAGTTCACAGCTGCAACACTGCTAAAGAAATCTGGGATACTCTGGCCCTTGCTCATGAAGGCTCATCACAAGTAAAGGAATCAAAGATAAGCATGATGGTCCATCAGTATGAACTATTTAAAATGGATGATCATGAAACTATAGATCAGATGTTTGGAAGATTTCAAACAATCACCAACAGTCTCAGATCTCTTGGAAAAATTTATGAAAATAGAGATCATATTAGAAAGATTCTGAGAAGTCTATCCAAGCAATGGAGACCTAAGGTTACTGCTATTCAGGAAGCAAAAAATCTAAATACTCTTTCTATAGAAGAGCTTCTCGGGTCACTCAAGGTTCATGAACTTGAACTGAATGAAGAAGACAATTCCAGAAAAGGAAAGTCTATTGCCCTAAAGGCAAAGAAAGCCAGTTCATCAAAAGTCCTTAAAGCTGCTGAATCTTCAGATAGTGATGAAGGATCAGATGAAGATGAACTATCCTTCATCTCCAGAAAAATTCAACACATGTGGAGAAAGAAAGGTAACTTCAGAAGGATGCAGTTCAATAAGAAGTTTTCCAAGGAGAAATCAGACTCCAAGGAAAAAGGTCCACCCTTGTGCTTTGAATGCAAGAAGCCTGGCCATTTCAAAGCTAATTGCCCTGATCTAAAAGAGAAAAAGAAGTTCTTCAAGAAAAAGAAGGGCTTAATGGCTGCTTGGGAGGACTTAGACCTATCTTCATCTGATGAGGAAGATAAAGCTGAAGAAGAGGCAAATATCTGTTTCATGGCTGACACATCGTCAGAAAGTGAATACATTGATGATGAGGTAATGGATTCTAACCCGTCCACATGTTAACCAATGACCCACTTGCATGGATTCCCCTAGAAAGGATCCCATGGTTAACCCAGGAACCCCTTGCAAGGATCCAATGGTTAACCCATGACTCACTTGCAAGGGCCACATGGTTAACTCATGACCCACTTGCAAGGATCCCAAGGTAACTCATGACCCACTTGCAAGGATCCCATGGATAACTTGTGACCCACTTGCAAGGATCCCACAGTTAACCCATGATCCCCTTGCATGTATCCTCTGGTTAACCGATGACCCACTTGCAAGGATCCCAAGGTTGACCCATGACCCACTTCCAAGGATCCCATGGTTAACTCATGACCCACTTGCATCGATCCCATAGTTTACCCATGACCCACTAGCAAGGATCCCATGGTTAACCCAAGACCCACTTGTAAGGATCCCAAGGTTAACCCATGACCCACTTAACGATCCCCCTACAAAGGATCCCATGGTTAACCTAGGACCCCCTTGCAAGGATCCTATGGTTAACCTATGACGCACTTGCAAGGGCCCCATGGTTAACTCATGACAACTTGCAAGGATCCCAATGTTAACCCATGACCCACTTGCAAGGATCCCCCGAGAAAGGATCCCATGGTTAACCCAGGAACCCCTTGCAAAGATCCTATGGTTAACGCATGACCCACTTGCAAGGATCCCATGGTTAACCCATGACCCACTTGAAAGGATCCCATGGTTAACCCATGACCCCCTTGCATGTATCCCAAGGTTAACCCATGGCCCACTTGGCCCACTTGCAAGGATCCCAAGGTTAACCCATGACCCAGTTGCAAGGATCCCTCTAGAAAGGATCCTATGGTTAACCCATTACCCCATTGCAAGGATCCTATGGCTAACCCATGACCCACTTGCAAGGATCCCATGGATAACCCGTGACCCAGTTACAAGGATCCCATGGTTAACCCATGACCCACTTGCAAGGATCCCATAGTTAACCTATCACACCCTTGCATGTATCCCCTGGTTAACCCATGACCCACTTGCAAGGATCCCAAGGTTAAACCCATGACTCACTTGCATTGATCCCATGGTTAACCTATGACCCACTTGCAAGGATCCCATCGTTTACCCATGACCCACTTGTAAGGATCCCATGGTTAACCCAAGACCCACTTGTAAGGATCCCAAGGTTAACTCATGACCCACTTGCAAGGATCCCACGGACAACCCGTGACCCAGTTGCAAGGATCCCATGGTTAACCCATGCTCCCCTTGCATGTATCCTCTGGTTAACCGATGACCCACTTATAAGGATCCCAAGTTTAACCCATAACCCACTTCCAAGGATCCCATGGTTAACCCATGACGCACTTGCATGGATCCCATAGTTTACCGATGACTCACTTGCAAGGATCCCATGGTTAACCCACAACCCACTTGTAAGGATCCCAAGGTTAACCCATGACCTACTTCACATGACGCATTTGCAAGGATCCCAAGGTTAACCCATGACCCACTTGCAAGGGCCCCATGGTTAACTAATGACCCACTTGCAAGGATCCCAATGTTAACCCATGACCCACTTGCAAGGATCCCAATGTTAACCCATGACCCACTTGCAAGGATCCCCCTAGAAAGGATCCCATGGTTAACCCATGACCCACTTGCAAGGGCCCCATGGTTAACTCATGACCCACTTGCAAGGATCCCAATGTTAACCCATGACCCACTTGCAAGGATCCCCCTAGAAAGGATCCCATGGTTAACCCAGGAACCCCTTGCAAGGATCCTATGGTTAACGCATGACCTACTTGCAAGGATCCCATGGTTAACCCATGACCCACTTGCAAGGATCTCAAGGTTAACCCATGACCCACTTGCAAGGATCCCCCTCGAAAGGAGCCCATGGTTAACCTATGACCCCCTTACAAGGATCCCATGGCTAACCCATGACCGAGTTGCAAGGATCCTATAGTTAACCCTTGACCCACTTGCAAGGATCCCATGGTTAACCCGTGACCCAGTTGCAAGAATCCCATGGTTAACCCGTGACCCGCTTGCATGGATCCCGTGGATAACCCATGACCCACTTGCAAGGATCCCAAGGTTAACCTATGACCCACTTGCATGGATCCCCCTAAAAAGGATCCCATGGTTATCCCAAGACCGCTTGCAAGGATCCCATGGTTAACCCATGACCCACTTGCAAGGATCCCAAGGTTAACTCATGACCCACTTGCAAGGATCCCTTGGTTAACCCGTGACCCGCTTGTACTTGCAAGTATCCCAAGGTTAACTTATGACCCACTTACAAGGATCTCCCTAGAAAGGATCCCATGGTTAACCCAAGACACACTTGCAAGGATCCCAAGGTTAACCCATGACCCACTTGCAAGGATCCCTTGGTTAACCAATGGCCCACTTGCATGTATCCCATGGTTAATCCAAGACCCACTTGCAAGGATCCTATGATTAACCCATGATCCACTCGCAAGGGCCCCATGTTTAACTCATGACCCACGTGCAAGGATCCCAATGTTAACCCACGACCCACATGCAAGGATCCCCCTAGAAAGGATCCCTATGGTTAACCCAGGACCCCCTTGCAAGGATCCCATAGTTAACACATGACCCACTTGCAAGGATCCCATGGTTAGCCCATGACCCACTTGCTAGGATCCCAAGGTTAACCCATGACCCACTTGCAAGGATCCCCCTCGAAAGGACCCCATGGTTAACCCATGACCTCCTTACAAGGATCCCATGGCTAACCCATGACCCAGTTGCAAGGATCATATGGTTAACCCATGACCCACTTGCAAGGATCCATGGTTAACCCGTAACCCGCTTGCATGGATCCCATGGTTAACCTTTGACCCACTTGCAAGGAACCCAAGGTTAACCTATGACCCAGTTGCAAGGATCCCCCTAGAAAGGATCTCATGGTTAACCCAAGACCCACTTGCAAGGATCCCATGGTTAACCCATGACCCAATTGCAAGGATCCCAACGTTAACCCATGACCCACTTGCAAGGATCCCATGGTTAACCGATGACCCCCTTGCATATATCCCATGGTTAACCCAAGACCCACTTGCAAGGATCCTATGGTTAACCTATGACCCACTTGCAAGGATCCCATTGTTAACCTATAAAAATGCTTTTGATGAATTATTGCATGAATCATCCATACTGTCTCATGAATACAAAAGTCTTAAAAAGAAGTTTGCAAAATAACAAAAGAGTATGATAGAGTCTGCATGGGGAAGCAAAACTTAGCACAAGAAAATGATAAGCTAAAATCAGAGAATGTCAGTCTAATTGGTAAACTAGAATGTGAGCCTCATGATTCTTGTGAAATTGCAAAACTAAAACAAGATGTAACATATTTGACAGACACACTGTCAAAGTTCGTAGGTGGCTTAGATAAGCTCAGTCTTATTTTAAGGTACTCTAGGTCACCATATGATAAATCTAGCCTTGGTTATGACAAGGAGAAGCATGAGGAATCTCATAATAAGTCAAAACCACATATACAACATAGAGCTTCAAAAGCTCCAGCTAAATTTGTTAAAACTAAGCCTGGCCCGTCCAACACCTTTTGCAAAGGGTGTGGAAAAAGTGGGGATGATACATATAGATGCATACATAATAAGCATGCTAAACATTCGCGTCCAATGAAAACTAACAAGAAAGGACCCAAGGCAGTTTGGGTACCTAAGGATAAGATAATACCTGTTATAGATCTGCTTAACAACAGGAAAGAAACAAACATCTTGGTACTTGGACAGTGGGTGCTCACGTCACATGACGGGAGAAAGGTGTATGTTCCAAGACCTAAGACATAAAGATGGTGGCTGGGTTACATTTGGAGGAAACCAGAAAGTGAAGATCACTGGTATAGGTAAAATTGGTAAACACCATTTTCCCTCCATTGATAATGTTCTCTTAGTAAATGGTTTAAAACATAATCTGCTGAGCATAAGTCAATTATGTGATAGTGGATATAAAGTTTCTTTTAATAAAAACATGTGTAATGTCAAGAAAAATGATGGATCACTTTTATTCACTGCTAAGAGGCAAAACAATTTGTATAAAATTGACTTGGAGGACCTCTCAAATCAAAGTGTTTTATGTCTAGTGTCCATTGAAGATGAGCGATGGATATGGCACAAAAGGCTAGGTCATGCAAGCTTAAGATTAATCTCAAAGCTAAATAAGCATAACCTCGTGAGAGGGCTACCAAACCTTAAGTACAAATCTGATGCTCTCTGTGATGCATGTCAAAAGGGAAAACAAGTCAAAGGTTCTTTTGAATCTAAGAATGTTGTTAGTACCAATAGACCACTAGAACTGCTACACCTTGAACTTTTTGGTCCAACAAGGACTGCTTCTATCAGTGGTAAGAAATATGGTCTAGTCATTGTAGATGACTACACTAGATCGACATGGGTTATGTTCCTAGCTCACAATGATGAGTCATTCAAGGTCTTCTCTATATTCTGCAAACGTATACAGAATGAAAAAGGCATGTGTATCACACTATCACTTCAATCAGAAGTGACCATGGGGGAGAGTTTGAAAATGAGCTATTTCATAAGTTCTGTGAAGAAAGTGGTATTCTTCACAATTTCTTAATACCTAGAACACCACAGCAAAATGGTGTGGTAGAGAGAAAGAACAGATCTCTTCAAGAGATGGCTAGAACTATGCTCAATGGCAACTCTGTCCCTAGACACTTCTGGGCTGAAGCTGTTAATACTGCCTACTACATTCAGAACAGAATATACATTAGACCAATCTTGGACAAGACTCCTTATGAATTGTGGAAGGGATGAAAACCCAACATTTCATATTTTCATCCTTTTGGTTGTAAATGCTATATTCTAAATACTAAAGATTAACTTGGTAAGTTTGATGCAAAAATAGATAATGGAATTCTGTTAGGATTTTCTGAAACTTCAAAAGGCTTTAGAGTATATAATTCTAGAACTCTAGTAGTAGAAGAATGTATACATGTCAAGTTTGATGACAAGCAGCCTGATAAGAAATTATCAGATCTAGATGAAGCTTTTGCAGATCTTGATTTAAATATCTCAGGAGATACAACAGAGGTAAAAGCTGATGATCAAGTAGAAGACCCTCCTCAACAACCAGAAACATCCACCTCTCAACAAGACACTGTTAAGAGATCTTGGCACTTCAAAAATTATCATCCACAAGATCAAATCATTGGAAATCCCAATGATAAGCTAAGAACCAGATCAACTTTCAGAGAACAGGAAGATACTGCACTAGTCTCTGAGTTGGAACCAAAGACAGTAGACGAGGCTCTTCTTGATAATGGCTGGATTCTAGCAATGCAAGAAGAATTGAATCAGTTTGAGAGAAGTGATGTTTGGACTCTGGTACCCTTGCCTAAGGACAAATCAGTTATAGGAACAAAATGGTTCTACAGAAACAAACTTGATGAGAATGGTAAAGTTGTAAGAAACAAATCAAGACTGCTTGCATAAGGTTATTCTCAAGAAGAAGGTATAGATTACACTGAAACTTTTGCACCTGTTGCTAGATTAGAAGCAATTAGGATTCTACTTTCCTTTGCTACACACCATAATATAATGTTTTTTCAAATGGATGTAAAAAGTGCTTTTCTTAATGGCTTTATTAATGAAGAAGTATATGTGATGCAACCTCCGGGTTTTAAAAGTGAAACCCAACCTGAACATGTATATAAGCTTAAGAAAGCTTTATACGGCCTAAAACAAGCCCCTAGAGCTTGGTACGATAGGCTAAGTTCATTTCTAATGGAAAATGGCTTTAATAGAGGAAAGGTTGATACAGCCTTATTTAGAAAGTCGATTAAATCCAATTTTATAGTTGTATAAATTTATGTTGATGATATCATATTTGGTGCTACTAATGAATCTTTGTGCAAAGAGTTTTCTAAGTTAATGCAGAAAGAATTTGAAATGAGCATGATGGGAGAACTCAAGTTATTTCTTGGACTTCAAGTTAAACAAGCTATGGACGAGGTGTACATCCATCAAACCAAGTATACAAAGGAACTCCTAAAGAAGTTCAAAATGGATTATTGTAAACCAATGAATACTCCTATGCACCCCACGTCCATACTGAACAAAGATGATAAAGAGAAAAAGGTAGACCAAAAGGTATATAGAGGTATGATAGGATCCCTTCTATATCTTACCGCGTCTAGACCTGATATAATGTTCAGTGTATGTTTATGTTCTCGATTTCAATCTGATCCTAGAGAATCTCATTTATCAGTAGTTAAAAGAATATTTAGACACTTGAAAGGTACTACTAATCTGGGTTTGTGCTTTAAGAAAAATGAAGATTACAGATTAGTTGGCTTTTGTGATGCTGACTATGCTGGAGACAGAATTGAAAGAAAAAGTACCAGTGGAGGATGTAACTTCATTGGAGCTAACCTTGTCTCATGGTCAAGCAAAAGACAAAGTACCATTGCATTATCAACTGCTGAAGCTGAGTATATTTCAGCTGCTAGTTGCTGCTCACAACTTCTATGGATCAAACATCAATTGGAGGACTACAATGTGTTTATAAGTAGTATTCCACTTATGTGTGATAATACTGCTGAATTTAACTTATCTAAGAATCCAATACTGCATTCTAGAGCTAAGCATATAGAGATTAAACATCACTTTATAAGAGATTATGTGCAAAAAGGTGTTTTTGATATACAGTTTGTAGATACTGACCATCAATGGGCAGATATCTTTACTAAATCTCTTGCTGAGGACAGTTTTACTTTTATTAGAAAACATCTCAACATGCTATGTGTGGATTGATTATGTTATTCAGCCTTGAGAAATCTTGTTATTGATGTAAGTCTAAAGCATTTCAAGTTCATTACATGTTTTTAGTGAGCGTCCATTGCATACTGCATCCATTGTATTTGTGTGCCGCGTCCACTGCATGCCGCTTCCATACTTGCTTTATGCTTGATCCCGTCTATACATATATTTATTAACTACATTTATTTTGTCTCTAAGACAAATTTATTCTATATTCTCTTTGCTGAGTCAGTAATTTCTATCAATCCCATCTAAATCTTTTTACATTTTCGAAATAACAATGCGTGTTATTCTTTATGACATGTCTTGTCAAAAATCTTCTTTTTTGATTTATTTCCAAAAGAAAACCTTTGAATTTCAAAACCTTTAAAGCAAACCCCTTCCCTCTGAGGAAACCCTTCGCTAACCTTCGTCTTCGAACTCTCTCTTTCACTCTCTGTTTTCTGCTTCCAAAACCCTAACCTTCATACATCAACTATGGTCTCCGCTTCTACAAATTTCAACGTGGAAAAATTGAAACTTGCCACTGAACACCATTTTGACTTCGGAATACTGAAAGAATACAACCTAGATGTAAGCAAGAATATCACTGCCGCTAGGTGGGACGGTATGTTCGTAGAAAAGATTTCTATTTACCCAGACCTGATTAGGGCTTTTTGGAGAAACCCTCAAGTAACTATTGATGAAATCTCTAGTACTATTCTGGGGAGAAGGATAGTAGTTTCTGAGAAGACCATTTCTGAGGCAATCAACTGCGCTCAAGAAGGAAAGGTCATTACTGAGTCTTGGGAGAAAGAACTTGGTGGTACAGGAGTAATATCTGCTTTACTAATGAGGCAAGATAAAGTAAGAACTCATGCATGGAAGTCATCGAAAATGAAGGATGATGTTCGCATTCTTCATCAGATGCTGAATAAGGTTATACTTCATAAAACAGGATCAAAGGATAACTTGTCTGCCCTACACAAGTTTTGCCTTTGTCATCTAGTTACTGAGAAAAAAATCAATCTTCCTAGAATTCTCTATGGAAGATTCAGAGATGCTGTGGCTACTAGGAAGAAGCTCTCTGCAATTCCCTATTGTCATCTTTTGTCAATGATCTTCAAGTCACAAACTCTATATGATTTCCTTGCTGCTAAGCCTCGAGAAGAGCAAGAAAGACTTATGCCAGAGAAGGGAATGTCAGTTGCTGTGTTTGGTAAAATGAACATTGCCAACATGAACTTAAGCACATATACAGTTGCTGCCTTAGCCAAGCAAGAAGAAATGTTCAAAGTCAAAGAAGAACAAATTGAGCAGAATAATGCTGAAGTTCTACGGCTGAAGAGAACTTTCAAAAGAAAAACCACTGCTGTTAGGACAAGAGTTCCTAAGAAGCCTGCTACTAGCATTGCAATTAGGGAACCCACTGCTGAGGTCCCTCAACCTGCCACAACTCAGAAAAGGACAAGGAATCTGGTCCTGTCCCATAATGAAGATGATGAAGATGATGAGGACAATGTCCCCATCAGTGCAATTTTGAAGAAACAAAAGGCTGTTGCTGCTGCTGTTCCAACTAGAAGACAACAACCTCAAATGAAAGCCAAGGCTGCTATGACTTCTGAGGTAATTCTTCCTGCTAATGATCCTGTTCAATTAGCAGAAGATGCCTTAGTATCTAGCCTTGAGGATAGAATAGATATTGTCTCTGCACCTGATGTGTCTGTAAATCAATTTGAAACTTTTGATGATGTATATGTCCCCACACCACCTTCACCACAAATCACTACCCCTGACCAACCACAAATAGCCTCACCACAAAAACCACAATTCCCATCTCTGATACCCGAGGATGATCACTGGTTCAACCAACCAAATGATGGAATTATCCTTGGTGCCCTATTCCCTAAAATGAAAAAGCCAATCTTTCTATACACTCACCCCTCTGAGCTTTATGATGGCAAATCTGAATCATTAGCCAAAGCAAAGAGGGATTGGAGAATCTTGTATCATACTCATGAACCAGAACCTGTTTCAAATAGACCTTGGTACCCTCTACCAGAATATGAGTATGAACCAGAAACAACTGTCAAACCCTGGTATAAACCTCACCATGACATTCCTCCTGGCCCTCCACCATCCAAACTGTACAATAGACTTGGACCTCTCATCACCCATCTACCACAAAATAAATTTCCTCGCAGAAAAATTTATCCAAACCTTGTCAAATACCCTCCTTTCAAACCCTTCACTGATGGTGTAGAGAGACACATTATTTCTGACTGGTCTAAGGATCCGGCTAAGAAAGACCTGCAAAATGTCATATACAAAAGGTCAAGATCCTTCAGACACATTCCCATCATCATGGATAACAAAGCAAAGTGGAAAACTTTCATCCATCCAAGGGAATATGGCAAAGCAGCTGATATCATTGATCACATCATGTATGCCATGCTGAAGTCAGAATTTGAGCTGTTCAGGGTTGTAAGGGTTGCTAATTTTGTGCCTCCAACTTGGTTGTCCCATACTTTGAAGGATACAAAGATTGGAATCAAGCCCTACATGCTATATCCAAGACTTCCAATGATAGATTTAAACAAGGACAAGGACAAGAAGAAACAAAGAAATACTGGAAAGATGCCTTTTCCAGAGTCCTGCATGGTAAATCCTGAAGATGTCAACGACACAGATCAGAATATCATAAACTATTGGTTGGCACAACTTGTTGAGGACATTCGTGAAGATGTGGCAGTTGATATTTGAAAAGCTCACATGGTAAAATGTGCAGAAGAAGCCTCTTCATCTGGTTTAACTTTGGAACAGAAAAAGTTCATTCCAAAAGTTAGAGGCTAATGTGGACTTTCAAACTTCAGATTCTTCATCTACAAGGACATTTTGGGTGTTCCCACCATCAGTCCTATTTATGAAGAAGATCCAGTCCACCGGGCTAAAGAGCTGCCCCCATCTGTTCTTCAAATCATTGACTCACCTCCACCTTCTCCACCTTCTGAACATACAGAAGAGGAAATTATTGTAGAAGACTCTGCTATGGAGATTGAATCTGCTCATCCAGTCACTGAGAATCAGGAAGTTGCTGAGTCTGATTCTAGGCCAAGCACTTCTGAGAAGCAATCATCTCAGCCATTAGCTTTGACTATAATTCATCCATTAGAGCAACCTCAAACTTCAAGAGCTTTGGACACTCTTACAAGTCAAGCACATGCTCAAGAGAGTGCTGAAAGTTCACGACCTTCACTTTAACTGCCTCCAAACTTTGAAGACATTATTGGAAGAATTATAGAGGAGAGAGTAAAGGTTGAGGTCAAAAGGGGCAGAATGGAGAGAATTAAATTTTATATGTATAAAAGTCAGTTTTTGAAAGTATACCTTTGTTTATACATGTTTGTCTATACTTTTGTCTGCATATGCATGTTTTTATTTGTCTTACATGTTTGGCATAAATGATCATATGCTCTGATACTATCTTTTAACTGATAAGTAGCTGAGCTGATCTGATAAGTTATATATATGATGTGTTTGTGAGCTTATGTCTTACTCTATTTTTCTATTCCTGTTAAGTTTGAATGTTGTGTCTTAGGGGGAGCTTTGTAAAGTTTTCTTAGACTTTGCTCACTCAAATTTAATTTGTTTTTGTCATCATAAAAAGGGGGAGATTGTTGGAACCAAAGTAATTTGGATTAAATAATCTCTGAGTTTTGATGTTAACAAAAATGATTAAATTTGCATGGCAAAGTGTTAGTTAAGATCTAACTTGCTCTATCTAGTCTTGCAGGAATATTCGAAATTTAATAAGTTATGGAAACCTTGAAAAAGTTTCTTAATATCCGCATCCACCCATATAGACGAGCTGCTCAAAATCAATGGTATATTTATTTATTTTAATATATTTGAGTAGACGGAATATAAAGTATTCTCAGTAGACGGGAATCTTAACTACTATGAGCAGACGAGCTTAAGTGCCCGTCAGTAGACGGAGATCAAAGTAATTCACTGATATATAGCAAGCCCAAAGACTTGATAGTAGACGAGAAAATTTGACACGTCAGCAGATGAGCTAAAAGAGTTTCTAACTATGAGCGTATAGACGCATTCTGATAAGTAGACGAGCTCTTTTGCTTTGTGAATCTTTCATATGCTCAGAGAAAAAAACTACCTCAACCACATAGAAGTATTTATTTCAAATGATTGATATTTATTTCAAATGTATGTTGGTCCTTTCTATTTGCTTTAACTGTTTTATTGCCTTGTTTCTTTGAGAGAAACATAGTACAAATGAGGAAATGCAAAAGTAAAATAGTACAATGTAAAACGCCTTGTACCCTGTCACCGTTATCGCTGGAATAGCTGGAATTTGTACAAGGGAGGCAAGACAGTTTTCAAGTTACAATTGCTCAAAGGTGTGCCAATTTTGTGCAAGAGCGATAACCAATAGTACATTTCAAAATGGCCACGATCAAGCTATCAGTCACAACGGATTTATGCATTTGATCCCATCTCTAAACGGGAAAATTTAAAACAACCGTTGAAGAATTTCAAGTGAAGAGAAATGTCACTATAAATAGAAGACCTCAACATCTGAAGAAACAATTTTTGCAAATACAGAAACCTTGCTAGAAAAACTATTGTCATTCTACGAGCTCAAAATCATGTATTCTTTCAAGAGCAAAAGTCTGTAATATCGTAGCTTGAATATTGCTATAATATTCAACTGATCTTAAACTTTCATATCCTCACACATAGTGAGCTAGAAGATCAAAAGAAACCAATCTCTTTGTTAGAGTTAGAGCCTGAAGAGGCTTGGTAAGAAATGAATACTTGTAGTCTGGAGAGGTGTTGAATACTTGTTGTAATCTATTTGGAAAATAATGGAGAAAAACCTTCAAGTAGAAGGGGCTGAACCTAGCTCTTGGTTGAGAGAGAGTGAGCCAGGATAAAACACTTGCGTGAATCTTCTAATCCCTTATCTCTTCAGTTTTATTTGTTTATATTAACTGTAGGGATTTGAATTTGATTTTGTTATGCTTTTTAAAAGGATCTTTTTCTGTGTGTGTGCTTCTGCCTTTTAATCCTTGTGTGAGAAAATTGTTTTGAAAAAGGTTGTTTTCGAAAATTATTAACAAACACAATTCAACCCCCTTCTTGTGTTTGCCTATGTCAACTTCAAAAAACTTTAAAAACTTTAAGGAAAAACTTAAGTGTGTTAATTTATGAAAGTGGAAGAAAATGTAAAAAAAAAATATATATATATATATATATATATTTTATTAATATATTGAGTAAAAGAGTAAGTCAATGAGTGACAGTGAGGACGAAACCGTGAAAAAATTTCACTGACCTTGATTTTTATAAATTAAATTCAAAAATAAAATAAACTTGTGGTAAATTATTTTCCAAAAATAACTTTAATGTGAATGGAAGAAAAACTTTCATCAAATACAAAGTCATTTGATTTTTTTAAGAGAAATTGTCTTAAAACATAAGATATTTCAGAAAATGATTTACAGCGAAATGATGAGAAATAGTGTGACCATTTTGGACAAAAACGTGTTAGAAAATAATTTTTTAAAGGATTTGGTGTGTTTTCGGAAAAAGAATTTCAAAAGGAATTGAGATTTTAGAAAATTGGAACTTCGTTGTGATTTAACGTTTTATAAACGGATGTCAGCAGAAAAGGTTTTCTGCAAAAGAGTTTTAAGTCAGTGAAAACATTTCCGACAAACTTGGATAAGTTCTCGGAGTTTTGTTTTTGATTTTTTTGTTTCACAGAACGAAAACGTTGTTGAGTAAGAAAAGTGAACCTAGTAGCCGAGACGTCGGAATTCTAGTGTTCTGTGGTGAAAACATGTAGATCGTTGATCCGTATTGTCCATGGTGGACTTGAGTGTATTGATGTGATGTGGAGGACTTTGTGTCCCATATCTGCGAACCTAGGACCAAGGCATCGGTATAGGGTTTCGTGATTGAGCATTCGGACTTCGTGCCCTGTGTGTTGCAGGTTAAAGTCCCAGTTGGCACATTTGACTTTGTGTCATGTGTTAAGTGTGAGTTGGCTTTATGCCTAAGTAAGAATAGTCGTGAGCTTTGAGCCTCGACAAAGAAAGAATTAACGAAAAAGAAAAGTGACGATAATAAATGTTTTACATGCATTGTGGGCAGACGTGCCTTATTGGCCAATGTGCCATGTATTGTTGACCAATGTGTCATGTGCTGTTTGGCCAAATGTGCCATCGAGCTACAATCTACAAAGGGTGGATTGACAAGTTGAGGAAGTCAAGACCAAAGTGGGTCTATTAGGGACATCCGGGTTCGTGAGTCACAAAGGCTGAGGCCTCGCGACCTCGAGCCGTGGACGTAACGATGCAAAACATGGATGCACTCAATCAGGGACTACTCAATATTATTTTAGTGCTTGAGTGTGATACTCTTGAACAATTGGAGTCAGACCTAAATTAAGAGGTCGCGACCTCATGAGACAATTGTGGTAAGGGGTATTGCAGCCTAATCATGCTCAACGAAGGGAAGTTAGGATCTCCGGAGAATAAATATAAAAGTTAGATGATGATGTTGAAGTCTTATGCATATTTTAATAAATTGCGATGACTGTCGGGTGTGAATCCCATTGTTTAAAGTATTATGATTGTTACTGAGAATTTATATACTATATATATATATATGCTGTTGTTTGTGTGTCGCGCATGTGGTTATCATGATAAAACTCAATTGTTGGTATCTCACCCTTGCAAATGTATCTGTTTTTCTTGGTTCGTGCTGTTGTACCGTGGCATGTTAATATAGACGTTACAAAAGAATTCCCTATTTCACCCGAGGACATTAGTCCTCACAATTGAAGAGACCGTTGATTTTAAGAATGACCTCTGTGGTCTTCTTAGTAGATGTCGGTTAGAGTGACCAGCTCGACTAGGATATTAGGTTAGTTTATAACCTTTTTGAGGGTAGTCAGTATATCTGGCTGATAAGAGCCAAATTTTTTTTTTTGAAGTAAGGTTTGTTTTAGATTTTTTGAATTAAGTGATGTATAATTTTATCCTTTGCTTGTTTATGTATGGATTTCTGAAGGAAATCAACTCGTACGTGGTGATGAGTATTTCTTTATGAAGTATGTAGGGACTTATAAGAAGTTGTTATATGTTAATGTTAGTATGTTGAAACTTTATTTACCGTGCAAGAGAAAAAAAACATTTCTGACTGTTTTCGAACGTAGTTATGTATCTAATTATTTTCCCGCAAACAACCAGCTTTCATTTTCGTTTATATTTTCCACAACGAGTTAGTCATGTAATGTCCAAGGGGGGTGTTGCAGGATTAAGCATGTTTCAAGGCTTAGTCGTTTTCCTTAGTTGCTAACGAGCATGTATTTCAAATTTGGGGTCAATCGGAATTCAAACGAACTCAG
Organism: Echinosophora koreensis; assembly: GCA_035048595.1. Lineage (NCBI taxonomy): Eukaryota > Viridiplantae > Streptophyta > Magnoliopsida > Fabales > Fabaceae > Echinosophora > Echinosophora koreensis. Next base: position 1,171,510 of record JAPCYP010000048.1, on the reverse strand, counting down.
AATGCACAAAATCGCAAGATAATCGAGTATCGGCAGCAAGCTGCATGCTTGAGTGTGGAACAGCTCCACGTTAGAGCGTCCCAATGCTCAAGCATGGGTAAGTGGACAGTTAAGCGTGCAAAGGGGTTAGACACGTCGTGGCAAACAAGGGCCACACTCTAGCATGGGAACAGCCAACGCTAGAGCGTTGGAACACTCTAGCATGGAGTCCCAGCACTCTAGAGCGTGCTTAGTGGACAAAAACCACTTAAGTTTTAACTTAAGTGATTTTGGGGGCCATTTTCTCCTTTATTCTTATGGGAATATAAGAGAGATAGAGGGAGAGAGAGAAGACCTTAGAAAGAGAAGTCGAGCCCGATAACAATCAGCCTGTCTGATCGCGTTTTAAACTACATCACTGTGATCAGGGCAACGAATATATCAAGTATCGACCTTTGATTCTTCGATACAACTGAGGTAATGCTCGAATCCCTAACTCGTCGACACAACGACATTGTCATTTTTGTTCTTTCTTAGTTCTTGCTTCAATTCTAGCTCCGTTTATGGAACTGTTGCAAGATTAGGGTTTGTGACAATGTCTAGATGCTATCTGTGTGTTAGGGCAAATTTCGGGTTTAGTTGTTGTAGGTTTATCGACTATAGGCTTGAAACCCTAGGCTAGAGAAATTGTGCTGATTGGGGTTGATTGAGATGCATGATACATGTTGATGTTGTGGTGTTTGCTATGTTGGTTATGGTTTAGTATTATTATTATAATATGTTATTGATGATTGGTTGATGATTGGATGATTATCTGACTGCATGGATGAGTTGAGAGTTAGCACTGTAGTAATGCCTTGAGATTGCGGCTTTGAGGCCGAGGATGTATGGGGTTCACTAACACTAAAGGATCAGTTACATTAACACTATAAATAAAGGGGTTCACTACGGGTATATACACCTCTAAGGGAATGGATAATTACGTTAACTTTGATTCCCACTTGGGATATGTAGGAGCAGAATGCTACATTCTGTCAAGTTATATCCATAAGCTGTCCATAGAATTCATACGTAGAAATACTTGTGATACTCTGTTTCGGTCAGATTCCGATTAACCGGCAGGAACAAAAATATTCAAATATTCACTGAAAAAAAAATTGCTTAATCCATATGATAATAATACCAAATAATCATCATTTTCAATCGTACCAAACCATATAATAATCGTACAAAATATTCAAATATCCAAATATTCAATATTTTTAATTTTTTAAGTAAATTAATTACTAACACCTACCAAAAAAAATTTAAACTTTTTTTAACTATGGTAAAATAAAAGTGACTTAAACCATGTGACAAGGTTGAAATATGTTTTGAACGTTAACATAGATATCAATCGATTCACATGGAGCCAGGCATCAAAATTTCCATCCTATTGGAACTTGCTTTTTTGTATGCAAACTTTCTTGAGAATGGGTGAATTCAAGAAAAATGGTAAGATTCAATTTATTTATTTATTTGGAACAGGTATCATGTAATTTTTTTATTTTTTTTTTGATCAACAAAAGTGAACTATATACATGTAAGGAGTATAAGATATACCCACAAATTACAACGATCCTGGATCATACACATGCCCAGTATCACGCAAGTTTTCAGGCCCATTGAACACACCCCAGCCAAAAATTCCTCGACCAGAAATTGTATGCAGGTATGGATGATATGATGAATGTTTGGATATATTTGTTCTTTTAACAAATATTCAAACTTTAATGCATAGTTTAATTGCAGTTTTTTAACATATTTTATTCAGAGTTTAATTTCTATATATTGTCCAGTATAAATTTTTTTATACTATCAACCAATCAGAAATCGTGGTATGAAAGACTTTTAAGATAGTTAGGATAAGAGTCAAATATTTTAATTTATGTGACAATTTCTAATTAGTTGATTGTATAAAAAAAAATTTACACTGACAGTGTATACTAGTTAAATCCTTTTATTTAATTAAGTAATAATGTCTAGTTTAGTTTAATTTTTCTCTACTTAGTTTTTGGAACTCCATGTTTTCATTGTTTACTAAATAGCAGTTATTTTTATATGGTTTGGTGCACTCACTACTAGTACTCATAATATATAATCTACTTTACCGACCTCCCAAGTTTGATTTAAGGGAAATGGCAGATATTCTAATCAAGTGTAATTCTCCCTTTAATAATATAATATTATATATATAACATAATATTAGATTTCCCTTTGTAATCACTCTTCATATTTTGTCTTGTGATACATTGTATCGTACATGTTATTTGAGAAAATGTCCCGAAGAATGAAAATGGCGCATATAACAGAACTTGCCGGGGCCTTGCTATTTACACCGATTTTTTTTCTATTCGCACCTTGCAACTTTTTTTTTTCTTCTTTTTTTCCAAAATTACCCTTAAGTGTCGTTCGTTTTTTTCCAAAATTACCCTTAAGTGTCGTTCGTTTTTTTCCAAAATTACCCTTAAGTGTCGTTCGTTTTCCGGAGTTGAATCAGGAAATTTAACACATCCGGAATTCACTTTCCGGATACTTTCGGAATTCACTTTCGGGACATGTGTAACACTTCCTGAAAGTTTTTCCGGATTCATACTTTTTGTACGTCCGGAAAGTATTTTCCGGAGGTGTTAAAATTAACACATCCAGAATTTACTTTCCGGAGGTACAATTTGTACATCCGGAAACTATTTTCCGGATGTGTTATTGCTAATGTTACTTTTTGTACGTCCGGAAAGTATTTTCCGGAGGTGTTAAAATTAACACATCCGGAATTTACTTTCCGGAGGTGTAAAAAGTGTCCGGATTTTGAATTCCGGATGTGTAAAGTGCCCGGATTTCATTTTCCGGAAGCTTCCAGAAAGTAATTTCCGGAAGTTACGTTGCGTAAAAACTTACACAAAGTAAGTGAAAAGGGTTATTTTCGGAAATAAAAAAAATAATTTAAAGCTGCACGGTGCCAATAGCAATTTGCACGGTGCCAATAGTAGCGCCCAACTTGCGACTGAGAGCCATCCGATAGATAAGCCCGCGTATTGAAAGAGTAATGATATTCTAACACCAAAAATTAACATCAACTTTTGACACCTTAGATATTCAGTACAAATATTTGGTTAATTCAATTCATTATATGGTTAATGACATGCAAATATCTAATTAATTCATGATAACCCATTAATCATATAAAGAACTGAATTAACCAGATATTTGTATGTGATTAACCAAATATTTACATGGTTATGGAAAATAAGCTTCAAATGACCCATTAACTATATAATGAACTGAATTAACCAAAAATTTGCACATGATTAACCAAGGTGTCGCTGGAGGTGTCAAAATCAGGTGTTAGAATATCATTACTCTACTGAAAAGTATGGAGAATTATAAGATTATGGAAGGAAAGACTGAAGTAGAATAGTGTATTCAAGATGAGTGTATATGATATAAGAGAATGTAAAGGATCATATTTTTATTAAAGAATATGCATCGTCAACTACACTCCTATAATTTGACATCTATGTCTATGCACCTTTGAATAAGGTTAACAAAAAATTAAAAGAATTAGCCTCCAAAGGGACTCGAAGTACTCTCTGGTAGTGTACAAAATGGTGAGGATTGCAGCCCCAAGAATCATAAAAAATGAGGACCATGTTAAGAAGAGTTTACTTCTGAGCCCGTTCCATCTTGACTCTGATCTTTTCTTCCATTACGGATAATTCTGTCTCAAGATCATACATTCTGTTAAGAGCCCGCATATTCTCAAGCACTTCACTCAGACTACGCTTATCATTCCCATCACACCTCAGGTGCCGCATGGGACCATGAAGTAGCTTATTCACAATACCCATACTAAGGGAATAAATTGCTTCTTTGTGCTCCTTTGAGATATCGTTACCCATTTTTGACAAACACTTATCCAGCTCAGAGGCTCTAATCCTTTCAACATACGCTCTAAATTTCTTAATAGTAGGAACAGTTTCAAGGGTGTTTATCCATGCTTCAAATTTACTCAATTCCTCCTGAACAATTGCCCTCGCTTCTGTAGCTTCGTGGAGTCTGTCCTCCTTGTTAGCTGCAACAACTTCCTGGAGATCATCCACATTGTACACAATTGCAGTCTCCAGATCCGACACACCTGGTTCCACATTCCTAGGAATAGATATATCAATGAAAAGTCGTTTTCTAGCACCTTGGCTAACAAGAGGAAGCATCTGCACATTCCCTTTTGAGAACAATGGGGATTCAGATGCAGTGCTGGTAAAGATTATATCCGCTGCAGCAGCACACGTTATCATTTCGGAAAGAGGTCTAAACACTATGTCAACATCTTTCAACTCTTGCCGAATATCATTGACTTTCTCTTCAGTCCTGTTAACAACAACCATTGCTTTGCACCCTTTAGCCGCCAAATGTTTAATCACAAGTTTACCCATTTTTCCAGCCCCAACTACTAATACTCTAGCATTAGCATAGGAAGATTCTGAAAGCTTCATTAGTCCCAGATCCACAGCAGCTGAGCTAACAGAAACTGATCCTGAGGATATGTTCGTCTCAGTTCTAACCCGTTTTCCAACAGAGATAGCCTGCTTAAACAACCCACTGATTTTCCTATCGAATCCAGCCACTCCTTGTCCGGCTTTCACAACTTGTTTTACCTGAGCAAGAATCTGACCTTCCCCAAGAACAAGAGAGTCGAGCCCAGCAGCTACTTCAAACAGATGTTGTGCTGCATCCTTGTTATACAACAAAATTTGGTGCTTATAAAGGTCTGGAATGGAAAGCCCACTTGCCTGTCAAGGAAAAATAATATAACAATGATTATTTTTGCATTTTATTATTTTGTAAGTAACATGCATCTTTGTTGAACAAAAATAAGAATGATATACTATCCTTTTTTGGTTCTCTCATACCTTAGACATCCATTCAGTAACTTCTTTAACACCACGATGCTGAGAGAGAGCCACAACATATATCTCCATTCGGTTACATGTACTAAGAACAGCAGCCTCTTCTATATGGTTCAAAGCACATAGCCCAGTGATGACTTCAGGCCATTTCTCTTCTGGGATTGCAAGCTTCTCGCGTATGGCAGCTGGAGCCGTGTGAATGTTCAGCCCTATGGCAATAATGCTGCTCTTTTCCTTTGTATATCCTAACAGAGAATCAAAAAAAAAATAATTTACTGAGCAAAAAAAATAATAATAATAATTAAGTATACATTATATATATCTATTTACATGTTCTTCCCGATCCAATCAAATGTCAAGTTTCTACATGAGAAATTGCTCTGTTGTATTAGTTCAAAATTTATAAAACTCGAATAAACTCAATACTTTGTTTCTCACTTGAGTATATACGAGTTTCATAATTCCAAGGACTAATTGGTACATATAATTAAATTCGTGGACTATACATTGCAAGGGAAGAACAATTTCAGAGATTAAACATTAAGTTGCTAGTTTGAAGAAGCAGCTTCTTATGGCTGAGAATTAATAAAAAAAAATAAGAAAAAAGAGAGATAATAATGATGATTATGAAACATGATGGGAAACTAAGGCGGAACATGAAAATTAGAGCAATGGCACAAATACATTCAGAAAAAAAAAATTATATTTAATGAGAATTTTTGAAAGAAGGAAAATTTCTGAATGGGGAAGAAGAGAGAGGGCGCAACAAAAGCACAATAAGTATGGGAAAATCTGAGGAATGAGAAAACTCACTGTCCGCTGCGGAAGTCTTGAGCAGTTGGAGAGGGGAAGGAGTCGAAGCTTTGAAAGCGATCCTATTTTTCTGCACCGAATCGTCCGAAACGACCTCGCATATGGGGTTGAGAGATGGCGAGGTTGCAGAAACTCGAGCGCGACTCAGGGACGGTTTGGAAAATATAGGAAGTTGATGAGAGCGGCGGAATGAGGCGGAGGAGGACGGAGTGCGGAGAGATGGGAGAGTGGTAGCTGCGGAGGAACCACCCACGGCTGCCATGGGGAATGAAGCAGGCAAAAGGGGCGGGGCGGCGTGAGCGAGAGAGTTGAATATAATAATAACAATATAAATGTGGTGGAATAATGTAAGAGTTTGGACTTTGGGGGCTTGGTTTTATACGGACTGTGGCGCGGTGCGACGAATATTTCAGTTTCAGTTTTCCTATATCTCCTAAAATAAAATCCCCTAAAAATCCTGTAACACTGCATTGGTTTTATTATCCTATGTATATATATATATCTCCTATATCTATGAAGAATGATCAAGGAAATTCTATCAAAAAAAAAAAAAAGAATGATCAAGGAATATATCAACAAAAAAAAAAAAAAGAATGATCAAGGAATGAAACAGAAAAAAGATATGTTTTATAGGATGTTTGTTTCCTTTACCGCGTTTAGTCTGGCTGGGGTGTTACCCTCCATATAATTTAAAAAAAAAAAAAGAAAACTCTTATTTATTAACAATTAATATTTAAGTGGTGTATTATATAATAAATAAAAATTAATTTATTTAGTTTTATAATATATATATATATATATGCTTACATTTTTTTTACTTTTTAACTATGTCATGACGATTAGAACAATTAATAACAAATTTTTTTTTGGTTGCAACAATTAATAACAAAATTGATATTAAATAAATGTATTCAATATATTAAAAATATAAAAAATATTTATAACAATTTTTATGTGTTTAATTAGTATATATTGTCAATATATAGTTTTCTATACCATCAATCAACCATAAATCAAAGTATAGATGACTATTTTTAATATAATTGTGACTTGTCATAGAGTCAAAAGTTTTTAATAAATATCAATTTTTGATCGATCAGTATAAATTTTTTTATACTATTAATAAATATCAATTAATTAATTAATTTTTTAAAAATTTGAAAATTTTATAGAAAGAAGTTATAAGTTGATACACCATTTCCCTTCTTATTCAATTTTAAATGTGGGATGGGCCCCATTAATAGGAATGGCGCACAATTCTTGACCAACTAAAAAGGGCAGTTGGTCCTCGTTTCGTCCACACGCCTTCACCGACCCATTCTTCAATGACCAAATCTGCCAAAGGTCAAACAAAACCAACCTCCGTTATTCAAACAAGGATAAAGGTCCATTTTGGTCCCTGATAAAAAGTGTGTAGGTTATTTTAGTTCCTGACAAAAAAACCTACTCCATCAGTCCCTAACAATTACTAATTGAGACAAGTTAGTCCTTATGTTCACTCTGTTAGTCAGTATCTGTTACTAAATTGTCCCACGATACTAATTGTCAGGGACTAATTAGTCTCACTTTAAATATTGTTAGGGACTATAATATCCCATAGTAATTGTCAAGGACTAACTTGTCCCAGTTAGTAATTATCAGGGACTAACAGAGTAATTTTTTTTTTCAGGGACTAAAATGACCCACGTACTTTTTGTCGGGGACCAAAATGGACCTTTAACCTTCAAACAACTCCTTTACCTTTATTTATCCGCAATGCAAAGGAAAATAAATTTCTATTTGTTTCTTTGGAAAACATAACATATCCTAAGGTGGCGTTTAGTATGGGGAATATTTTATTGTTAGGTAAATTATATTGCTGAGAATGAGATTCACAGGAATGACATTCCCAGGAATATTAATAAAACATGTTTGGTTGACACTTCAGTTTTCCGAGAATAATATATTACATTCTCAATCCATATTTGGTTCATTTAAAATATTCCTAGGAATATAATTCACTTTTCCAAAACAACCACTTATGATGCCATTCCCACAAAAGTTCATGCAATAGGAAAAATAACTATGGCAAATAAAGGGCTTTTTTTTTTTTTTTCAAGACAAATGTTACTGTGTTAATGTTAGTATTTTGTTAGTGGGTGGGTTTGAACCCTCAACCTCCTTACCACTCCACTCCTTAACTCCCCCTGTCAAACCACCTTGACCAACGTATGACTCCCTAAATAAAGGACCCTCTAACTTAACAATTTCTGGCAATCAATCTCTAACTTCGAAAAACATCTAAATAGCTAATTAACTAAATCACTTTTCTAAGAATTATTTGAATATATTCAAGGCTTAAATGCAGTTTTCGTCTCCCTATTTTTTCATTTTCGTGAAAATTGTCCCCCATTTTTTTTACGTGATTTTGGTCCTCCAATTTTTCAATTTTAGCGGCATTAGTCCCTCCGTCAGAGGGTCATCCAAAAACTAACGGTAGGTGCCACGTGTCATTTTTTTATTGGCCAAAAATAATTAAAAAAAGTTTAAAAAAATTGTTGAAAATATTTTGGCTTAAATGCAGTTTTCGTCCCCCTATTTTTTCACTTTTGTGAAATTCGTCCCCGTATTTTTTCATTTTCGCGAGAATGGTCCCCTCATTTTCAGCAATCTCTCCAGTTGCGCTAACCAGGAACGACTGACAACGGGAACGATCATCAACCTATCAAACGCACCTCCATAGCCAGATGCCTCAGCACTTAACTATTAGTCAAGTACCTCTCCACTAGCAGCATAAATATACCGTCAGAGGGCCGTCCAAAAACTAACGACAAGTGACACATGTCATCTGGGATGCCACGTGTCATTTTCTGATTGGCCAAAAATAATTAAAAAAATTAAAAAAAAATTGTTGAAAATATTTTTAGGCCCTAATCTTGCTCTAGTTACAGACCCAATGTCAGGAATGAAACAAGCCAAAAACCTCCATTGTCATTCACATGTGCGCGTGAACGAAAGAGAAGCACGAAGGCTGATAGCGCGGCGGCGAAACCAGCGGAGCTCGCGGCTGAGGCTGAGGTGGATCCGGATCTGTGCTGCTGGTGGAGATGTGCTTGGCTGATAGTTGAGTGGTGAGGCATCTGGCTATGGAGGTGTGTTTGATAGGTTGATGATCGTTCCCGTTGTCAGTCACTCCTGGTTAGCGCAAATGGAGAGATGCCTCGATCCCGCCCTCTGTAAGTTTTAGCGTTTTTTTTTGTTTAATAATATAATAAAAATAAATTTATAAAAGAAATCCATTTTGTCAGAATAAAAATTCGGGACTAATTGTTGAAAATGGAGGGACAATTTTCGCGAAAGTGAAAAAATAGGGGGACGAGAACTGCATTTAAGCCAAAATATTTTCAACAATTATTTTTTTATTTTTTTAATTATTTTTGGCCAATCAGAAAACACCACGTGGCATCTGCCGTTAGTTTTTGGACAGCCCTCTGACGGAGGGACTAATGCCGCTAAAATCGAAAAAATTGGAGGACCAAAATCGAGTAAAAAAAAATGGGTGGATGATTTTCGCGAAAGTGAAAAAATAGGGGATGAAAACTGCATTTAAGTTTATATTCAATTGATGAAAAGTTTTCCAAGTGAAGAGTATTTGAACATGAATTGATTGCTAAAGAATGTGTGAGTGGTTGGCAGCAAAAATAAGCTGCAAATTACAATAAAAAAATTATCACAAAAGAAAGGTAACATAAAAACCATAGAACTTTTAATCATGGAGAGTGACCATAAGAATCATTGTCATTTACATAGATATCAAAGCAATCTTTATTCCTTTGAACAAAAATTAAAAGTCAAAGCCATTCAAAGTTGTTGCTTTCCAATAAGTGCCAAAGGAAAAAGCAAATATTCAATACCAATATCTCACGGTCACAACACAAATAAATAAATATCCACTAAACCAAATAAATAAATAGTGTTTGGAGGATTAAATCAGCACAAGCTCATTACAAAGACAAATAACAGTTGAACAAAAGCACTACATTAAAGAAATTTCACTGTTGTCCTCCTCTCCAAGCATTGAACATTTCTGTTGCAAGATTATCCCTCTATAAACTCCAAGCATTACTTGCCTCAACATGCCTAATCCTTTCCCCATGGATGATATCTTCATTGGTATCAACTACCCTCTCCATTATTTCCCTCTCCAATGGATCAACAGGCACCTCTCTTTGGATATATATGCAACAAGCAACATGCGGTGATTATTCTTACTTGAGTCTTCACTGGATAAAAAGACTTATTCCTTAAAATAGCCTAGCGCCCTTTTAGCAACCCAAAACATCTTTCAATCACATTTCTAGCAGAAGAATGTTTCATGTTAAAATATTCTTTTGAGGTTGTTGGATGTGAACCATTCCTCCACTCATTTAAATGATACCTTTGTCCTCTAAGGGGTTAAAAAGCCTTCCCCGTTCATATATCCAGCATCACATAGGTAGTAATAACCTATTATAAAATATACAAATTTAGCTTAATTCAACTCATAGACAACCTGCATAAATTATATAAATAATATTATATAAGTACACCAAGTACCTTGAGGAACCTTCAAGCCATTCCTACAAGAGATAGCATCTCTTAGGACCCTAGAGTCTACAGCTGAACCCTCCCACCCAGCCAAAACCAAAATAAATTGCATATCTTTAGAACAAACTCCCAGTACATTGGTTGCTAGTTCTCCCTTTCTTGTTCTGTATCTAGGTTTATCAGCTTCTAATACATTAACCTTGATGTAAGTTCCATCTAATGCTCCTAAGCAATTCTACATTGAATAGAACAAAAGAAGTTACAGTCATCAGAGTACAAAAAAATGAATAAAAGCCTTATGAAAAATTATGAAAATTACCTTGAACCATTTCCATCTATTATCAGTGCAGTTTTCTTGGATTGGCTCGGGTTCTTTAAGAAGTTCTTTGTACCATCTTAGAATGGGATGCAGAACATACCCAAATCTCCTACTGATCGTCTCCCCACTTCTCATGAATTGTCTTTTAATTATTCTATTTTTAACATCATGAGAGAGTATATGTAAAAAAATTCCCACCATCTGTTCCACTCCCATATTGCTAGATGGCTCTAATTGACCCACCACTCTCAACATATGGCACAAGGAATGGAAGCTCCTCCTATCCATCCTAGTATTTTCTACACATGCTAAATCAGACAAAAAGATCACCCTGTCAAAATTAACTTCCCTCACTAGATGTCGAGTATATGCATCCCAGTCCTATTATTATTATTATGTAGAGATAATCATCTATGATATATGTGCAAACTAACATCAACTTCATAATATAATCATTTAGTATTTCTAAATACAAAACTAAAATCGCAATGATCCGCATCTTCCTTGTATGTTGCAATTGATCCATGATTTGTTAAGCCAAATAAATAAATGACACATAAAATATCAAATTAGAAACTACACAAGTATAATTAGTTTTCACTACACAAGCAAATATTTATAAGATAAAATTTTCATCAAAAGAATAAATTTTAAAGTCAATCAAAAGTCTAAGTGACCATTTTTTAGTGTGAATATGCTATCTGTAATCATATCAGAATGTTGCAAATTTGCCATCCATGTTCATTTGTGAAATAATTTTACTAACATAGAAAATCAATCATAACTGAAAACATGTTATAAAACTAATATATCATTCGAACTAACAGAAGGCAGGTGGCTGCACTGTGATGGTTTTGTTGAATTCATGTGTAATGAAAGTTCTGACCAAATTGGAATGTGGTGCATATGCTTTGTACAAAGGAGATAGCTCTCTAATAGGCTATTGCACGAGATGTACCTGTATACAAATTACAGGGGAGTTTTGCTAGGGTGTATAGGTTGGTTCATCAGAGTAGTGGAGTGCAAACACTATGGGCTAATTTTATGCGGCATCCTTAGCATCACTTTAGGAACACTGAGACATTACACACTTGAAGTTGAACTAAAGTATTAGAAATATTTCTCTGAAAGTGATAATTGAATATTGTTTGTGGCCATAGTATGGCTGTATGGCATGTCATTTAAAGACCCTCATATATAAATCTGGTTGGAAATGTTTAGAATAATCATTGAGGCATTTTATCAAGCATCTCACAGTCAAAATCAAAATCACATAATTCACAATTTCCTTTATAAAATTAGGTCCCATAAACACAAAAAATAGATATATACAGAGAGGCATTAACCATAAAGAAAAGAACAAGCTTGGGTGCATCCAATAACCAGAGAAGAGGTGAAAAATTAGAGCATGAAAAACATAAAAGGAGAATAAAAAGTCAGAGCTTTGGGTAAGGAAAAGGGAAACCTAGCTTCTGCTAAAATTTGGAAGGAAAATGAAGGAGAAAGGAAAGTTTTGAATCACCTACCTTTTGGTGACGACGAGGTGGCCTGCTGTGGTGCTTTGATGATGACGATGACGCGTGCAAGAGGGCATGGCAAGCACTTGGGTGGGTGAAGAACGAAGATGGGTGGGGATGAAGTGACGAAGGAAGGGGGAAGATCTAGTCAGGATGGGTGGGGATAATTTGGTAATTTGATATTATAAAAGTTTCTCATTCCCATGGGAACACTTTTTTCCCACCCTCCTCCATGGGAATACAATTTTTACTTTCATTCACAACTTTTATTCCTAGGAATGTTTTATGCCCGGGAATAGTTTTTCATCTCTTGTAACAAACATGGGAAAGTTTAAAGTTTTATTCCCACCTTACATTCCCTGAAATATAAAAGTATACCTTGTACCAAAAGCCACTAATGCTTTATTATTAATAACATAATAAATGAGAAAGTATGTCATTGGAAGGAAAAAAACATTAAAAGAAATATTCAAAACAAAAGAAGTACTAGTAGTAATTCATAAAACGATTTATCTAACCTGTGCAACATTGCACATGTTAAAGAATCAAAAATAGAAATGTTGTGTTGAAAGTTGTGTATTCAATTTCTTGAAAGTCTAAAAGCTACTATTTATAATACAACATTTCTATTTTTTTATTCCTTAATATGTGCAATATTGCATATGTTAGAAAAATCCTTCATAAGATTAAGATTGAGAATTTTAAATCACATTCATGTAAACTAAAATATTCATGCAACAAATTTTAGTGAAATCGAATATCAAAATAGGATTTTAAATGACAAAATCAACTTTCACATGATAGATTCATACAAAAAAAAAATCTTTTTGAATGCATTATTAATAATAATTTAAGCCAAATGTTAATCTGTATCCATGACACTTGTTAACAAATCAAAAAGCTAGGTTTTATTTTTAATAAGTAATATATTTAATATGAAAAGTAATGTATTTATCTTTTTTTTTTAATGATAACTTATGTTTCTATGTATTTCTTAACTAATGATTAACAAGATCTATAGTGAGCCTTAACAGATAAGAATATATACGATAATAAAGTTATAAGAGTGGGATAAGATATGAGTATGATAAGTTCTTGTACTATCCAATGTTGGATGCACACTAAATAACCTGTTGTGGACTAATATCCCAACATTTAGCCCATCCAAAGACCCGACCCAGTGTCCAAAGATCCAAGGGGTCAGGCGAGTTTCCATCAGCCGAGCGAAACGCTTGGTCAAAACCCCCACCCGAGGGGGGATGACTTGTACCGCCTCAAGAAAGACCCCCTACCTACCCAATAGCATATTATGCATGGGCAGCCCCTGACACACGCAATCTCTCTAATCACCATCATCCCACATCCTCGCTGACCAAGACGTCACGCAGCACAGGCGAATACCAACTCTTAGGATATCAACACGCCACATGGTAAGGGACACCATGCGTAGCAATCATGCTCATCCCTACTAGAGACACCATTATAAAAGGATTATGGGTCAAAAGACTAAGGTAGGATTTCGCAATATATCACATATATATTATCTGCTACACCCTTGCTGACTTAAGCATCAGAGTGTCTTCACAGGTACACTCCCCATTCGGTCCAACCATATGAGCAACGAAGAAGAAGAAGTAGAAGAAGAAGAAGAAAGAAGAAGAAGAAGAAGAAGAAGAAGAAGAACACAAGCCAACAACATCAAGCCTTAAGATCATCATTTGGGCCACTCGAGGACAGGCCCAACGTCAAGAATTTATATTTGAGATTATGTTCTGGACCTCACTCAGAACATTAGCACCGTCTGTGGGAATAGGCAAACTCCTACTCCCACCCAACATGGTAACAACGAAGAGACACTTAAAGAACTGCAGAGTAGATGAATATGAAACTACTCTCACCCCTTCCGAACTTCAAAGAGCAACGGAGCCGAAAAATCTGGCTCAGTCAGAGAGTCTAGGAAGCAGAACGCACTCATCGATTTGTTATGTCACAAAGCGTCTGACTCTGTCATGCGTCTAACTCATACTCCAGTTAGCCCGTGTGTGTTATGATGAACCGAAACATTAAGCAAATGATTTTAATTGAACAATATGAATATTACTAATCATCTACTTGAGATGTGCAGAAAGAGAAAATCATCTTATCAGATCAACTCAACTAAAGGATCAAAGCATAATGTATGCGTCTATTCTTTGGATACTGAATACACAATGAAGAAGTAATGCTTCCGAGGAGAGATTCAAGTAGTGACGCTCTAAGACTGACTTCATATCTCAAACTCCTTGTTCATGAAGAAAGCAGCTAGAAGCAAGAAGACAAAGTTGTTACTGAATCAAGCATCTAGCATCATCAAGATTGAAAGATAAAGATAGTGCATAATCTAATCAATCACTTGTTCATAAGAAGACTATGCCAAGACTGAAGAATGATCTACTCATGATTTTTATTTTTGTCTCTCAGTTTGAAAGAAAGAAGATCAAGAAGTTATATAAAGCCATACACTGATCAAATATTCTTCGAAGCAATAAAAGAGTACAAACACAATCTTCTGAAGAAAGTTGAAAGAAGATAGATCAAGTTTACAGACTAAATCTATCCAAGAAGACTCACATCAAGAAATGTTTGATTATTCATGATGTGTCTGGACCTCAGACAGAATCAAGAACTAAATTCGTGTCAGAATTTCTCAAAGGACTAGAAGGACATTCATCATATTTCCAGCATTGAAGAAGTAAAGCATTAAAGTTTGAAGTTACATTTTCTCTCTTGTGGCTGAAGCAATGTTCAAAAAGAGAAAATACTTTATGAAGAAATTGCTTGGAATCTAAATGAATGTATTTTGATTCAAGAAAAGAATTAATTAATTCAAAAGAGTATATTAATTTATTCCTTATCTTCTATCGAGAACAAAAATAAGAAAAGACAAAGGGCAATGGTACAAAATGTCTCTTATGCGATAAAGAGAAAAGCTCCTTTATCTGGGCTTTTCTAAGTATTACACAAATGAGGAAAGAAACGCTGCCCGAAGCAAAGAAAACATGTCTGCTGTGCTCTGTGGTCAACAAAGGACTTTCCAACGTTCTCAAGCATTAAATGTCAAGTCAGAACGGCTATTATCCAAAGGATAAAGAACAAGACCTCTGGTTACGTCTCAATGGATCTATTGTGATCAAGTATAAATTGAAGAAGTCGAAGACCTAAAAAAAAAAAGATGAGAACACAGAAAGAGAATTGAACATATAGCAAAGTAGAATATACAACATACTCTGAAAGCATTCTCTTACAAAGAAAAGTATTCATACTGAGAATACAACAAAGCTGAAAGCTCTTATCACTCTCATCATCTTCTCTCATACTACAAACCATCTAGAAAAGAACTCATCTGCAATTCACCAGTTTTTAAATTCATATTCACTGGTGAAGTATTATTTGGTTGAATTGCTATTATAATACTGAAGTTGTGCTTCAAACAAACTCTCAATCTCACTCAGCCTGAAGAGGCTTGTTTCAAGAATACTTGTTGAGCCTGAAGAGGTTAGGTTGTGCAAATAATACTTGTGTTTGAGCCTGGAGAGGCTAGGTGTGCAAATAATACTCGTCTGTAACCTTGATCAGTTATAGTGTTAAAACTTGGTAAAGCCAAGGATTGGATGTAGCCCAAAGATTGTGGGTGAACTAGGATAAATCTTTGAGTACTCTCTTCCTTAAACTCTTTACTTTATCTTTAAGTTATTTATATGTGTAACTAACTGGGGGAGCGTTAATAGTGAAATAGACAACTATAAACACGAGAAGGGGGGTTGAATTGTGTTTATCAGAAATTAAAATAGAGTTGAAAACTTTTCGCACACAGAAGCTAGGTTCGGACAGGTGTAAAATAAGTTACACAGACAGGTCACCTATCTATTATATTTTCACAGAAAACCACACAAGCATACAGATGAAAATAAGCTTGATAAAAATACTTTTAACCTCTTAGTTAGAATGCAGGTGATATATAATCAAAACAACTAAAGAGTTTAAGGGAGGAGAGATTAACACAGTGATTTATCCTAGTTCACTCTTTAACACAAAGAGCTACGTCCAGTCCTTGGCAGCACCAAGATTTATCCACTATAACTGATCAGGTTACAGACTCCAAGTATTGTTTGCACACCAAGCCTCTTCAGGCTCCAAGACAAGTATTCTTTGCACACCTAGCCTCTTCAGGCTCACTCAGATTTGTTTGAGAAATTTAGTTTGTAATAAATACAATTTCAGAGAGACAGATCTTTCACTAACACTCAGAGAGTGGTTTAAATGTAAAGCTTAGGAAAGTCTGCGTAATAACTTCAAATGATTGAAGAATACAGATAGAATAAATGAATAGAGTAATGGCTCTTTAATGCTTTGTAATCTCTGATATGTTCATCTTCAATGACTTCTGTATTTATAGCCTTCAAACATTTAATATCCGTTAGAGACATTCCTTGCAATGATGGCTTCAAGCAGAGCTTCATTAAATGCAATAGAGTCGTTCTGGGCAGCCATTAATGCAATGGAGACGTTGGTTGTACTCTAACAAGAAGGATCATGGCTTTATGCATCGTGCAGTAGCCAAATCAGAGTTGTGCAGAGTACATTTCCCTTCTTGTGTAATAACCGAAAGTACTAGGGAATAAAGCATGTTGGAAACATTCTTTAACTGGAAGTTTGTCTCTGACTTCCTAGGTTGCTTGAGAGAGAAATCCTCTTAGTTTCTTGATAAGCGTGAGAAAGAGATTCAAAGTCTTCTGCATGAGGTGACAGCTTCCAAAAGCTTCATGTACTTCGAATTCTTAACAAAGAACCTTAGACGAGTATGAGACCAAAGACAGGTTGAAAACCAATTTGTACAAAGTCAACAATCCTAGTCAGCAGACAGGTTGACTTTTTGCTTATCTAGATAGGTTGTTACTTAAGTAGACAGACAGGTGAGTTTTGCTATTTTTCTGATCTGTACACTAAGTAGACAGGTTAGCAACCACAAAGTAGGTTAATTAAATCATTAACCAATGTTTAGTTTTCATCAAAACTTAGAGAAATGCACACAGACATTTTAGAGACTTAAAAATCTCTCCCTTTTTGATGATGACAAACATTTAGATGATTTAATAAAGGCAAAATTGCACTTTTGGTCCCTTAAGTTATTTGTTTTGTTCAAATTGGTCCCTTAAGTTTATTTTGTGACAAATAGGTCCCATAAGTTAGGTTCGGGTTTCAAATTGGTCCCTTAAGTTTTTTAGTGACAAATTAGACCCTTAAGTTATGTTCAGGTGACAAATTGGTCCTTTAAGACAATAAAAATAATACATTAAGGGCCTAATTTATTAGTCCCTTTGACAAATTAAGGGACCAATTTGTCACCCGAACATAACTTAAGGGTCTAGTTTGTCACAAAAAAACTTAAGGGACCAATTTGAAACCTGAACCTAACTTAAGGGACTAGTTTGTCACAAAAAAAACTTAAGGGACCAATTTGAACAAAACAAATAACTTAAAGGACCAAAAGTGTAATTTTGCCTTTAATAAACCTTAGAAAATATCAACTTCGAGAATGACAGAATGTAGACAGGTTGAAAATTTTCTATACGTGCAGACAGGTGCATTTGAGTTCAAATAACAGTATCAGAGAAATATGCAGCAGCTTAAGTTCAAAACAAATATCAGAGATCAAAAGTTCAATTTTAACTTTATCTGAACCATCTTATATTTTCTGCAGATTTGATACTTAACACTTACTTATCTTAATCATCTTACATTTTTCTCCCCCTTTTGTCAACAACAAAAAGGGACAGACAGAAAACAGTAAAGAGAAAAGAGATACAGTAAAAACTGATTTTCATTCATCATAAGCTTCTCATTTACAAGGCAGTTTCTACAAAAACATCTACCTAGACTGGTTAAAAGAAAGATACAAAGAGTCAACTTTCTTTTCTAACAGCAGCCTAGCATGCCTTTCTTCATCCAATTGTCTTCTGACTTCTTCTAGCTCAGCTTTAAGTAGATTGAAGCTATTTAAATCCATCATCTGAGAATAGGAGGCTTCTGAAGACAAGCTGGTTGAAGCAGCAGACAGGTTTGGATACCAAGGTAAGGCGAATACTGGGGGTGCCTTAGGTACAGAGAAGGGTGAGGAGACACGGGGAAAGATGTACTGATGAATGGTTCTAAAATAAAAGAAAGGAAGAAAAGCTAATTTAAACAAAGTTTTGATTCTAACTAGGTCAGTATCAAGAGAGGGAAAGACACATGAGAGTCTTTCACATAGAGACAGACGAGTGACTCTAATTTGAATAGGAGGGGGAAGAGGTTGATTAGCTAAGACAGATGGAGGTAAGGGTAAGAGAGAGTCTATATGACAGAAAAACGAATTTGACCCTGTGACTAAGAGAAAGAAATACCTAGACCTAGAAGGTAACATTACAATAGAGGCAGGATAGTGAGATCCTTCCAATGTTCTAATGAACAGAACTATAGGGGGACAGAAGAAAATCTCCCTACATGGGTTCAGAATATGAGGTGGAGGAGAAGGAATGACAGATAAGTGAAAGACACTTGCAGTCATCAGAGATTGCAGATCACTCACAAACAGTCTTGATGATATGCCAGATTGTTCTCTTGGAGTTGAGTCCCTGTGAACAACTATGTACTGACATATATCAGACACAACATCAAAAGATGTTTGGGTGGGGTGAGAGGAGACAGGTGAATGAAAAGGAGAGGCAACGGACAAAGGTTTAATAAAAAGGGCAGAAGGGGAGGAAACAACAGAACTGGGGGATACCTTGGTGAAGGGGAGAGGATGGTGCAGAAGGGAAGGTGAAAAACTGATCTTCAAAGAGTCTTGTCTTCTTCCTTGAAGGGGACAAAGCAGCAGCTTCAGGTTGATCAACTGTCTGAGTCCCATCAGACAGGTCAGCAGAAGTTGCAGCAGCAGCAACGGGTTCTTCTGTAGGGATTTCTTCCCTTCCAGCTTGAGCCACTAAAGGCGTTGAGTAGCCTGACCTTCTTTTTCTGGGAATGATTCCCAAATCAAGAGGTTTCTTTTCTTTTGGCTCCTCTAAGTGTGGAGTTGTCTGCTCCCCCTGAGCAGATGCTTCCTCTTTACTAGGTTCAGACTCCACTTGTCTGACCTTGGTAAAGGTCTTCACCAGTCTTCTCTTTTTACTGGGTTGTCCAGGAGCAGCACCAGATTTCCCAGCCTCACTTGTCTTCCTCTTGGAAGAGGGTTTCTTCAGCTTGAACCTGAGAGGCTCAACTGTCTCAGCAGATTCTTCAGAAGTTGAGAGTTCCTCAGGCTTCTGATCTTGTCTGGCCACCTTTCTAGCAGGTTTCCAGATTCTTTCAGGGATGGGAACCTCTGATTCACCAGTAGAATCCACTGGTTCTTCTACTTTCTCCTTCTGCTTCTGCTTAGCAGCAGGCTTCTTCTTCTTCTTCTTCTTCTTCTTCTTCTTCTTCTTCTCTTCTTCTTCTTCTTCTTGTCTTCCTCTTCATCTTCCAGAGGGATTCCTTCAATCCCCATCATAGACATAGGACCTTCTTGTCTATGGGTAGAGACATGTCCACAAAGTGAACATCAGTTGGAACAAACAACTTGTTCCTGAAAACTCTTGTCAACAGCATTCCATAGGGATAGGTCTGCATGTTGGTCCTTCTGATCAGAGACTCAAGATACATGTAGATGAGATCATTGATGTCTATCTTGATTTTGTGAATCAAGTGGTACAGAGCAAATCTGTCCATCTTGGTCACATTGTCTTGTGATCCTTTTCTTGGCATCACACACTCCAGCAGCAACTTGTGCAAGAACCTGCACTTGGGTACCATGCTGACAGGCTTCTTGTTCTTAGGGTTGGGAACTCCATACACAGCAATGTTCACATTTTCAGCTCCTACTTGATCTTCCCAGTCAGGTCTGAAGGCAGTTCCAATCCTTGGACATCTTGTTGCTAACTCCAAAGATCCAATAGGGAAAAAGAGGGTTTTGTCAGATGACATTGAGCCTTAAAGCTCTTGGTTCCATCAAGCACACTGGTGATGATCACATTCCTCCAGAAGTCTCTGAGAAGCTTGGGATAAACAAGCTCCTTGATATCAAAGAAGGCAGTCCACTTAGAGTATTCCAACTCTTCAGTGACATCTATACCCCATTTCTTCATCTGTTGAAGATTAACAGTCTTACCAGGAAGAATCTTCTCAACATCAGCTACTCTCATCTCGTATTGCTCAGCAATTTCTTTTGAGGACAGACGCTTTGAAGATGCCATTTTTCAGAGAAGAAGTTACGAGGGTTTTGGAAGAGTGAAGGGTTTGAGAGAGGAGAAGACGAAGATAGAAAGACTTTAGGGATTTTGAAAAAGATAAAGTTTGAACTTTTCTGAAAAATTGCCTTTTATAGCAATAAAGGCAGGAGAGAGAAATAAAACAATTTTAATTCAAAACGGCACGATTTATGTGGGGAACTGTAGCACCCACTTAAGACATAAATAAAACATAGTTTCGAGATAAAAACTGCCGTGCCCATGATTAGCTTCAGATTAGTGAATGGTATTAAATGAATAATGACCATTTTAATAAAACTGTTGAGATTCAATAAAGTGACTCAGCAGAGTCAGACAGGTAATCACAGACAGGTGATATAAAGCTATAAGACAGGTAGCATAGATAGTTCAAAAACTCAGACATTTCATTCAACAATGCAATGCATGTTTAAATTATCTCTAATAAATAAAAATCTTTCTTCTGCTAGAGGTTTAGTGAAAATATCAGCCCATTGATTTTCAGTTTTAACAAACTTAATATCAAAGATGCCTTTCTGAACATAATCCCTTATAAAGTGATGTTTGATTTCTATATGCTTAGCCTTAGAATACTGAATTGGATTTTTAGTTAAGCAAATAACACTAGAGTTATCACACCATACATGTATATTATGCTCAAAAATAGAGTAATCCTCAAGTTGATGTTTTACCCATAAAAGTTGAGAGCAACAACTAGTAGCTGAGATGTATTCTGCTTCAGCAGTAGATAGAGCAATAGTTGTCTGTCTTTTGCTTGACCAAGAGACTAAGTTTGCTCCAATGAAGTGGCATCCTTCACTGGTGCTTTTCCTTTCCATTCTGTCTCCAGCAAAGTCAGCATCACAGAATCCCACTAATATGTATTCTTTAGTTCTCAAATATAGTAAACCAAGATTAGTAGTCCCAAGCAAATATCTAAATATTCTTTTAACAGCTTTAAGATGATATTCTCTTAGGTCAGATTGAAATCTAGCACACATACAGACACTAAATTGAATATCAGGTATACTTGAAGTTAAGTATAGTAGAGATCCAATCATACTTCTGTAGACAGTTTGGTCTACCTTTTTACCTTCATCATCTTTACTTAGTTTTGCATTGGTTTCCATGGGAGTTTTCATAAGTTTAGCACTTTCCATTTTGTACTTCTTAAGCATTTCCTTGATATACTTTTGTTGATGAATGTAGATTCCATCACTTGTCTGTTTGATTTGTAAACCAAGGAAGAACTTTAACTCTCTCATCATGCTCATGTCAAATTCTACTTGCATCAGCTTTGAAAAGTCCTTGCACAGCTTTTCATTAGTTACTCCAAAAATAATATCATCAACATATATTTGGACTATAATGAAGTTCTCTTTAGAACTTTTCTTATCTACTTGTCCTCTAGTAAAACCATTATGCATGAGAAAAGAACTTAATCTATCATACCATGCCCTAGGTGCTTGTTTTAAACCATATAGTGCCTTTTTAAGTTTAAAAACATGATCAGGTTTATCAGTATCCTCAAAACCAGGGGGTTGTTTAACATATACTTCTTCTTCAATTATTCCATTGAGAAAAGCACTTTTCACATCCATTTGAAAAAGAGTGATTTGGTGTTGTGCAGCATATGACATTAGAATGCGAATAGCTTCTATTCTAGCTACAGGTGCAAAGGTTTCAGTATAGTCAATACCTTCTTGTTGGTTATAGCCTTGAGCTACTAACCTTGCCTTATTTCTGACAACTTTGCCATCCTCATCCAACTTGTTTCTAAAGACCCATCTTGTTCCAATGACAGACTTGTTTTTGGGCCTGGAGACAAGTGTCCAGACATCATTTCTGGTGAACTGGTTGAGTTTTTCTTGCATAGCAAGAATCCAACTTTCATCATCAAGAGCTTCTTCAATGTGCTTTGCTCTATTTCTGACATGAAGGCCATATTGCTTGATTCTCTTAAAGTAGATCTGGTTCTCACTCCTTCTGAGGGATTTCCAATAATGAGATCCTTAGGATGATGAGTTTTGAATTTCCAGTCTCTTTGAAGATCATCATGAAGATCTTGACTTGTCTGTTGACTTGTCTGATGACTTGTCTACTCCACACTTGTCTGTCAGGTTCAGCTTCAGGTTCTGATTTGGTTAAGTCATGTTGTTGATTTTCTGACTTGTTTATATCAAGACCTGCATGATCATCTTCTAGATCTGATAATTCCTTATCAGTCTTTAAGCTATCATTAAATTTGACATGAACAGATTCTTCAATAACAGATGTTCTAGAATTATAAATTCTGAAAGCTTTAGACATTTTAGAATATCCTAAGAAGATACCTTTGTCTGTTTTAGAGTCAAACTTTCCAAGTTGATCCTTGGTATTTAGAATGAAGCACTCACAACCAAATACATGGAAGTAAGAAATGTTGGGGCTTTTTCCTTTCCACAATTCATAAGGTGTCTTCTTTAGAAAAGGCCTACTGAGTATTCTGTTTTGTACATAACAGGCTGTGTTTACTGCTTCTGCCCAGAAGTACTTAGGGAGATTATTCTCATTGAGCATAGATCTAGCCATCTCTTGCAAAGATCTATTCTTTCTCACAACCACTCCATTTTGTTGAGGAGTTCTAAGTGCAGAGAAATTGTGAGAGATTCCATTCTCCTCACAGAACTGTCTAAACTGCTCATTTTCAAATTCTCCCCCATGGTCACTTCTAAGAGTAGAAATACAGAAACCCTGCTCATTTTGTACTCTCTTACAGAATACTGAGAATGCCTTAAAAGACTCATCCTTGTGGGTTAAGAAGAGTACCCATGTATATCTAGAATAGTCATCAACTATGACAAATCCATATTTTCTTCTAGCCAAGCTAACAATACTAACTGGTCCAAACAGATCCATGTGTAACAACTGAAGAGGTCTAGAGGTTGATATTTGGTTTTTAGATTTGAAACTTGATTTTATTTGTTTACCTCTCTGACATGCATCACACAAAACATCTTTCTTAAAACTAATATCAGGCAATCCTCTCACAAGATTATCCCTTTTTAATTTTGAAATTAGTTTCATACTAGCATGTCCTAGTTTCTTATGCCATAACCATCTTTCATCCTCTTTAGACTTTAGACAGGTTACACTTTGATCTGAGAGATCAGTCAGTTCAAACTTATACAGATTTTGTTCCCTTTTAGCTGAAAAGAGGGTTTTGCCACTGAGATCTTTAACTATACATAAATCCTTCGTAAATGAGACATCAAATCCACTGTCACATAATTGACTTATGATAAGCAAATTGTGCTTTAATCCTTTAACCATAAGAACATTAGATATAGAGGGAAGAGGAGGTTTACCACCAATAGTACCAATTCCTATAACCTTCCCTTTCTGATTTCCACCAAATGCCACATGTCCTCCTTTCTTAAGTTGGAGGTCTAGGAACATAGACCTTTCTCCTGTCATATGTCGCGAGCAACCACTGTCCAGGTACCAGCAGTGGTGTTTTCTTTGTGCTGTTGAGGACATCTGCAACAGAGATTATTTGATCTTTAGGTACCCATAGTTTTCTGGGTCCTTTTCTGTTAGTTATAGGAGTCTGTGAAGACTTCCTTCTTTTCTTATGAAGACACTTAGACATAACATGTCCAGTCTTTCCACAGAAATTACAGACAGGTATGGATTTAATAGAAGTAGATGTAGCAGACACTTTAGAGTTTTTAGTTGATACTTTATGATGTGTCTGATGGACATATCCAATACCTTCTTTGTTAAGGGAGTGCCTCTGACAGCCAAGCAGCTTGGTCAGATTATCTCTACCATTAACAAATTTGGCAAGACCAGAAGTGAGCTCTTCCACTTTCTGTTGAAGTTTTTCAACTTCTTCAGACTGTGGTGTATCACTAGAGATCTTAGCTTCATTAGACTTTTCAGTCTTCAGCTCATTGTTCTCTTTGGCAAATTTCTCACACTCTAGAGATTTCTGTTTATGCTCACTGAGGAGCTTAACATGATCTCTCTTGAGGGATTTGAAAGCCTTAGATAAGCAGTTGGATTCTTCCAGCAATTCCTCATACGCATCAAGTAATTCCTCATAGTCAGAATGTACCTCATTATCTGAATCTGAGTCAGTGTTGGCCATCAGACAAAGATTAGCTTCTTCCTCTGTCTCTTCATCAGAGGATGTTGACTCCAAATCTTCCCAAGTAGCCATCATCCCTTTCTTCTTCTTTTTGAAGAACTTCTTAAAAGGGGCTTTCTTGAGTTGAGGACATTCTGCTTTGATGTGACCTAGCTTCTTGCACTCATAGCAGACAATTGAGTTCTTGTCTGTTGAAGTGGATTCTTTGAAGTTCTTATCCTTGTTGAACCTTCTGAATGGCTTATCCTTTCTGAACTTCTTTTTCTGTAAAAAAAAGCTTTATCTTTCTGGTTAGGAGAGATAATTCTTCATCACTTTCAGAATCCTCGGGTTCAGACAGGTCAGCATTACTGGATGACTCGTCTGCCTTCAAAGGTTTAGAAGCTTTTGAAGACTTTTGATCAGCCTTCAGAGCAATTGACTTGCCCTTCTTTGTTGTGACTTCATCTCCAAGTTCTTGCTCATGAACAGTGAGTGTACCAAGAAGTTCATCCATAGTCAAGGTGGTAAGATCCTTAGCTTGAGAGATAGCAATTAGCAAGGGTCTCCACTACTTAGGCAGGCTCCTTAGTATCTTTCCAACCTTCTCAGCATTAGAGTAAACTTTGCCAAGAGACTTTAGGTCATTGATGATAGTTTGGAATCTTCCTATCATCTGAGCAACAGATTCTCCTTCCTCCATGAGAAACAGTTCATACTTTCTGACAAGTATGACAATTTTTGATTCTTTGACTTTGGCTGTTCCTTCATGCGTGACAGCTAAGGTGTCCCATATTTCTTTGACAGAATCACAGGCACAGACCTTTTCAAATTCATCAGGACTGAGAGCACAAATGATATTGTATCTGGCTTTGTGATTCAGCTCCCACTTTGTCTTTTCTGCAGGGGTTCACTGAGCTTTTGGCTTGTCAGTGTTGTCATCATTTTTAGGAATGAATGGACCATCTGTGATGACATCCTAGAGATCAGAGTTTGTAGATAGAATGAACCATTGAAATTTATCTTTCCAATAGTTGTAGTTTTCTCCATTGAAGAATGGAGGTCTGGTTAAGGACGCTCCATCAGTCTGGTGACTCCCACTAGCTCCAGCAGTCATGTCTATTCTTCAGGACCTTTTACCTCTACACTGTTAAATGGTCAACCCAGAGGCTGAGCTTTGAGACCAACTGAAATAGACAACTATAAACACGAGAAGGGGGGTTGAATTGTGTTTATCAGAAATTAAAATAAAGTCGAAAACTTTTCGCACACAGAAGCTAGGTTCGGACAGGTGTAAAATAAGTTACACAGACAGGTCACCTGTCTGTTGTATTTTCACAGAAAACCACACAAGCATACAGATGAAAATAAGCTTGATAAAAATACTTTTAACCTCTTAGTTAGAATGCAGATGATATATAATCAAAACAACTAAAGAGTTTAAGGGAGGAGAGATTAACACAGTGATTTATCCTGGTTCACTCTTTAACACAAAGAGCTACGTCCAGTCCTTGGCAGCACCAAGATTTATCCACTATAAATGATCAGGTTACAGACTCCAAGTATTGTTTGCACACCTAGCCTCTTCAAGCTCCAAGACAAGTATTCTTTGCACACCTAGCCTCTTCAGGCTCACTCAGATTTGTTTGAGAAATTTAGTTTGTAATAAATACAATTTCAGACAGACAGATCTTTCACTAACACTCAAAGAGTGGTTTAAATGTAAAGCTTAGGAAAGTCTGCGTAATAACTTTAAATGATTGAAGAATACAGATAGAATAAATGAGCAGAGTAATGGCTCTTCAATGCTTTGTAATCTCTGATATGTTCATCTTCAATGACTTCTGTATTTATAGCCTTCAAACATTTAATATCCGTTAGAGACATTCCTTGCAACGATGGCTTCAAGCAGAGCTTCATTAAATGCAATAGAGTCGTTCTGGGCAGCCATTAATGCAATGGAGACGTTGGTTGTACTCTAACATGAAGGATCGTGGCTTTATGCATCGTGCAGTAGCCAAATCAGAGTTGTGCAGAGTACATTTCCCTTCTTATGTAATAACCAAAAGTACTAGGGAATAAAGCATGTTGGAAACATTCTTTAACTGGAAGTTTGTCTCTGACTTCCTAGGTTGCTTGAGAGAGAAATCCTCTTAGTTTCTTGATAAGCGTGAGAGAGAGATTCAAAGTCTTCTGCATGAGGTGACAGCTTCCAAAAGCTTCATGTACTTCGAGTTCTTAACAAAGAACCTTAGACGAGTATGAGAGCAGAGACAAGTTGAAAACCAATTTGTACAAAGTCAACAATCCTAGTCAGCAGATAGGTTGACTTTTTGCTTATCCAGACAGGTTGTTACTTAAGTAGACAGACAGGTGAGTTATGCTATTTTTCTGATCTGTACACTAAGTAGACAGGTTAGCAACCACAAAGTAGGTTAATTAAATCATTAACCAATGTTTAGTTTTCATCAAAACTTAGGGAAATGCACACAGACATTTTAGAGACTTAACAAATAGCTGCTATTCGGTTTGCTAAAACATACGTCTGTCACAAAGCGTCTTATCTGCACTTAATTTTGTTTTGTGCTTGAAAAACTCTGATTTGCAAAAACACTATTCAACCCCCCTTATAGTGTTGTTTTATGTCATTTCAGTTGGTATCAGAGCTCAGTCTCTGGGTTGAGCACCTCACAAGTGTAGAGGAAAAGATTCTGGAAGATGGTAAGTGAAGCAAGTTCAAGCAACAATGTGTTCAATCAGGGTACATACCTCAGCAGACCTCCTATGTTTAGTGGAAAAGACTACAAGTACTGGAAAAGTAAAATGAGAATGTTTATGGAGTCAATAGATATAGATCTATGGGATATCATATCTCAAGGACCTTATATTCCAACTGATGAGAATGGAAATGCTATTCCAAGGAATAGATAGTCAACAGATCAAAAGAGCATGGTTCAGCTAAATGCAAAAGCCAAGTATCTATTTGTTTGCTCTCTCAGCAGATCTAAATATGACAAGGTCAGTAGCTGTGAAACAGCTAAGGATATCTGGAATACACTTGAGGAATTCTATGATGAGGACATTGTTGTCAAGGAAACTTCAGAGGAGAGATCAGTAAACAATGACAACATCATTCCATTTTCAAGCATGCCAAATGATAAGCATCTTCAAAATGATGATGAAGATGAGGAAATTTCAGAAGCTACAAGGAATATGAGAAAATTCTGGAACAAAGTTAGAGCAAGAAAAGTAGCTATCAGAACATCTGGTGACATAATGCCACCGTTGAAAAAGATGTTCACTTGGGAAGATCTTGATAAAGAATCAGAACATGAGTTCAGATGACTGGTAGGAGACACTGACTCAGACTATGAGGTAAATTCTGAATTTGAGGATCTACAAGATGCCTATCATGAACTTCTTAGTGAATCCAACTGTATTCTTAACAAGTTCAAAGAGCTTAAGAAAAAGTATGTGAAGCTCACTAAGGAGCATGAACAGAAAAATCTTGAGGTTAATGAACTAGTTATAGAAAACAGGAAGAAGGCAGAAATACTGAAAGTGGAGATCATTGATGAAATACTACATTCTGAAGAAGTGTTAAAACTTCAATAGAAATTAGAAGAGCTCACTAATGATCTTGCTAGATTTGTCAATGGTAAGGACAACCTGACAAAACTTCTTGGAAGTCAGAGAACTAGCTTTGACAAAACTGGTATAGGATACATTGTAGAGAATCATGATAAAGTATCTGATAAATTCTCAGATAACTTGAAAATTCCTAATAAATATTTCTTTAGAACTTCATGTACATTTGGTGGTAAATCTGGACATATTACGCCCAAGTGCTTTCACAAAAGAAAAGCTAAGTCTTCACAGACTCATACATCTAACAAGAAAGGACCCAAGAAGGTATGGGTACCAAAGCATCTCATTATTCGCATTGCAGATTTGTTAAGTAGAACAAAGAGAACTCCCATTATAGAAATTGGAAAGTGGACTCTCACTACTCACAATCACAAAAAGGTGTACACTCCAAAGCCTTCAAACTGATGAGGAATGTTTCAAGGCTACAAGGACAGGCTACAGCAAAGAGGTTAGTGATTTAATGAGACAAATTACTTACAAGTAAGTATTCAAACTTTATCTTACATAAAAATATTTTATGTGAATGTTTGAATGATGCGTCTGATATGTTAAGACTCGTCTGATATGACGTGGACCTTTTTAAAACTGAGAAAAACTTAATTAATTTAAAAATCTCAAGAAATTAAGTGGGAAGTTAACGAGAAACCTTTTCGCTCCCTCGGCTAGTTTTTCTCTCTCCAAATGTCATGTCATAAAGACAAATTGCCTTTTTGAAAACTCTCCATCTTCTCAAAACCTTTCACCTTCAAACTCCTCTCTCTCTCTCTCTGTCTCTCTCTCTCAAAGCTCTCACATTTTGTTTTCCCTACTACCCAATGGCACTCAGAAGAGCACCAAATCATCCTGCTATTTCAAACATGGACAAAGTAGATATAAGGAAATTGTCAGTTGAAAGTGCCGTAAATTTCAAAGAAATCAAGTGCACATGTTTAGATGTCCTGTCTGAATTAGAATATGCTGGCTGGATGAACTTCTTTTCTATCCGAGAAAACACCTACCCCCACAAGTTGAAAGAGTTCTGGAGAAGTTCTAGTACCTCATGCAACATGTACGTCTACAACATCACTGGAAACGTCAATGTGACAAGCACAGGTTTGACCCAAAAGATTTAGAAGAAGCAACAGGTTGTTCAAGGGAAGGCATAGGTTTTAATGATGACTGGGAAGAATCAATAAAGAAGGAAGAAGTCAATCTCACCCTGTTTGGATGCCCCTACACCAAAAGCAAGGTTGCTCAGGATCTCATGCCAAAAGCAAGGTTCTTGCATCTGCTTCTTACTCGATGTGTAACCCCAAGAAAAATTCAAGTCAATACCATTTCTAAACAAGATAAGTTTGCTTTGTATCATCTTATACAATTTCGTGAGATAGATATAAATGATATGATTTTTAATCACATGCTGAAGATAATTAGGAGGAAAACTAATACTTGTTACCCATATGGTATGTTGCTGAAAAGATTAATTAGAAACAAAAGGATAGTTCTGAACTCTGAATTTTTGAACATGACCCCTATAATCTCCGTAGCAACTCTTGTAACACCCTGCTTTTTATATACACTGTATTACCGGTAACGATATATCTATTTATATTTTTACCTGATACCCAGAAAATGATTTTGGAGAAAAAAAAAATCATAGCTAGAACCTACTATATTATAGGAAGTTATGGCTAAATTTTGGGTTCAAAATTCAGACGGAAACCGATCTGAGTTTTTGCCGACAGTACAATTTTATACCGGTCAGAATAACCCTAATTTGACTAGAAACTAAAAAAATTTAGATTTTTATCACTTTTTAGTGATATAATCTATTTTGAAAATTTTCGCTAAAAAATAAAATGTTATATTTTATTCGGGCGAATTTTCGAAGAAAACGAGCGAAAAACCTAAATCCGGTAAATGACAGAGTCGGATACGGAACTGCAGAGATAAATCTGGATGCTGGGATTGATGGGACAACACATCACCTTAAGTGGTGAGTCACCACCATGACTCACTCTTATAATGATGGCTTTTGATAAAATATCTAGTCATGGAAATGACCAAGTAACCCTTTTCATTTCATGAAAATTCCAAATTTGTCCCAACAATATTTTCCCCTCTTTCCCTTGGAATTTCGTGCAGTGTTACACCCCCATTGGGTATTACTACGTAACACATGCGGAATTAAATTAAAAGATAGTTTGCTGGTTGTTTTTCGGGAAATTATTTTCTTTCCCGTCAGAAAACTGGGGTATAAAATTTTTTCTTTAAGGATAACTCTGAAATCCATAATACATACATTTAAAACGTAAAGTCACATTCTAACAAAGTTACCATGACATACAACATTTGTCTAAGTTTCCATTTTCGAAAGAAAAAGTTTAAACTACAGATGGATGTATATAACACTACATTTACCGACCTCTTCAGATATACAACCCAACTCAGACTCCTAAGCTGGTCATTCTATCAAATATTCATTGGAGAGACCCCCCGTGGCCATCCCCCAATCAGAATGCTTTCCCAACCTCTAACACTAGGTCTTCAAGTGACTTAGAAAGACTCCTCTGCAACATCGGTACTAGAGTACCAAGGTACTACAGCAAAACCCGAAGAGACCTGATATAACTGTAAGAGTGAGACACCGCAAATGGATATATCATACAACAACCATATACATGATACATACAACACATTGGCATATTAGCATTTAAGCATTATTCATAGATAAAACAACAAGTGTTATATCAGTGGGTCTCATACCCGAATCAATCAGTTTTATAAAGATAATGCATGACACTTCAATCATCAGGCTCTAAACTTAATCTCCAGAGATCCCAACATCCTCAAAATGAGTTGATCAGGCTCGATACACCGTCTCATTGGCTAGCTAAGCACAACGATAATACATCGTCTCATTGGCCATTTAGGCACAACGATTATACACACCGTCTCATTGTCCATTTAGGCACAACGATACACGTACACCATCTCATTGTCAATTTTAAGAACAACGATAATACACCGTCACATGATACCGTTCTTGTTAAGGTCTCACATTAAAACCACGTCGGGCACGTCTGCCATAAATGCAAATGTAAAACATTTAGTTCTCGATGTTTTCTTTGTGTTCATTCTCATTCGTTGTCGAAGCTCAAAGGCTAGCGACTATTCATAAATTTCATCATCACCTGAAAATCAATAACACAGGATGCACAGTCCGAGTGCCCAATCACAACACCTTAGACCGATGCCGCAGTCAAGGTTTGTGGTCATAGAAATCATTTATGATTTTATCCATGTTTTATTCTAACATGATAAGGACTCCTAGTCTGCAGCAACGAAATCAGGACGCACAGTCCTCAATTCCGAGATTTGGACTCTTAGCCCATAACATCATGGTTAGGACCCTTGGTCCATAATTCTTGACACGGATCCTAGATCATGTGCATACCACGAAAAACTAGAGCGACGTCTCGCGACTAGATTCCTATTCACATGTGCTTACTTCTCGCTCAGTGAAAATCAAATCCAAAACAAAACCTCGGTCACTTATCCAAGTAACCGGAACGTTTCCAAATCATTTAGGAGAAAATCCTTTTCCTTTGCAAAATCTTTTATAAAGCAATTAGGAAATTAGTTTGTTTTTGAAATGCTTGATGGAATAAAGTCAAATATTTTCAAAGGGTTTTTCTTTCATAAAACACATAGTTCGAAAAAGGTTTTCTCTCGTACAAAACTTTAGATCATGAAAGGGTAGTTTCTGTTGACTTAAAATCACTTCAACATTGCTTTCAAAAACAAGAATCTTATTCTTTTTGAAGTAAGCACTTTAAACACGGAACTTTTATAAATGAACCCAATACTTTCAAAGTTCTATTCAAGGCTTTTTAAGGCTTTTAATCCTTATAATCATTGAGCACAGACTCAAGTCCGGCTTCTCAAACTTCAATCAACAGTAATATATCTCAAACAATAATATCACAGTTAATGACAGTTCATCACATATATATAATTCACAATACTTTAAAGCAAGTAATAATCAACTTCAAGTAATAATCACAATAGTTCAAGTAAACAAGTCATTCAAGTATTGGCTCCATATCATAATAATATTCAAATCACTCAAGTTAAACACATACACACATGCATATAGTCATTGAATATCCCTAGGCAATCCCCTCTTACCTTCCGTGAAAGTAAAGAGGTTAGATGCTTGAATAGAAGTACCGCGAACGTCCTCGCTTTCTCCGCGATAGAAGTCTAAGGTTATAAACACAAGATCACAAGTTAAAATCAACCAAGAACACTAAACCACAAGGTATTAGGTTCGGCCAAGACAATAAATTAGGGTTTGAGATCCCCAAAAATTATACAACTCATGGATTTATGATCCTCAAGTGTTGGGAGTTCATAAACAATGATCATTTAACAAGGTTGTATTAAAATCCCACTAAGTTATAAACTTAGGGTATTCGGCCAAGGCTATTAAAATAGGCTAGCATTCTCTAAACTTTTCAATCTCTTAGGTCTAGCATCCACACATAGTAAGGAGCTCAAAACCATGATCATTTTGGAAAATGAAAAACAAGGTATCCTAGGTCCATAACCTTCTAGGTTCGGCCTTCATAGGATGTATAGGCTATAAATCTCTAAACTTTCCAATCTCTTAGACTTAGCATCCAAATATCTTATAGAGCTCAAGTCCATGATCATTTTGGAAAACAATGGAAACTTAAACATTCCAATCTCTTAGACGTAGCATCCAAATATCTTATGGAGCTCAAGTCCATGATCATTTTGGAAAATAAGAAATAACACATCCTAGGTTCAATAACATAGAATAAACAAGTTAAAAATCCTTAAACTTTCCAATCTCTTAGACTTAGTATCCTTCTATATTAAGGAGCTTTAGTCCATAATCATTTTGGAAAATGAACAATAACACATCCTAGGTTCAATAACATAGAATAAACAAGTTAGAAATCTTTAAAATTTCCAATCTCTTAGACTTAGCATCCTTCTATATTAAGGAGCTTTAGTCCATAATCATTTTGGAAAATGAAACTCAAACATCCTTGCTCTAAAACATTTAAGTTTCGGCCTACATAGGATAATGAGGAAAAGTTCTTTGTTTGATAAAAACTTTGAAGCATCACCATGTATTAAGAGTTCTAAAACCCATTATCATAGTTGAAAAGGTGAAACAAACATCCTAAGCCTCAAAACCTCACATGGTTTGGCCATGATAGGACAACAAGCTATCAAACCTTCCAACATTAAAGACTTTAAGATCAAGAGGTATCTAGAAGCTTAAACACATGATCATTTAACAAAAGTTGAAACAAAAACCTCCTAGGCCACATATGCATAGCTTCGGTCTTCATAGGAAGAGATAGGTAGAGATTTTTGTTTTATACAACCTCTTAGTATGTGAAAATATAAGTTAATACAAGACTATATAAAGTGGTTTCAACTCAAAAGGAGTTTTCTACCATTTTAGAGAGATTTTAGAAGTTTAAAGCACATAAAGAACATATAAAGTAAACTATGAAATAAAAAGAGAAACTTGCAAAAAGATTCAAAAGAGAGCATTACCCTTAGTACAAGGAAGAACTTTAATGAAGAACTCAAGTGGAAAAGACTAATAAAAATGGAAGCTTTAAGTGTTTGAAAAAAAGAAGAAATGGAAGAAGTTGAAGAAGTATGAAGATGGAGGAAGAAAATGAGAGAATGAAGATGAGTGATGATTATATAGAGGAGGGAGAGGGGAGCACGAAATTTTGGAGAGAGAGTGAGCTTGGAGAGCAATTTTTGATCTTGTGCCTTGTTTGGTTTGAGAAGAGAGAGAAAAATGGGTTTTTAGAATATAATATGCTATATTTCAAAAAGTGTCATCATGACCACTTTTTAGGAGGTAGCTTAGGCCATACCTCTAGTGAGTCACCTCACTCCCTCATGTCACCTCAAGCCTTTTATGTCTCCTATTCTGCTCCATTGCGTATCCGATTGCACTTCCGATCGTATTTTCAAAAGATTTCACCCGGGTAATATATTATATTTTATTTCCGAACTCAAATTTTCGAAATTAACCAATGTTAAAGGAAACATGATAGAAGCATCAAATGTTTCGTTAACGGGTCAAAATTAGGTTTTCCGCTCAGTAAACTTGTACTGACAGTGAAAACTCAGATCGGCTTCCGTCTGAATTTTCAACCAAAAACCGTGAGTTCATATGATATAACAACACAAGAAAATGATTTTAGTTTAATTAAAATCATCCTGAGTTTAATCTAAAAATAAACACATTTAAATATGTATTTACTGCTACAGAAAGCATAGGAAAAACAGGGTGTTACAACACACATTAACAATACTAACTTCATTAATAATAATAATAATAATAATAACAACAACAACAACAACAACAACAACAACAACAACAACAACAACAACAACAACAACTAGACATTCATAGTAACATAATCCCTTATACGAAAATCGGGGTGTTACAGGCTTGCTGGAAGACTACTTGTTTGAGCCTGGAGAGGCTAGGTGTGAAAACAATACTTGTTAGTTGAGCCTGCGGAGGCTAGGTGTGCAAACAATTCCTTCTGTAACCTGATAAGTTATAGTGCAAATACTTGGTGAAACCAAGGACTGGACGTAGCCTAAGGTTTGGGGTGAATCAGTATAAATTTGTATGTCTCCTTTTCTTAGCTTAATCTTTTTAGTTTGCTTTACTTTAACTGTGCTAACTGGGTTGGAAAGTGAATCTCCTTTTTATTATCAGACGCATCTTTGTGTCTTCTAGGTTAAACTGCAACGTTTTTCAAAAAATAATTAAAACACAATTCAACCCCCCTTCTAGTGTTTTATATCTGTTCATTTCAACTAAGATATCTAATTTTCATTCACGAATGATAGGATTGAAATAGACAACTATAAACACGAGAAGGGGGGTTGAATTGTGTTTATCAGAATTTAAAATAAAGTTAAAAACTTTTACATGCAGAAGCCAAGCACAGACGGGTGTAAAAAGGTTACACAGACAGGTCACCTGTCTGTTGTAGTTTTCTCAGAAAACAACACACGTATAAAACAAAAACAGTCTTGATAAAAACAGTTTTAACCCCTTAGTTAGAAAGCAGATGATATATAATCTAAACAACTAAAGAGATTAAGGGAAGAGAGATTAACACGAAGATTTATCCTGGTTCACTCTTCAACACAAAGAGCTACGTCCAGTCCTTGGCAGCACCAAGATTTATCCACTATAACTGATCAGGTTACAGACTCCAAGTATTGTTTGCACACCTAGCCTCTTCAGGCTCCAACACAAGTATTCTTTGCACACCTAGCCTCTTCAGGCTCACTCAGATTTGTTTGAGAGTTTTGTTTGTAATAAATACACTTACAGACCTTTCACTAACACTCAGAGAGTGGTTTAAATATAAAGCTTTAGGAAAGTCTGCGTAATAACTTCAAATGATTGAAGAATACAGAATGAATAAATGAACAGAGTAATGGCTCTTTAATGCTTTTTAAAACTCTGATTGTGTTCATCTTCAATGACTTCTGTATTTATAGACTTCAAACATTTAATATCCGTTAGAGACATTCCTTGCAACTATGGCTTCAGGCAGAGCTTCATTAAATGCAATATAGTCGTTCTGGGCAGCCATTAATGCAATGAAGACGTTGGTTGTACTCTAACATGAGGGATAATAGCTTTATGCATCGTGTAGATGCCAACTCAGAGTTGTGCAGAGTGCTTTTGTACTTTTGCAGAGTACATTTCCCTTTTTGTGTAATGACTGAAAGTACTAGGGAATAAAGCATGTTGGAAATGTTCTTTAACTGGAAGTTTATCTCTGACTTCCTAGTTTGCTTGAGAGAGAGCACTTTTGAGTTTCTTGATAAGCGTGAGAGAGTTCTCAGAGTGTTCTTCATGAGGGGACAGCTTGCAAAAGCTTCCTGTACTTCGAGTTCTTTTAACGAAGAACCTTAGACAAGTTGAAGAGAGAGACAGGTTGTAAAATCAGTTTGCATATAATCAACAATCCTAGTCAGCAGACAGGTTGACTTCTTGGCTACTACAGACAGGTGAGACTTAGGTAGACAGACAGGTGAGTTTTGTAATCTTCTGATCTGTA
Organism: Echinosophora koreensis; assembly: GCA_035048595.1. Classification (NCBI taxonomy): domain Eukaryota; kingdom Viridiplantae; phylum Streptophyta; class Magnoliopsida; order Fabales; family Fabaceae; genus Echinosophora; species Echinosophora koreensis. Next base: position 1,135,170 of record JAPCYP010000048.1, on the reverse strand, counting down.
CACTAAGTAGACAGGTTAGCAACCACAAAATAGGTTAATTAAATCATTACCCAATGTTTAGTTTTCATCAAAACTTAGGGAAATGCACACAGACATTTTAGAGACTTAACAATCTCCCCCTTTTTTATGATGACAAACATTCAGATGATTTAATGAACCTTTGAAAATAACAGAGTACAGAAGTACAGACAGTAGACAAGTTGATATTTTCTATATGTGCAGACAGATGCATTAGTGTTCAATAAAGAGCATCAGAGTAATATGCAGCAGGTTAAAGTTCATAGTATCAGAATATATTAGAGAACGAACACTTATCATAACACTTAGCATAAATTGTTTAAACATTCATTTGTTTAAACATTCATTAAACATCTTAACATTTTTCTCCCCCTTTTGTCAGCAACAAAAAGTGTAAAGATATAACAGTGGAGAGAAAAAGAGACAATAAAGAAAATGATAAGGCAAAAAAGATTTGTATTCATCATAAGCATATCGATTACAGGGCAGTTCCTACAACTACTTATTTAGGCTGATTAAAAAGAAGATACAGGGAGTCAACTTTCTGTTCTAACAGCAGCCTAGCATGCCTTTCTGCATCCAATTGTCTTCTGACTTCTTCTAGCTCAGTCTTAAGGAGATTGAAGCTCACTGAATCCACCATTTGAGAGGAGGAGACTTCTGCAGACAAGCTGGTTGAAGCAGCAGACAGAGATGGATACCAGGGTAAGGCTAAAACTGGGGGTGCCTTAGGTACAGAGAAGGGTGAGGAGACACGGGGAAAGAAAAGTTGATGAATGGTTCTGAAATAAAATAAAGGAAGAAAAACTATTTTAAACAGAGGGGTGATTTTGACTATGTCAAAATCAGGAGAGGGAAAGACATAAGAGAGTCTTTCACAAAGAGACAGACGAGTGACTCTTATTGGAATAGGAGGGGGAAGAGGTTGTTGGGCTAAGACAGATGGAGGTAGAGGTAGGAGAGAGTCTATGTGGGAAAAGAACGAATTAGACCCTGTGATTAAAAGAAAGAAAAATCTAGACCTAGAGGGTAACATTACAACAGAGGCAGGATAGTGAGATCCTTCCAGTGTTCTAATGAACAACACAATAGGGGGATAAAAGAAGATCTCCCTACATGGGTTCAGAATGTGAGGTGGTGGAGGAGGGATGACAGATAAGTGAGATATACTTGCAGTCATCAGAGATTGCAAATCACTCACAAACAGTCTAGATGATATGCCAGATTGTTCTCTGGGAGTTGAGTCCCTGTGAACAACTGTGTATTGACATACATCAGACAGGACATCAAAAGATGGTGGAGAGGGGAGAGAGGAGACAGGTGAGTGAAAAGGGGAGGCAACAGATAAGGGGTTGACACAGAGAGCAGAGGGGGAAGAGACAACAGAATCTGGAATACCTAGATGAAGGGGAGAGGATGGTGCAGAAGGGAAGGTGAAGAGTGGTTCTTCAAAAAGCCTTGCTTTCTTCCTTGAAGGAGATAGAGAAGCTTCTTCAAGATGACCAACTGTCTGTGTTCCAGCAGACAGGTCAGTGGAGGGTGCAGAAGCAGTAGCAGCAGCAGGCTCTTCTGCAGGGACAGCTTCCCTTTCAGCAGCAGCCACAACAGGCATAGGGTAGCCTGACCTTCTTTTTCTGGGAATGAAACCCAGATCAAGAGATTTGATCTCCCTAGGCTCTTCTGCAGGTGGAGAAGTTTGCTCCCCCTGAGCAGGTGCTTCCTCTTTACTAGGCACAAACTCCACTTGTCTGTCCTTGGCAAAGGTCTTCACCAGTCTTCTTCTCTTGGTGGGTTGAGTAGAAACCACACCTAATTTTCCAGCCTCACTGGTCTTCCTCTTGGGAGAGGGTTTCTTCAGCTTGAATCTGAGAGGCTCTACTGTCTCAGCAGATGCTTCAGAAGCTGTGGGTTCCTCAGGCCTTTGATCCTGTCTGGCAACCTTTCCAGCAGCTTTCCAAATCCTTTCAGAGATAGGATACTCTGATTCACCAGTGGAATCAGCAGGCTCCTCTGCTATTTCCTTCAGTTTCTGCTCAACAGCAGGCTTCTTCTTCTTCTTCTTCTCTTCTTCCTCATCCTCCAGAGGGATTCCTTCAATCCCCATCATAGACAAGACCTTCTTGTCTATGGGCAGAGCCATGTCCACAAAGTGGACATCAGTTGGAACAAATATCTTGTTCCTAAAAACCCTTGTCAGCAGCATTCCATAAGGGTAGGTAGGCATATTCGTCCTTCTGATCAGAGACTCAAGATACATGTAGATGAGGTCATTGATGTCTATCTTGATTTTGTGAATCAAGTGGTACAGAGCAAATCTGTCCAACTTGGTCACATTGTCTCTTGACCCTTTTCTGGGCATCACACACTCCAGAAGCAGCTTGTGCAAGAACCTGCACTTGGGCACCATGCAGACAGGCTTCTTGTTCTCAGGGTTGGGAACACCATAAACAGCAATATTGATATTCTCAGTTCCCACCTGATCTTCCCAGTCAGGTCTGAAGGCAGTTCCAATCCTTGGACATCTGGTTGCCAGTTCCAGAGAGCTTATAGGGAACAGAAGAGTTACATCAGCTGACATTTGAGCCTTGAAGCTCTTGGTTCCATCAACCACATTGGTGATGACCACAGCATTCCTCCAGAAATCTCTGACAAGTTTGGGATGAACCAGCTCCTTGATATCAAAGAAGGCTGTCCACTTAGAGTATTCCAACTCCTCAGTGACATCCATTCCCCATTTCTTCATCTGTTGAAGATCAACAGTCTTTCCAGGTAGAATCTTCTCTACATCAGTTAGTCTCATCTCGTATTTCTCAGCAATCTCTTTTGGATACAGGCGTTTTGAAGATGCCATTTTTCAGAAAAGAGAGAAAGTGAAAGTTTTGGAAAGGAGAAGGGTTTGAACGAGAGGAAGACGAAGACGAAAAGACTTAGGGCTTTTTTGAGGAGGATAAAGGTTAAAACTTTCTGAAGATTTGCTTTTTAAAGAAGTGAAAGCAGGAGAGAGAAAAAAAAACATTTTTAATTAAGAATGGCACGATTTGTGTGGGGAACTGTAGCGCCCACTTAGACATAATGAAAACATGGTTTCGAGGTAGAGACTGCCGTGTTTATGATTAGCTTCAGATTAACAAATGGTATTTAAATAAATGAATAAATAATAACCATTTTAATAAAAACTGTTGGGTTTCAGCATAGTGACTCAGCAGAGTCAGACAGGTGATCACAGACAGTTTTAAACACTCAGACATGTCATTCAACAATACAATGCATGTTTAAATTATCTCTAATAAATAAAAATCTTTCTTCTGCTAAGGGCTTAGTGAAGATATCAGCCCATTGATTTTCAATTTTAACAAACTTAATATCAAAAATACCTTTCTGAACATAATCTCTAATGAAGTGATGTTTGATTTCTATATGCTTAGCCTTAGAATGCTGAATTGGATTTTTAATTAAGCAGATAGCACTAGAATTATCACACCATACAGATATATTATGCTCAAAAATAGAGTAATCCTCAAGTTGATATTTTACCCATAAAAGCTGAGAGCAACAACTAGCAGCTGAGATATATTCTGCTTCAGCTGTAGATAGAGCTATAGTTGTTTGTCTTTTGCTTGACCAAGAGACCAAGTTTGCTCCAATGAAGTGGCATCCTCCACTGGTGCTCTTTCTTTCTATTCTGTCTCCAGCAAAGTCAGCATCACAGAATCCCACGAATCTGTATTCATTAGTTCTTAAATATAGCAAACCAAGATTAGTAGTACCAAGCAAATATCTAAATATTCTCTTAACAACTTTAAGATGAGATTCTCTTGGGTCAGATTGAAATCTAGCACACATACAGACACTAAACTGAATATCAGGTCTGCTTGAAGTTAAGTACAGCAAAGATCCAATCATACCTCTGTAGACAGTTTGGTCTACCTTTTTACCTTCATCATCTTTACTGAGTTTTGCATTGGTTTCCATGGGAGTTTTCATAAGTTTAGCATTTTCCATTTTGTATTTCTTGAGCATTTCCTTGATATACTTTTGTTGATGGATGTAGATTCCATCACTTGTCTGTTTGATTTGTAGACCAAGGAAGAACTTCAATTCTCCCATCATGCTCATCTCAAATTCTGCTTGCATCATCTTTGAAAAATCCTTGCACAGCTTTTCATTAGTTGCTCCAAAAATAATATCATCAACATATATTTGGACTACAATGAAATTTTCTTTATAGCTTTTCTTAAACAGAGTAGTATCTACTTGACCTCTTGAAAAGCCGTTATGCATGAGAAAAGAGCTTAGTCTATCATACCATGCCCTAGGTGCTTGCTTTAAACCATATAATGCCCTTTTAAGTTTAAAAACATGATCTGGTTTATCAGTATCTTCAAAACCAGGGGGTTGTTTAACATAAACTTCTTCTTCAATTATTCCATTGAGAAAAGCACTTTTCACATCCATTTGAAAAAGAGTGATTTGGTGTTGTGCAGCATATGACATTAGTATGCGAATAGCTTCTATTCTAGCTACAGGTGCAAATGTTTCAGTATAGTCAATACCTTCTTGTTGGTTATAGCCTTGAGCTACTAACCTTGCCTTATTTCTGACAACTTTGCCATCTTCATCTAACTTGTTTCTGAAGACCCATCTTGTTCCTATGACAGACTTGTTTTTGGGCTTGGAGACAAGTGTCCAGACATCATTTCTGATGAACTGGTTGAGTTCTTCTTGCATAGCAAGAATCCAGCTTTCATCATCAAGAGCTTCTTCAATGTGCTTTGGCTCTATTTCTGACAAAAAGGCCACATTGCTTGATTCTCTTAAGGTAGATCTGGTTCTTACTCCTTCTGAGGGATGACCAATGATGAGATCCTTAGGATGATGAGTTTTGAATTTCCAGTCTCTTTCAAGAGGACCTTGACTTGTCTGTGTCTGTTGACTTGTCTGTTCCACTGGTCTGTCTGGTTCTGCTTCAGGTTCTGGTTTGGTTAAGTCAGGTTGTTGATCTTCTGACTTGTTTATATCAAGACCTGCAAGATCATCTTCTAGATCTGACAATTCCTTATCAGTCTTTAAGTTATCATTAAATTTGACATGAACAGATTCTTCAATAACAGATGTTCTAGAATTGTAAATTCTAAAAGCTTTAGACATTTCAGAGTATCCCAAAAAGATACCTTTGTCTGTCTTAGAGTCAAATTTTCCAAGTTGATCCTTGGTATTTAATATGTAGCATTCACAACCAAATGCATGAAAGAAAGAGATGTTGGGGCTTTTTCCTTTCCACAGTTCATAGGGAGTCTTCTTTAGAAAAGGCCTAATGAGTATTCTGTTTTGTACATAACAAGCTGTGTTTACTGCTTCTGCCCAGAAGTACTTAGGGAGATTATTCTCATTGAGCATAGATCTAGCCATCTCTTGCAGAGATCTATTCTTTCTCTCAACCACTCCATTTTGTTGAGGAGTTCTAGGTGCAGAGAAATTGTGAGAGATCCCATTCTCCTCACAGAACTGACTAAACTGCTCATTTTCAAATTCTCCCCCATGGTCACTTCTTAGAGTAGAAATGCAGAAACCCTGCTCATTTTGTACTCTTTTACAGAATACTGAGAAAGCCTTAAAAGACTCATCCTTGTGGGTTAAGAAGAGTACCCATGTAAATCTAGAATAGTCATCAACTATGACAAATCCATATTTCCTTCCACCCAAGCTAGCAACACTAACTGGTCCAAACAGATCCATGTGTAACAACTGAAGAGGTCTAGAGGTTGATATTTGGTTTTTAGATTTGAAACTTGATTTTATCTGTTTACCTCTCTGACATGCATCACACAAAATATCTTTCTTAAAACTAATATCAGGCAATCCTCTCACAAGGTTATCCCTTTTTAGTTTTGAAATTAATTTCATACTAGCATGTCCTAGTTTCTTATGCCACAACCATCTTTCATCCTCTTTAGACATCAGACATGTTACACTTTGATCTGAGAGATCAGTCAGTTCAATCTTATACAGATTTTGTTGCCTTTTGGCTGAAAAGAGGGTTTTGCCACTAAGATCTTTAACTATACAGAAATCTTTGGTAAAGGAGACATCAAATCCACTGTCACATAATTGACTTATGCTAAGCAAATTGTGTTTTAATCCTTTAACCATAAGAACATTTGATATAGAGGGAAGAGGAGGTTTACCACCAATAGTACCAATTCCTATAACCTTCCCTTTCTGATTTCCACCAAATGCCACATGTCCTCCTTTCTTAAGTTGGAGGTCTAGGAACATAGACCTTTCTCCTGTCATGTGTCGCGAGCAGCCACTGTCCAGGTACCAGCAGTGGTGTTTTCTTTGTGCTGTTGAGGACATCTGCAACAGAGATTATTTGATCTTTAGGTACCCATAGTTTTCTGGGTCATTTTCTGTTAGTTCTAGGAGTCTGTGAAGACTTCCTTCTTTTCTTGTGGAGACACTTAGACATAACATGTCCAGTCTTTCCACAGAAGTTACAGACAGGTATGGATTTAATAGAAATAGATGTAGCAGACACTTTAGAGTGCTTAGTTGATACTTTATGATGTATCTGATGGACATATCCTATACCTTCTTTGTTAAGGGAGTGCCTCTGACAGCCAAGCAGCTTTGTCAGATTATCTCTACCAATAACAAATTTGGCAAGATCAGAAGTGAGCTCTTCCACTTTCTGTTGAAGTTTTTCAACTTCTTCAGACTGTGATGTATCACTAGAGATCTTAGCTTCATTAGACTTTTCAGTCTTCAGCTCACTGTTCTCCTTGGCAAATTTCTCACACTCTAGAGATTTCTGTTTATGCTCACTGAGGAGCTTAACATGATCTCTCTTGAGAGATTTGAGAGCCTTGGACAAACAGTTGGATTCCTCCAACAATTCTTCATAGGCATCAAGTAATTCCTCATAATCAGAATTTACCTCATTATCTGAATCAGAGTCAGTGTTAGCCATTAGACAGAGATTTGCTTCTTCCTCTGTCTCCTCATCAGTAGATGTTGACTCTAGATCTTCCCAAGTGGCCATCATTCCTTTCTTCTTCTTTTTGAAGAACTTCTTAAATGGGGCTTTCTTGAGTTGAGGACATTCTGCTTTGATGTGTCCTGGTTTCTTGCACTCATAGCAGACAATTGAGTTTTTGTCTGTTGAGGTGGAATCCTTGAAATTTTTGTCCTTGTTGAATCTTCTGAATGGCTTATCCCTTCTGAACTTCTTTTTCTGTAGGAGAAGCTTTATCTTTCTGGTTAGGAGAGATAGTTCTTCATCACTTTCAGAATCCTCAGATTCAGACAGGTCAGCATCACTGGATGACTCGTCTGCCTTTAAAGCTTTAGAGGCTTTGGAAGACTTTTGATCAGCCTTCAAAGCAATTGACTTGCCCTTCTTTGTTGAGACTTCATCTCCAAGTTCTTGCTCATGAACAGTAAGTGTTCCAAGGAGTTCATCCATAGTCAAAGTGGAAAGATCTTTGGCTTGAGAGATATCAGTTACCAGAGGTCTCCACTGCTTAGGTAGACTCCTAAGTATCTTTCCAACCTTCTCAGCATTGGAGTAAACTTTGCTAAGAGACTTTAGACCATTGATGATAGTTTGAAATCTCCCAATCATTTGAGCAACAGATTCTCCTTCTTCCATGAGAAATAGTTCATACTTTCTGACAAGTATGGCAATTTTTGATTCTTTGACCTTGGCGGTTCCTTCATGTGTGACAGCTAAGGTGTCCCATATTTCTTTGGCAGAATCACAGGCATAGACCTTCTCAAACTCATCAGGACTGAGTGCACAAATGATGTTGTATCTGGCTTTGTGATTCAGCTCCCATTTTGCCTTTTCTGCAGGGGTCCACTAAGCTTTTGGTTTGTCAGTGTTGTCATCATTTTTAGGGATGAAAGGACCATCTGTGATGACATCCCAGAGATCTGAGTTTGTAGATAGAATGAACCATTGAAATCTATCTTTCCAATAGTTGTAGTTTTCTCCATTGAAGAATGGAGGTCTGGTTAAGGAGGCTCCTTCGGTCTGGTTACTTCCACTAGCTCCAGCAGTCATGTCTATTCTTCAGGATCTTTTACCTCAACACTGTTAGATGCTCAACCCAGAGGCTGAGCTCTGATACCAACTGAAATAGACAACTATAAACACGAGAAGGGGGGTTGAATTGTGTTTATCAGAATTTAAAATAAAGTTAAAAACTTTTACATGCAGAAGCCAAGCACAGACGGGTGTAAAAAGGTTACACAGACAGGTCACCTGTCTGTTGTAGTTTTCTCAGAAAACAACACACGTATAAAACAAAAACAGTTTTAACTCCTTAGTTAGAAAGCAGATGATATATAATCTAAACAACTAAAGAGATTAAGGGAAGAGAGATTAACACGAAGATTTATCCTGGTTCACTCTTCAACACAAAGAGCTACGTCCAGTCCTTGGCAGCACCAAGATTTATCCACTATAACTGATCAGGTTACAGACTCCAAGTATTGTTTGCACACCTAGCCTCTTCAGGCTCCAACACAAGTATTCTTTGCACACCTAGCCTCTTCAGGCTCACTCAGATTTGTTTGAGAGTTTTGTTTGTAATAAATACACTTACAGACCTTTCACTAACACTCAGAGAGTGGTTTAAATATAAAGCTTTAGGAAAGTCTGCGTAATAACTTCAAATGATTGAAGAATACAGAATGAATAAATGAACAGAGTAATGGCTCTTTAATGCTTTTTAAAACTCTGATTGTGTTCATCTTCAATGACTTCTGTATTTATAGACTTCAAACATTTAATATCCGTTAGAGACATTCCTTGCAACTATGGCTTCAGGCAGAGCTTCATTAAATGCAATATAGTCGTTCTGGGCAGCCATTAATGCAATGAAGACGTTGGTTGTACTCTAACATGAGGGATAATAGCTTTATGCATCGTGTAGACGCCAACTCAGAGTTGTGCAGAGTGCTTTTGTACTTTTGCAGAGTACATTTCCCTTTTTGTGTAATGACTGAAAGTACTAGGGAATAAAGCATGTTGGAAATGTTCTTTAACTGGAAGTTTATCTCTGACTTCCTAGTTTGCTTGAGAGAGAGCACTTTTGAGTTTCTTGATAAGCGTGAGAGAGTTCTCAGAGTGTTCTTCATGAGGGGACAGCTTGCAAAAGCTTCCTGTACTTCGAGTTCTTTTAACGAAGAACCTTAGACAAGTTGAAGAGAGAGACAGGTTGTAAAATCAGTTTGCATATAATCAACAATCCTAGTCAGCAGACAGGTTGACTTCTTGGCTACTACAGACAGGTGAGACTTAGGTAGACAGACAGGTGAGTTTTGTAATCTTCTGATCTGTACACTAAGTAGACAGGTTAGCAACCACAAAATAGGTTAATTAAATCATTACCCAATGTTTAGTTTTCATCAAAACTTAGGGAAATGCACACAGACATTTTAGAGACTTAACAAGGATGTTACAACTTGTCACAGAGAGAACTCCTCCTCCTTTCCCCAAAAGTTGAGGAAGGTGCATCAAGAGAAGCAATTTAACAAGTTCCTAGAGGTGTTGAAGCAGCTTCACATCAATATACCCTTAGTTGACTAGAAAAAGGAGATTAGGAGAATTTGAAACTGTAGATTTGACAAAAGAATGCAACCTAATGCTGCAGAACAAGGTTCCACCTAAGCACAAACACCCTGGAAGCTTTACTTTCCCTTGCTCTATTGGAGAAACATATTGTGTTTGATTTAGGGGCAAGCATCAACCTGATGCCTATGTCCATCTTCAAGAAGTTGGGCATTGGTGAAGCTCATCCTACATCTGTCACCCTCCAACTAGCAGATAGATCAATTGCATACCCTGAAGGGAAGACTGAAGATGTGCTGATTAGAATTGATAAATTTTTATTTCCAGCGGACTTCAGTGTTTTGGATTTTGAAGCTGATAGAGAAATGCCAATTATACTTGGAAGACCTTTCCTAGCTACAGGAAAGACTTTAATTGATGTGCAAAAAGGGGGATTGATTATGAGAGTGAATGACCAGCAAGTTGTTGGCCGTGACAACCATCACCCAAGAGGGGGGGTGAATTGGGTTTTAAGTAAAAATGAATTCTTTTTCGATAATCAAAAACCCTTTTCAAAGTTAAAACAGAATTTTGCAGCGGATATTAAATTCTTTTCAAATTAAGACGCTTTAGAAAATAAATAGTTTGAAATTAAAGCGCGATAATTAAAATAGAGAAATGTAAAGAGGATAGGGAAAGAGGATGAACACAACTATATATCCTGGTTCGGCCACAGACTACCCACGTGGCCTACATCCAATCCCCAAGGCAATACGACCAAGGGTTTTCAATCAACTGTAGTTTTTAAACAGGATCAACTAGAACCTTTACAATTCAGAGAACCCTTAACACAAATATTAGGACATACTATCTCTTGTGTAAGAGCTTCAAACACTAGCTTTTAAACAGGCACAGCTAGGACCTTCACAATTCAGAGAACCCTTAACACAAATCACAGGACATACTATCCCTTGTGTAAGAGCCTCAAAAATGTCCCAAGAGATATACCCTCTCTTGTTTGGTAACCAAAAAGGTGGTTTGAGTCAATCCAACTCTTACCAAGATAAAGTACTCTTAATAGTGCAAATAAAAACAAATTGAAGCACAATACAATATCACCTATATGGTGTGTAAAGCTCTCTCAATATAATATGATCAAAGTGTAAAAGTGAGAGTAGTAGGGAGAAGAGTTTGATAGAGTTTTGGCACAGATAAAATGATAATTTTCGTACTCTGAATTATGCCTAAGTTTCCTTTATATAGGCCATGAAAGATTAGGTCAAAAACTCTCTAAAACTCAATTTTTGCGCATAATAATCGATTATTAAAAAGCCATAATCGATTATTTTAACTCAGATTGAAAACGCGCCTCTTTGAGACAGTCGCAGCATAATGGATTATGCTAATTGATTATTTTAGCATAATGGATTATGTAATCAATTATTGACAGCATAATGGATTATGCTAATCGATTATTGGTTCTCTGTTTAAAATCCTGACAGCACTTTAAAACATATAATCTATTATATAAATCCTATAATCGATTATGTACGTTCAAAACATCAGATTTGAAAAACTTAACGGCTATAAAACTTAATTACTCATTGAAGCTCATTTAAGACCAATTAAGTCTATTCATAATCGATTATCCTATCCCTATAATTAATTATTGCTCGAATTTAAATTTGAATTCAAAAACTTAATGGCTGAAGTTAATCACTTAATTAACTTCATTTAAAAGTCATTTAAGTTTTATTTTGAAAGCTCATTTATGTGTGTGTGTGTGATCAATTTTAATTAGAGAGCTTTACTTACTACTTACAAAGGAATCTAAAACATAAAATACAATTAATAAAATTCCCTTGTCCCCATCTTGAAAGACTTGATCTTCTGGATACTCTTTTCCGCTTTTTGCAATCTAGTCCTTCTGGGATTTTAGCTATTGACTTCATAGCTTTGCTTGTTCCAACCTGAACTTTTCTAATGCACAATTTTCTCTAAGATCGCATTAGTTCAAGGTATAGAAAATATTGATAACTCAAAATTATTTCATATACAAAACCATGTATAATAATTCATAAGACATATATTAAGATAATATAATATTTAATATTTCTTATGTCTTTAGGCATATAATAATAATTCCAAGTTTGATTCTATGCTAATTTATTATATTGTCAATTACAAACTTATATGTCATATAATTAAATATCACATATTCATTCACTCAATGTTATGTCAAATATAATCATTTAACACATGTGTATTTAATTAATGTAATATTCATTGAGCATAATATATATCAAATAGTCGCATGGTATTTAACAACATAATATTCATTAAGTCCAATAATCTTTTTATTGAATTAATACCATGATACTCTATTTGTCAACATCAACACTTATATTGATTTGCTTATGTTCTCCCCTTAATATTATATTTGTCAACATCAAAACCTATATGACAATATGATTCACATTCTCCCCCTTTTTTATGGTTACAAATACCTATAGCAAATGTATAAAGATATTCTCTCCTTTTAGTTTTTCTCCCCCTATGTACGACATAGTTGGTACATTGATTTTCGAAGGATATTTGCTATTTTTCTCCCCCTATTTGACAACAGCAAAAAAGATTTATATCTCCCCCTAAAACTGTGCATTTATTATAAAGGTTTCTCCCCCTCAAGATTTGACTTTATTGACTATGAGAACCTTTTGAAAAAATTTAGCAAGTGATGTACAAGAGGATGACAATTGATTGCATATTAATATCAATTTGGATTCTACGATCAGAAATAAATTCAATATTGTCAATGGATCATATAGTCTAGATTCTTCAAATTATAATTAGGTTCCAATTTTCAAATTTCAATAATATTTGAATTTTGAATTTTCAAATCTTTGATTAATTCGGCAAGAGATACTCAAGTATAAAAGGATGCCAAATTCATTAACCACAGTCTCAATGATTATCAAATTAATTTCTTGTGGTGTAATTAAAGATTTCTATAAAAATAAAGAAATTTTGTATTTCAAATAATCATCCAGATTTCAAAATGAATGAAATTTTCGAAATTAATTATAAAATATTGGATTTGAAATTCTCATTTGGCAAAAAGAAATATTCAAATAAGATATGTCAAACTCTTTTAAAAACTTTCTTTATTAACCACAACCTTAATAGTTCTTCGTTTATGTTTTTGTGGTACAATAAAAGATTTTCATAAATATGAAAACTTTTGAATTTAAACCAATTTCCAAATCAATAAATATTTTGCTTAATTGTCATAAATAATTTTTCATCACAGATTTTCGAAAATAGCCAAATTAATTTTAATTTTTAATTGAAATTTTGAATAATTTTGGCAAGAATAAATGTTCAATTTGAGAATATGTCAATCTCTTCAATTTTCTCATTTTTTAACCACAATTTCAATAAATGTCTATTTAATTACTTGTGGTATAATTGAAACTTTCCATAAGAATATTTAAATTTCAAATAATCAAATGAATTTTCGAAATTATCACCAAAAGTGAATTTCAGATTTGAATTTAAAAACTTGAATGATTTTTGGAAAGAAGAAATATCTCAATAAAAAATTGTGTCAAACTTATTAGAATTCTTTCCTTCTTAACCATAATTGAAATAAATTTCATCTTAACATTTATGGTGTAATTAAGGATTTCCATAAGTTGGACAATTTTAAACTTCAATTTTTATCACCAAAATTTCGAAAATAGCTACAAAAAATTTGAAACTTGAACTTTAAATCATGAAATTTGAATTTTTCATTAAAGGGAATATCATCATAATTCAAAATTTCGAAAATAAAAAAAATAATAATTTGAATTTTGAATTTAAAATCTCAAAAAATGAATTATCTTTATTATGATATTTAAAAGATATTAAAGTGATATAATCAGTATTGATCATTTAAATTTCAAAAGTTCATTCTCAATAAATTTGTGTATCATTCAATATCAATGATTTATTGCCACAAACTTGGTAATTTCCAATTTTGAAAAGATGTGGTTTATAAATTCATGATTAGAAATTTATTTCTCAAATAAAGTCTGATTATGAATTAAATCGCAATTTGAATCTTAAATTTATCTTCAATTAGATTTTGATTTTATAAAAATGAGGAGATATAAATTTTTGAATTTTCAAAATATATCACCAAGAGAAAATTTCGAAAATAAGGAGAGAAATTTGGATTTTGAATTTAAAAACTCTAAAGAAAATTAACTCTCTTTCCGATCTACTTCGAGGAGTATCCCACCGCCAACCTGAGACGGAGACTAATCTCCCGCGGGAGTTTGTTCGGCACCTCGATGGATGGCATCCCTCCCAGCTGAGATTTTTTCCATACCCAAGGCTCGAACCCGAGACTTTGGTTAAGGAGCGAGAGGCCTTTAACCACTCATGCCAACCTCAGTTGGTAAATTAACTCTCTTTATTAGAGTGTTTAGAAAATATTAAAGTGATAAAATAACTTATTGATTATTCAAATTTCAAAACATTGATCTTAATTAATTTTTCAATCAATCAATATCAAGTATTTATTTTATCACAATCTTAATGATTTTAATCTTAATGATTTTAAGTTTGAAAAGATTTGGTTTATTAATTCATGATAAGAAATCAATTTGCCATGAATATATGATCATGAATTAAATCACTGATTAAGTTTTCAAATCAGATTTTCAAAAATAGTGAAAATAATAATTTTGTATCATAAAAGACTTTAATACCAAATCAAATTTGAAATCATTTTAATTAGATATCTTGAAAAAGATTAAAGAATTAAATCAAATATCATATCAAAATGAAACATTTATTAGAAAATTAATTTAGGATTTTAAAAAATATTTTCAAATAATACCAAATTTCGTAGCATAATCGATTATGTGTCTACTGTTTTCTACGACTTTTATAGCACCATCCTATAATCGATTATCTTAATCGATTACAACTTTTCTGACCTTCTTTCCTATTTTCTCGATGGATCATAAACGATTATATGATCGATTATCTAGTTCAATTTTTCAATTTTTCTTAGTAAGGAAATTTATAACTCATTCAAATTAATTATACTATGCTTCACATAATATTTAATTATCATACAAGCATGCATAGCATTTAGCACAAAATTCATCCATCATGAAAGAATTTCACAAACAAATAGTCATATTCATGTTGGAATTATTGTATGAAATATTTCTATGTTTAATCTTGATTGAATTCATAGAGACATCTTTATTATCACACCTCCATTTAACAAATGTCACATTTAAGCATGTATGAGGAGTAGAAGGTAAAGTTACCTCGTTCCATAAATTCACAAGATCGTTCTTTCTTACCCATTTTCGCTTGATCTTGAATTTTGCTTTGACACCTTCTATCTTGTTTGAGTTGTTCATCAAGAGATTTTTGCTTCCTTTGGTAATAATTGCATTTCCGAAGTCGTGAGGCATTATTCTTGATGCCAACTCCTTTCCCAAGATAGATTGGTTCTCTATTGTGGAATTTTTTTGCACATATGAAGTACTAGAGAAACTTTTTGGTACTCATTTCATATTGAGTCCTTGAAGGTTAGTGGACAAGTTATTTGTGCCTTTAGGCACCCAAGTAACTTTATTTCTCATAGAATAATTTTTCCTATGAATGCACATATGAGAAATATGTCCCATCCTTTCACAATAATTACATGTTACATCCTTTTTATTTTTCATAAAACAATTTTCATATGAAGGTTGTACACATGTGTAACTATTTGCTTTAGCAATTTCATGAAATAACTCTTCAACTTGATTATCAAGAATTTTGCAATTTTTATTGCCTCAAAAAAAAAAAAATTTGCAATTTTCATAAAATGAAGACTCAAATTCGAATTTTAAAATATTTTCTTCACTAAGAAAAGTATAGATTTTCTATGTCAGTTTCAATGGATGAAATACTTTTCAAGCAATTCAAATTTTTATTTTCTAAACATATCAATTCATCATACAACTCATTGTATGCATGTAAACATTTATCATTCAATGGATTTAGTTTAGAATCTATTACCTCCAAGTTTCTTTGACTTGCTTGGAGTATTGTTTCTATTTTCTTGACCATTAACTCTTTACTTTTGTGGTCCTTTTTCTTGACATGTTCTTGATGATATTTTTCCTTCACTGAAATTTGTCATTTCTTGTAATTAATTTCAATCTCAAGATTGTTAGTGACAAGGTAGGTATAATCAAGTGTATTCAAAATATCCTTGGCACAATCGCAATTTTTAATTCTCCTGTAAGCATCATCGCACAAACAATTCCGGAGAATTTGCATAGCTTTGAGATTCAAGCAAAAACAGTTTTTATCAAACTCAGTCTGATGTTTTTGGGTTTGAGAATGAATCCTTGGACTCCAATATCCCATAAATCAACATCAATTGACTGCATAAAAATTTCTATTCTCTTTTTCCAATAAATGAAATTCTCACCATCAAAGAATGATGGTTTGTCAATTTCAAAACCATACATTTTGCAAAACTTAAAAAGGTTGCCAAAGGATCTTAACTCTAAGCTGTTAAGCTACTAACCAGAGCCGAAGCTCTGATACCAATTTTTGGCCGTGACAACCATCACCCAAGAAGGGGGGGGGGGGGTGAATTGGGTTTTAAGTAAAAATGAATTCTTTTTCGATAATCAAAAACCCTTTTCAAAGTTAAAACAGAATTTTGCAGCGGATATTAAATTCTTTTCAAATTAAGACGCTTTAGAAAATAAATAGTTTGAAATTAAAGCGCGATAATTAAAATAGCGAAATGTAAAGAGGATAGGGAAAGAGGAAGAACACAACGATATATCCTGGTTCGGCCGCAAAATACCCACGTGGCCCACATCCAGTCCCGAAGGCAATACGACCAAGGGTTTTCAATCAACTCTAGTTTTTAAACAGGATCAACTAGATCCTTTACAATTCAGAGAACCCTTAACACAAATCTCAGGACATACTATCCCTTGTTTAAGAGCCTCAAACACTAGCTTTTAAACAGGCACAGCTAGAACCTTTACAATTCAGAGAACCCTTAACACAAATCACAGGACATACTATCCCTTGTGTAAGAGCCTCAAAAATATCCCAAGAGATATACCCTCTCTTGTTTGGTAACCAAAAAGGTGGTTTGAGTCAATCCAACTCTTACCAAGATAAAGTAATCTTAATAGTACAGATAAAAACAAATTGAAGCACAATACAATATCACCTATATGGTGTGTGTAAAGCTCTCTCAATATAATATGATCAAAGTTTAAAAGTGAGAGTAGTAGGGAGAAGAGTTTGATAGAGTTTTGGCACAGATAAAATGATAATTTTCGTACTCTGAATTATGCCTAAGTTTCTTTTATATAGGCCATAAAAGATTAGGTCAAAAACTCTCAAAAACTCAATTTTTGCGCATAATAATCGATTATTAAAAAGCCATAATCGATTATTTTAACTCAGATTGAAAACGTGCCTCTTTGAGACAGTCGCAGCATAATGGATTATGCTAATCGATTATTTCAGTATAATGGATTATGTAATTGATTATTGACAGCATAATGAATTATGCTAATCGATTATTGGTTCTCTATTTGAAATCCTGACAGCACTTTAAAACATATAATTGATTATGTAAATCCTATAATCGATTATGTACGTTCAAAACATCAGATTTGAAAAAATTAACGGCTATAAAACTTAACTACTCATTGAAGCTCATTTAAGGCCAATTAAGTCTATTCATAATCGATTATCCTATCGCTATAATTGATTATTGCTCAAGTTTAAATTTGAATTCAAAAACTTAATGGCTGAAGTTAATCACTTAATTAACTTCATTTAAATGTCATTTAAGTTTTATTTTGAAAGCTCATTTATGTGTGTGTGTGACCAATTTTAATTAGAGAGCTTTACTTACCACTTACAAAGGAATCTAAAACATACAATACAGTCCTTCTGGATACTCGTTTTCGCTTTTTGCAATCTAGTCCTTCTGGGATTTTAGCTATTGACTTCATAGCTTTGCTTGTTCCAACTTGAACTTTTCTAATGCATAATTTTCTCTAAGATCGCATTAGTTCAAGGTATAGAAAATATTGATAACTCGAAATTATTTCATATACAAAGCCATATATAATAATTCATAAGACATATATTAAGATAATATAATATTTAATATTTCTTATGTCTTTAGGCATATAATGATAATTCCAAGTTTGATTCTATGCCGGTTTATTATATTGTCAATTACAAACTTATATGTCATATAATTAAATATCACATATTCATTCACTTAATGTTATGTCAAATATAATCATTTAACACATGTGTATTTAATTAATGTAATATTCATTGAGCATAATATATATCAAATAGTCACATGGTATTTATCAACATAATATTCATTAAGTCCAATAATCTTTTTTATTGAATTAATACCATGATACTCTATTTGTCAACATCAACACTTATATTGATTTGCTTATGTTCTCCCCTTAATACTATATTTGTCAACATCAAAACCTAAATGACAATATGATTCACACAAGTCACACTTAATGTATTCAATGCCATGAAATATCCAGATGAGGGGATGGAAGAGTGTTCTTTTATTCAGTCCTTTGATGACCTAGTGGCTAGTGCAGAAGCAAATCTGGAAGAATCAAGCTGATCTGGAAAATGTTGCTGCATCAATTGAGGCAGAAAATTCATCTGATGAAGAAGTGGCAGAAATAGTGGACAATAAAGCAACTCAACCCAAGTGGTGCAGAAGAATTGAATCCTTAGAGGTAAATGATGAAATTTTCAAAGATAATGAGCCATCCATTGAAAGACCCCCTATTTTGGAGTTGAAGCAACTTCCTACCCATCTTAACCCTGCCAGTCATTATCTCCTCTTCATTAACATTTCCTCAATAGGAACACCTTATAGAAGCATTGAAAAGACATAAGAAGGCTATGGGGGACAAATGGCTGATATCAAAGTGATTAATCATACTCTTTGCAAGTGCAGAATTTTGTTAGAAGATAACAAAAATAGCATAGAGAGACAAAAGAGACTTAACCCCATAATGAAAGAGGTAGTGAAGAAGGAGATCATCAAGTGGTTGGATGCAGGAATCATTTATCCCTTATCTGATAGTGTCTGGGTGAGTCCTATACAGTGTGTCCCCAAGAAGGGTGGTGTAACAGTGGTAACCAATGAGAAGAATGAGCTTATCCCAACGAGAACAGTCATTGGTTGGAGGATTTGCATGGATTATAGGCGTCTGAACAAAGCAACAAGGAAGGATCATTTCCCTCTGCCTTTCATAGACAAAATGTTGGATAGGTTGATTGAAAAAGAGTTTTATTGCTTCCTGGATGTTTATTCTGGTTATAACCAGATTGCTATAACACCTGAAGATCAAGAAAGCTTCTGAAAGCTTTCCCTTAAAGCTTATGAAATGAACAAGTGTTATGTTCATGGTATTTCTAAAATTATTCTTTTTCCATAACTTTCTCATTTTTCTTGTCAGTAATGACATTTCATCACCACTATCAGAGTCGTCTTCAGATGCGTCCGACTCTGAATATGATTCTTTAACCTTCAGAGCTTTTGAAAGGGTTTTGTCAGTTTTGAGAGCAATGATTTTCCCTTTCTTATTAGTGATATATTCATTTAGTTCTTGTTGATGAACTTGAATAGTTTCAAGAAGATCACTCATTTTAAGAGTTGAGAGTTCTTTGACTTAAATTTTTTTTCAAAATCAAGATTTTTCTTTTTTTTTTTGGATAACAAAAAGTTTAGGTGAGTTGGGTTCCAGAGGCTCACCAAGGCTAGGGCAGGCCTCAACACTCAAACAACGCTTACAGAAGTACTTACAGATTACCCACCAACGAACTCCTCACATCGATAGTGGGATTCAAACTCACAATCTTGTGGGTTATGAATTATATGCTTACCAACTGGACCAACTTTGTTGGGGAAAAATATAAAATATAGTAGAGTTTTCAATTTCTCATCCAAGCAGAAATTTCTCGGCATCTATAATATACTAATTGCGGATCCCCTTTTTCACTGTAGCGTCCCCATTTGGTGACACGTGTCACCTTATTTTTTTAAAAAAATTAATTAATTTTGTTTAATTATTATTATTTTTTATTTTATTTTTTATTTAAAAAAATTGTAATTAAAATTTTTCTTTTAAAATTTTAATTTTAATTTTTGTTATTTTTTATTTAAAATAGTATTTTTTAAATTAAATTTTTTTATTTTTTAACAAAAAGGCTTATTTTTTTTAATTTTTTTTATTAAAATTTTTTTTTAATTATAAAAAATTTATTCTTCTAGAAATTTTATTTTAATTAACAAATTTTTTTTAATTAACAAAAAATAATATTTTCAATTTTTAATTTTTTAAAAAATATTTTTTAAATTATATTTTCTTTAAAAAATTAAAACAAAAAATAAATAGAAAACATTAATTTTATTTAAAAAATATTTTTTAATTTAAAAAATAAATTATAAAAAAATTATTAAAATAAATTTTAAATTACTTTTTTAAATTAAATTGCTTTAATTTTTTTTTAAAAAATTTATTAAAATTTTTGGTAATTAAAAATTATATCTTAATAAAAAAAATTTAATTAAAAAAATAAATTATAAACATTTACACTTTTATTTAAATTTTAAAATTTTTTGACACTTGTCGCCTTTCTGTTTTATATGGTTTTTTTTAATTAAAAAAATATTAAATTTGTTTTTTAATTAAAATACTATTTATAATTAAAAAATGTTTATTAATTTTTTAATTTTATACAAAATATATATTTTAAATTAAACAAAAGTACTCACTGTCTTTTTTGTGTTTTTTTCAAAAGTTCTATGGAACAAGTACTTATTGTGTCCGAATGAAATTTTGACATGTATCACCTACGGGTCTCACACATCTTTTTGTTATAATTTTTGTTAAATACTAAATATACTAAATACTTTATTAATTATTGTATCATTTATTCTAGAGTCTTCTCCTTTTTGTACCATTGTTGTTAAAATTTTTGGTTATTAAAAAATATTTTTTATAAAAAACTTTTAATTAAAAAAATAAATTAAAAACATTTACACTTTTATTTAAATTTTAAAATTTTGTGACACTTGTCACCTTTTTGTTTTATATGAATTTTTTTAATTAAAAAAAATTTAAATTTGTTTTTTTATTTAAAATACAATTTATAATTAAAAGATGTTTAATATTTTTTTTAACTTTTTGCAAAAAAATATATTTTAAATTAAAAAAAAGTACTTACTGTCTTTTTTGTCTTTTTTTTCTAAAGTTCAATTGGGAACAAATACTTATTGTACACGAATGAAATTTTGACACGTGTCACCTGCGGGTCTCACACATCTTTTTTGTAATAATTTTTTTTAAAATACTAAATATACTAAATATTTTATTAATTATTGTATCATTTATTCTAGAGCCTTCTCCTTTTTGTACCATTATTATAACTAATTGGTTAAATTATACTTTTTTAATGTTTGATATTTATTTTTTATTTTCAATTCCTTCTTGAGATATGGTGCAACTTGGGAATCCTCCCCAACTTTTGACCATCTTTTCATTATAGACGAATTGTATGACAACACGCGTCCGCAGTGGGTCCCAGCTCTAATTATGTGGTTTTGGTTTTGATGTGTTTGACAATTTAAATATTAATTTTTGTAAAAATATATAATTTGTTTAAATTATATTGTGTTATGCTTTTAAAAATATATTAATTAATTTTTTACAAAAAATATATATTTTAAATTAAAAAAAAGTACTTGCTGTCTTTTTTGTCTTTTTTTCTATAGTTCAATAAGGAGCAAATACTTACTGTGCACGAATGAAATTTTGACACGTGTCACCTGCGGGTCTCACACATCTTTGTTGTTATAATTTTTAAAAAATACTAAATATACTTAATATTTTTTTAATTATTGTATCATTTATTCTAGAGCCTTCTCCTTTTTATACCATTGTTATAACTAATTAGTTAAATTATACCTTTTTAATGTTTGATATTTATTCTTTATTTTTTATTTTTAATTCCTTCTTGAGACATGGTGCAACTTGGGAATCCGCCCCCAGCTTTTGACCATCTTTTCATTGTAGACGAATTGGACGACGACACGTGTCCGCGACGGGTCCCAGCTCTAATTCTGTGGTTTTGGTTTTTCTGTGTTTGACAATTTAAATATTAATTTTTTTAAAATATATAATTTGTTTAAATTATATTGTGTTATGCTTTTAAAAATATATTAATTAATTTTTTACAAAAAAAATATTTTAAATTAAAAAAAATACTTACTGTCTTTTTTTTTAAAAGTTCAATGGGGAACCAATACTTACTGTGCACGAATGAAATTTTGACACGTGTCACCTGCGGGTCTCACACATCTTTTTTTCTATAATTTTTTTAAATACTAAATATTTTATCAATTATTGTATCATTTATTCTATAGCTTTGTCATTTTTGTATTATTGTTATTACTAATTGGTTAAATTAAAACTTTTTAATGTTTGATATTTATTCTTTATTTTTTATTTTTAATTCCTTCTTGAGACATGGTGCAACTTGGGAATCCGCCTTAGCTTTAGACCATCTTTTCATTGTAGACGAATTGGATGACGACACATGTCTGCAGTGGGTCCCAGCTCTAATTCTGTGGTTTTTGGTTTTGCTGTGTTTGACAATTTAAATATTAATTTTTTTTAAAATATATAACTTGTTTAAATTATATTGTGTTATGGTTTTACTATGGATGAATAGGTGGGCGCCACGTGTCATGGGTCTCTTCCATGAGAATTTTTTGGCCACTGGATTTTTTATAATAAAAAATATTTACAAAATTATTTTAATTATTGTATTATTATTTATTATATGGCCTTCTCTTTTTCATTTTTTTTTAAATTTTGACCTTGCTTTTACTGTGGACGAATAAACCGGCGACACGTGTCATGGGCGGGGCCGACATATATTTCTGTCCTCTGGCATTTTTTTAACAATAGTTACTTAATTAAATATTTTAATTATTGTATTATTTAGTATAGGGCCTTCTCTTAAAATAAATTTCTACCATGCTTCTATTGTGTACGAATAAATCGGCGACACGTGTCACAGGTGAATCCACATATTATTTCAGCGTAATGATTTTTTAATAATAAATATTTAATTAATTATTTTAATTATTGTAATATTTATTCTGGGCCTTCTCTTAAAACAAATTTCTAGCATGATTTTGCAGTGGACGAATAAACTGACGTCACGTATCACGGGTGGATCAACATATAATTTCAGGCTAACGAATTTTTTTAATAATAAATATTTAATTATTTGAATTAATGATTATAATATTTATTCTGAGGCCTTTTCTTAAAATAAATTTCTACCAAGATTTTGCTGTGGACGAAGAAACCGGTGACACATGTCACTGGTGGATCCACATATAATTTCAGCTTACCGAATTTTTTGTCATCTGGAATTTTGTTAAAAATAATTATCTAATTAATTATTTTATTATTTATTCTAGGGCCTTTTCTTAAAATAAATTTCTAGCATGATTTTACTTTGGACGATTAAACGGGCGACTCGTGTCACGGAAGGGGCCCATATATATTTTCATTCCCTCAGCTTTTTTAATAATAATAATTTAATTAGTTATTTTAATCATTGTATTATTTATTCTAGGTTTTTTGTCACAATAAATTTTTAACATGATTTTACCGTGGACGAATAAACGGGCAACACTTGTCATGGGCGGGGTCCACATAAAATTTCAGCCTCAGCCATTCTTTTAATAATAAATATTTAATTAATTATTTTAGTTATTGTATTATTTATTCTAGGGGCTCATCTTTTTTATTATTTTTTTATTTGGGTTGTTGTTCTCTAATGCAGTTTTGAGTATCTGGTCACTTTATAGCGACATATGTCAACAACTGATATGTAGACTATGTTCAGCTATCTTTTTTTAAAATTTTAACTAATTGTTTAATTATTATTAATTGATTAGTTAAATAACCTATTAATTATTGTCTTTCATTCTTGGTTCTTCTCCTTTTCAGCTAATTATTGCATTTACGAATCTAACCGTTGCACACAATGAAATTATTTTATATTTTTTTAAAAATAGTTCATTTATTGTTGTTATGTTGAAATTTTTTTTAAAAAACTATTACGAAAATAATCATCTAACGGATGCCCGTGCGACAGATGTCAACAACGGATTTGTAAACTATGTTTAGCTGTCTTTTTTTAAAGTTTTAATTAGTATTATTTTATTTTTAAAAAAATAGTACATTTAATATTGTTATATTGAAATTATTTATAAAAAAATATATGAAGGCAACTACACTAGTTATTTTTATTTGTCAAATACCGTCCACCGGTGCCACGTCAGTAGACCTTACACTACAATTTTGTGAAGTCCTGACCAAGCGTTCCACTCAGAGACACATTTCATCCAAATCCTTTCCAAGGCCCTTCCGTTTTCTGCAAAATGTTTCAAAGAATCTATATTTCATCTCTCCTACGTGTACGTGTGCATATATCCACCTCACTTTCAGCTTCTATTTTTTGAGGCTGAAGTTCAGTTTTTTCTTTTTCTCTCAGCAAACTTCAAATTTATCTGGGTGTCTATAAACAAATGCAAATGAGCTATCCCAAGTTTGGCTTTATTGCTTCGTGAGCACTACCACTATGTTGGAGTCTTTAGCTTATTGTCAAAGCTTTAAGGTAACATATCTCATGATTTTCTATTTTCTTTTAAAATTCTTTCGTTGTTTTTGCTGGGATGCCTTTTGATTTTGTGTTGTTGAGTAATACAGACATCAATTGCAAGATTATATTATTTGAGTATTGCAGACACCAGCCGCAAGAATTTTTCTTTTTCTTTTTGTCTTCCTTCCATACGTTCAAGAAAATGAAGATAAATGGAATTATTACAGTGAAGCACGGGTACTTCATAATGTCTACCGTACCCGTGTCTACGTATTCGATACCTATACGAGATACTCAGATTCAAATACTTGATTAATGTTAGTTTGAATTGTATTTACAATGACTATACTTGATAAAAGCTTTTTTCCTCACATTTTTCCTCAATCATGAAGAGGTCCAACTATTGTGTTTTATTTATACGATCTTATTTCATATAAATGATTTTTGAACACAAAAAATGGGACAATAATTTTCAACGACAATTTGGATGGTTAACGCATTTCAAATACGTGGTTAATTATGTTCGGTAGATCATTATTGGATATAACAAGGTGTCGCAACTCATTAACCATCCACAGAATGTAATTAATCATGATTTTGAACGTCATTAACCACAATTTTCAGGTGTACAATTATATGTTCAGTGGATGATTAATGAGTTGCAACACCTTATTATATTCATTAACCATCCATTAAACGTAATTAACTACGTATTTGAACTGTGTTAACCATTCAAATTGTTGTCGAAAATTGTCCCATTTTTGTGTTCAAATAACACAACTGTGTTTGTTTATACTTTTTGCAATGATATGTAGAATTTTTTATATGTTTGTTATGTATTGTCATATCCTACCGCACCCATACCTGTATCTGTGCATCATATTGAAGATGTTTAAATTTTGGAGTTATTGCTAAATCTAGTGCATATAAAAATTATATTGAGTGAAATATATATATCAGCAATTAACTGGGTTAAACTGTAAAATATCAGCTTGTTGCATGATCTAATCCATTTTCAAATAGTTGTTGCTTGCTCTAAAACATTGTTACTGTATTCACTCAACAAGAGGATTGTTGTATCGCGTACCGCATAGCGAATTTGTCATAATGTCTTGCGATATAATCAGAAAAAAGTGACTGATCATGTACCCATGCCCCTACCATGTATCCTTTTGTGACTGCATTTCTGGTAACTATGTTCTAAGATTTTCTGTGTAATATTTCTTTGCAGGGATATGACCTTACCAAACAAAAAAGTCCTGGTTACTCTCATGCCGTTTCACGAATCTATAGAAGTTCTATTTTCATGCTTTATTCAGTTAACAAGCAAGTGGCGCCACTATCAGATGGTGCTAGTCACAAGATAATCCACAGGACATATGAGTCAGAAAATTTCTTTAAAAGCACACCTCTCATAGTTCCATCATTATCTGGTTGGAATCGATTCTATTTCTCTAAGTATAGGCCATTACGTTGGGAACGGTTACAGACAAGTGTAGCATATGATATTGCTGGTGCTGTTGAAGTCATCAATGATTTAGGATTGGATACTCTTACTTTCCTGGCCGTGACTGTCTTAATTGTGCCAACATTCAAGTCAATTAAAGCTAGCCCTGTAAGAATTTCTTGGTGTTTTACTTTTTTTTTTTTTTTTTTTTTAACAATTTATTCTCTTGATATTATGATAACCTCATCTCAATAATAATAATCATTATCACATAATCCTCTGTATTAGTTTAGGTGAATTCCTGTGTTAGTTTGACTAGTTCAAATGGTGGATAGCATTCTATAAGTAAATGATACAAAGACAGGCATCAAGAGATGAGAAAGATGCACTGCTTAATTTTTATGATAAGTTGAAAAGCTGTAGATTGGAGATACCATGGTTCCCAGCAAACAGTATATCTGAATGTCATTTAATTGTACTCATAGACCAACATAACTAATTAAAGGTCGTATATGCTTTCAGTTATTTTTACAAACATTGCTCTGGACTTTGCATACCATATGATTCCCATCAGTTATCAGTATTATATATGATGCTTTCATTGTACTTGATAAAAAAAGTTTTGAACTGAGCTTCACTTTTCTAAAAGTTGAGATTACAGTTTATGTATTGAAAAAAATCTAGATTTGTACTTTACTGAAATTTAAAATTAATAGTTGTAGTGCAGACATTAGTTTGGGTTTATTTTGAATTGTAAAATTGATTATATCTAAAGTTGCTTCATATTTAATATAAACATGCATGTTGAATCTCATACACATGAGTGGAGTGAGACTCAGTTTTATCATTTTATTACTTACTGTCTTGAATTTATAATTTAAAATTGAAAGAGATTTGATGGTTGTTATTTTCAGATACTTGGTTTCTTCTTTGCTGGGGTGGTACTCAATCAGTTTGGTTTAATTAGAAACCTTACAGATGTTAAAGTTTTGTCTGAATGGGGGATCCTTTTCTTGGTAAGATAAATTCTGTAAAGTTCTCATTGTGCTACTCTTGCTATTACTATCATTATTCATTTTCTAATTTCTTTTCGTAATTGTTTGTCAAAATGAAGCGTTGAAACTATATATACACAACTTATTATAACATGTTATTACTATAGTTCATAAGAACTTGTAGTCCACACTCCATTATGAAATCAGCTTGCAGTGCTTATCATTTACTGTTCTTTGTTTTTATGAGTTTTTAAATAGCATTTAGAAGGAGTGAAGGACACTATAGTTGGGCTTTTAATGATTTCCTTTGACTAGGTGCTTTATGGAGTGCATGAAGAATGTATTATGTTTGGTTTATATATCCCTTTATCAAAGAAGAGATCTCCACTGAGTTTTTCTTTATGGGGCTCTGGTGTTGCAAACTGTTATTTTCAACTTGAATTGTTACAAAACATAGTTTCTGTATTTGTGTCATAGTGCCTTTAATCTTAATTTTCAGTTGTGTTGATTGCTTTTATTTTCTGAGACAAGAATATAGGTCATGTCGTCCTGAAACTCATAGTCATTGAGCTGAATTTTCTTTTCAATTATTTTTTCAACAGTAACAATTTCTTGAATGTTTGAACCTAACCATATCAATAGCATTTTTGCTGTTATGTTTATATATGTTGATTGACAAGGTAGCGTGCACATTAAAATATGATTGAAGGTTTTGGAAGAATCTTTTAGAAATCCCAAATATCAGTGTGAATAACCTATATTGTTGTCATGTTGATAATCCTCATCAAAATTCCTGATAAACATGGTGTATAGTTACTCTGAAGTAATGTTTGTTTCTTTTCAGCTGTTTGAGATGGGTTTAGAGCTTTCACTTGCACGTCTGAAAGCTCTTGCGAAATATGCCTTTGGGATGGGATTGGCTCAGGTATGATGCTTTGAGAGTGATAATGGGCACGCAAAGAAAATTTCTTCAGCTATTTAATTCAAATTACCCATCATTTTTTTTGGGTGAATTCAAGTTACTCATTATTTAGCTTCATCTACATTAAAGTTCATGTAGATGATTCCTATTGATTTATTATATTTAGTTATCCATTCTTCATAATTGTTCTATAAACTGTAAGGAAAGTACCAATTTATTCCTTAACATTTATAAAATATGTTTTCCTCGTTCTTGTTCATATTTTTAATTTTCATTTAACTCTTTTGAAGGTTGTACTATCTACTTTAGCATTTACTGCTTTTGAACTGCCACCAAATGGGGCTATTGGAACAAAAATTTTGGAATTCCTTTTCCATTCAAGGTCTGATCTGGTGAGGTTTCTGTATCTAACAACTTTATCTTTGATTCTTGTTTGTACTTTTTGATTATTATAAATTGTTTATTCTGGTGAGACACAGACAGACAGTCACATAGACACTTTCAATTTCAAATGAGAAATTTCATGTTTCATTGTTTTTTTTTTTTTGTGTGTAGAAAAGTTAAGAAGGATGGGATGTCATGGGTTAATATTTAACTTGTCGACTTTCTGGGTGGGTTGGGTAGCTCAAGTGGTTTGAGCTATGTTGCATAGGTACGGGTACGGTACCGGTACCCGGTACGGATACGGGTACGAGATACGACATTTTTGGAAAAACTAAGGTACGGGTAAGTTGAAATATGCGGAATATTATTGATTACAAGATAGTACAGGGATTCCTCTTTTATAGAGGTAATTACAAAGAGTGATTTGCTACAATCACCGAGATCAGGAAATCAATATCCTAAACAATATCAAAGAATAAAAAATTGCCTAAAAGGAACCAAGTAAAAAAGGAAATAAGATATCTGTACAATGAGGAATGAAACAGAGACAAATAAGGGCCATTAAATGCTCTATTTACACCCTGTCGACACTCCCCCTCAAGCTGGCTTGAAGATATCTTCCATGGACAGCTTGCTGGTTATTTTGTCAAAAAGCTTCTTAGGTAATCCTTTGGTTAAGATGTCTGTTGATTGTTCTGCAGTGGGAACATAAGTAATACAGATTTGCCCCCTTTCTATCTTCTCCTAGATGAAGTGCTTGTCAACTTCCACATGCTTGGTCCTATCATGTAGGACTGGATTGTGTGCAATAGATATTGCAGACTTGTTGTCACAATATAGTTTTATTGGTGGAGAATTGTAAACCTTCAACTCTTATAGAAGCTTTTCCACCCACAACACTTCACAGATTCCATGAGCTACTGCTCTAAATTCAGCTTCTGCACTACTTCTTGCTACAACACTCTGTTTCTAGCTTCTCCAACTAACCATATTTCCCCCAACAAAGGCGCAATAGCCTGAGGTTGATCTTCGGTCTGTAACACTTCCAGCCCAATCTGCATCAGTGTAGGCTTCTACTTGAAGGTGTCCACGGTTTTTATAGAGCAGTCCCTTCCCAGGTGACCTTTTCAAGTATCTTAGGATCCTGAAAACTGCCTCTAGATGTTCTAGTCCAGGTGCATGCATAAACTGGCTTACCATGCTTACAGCAAAAGCTATGTCAGGATGCGTATGAAATAAGTATATTAGTCTTCCCACCAGTCGCTGATACCTTCCTTTGTCCACCATATTTTCAGTTTCAGCTGGTTGTAATTTTATGTTGGGCTCCATAGGTGTTTCAACAGCTTTCCATCCAAGTAATCCTGTCTCTTTTAAAATGTCCAGAATATACTTTCGCTGGTTCATAAAAATTCCTTCCTTTGATCTTGCAAATTCAATTCCAAGGAAGTATTTTAATGGGCCAAGGTCCTTGATTTCAAAGACTTTTGCAAGTTTCTCCTTCAAACGTTTGAGTTCCAAGCTATCATCACCTGTCAAGATCATCCACGTATACAATTAAGATAGCAATCTTATTATTTTATAATTGTTTATAGAACAGTGTGTGATCAGCTTGGCTTTGGATATAACCAAGTCCTTTCACCACGGTTCCAAACCTCTCAAACCATGCTCTTGGAGATTGTTTCAGCCCATATAGAGACTTCTTTAGTCTACACACCTTATTTCTTCCAAGTTCTTCCTCAAATCTGGGAGGAAGACTCACAAACACTTCTTCCTCTAGTTCCCCATTCAAAAAAGCATTCTTTACATCTAATTGATGTAAAGGCCAATTTAAATTTGCAGCTAGGGATAGAAGAATTCTAACAGAGTGAAGTTTAGCAATCGGAGCAAAAGTCTCCTGATAATCTACTCCATAAGTTTGGGTGAATCCCTTTGCTACCAATCTAGCCTTTTACCTTTCTACACTTCCATCCGCCTTGCACTTAATAGTAAAGACTAAGGTTTTTAAAACCGGACCGGTCATTGAACCGGTGAAGGCACCGGTTCAAGGTTCAATAGTCCAATCGTGGTTGAACCGTGGTTAAACCGATAGTAATTAAATAATATTATTTTAATTTTTAACATTATATATTAAAAATATTAAACAAAAATAACATAAAAGGATAGATACAAGTTGGGCATAGATAGTAAGGGAAGCACATGACAAATTAAGGCCCACCCACGTATTAGGCCTTCATAGCACGGTGGCCTAATCCAAAAGCTACTCTTACAAGCTTTGTAAAAAAATAAAAGAACGTGCCCCTGTTATACCAGCATTTGACCAAAAGGCAAGAGTTATACACAACAACTACTCTTACAAACGTGCATAGCTTGTGTGTGACCAAAAGCTAAAGGCTTGTGACAGGAAGTGAAGAGTGGTGGAAACGTGTAGTTTGTAGAGCTCACTTGACAAGAAGTGAAGAGTGGTAGAAATGTGTAGTCTTCTCACTCTCTCCCAACAAGAAGAAAAAGAAGAAGAGAACTCAGCCATTGTCAAATGAGGGCGGCTCACCACACTGTCGTCAGACTCATCACCACCGAATAGTTTTACCGGGTTGAAGGTTTTGGGTGGTCGAGTGGCTTGGGTAGCCCCAGGCCGAGAAAGGGTGGTGGTAGCTCTTCCTTTGATACAGATGTGAAAAATGTAGAGTCCCACATCAGTAGAGTTGGGGACTAGTTTGAAAGAGTGAAGTTATAAATATAAAGTATGTGGTTCCACAAATTTCTCACTAGAATGGTTAAATTTTCTAGACCGTTCCAAACCCTTCGCCTGCCGGTTTTGACTGGTTTTAGTGGTTTTATTCCGGTTCAGCCGGTTTAAGTCCGATTTTTAGGAAGTCCGGTTTTAATGCTCACCTGGACCGGACCGCAGGTCGGTTCCCGGTCAAACCGGTTCAACCGGCCGGTCCGGTTTTTAACTACCTTGGTAAAGACCCACTTACACCCACCTGTTTTTTATCATGTGGCAGATTTACAATCTCCCAAGTCTCATTTTTCTTAAGTGCATTTAACTCTTCTAAGACTGCTAATTTCCAGTTGGTATCATCTAGTGCTTCCTCAATGTTTTTAGGCACAAACAAATTTGTAATTTTAGAAGTAAAGGCTCGGTGATTTTGGGAAAGGTTTTAGTAGGAAACATATTTGGAAATGGGATGGTTTGTGCTGGTTTTGGATGATTTTTTTGGTGCAGGCTCTGGTATCAAGAAAGTAACATCCATGCTAACATGAAGCTTTTTTGTGCTAGGATTAAAACATTTGTAACCCTTTTGGTTGGGAGAATATCCCACAAAAATGCACTTTTCTGTTCTTGGGTCTAGTTTAGACCGAGAAATAGAAGGTGTATGCATAAAAACAGTACAACCAAACACTTTTAAAGGTAGATCAACATGCAATCAACATCCTGGAAAAAAGGTTTGAAAGTGTCCAAAGGTGTGCGATAATTTAACACACGAGTGTGCATTCTACTTATGAGATAGGCTGCTGTTAGGACAGCATCCCCCCACATATACTTTGGAACATTATTCTCAAACATGATGGTACGAGCTACTTCAAGAAGATGTTTGTTTTTCCTTTCTGCAGTGCCATTCTGTTGAGGAGTATTTGGGCATGTTGATTGATGTTGAATACCTTTATTTTGGAGAAACTCATTTAGATTCTTATTAAAATATTCAGTGCCATTGTCACTTCTCAAAATGGAGATTTTTGTGTCAAATTGTGTTTCTACCATTTGTGAAAAACATTTAAATATTTTAGGTACTTCAGATTTTTCATGCATAAGGTAGATCCAACACAATCGAGTGTGATCATCAATAAAGGTTACAAACCACCTTTTTCCAAATTGGGTTTTAATCTTTGATGGACCCCATACATCACTATGAATTAAATTAAAAGGTTTAGATGCATGATATGGTTGAGAGGAATAAGAGACTCTATGACTTTTAGCAAGAACACAACTTTCACATTCAAAAGAAGAACAATCAACATTTTTGAATAAATTTGGAAACAAATGCCTAAGATATTGAAAATTAGTGTGCCCTAGTCTATTATGCCAGAGCATTATTTGATCCCTCACAGGGGTAGAACTTATACCACCAAGTCCCTGAGCTATTTTATTCTCGAAAGCATCCTCAAAGTAGTAGAGTCCATCCATCATTGTAGCATTGCCAATCATCTTCCCTGAAGTCCGGTCCTGAAAAATACAATGAGTGTCAAAAAACTTCACATTGCAATTGGAATCTTTGCAGATTTTACTAACAGAGAGAAGGTTACATCAAAGTTTTGGTACATGCAGCACTTTTTTTAGGTCATTGTGTTTAGATAGAGTAATTTTTCCTTCTCCTGCAATAGTTGAAAAGCTACCATCTGCAACTCTAATTTTGGTATTTCCAGAACAAGGAGAATAAGTTTTAAATAAAGAGGACAGGCTTGTCATGTGACCAGAAGCACCCGAATCGATGATCCATGGTACACAGATATTTGAGGTGCATTTAAAAGAGCTAGAGGTACTAAAGTTACCTGCTTGTGCCACAAAACCACTAGGAATACCAGATAAAGAACTAGATTTTAACAACCTTATGAGTTCCTCAACTTGTTCCTTGTTCAAAAGGGTCTTTTCTGCCTCATGGGCTGTAGGAAAAGGTCTTGGTGCTTTGGGACCAGATTTGCTGCCCTTCAAGTGTGCTGGTTTCCCACGAATTTTCCAACAAGTTTCTCTGGTGTGACATGGTTCGTTGCAATGATCACACTAGAGATTTGAGGAGTTTCTCTGGTTTGTTGAACTTTTAAAAGCACAGTTTCTACAGCAGGTGCATTGGTCTCAGGTGGAGGTGTATCAACTCTCATTTTTCCCATCATCACACTTCTGCGAGTTTCCTCTCTTCTAACCTCTGCAAAGATCTCACCTAGTGAAGGTAAGGTTTCTCTCCCAATGATTCTGCCACGAACTTCATCCAACTTATAGAAACAAAGGAATGTTGGAATGTTTGAATGTTATTCCTTGAATGAATGTGTACAGAAAGTTACAATATATAGACAAAGGTAATTTAAATCTAATCCCTAAAATTAAGGAATCAAATCTGTCCTAATAATGAACAAAATAAAAAACTAATCTGTCTAATTATAACTGATAGAATCAGCCATAAATACAAGATATGATATGATATTATAACACTCCCCCTCAAGCTGGTGAATGGATATCTATCATTCCCAGCTTGCAAGTAAGACCATGAAACCGCTCTGTGGGAAGTCCCTTGGTGAAGACATCTGCTAATTGGAACTCTGAGGGCACGTACTCCGTAGCTATAAGACCATCATCCAATTTTTCCTTGATAAAGTGTCTATCTATCTCTATGTGTTTAGTCTTATCATGCTGGACTGGGTTGTGAGCAATACTAATGGCAGACTTGTTGTCACAAAGTAATCTCATAGGGGCTTCATACTTTATTCTGAGATCATCCAGAATGATTGTCATCCATAATGATTCACATATCCCTTAGGCCATAGCTCGAAATTCTGCTTCGGCACTAGATCTTGCAACGACATTTTGCTTCTTACTTCTCCAAGTCACTAAATTTCCTCCCAAAAACATGCAGTACCCTGAGGTGGATCGCCTGTCTACAATTGACCCTGCATAATCTGCATCTGTATAGGTCTCTATGGACAAGCTTTCCCCTTTCTTGAATAATAATCCTCTTCCTGGGCTTGACTTCAAGTACTGGAGGACTCTATTCACTGTTTGCATATGTCTCTCACGTGGATCATGCATGAACTGGCTAACCACACTGACAGCATAGGCTATATCCGGTCTAGTGTGGGATAAATATATCAATTTCCCTACTAGTCTTTGATATTGTGCCTTGTCCACCCTTGGGCTTTCCTCATTGTTTCCAATCCTGTGATTCTGTTTAATAGGTGCCCCTGTGGTTTTGCAACCCAGCTTACCTGTCTCTTTAAGGAGATCCAGGACATATTTCCTTTGGGAAATAAAGATGCCTTGTTTGGAGTAGGCAACCTCTATCCCAAGGAAGTACTTCAACTTTCCCAAGTCTTTCATTTCGAACTGTGCAGCTAGTTTATCTCTCAGAACCCGTTTCTCAACCTCATCATCACCGGCAATGATCATGTCATCCACATAAACCAACAGAAGTGTGAGCTTGCCATCCTGAGAATGTTTAACAAAGAGGGTATGATCTCCTTGGCTCTGTCTATAACCTAAGGACACCATAGCATTGGTGAACCTTCCGAACCAAGCCCGAGGAGACTGCTTGAGCCCATATAAGGCCCTTTTCAATTTGCACACCTTGTTCCCTCCACCAGTAGAGTCATACCCTGGTGGAATATCCATATATACTTCCTCTTCCAAGTGCCCATGTAGAAAGGCATTTTTAACATCAAATTGGTGCAAGTCCCAACCAAAGTGTGCTGCCAAGGAGAGAATGATCCTGACTGTGTTCATCTTTGCTACCGGGGCAAACGTTTCCTCATAATCAATCCCATATGTCTGAGTGTACCCTTTTGCAACCAGCCTTGCTTTGTACCGGTCAAGAGTACCATCAGACCGATATTTCACTGTGTAAATCCATCTGCACCCTACTATCCTTTTGTCCTTGGGCTTCTCAACAATTTCCCAGGTCTCATTCTTGTTCAAAGCACTCATCTCTTCATGCATGGCTTGAACCCAATTCTTATCCATTAAGGCCTCTTGTACTGAAGTGGGGACTCTGGTAGAATCAATTGCTGAAAGAAAACTCTGATGCTGTACTGATAGGTTTTTAGTGGACACAAACTGAGATATAGGGTATTTTGCACAATTTCTTCTGGCTTTTCTTAAGGCTATTGGCAAGTCATCAAGATTAGGTTCACAAATATTATGTAAAGGATTCAAAGGCTCAGAATCAGGAATGCTTACCTCTGGTTCGGGCGACTGAAGCTGCTGTTGGACTAGGTTGGGTTTTTTCCGATAATACACCTGTTTGTATCGATCAATAGGAATCGATTCTTTAGGTGTCTCTGAAGTACCAGAAGATGATGCCACATCCTTCACCAAAGGAGTCAGAAGAGGAATAAAAGATGACTCAGGAGACTCAACACAAGTAAAAGATGACTCAGGAGACTCAGCTTCTGGATCACTCTCCCCCTGAAGCTGAGGACGAATGTGAAAAGACTCGGATTCATGAAAAGTGACATCCATAGAGACATAGACACGACGACTTTGAGGATGATAACATTTATACCCCTTTTTGTCTGGTGCATAACCTATGAAGATACATTTGACAGCCCTGGGATCCAACTTACTACGATGTTGACTATGGACATGAACAAAGGCAACACAACCAAAGACACGACACGGGAGATTCTTCATGGTAGGAACGGAGGGAAAGAAGGAAGTCATTAGTTGCACAGGACTAAGACCATCTAGGACACGGGAGGGCAATCTGTTCATCAAGTATGCGGCAGTTAAGACAGCTTCCCCCCAATAAGACTTAGGGACAGACATTTGAAATAGAAGTGCTCTTGCAATTTCTAGGAGATGACGGTTCTTTCTTTCTGCAACCCCATTTTGTTGAGGGGTATCAACACAAGTGAACTCATGTAACACACCATGTTCTTTATGGAATTTTGTGAAATGTTGATTCACATATTCCTTGCCATTATTAGATCGTAACCTTTTTATAGACTTTCCAAACTGGGTTTGAACCATGCGATAGAAATTCAAGAACAATGGAAACACTTCTGTTTTATTTTTCATAAGAAATATCCACGTGACCCTAGTACAATCGTCAATAAAAGAAACAAACCATTTTGCACCAGATATATTAGAATTAGAGGAAGGTCCCCACACATCAGAATGAATAAGATCAAATGGTTCACTACTTTTATTATTACTTGGAGAAAAAGTTGTGCGATGGTGTTTCGCAAACTGACAAACATCACAAAGAAAAGACTCAACAGACTCTTTTTTAAATAATTGTGGAAATAAAGACTTAAGAATACTGAAAGGAGGATGACCGAGGCGTTTGTGGTGAAGCCAGATCTGAGATGCAGCGGAATCTGAACTTGTCTGATGTCTGGATGTGGACACCATCTGACTGGTACTACCAGGAGTCCGATGAAGGACATATAACCCTCCCTGTTCCTTAGCAACCCCAATCGTCCTCGCCGTGGTAAGATCCTGAAACACACAATGAGAGGGAAAGAAGGTCACTGTACAATTTAAATCTCTGGTAAGCTTATGAATAGAAATAAGGTTATTTAACAAATGAGGGACATGAAGCACATTATGCAAAGGAAGGGAAGGTTGAAGTGAAATTGTACCACATCCTGAAACAGGGACATGGGATCCACTAGCAACCGTTATGTGATGCTTACCAGATAATTTAGAGCAAGTGGAAAAATATGAGGGATAAGGGGTCATATGATCAGTAGCACCAGAGTCAATAATCCAGAGATCCTCAGATACAGTACTAGAAATATTAAAGGATAATGAATTTAAATTCTTACCAGTCATGGATAGAGAACAAGTGCCAGAAGGCTTACTCATAGAATCCAACAGAGTGCGCAAACGATCCATCTCTGCTTTACTAAGCGCCGGAATTGCCTCCCCGGATGGTGGTGCAGATACCTCTGTATCCTCAAGAACCAAGTCAGACACTGTTTGATTAACTTGCCTTTGTTGACCGCCTTTAAAACCCCCAGAACGTCCAAGAACCTTGTCCCTGCCATGGAGTTTGAAACAAGTGTCCTTAGTGTGACCGGACTTCTTACAATAAGCACACCAACGCTCATCACGTTTAGCAGACGACTTCCAAGAGGAGGATCCAGGCTTTTCAGATGACAACCCACCAATAGGACCTTTGCCGATGGCCAAAGCAGAACCATCACTTGAATTATCATTATTCAACATGACATCCCTACGACTCTCTTCCCCCCTAACTGTGTAGAATACCTCGGAGAGAGAAGGAAGTTTGTCCTTACCTAAAATCTGGACTCGGATAGGATCATACTCAGAGTTCAAACCAGAGAGAAACTTAAACACCCGTCCACGCTCAATAAATCTGGTTAAAGTGGCAGAATCGTCAGTGCATTTCATCTTTAAATCCTGGTTTTGGTCCAACTCAATCCATAAACCATTCAGAGTACCATAATAATCAGTGACGGGAAGAGATCCTTGCTTAGTGTTAAAAATTGTGTTTTCCAATTCATAACAGGCAGCAATATCTTGTTTCATAGAAAAACTCTGACTACAACTATCCCAAATTTCACGTGCAGTTGCAAAAAACATACAATTCTTACTGATGTCTGGGATCATAGAGTTCCAAAGCCAAGTCATAATCAAAGAATCTTCATCATCCCATATATCGAACTGTGGATCGTCTGCCTTCGGAGGATCCCCGACAATGTGAGACAACTTCCGACGACCCTTGAGAGTGGTGCGAATGACCTGGGCCCATTGGAGATAGTTCTTACCGTTGAGGTGATAAGAAAGGTGTAAAACCGGGAGATCATTTGGATTCAGTGCAGCAACGGTCTGAGGCGGAGGCGGCGTGATGACGGTGGAGGTTTGGGTGTCTTCTGAAGTCATGCTGTTTGGGCCTGAAACTGGTCAGAAAAGGACGGGGAGGAGCTGGCGATCGGAACGGTGGCCGTCGCACGGTGAACGGCGGTCTGGAGGGCGGCGCGTGGCACTCACGCGCCGGCAGAACAGTGGCGCGTTGGAGGCGCGTGGGGGCGGCGGTTCTGGGTGGGTTTCTGTGGGGTGGCCGGAAATAGGCCGACGAGCAGTCCGGCGAGGGTGGTGAGACCAAAAGAGGCGGCGGCAGGTGGTGTTTGGCTGTTTTACTATTCAGGCAGCAATAAGGCTGCAAAGGAGACAGCAATCAGGCTGCTCTAGGGGTGGGAATAGGCCAGGCCAGGCCAGGCTTTACTTAAATAGGCCTGGCCTGTTTTAAAAATTAAAAGCCTAAGCCTGGCCTATTACCTGTTAAAGGCTTTATTTTAGGCCTGGCCTGGCCTTTTTAAGAGTCTGGCCTGGCCTATTAGCCTGTTTAAAAGCCTATTTCATATTAAGATCTTAAATAGGCCATTTGGCCTATCTCTAAATAGGTTAATAGGTCATTTGAGCTATCTCTAAATAGTCTATTTATTACTAATCTCAATTTACAATCAGCCTGTGTATTGAGTTTTTTTTAAAAAATTAACCTGAATTAGGCCAGACTTATAACAAGCTTGTTACACCTAAATTTCTAAGATGTAGAATTCAATTCAACCTTTTCAGATTGTCACCTCCATCCATCAACAGAATCCCATTAACATTTGTCTTCTTCATGTCAAGCCACCGAGCATAAATGGAAAAAAGCAAAAAGAACTCAACAATAAGATTTCCTTCAAAAATTTTTTTTTTAATAAGATTTAAATTATTTCATTGCTCTACTAAGGAAAAGAAATTCATAGACATGAAAAACTGAAGCCAAAAACTTGAATGACAACAGAATCCTTTTGAAGTATCAAATCTGGATTTATCTAAAATTAGAATAGTTCTTACAAATTAAAATTATAATACTTCTATATCAAATTTGAACTTCAGAACTTTTTTTTGTTAGTGTAAGATATAAATTTAGCGTGATAATCTCCCTAGTCCCCATTAACGTAGCTATAAGCCAGGAAGTCAGGAACACAATCAATGAAATAAATTGAGCATGTATATTAAGTGGCCAATTCTAATTTTTACAAAACAGAACTCGATCTATTACAAAAAAGACTAAAATTCCAAATAAAAACTTGACAAAAACAAGAACCTGATAAAAGTTTCAGTTCTTATCTGATATGTTGAAACTCTGCAAACAAATATGTGGCAACAAACCAGATAAGATACAGGATGAAGAAGTGGAAGAAAAGGCGGAATAAGGAGGCAGAGGCAGAGTGAGGCGGCAGCAGCGATGGAAAGCGGCAGCAACTCGTCCGGTCTGCGAGTTAGCGGAGATGGCAAAGGTGACGACAGGTTTGTGGTGAGGTGGCGGTGGGAGGAGCTCATCGAATAGCAGCGGCGCACCAGTACAATTCTAAGAACGGTAGAAATGCAGAAGACTTAGGGTTTCTCATTCGTTTTTTTCTGCTCATAATGTTTCTAATTCTAATTTATTTAGAAAATCAAATAATATATACAGATATTTTGCTGAAAAATATTATATGTTCCATATTAATATTATATTACATATTATATATTTAATTAAAAATAATATTTATTATAAATAGGCCGGCCTATCAGGCTTAACAGGCTTTTTCATAAGCCCAAGCCCAGCCTACTTAACTAAAGAGGCTTTTTAAAAAGCCTAAACCTGGCCTTTTTATTAAACAGGCCAGGCCAGGTCAGGCCTTAAATAGGCCAGGCCGTAGGCCCCTGTCGAGCGGCCCGACCTATTCCCACCCCTAGGCTGCTCGGAACCGAAAAAAAACAAAGGCAAGCCCTAGGAACGACCTAGGCTGCTGATACTATATAGAAACGAAGGAAAGTTGGAATGTTTGAATGTTATTCCTTGAATGAATGTGTACAGAAAGTTACAATATATAGACAAAGGTAATTTAAATCTAATCCCTAAAATTAAGGAATCAAATCTGTCCTAATAATGAACAAAATAAAAAACTAATCTGTCTAATTATAACTGATAGAATCAGCCATAAATACAAGATATGATATGATATTATAACACAACTCCTCATTTAGGCCAGCACGAAATTGGAATATTCTTCCTTTTTCCACTGTCTGTTGATGGTGTTAGGCATCCTCGGTTGACTTCCAATTGTAAGTGTTGAAGAGATCAAGGTCCTGCCACACCCGCTTCAAGGAGTGGAAGTATCTGGTCACAATATTATCACCCTGCCGAATTTCTCGAGCTTGTAAGGTGAGTTCATAAATCTGAGATTTATTCCCTAGATCAGAATACATTTCCTTGACATTGTCCCACAATTCTTTAGCTGTGGAGTAGCACATATAATTGCTACTGATGTCTTCCTCCATGGAATTCACCAACCACGTCATCACCATGGAGTTTTCAGCATCCCACACAGCATGTTGTGGGTCAGTAATGTCTGGCTTGGGCCTATCTCCAGTGAGATATCTAGGCTTTCCTCTGCCACGGATATACATCTGAACAAATTGAAACCACCGGAAATAGTTCGACCCATTGAGCCGAAAGGAGGTGATTTGGACAGAATGGGAGTCGCCGAAAACAACCCTCTGCTCCTCTTTTGGAGGCAGCGAGTCTTTGGGAATGGCATCCTCCCTGTTATGATCACAGCTGGTGGTTAAGGAATCGTCAGCCATGGCTGTAGATCAGAGGCGCAGAGATCATGCTCTGATGCCAAGTTGAAATATGCGGAATATTATTGATTACAAGATAGTATAGGGATTCCTCTTTTATAGAGGTAATTACAAAGAGTGATTTGCTACAATCACTGGGATCAGGAAATCAATATCCTAAACAATATCAAAGAATAATAAATTGCCTAAAAGGAACTAAGTAAAAAAGGAAATAAGATATCAGTACAATCAGGAATAAAACGGAGACAAATCAGGGCATTAAATGCTCTATTTACACCCTGTCGACAGGATACGTTAGTGTTATATATATATATATATATTATATATAAAGAAATTAAAATATTATATGATTAATAATGATAAAATTGTATAAAAGATAAGAAGATTTATAGGTACCATATAACATAAAAATGAGCTTAAATTGTTCAAATGGCAAACAATAACAATCATCAAATAAAATAATGTAGAACTTGTTTCGGTGTTTCCTACTTCTTAGGCGGCAAACGACAGGCAGCAACAATCAATAATCATCAAAAAAAATTATAGAAAGACAAAAGGAAGGGACGAATGGAACATACTGCGAAGGCGTCGTGAATAAAAAATGGTGTCCAAGAAGTCAGAACAACGTTTTTTAATTTTTAACTGGCGGCACGGTAATGTGTTTTAAGTTTTAACTATTTCATTTGGAAGTTATATTTATAGGGTTTTTACCCTAGAGTGAAACGGTCGTGTTTTGCTAAAATTCAGTTTCAGTTTAGGTAAATATATGCTATAGCCGTACCCAAGGCGTACTACAGCCGTACCCTGCCAAACTCAGCCGTACCGGAGAAGCGTACCCAACCTGGATTTCAAAAACAAAAAAATGGGTACGTACTCGGTACGTACCGCGTCGTACCCAAGCCGTACCCGGTACTGGTACTCCTCCAAAAATGGAGTACCCATGCTTCAGAGGGTTTGAGCCAAGGGTATAAGGAGTTGGATGAGTAAGAGGTCCAAGGTTCAAACCTTGGCAAAGTAGAAAAAATTAACATAATAACTAACTACTAACATTTGCATTTCAAAAAAAAAAAAAAAAAAAAACTTGTAGACTTTCTTAATGTACCCCACCTAGTGGGATAAGGTTATGTCGATTTCGTTGTTGTCTGTCTGTAATCTAGCTAAATTTGATGGTTTTGCAAACTTGGATCCAGCACACAAGTCACCCAGATCATATGCCACTTCATTAATCTGGTTTAGCTCTCTCATGAGACAGGCAGTGTCTTTAAATGGCTCATAGCATGTGTTTGTCTGTTTTTGTACCATGTAAGAACTAAGATGACAACAGTGCTTCTACGTGCTTCATTCTTTCATAGACCTTAGACCAACAACATTTATACCATAAATTCATATGGAAAATGTAATAAAGCTAGTTGCTTTTGTATTTCAAACTACTATTCCTAATCAGGCTAGTGACTCCTCAATCCTTTTTGCTTCTTTTGGTGAATACAGTTCTGTAATTTAATGTAGATCAATGCTCTACCATGATTGTGTTGATGTATAAAGGGCAATAAGTAGGATGATATACAATAGGGTGCTTTACTTTTGGTGTTACATGTAAGTTCTGGTGTGTTATCGATACCCTTTCAGATGTAAAAATAGGAAATATTTGCTTTCTCTACAGTCACTTCAATCCAAGAAAAGGAACTTGTTTAATCACAGCAAAAGATTTGCAATTCTAAAAGAAACAGACATTACTTGATAGTTCAAACTACTATATTCTGAGTTTGATGTATTTTAGAATTTTTCAGTGAATTTGGTGAAACTGATTTGAAATGGATTGTGTGTAAAAAATGTCGTACTTTTATGGATAATCAAATAGAATGTAATCCTAAAGTTTTTTCTGAAGAGAATTTGATCCATTAGGTTCACGGTCACTAGCTCCTAATATTAGGAATGTAAATGATTCTAATTCATATGCCACTATTGGCAAAAAAAAAAAAAAAAACAAATGCAAGTGTATAAGAGCAATGAATATATTATATTGCACATTTGTTACCGATGTAGTAACAAGGGCATTCCAAGTCTCCAATTTGGCAGTAAGCATTCACTGAAGCCTGCCGTTTAGATAAGA
Organism: Echinosophora koreensis; assembly: GCA_035048595.1. Classification (NCBI taxonomy): domain Eukaryota; kingdom Viridiplantae; phylum Streptophyta; class Magnoliopsida; order Fabales; family Fabaceae; genus Echinosophora; species Echinosophora koreensis. Next base: position 1,092,608 of record JAPCYP010000048.1, on the reverse strand, counting down.
TTCAAAAACATTTGTCTTATTCTCTATGGTAAAGTAGTGCATTCTGTGATGGAGTTGAACTCTACTTGGTTTGGGAGAGTGATGCATTCGGGTGTCCATGAATTTTGAACAGTAGAACTAGAGCTATTAGTTTATTGATGATCCAATCAAGCTTCAAATGTGCTTATAGGCTTTAATTTTCTGATATAGAAGCTTCTAAAGTATGTCAGAGCCATAGAAATTATTCATGGACCTTACTTGGACCTTCAGGCCAAGTGGCTCCTACTTCCTAGACATTGTAAAAGGTTAGTGACCAGATTCTAGATAGTCCTTTCTGCCTTAAGTTCATAATTAAAATTTGAATTTAGAGTGGGTTTTGATAGAGCCCAATGGTGTAAATTGATCTATGTAACTGATTCTGCCTAGTAGGATATGAAGTTCAATCCTTACCCCAATTCTTCAAACTAAATTATAGTTTCATCTCGAAGTTAAGTGGTCATGTGCTTTATCCTCGCTTCAAGCCTAAAGGGATTTTGCATGAAGGCCATGTTAGATTTAAAAACCTTTTATGAACCTACATCTAACAACTTAACCTTCGAAGATGACTGTGTTAGATGTGGGCTTTAATGGGACTTTGTTAGGCCTTGTTAGTAATAAAGCAGTTAGTAGCAGTTAATTAGAGTTAGTTACTTAGTTTGCCTATAAATAAGAGGAGAGATTGAGAGAGAGGGTATCTTGTGAATTGAGTGGAATTGGGGCCTTAGGGCATTTGGGGAGGTGCAGACCCTTGAAGTTCTGCAATTGTGTACTGTAATCAAGGGATTATCCCTATTTTCTTAGTAATATCATATCAGTTTCTATCAGACTGTTGACAAAGATAATTAACTACTATTTGATATAAAAAGGTACATGTCAAGACAACTTGAAAAGACTTCATTATTTTACTGTTTCTGTTTTTAAAATTTATTTTGTGATCATATTCATAGGTGAACATTAGAAGTGTCGATGAAGCTGTAGTGATTGGTGCTGCTCTCTCTCTGTCATCTTCTGCATTTGTACTACAGGTATATATATATATATATATATATATATATATATAACTTTTTTTTTTTTTTTTTTGATAAATTACTACAGGTATTTGTTATTTTGAATGCATACTGCAATTGAAAATAAGCAAGGCTAATTCTTTAACTTTCTTTGAACAAAATTAATGTTGTTTATGTACCTATTGTACCTTGTGATGTCTCTATTGTATCTGTACTTCTATTTCACTTTTTTATTTTTGACATGCCAATATTTTTTTTTTCTGTAGTACTTTATTTTTCAAATTCCTAATCTAGGAAGCCTTTTATTTCTTTAAATATAGATCAAAAGTGAAAAAAAAAAAAACAATGCATGTGACTGATAGAAACAGTTGTATTCACATTGGCTATTGACATATCTGAGGAAAAGCTAAAGAGGCTTAACTTTTTTAGATTAATACTAACAAAACATCCATGGTTTTATCTAATAATTATAAATTTATAAATGTATTCACCTTCCAACATAGCATTTAAGATTTTGAGAAAAGCCTCAGTGGAAAAGCTCAAACTTGTGGTCTTCCATTTTCATAATTAATAAAATAATATCTAGTTACTTTGATATCCGGAATTCTTTGTGTTCCTTCATTCCCTCCTTTTCACCCCGTTCTGGATCTCATTGATTTTCTTGAAGATAGTATTGATTTAGTAGTACTATGATTATGTTATATTCCACATCAAGTCGATCCTTTTGCTTCTAGTAAGCAATCTCGTGATCTTAAACTTCTCTTTCCAGCCATTTCTTTTTTATTCTATTGCTTTTTATTGTGTACTGTATTAATTGAATGAAATCTCACGATGAAAATAATGCTTTAAGTCAATTTCATATTAGTGGTTTTGAGAATTCTCCAGGCACAAAACCATTGTCATTTGTGACAGTTAACATGAATAATATAGCTTATCTAGCATACATGTGTGTAGCTGCTTGGAGAGAAAGGTGAGCTACCTACAAGATTTGGTTCAGCAACTTTGGGAATACTTCTTTTGCAGGTTTATGCCTTACTTTTTCTTTGTTACAGTCTTTATCCTCCAAATATGTAGTTGTTTATCACCCAAAAAATTGTGGTTGTTAGAAATCCTTTTATATATATTTTTGTTCACCTGTTGATACTGTTGGAAAGCCGTCTTAATTACGGTTCGCTCCTAGCCGCCTTAATTGTGGCAAGTTTGGGTTGCCTTCATTGCAACCTCCAGCACCTTCATTGTGCTGAGTTTGAGGGGTGTATTTAGTCCCACATTGCCTAGAGATATGGCCAAAGTAGTGCTTATAAAGATTGGGCAATCCTCATCTTACAAGCTAGCTTTTGGGGTTGAGTTAGGCCCAAACTCAAAATATTAAGATGGTATCAGAGCCTATCCTAGATCCGTTGTTGGGTTGCCCGCATCATTCACGCTCCAAGCCCATTTGGTTTGGGCGTGAGGGGGTGTGTTGGAAAGCCGTCTTAATTGCAGTTCGTCCCTAGCCGCCTTAATTGCGGCATGTTTGGGTTGCCTTCATTGCGACCTCCAGCACCTTCATTGTGCTGAGTTTGAGGGGTGTATTTAGTCCCATCATCACCTTACAAACTAGCTTTTGGGATTGAGTTAGGCCCAAACTCAAAATATTAAGATGGTATTAGAGCCTATCCTAGATCCGCCGTTGGGTTGCGCGCTTCATCCACGCTCTAAGCCCATTTGGCTTGGGCGTGAGGGGGTGTGTTAGAAAGCCGCCTTAATTGCGGTTTGCCCCTTGTGACACCCTTAGCCCAAGTATCACATTAACCACTCTTATTTCAAATATGCTAATCATGTTTAGTGAGTCGTCGATTTTACTTTCGGAAAACTTAGATTTTTATTGATATTCTAAAAATATTTAAATTTCAAAATCTTGTTTAATGCGTAACATCATATACAAATAATTTAATAACCGCTTCACGCACATAAATTCTTAGAAGTCACAACATGATAATTCAAGAGAAAGACCTAACAAGGTTCCATCACAAGTTAAAGGTTGAGTTCTAGAGTCACAGAAATAGCGTTTACTCAAGACAGAAGACACCACTCAAAATATAGCACCCCAAGAAAATCCTACAGCTGGTCGGACCTAAAGACGCCCATTTGGGAGACCATGATGGTCATCCCCGACCCCTGGTGGCGTATCAACACTCTCACTCGGGGCGTCATCACCCACCATCATTTCTTCCTACTCTTCCACAAATTCTTCTGGGTCCTCCTCTATCGGTGGATCAGGGGCTGCCTCCGGCTGCTGTGGGTCCTGCGGGGGATTCAGAACCACAATCCCCAAGTCCGCCAAATACTGAAGATAAATATCCACGGAAGGTAGAGTAACGTGAATGGTCTCGACAGTATGTGTACGCCTCTGCGCTCCGGCTTCGTTCACTCCATCTACTATACACACTGGTCCCGTATAAGCCGCAATGTGAGTCCCCTCGAGAAAGGTCCACGCGGCTGGATCATTAGCGTTCTCAAACAGGATGGCTCGAGTTCGGAGGTGAGCCAACTGAATTTCCGCCGGGTCCATCTATCCTTAAGTATATACACAAACATATTCCAAGAAGAAGAAGCATAACAAAATGCAAGGGTGAGATACCAATTATATAGATAAGTTATTACGACTAAGATGCCCAAACACAAACAACATATATAGACAACATTCATATTCATTATAGAGGTATACAGAATAAACATGCCAATACACAAATTATCGTCGTTTTTGAAAATATGGCACTTCTATATCTCATCATTCTGTCCTAATCTCCGGAGATCTCCAACACCATGCAATTTTGAAAAACAGTGAGCTGATCAGGCTCATTAGCCTTCCAGGCTTAAAATTTTGGCCACACAGGCCCAACTGCCACACAGGCTCATAATCTTGGCCACACAAGCCCAACTGCCACACAGGCTAAATTTTGGCCACACAGGCCCAACTGCCTCACCGGCTTGAGTTATAAAGCTAGGCACGTCTGCCGAAAAACAATACATGTAAAATCCTTTTATTTTCGCGGCTTTTCTTTGTGCTTTGTTCTTTTCCTTGTCGAGGCTCAAGGCTCACGACCACCGTGAATTTTTTTATGTTTTAAGGCTTTTATTGTTAACACAGGACATTAAAGTCTGAGTGTCCAATCACAACAGTCCTAGACCCGTGCACTGGCCCAGAACTTTGTGGTAGTAGAAAACAGTCTTTACCCCTTTTTACTCCGTTCACACGTTTATCACAACTCACATAGGACACACAGTCCATAATTACATACATAGGACACACAATCCACAGTGTGGTTGTGATACGGATCATAGATCCTCGTGCCAGAGTTCTAGTACTCCGACGTCTCGGTTACTATGCTCACTTTTCATCTTATTTTTCGTTCAGTGAAAAACAAAATACCAAAACCAAAAATTTTCCGTAACTCATCCAAGTTATCGGACATTTCCTTTTTGAAAATCTTTTGAATAAAACATTTCCCATCAAAATTCATTTTGTTTAAAACCTTAGAAAATTCATTTCTATTTGTAAAACTAATCCATTTAAATCTTCTTTTTCTCTAATATATATAAGGGTTACTAAATAACTTCCTTCTAAACTTCCAACAAAACTTGTTTTATTTTGATAAAAATTTATTTTAATTTTATTATAGGAAATGTGCTTTGTAAAATTTTTCATTTAACCATCCAAAAGACTATTCAATATAAAAGTTTGCTTAACTTTACAATTTTATTAAATCCTTATTTAAATTTAGGTCCTCACTTATGATTTTTCTAAATGAATATTTTCTTAAAGCTTTTATCTTTATTAATTGAGCTCTAACCAACAAGTTGGGCTTCCAAGGATCATCCACAAGGCATATACAATAATTACAACATTCAAAAGCACATTCATATAATTCATAATTTCATCAACATATTTAGCACCTTCACATATGATTTAACAACTTAAACACATATATGAGCATAGGAAGTTCAAATTAATGCCAAACAGTCACAAGTATAACAAGATCAACTAATACATTAAAACAACACACATGACATAATAGTCATCATAACATAAGTACCACTCAGGTTATCTCCCCTTACCTTGATCGAGTGAATAAGGAAATTGGAGTTTTCCTCTTTTGGACGAAAACGAACTCGCAACGTTCTTACGCTTGACAATCTAAGTAAAAAATTCAAGTGCAAAATATAAGTTAAAATACACAAAATATTCCACATCTCCTCTATGCATGCATTCGGCCATGACAAGGCTTTTGGGGAGGAATTATCAATTTTCACAAGCTTTTGGATCAATGATCCTTAAGCATTTTAGAGACAAAATTATGGTCTATCACCTTGAAATAAAATTTTAATTTCACCTACTCCACAAGGAGTGTGTTTCGGCCCATTCAAAATTAGGCATAGGAATTTATTTTAAATTCTCAAATTTTTATGCAAGAAATCAAAATGTTGTTTTCTTTAAAATCTTCAAATAAAATCCCTTCAACTTCATATTTTAATTCTCACTTATTTCTATGTACATCACTATTCCAATAATCATTATGTTAAAAACAAATCATGGCCTCCTCAACTCAATTTTATTTAGTTTCGGCCTATGCATGAAAAAATGGCAAGTTGGATTTTTCAACTTTACAACTTCATGCATGCAACCAAAATAAAGTCTTCTTCAACAATAAAATCTTTTCAACTCAAAATATCATTTCATAGAACTTCAATATTCTATAATCCAAATAACAATTTAAGTAACCACCATTTGTAAAGGAAAACTAGGCTTCCTCAATTCAAATTTTTTGAGTTTCGCCCCCCACAAAATAAATGGCCAAGAAATTTGATTCTTCAACTTGTAAATTCATGCATGTATCTACAAAATTAATTAAAGTGTTTTCCATTCTAGAAAATTAAAAACAACTCATCTTAAACATACTTTGAAACATCATGCATGTAAAAATCAATATGATCAAAATACACATTGTCATTAAAAACCAAAAACCAAGCTTCATCAACACTTAAGGATAGGGTTTCGGCCCTATTAAAATAATGGGTATAAGACTATAAAAATTCAGTTTCATAAAAAAAACTTGATAGAAATATATTTTTCTTAATCTATTTGAACCATGAACAACAGGGGCGGTCCTTCATTGTGGCCGGGGGGAGCAACGGCTCCCCCCAAAAAAAGTTAAAAATTTAATTTTTCTAGTATAATTTATTTTAAGGCACCCCTCAAATTTTAATTTATGGCACCTCAGTTCTTCTTTATTTTTTGTCGCTTGCTTTCAATTGGAGACCAGACTATTTTATGATTACCTTAAGCGGTTAATTGCATTCAGGACAGCAAGTGATGTGAGATAAAGTAAAGTTAATTTCATTATATAAAATGGTTAAGTGTATGTATTACTATTTTTTTTATGAAGATTGTTTGTATTACTATATGATTTAATTGATATACATTAACAGTGTAAAGTTTTTTATACTGTGAATCAATTAAAAATTGATATATCATTAAAAATGTTCGACTATTAACTAATTATCTAATAGTCATCAATTTCATAAATTCTAATTGGCCGTCAATGTAAAAATATTTACACTGACAATATATATAAATTAAACTCATTTACCATCATATAGGTATATTTTACCTTTTATTATTTTATTGTCATTTTGCATTAAAATAAATTATAAGTAATTTATATGAATTTTAATTATATTATTTTAATTTGTAGCATATGGCTCCCCCCAAAAATTTATCCAAGGTCCGCCACTGATGAACAAGAAACACTAACATGCAAGCATAAGATTTTTGGCAAAACATTATTTTTCTTTCCTAGAGGTTTCGGCCTTCTTAATAATTTGTGAAAATGTTTTTCTTTGCAACATGCAAGCATTGATCATAGTAGTATGGATAATAGTAAGCTCAAATACACTTGTTTCATGAACATGCACCCAAAGAAACTAACATGCATGCAATAAAATCATGTTTCTTGACAACAAGAGGAGTAGAGTGAAGAGGATATACCCTTAGAATGGTGATGAAGTTGGGTTGAAGATGAAGAACTCAAGCTTAACAAGTGAACAAAGAAGCTAAATGAAGGAAAGAAATGGAGAAGGGTGAGTGAGAGTTGGAGTGGAGGATGGTGCAAGTGAGTTGGTTGATGGAGGGGGGTATTTATAGTGTTTTGAGGGGAGGGGGGCGCTGCATGCAAGGGAGGAAGCAGATTTTTTTGCCAATTTTGGTATTAAAATATGAAATCTTTGACTAATAATTATTTCTTGTCAAAATAAGCAAAATTATGGTTTGTAAGGTCATGATGAGATTCCTAATGTTAAGTCGCATCAAGTCTCTTCAAAAAATACTGTTCAAATCTGCAGCATATCTAGTCTCTTATAATTTGGCTCGTCCCGGTGGCATTGGTTTCGTAACTGTAGAAACCGTTCGTATTTTATTCGTAAATTTTTACCCGAAAATTTTTATTTTGATCAAAATAATTGCTAAAATCATAGAAATGATTATAAATGAGTTAGAAAAAATTAAATTTTCATTTTTTGATTCGAAATTAATTTTTCAGGTCAGTAAAGTCTACTGACAGTAAAAATACAGATCGGAATTGTCGAGAATTTTCTACCGAAAAATTCCAGAAATAATTTTCTAATTTAAAATAGATTATGAAAATATATTTTTGGTTTATTAAAATAATTTTTCTCAAATCAAAATAATTAATCACATAATCACACTTATAACACTAATTGTAACTAAACAGAAAAATCGGGTGTTACACCCCTAGCCGCCTTAATTGCGGCAAGTCTGGGTTGCCTTCATTGCAACCTCCAGCACCTTCATTGTGCTGAGTTTGAGGGGTGTATTTAGTCTCACATCGCCTAGAGATGATATGGTCAAAGTAATGCTTATAAAGATTGGGCAATCCTCACCTTACAAGCTAGCTTTTGGGATTGAGTTAGGCCCAAACTCAAAATATTAAGAATATCTGATATACCCTAGTAGATTGATAAGCATGATTTCAGCACAGAAAAGCTTTGATATAATTAACTTTGTCTCCTTTTCTGCTTGATTTCTCCAGGACTTGGCTGTTGTTCCTCTTTTAGTCATTCTTCCCGTACTGGAGAGCCAGGTGAGATGTAAACTATAAATAATATCGTGTCCCCCTTTTGATTTTTAATTTAGCACATTGCTTTTCTGGTTGCTTCTCTATGAACTGATGGAATTTACAGTTTTAGATTTAGTAGAGCTCTTTATCTTGCTTTGAATTATGGTTAACATTGTCTAATCTTTGCAGGCCCACCTACCATTTTGACATACATGCAATTGCATTTTTTGTTTGATGATGATATTTAAACTATTTACGATTGTTAGATGTAGAATATGTATAAGTAATTGGAGCCTGTCAAGTTGGGCTTAGTATATGGGCTGGCTTTTGTGTATAACACTTGCAATCAATCTATGTGAAATTGATACAAGGAGGTTGAATAAATAGGAATACAGGATTGATTCTGTGCATCAATCTAGGCCTGAGAATCAGGGAAAAATAATTCCTATAAATGTTGTAACTAAAAAAGGAAAGAAATAATAACAAATCCTAATTCTAGCTGTACACAGCAGAATCACATGATTCTGTCTGATTGCCACAATCATCTACACTCACCCTCAATCTGGGTGATAGATGTCTATCATTCCCAGATTGGATCTAATATCTTCGTATGTGTGTCTTGGAAGAGCTTTAGTTAGGATGTCTGCTGTCTGGTTGCATGATGATACATGAGTAACACTTACAATGCATGGTCAATCTTTTCTTTTATGAAGTGTCGTTCAACCTAAGGGAATTTCATTTTCGAGCCTGGTTGGACTCATGGCTTTGCATTGGAACTATGTTTCACTCTACCACCTTCTGGTTTTTCTTCCTTTTTCTAAAGTTTCCAGTCATGTTCTTGTGCAGTAGTTGAGTCTTGGTTCTGTCGAGATGCAGTTTGGTCTTCTTCTTGAGATCCTGGGTCCACTGGTACAGTTTCTGAAATTTCCACAGATGTCCCGTGTTCATTGTTCTTTGCTGGTGCTGTATGAGGAACTGGTTCTATATGAGGAGCAATTTCTGAACCCAAAAATTGGAATTCTATCATGTCCTGCTGAACTGATATCTTCTCCCCCTGATTGCCAATTTTGGGGTAGTAAGGCTGATTCTCAAAGAATGTCACATCCATTATGTGGTAAAATTTTCTAGTTGAGGGAGAGTAGCACCTATACCCTTTTTGGTGAGGTGAGTATCCAAGGAATATACATTTGATGGATTTGGGATCAAGTTTGCTGCGGTGATGGTTTAGATTGTGAACAAAGGCTGAGCATCCAAACACTTTCATGGGAATTTAGGTGAGGATTCTATTGGTTGGTTAGGATGTCTAGAGAGTAGAGTGAGGGGTGTTGAAGTTAAGGACATGGGAGGGCATTCTGTTTGAGGTAGGTTGCGGATAATACAGCTTCTCCCAAAAACTGTTTTGGCACATTTGTGGCCATCATCAGTGACCTTGTTAACTCTAAAAGATGTCGATTTTTCTTTCCGCCACTCCATTTTGTTGTGGGGTGTCTACACATGAACTCTGATGCACAATTCCATGTTTCTAGAGCTAGAAATTCAGTATGGAATGATGGTATTCGCGACCATTATCTGTTCTTAGCACGTTAATGCTAGTTTGGAATTGTGTTTGCACCATTGTATGAAAAATATCAGATATTCATCCTACTTTAGATTTCTCCTTCATGAGAAACACCCAAGTGACTCTTGTGTGGTCATCAATAAAAGTGACAAACCATCGAGCACCAGTAATGTTGTTGACCCTCGCTGGTCCCCACACATCACTATGAATCAAGGAGAATGTTTGAGAAGGCTTATATGGTTGAGAGGGGTAAGTGTTACGGGTATGCTTGGCCAATTGACATATTTCACACTGAAAATTTCTTAAACTTTTATTGAACAATGAAGGCAACATTTTTTCCAAGTACATAAAATTGAGGTGGCCTAATCTATAGTGCCACAACATTACAGACTCTTCACTGTTTGAGGGAACTACCGAACACGAATTTGCTTTGGGTTTACTCTCGGGATCTTCAACCTGAAGGAGATAGAGTCCCGCACATTCTTCAGCATTGCCAATCGTCTTCTCGACCCCAAAATCTGAAATTCACACAAGTTAGGGAAAAATTTAGTGATACAAATTGAAAGGAGGAACAAAACAAGTATTTTCAGAATTGCTTGTGTTGATTTATACACAGCACAATGATATTATATTTATACACTTGAAGAAATAATTACAAATGATAATTACAAGGCAAATAAATAAGTTAACTATTCCCTAAGTGCATAGATACTTCCTAAGTTCATGAACTAGAGAATACATGAACCTAATTCATTGCAATAGCTATTTCCTAAACTCTTAATGGCAGTCCATGAACCTTTGGACGGTGGTTTCCAACTTTGGACGGTGGATTCCAACACTCCCCCTGAAGCTGAGGAATGGATATCAATCATTCCCAGCTTGCAAGTAAGTTGGTTGAATCGATCCGCTGGCAAACCCTTTGTTAACACATCTGTTAGCTACTGCCCAGAGGGAATGTAGGTTGTTGTTATCAATCGACTATCCAACTTTTCCTTGATGAAGTGTCGATCTATCTCAATGTGTTTTGTCCTGTCATATTGAACAGGATTATGAGCAATACTGATAGCTGATTTATTATCACAAAATAATTTCATAGGACCTTCACACTTTATCTTCAAGTCATCGAGCACAATTTTCATCCACAACAGTTCACAGATTCATGGAGCCATAGCTCTAAATTCTGCCTCTGCGCTTATCGAGCCACTACACTTTGTTTCTTACTTCTCCAACTAACAAGGTTCCCACATAAGAACATGCAATAACCTGATGTGGATCTTCTATCACTTACTGAACCTGCATAGTCTGCATCCGTATAAGCCTCCATAGTCAAGTTTCCATTTCTTTTGAACAAGAGTCCACTTCCTGGAGTGGCTATGAGATATTGCAGTATACGTTCTATAGCTTGTAACTGTCTCTCCCTTGGATCATGCATGAACTGACTCACAACACTGACCGCATGTGCTAGATCTGGTCTAGTGTGTGCCAAGTAAATCAACTTCCCCACAAGCCTCTGATATTGGACTTTGTCAACCTTGGCACTCTCCTCTTCAGTGCTCATCCTGTGATTTTGCTCGATGGGAACACCTACAGGTTTACATCCAAGTTTCCCTCAAAAGATCAAGCACATACTTCCTTTGAGAGATGAAAATGCCTTGTTTTGAGTAGGCCACTTCAATCCCCAAGAAATATTACAGTTTCCCAAGGTCCTTCATCTCAAATTCTGCAAATAATTTTTCCTTGAGCAGTTGTCTCTCAACTGGATCATCTCCTGTAATAATTATATCATCAACATAACAGTTAGTTTTCCTCCTTGTGAATGTTTGAAGAAAAGTGTATTATCTCCTTGGCTTTGCTTGTAACCCAGCAACACCATAGCTTTTGTAAATCTTCAAAACCATGCCTCGGGAGACTGTTTTAGCCCGTATAAAGCCTTCCTCAATCTGCAAACTTTGTTTGTTCCACTTGTGGGACCAAACCCTGGGGGAATCTCCATGTACACCTCATCTTCTAAGTCTCCATGCAAGAAAGCATTTTTGACATCAAACTGTTATAGTTCCCATCCAGAGTGGGCAGCAAGAGAGAGTAAAATACGAACAATGTTCATCTTTGCCACTGGAGCAAATGTCTCCTCATAATCAATGCCGTAGGTCTGGGTGTATCCCTTTGCCACTAGTCTTACTTTATACTTGTCTAGAGTACCATCTAACCGGTACTTTACAGTGTAGATCCATCTACTTCCCACTGGTCTCTTTTCCTTTGATTTCTCAACAATTTCCCATGTTCCATTTCTTTCTAGAGCTTGCATCTCCTAATTCATGGCTTGAACCCAATTCTTATCCTTCAATGCTTCTTGTACTGTTCTAGGGATTCTGATAGAGTCAATGGCTGCAATAAAGCTTTGGTGCTGAAGAGAAAGGTTTGTGGTGGAAACAAATTTGGAAATAGGGTACTTAGCACAAGATCTTTTCCCTTTTCTTAATGCAATAATTAAGTCATCATCAATGTTTGCATCACAATTATCCAAAGGAATGGGTTCAGAATGAATGAAAGGAATAGATTCAACATGAATGGGATTAGTGTGTTCAGTACTTACCATGGGTTCGGATATTTGGGGTGTGGCTGGACCAGGGAGGGGTGTTTCTTCCTTTGATAGACCAGTTTTGGCGAGCTTACTCTAGTCTGAGGAGCTAACTCCTGTGTATCAGAGGCCATATCAGAAGTATTATTCTCCCCCTGAAGCTGAGAGGAGCTGAAGAATGATTGATTTTCTTGGAAGGTGACATCCATGGAGACATACACTCGACGAGAGGCAGGGTGATAACTGTTGATATTTATGTAAATAATATATTCTGATCATAGGAATATTTGGTAATTAGGATACATTAGGATAATCAGATATTGAGAATATCTTGTAATTATGACACTGATTGTATTTTGATTTGTTCATTGCCTATATAATAGAATCTCCGTCGTGTAGTTGAAACACACGGGTTATGCCAATGTCTCTTGTTTTCTCTCATCACAACATGGTATCTAGAGCCTAACAAGAGACAAAAACCCTAATTCTTTCTTACCTGGTGGACCTACTGTTCATCAGTGAAAATTTTTTCTGCCAAACCGTGTTCTCTTTCCGGTTTTGCACCTTTCTTCATTGCCGTGTCCTCCTTCCGGCATCCAACCAGTCACCCACGTTGCTGTGATTGGTTCCATCACTGTTTTCTGTCAGTCCGACGTCAGCTCGCCGCCGCCCGCCGTACGCCGTCGCTGTCCGCCGTCCGCCGCCGCCGTCCGACCACCTTTCCGGCCGACGATCACACGGTTAGAATCGCCGGCCGCCGATCTACCCAGCCGTCCAAGTCTCGCCGCCAACCGCCACTGGACGCGCCTCCACGCGCCGTTCCCCTCTCTGGCGCTCCGTCACACGCGCCACACTTCCAGCCGCGCGTGAGGGAGATTCCGGCGGTCTTTCCGGCCTCCGTTTGGTGCGCCGTACTCGCCCCGGCCTGCTCTACTTGGATCTGGTCTTCTTTTTCACTTTCAGACTCGTGGTGCACCCCTCCATTAAGCCGTTGCTCCGAGGTACTTTGTGGTTTCAGTTTTCTACTTTGTTTATTGATCAATGGCTGCTTCTGGACCCTCAGATACTCCTAAGGACTCCTCCAAGGCTGACCCACCTATTTTCACCAATTATGTGAGTGCCCCTCTTTGCACTGACAAATTGGATGGAAGCAACTATGACACATGGGCCTCTGATATCAAACTCTGGCTGAATGGACAAGAATATGTTGAACACCTGACCAAGAAGGCTACTGACATTGCTGCAGCTGACCGCCCACGGTGGAATAAGATTGATGCTCAGTTGTGTAGCATTATCAAGTCCACTATTCACTCTTCTTTGAAGCAGATTTTTCGTGCCCATCTCACTTGCGAGTCAGTGTGGGAGCAAGCCAAGGTTCTTTACACCAATGATACACAACGCCTCTATGGTGTCTGCCAGAATCTCATGAATATCATTGCTCCTCGCCAGATTGATGGTCCTATTTCTGCTTATTTAGGAAAGGTTCATGGTGCTTTACATGACTTCAATGAACTTTTGCCACCGGCCGACACTCCAGCCAAGGAACTTGAGCAGCGTAGTAGCTTCTTCATGTTGTTGGCCCTATACGGTTTGCCTCCAGAGTACTCCACCACCCGTGATCAGATTTTGGGTTCTCCTAATGTCCCAACTCTGAACACGGCTTGGTCTGCTTTGCTTCGCGTCCCGTCCAAGACATCAGCTACCTCTATGCTCCCTGGTGCTCCTAGCCATGAGTTACCTCCTGCTGCAATTGATGCTTCTGCTCTTGTGTCTCAGGGTAGTGGTCGTGGTCGTGGTCGGGGTAAACGCCCGAAATGCGATCACTGTCACCGCTTAGGCCACACTATTGATAAATGTTGGACTTTACATGGTCGTCCACCTCGCTCTGCTAATGTTGCCCAGGTTGATTCACCAGCCCCATCTGAGCCATCTCCACAGCCTACTGCATCGCCTGTTACCTATGCCGAGTTTCTCAAATGGTTTGAAGAACGTCAGGGCACTGGGTCCACTGCCTCTGTTGCACACACTGGTAATTCCTTTGCTTGTCTCTCTCAGTCGTCCCTAGGTCCTTGGGTTCTGGATTCTGGTGCCACCGATCATATCTCTGGTAATAAATCTCTTTTTTCCACCCTTTCTGTGTCTGGTTATTTACCCACAGTTACTTTGGCTAATGGTTCTAAAACACAATCCCAGGGGGTTGGCACTGTCCATCCATTTCCTTCCCTCTCGGTTAATAATGTGCTTTATGTCCCGGGCTCCCCATTTAATTTGCTTTCTATTAGTTGCTTGACCCGCTCCCTTGATTGTACCGTTTCGTTCACTAAAGATTCTGTTTTCCTACAGGACCGGAGTTCGGGACGGATGATTGGCGCCGGATGTGAGTTCAATGGCTTGTACCAGTTGTCACCCCCTTCTCGGGTTTGTGCTGTCAAGGATTCCCCTCTTCTCACTCATGCTCAATTGGGACATCCCAACCTTGCTAAACTCCAACAACTGGTGCCGAGCCTCTCTAAGCTTACTTCTTTGTCTTGTGAGTCGTGTCAACTAGGGAAACATACCCGTAGTTCATTTCCTAGTCGTATAGTTAATCGCGCTAAGGCTCCTTTTTCTTTAGTTCATTCTGATGTTTGGGGTCCTAGTCGAACTGTGTCCACGTTAGGGTCGAAATATTTTGTTACTTTTATTGATGATTTCTCGCGTTGTACTTGGTTATTTTTAATGGAAAATCGGTCGGAGTTATTTTTTATATTTCAACAATTTTATTATGAAATTAAAAATCAATTTGGCATTCCTATTCGTACTCTACGTAGTGATAATGCTAGAGAATACCTATCTCAACCATTTCAATCATTCATGGCCTCTCAGGGTATTCTTCATCAAACTTCTTGTGCTTACACCCCTCAACAAAATGGGGTTGCTGAACGCAAAAATAGACATCTTATTGAAACAACTCGCACCCTCTTACTACATGGCAATATTCCATTCCGTTTTTGGGGTGATGCTGTTCTCACTGCGTGCTATCTCATTAATAGGATGCCTTCCTCCGTCCTTGATAACCAAGTACCTCACTCTGTTTTGTTTCCTCATCAGTCCCTCCATCCATTAACACCTCGTGTCTTCGGGTCTACATGCTTTGTTCATAACCTACAACCAGGTATTGACAAGCTCTCTGCTCGTTCACTAAAGTGTGTCTTCCTAGGTTATCCTCGGTCACAAAAAGGGTTACCGGTGTTATTCTCCCACTCTACGCCGTTATCTTGTTTCGGCTGATGTCACTTTCTTCGAGTCGGTTCCTTATTTCGGGCCACCTACATCCCTCGAGTCTGTCACGGATGTCTTTCCTCTTCCTCCAGTCCCTGTCTCATATAATCCACCCACAGTCCCTATCTCCCCTACTATCCCAGTTCCTGCCCCGGTTGCTCATACTCGTCCCTTACAGGTATATCAGCGTCGCCATCCACCACCTCCACAAGTTGAGCATGTTCCCCCGGATGATACTGGTACTGCCATTGCTGACTCACCTCCGACGCCAGCTCCGGCCTTGCCTCCTGATCCAGAACTTCCCATAGCCCTCCGGAAAGGTATACGCTCCTCCCGTAATCCTTCTCCTCACTATGTTACTTTAAGTTTTCACCGCCTTTCTACACCACATTTTGCTTGCCTTTCTTCTTTGTCTTCTGTGTCTATTCCTAAGACTGTAGGTGACGCCTTATCTCATTTTGGGTGGAGACAAGCTATGGTTGATGAAATGAGTGCACTTCAGAGCAGTGGTACTTGGGACCTTGTTCCTCTTCCGTCTGGAAAGTCTGTTGTAGGTTGCAGGTGGATATTTACTGTTAAAGTGGGTCCGGATGGCCAGATTGATCGTCTTAAAGCCCGCTTGGTGGCGAAAGGCTATACTCAGATTTTTGGCTTGGATTATGGAGACACCTTCTCACCAGTTGCTAAAATGGCATCTGTCCGTTTGTTTCTATCCATGGCTGCTATTCGGCATTGGCCTCTGTATCAGCTGGATATCAAAAATGCTTTTCTCCATGGTGATCTCACTGAAGAGGTATATATGGAGCAACCTCCGGGATTTGTTGCTCAGGGGGAGTCTTCTGGTCTTGTTTGTCGTCTCCGCAAGTCTTTGTATGGCCTCAAGCAATCACCTCGAGCTTGGTTTGGCAGATTTAGCACTGTTGTTCAGGAGTTTGGGATGAAACGGAGTGAAGCAGATCACTCAGTTTTCTATCGTCATTCAGCTCGAGGATGTGTCTACTTGATTGTATATGTTGACGACATTGTCATTACAGGGAATGACCACCATGGCATATCACAGGTAAAACAACATCTTTGTCACCATTTCCAGACAAAAGATCTTGGAAAACTCCGATACTTCTTGGGCATAGAGGTGGCATAATCAAAGGATGGCATTGTTATTTCTCAGAGAAAGTATGCAATGGACATTCTTGAAGAAATAGGACTGCTTAATGCAAAACTAGTTGATACTCCTATGGATCCAAATACTAAACTTCTACCAAATCAGGGGGAGCCACTTTCAGATACGGGAAAGTATAGAAGACTGGTTGGGAAACTGAACTACCTCACAGTCACTCGTCCAGATATTTCTTTTGCAGTAAGTGTGGTAAGTCAGTTCCTAAATTCACCTTGCGAAGGTCATTGGGATGCTTTGATCCGTATTCTCAAATATATCAAAGGGGCCCCAGGTAAAGGGCTCATCTATGAGGATAAGGGTCACACTCATATCGTTGGATATTCAGATGCTGATTGGGCAGGCTCTCCAACTGATAGAAGATCCACTTCTGGATTTTGTGTACTCATTGGGAATAATCTAATATCTTGGAAGAGCAAGAAACAAAATGTTGTTGCAAGGTCAAGTGCTGAAGCTGAGTATCGAGCCATGGCATCAGCTACTTGTGAACTCATCTGGCTCAAACAGTTACTTCAAGAACTGCGATTTGGGGATGTTACCCAAATGACACTCATTTGTGATAACCAAGCTGCACTACACATTGCCTCAAATCCAGTATTTCATGAGAGGACAAAGCACATTGAGATAGATTGCCACTTCATCAGAGAAAAGATCTTATCTGGGGACATCACCACTAACTTTGTCAATTCAAATGATCAACTGGCAGATGTCTTTACTAAGTCTTTGAGAGGTCCTCGAATAAATTATATATGTAACAAGCTTGGTACATATGATTTATATGCTCCAGCTTGAGGGGGAGTGTTGATATTTATGTAAATAATATATTCTGATCATAGGAATATTTGGTAATTAGGATACATTAGGATAATCAGATATTGAGAATATCTTGTAATTATGACACTGATTGTATTTTGATTTGTTCATTGCCTATATAATAGAATCTCCGTCGTGTAGTTGAAACACACGGGTTATGCCAATGTCTCTTGTTTTCTCTCATCACAACAATAACATTTGTATCCCTTCTTGTCAGGGGCATAACCAATGAACATGCATTTAATAGCACGAGGGTCAAGTTTGCCCCGATGCTGACGATGGACATGAACAAAAGCAACACAGCCAAAAACACGAGATTCAAGACTTTGCATCATAGGAACAGATGGAAAAAGAATTTTCATGACATGAACTAGACTCAAACCACCAAGGATTCTAGAGGGTAACCGATTTATTAAATATGCAGCAGTCAAAACAGCATCCCCCCAATATGAATTTGGAACAGACATCTGAAACAATAAAGCTCTAGTAATTTCAGGCAAGTGTCGATTTTTCCTTTCAACAACCCCGTTTTGTTGGGGGTATCAACACAAGTAAGTTCATGAATAATGCCATGTTGTTTAAGAAAGGTGGAGAGATTTTGATTCACATACTCTCTACCATTATCAGACCTCAAACGTTTAATTGTTTTATCAAATTGAGTTTTAATCATATGATAAAACTGGATAAACAAATGGTACACATCTGATTTATTTTTCATTAGAAAAATCCAAGTAACACGAGTGCAATCATCAATAAATGACACAAACCATTTTGCACCAGAAATATTAGGAACAGAAGCTGGACCCCAAACATCAGTATGAATAAGAGAAAAAGGTTCATCACTTCTATTACCATTTGAAGGAAAAATCACTCGATGGTGTTTAGAAATTCACACACATCACACTTAAAGGACTCAACCGAGTTATTTAAAAACAAAGCAGGAAGCATAGATTTAAGTAAAGTAAAGGGAGGGTGTCCAAGACGATTATGGTGGAGCCAAATTTGGGAAGCACATGACTTGGAACAAGTTTGATGACAGGAATGTTGCAACTTTTGACTAGAGCCACTTGATGCTTCCATCTCAAGATAGTACAACCCTCCCTGTTCTTTAGCAACCCCAATCGTCCTCCCCGTGATAAGATCCTGAAAAACACAATGAGAATGGGAAAATGTTACAGCACAATTAAGGTCTTTGGTAAGTTTATGTATTGAAAAAAGGTTGGATGAAAGTTTAGGAACATGAAGCACATTTTTCAAAATTAGCAATGGACTAAGTGCAACATTACCAAGGCCAACAACTGATGTATGAGAGCCATCAGCTACAATTATGTGATGATTTCCAGAGGTATTTTTATATGAAGAAAAATGAGAGGAACAGAAGGTCATGTGATCAGTAGCACCAGAATCAATAATCCAAGAATCCTCAGGAACAGTACCAGAAATATGGGAGGATAAAGAACAAAAAATCTTACCATTCATGACAAGAGAACAAGATCCAGAAGGTTTACTAAGAGAAGCATAAGAGACCTTAAGCGTTCGAGTTCCTCCATGCTAAGATTAGAAGCGTCACCTTTCACCTGTTTGGTTTCCACTTCTGATTCAGAATCTATGGAAGTCAAGTGAGCCTGTCCTCGAGCAATATTTTTAAATCTTCTTGTGCGGCTAAGAACCTGATCTTTCCCATGGAGCTTAAAACAATTCTCCTTGGTATGACCAGATTTCTTACAATAGGGGCACCAGCGATTAGATTTGAAGGAGGATGAAGAACTAGGTCCTGTTTTGACAGATTTTAGTGTTGATCCATCAATTGGCTTTTCATCAAGCATAACTGCTCTTCGGCTTTCTTCCCCACGGATTGTATAGAACACTTCCGATAAAGTAGGCAACTTCTCTTTTCCCAAAATCTGAACCTGGATAGGGTCAAACTCTGGATTCAGTCCTAAAAGGAACTCAAAGATCCTATCTCTCTCAACAAATTCAGCCAAGGTGGTTGTATCCTTACTGCACTCCATCTTCAAATTCTGATACTGATCTAATTCAATCCATAACCCATTCAGAGTGCCATAATAATCAGTCACTGAGAGAGATCCTTGTTTTGTGTTGAAAATTTTTGTCTTCAACTCATAACAAGCAGAGATATCCTTTTTTATGGAAAAGGTTTTACTGAGATTATCCCAAATTTCCCGGGATGATGGCAAGAACATACAATTTCTGCTAATTTCAGGAATCATGGAGTTCCAAAGCCAAGTCATAATGAGAGAATCCTCATTGTCCCATGTCTCAAATTGTGGATCATCCTTTTCAAGAGCATTCCCTTCAATGTGGTTCAACTTTCGCCTTCCTTTTAGAGTGGTTCGAATGAGCTGAGCCCATTAGAGATAATTTTTTTCGTTGAGGCGGAAACTTGGTTGAAGGACTGGAAGGTCACTTGGGTTCAGGATTGAAGGCTGGGTCTGTGATATGGTTGATGTAGCTTCTGTCATGGTTATGGCAGCAATGGTAGGTGGAAATGGTGAAAGACAGAGGTGGCTGTTTTAGGGTTCTGGTGGGCGAAACAGAACAAGGGAACGCCGACGAGCAGATCTGGGCAAGCACAGCATCGAACGGAGGTCGGGAGGCGGCGCGTGTAGATCACGCACGAACAGGGTCAGGCGCGTGAGGTGGTTTCCAGGAGTGGGTTTTCTGGGCTTGGTCGGTCGGTAGTTTCTGAATGGTTCTGTTGTTGGTTTTTGGTGAAAAACGGAATTAAAAGGAGTGTTTGTTAGGAAAGGTCTCTGTACGGTAAAATGAAACAAAGCAGGGACTGAGGCAAAATGAAACAAAAATGAAGGTGCTTGATCTGCAATGAAGGCAGAAATAACACAGGTCCTGCAATGAAGGCAAGGAACCTAAAGGATCTCAGCAATGAAGGCTGAGGCAGCGGAAAAAAAAGAGCAACAAAGACTCCCAGGGGCGGAGCTCTGATACCAAATTGAAAAGAGGAACAAAACAAGTATTTTCAGAATTGCTTGTGTTGATTTACACACAGCACAATGGTATTATATTTATACACTTGAAGAAATAATTACAAATGATAATTACAAGGCAAATAAATAAGTTAACCTAATTAATTACAATAGCTATTTCCTAAACTCTTAATGGCAGTCCATGAACCTTTGGACGGTGGTTTCCAAATTTGGACGGTGGATTCCAACAATACATTTCAATTCTTTTGTCAATTTGCTGATAGACAGCAAGTTGCAGTCAAGTTTAGGAACATAAAGTACCGAATTCAGAGTGATATCCTTTGAAATAACAACTAAGCCTTTACCGACAGCCCTTGAGAGTGTACCATCGGCTATCCTTAATGCTGAATGATCATGACATGGAGAATAATGATCAAAAACAATTATGTCTCCAGTCATGCGGTCTGAAGCTCCAGAGTCTACAATCCATGATTTTGTTTTCCCTTTGCAAGTATTTAAAACATGTAGGAAGTTACCTTTCTGGGCTACTGTTGCTACACCAACAGTTTTCCCTGCACTTAGTACAGTTTGTTGGAGAAGCTTCTGTAGAACTAAAATTTGTTCTCTGCTGGAGAGAGCTGGATCAGAACTTGCTTCTCCTTGAGATGTATTGTAGGCTGTGTTACCTCTGGTCTCCTTATTTCGGTGTTGCTTTGCATCTGATGGTTTCCCATGAATGATCCAGCAAATATCCTTAGTGTGTCCTGGATTCTTGTAGTGATCACACCAAGGACAATTCTTCTTATGTGTTTGACGGGTCTGGTTTCCTCTTGCTACCAATGTTGAGCTTTCAACGGATGGGGCTGACATAGGGTTCCCTAGCATGAGTTTTCTCCTGCTCTCTTCTCTTTTTACTTCTGAGAATACTTCCCGTAATTTTGGAAGTGGTTTAATTCCAAGAACCCTTTCACGCACTTCATTAAGGTCTTTGTTAAGCCCCAATAGAAACTTGTAAATTATGTCCTTTTCCTCCAGCTCCTCGTATTTCTTCTTGTCATCTGGACACTTCCATTCAATTTCTTCATATGTATCCAGTTGCTGCCAGTGTCGACTGAGGGTGTTAAAATACTGAGTGACTGAGGATTCACCCTGTCGTAGATCATGGAGCAGACTCTTGATCTCGAAAATGGCAGAGGTGTTGTCCACATTCGAGTATGTCTTCTTCACCACATCCCACATTTCTTTGGCAGTGTCATAGTACATGAAGTTCTCCCCAATTTCATTAGTCATGGTGTTGAGGAGCCATGACGTTACCAAACTGTTTTCCAGCTGCCATTTTGGAAGGTTGGAGTCTTCTTTCACTGGTTGTTTGGAGTCTTAAGATATATACCCCTCCTTTCCTTTTCCTTGGAAGAAAATGCAAACTGACCTCTCCTATTGGAAGAGCAGAACCTTCAGATGAGCTGGTCAGAAGCGTGCCAGTCTCCATCTGGGATGAACCCTCTATCTTTTCACTCTCCATGGTAGGGCCGGCACTTGGGCTAGGGATGGATCAGATCGATCGCTCTGATGCCATGCGGAAAAATGAGTTGTATTTTTCTCTATGTGAAACTGATACAAGGAGGGTGAATAAATAGGAATACATGATTGATTCTGTACATCAATCTAGGCCTAAGAATCAAGGAAAAATAATTCCTATAAATGTTGTAACTAAAAAAGGAAAGAAATAATAACAAATCCTAATTCTAGCTGTACACAGCAGAATCACATGATTCTGTCTGATTGCCATAATCATCTACACTTTGTATGTCAGGGACTAATTACTACCTGTTTTGTAAAGATTGGAGTCATTCACTAGTAATCAAGTTTATTACACTTTAACAAGCTGGGTATGATTAACATCCTCCCTCTCCCTCTCTCTCCCTCCCTCTCCCTCCCTCTCTCTCTGTCTCTCTCCCTCTCTCTCTCTCCCTCTCGCTCCCTCTCTCTCTCTCTCTCTCTCTCACTGCCCTAGGTGGGTACTGGGTTGCCATTAGTGCATCGTCAAATATAAAACCATTCATGAGTATTCTGATATGGACGCTCATGAGTCAGGATAATTTCATTATTTTATTCTCTGTTTAGATTAGAATAATTTTATATTTTTATTTTTATTTCTTGATAATTTGGGATCACTTTCTGTTTTGATAAGATTCTGCATAACAGAGTCCTTATCAGCCTTAGTTTTGAATTTAGTTTTGATTTTGTTTGTTGGGACAAAGTTTAGTTATGATCCTATCAACTAGGATTCAGTTAGGATCTCTAATTGATATTTGTAGCCTTTAAAAAGTCACACATAAAGATTATCATAATTATTTTTCAAAAAACCTTGTATTGGTTTGAGGAAAGACTCCCTCTCATAAAGATTATCAGAATTATTCTTACTTTCACTGTAGACTCCCTCTCAAGGACAAGTCTATTTTCTTGCTTCCACTATAGGTCGCAAGAAGGAGTCTTTCGTGTCTAGGCCTGTGACTCGATCCTACACCAGGGTTCGTAAAAACTTGAGATAGGGACTGTGCTATTTTAGGGTGCCTAAATCCCACATCGAGTAGCATGGGATGCTTGGTGGAGTACTTAAGTGGCTTGGTTCTCCTCCCTTAACGGACAGCTTTTAAGGGAGGGTTCCCAAGTGCTTGGGTTCTTATCATTTGGTATCAAGAGTTGGTTGTCAGTGTCTCAAAAAGGGCTACCTACGGAGGGGCTGACCGAAAAGGCCGAGTGAAACAACATAGAGTGCAGCCGCCGGGACGTCTGCTCTCAGGGGCGGTGCTGTGATAGGGACTAGGGTATTATGGGGTGCCTAACTCCCACATTGAGTAGCATGGGATGCTCGGTGTTGTACTTAAGGGCTTAGTTCTTCTTCATGAACGGTTAGCTTTTAAGGGATGGTTCTCAAAGTGGTTGGGTGCTTACCACATTCACTAGGCAGCTTTAGCTGAGCCGGTCCTTTACATGGTATCCGAGCCTAGATTACCAAGTGCTCTTAGTAGAGTTGGTCTTGAACATGAATAAAGGATGAGAACCTTCCACCCCAAATAAATATAAAATCTATGTTGAACTTCTAGCTTGCAAAATCTTGGGAAATTGTATGCTCAAGGATATTACCCCCCCCCCCCCCCGGCAAAAAACTTTGTATGAGGATTTTGTCTTTGTCAGTTTGTTTATATCTTGTATTTTATGTTTGATATCGTCAGTTATGATTATACAGATTAGGCCCTTATTCTTTTCATTATTAGGGTACCATTTAATTCCTTTTTGTCTATATATTGTATTCATTCTTGTACAATTTGATTAAGGAATAATATTTAGACATTCCAAATTCCTTCTTTATATAGTCTTCATACCTATCTAGCAGAAGTTTCTCAATATTTTATTTGATACTTGCACAATTTTTTCTATATTTATGCATCATCTACATATGGGTGTGCGTGCGCCATTTTACAACAATGTGTTAATTTTGTGCTTTTTCACTTCCCATATAATGCTTTTTTACATGCACAAGCTTTTCTATATTATTGATAGATACTGGCTCAGATTAAGGAGAACAGAAAAGATAAGAATGAGAAATATTATTGATTATGCTCTTCTTCCTGGTTCTGAATCAGTGAGATTGCAGAATCAAGGTAGAAGGTATGGAAAAAAATACAAGAATAGAAACTCTTTCAACTCAAGAAATTTGAGAGTCCTGACTCTCCTTCCCAACTTCTCTCTACAACTCAAAACTGACCTCCAGTCTTCCCTCTATTCCTGGTACCCTATGACCCTTCTCTTCCTTCCCATTCAGTTAGAGCTTTTCCTAACTAACTGACACTCCGGCTGTCATATCACAAGTAACTAACTGCCTCTTCAGTTACTACAACTAGTTCTCCTATCATACACCAACACATTCTTTTTCACTTGCTATAATTTTTAGGCTAATGATTGTAGAACTTTGCTTGGCTATTGTATTTCCTATTATTGAATTAAATTTGATATTTTGCTTATCAGATGCAATGCATCAAGTTATGTATTGATTGTTCACCCTGTGCTTTTTTATTTGTCATTCTAGAATATGTCTGAGGAAAGTATCTGGCCAATGCTTGCTCAAGAAAGTTTAAAGGCATTAGGTGGATTAGGTCTTCTTTCTCTTGGGGCAAAGTACATTCTAAGAAGAGTTTTTGAGGTCTGTATGGAATATATTTAACAAAGCCATTTTATCCAAAAATAAAATGTGTCTAAATTCATTTTTGATATGTTCTAGTCATTAAACTGTTAGTCAACTTCAGGTTGTTGCAGATACAAGGAGCTCAGAGGCTTTTGTTGCCCTTTCCTTGCTGACTATTGCTGGGACTTCACTAGTCACACAGAAGTTGGGCTTTAGTGATACGGTATCTTCCAGTGCTTAGGGTTTTAATTTTGAGTTGGTTATGGGATAGTGGTGAATCATGAAATTGAATATCTGCATGACAATTGTATGCAATGTCATAATGCAGCTTGGAGCTTTTTTAGCCGGGGCCATCTTAGCAGAGACAAATTTCAGGACTCAGATTGAAGCTGACATAAGGCCGTTTAGAGGCTTGCTTCTTGGGTTATTTTTTCTTACTACGGGGACTTCAATTGACATGCAGGTAATATAATTATCATTTCTTGTATATGTGACAAGGTTATTTTGTTTTTTTAAGCAACATTATTTGTTGGTTGGACTGTTGTAACTTGTATCTGTGCATGAATGCAAACTTTAACTATCGGATTCGGATTCGGATTCATCGAACTAAATATTATAGTGGCATAAGATACAAAAAAAATACTCAAGTAATTGCCTAGGATTTTCTTGAAGTGAGGACTGATGATACACACCCACGCACCTTTTTGATGTTATTCTATTTAAAAATAATAATAGAAAAACCTCCATGTTTGAATGACATCCAAGTGATTCATCTATTTTCATGCAACAGGATTCTTGAATTTATGACGTTTTATGAGTAGCAATTTTGTTAGATATGTAATCAGGAAACACATCCTTACCACCTGCTTTTTGCTTGAAATTATGAAATATGCCCACCCTCCTGTGATATTACATATAGAAGTTTGTTTTCCCATATATATTTAATATTTTTATTATTATTTTGTTGCAGCTCCTTTTGCGAGAGTGGCCAAATGTACTTTCACTCTTGGCAGGTTTGATTGCTATTAAGACATTGATCATAACTGCGATTGGTCCTCGTGTTGGACTTACTTTACAAGAAAGTGTAAGAATAGGATTGCTTCTATCCCAAGGAGGCGAGTTTGGATTTGTAGTTTTTTCTTTAGCAAATAGGTATGTAATTATTTTACTTCATGCAATGATGCTATATGAGTGAGAATATTGGGTTTCTTTTTAATTACAAAATTTTGTGACTTCATGTAAGCAGCCTTGGGGTGCTTCCGCTTGAGCTCAACAAGCTGCTCATAATTGTTGTTGTATTGTCAATGGCATTAACCCCATTTCTGAATGAAGCTGGAAGAAGGGCTGCTAGTTTTATTGAAGACAAATCTGATGCGGAGAATGTATGCTCTATTCATAAGATTCATAATTTTGGAACTTATATGTGCACGCACACAGACACATGCATGCATAAAAGGCTATTAGATTTGGGCCTAACTCAATTCCAAATACTAGCTCATAGGATGAGGATTGCTCCCACTACTTATAAGCTCTTATTAGATACTATTTCTAGTCAATGTGGGACTTGTGTTTTTACCAATACACCCCCTCACGCCCAGCACTATTGGGCTTGGTGCGTGGATAACATGGTGGGTGGCTCACCAATGGATCTAGGATAGCACTGATACCATATTAGATTTGGGCCTAGCTCAATCTCAACAGCTAGCTCATAGGATAAGGATTGCCCCCACTACTTATAAGCTCTTATTGGATACTATCTCTAGTCAATATGGGATAAGCATGGTGTAGCCATGGTGGATAAGCATTTGAAATAAATTGTTACATGTGTAATTAAAGTATACGAGAAAACTCACATGCTGTAGTATTAGTAGGTCCTTTTGGTGCAAATTTCATGCTCTGGATTTTACGCATCAACTTCTTGCAGTTTTATGCTAGTTGATTTCATTTTAACTGCATGTTTACATTGGCTGAGTACTAAGTTATTTGCAGAAAGCTTCTGAGATGGTTAATTTTAATGCAAACGAACCTGTTGTTATCCTTGGATTTGGACAAATGGGCCAGGTAGATCAATCAATACATTGTATAACCTGTCATTGAAATTTCCCAGTTCTAAATTTTCTCCTTTTGCTCTAATATAAAGGTCCTTGCCAATTTCCTGGCCAATCCGTTGGCTTTAGGAGGAGATAGCGATGCATATGTGGCTTTTGATCTTGACCCCACGGTAGTAAAGGTAAGTGCATTTGAGCATTGTGCTCGGCTGTTGTCTGCTAGTATCTGCATGGGACTTCTCCTTTTCTGAGGAGTTGTCGAGTTGTCTGAAATTCTTGAGTAGAAATCTGTTGTCTATGATATCTTCAATTTGGTACTTGGAATTAGATATTGAGACATGCTATAAGGTGCCTTAAATGAGACATGGAATATAAAGATAAGCTTCTTTATATGGACAAATTCTCTATATTTTAATTTGCAACTGATGTGCATTCTCTCTCTCTAAAGAAAATAAGTGCATGAGATGTAAGTCTAAAATTGCCAATTGAGAGTTGACTCATTAATCAATCAGCTTCTCCATGTTCTTAGCTTTTCCTTTTATTTGTTTTATTAAGAGAACGAAAGCATCCTTTCATACCATCTTACCAATCTCTTTTATCCATCAGTCATTTAATTTATTCTTCTATCACTAACTGCTGGGCAGGCAGCTAGAAAACTTGGTTTTCCTATTCTCTACGGGGATGGATCACGTCCAGCCGTTCTTCAATCTGCTGGTATCTATTCTCCAAAAGCTGTTATGGTTATGTACACCGGGAAGAAGAAGACAATTGAAGCTGTTCAGAGGCTACGTTTGACTTTTCCTGCAGTAATAATCTCTTGCTCACCCCTACCCTCTTATGTGTGTGAGCTGCATGTGCCATAAGAGGGATAAATTAATGGGTTTTTGTAATGAACAGAAAATATGTTTTCTTAATTTTGTTTATAAAGTGAATGGTGATAGACCCCAATATTTATCTTATTAAGCTTAAAAGATCATTTTATATCTTAATCCGAAATCTCTTGCTTACACTCAGGGTCTGATGCACACTAGGACTTGTACGTCTTAGGTCTAATTTTAGGGAGAATGACTGATAAAATTTGTCACTATTTGTTTTATTTAGCTTTCTTTATTGCTGTTCTTATCTCTCTTGGTTTAATTGCATACTTTGTGACAAAATTCCTCAGATCCCAATCTATGCCAGAGCTCAAGATCTCAACCATCTCTTAGATCTGAAGAAAGCAGGTGCAACGGATGCCATTTTGGAAAATGCAGAGGTACCGTCAATAATTTCTTTTTGTTGCCTGATGGTTGGAGCTTGTAACAACCTTTGATCAATATTTCAGTGGAAAATGCAGCTAAATATTAAATTTATTCATGCAGACTAGCTTACAGCTGGGTTCTAAGCTTTTGAAAGGCCTTGGTGTGATGTCTGATGATGTAGCATTTTTGAGTCAGCTTATTAGAGATTCCATGGAGCTACAAGCTCAAGAAGCAACCAGCCACTCTGAATATCGTGAAATAGATATTATGAAACCGCTGCAGGTACTTTATGTTGGTTTGGCTTGGGTAAATGCTGAAATGTGGTTTTTTGGTCTACGTGAGCTGACATGTGGATGTGTCCGAATTTAAATAAACATCTAATTATTAAATGCGAGAAAAGTTGGGTTGATTATAGCTGTTATATAAAATGTGATAATTGATAACTTAATACTTGGGGATTATTTGCATTGATATGGTATCATAAGTTTTCCTTCCACATGCCTAACCTGATTGGAATATAGCCTTCAGATTTTTCTGGTGTTTTCTCTTTGAATGTTATTTTTTCGTCATGTTTCTGTATTGCATTGTAGAAATGTTTGGGCAAAGAAAGTAGTGGAAGATGCTTTTATTGTTTGTCTTTGATTAGGTAGCCCTTGACATGATAAATTCTCCATCTTGGGGGAGTCCTTAAATTTGACTTACCTCCAATATTTTCTACATGTACTACTAATGAAGTTTCAAGGAAATTAAGGTTTTCTTTTGAGAACTAGATTTCAAGAAAACTTTCATATCATGCGCCATTTCTCCCTTTTAAATTTGTTCTTGCTTATAATTGTTGTAGCTGCTATTGCTGTTATAACTTGTATAAGATGAAACTGATGTGTTTACGTTGAAAGGTGAGAGTTGCTGACTTGATGGAGGCACGTGTACCAGTGGCAACAACTTCACCAGAATATGAATTATCAGAACTGAAACAGAAAGATCTAGCTTTGTTGGGTAGAACTCAAAAGGAAGTAGATCCTGAAGAACAAGAATATGAACTAAATCAAGCTGTGAATTTAGAAGGAAATGGTGTTTTATGTAGCAAACAAGGTACTGAAGAAAGCTCAATGGCTGGATCTCAAGATGCTCTGGGACAGAAGAATCTGGTGGACCCATCAGACCCTTCCCATACTGCCATGGAGGAACCCTGACATTGTAAGGCAGTGCTTTTGCCCGTTAATTTTGCTTCTCTAACCATATGTAGCTTCAGAAAGATTTCACGAAGTCATTTTTATCGCAGAGCTAACAATGTGGGTATAGAAACATCTCAATTCGAGAGCTTGTAGAACAGCATCATTCCAACTGATATGCTCATTTCAATTTTTTGAAAACCATTAAATGTATAGTAAATTTTTCACGAAGAAAATAAATTTTTATTTTTAGGGTGTGCAGTTAAACTGTTTATGTTCTTAGCCTGCTAGAGTTTTTGAAGTGGCAACACATTATTAGATCATAGTGTAAAACTTTTCTACATTGTTAATGCATCAAAGTTAAATTAATGTTATAGTTAGTATTGAAGTATAATTTGTAGCCTGATGAAATATAATTACATCATAGTTGTTAAAGTTATTTTTGCAGTATTCCTTGGGCTTCTTTTTTAAAAAAACTCAATGGGCCTTAAAGTTATTGTTTTAAAGTAAACAATTTTGTTATTTGAACATCAAAAAATCTCACACCGATGACACCTGATTATTGATGTTCAAAATCGTGATTAATGGCGTATTGAATTTGGTTAATAAGTATACCAAGATTGGGTAACTCATTAACCAACATTTCATACATCATTAACCAAGTTGTCTGTTAATGAATTACTCATCTACTCCAAGTGTATCAATTAACCACTCAATAGGTCATTGACCACGATTTTGAATATCATTAACAGGATGTTGTAGGTGTCAACTTTGCAGCTGTTCAATAAACATTATTCTAAAGTAAATATGCATTAATTTGAACATTGTGATTGATCAAAGTGCAAGGCAAGGTGACTTGGCTGACTTCCTCTCTTTCATAAATCGTAAAGATTTTTTTACACAACTTAAATTTGTGTCACGTTATGCTTTGATTAAATTAGAGTATTACTTTGAAGTGACGTTTGGTTTAATGAATGTTTTATTATCAGGTAAACTACATTTCCGGGATTCTCATTCCCAAGAATGTTTTTGTCCCACCTTCACACATGGAAATGGAGTTTCTAACTTTCATTCAATAATTTCATTTTTGGATATCTTTTATGTCAAAAAAATATTTTTTATAAAAATTTCTACCAAACATGATAAACTTTTATCCAATGCTCACATTCTCGAGAATATTAATATATAACTTATACCATGATGCAAACCTTGGTCCTAGAATGGCCACCTTTGACAAGAAGAACTAAGACAAATATGGAAAAAGAAGAACCAATTTTGAAATTGTTGAAGCATTGAATTTCGTTGGTGATTGCTTCCTTGTTTTGGCTGTAACTTGAGCTCCAGGTATCCGATTGAGGCATTCTTTGTAGCTTTAGACAACTAGGAGAAAGTTCTACATGTCGTATTTCTAACATTTAGACCTAATTCAACCTCTATCATGATGAAAACTGAGCTAGAAGTTGAGGACGAAATTCTGGGCAGATTTGGAAGCTTGAACTTAATTTTAATTTTAATTTTTTGTGATGTAAGCCTCTTGAGCCTTAGGGAATGCACGACCCAGCCTCTTTTCTTAGGCTAGGGTTATCTTTTCCTTACTCGTTAAATAGCCATGTAATGACCGCATTCCACCACTTGGCTTATCATTCTTCTTCCTCATTCATGGAAACAAGAATGTGGCACCTTCTTCTATTTCTTCTCTAATTCCATTTTGTTCTTTCTTTTTGTTTTACTTACTTTATGTATCTTGCAGTTTTGCTTTATTTGTAGTTTCATTATTCTTACTTTCTCAGTTCATTTGTTCATCTTTGTTACTTGTTAGTCACACCCCTATTTTGTGATCCCTTGTTGGATCATGTTGTAACACCCTACTGGTGCCACATGGAACCTAACTTACAAAACACTAAAGAAGACCAACAATATCTCCGAAGATCCTCTATCATCGATGCCACTGTGCGAAGTAACTCCCACCTTGATCAGGATCCACGACAAATGTAACATCCCTGGCTACTTTATGGATTGACGACTGTCCCCACTAACCATCATAGGTCCTTTCGGCGTGCTTTGTCTACACTCAAATGCTTCCTAGGAAAACTTCCCAGGAAGTCACCTATCCCAGAATTGCTCCAAGTCAAGTACGCTTAACTGTGAAGTTCTTATGTGATGGGCTCCTGAAAATAAGATGCATCTTGTTTTTATAGGTTGTACCAATCATTTCTTATAAGCTTCCCTCAATTGCACAGTCCTATACCTGCATAGCCTAAGGATCCCCTCAACTGTACAGTCTCATACATTCACAGTCTCAAGTTCCCTCTCATTCGGATGTGGAACCAGTTCATTCATATGTCCCTTTGTCTAGAATCCTGTCAAGAGTCGCTCCTTGTCTGTGCTTCCTCTCGCACCCGCGACAACTCCCCACCCTCGTCAGCCCCGAGTGTCATAACAACAAGTAACATTCTTCCACCTTCAATTTGTGATCTGAGCAACACATAGAGAAACATAGAAAACATATACAGGAGGTAAGAAACTCAACAATCATCATCAAGTAGGAAACCTATATAGAATACAACTTATTAACTAGCACACCTAACAATCACAATCGTCTCTCAACGTCGTCGTCATAGCAACTAACCTCGGAATCTCATCAACTAGGATCATACCTTACTCTACATGCACAACTAGTCCTACATGTCATGATTGACCAATTCCACAACAACTTTGAGTCAATAGTCATGCATTACCAGCACAGTGCAGCAGTGGTCCTCCAATGCTATGGGGCCCAAGACATGGCCCCTGTTATGTAGGAGAGACGAATCTTGTCTACATAACTTACATCCCTCAACATGTTTCATTGCAGACCCAATAACTACCTTTATGATCACCATGTTACGCGTGACGTTTGATAACATTAAACCCCACAACTCCACATGTAGGAATTGTAGTGACTTCAAGTCAAAGGACTACATCATTATGGTAGCCACGAGAATACTTATGACCCTTACATAACTATTATGAAGTATTCTCATAGCGGGTCAATCCAGTATAAATATTATACTTGTATGCTGACTTGATATCACATATCCATGACCTGTGAGATCTGGTCATCAGTCTACTCACACAATAATAGTTAACTACGAATATTTAAGAATGACATTCTATTATTCAATGAGGTCTCACGATTAAGTCACACACTTAATGCTTCATTGAATGAACTTTCCATTCTAAGGACTTTATTATGCTATTAAAATAAAGAAATAATTAAATAAATAACATAATAAATGAAATGTCTCATATATATATATATATATATATATATACAAACCAAATTCATGATACAAATGTAAATCTAATAAAATAGATTAGCCACCGGTGCTTACACCAACATCGGGTTGTTGCAACCATGAGAAAGCAACAACGTCCCTCAAACTATGAGTTCAGTTATCTTGGTCGCTCCAGATAGCCCACCTCAACCTCATGTGGCAATTCCTCAAACTGTTGTTGCAACTGTTCACACGACCCCTTTTGACAACCACTTAAACTGTTGTTCCAACTGTGCACAGGAACCACCCTTGTACGATAACAACTCAAATGGTTGTAGCAGCTATGCACAATTATAAGCCCTGTATGATAGCCACTCAAACGACTATTGCAACTATTCACACGACCCGTTGTGACAACTGTCTAACTTTATGGTTGTAGTTGTTCACAATATATATATATATATATATCTATCATAGCTTCTCAAACGACTGTTGCAATTATTCACAAGGCTGACCCCTACAACAATGTGAATGATATGCGCACGCACCCATTGCCAACCGGTTTGTTACTAGCATATGCAACTAGCACCTCAATAACACATGATCCATCATCTTTGAAACCTGCATCCTCTACCTGTGAGGATGTTTCTCTCCAACTATGAGAGTCTCAACTAACTTGGATCATCTCAACTTATTCTACGAGTCAGATATCCTTAACTATCCTATAAATCTAGCCCCATATCAATCATCTCCAAACTCAACTAGGATCAGAGCATTGACAATATCATCCCATCAACAGTCCATGGCAAAACATGTTATCATATCAGGCATATCAAGGCATCAACCAAGCATGCTACAAAAATAACATATAATCATATATTCATATAAGCATACTATCAATTATCATGTTATCAACCATCATATTATCACATAAGCATATCACGCACATCAATATCACACATGCATATGAAGCATCCATCCTCAATTCACACATATATTATAGATTGTCCTACGGCAAATAAACCTACAATGCCTACACCTTTGTTTGGTACTACATCCTAGTAGTACAATTCAGCCAATTTTTTTTAATGGCTTTACATGGTGACTAAGTGTAGCTACTAGGTGATTAAGCAAGGGTATAAGCAATGACTAAGTCAAGCTATGTAGGTTGGCTGTGCTAGACCAAAAACGTAATAACATATGGCCTCTCAAAGTTTTAATGATTAACAAAATTTTAAAGTGTCTTTGTTTAAAATATGTCATGTCCAGTGGTCACTAACTCATAAGGTCAAAAGGCCTTTATCTTATTTTGACTATAGACGGACTCAAACCAAGCATTAAGTTCTGCGTCCAATGAGTTATGATATGTAAGAATCATATTGGACTGAAAGCTTAAATGTCCCGGACAAGTCTCAGCGTCCAATGGACCAAATCTATGCTTAGCTAGCTTACGTCCAGAAAGGTCAAGTGTTGCATCCAACTAGTCTTTGGACTAAATATCTTCATGCTAAAGGATAAGTTGTTGTGCATCCGACAGGCACACTTATAGTTTTATCTTGTAATATTATTATATTGTCTATGCGTCCACTAACCTTTTATGCAGATAATGATTTTGTCAATATCCTTGATTTTTTTTGTTTGAAATATCTTTTTGGATAAAGATGAAATGAGGTACAACATAGTACACATCCAGCAGCGCAAAGCAAAAGCAATGACAACAAAAGCATGTAAACCTTTTGTTGCACCCTGCTATCACTGTTGTACCAAAAGCAAATACGTGTGTTGCTCACAAAGAAAGGACACCTATACATAGAGGACAACTAGCATTGAAGATGTGTCTAACGAAAAATAAATGCGTATAAACGAACATATTTATTACAAATAAAAGAAGAAGATGATTCGGCTATATAAAGAGTGAAGGGCAAAGTTTTGAAGTTGACGAACATACAAGGTCTTATCATATTATTCAAATTCTCAAAACTCTCAAACTATCTATTAAAGCTTTAATACCTTCATATTCATTCTTGCTAAAGTTAATACAGTTAGAAAAACCTTATCTTTGTAGTATCCTCACAAACAGTGAGTTAGTCAAAGCTCAAAAACAATCTTTCAAATCTTGAATTTGGTTGAGCCTGAAGAGGCTATTCTATAAAAGAATACTTGGTGCCCAAGGAAGTGTAGAAAAGTTGGAGTTGTGTACTCTGGAGTGACTAGGAAACAACTTGTAATAGTGTCAAGAGTGTTAATGGAAAAACCTTCAAGTCAAAGGGACAGGACGTAGCTCTTTGTTGGATAAGAGTGAACGTTGATATATCTTTGTGTGAACCTCTCTTTCCCTTATCTCTTTCAACTTTATTTATTTGCTAACTTGGGGATTGATCTTTGAAGTTCTTAATCTTTGAGAAAACTTGTTTTTCTGTGTGCCTGCTTTATTTGTTGCTTGCGAAAAGGTTTTTCAAAAAGCTTAAGAAACATAACTCAATCCTCTTCTTGTGTTTTCATGTTTCACTTTTAGTTGGTATTAGAGCTCAGCTTCTGGGTTGATCATTTAGCCATACTTGAGGAAAGATCTATTCGAAGCTTGATGGCAGGACAATGCATTCCGAGCAGAGTCAACCAATCTTGGAAGACACTTCCATGACAAGGCCACCATTATTCAATGGAACTCGCTGCCTTTATTGGAAATAAATGTTCATGGGGTTCATTTTGAGCACAAATTATGCTCTTTGGTCTATAATCACAAATGGTCCCCATGCCATAAAAAATGATGATGGCATAATGAAAGCTTAATATGGATGGACAAATGCTGAGAGGTCAAAGATGGGACAAAATCATAAAAGTAAGATATAATTTAATGTCCATGCATGTGAATCTTGAAAACAAATATGGGAACGTTATCCAACCTTCATGAAGGAACTACAAAGGTCACAGACTCAAAGATCATCATACTGGTGGGCCAGTACGAGATGTTTACTGTGGAAGAAGAAGAATAAGTTCTTGATATGATGGGTCATTTTCTAACCATCATAAACAACCATGGTAAATGGCTGATCATTAAAAATGGGTGTTGGAGGAAATGGAGTAAATGACTGATTTTGGCAGATAAATGGGTCTGAGGCTTTTGAGCATGCTCTGTGCTAGGGTTTGCATGGCATAGTAGTTTCTTTCGTTTCTTTCATGGCAATTGTCATGTTGCCCATGGGAATTCTTGTTCCCAGATTTGCTTCCTCCTCCTAATCCACCTTCTTCTTGCTCTCATGATCGGGTTGGATTTCTTACCTGCCCGAGTGATATGCATCAGGTTAACAATACTCAATCGATCAATGAGCCTTTAGCTGCCCCCCCTCAACCAAAGTCCTTTGCACAGATAGTAAATGGTGCACTTGACATTCCTCTTTCTCAACTTCCAAAACATCGCAAGAGTGGTGACTTAATTGCAATCAAAATCTCGGAAGATGAGTACAAGATTGGCCTTGATAACTCAAAGAATTGCCTCCATGGTAGGGTGATTATGATCAAAGGAAGCCAGCCTCTCAAGGTCAATGGCTTGCGGGACAAGCTTTCCATGTTATGGAAACCAGTTGACAAATGGCGTGTGACTCCTCTAGGAAAGGGCTATTTTGAATTTTATTTTGCTTCTTTGGAGGATTTGAGAAGGATCTGGTCAGGTGGTTCTTGGAGCTTGAACCCTGGAATTTTAAGGCTTTCAAGATGGGTACCAGATTTCAATCCAAACACTCAAAGACAGACTCAAGTGCAGTACTGGATCCGATTGCATGACCTTCCTCAAGAGTACTGGTGCCCGAAGATTCTCTTTGGGATAGCAAATGCAGTTGGCACTCCAATTACATTGGATGAGGCCACAAGAACTAGGTCATTGGGTCACTTTGCAAGAGTTCTTGTGGAAATAGACATGAAAAAGAGAATACCAAATGAGATCATGGTGGAGTGTGAGGATTTTGCTTTCTTTGTCACCATTGATTATGAGAATCTGCCTGCATTTTGTGATTATTGCTTCATTATTAGGCATGACATGTCTAATTGCTCTCGGCAAAAGAAAGATCCTATCAAGAATTCTAATGAAGATCAGCCCAAACAAGCTCAAAAACCAGAAAAAGGAAACAAAGTGTTTGATCCCAAGCGGGTTGTGCAGCATAAAGATTCAGTGCCTTTGAAGGATGACCTTCACAATGTTATTGTCAATGAGACTAATCAGGCTACAGGTCTGGTAAATCCAGCTAATTCTTTGGATGAAGTAATAGGTCTGCCACACATTGATATTATTCCAGATAGAGGTTTAAAACATTTTGATATTCCCCTTGAGGAAATTCCTGTACAGTTCCAGCATGTTCAAGAAAAGGAATTGGAGAATATTGTAGAAGATGACAATGATTCCATAGAAACAGCCTATGATGAATCTCAGTCTCAATTAAATGATAATGACAATTCTAATGATGGTGATATTCCTTCATTGATAGATGATTCCCAGATTTTAGTGGTTCCTAATTCCATAAAAAGTACTGATAATTCAAAAACTTCAGTGTCTAACTCTATGGAAAAGGGTTCTTCTGCAGATGCTGTAGCATCTGGTTTTTTGCAAGATGCTGTTGTTGCTTCAGGATCTTTACAACATGTTCAAGTGTTTGTTGAGCCTAATCTGGATTCAGGGAAGGCTGCTATAGCAGTTCTAGAAAACGAAAAAGTCCAAGATATGAATGAAAAGGTTGCCAAAGATATTAGTATTCTGGAAGGCAGACTCTGGAAGCATAATGCAAATGAGGATGAAGGGAATTTTTCTCCTGTCAGATCAAAATCACAGAAGAAGGAAAAGAAAGCTAAGAAGTAATCTAAGAAGACAGAAGCCTATAACACTCGTTATAGGACAGGCTCAGATCACTCCTTAGCTTTTTAATATGAAAGTCATTTTCTGGAATGCAAGGGGTTTTGGTAATCCCCAAACCAGATTAGTTTTAGCTCAATTTTGTATAGTTCACAAACCTGAACTGATATTTATTGCTGAACCAAAAGTAAGGATTGATCAAGTCCCTATCTCTTTTTGGAAAAGGTTAAATCTGAAAGTTTTTATTACTCATGATAGGGGCTCAGATATTCCTTCCTTGTGGGGAATTTGTTCTGCATCTTTTACTCCATTTGTTTTAGTTTCTGCTAAGCAACATATAACTTTATCTGTTGAGGGGCTGCAAAAACAGGTTTTCTTTTCTATAATCTATGCATCCACATCTCACATTATAAGAAGGGAATTATGGATTGAATTGGCTAGCTTGCAACAGTCTTTTAGTGGACCATGGTGTTTTATTGGTGACTATAATGCCATACTTAGTTCACATGAAAAAAGAGGAGGAAGGCTTCCTGTTTCAGCTTCATGTGAGGAGTTCAAAGGATGGACTGATTCATGTAACCTGATTCATATATTAACTAGGGGAGCTGAGTATACCTGGTCAAATAAAAGGAGAGGTAATCAGCATACTGAACTAAGGTTGGATAGGGCAATTTGTAGTGATGATTGGTTATCTTTTTGGGTTAGTGTGGCATGCTGTACACTAACAAGAAGTTCTTCTGATCATTGTCATCTTCTGCTGGTTCTAAGGAAAGGTGCACAAACATAGTCTTCTCCTTTTAAATTCCATGATATGTGGAGTGAGCATATTGATTGTAGAAGGCTGGTTAAGGAGGTCTGGAATAGTCCAGTTAGTGGTAATCCTAATTTCATTCTTTCTCAAAAGCTGAGAAGTCTGAAAGGAGAATTAAGAAAATGGAACTCTTCAGTTTTTGGAAATGTTCATTGGTAGAAGAGGCCATGGCTAAGGTGGATATCATTCAAGGAGAGATAGACAAGCATGGCTGTTCAGATGACTTGAAATTGCAAGAAGAAGCTGCTCAAACTGAATTGCATAAAGTTCTATCTTATCAGGAATTGCTTTGGAAGGAGAAGTCAAGGTTGAATTGGGTAACTCATGGAGACAGAAATACATCCTTCTTCCATAAAGTGGCAAGAATTACATATGCATCAAAACAAATGTCTATTTTAAAAGTAGGGGATTCTGTTTTGGTCAACCCAAGTGACATAGAGAGGCATGTTCTTGACTTCTACATCAATTTATATGCTTTTGTTAACTGCTGTCATGATAATGGTCTAGTTGATCAAGTCATTTCATCAATGTTAACATTAGAGGACAACATTATGTTGACAAATATCCCTTTTATGGAGGAAGTAAAAGCTGCAGTTTTCTCTCTAGACAGAGGAAGTGCTCTTGGCCCTGATGGGTTTGGAAGAAGCTTCTATCATGCTCATTGGGATATTATTTGTCATGATTTTTTCAGATGACTTGAAATTGCAAGAAGAAGTTGCTCAAACTGAATTGCATAAAGTTCTATCTTATCAGGAATTGCTTTGGAAGGAGAAGTCAAGGTTGAATTGGGTAACTCATGGAGACAGAAATACATCCTTCTTCCATAAAGTGGCAAGAATTACATATGCATCAAAATAAATGTCTATTTTAAAAGTAGGGGATTCTGTTTTGGTCAACCCAAGTGACATAGAGAGGCATGTTCTTGACTTCTACACCAATTTATATGCTTCTGTTAACTGCTGTCATGATAATGGTCTAGTTGATCAAGTCATTTCATCAATGTTAACATTAGAGGACAACATTATGTTGACAAATATCCCTCTTATGGAGGAAGTAAAAGCTGCAGTTTTCTCTCTAGACAGAGGAAGTGCTCTTGGCCCTGATGGGTTTGGAAGAAGCTTCTATCATGCTCATTGGGATATTATTTGTCATGATTTTTTCAATTCTGTTTTGCACTTCTTCATTCATGGTTGGATAGCTCCTAATATGATTTCTAACATAGTTACTTTGGTTCCTAAGTTTCCTAATGCTAATAGAATAGAGAATTATAGGCCTATAGCTATAGCTAATTTTCAATTTAAAATTATTACAAAAATACTAGCTGATAGGCTTGCTATTGTTGTTCCTAAGATTATCTCTCAAGAACAAAGAGGATTTCTAAGAGAAAGGCATATCTATGGTTGCTTGCTTCTGAAGTAGTTAATATGTTGGATAAGAAGAAGCATGGTGGAAACATAGCTCTTAAATTAGACATTAAAAAAGCTTTTGACACTATAGATTGGAGCTATCTTCTTAATGTTCTGAAAGCTTTTGGCTTTGATAATAAATTTTGCCATTGGATTGACTTGATCTTAAATTCTGCAAACCTGTCTATCTCTATAAATGGTCATTCTATAGGTTTTTTCAAATGTAAAAAGGGTGTTAGACAAGGTGATCCCTTGTCCCCTTTGCTATTTTGTCTAGCTGAGGATGTGCTAAGTAGAGCTATCTCCTTGCTAGTTAGCTTTGGAATGGTTCAGCACATGAGCAGTCCTATGAATTTTGCTACTCCTAGTCATGTCCTGTATGCTGATGACATTTTAGTTTTTTTTTTGCAAAGGATAAAAAAAGAACCTGCAAAACCTTATGAATTTGTTTCACAAGTATGGTGAAATCTCAGGGCAGATGTTAGGCTTAGATAAATGTAGGTTTTACATAGGAAATGCTTCTGTTAGGAGAGTAGCTGATCTGAAAAGTTACTTAGGATTTTTAGCAGGAACTTTGCCATTTACCTATCTAGGGGTCCCCTTTTTTAAAGGCAAACCTAAGTTAAGACATTTGCAGCCTATTGTCGATAGAATTAAGACTAAGATGGCTTGCTAGAAAGGTTCTCTCTTATCTGTTATGGGAAGGATACAATTAGTCAAATTTGTTATCCATGGTATGTTGTCCTATAGCTTTCACATATACTCATGGCCTATAGCATTGTTAAATCAGATAGATGGTTGGATTAGAAATTTTATTTGGTCTGGAGATGTTCTAAAAAGAAAATACATAACAGTCTCTTGGAAAAAAAATGTGTCTTTCAACTTCAAAAGGAGGCCTGGGCTTAAGATCTAGCATGTATATTAATGAAGCAGCATTGTTAAAATTAAGTTGGAATTTGGCTTCTTTTTCAGATCAATGTGCATGCTTCTTAAGGGCAAGGTTCTTAAGGAATCTCAAACCAGTAAGACATCATGTTAGTTCTTCAAATTGGCCTGCTATGAGTAAGTGGTTCATGTTGGTTATGGAGAATGTGTCTTGGCAGATTGGAAATGGCATGAGTGTCAACTTCTGGACAGATAAATGGGCTGATGACACTGTGGTGAACCTGTTGCAGATTCCACAAAATCTGGACAAGTATTTAAGTGCCATTGTTTCTGATTTTATAGTAAATAGATCATGGTCTATTCCAAATATTCTTAGTGTCAAATATCCAATTCTTAATGATATTGTGTTGTAGGTCGTTTTCCCTATTCATGACTGTGATGATAAGCTGGTCTGGACAACATCATCAACCGGGCAACTCACATTCAAAGATGCATATCAATTCCTGAATCCTGCTTCCAACTCAGTTAGCTGGAGCAAATCGATTTGGCTGCAGCAGGTTCCTCCTTCTAGATCTTTTATAGTTTGGAGGTTAATCCATGGCGGACTTCCTACAGATGAGAACTTGAAGCTTGTAGGTCAAGTTAATGTTTCCATGTGCAGCCTGTGTGGCAAGTATGAGGAAACTTCAGTTCACTTGTTTCTGCAGTGTGACTTTGCAATATCTCTCTAGTTGTGGCTTGGAGATATTCTGCAAATCAAGATAAACACTTCATCTTTATGCAGTCTTTTTGATAGCTGCATTAGGTCGTGTAGTACTCAATTGCCTGCTATCATTAATTCTTCTTTAATTCATGTGATTTGGAACATTTGGCATTTGAGAAACCTGTTTGGATTTGAAAACAAATGTCTTTCAGTTTTACAAGTTCAGAATAGGATAATTGCTGCTGTATCTCTTATAGGGAACTTGTCTAATGGCACAATGTTTAATGATATAACAGAGTTTGTTGTTCTTTGTAAGTTTCATGTTGCATGCACCCTTTCAAGGCCCCGAAATTCATCCAAGTTACATGGTATCCTCTTCCTTGCAATTGGATAAAGTGCAATATAGATGGAGCTGCAAGAGGAAGTCCTGGAACAACTGCTTGTGGAGGAATCTTCAGAGACCATCAAGCTGTTGTCTTAGGATGCTTCTCATGTAATATTGGAGTACAAACATCATTGGTTGCTGAGCTCACCGCTGCAATGAATGCCTTGGAAATTGCTAGCAAGAAGGGATGGAATCGGCTATGGCTTGAAACAGATTCTACATTAGTAGTTGAAGCTTTCAATTCGATGGAGGTGGTTCCTTAGAAGCTGCAAAATAGATGGTATGACTGTGTTCAGATGTCCAAGAGTATGTTCTTCCAGGTCTCACACATCTTCAGGGAAGGCAATGAGTGTGCAGATCGGCTTGCTTGTTATGGAATCGATCAACATAATTTTGAATGGTGGGATGTGGTTCTTGTGTTCATTAGGAATGTGTTTAGTAGGAATATGCTAGGTCTTCCTAGTTATAGATTCAAGTGATTTAATTGTTTTAAGGATTCTTGTTCATAGGTTGGGCCTAATGTCCCCCCCATATTTTTGTTGTTGTTGTTGTTGTTGTCTTTCTTTTACTTTTATGAAATAAATTAGGTAGTATGCCGCAAATGATTGATGGAATTTGTGGTGCCAACCTAGTTGGGATGACAATTCTCCATAATGATGCTTTGGCATACTACTCTTTATAAATAAGTAAAAAATAACCATCATAAACAACCTAAGGTCCTTTGGAAAAGTCTACACAACCAAGGAGAATGTTACAAAAATTCTTAGAAGTCTACCTAAGGAGTGGAGCCCACTAGTCACTTCAATTACCTAAGCCAAGGACTTGTCAATGTTGACTCTTGATGATCTTGTGAGAACTCTTCAAGTTCATGAACAAGAGCTCATTCATGACAACCCCTCAAGGAAAGGCAAAACCATTGCCTTGAAAGCTCAAAAAACTAGTAGCTCAAAGGCTTCCAAAGCTAATGAGTCTAGAAATGAAGCTAAACAACAAGATGAAGAAGATTCTGATGATGATGGTGACGATAATGAGTTGTCACTTATCTCTCATAAACTTAGGAGCATTTTGAAAAATAAAAACAACATGAAAATAAGGCCATTCACAAAAAAAATAAAATAAAAAAAATTCAAGGACCATGGTGA
The DNA here is from genome assembly GCA_035048595.1 of Echinosophora koreensis. Taxonomy (NCBI): domain Eukaryota; kingdom Viridiplantae; phylum Streptophyta; class Magnoliopsida; order Fabales; family Fabaceae; genus Echinosophora; species Echinosophora koreensis. Next base: position 1,050,060 of record JAPCYP010000048.1, on the reverse strand, counting down.
AGTCAAAGACAAGAATCAAATGGTTTGCTACGAGTGCAAGAAGCCCAACCATTTCAAGGCTGAATGTCCTCAATCGAAGGACAAGAAAAAGTTCTTTAAAAATTATAACAAAAATCTCATGGTAACATGGGAAGATCTTGACTCTCCAAAAGAAGAAGATGCTAGAGAAGAGGCCAGCTCGTGTCTTTGTTATGAAGATTACCCATTTTAAGAAGATCCATTAGAAGACGAGTCATCTACCATATTCACACTATATCCAAAAGCTGGTCCATCAAGAGAGTTTCTTGGTCTTCCTATTAATAGACCACCTTAATTTAACGGGACTGGTAACTATGCCATGTGGAGAGAAGTTTTCAAGAGATTCAACTTGGTTCAAGGATCTCAAGATTTCTAGAATGTGTTCATTGATGAAACACTCTACCCTACAGTTATCATGAATGGAGTTCATGTTAAAAAACATATGGCTGATTGTTCTGAAGAGGAAGAAAGGAGAGCTCGAATCAGTGCTACAACAAGATACACTCTCATCAGTGCCCTGGACAGAAGTCTCTTTGATAGAGTGAAATCTTTTGACTTAGCAAAAAGGATGCTTGATATGCTTGATGATCTTTTTTTCTGAGATCTCCACCACCGTCCCTACCTGCATCCAATCTTTGTCTTATGGCAAGTACTTCCTGTAACATAGAGCTCGAGGAAGATGAGGTAATAATATCTGACTATTCTAAAAACGCATATGATAAACTGTTAAATAAATCTATTGTGATTTATTCTGAATTTAAAGCTCTTAAAAAGAAATTTTCTAAACTCAACAAAGACTTTGAAAAAAAATAAAGATTGAGAATAACATGCTTAGTGCTGAGAACATCAAGCTAAAAGAGAAGATTATCATACTCAATGATGCTTCTAGTTCTATCTCTGAGTCCAGTGCACTTGTGTAGTTTAAAAGTTTGAACAAAAGATTTCTTATCTAACTTAGAGCTTATCAAAGTTTACGGACGGATCAAAGAAGTTAAATTAGATTCTGAGGGATAGATCTCCTCATGATAAGTCTGGTATAGGTTTTCAAAAAGAGAAACAAAAAGTTTCTCAACAGAGGACTGAGTCCAAGAAAATCTTATATTGTTCTGCTTGTGCCTTTGTGGCAAAAATAGACATTTTGCATCCAAAGGTATTCATAAGAAAAATAAATCTACCGAGCCCTTTGTGACTAACCAAAAAGTACCCAAGTCTATCTGGATACCTAAAAGCATGATAATCCCTGTTGCAGACCTGTTTGACAGTAGGAAAGAGACACCAATCATGGTGTCTGGACAGTGGATGTTCACATCAAATGACAGGAGAAAGGTCTATGTTTCAAGACCTAAAGCCAAGATCTAAAGGATTGGTCACCTTTGGAGGCAACCAAAAAGGAAGAATTGTGGGTATTGGTAAGATTGGTAGGAATAACTCACCTTCCATTGATATTGTGCTGCTAGTTGAAAGGTTAAAACACAATCTACTTAGCATAAGTCAATTGTGTGATGGCGGATTTGTGGTTTCTTTCAACAAAGATAAATTTATGGTCAAATACCCCGATGGGTCCACTCTACTCACTGGTCAAAGGCAAAATAATGTTTATGAAATTGACTTGGAGGACTTCTCTAATCAAAATGTATCATGTCTAATATCTGTTAATGATGAACATTGGATCTGGCACAAGAGACTTGGTCAGGCAAGCTTGAGGTCGATCTCAAAGCTACATAAACATAACCTCTTGAGATGATTACCAAAGTTTATTTACAAATCGGATGTTCTCTGTGATGCCTGTCAAAAGTGGAAACAAGTTAAAAATTCTTTCAATTCAAAGAATATTATTTCAACATCGAGACCATTAGGGTCCGTTTGATTGGTTTTCTAGTAAGTACAGGACAGAACAAAGAGAACAGCATAGGACAACTAGTTGAGTCACATCACAACTTTTTGTGCTGTATGATATTTGTTAGTTGATGCACAGCACAAGCGGTTTTGTACAGTACATTGTTTGATATGCTTACATACTGGACAGAACAACATAAAATTTACTAAAATACCCTTTGTATATAATGTTTGATTTACATTATTAAAATACACCAAACAAGATTTTAATATTTTAAATTATTTTTTATTATTTATCATTAAAAAATTATCATCATGCTATACTCTTATTTAATTTATTAGTAATGTAAATATGCTTTTAAGTATTATTTTATTTTTAAACATTTTGTTTATAATTTATTAATAATGGGAATGATATTTTTCACAAAATCAAAAATGGAAAACATGCATTGTAAAGGCATGACGTATCGTGGCAGTGGGAGACGTGCATCCAACTGAGCATCATGGGATCAACCTATTGGAAGTGTGAAGACGTGCGTATGGGAGATGGAAATTTGGGGGTATTTTAGATATTTTAAGTGAATTGTACCATGGAACAAAAAATTGTCTCATGGTTGAGTGGGTAACAACTTTTTAGACTTTTGTGCTGTCTATTGAATTCATTTTTGTGCTATCTCAAACCCACTTTAAAAATCAAACATAGAACAAATTGATTTGTTCTGTGCTTTCCCTCATTTTATAGCAAATCAAGCGGACCCATAAAGTTGCTGGACTTGGATTTATTTGGTCCAACAAGGACTGCATCTCTCAATGGAAAGAAATATGGGCTTGTCATAGTAGATGACTATACTTGATGGGCATGGGTTAAATTCCTAGCCTATAAGGATGAGTCTTATGAAGTATTCTCAATATTTTGTAAGACAATTCAGAATGAGAAGGGAATTGTATAATATCAATCCGAAGTGACCATGGAGGAGAGTTTGAGAATGAAAACTTCCAACTATTATGTGAAGAAAATGGCATTCTTCACAATTTCTTTGATCCTAGGACACCTCAGCAAAATGGGGCACTACAAAGATTCAAGTTTTAATAGTGTTTAATTTCATCGTTTTATAGTGCTTTCGGGCTCTATCTATGTTGGCACTATTGAGGTTGTAAACAAGATAGCACTTGAGAAGTGTCGTAGATTTAACTACAATAGCGCTTGTCCAACGAAACGCTATAGTAGTTCACACCAAAATGTGCAACCAGGAAGTGGTGCTGATGTGGATTCATTACAAAGATAGTGCTGACTTAAAAATGCGCTATCTTAGTTACCTAAAAAATGATTGCGCGATCTCACCAAAGTGCTATTATAGTTTGAACTACTGTAGCGTTTTCATAAATAAACGCTGTCTATTAACCACATGTTTTTAATTGGTATTTTATAGATGTTTTTTGTATTCACAAATCATAGCAAAATTTGACCAATCAAAAACAACATTCAGCTTATAAAAAAAAACAAAACTGAGCATTCAACATTCAAAAAATAACATTAAGCAATCAACACCAATCATACCCCTAATGCAATCAACAAAATCGACCATAAACAAACTTTGGGTCTTAAAAACATATATGATAATGCAAAAACAAAAACATTTATTCCAATGAGTATACCAAAACTTAACAAACAAAAGATTAAAACACCTATGCGTTATTGAAAAAAAAAAGATTTGAAAAGATAATGACAAATTAACCTTCACTAATGTCTTGTTTCATCCAAAATAAGCTAGTAAAAATAAGCAAGTTCCACTATTCTGTGTCTAAATCAACCTACATATTCAAAAAAATTAATTACCAACACTTGTAGAATATTTGTAATATTTGAAAAAGATTAAGAAACCATTGGTTGGTGATAATAATGGAACTCAATATAGAAACCTTCCAATAGCAAATTGTTACCCTCCATTCCGATAGATAGGATGACTTGAGAATGCTTGGTCAACTCTGAAATCCATTAACAAGAGACAAGACAATAGAGATGGACTTAAAAATAAACTTAAGCTTTCTTACGAATGTTCCAAACACTGTAACGCCGCATTTTCTTGATTAGAGTGTGGGGCATATATTAAGCATGTTTGAAAGCTTAATCATGTTCCTTAGGTGTTAGTGATCTTGTGTTTAAAATTTGAGAATAATCGAAGTTAAAACTAGCTCCAAACGCATCGAAACACGCTAAAGACGATTATTGACAGCAACTCCACGTTTGAGCATGGAGAATCCCAACATTTGAACGTTGGCAAGTTGAAACATGGGCTATGGGGATGCTAGGACGTGGAGTGGTCCATGACACGTATTGGACACGTGTTATTGCAAAGCGACGCATGGCAAGGACGTGGCAATGCAGAGGCCACGCTTGAGTATGCATAGTAGAACCTAAGTTGCCTAAGTTTTCTTTCTTCTTCTTGCCGGTTCATATGCTTCACCTGTGAAATAGAGAGAGAGAGTTTCTGAAATCCTTGTGAGAGAAAGTAAGGGTTAAGGAAGATCGAGGCATCGTTTCACGATTCCGGCCACACCAATCCAATCCGAGCAACGAGTACATCACATATACGTGCTTGAATCTTCCATTCGAATGAGGTAATTCCTGAATCCCTAACATGTTGGCATGTCGACAGTATCGTTCTTCGTCATTTACCTTAGTTCTTTCGTTATTTCTTGCTTCGATTACGCTTTTCGAGTAAGATTAGGGTTTATGACGATGTTTGTATGTTGTCTCTCTATTAGGGTGAATTTCGAAGTGTAACATCCCAGTTTTTCACATATATGTTTAATTATTTTATTGAAATAATTAATTATCTGGATGTTTATTTTTGTTTATTTTTATTTTTGTTTATTTTTAAGTAGTTTAGTTTGAGTAATTTTATTTACTCATTTAAAATTATTTTATTGGGTGTGTTAGCAATGTGTTACTGCAGTGTATACCACTTGCAGGGCACTAATATTACGCTAATGTCACTAATATTATTTGTTTAGAAAAATATTTTAAATAATATGATTGGCAGAAATTTATTTTCAGATTTTACTCTATAATTTTAGATCTAAAAATAAATTGGTTTAACATTAGTTGAAGATTAATTTTGGATCAATAATTTTCTTGATTGATAAATTCAACTATCAATCTTTACTCTAATTTGAATTTTGAAAGTATATATTTGTCACTCATTATTTTTAGATCCAATGACCAATCTTATTTATTTATTTTAGATTCAATCTCAACCACTCATTTTATACTTACCCACTAAGTAAATGAAAAAGAAACACAAAAAAATCCATTTTCCTTGGCTGCTAACCCACGCACATCGACCCTCCTCTTCTCTTTCTTTTTTCTTTTTCCTTCCCTCTTCTACTCACCTTCTCCTTCTCTTCTCTTCACTTTATCTTCTTCCATCTTCACCCAACAACTTCCATCCACCGCCACACAGCGCCGACCAGCCGCCACATCCAGAGTTCGCCAGTCGCCACTTGGAGAGGAGCACCTCGCGCTCTAGACCCAATCGCACGCCATCTCCGGTGACTCTGTCATCGCTGAGTCGTCGTCCAGTAGCGAGCGCCGCCTACTTCTTGTCGCCGGTCATCGTCCGGCCGCACTAGTAGGGAGGAGATGACAAAGTTCCGTCGTCCCTCGCAAGTGCTGGTCTGTTTGGTTCATGCTTGGCTGCTACCACCGTACGAAAACGGAGCTCCGCCACTGTCTCCGCTGCTCGGACCACCTCCAGCCACCATGTCCTCTTTCCTCTTCACATTGGGTAATTGTTTACCCCTAATTTCTTCTAGTTTCAAAAATCCCCAAATCAGTTTGCAAACCCTAACCCTAACCCTTTTAATTTCAGATTATAATTTTGAAATTGAACATTGTTTTATGGTATTGGGACTATGAATTAGTGTTTCCCTAAACTAATTTCATTGTTCTTTGGTTAGAATGAGTTTTCCCCAAATTGCTCTATGAATGCTAAAGCCCCAAATTTGTTTCTCTTAAAATTAGTTATGTAATTTTAGAATTAATTATGTCTTTATGCAATTGGAACTATCAATTTTGTTTACCAAACTGATTTTGTAATTTTATGATAAAATACCATTTCCCCCATTTTGTGGTGATGAGCACTATTTTGCCCAAATCTGATTTCTGTTGAATGTGACCTTGTTTTGTGAATTTAAGTATATGGGTAAATTAAATTGATGGCTTTAATGATGAATGATTGACTGTTTGAATTGTCTGATTGTTGAAAATGTTTTGACTCCCTCACCGGGATGTTGTCATGATTGTGTTTGCTTGGGGAAGCAGGTTTTACATTTTTCGGGAGCTGACAGGAGTTGTCTGCACCTGTCGCAAGGTGTTAGAAGAAAGAGGAACGTCCAGTCGGGTTATTAGTTGGAGTTTAGCTTGGTGCAGCTTCGCTCTAAGGGAAGCTGACTGTTGAAAACCGAGGAAATGATCTTCTCTTGTCTACAAGAGGTAATGGAGGAGTGAACCACATCACACCATATTGGTGGATGTGAAGATGGCTTTATTTATCTGGTTGTCTGAAATCCTAAACTAATGATTATCCACTTTGTTTATTTAGTCCCTTATGAGGGCATGATTGTATTGGTTAATTGTAGTTTTGATTTATGTTTATTGATGTGATTGCTTGGTTGGAAAAACGTTTTCTTGCATGTTGAAAACCATCACTTTGATCATTGGATAGGATTTAATACTTGGTTATTGTAAATAAGTTGATTACTGTGATTATTTGATATAACATGATATGTTGATGCGTATGTATTGAGATTCAAGGTGTCGAGAGAGAGAGAGAAGAAAAGGAAAACTGAATCTAAAGTAAATCTTTGTATTGGATTTTCTCAGTGTACAATAAGTCTTCCTAACACTATATATAGATAGTGTAGGACAGTAACTGCTTAACAGAATTAGTTCTAGGCTAAACTGAATTCTCAATTTGCATTTACATTTGCATTTCATTTACAATACACACACACCCCCCCACAAGCTCAAGGTGGGTGGTGAACACTAGTGAGCTCAGCCACATTGAGCTTGTCCCAAAGTTGCAAGAATGTTGTTGGAGACAATGGCTTGGTCAGGGCATCAGCCCATTGATCTTGGGCTGGTATGTGGATCACTGCTAGTTGTTTCCCCAATACCTTCTCTCTTACAAAGAAGAGGTCAATCTCCATATGCTTTGTTCTAGCATGGAGAACCGGATTGTGAGCAAGTGCAACAGCACTTTGATTGTCACAAAAGATCCTTGGTGAAGTAAACAGGACACCTAGTTCAGTTAGTAGAGTTTGGATCCAGAGTATATCTGCTGTGGTCTGAGCAAGACTGCGGTATTCCGCTTCAGTGCTTGATCTAGCAACAACATGTTGCTTTCGAGACCACCAAGAAATCAGGTTCGGTCCAAGGAAAATTGCTGCACCAGAAGTGGATCGTCTGTCATCAGGATCCGAGGCCCAATCTGCATCACACAGGGCCTTTAATTCAAGTGGTTGATGTGCAGGAGCAGGGGACAGAAGTAAACCATGATGAATTGACCCCTTTAGGTACCTTAATATCCGTTTTACAGCAAGCCAATGAGACTCAAGAGGTGCTGCCATAAATTGGCAGACCTTGTTAACTGAATAGCTTAGCTCAGGCCTTGTGATTGTGGCATATTGAAGTGCCCCAACCACTGATCTGTATAGAGAGGGGTCTGCAAATGTATCACTGCCAACTTTGGACAATTGGCAACTAGATGCCATAGGAGAGGTGCTAGGTTTTGCTTCTAGCATATTGGTCTTGGATAACAGATCTCTGATGTATTTGCTTTGGGTGAGAATGAGTGAACCATGAGGCTGTTTTCTGACTTCAATTCCCAAGAAGTAGTCAAGGTTTCCCAATTGCTTCAAGCTGAAAACTGAGTTGAGCTTGGTAACTAGCTGCTGGACCAAAGAGTTGGAGCTCCCCGTGATGATTATATCATCCACATAAACAAGTAGATATACCACTGCCCCACTGACTGTGTAAGTGAATAAGGATGGATCACATTTGCTGTCTTTGAAACCAAACTTGAGTAGAGTCTCCTTGAGTCTTTCAAACCACTGTCTTGGGGCCTGCTTGAGGCCATAGAGTGCTTTATGGAGCTTGCAAACTAGAGAGGAATCAGTGGCTTCAAAGCCTTGGGGTTGGGTCATATACACTTCCTCATCTAGAAGGCCATTGAGGAAGGCATTGTTTACATCCAGCTGTAGTAAACTCCACTGTTTTGTGAGAGCTAGAGTGAGAATTATTCTGATTGTAACAGGTTTGATGACTGGTGAGAAAGTCTCATTAAAGTCAAAACCCAACATTTGATGAAAACCCTTAGCTACTAGCCTAGCTTTGTATTTGTTTAGAGAGCCATCAGCATTTTCTTTGACTCTAAAGACCCACTTACATCCAATTGGTTCCCTATTAGGAGGAAGGGGAACAAGGGACCAGGTATTGTTTTTCATGAGTGCTGCATATTCTTCTTGCATTGCAGCATACCATTTTGAGTCTTTTAAGGCTTGTTTGACATTCTTTGGTTCAATGTGAGTGAGAAGTAGAGTGGGGTGAATTCTGGGCTGAACAATGCCATTTTTCGACCTAGTTTGCATAGGGTGGGTGTTGAGAGGAATGGTTGGTGGACTAGGAAATGAAGGTGTTGGTGAACTGAGGGACTCATCAGGGTTTTGAGCAGGGCTAGAGGACTGAGAGTTTGTGGAATCAGTGTCAGAATGTAGATGCTGTAACTGAGTGTTATCATTAGGGGATAGAGGAATACTGTTATTCAGAGGCAGGTGACTATTACTAGACTGAGAATGCAAGGGATTGATCACTAAAGAAGAGGAGACAGGAATAGGAATAGAGGCTGGAACAGCAAGGGCAGAACTGACCTTTGGGTTTGAAGTGACAGAGAAGAGTTCTTTGTAAGGGAACCGCATTTCATTAAAGATTACATCTTTTGAAATGTATGTTTTGCCATTAGGAGATAGGCATTTGTAGCCTTTGTGGGATGTTGAATATCCCAAGAAGATACATTCATGAGACCTGAAGTCAAGTTTATGAGTGTTGTAGGGCCTCAGCAAGGGAAAGCAAGCACACCCGAAGATTCTTAGGAAATTATAGTCAGGGGATTGATTGAAGAGAGTAGTGTAAGGGACAGAGAATTTCAAGGATGCTGTTGGCAACCTATTAATAAGGTAAGCTGCAGTTTGGAAGGCATGATCCCAAAATTTTAGAGGAAGGGAAGCATGACTAAGTAGAGTTAGTCCTAACTCCACAATATGTCTGTGTTTACGCTCAACTACACCATTTTGGTGATGAGTGTGAGGGCAAATCAAACGGTGGATAACACCTAGATCATTGAGATATCTTGTGAGAGGTCTAAATTCACCTCCCCAATCTGTTTGCATAGCTTTAAGTTTAGAGTTAAACTGCAGTTCTGCCATAGTTTTAAACTGTTTGAAGATGGTAAGTGTGTCAGATTTCTGTTTGAGAAGGTAGATCCAAGTGAAACGTGAAAAGGCATCCACAAAAGTCACATAATAGTGAAAATTATTTGAAGAAGGGACAGGTGCAGGTCCCCATAAGTCACTATATACTAATTCTAGTGGAGAATTGTATATAGTAGTAGAAGAGGGTGCATGCAAGCGATGGGCTTTCCCAATACAACATGCTGAGCAAAATGAATCATCTTTTATTGAGCATGGTATATTACAGTTTTGAAGAACAAGACGCATGACATTTGTATTTGGATGGCCTAGCCTAAGATGCCATTTAAATTGTAAACTAGGAGCAATAACAGCAGAAGGTACAGACACACTAGAGTCATTATTTGAGACATTTGTTACAAAACAAGAAGAAAGAGTGGACCCTGGAGGTTGCAATTGCAGGCTGGGAAACACATACAATCCATCAGCACCAACTTTGCCTTGGAGCAAGACTTCATGCGTTTCCTGAGATTTAACCAGACATTGATTAGCATGAAACTCAAAGAAAACAGAGTTATCTCGTGCAAATTGACGAACACTGATTAAGTTTTTGGTGATGGAAGGAACATGTAAAAGTTTGTGCAATATAAGGGGAATTTTAGGGTTATTAGGAGAATAGAATTGAGAGGAACCAATAGAATCAATAGGCAAACCTTGCTCGTTACCAATGAAAATTTGATCAGGGCCTTCAAATGGGGTCATTTGCTGGATGTGCTGAGGATCACCAGTAACATGGAATGAAGCTCCAGAATCAGGAAACCAGTTAGATGAGGAGCTTCCTGGAACATTAGTCAACATAGCACTAGGTTGAGAGGTCTGAGATTGACTCTGCTGAATTTGTGGTAAATGAGAGTGGTTGTTCTGAGGAGCAAAGCTATGGCTCTGAGAGGGATAATGCTGATAGGGCTGAGCATGATGTTGAGTTGGAGCCGAATTGTAACCTTGAGGAGGCTGAGCATAGCCTTGAAAATTGAATGGAATCTGATGATGTGAGGGAGGCACCTGTGGAGGCGGTGGTTGATAGTGTTGGTTGTATCTGTGATAGCACACAGAAGCAGAGTGCCCAAACTTGTAGCAGACTTGGCACTGAACTGAGGAACGACCACCGCGACCACGTCCTCTGCCAAAGCGACCTCCACGCCCTCTACCGGAGCTGCGATAACTAGAAAATTGATCCTCAGGAGCTTGGGACATGTTAACTAGGGCTTGAGGCTGAGTTGAAGAAGGATTTGTAGAGGTGTTTGGCGAAGTAGATACCTGAGTGAGGTTAACAGAACCGGATTCTTGGATCGTGATTTTACGATACTTCTGGATTCGCATTTCTTGAGCGAGCAAAAGTGCTTCAGCTTCTTCAATCGGTGTTTCCTCATCAAATTTGCTTTCAATTATTGAGATGATGGAATCATACTCCTGAGGCAATCCTTCCAAGATAACATCCAAGTGCTCTTTCGCTGGAACTGGATCACCAACCGAGGCCAAACAATCAACGAGTGCCTTGATTCTTGCAAGAAATTCTGATATCGAACGATCCTCAAGCCTTGTGTTGCGAAGCTCGGTGCGCAATTGCCTAGCCCGCGCACGAGTCAATTTCTGGAAATAGACGTGGATCTTGTCCCATAGCTCGAACGTATGAACACAACCTAGAACCCTAGCTTGAATCGTGCTCGACAGAGACGATTGTAACCACGAGAACAGCATCTGGTCTTGACATTCCCAAGCTAGGTATTCTTCACTTTCACGATTCGCGGCTCGATCTTGCGAACTCGCAAATCTTGGAGGAATTCGAGGCGAAACAAGGAAGTGTTGGAGTCGGTGCGATTTGATAACTGGTTCCACTTGCTGGCGCCATAGCAAAAAATTCTTGTCATCTAATCGTTCTGTGATCGAGTGAGAGAAAGTGACAGGTCCTTTCACGGTGTTTTGAGGAGGAGGAGGAGGAGGAGGAGAAGGAGGAGGAGGAGGAGGAGGAGAAGAATCGGAATCATCGCCAGAAGCCATGGCTAGGATCTTGAAGCTCTATATTAGATTTTGGGCCTAACTCAATCCCAAAAGCTAGCTCATAGGATGAGGATTGTCCACTACTTATAAGCTCTCATTAGATACTATCTCTAGTCAATGTGGGACTTGGGTTTTTCCCAATACACCCCCTCACGCCCAGCACTATTGGGCTTGGTGCGTGGATAATATGGTGGGTGGCCCAACAATGGATCTAGGATAGCTCTGATACCATATTGAGATTCAAGGTGTCGAGAGAGAGAGAGAAGAAAAGGAAAACTGAATCTAAAGTAAATCTTTGTATTGAATTTTCTCAGTGTACAATAAGTCTTCCTAACACTATATATAGATAGTGTAGGACAGTAACTGCTTAACAGAATTAGTTCTAGGCTAAACTGAATTCTCAATTTGCATTTACATTTGCATTTCATTTACAATACACACAGTATGAATAATTGTGAGATTGTTTGGTGAAGGGTAACGTTCACTGTGGTTGTGATTGGCTTTTGGCCAAATATGAATGGATATGGGAGTTTAACTCCAATCCTTGAAACTTAAGCGACATTAATATCCTTAAGTGAGAAAACGAATATTAAAAATCCATAAAGGAAAAGGAATAAGTTTTGAACAATTATTTTGAAACTTTGATTTTGATTAAGGTTTGAGAAAGGACTTGAGAAATATTTTGATCGTACATTATATTCTGAATTACCAATATGATGCTTTAGAAATTAGAGAAATAAGTGTTTCTAGAATAAATGAAAACAAGAAGAAAATGTTATTTTTCCGAAACTGTTTTTACAGTGTTTAAAACTATCTTAAAGTGTTCAATTGATTTCAAAAATGATTTTGATAATTGTTTAGGTCATAAAGGAATAAAATCATGATTCCAGAGGTAATGAAATTGAGTTTTTAAAGAGTTCAAAATGGACCAAAAGTAAATAATTCAACCAACACTGTTTTTGGGAGTTGGAAACTGTTTTTGACACTTAACTAAGTGTCCTAAGGTTCCAAAGTGAATTATTGACCTTTAGAATCAAAGAGTTTGTGGAAAGGAATTTCCCAATTTTCAAACTTAGAAGCTTTCGGCCAAGTTTTAGGTGAGGATGCCGACAACCCTGGGGCTTGGGTGATTCATCCGGGGAATCACACTGCCGAGTACACTGGCCTGGTTTGCACTATAGAAGGAACACAGGACGGAGGTCCAGAGAGGAGGATTCATACTATGGAGACCATCCAGATATCACTTCCGCCAGTCTGGTTTTATGTACAGCGTTTAGCGGAGCGGGGACAGCTAGTGTTGGATCCACCACCTCTGAATGTGGCGCCAGCTTCACCCTTAGAGGAGGACCCCGAGGAATTCATAAGGAGGAACCCCAGTATCATCCTATGAGCAGGGAGGATGATGATGATGATGCACCTGGCGAGGAAGCTGGGGTAGAAGTATCCTCTTCTGATACTTCTTTTGGAAATGAGGGAGACTTCCGTGGTCTCCCGAATGGATATCACTAATCTATCTTGACCAGCTTAAGAAGTCTAGCTTTATTTTGGGGTAGTGATGTTGGATTGTCAGTCGCATGTTTTATTTTGTCTCTTTAACCTCCTGTTTAATGTAGTGTTTTGTTTAAGTAACTTGGAAACTTCCGTCAATGCACCTATCACTAAGAAGGTGTTTGTTGTGAATATTATGTATGCTTTCAAATGAATGTAAGTTGATCCTTTAATTCTATATCGTATGTTGTGAGTTTTAACTAAAAATGAATTACCAATTAAGTATTAACTTTCGAAAGAAATCGACATGTCTTTTAATATCGTCAATTTTAGTAAAGAGGGTCAATTAATGTAATGTTCGGGAAAGGGTGTTACACTATCCAATTTGTCAGTTCACCCTTTGTGAAACTGTAACTCGATACACAATGGCACGTCTGCCGCAACGGCATATTAGCCAGACTATGCATGTAAAACAAATGTTCTCATTTCCGCGTTTCTTTTTCGCATCATTTCTTTCCTCGTCAAGGCTTAAAGCTCTCGACTACTTTTATCCAGGTATTAGATATATTCTAAATACCAACTCAAGATTTTTAAGCCAAAAACAATGATCTTAAAAATCTCTTCCTCAATTCGAACATTAGCCTAACGTCTTGGAAATCTAGGTTCTTCTCATCAATAGGGACACTAGTCCGGCTATACCAGCACTCCGAATTCAGCTCGATATTTCGGCAATCCAAATCTAGCCCGGGTTTATAGCTCGGTGATCTAGGTCCTTTCTTTTCCTCAAAACTCAAAACAAGAACTCTAGCCCGTTGTAACATCCCAAATTTTTTTATTTCTTAATAATCTGTGCTTATGTATGTATATGCATGTTTAGTATATTTAAATATTAAATTTGAGAAATTATTTTATTGAATTTAAATTATTTTCATAATTTATTTTATAGTAGGAAACAACTATTAAATTTCTGGTAGAAATCTCGGACGATCCCGGTCTGAGTTTTCTCCATCAGTAAAGCTGTACTGACCCGGAAAATGAATTTCGATTAGTAAAATAAAATTTTTATTTTCCTAACCCAATTATAATCATTTCCGTTATTTTAAAAATTTTCTTTCAATATAAAAATTTTTCGGGTGGAAAATTAACGAAAGAAAATACAATCGATTTTCACCGACGGGTAACAAATGGAATCGGAATGAGCAAGAATTATTAAAATCAGATTTGATGTAGATTTGAAGAGACTTGATTTGATATGAATAGTGTTTATATTTACTATTTAACATCATTACCTTGCACCTAATTAATTTCTTCAATTTTTACAAGTAACCTTTGTTAATTTAAAACTCATTTTATTTTATTGGAAAAAAAAAATTTAAAACCCCTTTTTCCTCTCAAGGTAGCAGCAGCGTCCCCCTCCCCCATTTTTCTATAAATACCCTCTTAAAACTCCAAGCTTCACTTTTGCATTCTCATCTAAAACTCACTCACTCACTTACATATTTTCCTACTCACACACTCACTTCACCATTGTTAGTCTTGTAAGCTTAGAGCTACCTTCATCTTCAACCTCTCATCATCATCACCAAGGGTATACCTCTTTCTCTCTAATCTTTATTTTCTCAAATTCTTACTCTTTCTCAACATGCATGTCATTTAATCAAGTTGCATGTTTATGATTGTTAAATAATTTTTTTTAAGAAAATCTTTAGAAAAACCTTTTTGACATGAAACCAATTTTTATAAACTCCTACTCATCTCTACTCTCATCTTATTGGTTTACATGTGGTGAAAAACTCCTCCAACCCCATTTTCAATAGGGTGGCCGAAGCCCTATGTGTAGAAAATAGGTGTTTTTGGTTCAAGTCCCACATGCATGTCCATTCCTTTGAGTTTTCCTTCATGCATGTTGATAAATACCCTTCTAACTTTTAGATCCATCATGAAGGACTCATCTTGGAGCTTAAGGGAGCAAGCTTGCAGTTTTTCCAAGTTAAGAGCCAAGAGGGTTTAGGATCTTCAATAGGTAGTGGGAGATCCTCTCTAAACTCTTTGTTTAAACTATTATTTGATAATAATAGTTGCTGTTTTTGGTTGATATATGTTTGTATGTATGTTTTAGAGGGTCTAGGGTCCTTGCATGTTGGTTTTATGGTTTGTGAATGATGCTAGAGTGAAGATAATAACTTGGTGTGGATGAACATATGTAAAATATAAATCTGGTAGCATGACATATACTTATTCGTAAGACACTAACGTTTTATACAAAACGTGTTTCTGAAATCTAAATACATATTTGGAAAGAAGACTTCTGTGGCTTTAATTTGATATATAATATGTAATTATTTGGATAAGATTTACTAGGTCAAAACATCTATCAAAGTAAAAACAAATTCTGTCTGCGAAAATATGTACATAGTTGGTTGCATGGTGATTTTAAATAAGATTGTGAAGGTATTTTACATAGTTGTCACTTCCAAAGAAACAGAACACCACTTTTTCAATCTCTCCGAGTTAAGGTATTTTAATGTCTTAATCTTTATTAACAAGCAATGACCAATGTCATGCTCTCAACCAATCACAATCTAGCAATGAATCTCAATCCAATACATACATAATCCAACAACAACATATACATGTTCAACAATTCCAAATTACATCAAACTTCATTTTTAAATCAACATATAATCAATCAAAACACAACAAGGTACATGCTAGCAAAAACTCCTTAGGTAAACTCCCTTTACCTTTTAAGACCATAAAAGATCCTCTCCTTGACGCATTCAACAATTAGCTTCCCTCACCACGAAGCTGCTCAAGATTAAACCTCAACTCGACATTCCAGCTTCCTCTAAACAGCTTCTATCAACTCCTGAACAATATAAAACCTGTTTCCCCCAAGCAACCACAACCACGATAACATCCCGGAGAGGGAGTCAAAACATTTTCAACAATCAGACAAATCTAGCAGTCAATCATTCATCATCAAACACTTACTGTAAGTTGATTTAAAATTTAATTCCTCAAAATAGAGCCAACTTTAATAAAAGTCAGATTTGGGAAAATTGCGTTCATCACCAAAAATTGGGGAAAATTGATTTGATTATAGAATACGAAATTAGTTTGTCAGAACATAAATTAACAGTCCCAATTACATAGAAACATAGTTAGTTTCACAAAAATATAACAAAATTCAAATAAAATCAGTTTGGGACTTTAGAGTTCATATCATAATTTGGGGGAAACTAATCTATTTAAAGAATGGTGAAATTGATTTAGGGAAACACTAATTCATAGTCCCAATAGCATAAAACAATGTTCAATTTCAAAATTATAAACTGAAATTAAAGGGTTAGGGTTAGGATTTGCAAACTGATTTGGGGCTTTACAAAATAGAAGAGATCAGGGTGAAGCACTCACCCAAGATGAAGAGGAAAGAAGAACATAGCAACTGTGGTGGTTCAAACGGCGGTTGGAGGTGGTCCGAGTGGCGGAGCTCCGAACCAGACGCGTGAGATGAGGGGAGTTGGGATGTGCGGTCCTCTCCTTCCTCTAGCGGCGGCCGGACGACTGAACGGCGGCCAGTAGGCGACGGCGCGATGGAGCTCGCGGCCTGGATGACGACGCTAAACGGAGGAACAAGACGGCAACACGCGTGGAACGAACCGTCGAGTTGTGTGGCTGTCTTCTTGAGCCAAGCAGCGGCGGACGGTGGTTGTGGAGGGAAGAAGGAGGGAGATGTAACTTGTAGGGAAGGAGGAAGAAGAAGTTGAGGAAGAAGAAGAAAAAATTAAAAGAAGAAGGGAAGGTCATGGTGCACATACGGGAAGGGGAAGAAACAAGGGGCCATTTCTTTTTATTTTCATTTTCCTTTAGTTAGTAGGTAAAATGTGTGGTTGAAATTTACTTTAAAAAAAAGGGAAGAAGGAGTGACAAATATATACTTTCAAAATTCCAATTAGAGTAAAGATTGATAGTTATAGTTGAATTGATCAACTAAAAAAATCAATGATCCAAAATTGATTTCTGATTAATTTTAAACCCACATATTTTCAAACCTAAAATTCAATAGAGTAAAATATGAAAGTAATCTTCCTTAAATCATTATTTAAAATATATTTTTCTAAACAAATACTAATATTGACAATAACATAATATTATTGTCTAGTAAGCGTGCATACACTGAAATAAGGCAGTGTTAACGCACTCATAAAAAAAATTGAAAAGAGTAAATAAAATTACTCAAGATTAAGCGCCATACACTAAAAAAAAATTAATGCCCAAATAATTATCATTCCAAAAAAATATATATACAGATGTATTTTACCGATATTGAAAAACGGTAAAAACCGGGGTGTTACAACAGCAAAAAGGATTTAATGCTCCCTCTAAAATTGTGTATTTATTCTAAAGGTTTCTCCCCCTCAAGATTTGACTTTATTGACTATGAGAACCTTTTTATTATAGAAACATTCAAGATCTAAAGCACAAGGGATTTTCATTTAATTTCTCTTTACAATTAAGGAATATCAATTTAAATGTTAAGGGATCAGAGATAAAGTCACTGTTGACACTGGATCTTTTATTTTAAATGTCACATAATCGATTATTATTTCTTCTTAATCGATTTTTGTCTTTTCTTTTCCCATAATCGATTACTCTAACCGATTATGTCCCTTCTGACTTTTCTTCTTCTTCTTCTTCTTATAGTATTTTATACCACATGAATAATGTCTAGTAAGATAAAGTGTTAATATGATTCAACAATCAAAACACACTTTTCATTAAATTCAAAAACATGACATATGGAGAAGAGGAAAACCTAATGAAAAAACAAGAATTCAATATTAATTATGTGAGCGAACTAGTGCTCCTGGAATCCACTGGTTTCCCACCAACTCGAAGCCCATCTTGTATAAGGTATCTTCATTAAGACCAGCATTCTTTCTTATTGGGATTACCTCTTCATTTTCCAATGGAATATTGAAGTGTTTAAGAATTATGGTAATCATCATTGGATAGGGAAGATGAGAGCTTGAAGTGCAAAGTGCCGAAATTACCATGTGCAGCAGAGTACTAGCAGCCCAATTTATGTGCTTTAGCTTAGCTAAGGCCCACATCAGAGCTATGTCTCCCTCTGAAACTTTTGATTGATAGATGAAGCGAGGTAAGAGCCATTGCACTATTGCATGGTGGATTAATTTCTTCTGTAGTGTTAGGTGCTTGTCAAGAATAGTACCATTAATATTTGTACCAGGATGCACAAAGGTACTACACACCATATTTCTTTGAAATTCTCCCTTCCATAGGGTATCAAGATTTTGAGTAGGGATAATTTCTCCATCTATGGGAAGGCAAGTCAACGAAGCCCAAGAGGAGAAGGTCATGGTGAATGTAACACCCCCCTTGGGCATTACATATATAACTATTAACTCGTTGCTGAACTTAAATAAAAAGAATTTTGTTGGTTTGCTTTCGGAAAAAATATAATTTGTAAGCATAAATAAGCGTCAGAAACTGGTATAAACTTTGTCATGACTCAAAACCTAAGTCGAGACTGGCGCACAGACTTACAATCCTAGTCTGGCAAGCCTATTTATATTAGAATTGTACTTGGATAAAAAGCTAGAATTTTTTTACAAAAATTTCGATAGAGTCTCCTATGTAATTTCAACATCTCAGAATGAAAACACCTGTTGAAATATTTATATTTTCAACTCAGAAATTCCAGTCATACAAAATACATCAAGATAGTAATATTCTTAAAATATTTATATCAACAAGCTATGCATGACCCAAAGGAAAATCATAGATTTCCATCTAAAAGAAATGCTCTCAGAGCCATAAACAATCCATTTAAAATAAAGGCTCTCCGAGCCATGAACATATATTCTATCATAAATTAATAACGTCTCAAAAACCTAAGCTGGTCGTTCTAAAAGATATTCCTGGGAAAGATCCCGTGATTTTCACCATTACAACTAACATCAGACATCTTCAAGGATTGGGACTAATATCCCCGAATGAAGCTGGGAACTTCTCTGCAATCTCTGTACACTCAAACCCAAAATACCACAAAAGAAACCAAACAGAAATAATGCAAAGGTGAGATACCGACATATGAGTTTTATCGTGATAACTACATGCGCGACACATAGACAACAACAGCATGTACACATATGCACTTCACATAAATTCTTCAGAATAAACAAGATATTCGAAACAATGGGGTTCATACCCGGCAGTCATTGCAATTTATAAAATTACATGACACTTCAACATCCACCATCAAATCTTAATATTTGTTCTCTTTACTTTTCTTTTCGTTCATTTCTTTCTTTGTCGAGGCTTACCTCTCACGACTATTCTTACTTAGACATCAAAAACGTTCATTCTCAACATAGGACACGCGGTCACACGTGCCAACTGGGACTGTAACTCATGACACACAATATAGAGATTCAACGGTGCGACCTGGGACTCTAACTCACGACACACACAATAGAGATTCAACTGTGTGACTTGGGACTCTAACCCACGACACATCAAAGATTTAACTGTGTGACTTCGGACTCTAACTTGGGACTCTAACCCACGACACAACATATATTAACTGTGTGACTAGGGACTCTAACCCTCGAAACAGACATCAAAGATTCAAATGTGTTAACTGGGACTCTAACCTACAACACACCAAACAGAGATTCAAATGTGTTACCTGGGACTCTAACCCACAACACATTGAACATGGATTCAACTGTGCCAACTGGGATTCTAACCCATGACACGCACAACAGAGTTTTAAATATGTCAAATGGGACTTTAACACACGACACATACAACATGAATTCAACTATGCCGACTGGGACTTTAACCCGTGACATATAAGACAAATAGTCCACGTACTTACTCATAGGAACACTAACCCGACGTTTTCGGTTATTTAGGTCCTCAAAACTTCCACTTACATAACTCAAAATTTCAAATTTTCTTCTCAAGTTTTTAAAGCATTATTCTTACTATCATTGAGCTCTGACCATTGTTAGGCTTTCAGTCAAACCTAAAATCAACAGTTCAATCCAGACATACAAATATATTTAAACCACATAAACAGTTATTATCTTATCGAATTTAAAACACAGATCATACAGAACCACAACAACCTTACACACAACAACCAAATAGTACATAGTTACCAAAACCCTTCAGGTAAACTCCCTTTACCTTTGTAGACCAGAAAAGATTCTCGTCTTAAAGCTCAAATTAGTTTCCAAGAGTGTACACTTTACACCATCAAGCAAGCATAGCAAGCGTTCAACGTCCCAGAGACACAAACCAGGCATGATAACAAACAGACAATTTCCCCCAAATTATTTATTCAACATTCATAACATTTAATTAGCTTACTTACATACTTAACTTCACAAAACAAAATTAATTTTCAACTTAAAATCAAATTGGGGCTTTAGGGTTCATAAACACAACTTGGGGAAAAAATCATTTGATCAAAGGATAATAAAATTAACTTAATAGAGCACTAATTTGTAGTCCCAATTGTATAAAACAAGGTTTAATTTCAAGATTAAAATCTGAATCTAAAAGGCTAGGGTTAGGGTTTTAAAAAATTTGGGGTTTTTGAAACTTAACATGATAAGGTGAGAAATCACTCACTCACAAGGAAGAAGATGAACTTGTGGTGGTGTTGTGATGCTCCTTGCGGCGGTGGATGGCGGGGGCACGACGGACAACGGCGGCGATGGCGTTTTCTGGAGCAACCATGACCAAAGAAGAGAAGGTAAGCTCAAGGGAAGGAATAAAAGAGGTTAAGAGGAACTCACATGGTGGGAAACCACCATGGAAGGCGGCACCAAAGCTTACCACGGCGGAGGGCTCGATTTCGCGCGAGATAATGTGGCGCACGGCTGGACATGGCGGCACAAAACGTACCAGGCACGCGGGGTGCGGGGCTGGGTCGTGGGGCGGGGTCGCGGTGGCTGGACGGCCCTCCTACGGTGACGGCGCAAGGCGGCTCGGTGGCTAGAGGGTGGTTGGGTGAAAGTGGAAGAAGATTGAGGTGGAGAGGAGAAGAGCTGAGGTGAGGAAGAAGTAGTAAAAAGAAAAAAGGTGGGGGTGGGGGGGGGGGGGGGGTTCTGTCGACGGGTTTGAGAGAGAGAGAGGAGCATTTTTTGTTTTTTTCAAGTACTTAATAGGTAAATACTAAAATGAGTGGTAAGTTTTGAGCCAAAAAAATAAATATGTTTTTAGCTTTTTGAGTCAAAAAAAATAAAGGGTGACAAATATATACTTTCTGTAACACCCGTTTTCTTGATTAAGGAATCAGACAACAATTAAGTTAGCAGGAGAGCTTAATCTTGTTCGTTAGGTGTTAATTAGTATGTGTTTCAAATTTGGGGTCAATCGGACTTCAAACGAGTTTAGAACGAGACGAAACGTGTGAATCAGAGTTTCTGGTCAAACTGGTCAACGCGGGTTAGGCCGGGCTCAGGTGTGTTGAGCCAGGCTCAGAAACTAGGCCGGGCGCAGGTTTGTTAGGCCGGGCGCAACACAAAGGCGGTGATGTACGCATTTGAGCCAGGCGTACAAAACTTGAGCCGGGCGTAATCGATTGAGCCGGGCGCAGAAAACTTAGGCCGGGCGTAATCAGTGCTGACGCACACCCTTTAGCTTTTAAAAAGGTAGAAAGTTGGAGAAAACTCTAAATTTTTTTAGAGAAAACGAGAGAGATCAAGGGGTGCTCGAAAATTAGAGAGACTAAGAAGGTTAGAGAGAGAAAGTTAAGCCCGGGGGAAATCCGTCCGCCAGATCACGATTCCGACTTCAAATCTGTGATTAGGGCAACGAGTACTACACATATAGGCTAGTGTTTCTTTGTTACAATTGAGGTAATGCTCAAATCCTTAACTTAGCATTTTTTCATTTATTTTATTTCTTGGGTTCTAGCTTGAATTTGAGCTCTTTTTGAGAATCTATCGTAAGATTAGAGTTTATGACATTACCGGGACTCTGTCCATGTGTTAGGGCAAATTTTGGGAGCACTGAGGGTCCCCTGGGAAGCAAGACAACACCTTTATAGCTTAGACGAGGCGTGTAGAGAGCTTGGGAAATTGTACTGGATAAGCCAAGGTGGGGAGAAAGTAACCGACATCGTCGGGGAGGCAAGCGTAGAGTCACAGTTATATATATATACATGTATGTAGGGTGCCCCAGACCCTACTAGGATATTGAATAATCAACAATGACTAAACCCCGATAAAATAATATTTTAATAATGTCTTGGGTTTAGTTATTGTAGATTTATCAATGTTAGGCTTGAAACCCTAGGCTAGATAACTGATAATGATTGGGGTTGTTTGCTATGTCTGCTACTGTGATGACTGCTATAACATGCTTGGTTGTGATGATTGATGTGATGGCATGATATTTTATTATTATAATATATTGTTGATGATTGTTGGATGAATGGAAATGACTGATAGCGTGATCTAGTTATATTGAGAGTTGACACCGTGGTAATGCCTTGAGACTGTGGCTTTAAGGCCGGGGATGTATTGCCATCCATTCTGAGACTATGATTTTGAGATTTGGATTGTGAGAGAAGGTTCCGGTGTTAACTTAAGGATGGTTGTTGCATTGCATATTGCCAAGGTGGCGAGCTGTATGACAGGGAGTCATACGAGGTTAGTTGTACTCGAGTGCGAGTACGGATTACGGAAGGGTCGGTCTAGGGAGAGACCTTGGGGATGTACGAATTGGACTCGGGAGGCTCACAGGGACCGTTAGGTAGCTCCTAGTGCGTCGTGTACCCCGATATAGCCTAGTTGTCCCGACTTTACCCTGAGTATCCACGTCTAAGGTTGACTATCCGAGGCGACCTAGATACCTTTGATGGAGCTGAGCTCACAGGGAGATGCACTCTTATGGGTCACGGCGAGCGGAAAAGTTACCTAGACAAACTAACTGACGTTCCTTAAGCAGAGAGGCTTGATAAGGGAATGTCACCGACACTATTAGTTGGATCCTCATTGGATGTCAGCTATGCTTAGATTGGGTAGAGTGTCCGATATGCGAATTATTCTTAAAGTATGAGAATGATTACCTACCGCATTTGTAAAACATATATTGGATGTAACTGCTTATGTGTTGAACTATATGTCTTACAAGTGAGCACTAATACTTTCTTTTGGAAGTTAAAATGGTGTGTGGAAATGGATGCCGTGGAAGGGCCAAGAATTGGCGGAGTCACCGATAACCCAAATACCAACATTCTAGGAAGTTCGTCGGGAACGAACAATGGCGGTGAAACCAACGAGATGATGAGGGTGATGAGAGAGTTGGTAATTGCTATACTGCAACAAACTCAGGAGAATACCCAGTTCACGAGAAACCAAGAGGAGAAAGATGAGGGGCAGCAACAATGACCTTAGGGATGCTTCCGATGCGGAGGGCCGCATCAACTTAAGGATTGCTCAGCAAAGGACGACCGTTGGTGTTTCCAATGTGGCAAGATGGGCCACATATCTCGAGATTGCACACTGAAAGTTCAACTCCAACAACGAAGAGGTGGATCGATGAGGAGTAACATTTAGAGAGGAAGAGGAGGCAGATTTCAGACAAGGGCAAAGCCGTACAGTCGCCCCATTTAGAACTCAACAAATGTTAGAAGGGAAAGTTTTGGTCAAACACAGCAGAAAGATTTGATATGTTTTAAGTGCGGAGGACCTCATTTCAAGGGAGATTGCCCTCTGTTGTTGAATGTTACATGCTACAAGTGTGGTAATGTGGGCCATATGTCTTGGAATTGCCCTAAAAGCAATGTCGGGAGAATTCAGAATACACAACATTGGGAAGAATCAAGGAATAGGAAGACAGACTCAAACCAAAGGTCAGCAAGGTGGAAGACCTCAGGCTGTTGGAAAAGTTTTCACCGTGAGAGAATCTGAGTTTTCTCAGTGTCCTGATTTGATACAAGGTAAGTGCTTAATGTCTGGAAAGCTCTTATCTGTTTTATTTGATTCGGGTGCTAGTCATTCTTGATGAAGTGCATGGATCATTTCATTTACCTATTTCTTCATTACCCTATGACTTTACTGTTTCTACCCCTATGGGAGAAACTTTGACTACTATTTTGTTTGTCGGAATTGTCCTATTATTTTAGAAAATAGGCAATTTATTGTAGATCTCGTCTGTTTGCCTATGCAGCAGATTGAGATTATCCTAGGCATGGACTAGCTTTCGGCCAATCATGTTATATTAGACTGTTCAAATAAAACCCTTTGTTTTTCGGAGCAATCTGGATTATTGCCTGCCAGTGACAGTAACTCGGAATATGGACGACTTATAGATTGCATGGTATTGTTTTCCTTGGAAGCTGATGAGTCTCCTAAGCTGGATGCACTGGCTGTTGTTTATGAATTTCTAGAAGTTCTTCTGGATGATGTTCCAGGGCTGCCACCTAAGAGAGAGATAGAGTTCACAATTGATCTTGTACCAGGGACCGGACAAATATCGATAGCACCGTGTCGAATGTCCCCAGCAGAGTTAGAGGAGTTGAAGAAACAGTTGGAAGACATGTTAAAGAAGGAGTTCATCCGACCTAGTGTTTCACCATGGGGAGCACCAGCTTTATTTGTGAAAAAGAAAGATGGTAGCTCAAGATTGTGAGTAGATTATTGGCAACTGAATAAGGTAACAATCAAGAATAAGTATCCGTTGCCAAGAATTTTTGATGGATCAGTTGCGGGGAGCAACTGTGTTTTCTAAGATAGATCTGAGATCAGGATACCATCAAATCAGAGTGAAGCAAAGCAAAAAAAAAAAAAAGCATCTGGTTATGCCTTTTGGAATATTTAATGCTCCTGCTGTATTCATGGATTACATGAACCGTATCTTCAAACTATATATTGACAAATTTGTCGAGGTGTTTATCGATGACATTCTGATATACTCTCCGAGTAGAGAAGAACATGCAGAGCATATTCGGACTGTACTTCAAATACTTAAGGACAGACAACTTTATGCAAAGTTGTCTAAGTGTGAATTTTGGTTGGACGAAGTACAATTTCTTGGGCATGTTATAAATAAGGATGGAATAGCTGTAGATCCTACCAAAGTTTTAGTAGTGGTGAATTGGGAACGCCCTAAGACAGTGAGTGAAGTGAGAAGTTTCCTTAGACTGGCATGATACTA
The DNA here is from genome assembly GCA_035048595.1 of Echinosophora koreensis. Taxonomy (NCBI): domain Eukaryota; kingdom Viridiplantae; phylum Streptophyta; class Magnoliopsida; order Fabales; family Fabaceae; genus Echinosophora; species Echinosophora koreensis. Next base: position 1,024,989 of record JAPCYP010000048.1, on the reverse strand, counting down.
CAGAAGGTTTGTAGATGGATTCTCAAAGATTGTGTTACCTCTAACGTAATTAATGAGAAAAGGAAAAGTTGAGTGGACAAATGCGTGCGAGGCTAGGTCTCAGGAGAGAATAAGAGTGTGTCTGTTATATGCCATGTAAACTAGTACTTTGTAATAGGATACTGAGCTTGGCCACCTCAGTGTGTTATTGAACTGTACTAGGGACATGGTAGCCGACAGACGAGGACATGGAAATCAAAGGTAGATTCCCTTGAAAGAGGAGTTAATAGTGAAAAGATGGAGGAAGTTGAAATTGAATAAGAGGGATGGAAGGGAATAGTTAAAAGTGAACATAAAAGTTTAAAGTATTTGTTCGATTAGAAAAAGCTTAATATGAGACAACAGAGATGTATAGAATTCATAAAGGATTATGAATTTGATCTTCCATATCATCCTGGGAAAACTAATGTTGTAACAGATACTTTAAGTCGGAAATCTTTACAAGTATCCGCTATGATGGTTAAAGAATTGGAATTGATCGAACAATTCAGAGACACTACTCTTGGGATAATGGGATTATTCCAGGATAAGATGAGTCTAGAATGGTTACTATTACCAGTGAATTCTTAGACTTATTCTGGAAAAAGCAAGCAGAAGATCAATATCTCCAACAAGTTAATCAGAAAATAGAAGCAGGTGAACCATTGGAGTTTAAGAGAGGTACTAATGGTATAATAAAGTTTGGAGATAGAATCTGTGTGCCAAATGATGGAGAAATTAAGAATTTGATTCTAGAAGAAGCACACAAAAGCAAATTAAGTTTTCATCCAGATGCTACAAAGATGTATCTAGATTTGAGGAAAATGTTTTGGTGGCCTGGAATGAAAAAGGAAGTTGCAAAGTAAGTCCAATCCTGTTTGGTGTGTCAAAAGGCAAAGATTGAACACCAGAAGCCAACAGGATTATTGCAATCTTTGGATGTCCCAAAATGGAAATGGGACAACATTGCAATGGATTTTGTGTCTGGTTTGCCTAAGACATAAAAGAAGTATGATGCAATCTGGGTAATTATTGATAGATTAACGAAATGTGCTCATTTCTTGCCTATCAATCAAAAATTCTCATTGGAAAAATTAACCCAGTTATATGTTAAGGAAGTAGTTAGACTGCATGGAGTGCCAGCAAGTATAGTTTCGGACAGGGATCCGAGATTTACATCAAGATTTTGGCAAAGCTTACACAGTGCGTTGGGAACGAAGTTAAGAATGAGTTCAGCTTATTATCCCCAGACAGATGGTCAGTCGGAAAGGACAATTCAGTCACTGGAAGATTTATTAAGAGCATGTGTGTTGGAACATACAGGTAGTTGGGACAAATTTCTTCCATTGATTGAGTTTACATATAACAACAGTTTCCACTCAAGTATTGGAATAGCACCATATGAAGTGTTGTATGGAAGAAAATGTAGAACACCTCTCTGTTGGTATGAAACAGGAGAAAATCAATTGATTGGACCCGAGGTGGTACAGCAAACAACGGAACAAGTTCGGAAGATTCAAGAGAAAATGAAAGCAACAATAGATAGGCAGAAGAGCTACAGTGACAAAAGGAGAAGATCTTTGGAATTCCAGGAAGGCGATCATGTTTTTATGAGAGTCACACCGATGACTGGAATTGGCAGGACAATAAAATCCAGAAAGCTTACACCTCGTTTTATCGGACCATTTCAAATTCTTCGCCGAATTGGTCCAGTTGCCTATCAGATTGCCTTACCACCTAATCTTTCAAATTTTCATGATGTTTTTCATGTATCCCAACTCAGAAAATATTATCCTGATCCATCACACATCATAGAACCAGAATCAATATAGTTAAGGGAAAACTTAGAATATGTGGCATTAGCTGTACAAATTGAGGACTGGAGGATAAAAGAACTTCGCGGGAAGCAAATTCCTTTAGTCATGGTCATCTGGGATGCAGTTACTGGAGATGCAACGTGGGAGAGACAAACTGAGATGCAACAACAAGATCCGCATCTATTTACAAGAGGTAATTTAATTTAAATTTCGAGGACGAAATTTATTTTAAGGAGGGTAGTAATGTAACACCCGTTTTCTTGATTAAGGAATCAGACAACAATTAAGTTGGCGGGAGAGCTTAATCTTGTTCGTTAGGTGTTAATTAGTATGTGTTTCAAATTTGGGGTCAATCGGACTTCAAACGAGTTCAGAACGAGACGAAATGTGTGAATCAGAGTTTCTGGTCAAACTGGTCAACGCGGGTTAGACCGGGCTCAGGTGTGTTGAGCCGGGCTCAGAAACTAGGCCGGGCGCAGGTTTGTTAGGCCGGGCGCAACACAAAGGCGGTGATGTACTCATTTGAGCCGGGCGTAGAAAACTTGAGCAGGGCGTAATCGGCTGAGCCGGGCACAGAAAACTTAGGTCGGGCGTAATCAGTGCTGACTCACACCCTTTAGCTTTTAAAACGGTAGAAAGTTGGAGAAAACTCTAAAATTTTTGAGAGAAAACGAGAGAGATCAAGGGGAGCTCGAAAATTAGAGAGAGAAAGAGGGTTAGAGAGAGAAAGTTAAGCCCGGGGGAAATCCGTCCGCCAGATCACGATTCCTACTTCAAATCTGTGATCAGGGCAATGAGTACTACACATATAGGCTAGTGTTTCTTTGTTACAATTGAGGTAATGTTCAAATCCTTAACTTAGCATTTGTCATTTGTTTTATTTCTTGGGTTCTAGCTTGAATCTGAGCTCTTTTTGAGAATCTATAGTAAGATTAGAGTTTATGACATTACCGGGACTCTGTCCATGTGTTAGGGTAAATTTTGGGAGCACTGAGGGTCCCTTGGGAAGCAAGACAGCAGCTGTATAGCTTAGAGGAGGCGTGTAGAGAGCTTGGGAAATTGTACCGGATAAGCCAAGGTGGGGAGAAAGTAACCGACATCGTCGGGGAGGCAAGCGTAGAGTCACAGTTATATATATATATATATATACATGTATATAGGGAGCCCCAGACCCTACTAGGATATTGAATAATCAACAATGACTAAACCCCGATAAAATAATATTTTAATAATGTCTTGGGTTTAGTTATTGTAGATTTATCAATGTTAGGCTTGAAACCTTAGGCTAGATAACTGATAATGATTGGGGTTGTTTGCTATGTCTGCTACTGTGATGACTGCTATAACATGCTTGGTTGTGATGATTGATGTGATGGCATGATATTTTATTATTATAATATATTGTTGATGATTGTTGGATGAATAGAAATGACTGATAGCGTGATCTAGTTATATTGAGAGTTGACACCGTGGTAATGCCTTGAGACTGTGGCTTTAAGGCCGGGGATGTATTGCCATCCATTCTGAGACTATGATTTTGAGATTTGGATTGTGAGAGAAGGTTCCGGTGTTAACTTAAGGATGGTTGTTGCATTGCATATTGCCAAGGTGGCGAGCCGTATGACAGGGAGTCATACGAGGTTAGTTGTACTGTACTCGAGTGCGAGTACGGATTACGAAAGGGTCGGTCTAAGGAGAGACCTTGGGGATGTACGAACTGGACTCGGGAGGCTCACAGGGACCATTAGGTAGCTCCTAGTGCGTCGTGTACCCCGATATAGCCTAGTTGTCCCGACTTTACCCTGAGTATCCACGTCTAAGGTTGACTATCCGAGGTGACCCAGATACCTCTGATGGAGCTGAGCTCACATGGAGATGCACTCATATGGGTCACGGCGAGCAGAAAAGTTACCTAGACAAACTAACTGACGTTCCTTAAGCAGAGAGGCTTGATAAGGGAATGTCTTGGGGTTGAGACCCGGATGAGATATATCGGCCGACATGCATAGGAGTGAGACTCCTTAGAGGAATGATCTGAGAGTGTGACTCTTGAAGATGATTCTGTTGGTGTGACTGGATGAATGATTGTTTGTTTGTTGTATGATGTATATGTGACTGTTGATCTATGTGTCCCCATCCCCATTTTTATGACTATGTTCTGTTGCTTATCTCCCTTCTTCCTTTATCTTTCTTGTATGTTATCGGTATGGTAGATAAACAACAATGGCAAGAGGGGAACGAAAACTTGGAAAGATTACTGGCCATAACGCTATCTACAGAAGATTCCACCACGGGTATAAGCGCGCCGTTAAGGCAAAGGTAAGGGTAGTTCTAGACGCCCACATCACTGATGATGTGGATATGTCGGATGCGTCTGTAGGTAGTGAGCCTCTACGAGATTGTTTTGTATTTTGATGTATTTCGAGAGGCGGGTCGGGTATCTCTAGGACTTCTTCTGTGTCTCTTTGGTTAGTCTGTATATGTCTATACTTTGAGTCTGTATAGATGGTTGTAAGTTGTAATGGTCCCATGGAGGGGACTTGGCGTATTCTGATAGATGTGTTGTATATATATTGTATATATGTGTGGAGGACGTCGCTTGTGTATGTTTAAACTGTTTTAAAATAACTATAATTTTATTTTACATATATTTTCGAATGTATTAATCGTGTTAACGCTAATTATGGATTAAGAATAAGTTAATTAGGATTTTATTTAATGGGACATCGGGGTGTCTCACTTTCAAAATTTAAAATAAAGTGGAGATTGATAGTTGAATTTGATCAACTAAGAAAATCCACGGTCCAACATTTAATCTCCGATTAATGTCAAACCAATTTATTTTCAAAACTAAAATTACATAGAGTAAAATATGTAATAAATTTCTTTCAATCATATCATTTGAATTATTTTTCTAAACAAATACTAATTGTGACAATAACACAATATTATTATTTAGTAAGTGTGCATACACTGAAATAAATCAGTGCTAACACACTCAATAAAATAATTTTAAAAGAGTAGTAAAAACTACTCAACTAAACAAAATAAAATAAACATCCATAAAATTAATCACTCCAATTAAAATAATAAAAAACAATATATATTTTCCGATATTCAAGAACAGTAAAAACTGGGGTGTTACATTACTACCCCACTTAAAAAAATTTCGTCCTCGAAATTTCGTGACTCAAAACTAGATAGGATCTTGTAATTACATCCTACTCCCAAGATCCTACGTTGTACTTCCCATATTCACTTTCCCTTGTATGACTTTTGTAACTTAATAACACATTCCATACTTATTTTTCATTGTACTGATCCTCAAAATTTAATCCCTTATCCTCAACATTTCACCTTATTCTATCACACTTGAAAGGCAAAATCAAGACTTAGTCACTTCTTTTCTCAATATTGGTTCACTAGAAAACATTTTCAACATCTAACTTTTACAGTCAACACCAAGTTCAACATTAACTTTACCACAACATACATCAACTTCCTGAAATAGACAACTATAAACACGAGAAGGGGGGTTGAATTGTGTTTATCAGAAATTAAAATAAAGTTAAAAACTTTTTACATGCAGAAGCTACGCTCGGACAGGTGTAAAAAGGTTACACAGACAGGTCACCTGTCCGTTGTAGTTTTCTCAGAAAACAACACACGTATAGATGAAAAACAAGCTTGATAAAAACAGTTTTAACCCCTTAGTTAGAAAGCAGATGATATATAATCAAAACAACTAAAGAGATTAAGGGAAGAGAGATTAACACAGAGATTTATCCTGGTTCACTCTTTAACAGAAAGAGCTATGTCCAGTCCTTGGCAGCACCAAGATTTATCCACTATAACTGATCAGGTTACAGACTCCAAGTATTGTTTGCACACCTAGCCTCTTCAGGCTCCAACACAAGTATTCTTTGCACACCTAGCCTCTTCAGGCTCACTCAGATTTGTTTGAGAGTTTGGTTTGTAATAAATACACTTACAGACAGACAGATCTTTCACTAACACCTAGAGAGTGGTTTAAAGGTAAGGCTTAGGAAAGTCTGCGTAATAACTTCAAATGATTGAAGAATACAGAGTAAATAAATGAACAGAGTAATGGCTCTTTAATGCTTTGTAAACTCTGATATGTTCATCTTCAATGACTTCTGTATTTATAGCCTTCAATCATTTAATAACCGTTAGAGACATTCCTTGCAACGATGGCTTCAAGCAGAGCTTCATTAAATGCAATATAGTCGTTCTGGGTAGCCATTAATGCAATGGAGACGTTGGTTGTACTCTAACATGAAGGATAATAGCTTTATGCATCGTGTAGACGCCAACTCAGAGTTGTGCAGAGTGCTTTTGTACTTTTGCAGAGTACATTTCCCTTTCTGTGTAATAACTGAAAGTACTAGGGAATAAAGCATGTTGGAAACATTCTTTAACTGGAAGTTTGTCTCTAACTTCCTAGGTTGCTTGAGAGAGAGCACTTCTGAGTTTCTTGATAAGCGTGAGAGAGAGTTCTCAGAGTATTCTTCATGAGGGGACAGCTTCCAAAAGCTTCCTGTACTTTGAGTTCTTTAACAAAGAACCTTAGACAAGTTGAAGTGTTAGAGCAGAGACAGGTTGTAAACCAATTTGCACATAGTCAACAATCCCAGTCAGCAGACAGGTTGACTTTTTGGCTTATACCGACAGGTTGGTACTTAGGTAGACAGATAGGTGACTTTTGTAATCTTCTGATCTGTACACTAAGTAGATAGGTTAGCAACCCCAAAGTAGGTTAATTAAATCATTAACCAATGTTTAGTTTTCATCAAAACTTAAGGAAATGCACACAGACATTTTAGAGACTTAACAATCTCCCCCTTTTTGATGATGACAAACATTCAGATGATTTAATGAACCTTTGAAAATATCAGAGTACAGAATAACGAAAGTAGACAGGTTGATATTTTCTATATGTGCAGACAGATGCATTTGTGTTCAAATCAGAGTAATATGCAACAGGTTTAAGTTCAAAATATCAGAGTATATCAGAGAATTAAATTTTTTACCAATTGTTATATTCTCCAGAACACTTATCACATAATTTTCTCCAATCATTTTACATTAATCATCTTACACTTTTCTCTCCCTTTTGTCAGCAACAAAAAGAGTAAACAGATAACAGTGGAGAGAAAAAGAGACAATAAAGAGAAAATAAGAAAGATAAAGTAATATTGATTTGTATTCATCATAAGCATTTCATTTACAAGGCAGTTGCTACAATTACTTATCTAGGCTGATTAAAAAGAAGATACAATGAATCAATTTTCTGTTCTAACAACAGCCTAGCATGCCTCTCTGCATCCAGATGTCTTCTGACTTCTTCTAGCTCAGTCTTAAGACGATTGAAGCTATCTAAATCCACCATCTGAGAGGAGGAGGCTTATGTAGACAAGCTGGTTGAAGTAGCAGACAAGGTTGGATACCAGGGTAAGGCTAAAACTGGGGGTGCCTTAGGTACAGAGAAAGGTGAGGAGACACGGGGAAAGAAAAGCTGATGGATGGTTCTGAAAAAGAATAAAGGAATAAAAGCTATTTTAAACAAAGGTTTGATTCTGACTGGGTCAAAATCAGGGGAGGGAAAGACACAGGAGAGTCTTTCACAAAGAGACAGACGAGTGACTCTTATTTGAATAGGAGGGGGAAGAGGTTGATTTGCTAAGACAGATGGAGGTAGGGGTAAGAGAGAGTCTATGTGAGAAAAGAATGAATTAGACTCTGTGACTAAAAGAAAAAAAGTATCTAGACCTAGAGGGTAACATCACAACAGAGGCAGGATAGTGAGATCCTTCCAATGTTCTAATGAACAACACAATAGGGGGATAAAAGAAAATCTCCCTACATGGGTTCAGAATGTGAGGTGGAGGAGAAGGGATGACAGATAAGTGAGATACAGTTGCAGTCATCAGAGATTGTAAATCACTCACAAACAGTCTAGATGATATGCCAGATTGTTCTCTGGGAGTTGAGTCCCTATGAACAACTGTGTACTGACATACATCAGACACAACATCAAAAGATGTTTGGGTGGGGTGAGAGGAGACAGGTGAATGAAAAGGGGAGGCAACAAATAAAGGTTTGACAAAGAGGGCAGAGGGCGAAGAAACAACAGAATCTGGAATACCTAGGTGAAGGGGAGAGGATGGTGCAGAAGGAAAGGTGAAGAACTGATTTTCAAAGTGTCTTGCTTTCTTCCTTGAAGGGGACAGAGAAGCATCTTCATGATGACCAACTGTCTGTGTTCTAGCAGACAGGTCAGCAGAGGTTGTAGTAGCAGCAACAGCAGCAGGCTCTTCTGCAGGGACTGCTTCCCTTTCAGCAACAGCCACCACAGGCATAGAGTAGCCTGACCTTCTTTTTCTGGGAATGAATCCCAGATCAAGAGGTTTGATCTCCCTAGGCTCCTCTGAGGGTGGAGATGTCTGCTCCCCCTGAGCAGGTGCTTCCTCTTTACTAGGCTCAGACTCCACTTGTCTGACCTTGGTAAAGGTCTTCACCAGTCTTCTCCTCTTGGTTGGTTGTGCAGAAACCACACCAGATTTTCCAGCCTCACTGGTCTTCCTCTTGGGAGAGGGTTTCTTCAGCTTGAATCTGAGAGGCTCAACTGTCTTAGCAGATCCTTCAGAAGCTGTGGGTTCCTCAGGCCTCTGATCCTGTCTGGCTACCTTTCCAGCAGGTTTCCATATTCTCTCAGAGATTGGAAACTCTGATTCACCAGTGGAATTAGCAGGTTCTTCTGCTTTTTCCTTCTGCTTCTGCTCAGCAGCAGGCTTCTTCATTTTCTTCTTATCTTCTTCTTCATCCTCTAGAGGGATTCCTTCAATCCCCGTCATAGACAAGACCTTCTTGTCTATGGGCAGAGCCATGTCCACAAAATGGACATCAGTTGGAACAAATATCTTGTTCCTAAAAACCCTTGTCAGCAGCATTCCATAAGGGTAGGTAGGCATGTTTGTCCTTCTGATCAGAGACTCAAGATACATGTAGATGAGATCATTGATGTCTATCTTGATTTTGTGAATCAAGTGGTACAGAGCAAATCTGTCCAACTTGGTCACATTGTCTCGTGATCCTTTTCTGGGCATCACACATTCCAGAAGCAGCTTGTGCAAGAACCTGCACTTGGGCACCATGCTTACAGGCTTCTTGTTCTCAGGGTTGGGAACTCCATATGTGGCAATATTGACACTTTTAGTTCCTACCTGATCTTCCCAGTCAGGTCTGAAGGCAGTTCCAATCCTTGGGCATCTGGTTGCCAATTCCAGAGAGCTGATGGGAAACTGAAGAGTCACATCAGCTAAGATTTGAGCCTTGAAGCTCTTGGTTCCATCAACCACATTGGTGATGACCACAGCATTTCTCCAGAAGTCTCTGACAAGCTTGGGATGGACCAGCTCCTTGATATCAAAGAAGGCTGTCCACTTAGAGTATTCCAACTCTTCAGTGACATCCATTCCCCATTTCTTCATCTATTGGAGATCAACAGTCTTACTTGGTAGAATTTTCTCAACGTCAGCTATTCTCATTTCATGTTTCTCAGCAATCTCTTTTGGAGACAAACGCTTTGAAGATGCCATTTTTCAGAGAAAAGAGAATGAGAGTTTTGGAAGAGAGAAGGGTTTGAACGAGAGGAAGACGAAGATGAAAAGACTTAGGGCTTTTGAGAAGGATAAAGTTTGAAACTTTCTGAAGATTGCCTTTTAAAGCAGTAAAAGCATGAGAGAGAAAAAAGACATTTTTAATTAAGAATGGCACGATTTATGTGGGAAACTGTAGCACCCACTTAAGACATAATGAAAACATGGTTTCGAGGTAAAAACTGCCGTGTCCATGATTAGCTTCAGATTAACAAATGGTATTAAATAAATTAAATAAATAAATAAATAATAACCATTTCAATAAAACTGTTGAGTTTCAGCATAGTGACTCAGCAGAGTCAGACAGGTGATCACAGACAGTTCAAAAACTCAGACATTTCATTCAACAATACAATGCATGTTTAAATTATCTCTAATAAATAAAAATCTTTCTTCTGCTAAAGGCTTAGTGAAGATATCAGCCCATTGATTTTCAGTTTTAACAAACTTAATATCAAAGATACTTTTCTGAACATAATCTCTAATGAAGTGATGTTTGATTTCTGTTGCTTAAAAAGTGCAATGTGCAAGTATACACAATCAACCAAGTAATATAATGATAAAAGATCGTTCCCACGAGGATTGGAGGGTAATTTTTAACGTCCTTAAGTAGTTAATCAAGTTAGGTAACCTTGAGGGCAATTATCATCACAAAAGAACTAGCAAAAATAAATGGAATATTCTGAACTTTTTGTGAATTATGAGTGACTGAAGTAAGATGAAGTAAAAATGAAATAAAGGATATGTGATTGTATAATAAAAATAAGCTAGGAATAGAATCACTTATAGATCCTGTGATGTCATACATGCTTTAGATGCTGCAGCAATAGTTCCAGAGAATAAAAGCTAATGTGCTTTCCAACACTTTTTAAGATAAGCCTCATTAATTGTTCCTTATTCCTAAGCCCAATTTAATTACGCTTATCTGCAGTTCAAATATCTCAGCTAACTTATGAGTTTGAAGAATATTCCTATTCACTTCAAGGTAATTTAATTTCCCAATTAATTACTTAACTCATATTGACTCAAGGGTTCCATTTATTAATGTCTTCCAACATTAACAAACTTGAGCTGTAAAATAAGTTGATCACTCTTATTTTCTAGCAATTAAACATGCAAAGCTCTTGGTCAAATTGCTGCAAACAAATTTCATATGTGATTCATCACATTCATTATAAGATCATCACATTCCTAGCTCAAGGGATTTAGCTCATGATAGAAATGGAAATGAAATAAGACATATTATAAAATAAAGTGAATAATAGATCCATTACAAGCTGGAAGTTCAAAGAGGGGAAGTTAAAAGATTGAAGAATGAGTCACCACGCTCTTCCAAGCTTGGCTCCAAATTCTCATGGTCTTTCTCCTTTTTCTCCTGGCTTGGCTTCCTCTAGCAGCTTGTAAGAATTGTACTAGACTAAAAATCTCTGTGTAAAAACTGCCTCTGGCTGCGTGCATGCCAATTCCTTTTATACTGATTCCTTCTAGGGTAAAAGCCCTTGGCTCGTGCACCACACTCTCATCAGGAGACCAAAAAGTGATAATAAGACAAAACATGTCCCCTTGGCCCAAAAAGGAATATTTACAATACTTAATGCATGGCCCAAAATGCAAAGAAGTACAGAAACCACAAAATTTTCTCTAAAACTATGCACGTTGAGTACATTAATGCCATGGGTCCACTTTTTCCTCTAGTCAGCTTAAATTGATGTTGTCTTCTTCTTGGTTGACTGCTGAACCTCATTCCAAGCTGCACCACTCTACAGCATAGACATCAACTCTGCTTCTTCCAATCTTCCTTAAGCTCCTGTTTATAACACAAAGCTCACAAGCACCATTAAACACAACTTTTCTGATTCCAACTGTTTTCAAGAAAACTATGAAATTACTTATTCTAGACACTGAGCTTAACCCAAACTACTCCCTTAAAGACCATTTTAAGGACTCAAAGTAGGCTAGATAACCTCTATTTCTAAAGGTTATCAATTTCTATATGCTTAGCCTTAGAATGCTGAATTGGATTTTTGGTTAAGCAGATAGCACTAGAATTATCACAGCATACAGATATATTATGCTCAAAAATAGAGTAATCCTCAAGTTGAGGTTTTACCCATAAGAGTTGAGAGCAACAACTAGCAGCTGAGATATATTCTGCTTCAGCAGTAGATAGAGCAATAGTTGTCTGCCTTTTGCTTGACCAAGAGACTAAATTTGCTCCAATGAAGTGGCATCCTCCACTGGTGCTTTTTCTTTCTATTCTGTCTCCAGCAAAGTCAGCATCACAGAATCCCACTAATCTGTATTCTTTAGTTCTTAAATACAGCAAACCAAGATTAGTAGTACCAAGCAAATATCTAAATATTCTCTTAACAGCTTTAAGATGAGATTCTCTTGGGTCAGATTGAAATCTAGCACACATGCAGATACTAAATTGAATATCAGGTATGCTTGAGGTTAAGTACAGTAAAGATCCAATCATACCTCTGTAGACAGTTTGGTCTACCTTTTTACCTTCATCATCTTTACTTAGTTTTGCATTGGTTTCCATGGGAGTTTTCATAAGTTTAGCACTTTCCATTTTGTATTTCTTGAGCATTTCCTTGATATACTTTTGTTGATGGATGTAGATTCCATCACTTGTCTGTTTGATTTGTAGACCAAGGAAGAACTTCAATTCTCCCATCATGCTCATCTCAAATTCTGCTTGCATCAGCTTTGAAAATCCTTGCAGAGCTTTTCATTAGTTGCTCCAAAAATAATATCATTAACATATATTTGGACTATAATGAAATTTTCTTTAGAGCTTTTCTTAAACAGAGTAGTATCTACTTGACCTCTTGTAAAACCATTATGCATGAGAAAAGAGCTTAGTCTATCATACCATGCCCTAGGTGCCTGCTTTAAACCATATAATGCTTTTTTAAGTTTAAAAACATGATCTGGTTTATCAGTATCTTCAAAACCAGGGGGTTGTTTAAGATAAACTTCTTCTTCAATTATTCCATTGAGAAAAGCACTTTTCACATCCATTTGAAAAAGAGTGATTTGGTGTTGTGCAGCATATGACATCAGTATGCGAATAGCTTCTATTCTAGCTACAGGTGCAAAGGTTTCAGTATAGTCAATACCTTCTTGTTGGTTATAGCCTTGAGCTACTAACCTTGCCTTGTTTCTGACAACTTGCCATCTTCATCTAACTTGTTTCTGAAGACCCATCTTGTTCCAATGACAGACTTGTTTTTGGGTTTGGAGACAAGTGTCCAGACATCATTTCTGGTGAACTGGTTGAGTTCTTCTTGCATAGCAAGAATCCAGCTTTCATCATCAAGAGCTTCTTCAATGTGTTTTGGCTCTATTTCTGACATAAAGGCCACATTGCTTGATTTTCTTAAGGTAGATCTGGTTCTCACTCCTTCTGAGGGATGTCCAATAATGAGATCCTTAGGATGATGAGTTTTGAATTTCCAGTCTCTTTCAAGAGGATCTTGACTTGTCTGATGACTTGTCTGCTCCACTTGTCTGTCTGGTTCTGCTTCAGGTTCTGATTTGGTTAAGTCAGGCTGTTGATCTTCTGACTTGTTTATATCAAGACCTGCAAGATCATCTTCTAGATCTGACAATTCCTTATCAGTCTTTAAGCTATCATTAAATTTGACATGAATAGATTATTCAATAACAGATGTTCTAGAATTGTAAATTCTAAAAGCTTTAGACATTTCAGAGTATCCCAAAAAGATACCTTTGTCTGTCTTAGAGTCAAATTTTCCAAGTTGATCCTTGGTATTTAAGATGAAGCACTCACATCCAAATGCATGAAAGTAAGAAATGTTGGGGCTTTTTCCTTTCCACAGTTCATAGGGAGTCTTCTTTAGAAAAGGCCTAATGAGTATTCTATTTTGTACATAACAGGCTGTGTTTACTGCTTCTGCCCAGAAGTACTTAGGGAGATTATTCTCATTTAGCATAGATCTAGCCATCTCTTGCAGAGATCTGTTCTTTCTCTCAACCACTCCATTTTGTTGAGGAGTTCTAGGTGCAGAGAAATTGTGAGAGATCCCATTCTCCTCACAGAACTGGCTAAACTGCTCATTTTCAAATTCTCCCCCATGGTCACTTCTAAGAGTAGAAATGCAGAAACCCTGCTCATTTTGTACTCTTTTACAGAATACTGAGAAAGCCTTAAAAGACTCATCCTTGTGGGTCAAGAAGAGTACCCAAGTATATATAGAATAGTCATCAACTATGACAAATCCATATTTCCTTCCAGCTAAGCTAGCAATACTAACTAGTCCAAACAGATCCATGTGTAACAACTGAAGAGGTCTAGAGGTTGATACTTGGTTTTTAGATTTGAAACTTGATTTTATTTGTTTACCTCTCTGACATGCATCACACAAAACATCTTTCTTAAAACTAATATCAGGCAATCCTCTCACAAGGTTATCCCTTTTTAGTTTTGAAATTAATTTCATACTAGCATGTCCTAGTTTCTTGTGCCACAACCATCTTTCATCCTCTTTAGACATCAGACAGGTTACACTTTGATCTGAGAGATCAGTCAGTTCAATCTTATACAAATTTTGTTGCCTTTTAGCTGAAAAGAGGGTTTTGCCACTTAGATCTTTAACTATACAGAAATCTTTGGTAAAGGAGACATCAAATCCACTGTCACATAATTGACTTATGCTAAGCAAATTGTGTTTTAATCCTTTAACCATAAGAACATTTGATATAGAGGGAAGAGGAGGTTTACCACCAATAGTACCAATTCCTATAACCTTCCCTTTCTGATTTCCACCAAATGCCACATGTCCTCCTTTCTTAAGTTGGAGGTCTAGGAACATAGACCTTTCTCCTGTCATGTGTCGCGAGCAGCCACTGTCCAGGTACCAGCAGTGGTGTTTTCTTTGTGCTGTTGAGGACATCTGCAACAGAGATTATTTGATCTTTAGGTACCCATAGTTTTCTGGGTCCTTTTCTGTTAGTTCTAGGAGTCTGTGAAGACTTCCTTCTTTTCTTATGAAGACACTTAGACATAACATGTCCAGTCTTTCCACAGAAATTACAGACAGGTATGGATTTAATAGAAGTAGATGTAGTAGACACTTTAGAGTGCTTAGTTGATACTTTATGATGTATCTGATGGACATATCCTATACCTTCTTTGTTAAGGGAGTGCCTCTGACAGCCAAGCAGCTTGGTCAGATTTTCTCTACCATTAACAAATTTGGCAAGATCAGAAGTGAGCTCTTCCACTTTCTGTTGAAGTTTTTCAACTTCTTCAGACTGTGATGTATCACTAGAGATCTTAGCTTCATTAGACTTTTCAGTCTTCAGCTCACTGTTCTCCTTGGCAAATTTCTCACACTCTAGAGATTTCTGTTTATGCTCACTGAGGAGCTTAACATGATATCTCTTGAGAGATTTGAAAGCCTTAGATAAGCAGTTGGATTCCTCCAACAATTCTTCATAGGCATCAAGTAATTCCTCATAATCAGAATTTACCTCATTATCTGAATCTGAGTCAGTGTTAGCCATTAGACAAAGATTTGCTTCTTCCTCTGTCTCTTCATCAGAAGATGTTGACTCTAGATCTTCCCAAGTAGCCATCATCCCTTTCTTCTTCTTTTTGAAAAACTTCTTAAAGGGGGCTTTCTTGAGTTGAGGACATTCTGCTTTGATGTGACCTGGTTTCTTGCACTCATAACAGACAATTGAGTTCTTGTCTGTTGAAGTGGAATCTTTGAAGTTCTTGTCCTTGTTGAATCTTCTGAATGGCTTATCTTTTCTGAACTTCTTTTTCTGTAAGAGAAGCTTTATCTTTCTGGTTAGGAGATATAGTTCTTCGTCACTTTCAGAATCCTCAGATTCAGACAGGTCAGCATCACTGGATGACTCGTCTGCCTTCAAAGCTTTAGAAGCTTTGGAAGACTTTTGATCAGCCTTCAGAGCAATTGACTTGCCCTTCTTTGTTAAGACTTCATCTCCAAGTTCTTGCTCATGAACAGTAAGTGTTCCAAGGAGTTCATCCATAGTCAAGGTGGTAAGATCTTTGGCTTGAGAGATAGCAGTTACCAGAGGTCTCCACTGCTTAGGTAGGCTCCTAAGTATCTTTCCAACCTTCTCAGCATTAGAGTAAACTTTGCCAAGAGACTTTAGACCATTGATGATAGTTTGGAATCTCCCTATCATTTGAGCAACAGATTCTCCTTCCTCCATGAGAAACAGTTCATACTTTCTGACAAGTATGGCAATTTTTTATTCTTTGACTTTGGCTATTCCTTCATGTGTGACAGCTAAGGTGTCCCATATTTCTATGGCAGAATCACAGGCACAGACCTTTTCAAACTCATCAGGACTAAGAGCACAAATAATGTTGTATCTGGCTTTGTGATTCAGCTCCCACTTTGCCTTTTCTGCAGGGGTCCACTGAGCTTTTGGCTTATCAGTGTTGTCATCGTTTTTAGGAATAAAAGGGCCATCTGTGATGACATCCCAGAGATCAGAGTTTGTAGATAGAATGAACCATTGAAATCTATCTTTCCAATAGTTGTAGTTTTCTCCATTGAAGAATGGAGGTCTGGTTAAGGAGGCTCCTTCAGTCTGGTTACTTCCACTAGCTTCAGCAGTCATGTCTATTCTTCAGGATCTTTTACCTGTAAACTATTAGATGCTCAACCCAGAGGCTGAGCTCTGATACCAACTGAAATAGACAACTATAAACACGAGAAGGGGGGTTGAATTGTGTTTATCAAAAATTAAAATAAAGTTAAAAACGTTTTGCATGCAGAAGCTAAGCTCGGACACCTGTCTGTTGTAGTTTTCTCAGAAAACAACACACGTATAGATGAAAAACAAGCTTGATAAAAACAATTTTAACCCCTTAGTTAGAAAGCAGATGATATATAATCAAAACAACTAAAGAGATTAAGGGAAGAGAGATTAACACAGAGATTTATCCTGGTTCACTTTTTAACACAAAGAGCTACGTCCAGTCCTTGGCAGCACCAAGATTTATCCACTATAACTGATCAGGTTACAGACTCCAAGTATTGTTTGCACACCTAGCCTCTTCAGGCTCACTTAGATTTGTTTGAGAGTTTGGTTTGTAATAAATACACTTACAGACAGACAGATCTTTCACTAACACTCAGAGAGTGGTTTAAAGGTAAGGCTTAGGAAAGTCTGCGTAATAACTTCAAATGATTGAAGAATACAGAGTAAATAAATGAACAGAGTAATGGCTCTTTAATGCTTTGTAAACTCTGATATGTTCATCTTCAATGACTTCTGTATTTATAGCCTTCAATCATTTAATAACCGTTAGAGACATTCCTTGCAACGATGGCTTCAAGCAGAGCTTCATTAAATGCAATATAGTCGTTCTGGGCAGCCATTAATGCAATGGAGACGTTGGTTGTACTCTAACATGAAGGATAATAGCTTTATGCATCGTGTAGACGCCAACTCAGAGTTGTGCAGAGTGCTTTTGTACTTTTGTAGAGTACATTTCCCTTTCTGTGTAATAACTGAAAGTACTAGGGAATAAAGCATGTTGGAAACATTCTTTAACTGGAAGTTTGTCTCTAACTTCCTAGGTTGCTTGAGAGAGAGCACTTCTGAGTTTCTTGATAAGCGTGAGAGAGAGTTCCCAGAGTATTCTTCATGAGGGGACAGCTTCCAAAAGCTTCCTGTACTTCGAGTTTTTTAACAAAGAACCTTAGACAAGTTGAAGTGTTAGAGCAGAGACAGGTTTTAAACCAGTTTGCACATAGTCAACAATCCCAGTCCGCAGACAGGTTGACTTTTTGGCTTATACGGACAGGTTGGTACTTAGGTAGACAGACAGGTGACTTTTGTAATTTTCTGATCTGTACACTAAGTAGATAGGTTAGCAACCACAAAGTAGGTTAATTAAATCATTAACTAATGTTTAGTTTTCATCAAAACATAGGGAAATGCACATAGACATTTTAGAGACTTAACACTTCCTACTCAAGGTATCCCATTGTAGTCTTAGCTCCTCTGAACAGAGTCTATTTTCCTAGGTTATACCAGAAACACATTTCAAGTCTCCAATCAAAACATCGTAATATATCTTAAGGTAAACTGAAATCAAAAGGGAACCACTTTGTGTAGTATTATCTAACTCATCAACTTTGAATTTCCCTAGCAAACTTAGATAACACAAGAGTTTATCTCTTTCGATTCAAATCCACTTAGGTGAATTTACTATAAACACTTTCCTTTTAATCTTCCAACTTATACAATCAATCTTAACTACAAACATATGATCATTACTCTAGCTTTCTTAATGATACTCTGCCTCAATCAACATTTGATCATTTGATCTATAGGAATCGTCATTAGTCTTATCGGTCACAACTACACTTCAACAAAAATTCCTATCATCTCTTGTCTATTCTACTATAAGGATGATCGTACTTAAGTACTACACTTACTCTTTATCCACCTTCTAAGGAGTAGATCATTTCTTACTTGCCCATTCAAGTTGAAGGTGATCAGTTGGACTTAGCCTCAACTTGATCCTCAACACTTACAACAGATTGTACTAACAAACGTTGGTAAACTTTGGGTCTTCATTTGAAACGATACTTGAAAATACTTCATGAGGCCTGTTCAGTTCTCTGATACATACTTCGGTTTGCTTCTTCACTGCATAAAGAATCTTAACATGTAAGAAGGGTGTCGACTTCATCAGCCTGTCCACGATCACTCGAAACTAATCAAGACTCTTAGAGGTCTTCGGTAAACTCATAACTAAAGTCATTGCGACACTATCATCTTAACCAGGAAGGTTTCACACGTCAAAACATCTCTTTTTCACTGTACTCGACTAACTTTGATACCCTGATATGGATCAGATAAACTCTCTCATAACTCATGGGATAGGTCACATGTCAATGTCGCTTGAAACGATATAGGATCAAATTGATCAAAAAGTAGCTAGTTCTATCGAACGGCAATAAAACATGGCTTTGAAAGATTCATGGAAAAAAAATTCCAAGAGAGGAAATTTCTTGATCTTGCCTTCACAAAAATCTGATACAAAAATTTCATCAATCAGAAAGATACACGAACATCCAGTATGTAAAAAGATTCTTTAATAGGTTCGTGAGTGTAAAAATGCATAGCTAATACAAGTTTACAACCATGACTCTAATAAAGCCCCTCCTTTCACAAGAATTTCCAGCGGATTAGGAAATCAAAAGACGAACAGTTCCTAACCTTAAGAGGATTTATTCTTAGTACAAGGAATTTACCAAGACAACAATTTGAAAGGGAACTAGTCCGACCAAAAAAATAGACTAGCATAAGTCTTATCAAGAAACTTCTCTTATCAATGAAGTGTCTATCCTGAACAACATAGGATAGTTCAAACATATAGAATTCACAATAACTGGGTCAGTAGCTGGAGTTGAAACAATCAAATCATATGGCAAGAAAGAAACAGGGAAAACTCAATTGCCTCACACCATCCATCGAAATAAAAGAAGGCGTTACGTCTGAATCAAAAGGTACAGTTAGAAGATTATCAGTTACATCGCAACAATCTTATGAGATCCTCGGATTGTAAAGCTTACGCATCATTCATGGTGTAAACTCTTCCCCTTTGTCGTTGGTCTATCGGTTTTTGAATTGTTGGCAGCAAACTCGGACTTTGTTGCAGGACATTCTCTGACCATGTGCCCAATCTTCACACATTTAAAACATAGTGTACTCTTCAGCTTACAATCTTCAGTAATATGATTTGGTTGTCCACACTTGCGGCATCGTCGAATCGAACCTTGATTCTGATTGGTTTGACTTCCACTACCATATGCAGAAACGATGGGACAATATGATTGTTGGTTCTAATTATTTCCTGGAGATCGGAAATATGGCTTCTTCTGAGATTGTTTTTTTATATTGAAAGACAATTTTTAAAATCACGGAAATGATTATAATTGGGTTAGGAAAATAAAAATTTTATTTTACTAATCGAAATTCATTTTCCGGGTCAGTACAGCTTTACTGACGGAGAAAACTCAGACCGGGATCGTTTGAAATTTCTACCAGAAATTTAATAGTAGTTTCCTACTATAAAATAAATTATGAAAATAATTTAAATTCAATAAAATAATTTGTCAAATTTAAAATTTAAATATACTAAACATGCATATACATACATAAGCACAGATTATTAAGAAATAAAAAAAATCGGGGTGTTACAATGGGCTAGAGTTCTTGTTTTGAGTTTTGAGGAAAAGAAAGGACCTAGATCACCGAGCTATAAACCCGGGCTAGATTTGGATTGCCGAAATATCGGGCTGAATTCGGAGTGCTGGTATAGCCGGACTAGTGTTCCTATTGATGAGAAGAACCTAGATTTCCAAGACGTTGGGCTAATGTTCGAATTGAGGAAGAGATTTTTAAGATCATTGTTTTTGGCTTAAAAATCTTGAGTTGGTATTTAGAATATATCTAATACCTGGATAAAAGTAGTCGAGAGCTTTAAGCCTTGACGAGGAAAGAAATCATGCGAAAAAGAAAAGTGGAAATGAGAACATTTGTTTTACATGCATAGTCTGGCTAATATGCCGTTGCGGCAGACGTGCCATTGTGTATCGAGTTACAGTTTCACAAAGGGTGAACTGACAAATTGGATAGTTACAGACCAGAGATAGATCCTTTAGTCTCTGGGTCTATTAGGGACATTCAGGCTCGAAAACCCACGGAAGGCTCGGGCATTTGCACCCTCGGGCCGTGGAAATCGGTTACCCAGCACGTAATGTACTCAATCAGGAACTATTTAATATTATTTAGGTGAGATGCGATACCCTAGAACAATTGGGGATTGGACCTAAATTGAGAGGCCAACCCAACGCGAAACAATTGTGTTATAGGCATTATCGCGGCCTATCATGCTCGATGAAGGGAAGTTAGGATCTCCGGAGAATTTTGAGTTAGATGGTGACTATTGAAGTGACATGAAAGATTCTATAAAATTGCATTTGGTTGTCAGGAAGGAATCCCTGTGCTATAATTATGATGTTATATTATGTATTGTTGTCATATGTTGTTGTCTTGTGAGTCGTATATGTGACTTCTATTATAAAACTCATATATTGGTATCTCACCTTTGCATTATTTCTGTTTGGTTTTCTATTTGGTATACGGTTTTCGTGAACAGATGAGGCAGAGAAGTTCTCACCTTCACTCAGGGATATTTGTCCCAATCCTTGAAGATGTCTGATGTCAGTTATAATGGTGAGAACCATGGGGGTCTTCCCTAAGAATATCTTTTAGAACGACCAGCTTAGGTTTTGAGACGTTATTGATTAATGATGGCATGTATGTTTATGGCTCGGAGAGCCTTTATTTTGAATGGAATGTTTATGGCTCAGAGAACTTTTCTTCTGATGTAAAATTTTTTAGAATAACACCATCTTGATGTATTTTGTATGACTGAAACTCTGGGATGAAAATATAAATATTTCAGCAGGTGTTTTTATTTTGGGATGTTGGAATTACAGAGGAGGCTCTGTCGAAATTTTTTTAAAAATTCTAGATCTTTATTCAAGTATAATGTGATTTTACTTTTGGAACATGTGTATCACTTTTCCGAAATATTCAGAAGGAAAATTTTTACACCCGAGTTTTTCTGACTTAAAGTAAATTAATTTTCTGAAAGCAAAACCAGCAAAATTCTTTTTATTTAAGTTCCGCGACGAGTTAAGAGTTAGAAATGTAACGCCCATGGGGGGTGTCACAGCTGTTGTCAAATAGGGGGAGAAATAGCAAATATCCTTAGAAAACAGCAAATAATATTTGGAGAGAGAAATAGCAATGTACCATTTATGTCATACATAGGGGGAGAAAGACTAAAAAGAGAGAATATCTTTATACATTTGCTATAGGTATTTGTCACCATAAAAAAGGGGGAGAATGTGAACCTAAAGGTCATATAGGTTTTGATGTTGACAAATATAGTACTAAGAGGAGTAAATGAACCAATCAATAGGTTTTACTGTTGACAAATAATCATGGTATTAATTCAAAATAATATTGGAGTTAATATATATCATATAAATGCCGTGTGACTATTTTGATTGGGTTCTTAAAAAATGATAGTGTGCTTAGTGAATATTATATTAATTAAATACACATGTGTTAAATAATTTTGTTTAATATAATATTAAGTGAATGCACATGTGATATTTGACAATATATAATATATGCTTGTGATTGACAAATATAATAAATTGGCATGGAATCATACTTGGAATTATTATTATATGCCAAAGACATAAGGAATATTAAATATGATATTATCTTAATGTATGTCTTATGAAATATTATATATGGCTTTGTTTATGTAATTAAATGTGAAATATAATTATTATTTTCTATGCCTTGAACTAATGCTATCTATAAGAAATATTATGAAATAGAAAAGTTCAAGTTGGAATAAGCAAAGCTATGAAATCAAGAGCTTGAAAGGAAAAGACAAAAGGTCAATCATACAATCATCATGAACAATAGAAGAACATGTCCAGAACTTAAAGAGTTAATATTTGAAGGACATTGATGGAAGAACTTCAAGAAGAACAAAATTCAAGACCAAGAACAAAGGACTTAAGAAGGGGTATATTAGAAAGGGTCTTAGAATATTTGTAAGGTATGATAAGGATAATAATGGCTCAATTCTTAAAAATATTTTTAATCATCAAAAATGGTTTTTGAAATATGGTTTTTAAGAAATATTATTTTTCCCTTTTTGATTAAATAATATTTTATCTGGAAAAATAATTTTGGGGAAAATAATTGATTATACAATCGATTATAGTCAGTCTGAGTTTTAAAAGCGAAAAATATTTTTAACTGACATAAATGATATAATCGATTATGATTTAGAAATAATCGATTATGACCACTTTACGAAACTGGGTTGTTTTACAGAGAAGGCATAACCGATTAGGATAATCGATTATGCAAGTTTTATTAAAATCCCAGTCTTGGCAGAAAAGCCATAATCGATTATGGTAATCGATTATGATGCGCTTAAATGAAAATATTCTATTTCTTTATCTGCTACGCTTATAGCTCCAACGGCTACTTTTCAAATCAGATTGAAATTCAAAAAAGAGAGTTATTATAATTAATGAAATTCTTTTATTACTTCAACAACTCTTTTTCTCAAAGTATTTTAAATAGCCATTGTTTATCTGTACTATTGAGAGTTCTTTATTTCGGTAAGAGTCGGATTGACTCAAACCACCTTTTTGGTTACCAAACAAGAGAGGGTATATCTCTTGGGATATTTTGAGGCTCTTACCCAAGGGATAGTATGTCATGTGATTTGTGTTAAGGGTTCTCTGAGTTGTAAAGGTTCTAGTTGACCCTGTTTAAAACCTAGATTTTAGTGGAAACCCTTGGTGGTATTGCCTTGGGGACTGGACGTAGGCCACTGGGGAGTTTGTGGCCGAACCAGGATATATCGTCGTGTTCATCTTCTTTCCCTATCTATAATTACATTTCCGCCATTTACATTATCGTACTTTATTTTATCAAGTGCTTTAATTTGAAAAGAATATTTTATCCGCTGCAAATTATGTTTATATTTTGAAAAGGTTTTTGATTTATCGAAAAAGATTTCATTTTTATTTAAAACCCAATTCACCCCATTTTGGCAACCTTTTTAAGTTTTCCAAGATGTATGGTTTTGAAATTGACAAACCACCATTCTTTGATGGTGAGAATTACATTTATTGGAAAATGAGAATTGAAATTTTTATACAGTCAATTGATGTCGACTTATGGAATATTGGAGTTCATGGACTCATTCTCAAACCCAAAGAACATCAGACTGAGTTTGATAAAAATTGTTTTTCCTTGAATCTCAAAACTATTCAAATTCTTCGGAACTGTCTATGTGATGATGCTTATGAGAAAATTAAAAATTGTGATTGTGCCAAGGATATTCTGAATGTGCTTGATTATAATTACATTGTCACTAACACTCTTGAGAATGAAAGCAATTACAGGAAAGGGCAACATTCATTGGAGGAAAGACATCCTCAAGAGCATGCGAAGAAGAAGAACCATACAAATGGTCAAGAAAATAGAAACAACACTCCAAGCAAGTCAAAGAAACTTGGAGGTAATAGATTTTAACCTAAATCCATTGAATGATAAATGTTTACATGCATACAATGAGTTGTATGATGAATTGATATGTTTAGAAAATAAAAATTTGAATTGCTTGAAAAGTATTTCATCCATTGAAACTGACATAGAAAATCTAAAGAATGAATATACTTTTCTTGGTGAAGAAAATATTTTAAAATTCAAATTTGAGTCTTCATTTTATGAAAATTGCAAAATTCTTGATAATCAAGTTGAAGAGTTATTTCATGAAATTGCTAAAGCAAATAGTTCCACATGTGTACAACCTTCATATGAAAATTGTTTTATGAAAAATAAAAGGGATGTAACATGTAATTATTGTGGAAGGATAGGACATATTTCTTATATGTGCATTCATAGGAAAAATTATTCTATGAGAAATAAAGTTGCTTGGGTGCCTAAAGGCAAAAATAATTTGTCCACTAACCCACAAGGACCCAATACAAAATGGGTACCAAAAGGTCTCTCTAGTTCTTCAAATATGCAGGAAAAATCAAAGATTGAGAAACAATCTAGCTCGCATGAGGAATTGACAACAAGAAGAATGCTTTACAACTCTGATATTGCCATCACCACATATAGAAGCAAAGATCGTTTGATGAACAAATCAAACAAAAGCAAGATTGATAATGTAAGAGCTAGATCCAAGATCAAGCGAAAATGGGTAATAAAGAATAGTCTTGTGAATTCAAGCAAAGAGGTAACTCTATCCCTTACTTCTAATACATGCTCAAATGTTAAATTTTATCAATTGAGGTATGTTGATAAAGATATATAAAATAAAGATATATTCCATGTAATAATCCCAACTTGAATATGATTACTTGTTTGTGAGATTCTTGCAAAATGGTATATGAACTTTGTGCTAAATGCCATGTGTATACTTGTATGACGATTAATTATTATTTGAGGCATGGTATAATTAATTTGAGTAAATTACTAATCTTCCTTGTCATGAAAACTTGAAAATCGAACAGGATAATCGATTATATAATCGATTACGCACTAGTGCAAAATATGCATTTAACATCGAGGTTTTAACATCGGTTTTATAAAAACCGATGTGAAAAAGGAGACGGTGACATTTTTGAAATTAAGCTGAAGTATTTTAACATCGGTTATAATAAAAACCGATGTGATAAAATATTTAACATCGGTTTTTATAAAAACCGATGTGGAAAAGTGAAACAAAAAACAATTTTTTTTATCAGACATAATATTAGACATCGGTTTTATTATAACCGATGTGGAAAAGTGAAACAATTTTTTTTTTTTATCAAACATAAGATTAGACATCGGTTTTAGTAAAACCGATGTGGAATATACTATAGACATCGGTTTTATGCTAACCGATGTGGAAAATTGAAAAAAAATACAAAAAAAATTAATCAGCCTTAATATTACACATCGGTTTTGATAATAACCGATGTGGAAAACGTTTTAACATCGGTTTTTTTTGTAACCGATGTGTATTGTCAGTTTTATTTCATTTTTCGCGTTGAATGCTCACTCTGCTTCCCACACTCAGATCACCCAAACCCTTTCCCCTTCCCTCTCCTTTTCACACTCAGACCACCCAAACCCTCTCCCCATTTCCTCTCACCGCCGCGCCGTATCCACCACTATGGTTATTTCATTTAATGCTTCCAAAACCTAGACCCCTCACCGCGCCATTACTTTTGCTGCTTGCTCGCCGTTGTCTTGCGTTGTCTTAGTCCATCGTGCGCCATCCGTCGAGGTTGGAGCAACAACGAAGTGCCTCCTTCTAGCTCTGCCTCACCGTGCTAACAACGAAGTGCCTCCTTCTAGGTAGATCAACAACTTCTACTCCTTGCAAGTGGTTCTCACCACTCAAGCTCCCCACAGAGGTAACCCATTCTCTTCTTCTCTGTAAATGGTTTATGTATTCTGCATAATGACTTGCAAAAGATTTGTTTTCATCTCTTCCTAGAGTTTAGGCTTTCCTGTATCTATTATATAGTAACACTTGCAATGAGTAAATATAACTTCCCTCATTCAATATACTGACAAGAAGATGCAGACGAGTGATGATACTAGTCTTTCATGTCTCTTGTTCTTTGTTCTTGCTTCTTGACAAAGAAAGTTCTTTTTTTTTTGGGAATGAAGAGAATCTAAAGAGGGTTAAAATCAACACGAATATAGTTAGTATCAAATAGATCAATCATAAAGGCCACTTGAAAATAACTTCACACACTTACATTGGAAGTTTACAATTCAATAGTATAGTTACATGAATATCCCATACAAATAAGCCAAAAGCTACTACATAAGATCATAAGGCTTATAAGACTTGATTGTAAATGGGTTCTTGAGTAATCCTTGTACTCATTGAATATACTTTTTGCCTTTTTCAAAAAAAAAAAGAAAGATCATAAGGCTTATGGCATAAATAAGAATAGCCCTTGAAGGAACCCAAATACATATCAACACAAACAAGTACAACTGAACTTACAGAATGAGATTCCTTAATTAGCATGGATTTGGTGAAACCCAAATTGGAAGTGGCCAACCTAACCGAGAATATGAATTTCTGGGATAACAAGGCAGCAACTCAATACTCCGATCCCATAATCTATATATGCCAACATCATGTTTCCCAAATGCATCATCATAGTTAGAATCTGAATAGCTTGCATGGGAGTTTTTACTGGTTTGATTTTTGACCGAAAAGCTTGCATGGGAGTTTTTATGTATTTGCTTGAAAATTTATTTGATCCGACAATATGCCCAGAATAATGCTGCTATGTTATTGTTTTCTCATCGTTGTGGTTTATTCATTTTTGTGTACCCTTTAACTTTTGGATTTGTGCAATTAGTTTTAGCTTCTTTCTCTTTCTCTTTCAGGGTTTCTTGATTATTTCACAATTAGGATTTTGTTCCCATTTGTGTGTTCTTCCCACACCCGGTAAGTTTTCTCCTTTCTAGTTTTCTAGTTTGATTATTGTGTGCTTTAACTTGGGGATTGGAGTGTTTTATTATATTTTTAGTGTTAATTAATTAGTTAAACCTTAGTTTCCCGTTTGAGATGCAATATTAATGAGCACACGTGTACCTACTTAAGGTACTTGTACAGCTCATTATATTGGATCTTGAATTGTCCAAGTTGGACAGTTTGGGAAAAAACTTTTTCTTCATTCAGTTAAAATAGTTATTCATTGATTCTCATGTTATATACCTGATGAAAGTTCGGATTGGTACATTTCCTTTCGTTCTCCGGGTGCATACTTTATCGTGGTGGATGGCATCGTGTTCAAGTCATGTACGTCGGAGACCGAAGGGAAATGCTGCCGAAATTTCGTCGAGTATGAGCATGAGAGTTAAGGACTAACTGTTAACCGAATGTTGAAAAAGTTTCTTCTCGAATGGGATAGGGCCATACCCTATCATAAGAAGTAGTTGATGAGGATGTTGGACTAAGTATGAAGTTAATGTTTTAGTCATGGATCGCGGTTGGATGAATGCTAGACGAACAAGTGATGAGTATGAGCATGGAGTGGAAGATTTTCTACAATTTGCAAAAACAAATGCTCCTGATAGTAGTGACAGAAGGTTTTGTTGTCCTTGTGTTAACTATTTGAATGAGAGACGACTAGAAGCTGACGAGATACGGGATCATCTTATTTGTGAGGGGATTTGCAAGAGTTATACAATATGGATATGTCATGGTGAATCGTTAGACAGGCCAAGGGTGTCGGATAGAGAGGAAGTTGATGACGTAGATATGGACGATGGACTAGAGGACATGATCCGTGATATTGGGCAAGAGTCCTTTCGGCGAGCACATGTGTATGATACTTTGTGCAGTGATGCGGAAGTGGCTTTGTATCCGGGGTGCACTAATTTCACACGGTTGTCAACGGTGTTAAGATTATTCAATGTGAAGGCGAGAAATGGGTGGAGAGATAAAAGCTTTACCGAATTGCTTGAGTTGTTGAAAGACATGCTTCCAGAAGGTAACACATTACCATCCCGAAACTATGAGGCGAAGAAGATATTGTGTCCGATGGGTATGGAGTATAAGAAAATACACGCTTGCCCCAATGATTGTATATTGTACAGGAAAGAGTTTGAAGAGATGCACGAGTGCCCCAGGTGTGGGGTATCACGATACAAAGTGAAGGATGATGATTCTAGTTGTGATGCGGTCACCAAGGGTCCTCCTGCGAAGGTGTTATGGTATCTTCCAGTAATTCTGCGGTTCAAGCGATTGTTTGCTAATGAAAAGGATGCAAAGAATATTAGATGGCATGCAGATGAGAGGAAATATGATGGACAGCTTCGTCATCCGGCTGATTCTTTGCAGTGGAAGAGAATTGATAGTTTGTTTCCGGAGTTTGGCAATGAGCCCAGAAACCTCAGGCTTGGACTTGCTACCGATGGAATGAATCCATATGGAAACTTAAGTAGTATTCATAGTTCATGGCCTGTTCTCCTGGTAATTTACAACCTATCTCCTTGGTTGTGCATGAAGCGCAAATACATTATGTTAAGTATGATGATTTCGGGTCCAAAACAGCCAGGAAATGATATTGATGTTTATCTGAGTCCATTGATTGAAGACTTGAGAAAGTTGTGGGATGAAGGCATTGATGTGATCGACGGGTATTGCCGTGAGACTTTTAGATTACGTGCCATGTTATTTTGCACCATCAATGACTTTCCAGCATACGAGAACCTTTGCGGGTATAGTGTTAAGGGGCATAAAGCATGTCCAATATGTGAAGAAGGCACATGTTACCATCAACTGCAACATGGAAGGAAGACAGTCTACCTTGGGCATCGGAGATTTCTCCAGCGTAATCATCCTTATCGTAGGTTGAGAAAAGCTTTCAATGGACTTCCGGAGAATGCAATTGCTCCAGTGGCCTTGACTGGAGACCAAGTTTATGAACGGGTGAAGAACACTAATGTTATCTATGGGAAGTCCCAAAAGAAGGCTACTGAGAAGAATATATGGAAGAAGAGGTCGATCTTCTTTGATCTTCCATATTGGTGCAAGCTTGATGTAAGACATTGTATTGATGTGATGCATGTGGAGAAAAATGTGTGTGACAGTTTAATCGGAACGCTTCTCAACATTCAAGGCAAGACAAAGGATGGTGTAAATGCTTGTCTGGATCTAGTAGCGATGGGTATACGAGAGCAGTTAGCTCCACATAAAGTGGGGGATAAGAAGTCTTATTTGCCCCCAGACTTGCCATTACTAGGTTATGCTTATTCTTCCATGCTATATGTAGCAAGGTCATTGACACTAAAAAGTT
Source organism: Echinosophora koreensis (assembly GCA_035048595.1). Taxonomy (NCBI): domain Eukaryota; kingdom Viridiplantae; phylum Streptophyta; class Magnoliopsida; order Fabales; family Fabaceae; genus Echinosophora; species Echinosophora koreensis. Next base: position 996,003 of record JAPCYP010000048.1, on the reverse strand, counting down.
GGATGACTTGGAAAATGAGGCAGCCATTATCTTGTGCCAATTGGAGATGTATTTTCCACCTTCATTTTTTGACATCATGGTTCATTTGATTGTTCATCTAGTGAGGGAGATTAGATTGTGTGGCCCCGTTTATTTAAGGTGGATGTACCCGGTTGAGCGATACATGAAGATCTTGAAAGGATATATGAAGAATCCACACCGTCCCGAAGCATCTATTGTTGAAAGGTATGTTGCAGAAGAAGCTATTGAGTTTTGTACAGACTACATGTCAGAAGCGGAACCTGTAGGGCTTCCGAAGTCTCGTCATGAAGGAAGATATGATGGGAAGGGTACACGAGGTATCACTGTTAAGAGCATGGATCGGGAGGAAGTGCTTCAAGCACATTTGTATATATTGAATAACATTGATGAGGTTGAACCATACTTATGTGAGCACAAAAGCATCATCAACGAAACTTATCCTAGAATGAATGAAAAATGGTGTTTGAACAAGCATAATAAGACTTTCTTGAACTGGTTTAAAGAAAAAATTGCAAAGGATGGTACTGCTTCTGAAACATTAAAATGGCTAGCACAGGGACCTAACTTTGATGTCATATGTTGGAGTGGGTACGATATCAATAAGTTTTCCTTCTATACAAAGTCCCAGGATGACAAAAGTACTATGCAAAACAGTGGGGTTATGGTCGTCGCTGAGTCCATGCATTTCTCTAGTTCGAAAGATAAAAACCTTGTTATGGCATCCATTTCATACTTTGGGATCATTGAAGAGATCTGGGAGGTTGATTACACGAAGTTTAGAGTCCCTGTTTTTAAATGTCAGTGGGTCGACAGTAACAATGGTATGCAAACCGATGAGTTAGGATTCAAATTGGTGGACCTTAATAAGGTAGGTAATAAAGACGAGCCTTTCATCATGGCATCCCAAGCAAAACAAGTGTTTTATATCCGTGATCCTTCTAACAAAAGGTGGTCAGTGGTTCTCCAGGGAAAAAACATGTATAATAGTAGTGAGGGAAATCAAGATTCAACTCTTGATATTTCTGACACTCCTTCTTTCTCAACACTGGTGCCTAATTTCAATGAGGAAAATGAAGTGGACGATGTACATGCTACTCGTAATGATCACCAAGAAGGGTTATGGGAGAACATTACTACTTGACCACAGTGTAAGTTTAGTTTGAGTTATGTTTAAAGTCATATTATATGTTTACGTTGATATTTATAAGTTATGCTTACGTTGATTGATATTTATAAGTTATGTTTGATATTTATCCAGACATACTGACTTTTTGTTTTTGTCTACATGGCTGATCCTGAGGATATCCCTCCTTCATGCAGTGGGTCGGAGACCCCGTCTTCAGGTAGAAAGGGTAGACGTGCCACACGAATGAGGAATTTGACTGCCAACTGTGGTTCAAATCAAAAGATAACAATCGACTTTGATTGTAACCTCAATCCTATTGGGCCAATGGCAGAGCAGTTTATTAGTTTTGTGGCGACCCTTGCTCGAAGCAGGCCTAGCATACTTATTGAGCGTTGGAAAGATGTACCTCAGGGCGTGAAGGATCAGATATGGGAGAGTATTCTGGTATCTATACTTTTCTGTCCTGTGTTTGTATCTACTTTATTTTAATCTTATTAATATCATACAGTAATTCGTTGATTCTTTTGTTGTTAATGTAGCTCACCTTTGACCTGCCGGATACGACGGATATGAAGAAGCGTTGGATAAAGTATGCTGGTGAGCGTTGGAGGGGTTTTAAGGTGGACCTGGGCAGATACTATGTATTCAATCCATGCTGTGAAAAGAACCCACTTGAGGTGTACCCGTTTCTTGACCAGGCGACGTGGGATCGCTTTGTTCAGAGCCGACATGATCCCAGCTTTCAGGTTAACTTATTTGAGTTGTCTCTAAATTTATGTAATTTCATTAATTTTATTAATTTACTGATGTAATTTAATTGTCTTCTATTTATAACAGGAGAAGAGGAAAAAGGGGCAGGAAAACCAAAGCAAGAATGTCTACCCCCATGTATTGTCTCGTGGGGGATATAAAAAGCTTGCTCAGACCATGGTGGAAGAGGAAAAGAAAGCATGTCAGGAAGCAGCATCTCAGGCAGATCCTAATGCCGAAAATCATCCTGAAGTTGTTGATCCACCTCCACTCCCACGCCATCGTAAATGGAAGAGGGCCCGACAAAGAAAAACGAGACAATATACATCTGAGGAGGCACGCCAAGTAGCTGAGAAGATTGTATGTGTAGTTTGAATTGTAATTGTGATTTTAACAATGTTACTGAATTGTAATGTGACCTAATATTTTATATGTTGCAGGATGCCTTGGATGAGCAGGCCACTCAAGGAACCTTTGTTCCTAGAGGACGCGAGGATATCTTAGCTGCTGCCATCGGTAAACCAGACCACCCGGGCCGTGTCATTGGTGTTGGATGGGGCGTTGGCATTCGCCAATACCATGGTTCATCTTCACACCAACGCCACAGGGATGTTGCTGCAGATAGAGAACGGCTAAAACAGGAGATTGCAGATGAGCTTAGACAGGAGATGACCCAGCAGTTTAACCAGCAGATGGCAATAATGGCTGCTATGTCCCAACAATTCACAAGTGTCCAACCCTCTGTCCAACCCTCTGTCCATGTGAGCACTAAGGGCTCATGTGATCCTCCTCATCAGCCTGATGATGATGATGATGATGACGCCCCTGATAGGTGTGAGCTGAATGTTGATGATCATCATGATATTCTGCCTAAAAGGTCAGATCCAGGAAGACCAGAGAAATATGCTCCTGCCAAGGTATTCATTTGACCATTCAATTAATTACGAATGAAATAACTTAACTGTGATTACTAATGTATATCTTTTTTGTTGTTTAGGGGAACGACAAAGGGGATCCTGGTGATGTTTTTCAACGTCTTGCTATAAAGCTTGTCACCATGGAGGTTGATGCAGCTTTGGTAAGGTTGGAACATGATGGCAGGGCGGATGACGATCTGTATATCCCAAAGAAGGAACTTATGGAGATGGCGCTCGACCATGAAATGGCTAGTGCTCACCACATCTCGTTATGGTGCACGTAAGTACATTTTATTTATAAGTTAAATAATTAAATTTTAAATACTATGATAATTAACATGTTTTATCAATATATTAGGTATCTGCATCGCATGTTAGCTAATCAGGGCAACCTCACCCTTTATGGGTTCATTGACCCCATGCTCATTCAGGGTGATGTTCTCCTAGCATCAGAAGACCCGGTCGCCACCATACGTGATATAGTTGCCCGAGACCATCATCAGTTCTACCTTGCGCCTTATCTCTATAAGTAAGTACCAGTTATTTAATTATAACTATATATGACTTAGTCACTAATTGTTCCGCAAATGCAGACGACATTGGCAGTTGTTGATCTTGTGCCCTCGTGTGAATGTCGTGGTCTTCTTCTGCTCGATGGGAAATAGGCTGGCGAATGAACTGAAGAACGTCATGGAAACGTAAGCATTAAAATAAGTTAGAATCAGTAATGAAGTTGTTTTAATTATCTGAAATCTATTAGATATACTTTAATTAATGTTTATTTTCTTATGATAGGTCTATTGATGCAAGCCGCATGCTGTGTGGTGAAAGGCGTCGGCCTATTAGATGGATCATTCCTAACGTAAGATATTTATTAGTTCAAACACTTCAAGCGCAGTGGGTATAATTATTGATTTCTATTTAATTTCTCAATTCTAACTGGGTTTCATTTGTACGTAGTCTCATAGACAACTTGGATCATGGGAATGTGGATATTATGTGATGAAATGGATGGTCGAAATTATCTCCTCCGGTATCACTGAAAGATGGCAGGAGGTAAATGCTAATTGGTAACAATTAGTTGTAACAATTATATATAGATTCGTTATATGTTTAAATTTAGTTTATTACTTAAAAGATATAATCTTATGTCCAATTAAACTTGCAGATATTCAACAATCCGACTCCACTCTCTGATGCCGACATAAAAAACATAAGGATACGTTGGACAACTTTCTTTCTTGAAGTGTACCAACAATAGTTTGTATGTAGTTAGTATATAAACGCAAGTGTACTAGCTATAGTGTACTTTTGACTGATATATGTTTTGACATGAAATCTATAATATATTATATGTAGCTTTTTGTTTTCTAATTATCTTTGTTGTCTGAATGTAATTGAATATATTTATTGTTAGTAATCTTTTAATTTAGTGTGTTTTGGTTGTACAAACGTGATTCTATTGAGAATATTTGATTCTATATTGATCTGGATTACTGGATTACTGAAACAAAGGAAAGGACTGTCAACACTAAAAAGGATGGATTTTTAAAAAAAAAAACACAAATTCACATCGGTTTCTGAAAAAACCGATGTGATAACCCCAATTTTCCACATCGGTTTATGAAAAACCGATGTGGTAACCCCACTTTCCACATCGGTTATTTTAAAAACCGATGTGGAATTTGATGTTTTTAACATCGGTTTTTAACATAACCGATGTGGAAAGTGGGGTTATCACATCGGTTTTTTTCAGAAACCGATGTGGAAAGTCCTGAAAAGGATTTAATGGCTTGCTGAAACAGACTTTTTTACATCGGTTTTAAAACCGATGTGAAAAGTGGCAATAAACCACATCGGCCTTTTCAACATCAGTTTGAAAACCGATGTGAAAAGCCAAAAAAAACCGATGTGAAATCCCTTTTCTGTACTAGTGACGGTTCCTCGAGAAAACTGGGAAGAGTGACAGAAAGTTAGCAATCGATTAGGGGAATCAATTATGGGTGTAGGTTGTACTTTGAAAAGTAACCAGAGACACCGTAATCGACTACCACCAGAGGGATAATCGATTATGTCTCGAAAAAGGATGCTAGTAGAAAATAGTTTTCAAAAACTCAAATTTTCTAATTAATGCCTCTTTATGAAATAATATCTAAGTTAATTTTCTAATCCTTTTCCAAAAATTAAATTCAAATTTTTAATTGCCTTTAAATCTTATTTTTGAAAAATTATCACAATCAAAATTTGAATGAAAATAAATTAGCAAATTAATTCATAATCATACCTTATTTAAAATTTATTTTCTAGTCATGAATTAATTGACCACATCTTTTCAATTTGAAAATCATAAAGTTTGTGGCAATAAATACTTGAAAATAAAAAAATTTATTGATGATCATTTTTTTAAAAATTCATATGATAAATAAATTATTTTAAAAGAGAATTCAATTTTTGAGATTTTAAATTCAAAATATTTTAGTTTATTTTCGAAATTAAATATTATGAAGATAAATTATGAAATTTAAAATCATTATTTCTTCATTTTCTTGAAAATTAAAATTTGCTATTTTTGAAAATTTAATTTAGTTAGAGATTTAATTCATGATTGCACTTTATTGGAAAATTGATTTCTAATCATGAATTAATAAATCACATCTTTTTCAAATTTGAAAATCATTAAGACTTCATTTATCGCCCTATCATCTCTCCTAGCTATATCAACCTAGACTCTTTCAAATCTATAGAGATCAAGCTATTTCAAACTCTCTTTCAACTTAATCTCCACAAGTTTTGTTCCATGAACGATTTGGTATATCCTTCACTTGTCAAAGCATTCTATTGCAATCTTCGCAACCACTCCTCATTAAAAGCATTCTCATCTGAAGTAAAAAGAGTGTCCTTCACTGTAACACCCCAGTTTTTACTGTTCTTCAATATCAGAAAATATATATTGTTTTATATTATTTTAATTGGAGTGATTAATTATCTGGATGTTTATTTTATTTTGTTTAGTTGAGTAGTTTACTATTCTTTTAAAATTATTTTATTGAGTGCGTTAGCACTGACTTATTTCAGTGTATGCACACTTACTAGACAATAATATTGTGTTATTGTCAATATTAGTATTTGTTTAGAAAAATAATTCAAATGATATGATTGAAAGAAATTTATTACATCTTTTACTCTATGTAATTTTAGTTTTGAAAATAAATTGGTTTGACATTAATCAGAGATTAAATGTTGGACCGTGGATTTTCTTAGTTGATCAAATTCAACTATCAATCTCCACTTTATTTTAAATTTTGAAAGTATATATTTGTCACCCTTTATTTTTTTGGCTCAAAACTTACCACTCATTTTAGTATTTACCTATTAAGTACTTGAAAAAAACAAAAAATGCTCCTCTCTCTCTCTCTAACCCGTCGAAAGAACCCCCCCCCCCCCCCCCACCCCTTTTTCTTTTTACTTCTTCTTCTTCCACTTTCACCCAACCACCCTCTAGCCATCCAGCCGCCTTGCGCCATCGTCGTAAGAGGGCCGTCCAGCCACCGCGACCCTGCCCCAAGACCCAGCCCCGCACCCCGCTTGCCTGCTCCGTTTCACCGCCCTGTCCAGCCGTACGCCGCCCAATCTCGCGTGAAATCGAGCCCTCCGCCGTTGTAAGCTTCGGCGCCACCTTCCATGGTGGTTTCCCACCATGTGAGTTCCTCTTAACCTCTTTTATTCCTTCCCTTAAGCTTATCTTCTCTTCTTTGGTCATGGTTGCTCCAGAAAATGCCATCGCCGCCGCTGTCCGTCGTGCCGCCGCCGTCCGCCGCCGCGAGGAGCATCACAATACCACCACAAGTTCATCTTCTTCCTTGTGAGTGAGTGATTTCTCACATTATCATGTTAAGTTTCAAAAACCCCCAAATTTTTGAAAACCCTAACCCTAGCCTTTTGGATTCAGATTTTAATCTTGAAATTGAACCTTGTTTTATACAATTGGGATTGTAAATTAGTGCTCTATTAAGTTAATTTTATTATCCTTTGATCAAATAATTTTTTCCCCAAGTTGTGTTTATGAACCCTAAAGCCCCAATTTGATTTTAAGTTGAAAATTAATTTTGTTTTGCGAAGTTAAGTATGTAAGTAAGCTAATTAAATGTTATGAATGTTGAATAACTAATTTGGTGGAAATTGTCTGTTTGTTATCATGCTTGGTTTGTGTCTCTGGGACGTTGAACGCTTGCTATGCTTGCTTGATGGAGTAAAGTTTACACTCTTGGAACTAATTGGAGCTTTAAGACGAGGATATTTTCTGGTCTACAAAGGTAAAGGAAGTTTACCTGAAGGGTTTTGGTAACTATGTACTATTTGGTTGTTGTGGTTATGTATGATGTGTGTTTTAAATTCGATGAGATAATAACTGTTTATGTGGTTTAAATATATTTGTATGTCTGGATTGAACTGTTGATTTTAGGTTTGACTGAAGCCTGACATTGGTCAGAGCTCAATGATAGTAAGAATAATGCTTGAAAAACTTGACAGGAAAATTTGAAGTTTTGAGTTATGTAAGTGGAAGTTTTGAGGACCTAGATAACCGAAAACATCGGGCTAGTGTTCCTATGAGTAAGTACGTGGACTATTTGTCTTATATGTCGCGGGTTAAAGTCCCAGTCGGCATAGTTGAATTCATATTGTATGTGTCGTGTGTTAAAGTCCCATTTGACATATTTAAAACTCTGTTGTGCGTGTCATGGGTTAGAATCCCAGTTGGCACAGTTGAATCCATGTTCAATGTGTTGTGGGTTAGAGTCCCAGGTAACACATTTGAATCTCTATTCGGTGTGTTGTGGGTTAGAGTCCCAGTTAACACATTTGAATCTTTGATGTGTGTGTCGAGGGTTAGAGTCCCTAGTCACATAGTTGAATATCTGTTGTGTCGTGGGTTAGAGTCCCAAGTCACACAGTTAAATCTTTGATGTGTGTGTCGTGGGTTAGAGTCCCAAGTCACACAGTTGAATCTCTGTTGTGTGTGTCGTGGGTTAGAGTCCCAGGTCGCACCGTTGAATCTCTATATTGTGTGTCATGAGTTAGGGTCCCAGTTGGCACGTGTGACTGCATGTCCTATGTTGAGAATGAACGTTTTCGATGTCTAAGTAAGAATAGTCGTGAGAGGTAAGCCTCGACAAAGAAAGAAATGAACGAAAGGAAAAGTAAAGAGAACAAATATTAAGATTTGATGGTGGATGTTGAAGTGTCGTGTAATTTTATAAATTGCAATGACTGCTGGGTATGAACCCCATTGTTTGGAATATCTTGTTTATTCTGAAGAATTTATGTGAAGTGCATATGTGTACATGCTGTTGCTGTCTATGTGTCGCGCATGTAGTTATCACGATAAAACTCATATGTCGGTATCTCACCTTTGCATTATTTCTGTTTGGTTTCTTTTGTGGTATTTTGGGTTTGAGTGTATAGAGGTTGCAGAGAAGTTCCCAGCTCATTTGGGGATATTAGTCCCAATCCTTGAAGATGTCTGATGTTAGTTGTAATGGTGAGAATCACGGGATCTTTCCCAGGAATATCTTTTAGAACGACCAGCTTAGGTTTTTGAGATGTTATTAATTTATGATAGTATATATGTTCATGGCTCGGAGAGCCTTTATTTTAAATGGATTGTTTATGGCTCTGAGAGCATTTCTTTTAGATGGAAATCTAAGATTTTCCTTTTGGTCATGCATAGCTTGTTGATGTAAATATTTTCAGAATATTACTATCTTGATGTATTTTGTATGACTGGAATTTCTGGGTTGAAAATATAAATATTTCAGCAGGTGTTTTCATTCTGGGAAGTTGAAATTACAGAGGAGACTCTGTCGAAAGTTTTGTAAAAAAATTCTAGCTTTTTATCGAAGTACAATTCTAATATAAATAGGCTTGCCAGACTAGGATTGTAAGTCTGTGCGCCAGTCTCGACTTAGGTTTTGAGTCGTGACAAAGTTTATACCAGTTTCTGACGCTTATTTATGTTTATAAATTATATTTTTTCCTAAAGCAAACCAGCAAAATTCTTTTTATTTAAGTTCCACAACGAGTTAATAGTTAGATATGTAATGCCCAAGGGGGGTGTTACATTAGTGGTATCACAGCTGGTCGAGTCTTTCGGGAACCTTGGGGAATAGGTTTGTTATGTTTTTGTTGTGTGATCTCTGATTGGATCCAATTTGAATTGTTTCCTTGTTGAAACAATGTATGTTAAGACACAAGGATGTCTGTTCTTGATGGGTTTTGAATTGGTTGAGACCTTGTGAAAACCCATTGTTTGTATGATGGTACATTGGTTGAATTACTTCTTAGAAGTAATGTGTTTTAACACATAAGCATGCGTTTCAATTTCTGGTTGCAGACTGACTGATTTTGTCTTGTAGGTCAGTTATGGAACCAGAAGTTGGACGTGGACGTGGCCGTGGAAAGGGCCGTAGAGGCGGTCGTGTTGGCGGTCGTGGTAATATAGGAGAAAACTATGATAGTACTGGTGGTATGGATCAAGCAGCACAAGCTTTGGCAAATGTTGCAGCTGCTATTGCACTACAGACAGCCACTATGGCTGCACAGAACCAACAAAATCATATTAGAGCTGAGCAAGTTGCTGAGAGCAGAAGTTTGACTACTTTTCGACGTCAGAATCCGCCACAATTTCATGGGGATGCTGATCCTGAGAAGGCTGATCTGTGGATACAAGAGTTGGAGAATATTTTTGAGCTGATTCATAGCCCAGAAGGAGTCAAAGTTCCTTATGCTACTTTTCTGCTCTTGGGAGATGCCGAGTACTGGTGGAAGGGCACTAGACAACTTCTAGAGGCGGACAACCAGGAAGTTACTTGGAATGTGTTTTGAAACATGTTTCTAGATAAGTACTTTCCTCAGAGTGCCAGAGCTGAAAAGGAGCAAGAGTTTCTCCATCTGCAGCAGAGAGAATTGACTGTGGGAGAATATGCTGCGAAGTTTGAATCACTCGCCAAGTATCTCCGTTTCTTCCAAATTCAACCAGATGAGGGTTAGAAATGCAAGAGGTTTGAAGGAGGTTTACGTTATGAAATCAAGGAGTCTGTTACTGCTTGAAATCCGTAATTTTCAAGCTTTGGTCGAAATGTGTCAGAAAGTGGAACAGATGAGGAAAGAGAGAGACAATCAGGGTAATATCGGAGGACCATCTCGACCTAAGAATCAACAATGGTGAAGTGAGTGTGTGAGTAGGAAAATATGCAAGTGATTGAGTGAGTTTTAGATGAGAATGCAAAAGTGAAGCTTGGAGTTTTAAGAGCGTATTTATAGAAAAATGGGGGAAGGGGACGCTGCTGCTGCCTTGAGAGGAAAAAGGGGTTTTAATTTTTTTTTTTTTCATAAAATAAAATGAGTTTTAAATTAATAAAGGTTACTTGTAAAAATTGAAGAAATTAATTAGATGCACGGTAATGATGTTAAATAGTAAATAGTAAATATAAACACTATTCATATCAAATCAAGTCTCTTCAAATCTGCATCAAATCTGATTTTAATAATTCTTGCTCGTTCCGATTCCATTTGTTACCCGTCGGTGAAAACCGATCGTATATTCTTTCGTTAATTTTCCACTCGAAAACTCATTTTATTTTATGAAAAAAAAAATTTAAAACCCCTTTTTCCTCTCAAGGTAGCAGCAGCGTCCCCCTCCCCCATTTTTCTATAAATACGCTCTTAAAACTCCAAGCTTCACTTTTGCATTCTCATCTAAAACTCACTCACTCACTTGCATATTTTCCTACTCACACACTCACTTCACCATTGTTAGTCTTGTAAGCTTGGAGCTACCTTCATCTTCAACCTCTCATCATCATCACCAAGGGTATACCCCTTTCTCTCTAATCTTTATTTTCTCAAATTCTTACTCTTTCTCAACATGCATGCATGTCATTTAATCAAGTTGCATGTTTATGATTGTTAAATAAAAAATTTTAAGAAAATCTTTAGAAAAACCTTTTTGACATGAAACCAATTTTTATAAACTCCTACTCATCTCTACTCTCATCTTATTGGTTTACATGTGGTGAAAAACTCCTCCAACCCCATTTTCAATAGGGTGGCTGAAGCCCTATGTGTAGAAAATAGGTGTTTTTGGTTCAAGTCCCACATGCATGTCCATTCCTTTGAGTTTTCCTTCATGCATTTTGAAAAATACCCTTCTAACTTTTAGATCCATCATGAAGGACTCATCTTGGAGCTTAAGGGAGCAAGCTTGCAGTTTTTCCAAGTTAAGAGCCAAGAGGGTTTAGGATCTTCAATAGGTAGTGGGAGATCCTCTCTAAACTCTTTGTTTAAACTATTATTTGATAATAATAGTTGCTGTTTTTGGTTGATATATGTTTGCATGTATGTTTTAGAGGGTCTAGGGTCCTTGCATGTTGGTTTTATGGCCTGTGAATGATGCTAGAGTGATGATAATAACTTGGTGTGGATGAACATATGTAAAATATAAATCTGGCAGCATGACATATACTTATTTGTAAGCCAATAACGTTTTATACAAAACGTGTTTCTGAAATCTGAATACATATTTGGAAAGAAGACCTCTGGGGCTTTAATTTGATATATAATATGTATGTATTTGGATAAGATTTACTAGGTCAAAACACCTGTCAAAGTAAAACCAAATTCTGTCTACGAAAATATGTACATAGTTGGTTGCATGGTGATTTTAAATAAGATTGTGAAGGGTAAAAACTCTTATAAAATTTTCTGGGTTAATTTTGAAGAATATCTAAAGTTTGGTTTAGGAATTGATATTTTTACATGTGTGTATAAAGAGAAACAATTTCATAAAGTTACATGTTGGCGAACTTGGATTTCTGAAAAACCCTGTACAAACAGAGGCAGTGTGGGATTTTTAATAAATTAATGCCTTCGAATTTTGACATGGTACCAACTAAAATATGTTTGTATGTGAGTTGGGTACCTTTAATTAAATTTTCAAGGATTTTGAAGGTCATTTAAATGATCATTCACAATTTAAACCCACTGCTGTTCTGAAAATGATTTTATAAAAGAGTTCACCCAAATATTTGGAATGAAAAATATGATTTTAAAAATAATGTCTTTTAACATGATCAAGTAAATATTTTTGGCATGAAATGGACTATAAACCAGTGATTAATATAAAGATATAAAATAGGGGATTAAAGTATGTATATATATATATATATATAAGTAAGTCTTGGACAAAAATGTGATCCAAGAATTTATCGGACATCTCTAGCATCATTTTTCCAGTCATGGCCAAAACCTAAACTTAGAAAGATAAGACGACTTTGTTGTTTTAATTTAAGTCGTTCGCTTAATTTTTAGACTTGCGACATGCTATGGGCAAAGAAAGTTCGCTCTGGGCAACACGGAAACAAAGATTTTGTCTACCCGTCGAATCAGGTAAGGGGAGAAAGCCTGAGGGATGTTCTTTATGACAACTACATGTTGTTGTGATTGATTTTATGTGTGTTTTGCTGAGTTTTGATTCATGGCTTAAGTTGTTGCTTGACCTGATAATTATATGTTGTTTGATGATGTTGTTGTTTTGGCTGTTTTAGAATGATTTGGAGATCTTGTTGCTTTGTATATTTGTCTAATAAACATGCTCTTATACTTAGTTGATGTTTTATGAATATATGAATGTTGCTTATATATGTTGGAATGATTGTGTATGTGTTGTTGTTGTTGTTACATGGAAGCCTAACCATTGGTTAGAACTCAAATAATAAGGATAAAAGCTTTAAGAAAATATTTACAAAGAAAATTATAAATAAAGGTTTCTTTTTAACAAGGTTTTGATAATTAGGGGAAGTTGTGTAATTTTAATGATTGGTGAAAATTTTAGAGAATAAAAACAATTTTTATAAAGAAAAAATTCAATTGAAAATTTAAGTGATTTTATGCAAAAAAAGAAATCAATTTGTTTGAGAATGTTTTAAAGAAAACAAAAGTTTATTTTGGGACTTGAAAAGAATTTATTTAGAAAATTTCAAATGTTTTTAGGAAAAAGAAGAAAAATATTTTAAATAAAAGGGTTTTTATGAAAAATAGAAATGGATTTTTCAAAACTTAAAGTTTTAAACAAAAAAGAATTTCAAAAGAAAAGTTTTTATTTAAAAAGATTTTCAGTCAAAAAGAAAATGCCCGATAACTTGGATAAGTTACGGAAAGTTTCGGTGTTGTATTTGTTTTTCACTGAACGAAAAATAACATTGAAAAGTGAACCTAGTAACCGAGACGTTAGGATACTAGAGTTATAACACATGGATCCATGATCCGTATCACAATGCTATGGACGGTGTGTCCTATATATGATGTTGTGGACTGTGTGTCCTATATATGCTGTTGTGGACTGTGTGTCCTATACATGTTGTCTTGGACTGTGTGTCCTATGAACGTTGCTGTGGACTGTGTGTCCTAGATGCGTTGTTGTGGACTGTGTGTCCTGAAAACGTTGTGATAAACGTGGAAATTGGAGTAAAAAGGATAAAGACTGTTTTTCTACTACCACAAAGTTCTAGACTAGTGCACAAGTCTAGGACTGTTGTGATTGGACACTCGGACTTTAATGTCCTGTGTTGATATTAAAGGCTTTAAGACATTTAAAAGTCACGAAAGGTCGTGAGCTTTGAGCCTCGACAAGGAAAGAATGAAGCACAAAGAAAAGCCGCGAAAATAAAAGATTTTACATGCATTGATGTTTTTGGCAGACGTGCCGATTATTCCGGATATCTTGATAAACGAGGTATTCGAGACGGTGTTATTTCGAATATCTTGGTAGACGTACGAGGTATTCGACACGGCGTTATTCCGGATATCTTGGTGCACGAGGTATTCGAGACGGTGTGCCTTTGTGGCAATGTGAGCCTGTGTGGCAATTAAGCCTGATCAGTTCACTTTTTTTTTTTCAAAAACTGCATGGTGTTGGGATCGCCGGAGATTAGGATAGAATGATGAAATATAGAAGTGCCATGATTTCAAAAACGACGACGAATTGTTGACTGGTATGATTTATTTGTGAGAATTCTATATGTTGAATATGTATATTTGTCTGTATCTGGTGCTCTATGTTTGGGCATATAGTCGTCATAATACATCCATATATTGGTATCTCACCCTTACAATATATCAGGTGTTCCTGGCCCTCTGCTGTGGTGCTTTGTTGCACGAGAACAAGTGGTGTCGAGAAGTTCCTAACCTCACTTAAGGATAGTACTCCCAATCCTTGAAGAGGTTGGTGAGAATTTTATGGTGAGAACTACAGAGTTCTTTCCAGTAGTTTTTTTTCTAGAACGACCAGCTTAGGATTTTTCCTTGGGTTGTGTGTTTTAAGAAAGTCAATTTATGTGGTCTAAAACCTTTTTGAAATTCCGTTGTGAATGATGAAGTATTTTTTTTTTCAAAAGAAATTATGCCGTGAATGATGAATAAAATCTGTTTATGTATGTTGGTGAGTACAATATAATATAGTTTATACCTTTGTGTTGTGTACACTATTTTTAAGTACTCCGTAGAAAAGAAAAGAAAAAGAAAAAATTTTACCCCCCATATTTTCAGACTCATGAAAATAATAGAAGTCTTTTCAAAAGCAACCAGTAAACTTTCTTTTTAATTTATTTCCACATGTGATTAGGAGGTAATGCCCAAGGAGGGTGTTGCACTCGTCATTTCAGAAATCTAGGTCCTTTCCACTTTTCTCTTTTCCACTTGGTTCTTGGTTCAGTGAAAACTAAATCGAAAAACAAAAGTTCAAAAGTTTCTCAACTTTGTGACATAAATACTTTTCGTTCTTGTAAATATACTTTCATAGAAAATTTTGTCCTCTAAAATCAATTTTCTGAAAACTTAGAAAACCACTGAAATCTTTTCTCAACTTTAAACCAAATATAAAACCCTTGCAATTGAATTTATCAAAGATAACATTTTCTTTAAACCTTTCCACTTTTGAACAACATTTTGTAAACCTAAAAGAAAACCCTTGTTTTCAAAAGACTTCACTTTCAACATTCTTTCAAAACATTTTCATGAATTTTGATGCTTTCCATTTTCAATTTCTTTTCCTAAACTTTATTCCATCTTCACACTTCCATCGTTAGAATTTTCTTCTCACTTCCAAAGAAACAGAACACCACTTTTTCAATATTTTAATGTCTAAATCTTTATTAACAAGCAATAACCAATGTCATGCCCTCATCCAATCACAATCTAGCAATGAATCTCAATCCAATACATACATAATCCAACAACAACATATACATGTTCAACAATTCCAAATAACATCAAACTTCATTTTCAAATCAACATATAATCACTCAAAACACAACAAGGTACATGACTAGCAAAAACTCCTTAGGTAAACTCCCTTTACCTTTGAAGACCATAAAAGATCCTCTCCTTGACGCATTCAACAATTAGCTTCCCTCACCACGAAGCTGCTCAAGGTTAAACCTCAACTCGACGTTCCAGTTTCCTCTAAACAGCTTATGTCAACTCCGGAACAATATAAAACCTGTTTCCCCCAAGCAACCACAACCACGACAACATCCCGGAGAGGGAGTCAAAACATTTTCAACAATCAGACAAATCTAACAGTCAATCATTCATCATCAAACACTTCCTGTAAGTTGATTTAAAAATTTAATTTCTCAAAATAGAACCAACTTTAATAAAAGTCAGATTTGGGAAAATTGCGTTCATCACCAAAAATTGGGGAAAATTGATTTGATTATAGAATTGCGAAATTAGTTTGTCAGAACATAAATTAACAGTCCTAATTACATAGAAACATAGTTAATTTCAAAAAAATATAACAAATTTCAAATAAAATCAGATTGGGACTTTAGAGTTCATATCATAATTTGGGGAAAACTAATCTATTTAAAGAATGGTGAAATTGATTTAGGGAAACACTAATTCATAGTCCCAATAGCATGAAACAATGTTCAATTTCAAAATTATAAACTGAAATTAAAGGGTTAGGGTTAGGATTTGCAAACTGATTTGGGGCTTTACAAAATAGAAGAGATTAGGGTGAAGCACTCACCCAAGATGAAGAAGAAAGAAGAACATAGCAACTGTGGCGGTTCAAACGGCGGTTGGAGGTGGTCCGAGCGGCGGAGCTCCGAACCAGACGCATGAGATGAGGGGAGTTGGGATGTGCGGTGTAACACCCCCTTTGGGCATTACTCTATAAACACGTGCGGAAATAAATTAAAAAGAGTTTTGCTGGTTGTTCGGAAATTGACCTAGTTTGAGGTCTGAAAAATCTAGGTATAAATTTTTTTTTCCTGAACACTGCTAACATAACGTGCACATCACAAAACACCTATACAGACTTTCTCAAAACATCCAACGAAAAGGAAATCCTAAACTGGTCACTGTACAAAACACCAAATAGAAGAACTCTTTAGTTCTCACCACTATTACCGATCTCTTCAAGGATCAAGACTAGTATCCCCGATTGAAGTTAAAACTTCCTCCGCACCATCTACTGCTAGTACCAAGGTACAGCGGCGAAAATGAATAAAACCTGATATATTGTGAGGGTGAGTTCCAATATATGGATTTTAAAACGATAACCATATGCACGACACATAAATAATATTTAACATAAATATTCAAAGATAAACAATTTATTTATCAAAGGGTTTCATACCCAACAATCTTCGTTGTTTTAAAAACCATGACACTTCAATATTCGTCAACTAACTTTTGAACCTAATCTCCGGAGATCCCAACGTCACTAAAATGAGTTGATCAATCTCGATTGCCAAATATATTAGGCACAACGTCACGTCAATTTCCCATAATACCATTGTCCAACTCAAGGCACAATGGTCAACGTCACATGGTTTTATTGTCCATCTTGGCACAATGTACAACGTCACATGATACCTTATCCATCAAGGTCTCACGACACAACGTCAGGCACATCTGCCACAATGCAAATGTAAAACATTTTGTTTCTCGTCACTTTTCTTTGTGTTCATTCTTTCCTTGTCGAAGCTCAAAGGCTCACGACCAACCCAAGGTTTAAACATTTAAGTTAAACAACCATCCCAATAAAAAGGACTCCAAGTCCAAACCAATAAAACTGACTCCAAGTCAAAAATGTGCAAATCACGAAATCTAGACCAGTGCACCAGATTTAGATTCGTAAATTTTGGCGCACAAAAATCAATATAGATTTTTATAGGACATCTAGTCCATAACTTCACCTTTCGGACCCCGGGCCCATATCATAGAACACTAGACCCGACGTCTCGGTAGCTGGGTTCGTTTTCAACTTTAAACTATTTTCGTTCTGTGAAATACAAAACAAAATTAAAGTTTCCTCAACTCATCCAAGTTGACGGAAATACCACCACTGGTTACCGAAAATCCTTTTACGTTGGAAATTCGTTTTGTAAAATCATCCAAAATCCCTTAAACTCATTTTCGTTCAAAAATCAATACTTTGAACTTGGAAACATCTTTTTAGACCAATTCTCAGTGTTACTCAATATTACCCTCTTTAAGATTACTTTTGTAAGTGTTGACGGAATTGTCTGTCGTTTGCCGTTTTTAAAACGTTTAAATCCAAAACAAGACTGTTCTAGTAAAATAATTTTTCCAACACTGTAATAAAATCATTTTTGACAATTCTTTTCTTAAAACATCATTTTCTAATTTTTAGAAATTCCTTATGTGAAAATTAGCAGTGCAAAAATATTTTCATGGTTACGTCCTCACTATGACTCTTAAAACTCTCATTCGCCGTTAAATTATTAAAATAACAATATTTTTCACTATTTCCCATTTTTCACCAAATAAGTAATTAAGTAATATTATATTACAATTTCCACTAAATTAAACTCATTATTTCATAAAAAGCTTTCAAATGCTTTTAACCTCGTATTTAATTAAGCTCTGACCACTATCAGGCTTTCCAATCCACAATCCACATCAACAATAATCTCATGTCAATAATATAGCAATTAGAAATTAAAGACATGCAACAAAATATAACAAATAATTTAATGCAGATAATTAAACAATTAACAGCAGATAATTCATAAGCAAATAATGCTAACTACGTATGAATTATATACACCCAATAATTAATGCAGACACAAACAATTACACATGGCTACCGGAAAAACCCCTCAGGTACTCCCCTTACCTCTTGAAGATTTTTTCTTCTGAATTCAAGTTCCGTCAAACGTCCGATCTCCACAAAATATGTACGCGATTCACACAAAAATCACCTTTCAACAAACCATAATCAAAATCATCAATCAAACAACTAAATACACCTATGTTCCTACATGGAGGGTTTCGGCCATGGGTGAGTAAATTGGCTAGACATAATAAAATTTTGCAAGCTTTTGGATTAAGGATCCTTAAGCAAGATTAAGACATAAACAACACTTACTTAACAAAAATTGAATCAATACCATCTTAACCACAAAGTTAAGACTTTTGGCCTAGGGCTGTTTTTAGGGTTAGAAATTTCTAAAATTCTTAAACTTTTGGATTAGTGATTCTTAATCACTTAAAACCCTAAATCAACACTTATAAGACAACAGTTGAAATCAAATATTCCAATCCTCCAATAAATGAATTTCGGCCATGACCAATAAAATGGCTTAGAGACCTTGATTTAATTCAAACAACATAGATCCAATACATATATCATTTATAAGATTGAACCATGCAAGAAAAATGAACAAAATCCTCCCCCCACTAAAAGTTAGGGTTCGGCCTCTTAGGGTTCAAAGGGCTAGAAATTTTTGTTTGATACAAGCTTCTAGATCTAGAAATATAGAGATGATAATAGGATCATAGAAATTGGTTTCATGCTCATTGGAGTTTTCTATGATTTATTGTGAATTTTCAAAGTTCTAGATCTAGGAATTGAAAAATATGATCAAGACTTCAAATTACAAAAATGAATGAAGAACATGATGATGATTGAGTGAGAAGAGTATGGTATACCTTTTGGAATTGAAAAATAAGCTAAGAATCAAGTAGTTGCTTCACACTTTTTGGCTATGGAAACTTAGAGCTTTTTGAGAGAAAATGAGAGGAAGAAGATGAAGTGATGCACAAATGAGTATAATGGCCTAAGGGAATGGGTTTGGGCTGTGGGAACTGAGGGTAAAAGGGTCCAAGTCATAAAAATTTAAGGACAAAAGTGTAATCTCAATTTAGGGCAATTTGTGATTAAGTTAGGAGGTCATGATTAAGTCAGTTCTTCAGTCTATCCCAACCTATTTTATGAGTATTTTTCTCATTCCATCTTCTCTTGGGGATGAAATCCAAAAGATGATGAATTCTATTTGGTGGGGTTGTGGTGGTGAGCGTGGGAAAGGAATTAAATGGCTCTCCTGGGATAAGCTTTCTATGCATAAGCTGGATGGTGGTATGGGTTTCAGAAATCTTTATGCTTTCAATGTGGTGCTTCTTGGCAAGCAAGGGTGGAGATTTATGTCTCAACCAGAGTCTCTTGTAGAGAAGCTTTTCAAAGCTAAATATTATCCACATTGCGATTTTCTGGAAGCCAATATTAGAAATAACTCGAGTTATGTGTGGCGTAGCATTTGTGAAGCAAGAGTGGTCTTAAAAACTGGTATGAGATGGAAGATTGGGGATGGCTCTAATATTAATGTTTGGCGTGATTCCTGGATAAGGGATGTTGGAGCTCCGACTCCTACACATCCGAGTTTGCTTACCCACGATTTGAAGCTGCAAGATCTTTGGGTGGATGGCAAGAAGGAGTGGGACACCTCAAAGGTGACAGCGCTCATGTCCCCAGCTGATGCTACTGTGGTTTTAAACACGCCGTTATTTGCTGCAGTCCATGAAGATGGGCGAGTTTGGGGTCAGGAAAGGAAGGGAGTGTACACAGTCAGGTCCGCGTACTGGCATTGCATCAACAACTTACTGGAGTTAGATCATTTGAAATAGGTTGGTGATTGGAAACTTGTCTGGAACATCAAAGTGCCATCCAAGGTAAAAAAATTTCTGTGGCGTGTTGTGCGTGATTGCATCCCTGCTAGATCAAGGCTTAATGATAAGGGTGTTTCTTGTTCCTCTTTATGTCCTTGGTGTGAGAATAATGTTGAAAATAGCTGGCATATTTTCTTGCTATGCTCGAAGGTTGTGGAAGTTTGGAGGAGAGTGCACCTTTGGGATGTTATTGATAGTTGCATGGATAAGGCTGATAGTTTTCCTAAACTCTTTTTCATGGTGTTGGGAGAAGTTTCAGCCATTGTGGCTTGTGTTTGGGCCATGAATTTGTGGTCTTTATGGAGAAGCCGGAACTGTAAGATATGGGAGAGCTTAGGTGATAGAGCGGAAACAGTAGTGCAGTGTGGGTGCTCAGTCTTGCAAGACTGGAGTCATGCTCGTGAATTCATTATGCCTACACATCCTCCTCCCTATCATGCGCAACAACATCACACAAAATGGGCTAAGCCTCCACCAGGTTTTGTAAAGTGTAATGTTGATGCTTCTTTTGATAAAGGTAGTAATAAGGTGGGTATAGGTTTGTGTTTACGTGATGAGAATGGTGTGTTTTTAGGGGCTAAGACTCTTTGGTTTGAGCCTATCACTGATGTTCACTCGGGGGAAGCCACTGGTCTTTATTTTGCTATCAATTGGATGAATGACTTGCACTTCAACAAAGTTATTTTTGAGCTAGATTCTAAGCTGGTGGTGGATGGTATGCACGTGTCTGGAGGTGATCTATCTGAGTTTGGTTCGACTATTTCCTCTTGCAAGAATTTTCTTTCTTTGTTTTGTCAAAACTCTCATGTTGAGTTCTCTAGGAGGCAAGCAAATATGGTTGCTCATAGCTTACCTAGCGTGGCTCTATTTGATTATTTGATTTATAATGAAATGCAGTAATTCTCTTTTGTCAAAAAAAAAAAAAAACAACAGATAATTCATATGCAAATAATGCTAACTACGTAAGAATTATATAAACCCAATAATCAATGTAGACACAAACAATTACACATGGCTACCGGAAAAACCCCTCAGGTACTCCCCTTACCTCTTGAAGATTTTTCCTTCTGAATTAAAGTTCCATCAAACGTCCGATCTCCACTAAACACGTACGCGATTCAAACAAAAATCACCTTTCGACAAACCATAATCAAAATCATCAATCAAACAACTAAATACACCTATGTTCCTACATGGAGGGTTTCGGCCATGGGTGAGTAAATTGGCTAGACATAGTAAAATTTTGCAAGCTTTTGGATTAAGGATCCTTAAGCAAGATTAAGACATAAACAACACTTACTTAACAAAAATTGAATCAATACCATCTTAACCACAAAGTTAAGACTTTTGGCCTAGGGCTGTTTTTAGGGTTAGAAAATTCTAAAATTCCTAAACTTTTGGATTAGTGATTCTTAATCACTTAAAACCCTAAATCAACACTTATAAGACAACGGTTGAAATCAAATATTCCAATCCTCCAATAAATGAATTTCGGCCATGACCCATAAAATGGCTTAGAGACCTTGATTTAATTCAAACAACATAGATCCAATACATATATCATTTATAAGATTGAACCATGCAAGAAAAATGAACAAAATCCTCCCCCCACTAAAAGTTAGGGTTCGGCCTCTTAGGGTTCAAAGGGCTAGAAATTTTTGTTTGATGCAAGCTTCTAGATCTAGAATATAGAGATGATAATAGGATTATAGAAATTGGTTTCATGCTCATTGGATTTTTCTATGATTTACTATGAATTTTCAAAGTTCTAGATCTAGGAATTGAAAAATATTATCAAGACTTCAAATTACAAAAATGAATGAAGAACATGATGATGATTGAGTGAGAAGAGTATGGTATACCTTTTGGAATTGAAAAATAAGCTAAGAATCAAGTATTTGCTTCACACTTTTTGGCTATGGAAACTTAGAGCTTTTTGAGAGAAAATGAGAGGAAGAAGATGAAGTGATGCACAAATGAGTATAATGGCCTAAGGGAATGGGTTTGGGCAGTGGGAAATGAGGGTAAAAGGGTCCAAGTCATAAAAATTTAAGGACAAAAGTGTAATCTCAATTTAGGGCAATTTGTGATTAAGTTAGGACTTCTGGACATTTTGGTAATTTCATGCCTAAAGTAATCATGAAAATTATGTGGTTGAGGTTGAAGGAGAGGTGGCTGATTTGTGTCCACAAATTGTGGGGCAATCTTGCCATTTCAATGAAAGTTCAAGGGTAAAATGGTCCAAGGGTAAAATAGTCTTTACACTATTTTGAAGAAATATCTAGATATTTGCTAAATGTAGTGATGACATTGGTGAGTCACCCCTATGAGTCGTCATGGATGACTCATTGTCTTCAAATTTTTTCTCTGCACATCCGTTCTCGACTCCGTCGATTACCCGATTTAGGTTTTTACGCCGGAATCAAGTATAATAACCTTTTTTTTTTGGAAATTTTCAAAACAACCTATATCGTTGGAAATGAGATATAAAATCTATTCATTTCGTTCTCGGGTCAAAATTAGGTTTTCTGATTAGTAAAATCTTACTGTTAGTGAAAACGCAGACCGGGTTCTGCCTGAATTTTCAACCGAAAATTTAACCGTATACTTATAAAAATAAGTATGATATGAATATGACTTTGGTTTTCCCAAAATCATTTTCTAAGTTTCAGATAAAAATATAAACGTTTATTTATATTTATACCGATCTTAGAAAGCGAAAAATCGGGGTGTTACATGCGGTCCTCTCCTTCCTCTAGCGGCGGTCGGATGACTAAACGACGGCCAGGAGGCGACGGCACGATGGAGTTCGCGGCCTGTATGACAATGCTAAACGGAGGAACAAGATGGCAGCACACGTGGAATGAACCGTCGAGCTGTGTGTCTGTCTTCTTGAGCCAAGCGGCGGCAGACGGTGGTTGTGGAGGGAAGAAGGAGGAAGATGTAACTTGTAGGGTGTAACACCCTGTTTTTCGGAAATTATTTAATTAAGTTGGATTTATCGTTCAAGGACTTAGTGGGATTTTTTGGTTAAAAGTCCCTTTCTGGTACATGAGCACGCCCGTGCTCATTAGCCAGCACGCCCGTGCTTAAAGTCAGAAGCGTGTTTCTGATTTTAAGTTGAGCACGACCGTGCTCAACAGTGAGCACGCCCGTGCTCAATACGTGGACTGCGTCTCGCTGACGCTAAGTGGAGCACGACCGTGCTCAAGGGAGAGCACGATCGTGCTCAGGTCCGAACGTTATATACGTGAACAGAACTCGAGGTTTTAACATGTAACCCTAATTTGTGAGTGCAACAGCCACTGTGTGTGCGGCCGGAATGAGCCTTCTTCCGTTTCTCTTCCTCTTGATCAGTTTTGTGAGCATTGGAAGCCTTGGGAGACCGCTAGCATATCTGTGTTATTTTCATAGGTAACGTTTCTTCCCTATAAAAGTTTCCTTTTCATTATCGTGAACAGGGAACTAATCCTTCGTATTTTAATTGTTTAAGGTTCGTTTCAGTGTAAGCCGCTATAAGGGGAGGAACCGGTTCGTTGTTTAGGACGTCGATTGAGCTACCTTCAATCCAGGTATGGGGAGAAGGGTAGTGTGATCATAGGCTCGGGGTTAGAGTAGAGTAAAGGGGTCCCCATGGCCCCGGTTTTGTTTGTAATGATTGTCTATTTATGAATGCCTGAATTGTTGGTTATTCTGATAATATGCTAGAGATGATAATATGTATGCCTATGTTCATAATGTTGGTTGAGTTTATGTTGTTGGAATGGCTATGAATATGATGATGTTGTTGGTTGACGCCACTGTTGCGTTAATGTGATGATGTTACTGAGTTTAATTCTTAAAAATGTATTGATAACTGATTTAGGATGTTCACTGATTAAACCCTAAAATTTGGTTAAAACCCAGTCTCTGTTCTTGCCTAGAACAGCACTGTCGCGCGATGAGCACGACCGTGCTGAACAGGGAGCACGACCGTGCTCCCAGTTGCATTCTGGGTGAATGGCCGCGCTGGTCAGCACGGCCGTGCAGGACAAAGAGCATGATCGTGCTGCTGAGCAAGACCGTGCTCAATAAGCACGACCATGCTTCACTTAAAGGGGAGCACGCCCCTCACATGTTTAAGCACGACCGTGGTGGGTTACGAGCACGACCGTGCTCAACCACCTGGATAGAATAGAATTAAAGGACTTAAGGGGTTTTCAAACCCCACTTCCCAATGATGATAAACGATTAGACAAGTTGACTAATGTCTACTAAAGATAATTAAAATGATGAGATGGTGAGGTGTTAAGTTGTAAGTCGATGCCCTTTTTGGGTGCCGCAAGCTGATGAGCTGTGCCTTGGTGCTTTTTGGCCAAGGAGGCCTTGACCCCGTGGTTTGGGTCTAAGGTGTTGTTGTTGTGCCTTGGTGGCCGAGAGTTTGCCCCAAGTACTGCGGTTGATTCCGCTTAAGTCCTCAGGTAGATTCCGCGAGGTAAGTTGTTGCGGTTGATTCCGCTGTTATCTTCGGTCGATTCCGTTGGAGTTATGGAGGTGGTGTTGCCGTTGTTGTTGTGTTGCATATGCATAGCATCGGAGTTGTTGATTAGGGATGTTCGACATAGGGGAGATCGTCCTAGAGTACGGCGATCTGGCCATCCACAGTTGGAGTAGATTCTCCTAGCACCCCCGTGACGAGGCATTCGTTGGTTTGATGCGTTGGCTATCCAAGGAGTAGATTCTCCGGCGTTGAGTAGATTCTCAATGTGGATATTTAACTCCGAAGTCGTTCATCCCGAGTTTAGTGTATCCACATGCATTGATGGTTTAGCGGAGTAGGATTGCATTGCACTGCATAACACATGATTATTATGATGATGATGACATTGTTGAGATGTGATATGCTAGTTGCTTTATGTCGTTGTTTACTTTACTTCCTACTTCTTGCTGTATATGATTACATGAACTTACTCCCCATGTTTGTTTGTGTTTGGCCTGATTGGCACCTTGCAGAGGATGAGGAGCAGCCCGGAGAGGAGTGAATCTGAGGAGCCGCCACTCATAGTTAGGGCTTAGGGTTATGTCTTGTTAGTTTATCAGTTTTAATTCTGTGGATGTTTATTCCGGAACGGTTATACCAGCTCTGTAGGTGACATCGGGGTTCGGATATATTTATTGGTTGTTATGTTTCTACGGTTTTGAACTTATTTCTTTTTTCGCGTTGTAAACGGTTCATGTGGGACTTTTCTACCCATGGACAAATGTTTTATTCATTTCAGTAAAATGCATGTTTTCTTTTTAATTGTTTTAATATTAATTGACTTTTAACATGCGGGGTAGAAGGGTGTCACATAGGGAAGGAGGAAGAAGAAGTTGAGGAAGAAGAAAAATTAAAAGAAGAAGGGAAGGTCGTGGTGCGCATACGGGAAGGGGAAGAAACAAGGGGCCATTTCGTTTTATTTTCATTTTCCTTTAGTTAGCAGGTAAAATGTGTGGTTAAAATTGATTTTAAAAAAAGGGAAATAATACTAACCATTAGATTTGAAAATAATGAGTGACAAATATATACTTTCAAAATTCCAATTAGAGTAAGATTGATAGTTATAGTGAATTGATCAACTAAGAAAATCAATGATCCAAAATTGATTTCCGATTAATTTTAAACCGACATATTTTCAAATCTAAAATTAAATAGAGTAAAATATGAAAGTAATTTTCTTTAAATCATTATTTAAAATATATTTTTCTATGCAAATACTAATATTGACAATAACATAATATTATTGTCTAGTAAGCGTGTATACACTGAAATAAGGCAGTATTAATGCACTCATAAAAAAAATTAAAAAGAGTAAACAAAATTACTCAAGATTAAGCACCATACACTAAACAAAAATTAATGCCCAAATAATTATCATTCCAAAAAAAAAATATACAGATATATTTTACCGATATTGAAAAACAGTAAAAACCGGGATGTTACAACAGAAAAAGGATTTAATGCTCCCCCTAAAATTGTGCATTTATTCTAAAGGTTTCTCCCCCTCAAGATTTGACTTTATTGACTATGAGAACTTTTTTATTATAGAAACATTCAAGATCTAAAGCACAAGGGATTTTCATTTAATTTCTCTTTACAATTAAGGAATATCAATTTTAATGTTAAAAGATCAGAGATAAAGTTACTGTTGACACTGGATCTTTTATTTTAAACGTCACATAATCGATTATTATTTCTTCTTAATCGATTTTTGTCTTTAGTTTTCCCATAATCGATTACTCCAACCGATTATGCCCCTTCTGACTTTTCTTCTTCTTCTTCTTCTTGTTATAGTATTTTATACCACATGAATAATGTCTAGTAAGATAAAGTGTTAATATGATTCAACAATCAAAACACACTTTTCATTAAATTCAAAAACATGACATATGAAGAAGAGGAAAACCTAATGAAAAAACAAGAATTCAATATTAATTATGTGAGCGAACTAGCGCTCCTGGAATCCACTGGTTTCCCACCAACTCGAAGCCCATCTTGTATAAGGTATCTTCATTAAGACCAGCATTCTTCCTTATTGGGATTACCTCTTCATTTTCCAATGGAATATTGAAGTGTTTAAGAATTTTGGTAATCATCATTGGATAGGGAATGTGACACCCTAACTTGGATATCACATGGTTACCCTTTTTGCGGAAAAGAACTCATTTAAACGCTGGTCGCTTTCGGAAAAGAACATTTAACATACACAAGGTTACTGAAAATGTGCTTATTTTTTTTTTCTTTTTGAAAAGCGGTGAAGTAAAAGATAATAAAACTCAAAACATGGAACGACATCATATTATATAACATTGCCTCAAGGGGTCTTAAGTTTTAGATTACACAACGGGCCATAATCAGTCTGGCCAACTTTACTGAAACAGGAACAAAGAAACAGATAAAGCATCAAACTGGGAATGGGGAAATCTGGGTACTAGACTCAAAAGAAGGCTCTAAGCTCAAAGCTAATGACTTAACATCATTTCCCCATCACTTGAAAACTTAGAAACATAGGACACACTGTTCGAATGCTCAATCACAACACCCTAGACCGTGGCCGCAGTCAAGGTTTGTGGTAATAGAAATCAATATACTTTTAGTCATGTTTTAAACTTAACATGCTAAGGACAATAGCCCACAACAACGGAGATCAGAACGAACTGTCCTTGATTCCGCGAATTGGACTTGTAGCCCATAACATCATGAATAGGACTTTACGGTCCCAAATTAACACTGATCCAAGATCACGTGCTTAACATGGAAAACTAGAGGCGACGTCTCACGTCTAGATTCCTATTCTTTTAGTACTCATCTTTCATTTGGCGAAAACAAATTTCAAAATCGAAATCCTCGATAACCTATTCAGGCTATCGGAAAAGTTTCTAAATCATTTCGGAGAAAACTTTTTTTTTGAAATCCTTTATAAAACATTTTTGAAACACTTTTATCTTTGAAAATCCCCAATAGGATATTGTCAAATATTTTCGAAAGTTTTCATTTGAAAATATATAGTTCGAAAAGGATTTTTCTCTTGTAACACAGTTGGTCACCAAAACTATTTCATCACTTAAAAACAAGTCCTTTAAGTATTTAAGCTTTTGGAAAAGAACACCAATCCTTCCATCTTCAAAGCTTATTAAGGCTTTTAATCCTTATTAATAGTTGAGCACAGACACACGTCCGGCTTAGCAAGCTTCAATCAACAACAGCAATATATATATATATATATTCACAGTTCAATGCTAATATCACAGTTGAAGACAGTCCATCACAGATATGCATCTCAACCTATATAACAAGTACGGTGCAACATCAGATAATAGCATAACACTTCAACATATCAGATAATCAAGTAATCTCAATAACATTTAAGTAAACAGTTAAACATCTACACACATGCATACAGTTATTGAATATCTTTAGGAAATCCCCTCTTACCTCACGAGGAAGTTAAGAGTTTCGGATACGAAGAGAAAGGCTCACGATCGTCCTCGCTCTGCCGGCGATGGAAGTCTGAGGTTACAAACATGAAACCATAAGTTAAAACTCAATCAAAGAACACTAATCATAAGGTATAGGTTCGGTTTAGACAATGGATTAGGATTATGGTTTCCGAAATTTATGCAACTTATGGATTTATGATCCTTAAGTGCTAGAAGTTCATAAACACCAACCATTTAACAAAGTTGAATTAAAAATCCCACTAAGTCCTTGGCTTAGGGTTTTCGGCCTACACCATTAAATAGGATAGAATTTTCTAAACTTTCCAATCTCTTTAGGTTAGCATCCATACATAGTAAGGAGCTTAAAACCATGATCATTTTGGAAAAATCAAAACAACTCCTCCTAGGCCCAAACATGTAAGTTTCGGCCATCATTGGCAACTTAAGAAAAAGATTTAAACTTTCCAATCACTTTAGACATAGCATCCTTTATCATGAGGAGCTTTAATCTTTGATCATTTTGGAAGAAAACAAAACTTAACATCTTTGCCAACAACCATCAAAGTTTCGGCCTTGAGACAAAATAAAGGTTACAAATTTTCAAACTTTCCAATCTCTTGGATTTAGCATCCTTATACATCAAGGAGCCCTAATCCATGATTACTTTGGAAAACATCAAAGCATCGATCCATGCCTTAACCACTTAAAGTTTTGGCCTTTACATGAAAATGTGTAAAAATCTTTAATATTTTCCAATCACTTAAACCTAGCATCCTTTAGTACAAAGGAGCCCTTGGTCATGATCATCTTGGAATAGAACTCAAATACAAGTCCATACAAGCAAAGTTAAAGCAAAAACCCACCAAAACCAAAAAGCATGGTTTCGGCCTCATCAAGAAAATAGGGTTAGAATTTTTTGTTTTACACAACCTTTAATTATGTTGTAGTAGGAGTAAAAACAAGAACATAGAAAGTGGTTTCAACTCAAACGGAGTTTTCTACCATTTTTAAGAGATTTTAGAAGTTTGAAAGCTTAAAGGAAACTTAAAGCAAATATTATGAAAATAAAGCAAGAACTTGAAAAATAAACAACATAGGATCATTACCCTTAACAAAGTGAAGAACTTTGATGAAGAACTTAGAGTAAAAATCTCAATAAAAAGATGAACTTTGGTAGAGTGAAGAGAAAGTAAGGAAATAAGTGTAAGTGTGAAAGTGTGAATTTTGTGAAAAGTGTAGAAGTGTTGTTATTTGAAGTTTAAATAGAAGAGGAGAGAAGGGGGGAGGGTTACGGCTAGAAGGGAGAGAAAAGGGGAAGAAGAGTTGAATGGCTTGTGGAGAAAGAAAGAAGGTAAGGTGGTGTAAGGTGGAGGTATGGTGTGGAGGTAAGGTAGGAGAGAGAAATGTAAGAAAATTGACTTTGTTGAAAAAGAGAGGTATGGCTTAATGACAAGGTGTCATAGCTCTCACATCAGTCATTCCATTTCCCTTTTGCTCTGCTCCATTGCGCATCAGATGACTTTCCCGATCGTATTTCCCGACGATTTCGCCCGGGTAATACTCGGAATTTTGGCCCCGAACAAGATTTTTTGAAAATCTCCATACCCACAGAAAACATCAAGAAAACACTAACCGTCTCGTTCAAGAGTCAAAATTTGGTCTTTAGCTCAGTAAACTTGTACTGGCTGTGAAAACCCAGACCGGCTTTCGTCTGAATTTTCGACCAAGAATTTTACTGTCACCTCACACGGTAAAACAACACAAGAAAATGATTTTATTAAAAATAAAATCATCCCCTGGATTTTATCAAAAATAAATACATTAAAGCATTCATTTACTGATAAAGAAGCATACGAAAAAAAAAAACAGGGTGTTACAGGGAAGATGAGAGCTTGAAGTACAAAGTGCCGAATTTACCATGTGCAGCAGAGTACTAGCAGCCCAATTTATGTGCTTTCGCTTAGCTAAGGCCCACATTAGAGCTATGTCTCCCTCTGAAACTTTTGATTGATCGATGAAGCGAGGTAAGAGCCATTGCACTATTGCATGGTGGATTAATTTCTTCCGTACTGTTAGGTGCTTGTCAAGAATAGTACCATTAATATTTGTACCAGGATGCACAAAGGTACTACACACCATATTTCTTTTGAATTCTCCCTTCCATAGGGTATCAAGATTTTGACTAGGGATAATTTCTCCATCTATGGGAAGGCAAGTCAACGAAGCCCAAGAGGAGAAGGTCATGGTGAAGGACACTCCTTTTACTTCAGATGAGAATGCTTTTAATGAGGAGTGGAAGCGAAGATTGCAGTAGAATGCTTTGACAAGAGAAGGATATACCAAATCGTTCATGGAACAAAACTTGTGGAGATTAAGTTGAAAGAGAGTTTGAAATAGCTTGATCTCTTTAGATTTGAAAGAGTCTAGGTTGATATAGCTAGGAGAGATGATAGGGCGATAAATGAAGTAGGTGACAAAACGATTTTTTTGATTTTCATTTGAGAAAAGCTTTGTAGTCTTGGGAGACATGAGAGAGATGTTTGGAGAAACTTCATTTGATGATATTGATCTATGGCTTGGAGAAACATCAAATTACTGGAGATTGACCCTATGATGTTTTCTTCTAGTTGATTTCAAGAGTCTCATTGTTTGACAAGAATAATGAGTAGTCTTTGAACAAGGTTTCAGCACAAAGGATTAGTATGTTCGAGTTGCTGTCTTAATATCTCTATTTGTAGATAAATAATTAAGCCCATGTGAATTAGGTTTAGCTCACAAGACAAACTAATCGCGTCATAATCGATTATTATAATCGATTACAACCTCTCTGTTTAAAACATGTTCACACGCATAAAGAGCATAATCGATTATGCTGATCGATTATTACTTCTCTGTTTGAAGATTAATCTTTAGCGCAAAATGTAATGCCCTCCCTGGGCATTACATTGGAACACATGCGGAAATAAATTAAAAAGTAATTTGCTGGTTGTTTTCGGAAAGTTATTTTCTCCTAAGTCAGAAAACTGGGGTATAAAAATTTTCTTCCGTGGATAACTCTTAAATACCAAGATACATACATGCAAACAGTAAAATCACATTCATAACAAAGTCACCACGACATACAACTTCTCTCAAAAGTTTCAATTTTAAAGGAAGAGAAATAAAATTGAACCAAAGACTAAAGTATAATACCACATTTACCGACCTATCAAATACATAACCCAACCAAGACTCCTAAGCTGGTCTCTTCTACAAGACATTTATTAAAAGACCCCCGTGGTCATTCCACGATCAAATAATTCCTCAAACCTCTAGATCTTAGTCTCTGAGTGACTTAGGAAAACTCCTCTGCTCCATCTGTATTAGGGTACCGAGGTACAACAGCAGACCAGAAGAAACCTGATATATTTGTAAGGGTGAGACACCAATATATGGATTTAAACACGATAACCACATGCACAACACAAAACATTAGATAACATGTAAAGTCATATATCATAGAATTCTTGAAAATTGACAGTATTATATCAAGGGGGTCTCATACCCGATCAGTCATGAGTTTTATAAAAACATGCATGACACTTCAATATTCAGGCTCTAACCTAATCTCATGAGATACCAACTTCATTTTTCGTTTAAGCTGATCAAGCTTTTTACATGGATCATTGTCCACGAAAAGAATCCAATGTCCAACACCTTTGTAACTCATTGGTAGATCACTCAGCAGCCAATGGTTATTGCACACAAATTATGACATCTCAATTGTCATTACGATAAAAGGGAAACTTCTGTCCACGCATTGGCAGATCACTTAGCAACCAATGGTTATCGTAGTTCATGGGCGTATTTTCCCAAAATTCATTGGCCAACACATGACTCAATGATTTCTAACTGGGCAACATGGCACATCTGCCAAACAAATACATGTAAAAATCATTTTATTCTCAAAGCTTATCTGTGTGTACATTATTTCCTTGTCGAAGCTCAAAGGCTAATGACTATTCATAAAATCTTTAACTTTAAGATTCTTCAACATCAACACGAGACACAAAGTCCGAGTGCTCAATCACAACGCCCTAAACCGATGCATAGTCTTAGGCTTGTGGTCATAGAAAACAAGATTCACCATTAATAATGTTTATCACAACGTGATTAGGACACACAGTCCACAACCACGTGATTAGGACACACAGTCCACAACAACGTGATTAGGACACACAGTCCACAGCAACGTGACACAGATCAAAGATCTACGTGTAAATTACAGAACACTAGTATCCCGACGTCTCGTATACTAGATTCACTTCCCAACGTATTTATTCTTTTTTGTTCAGTGAAACACAAATACAAATTGAAACTTCAGTAACTTATCCAAGCTTGCCGAAATATTTGCAAAAGTAGGTTTTTCCAGAAATTCTTTTCATTGGAAATTCATTTGTAAAATGGTAAGTTATAAAGAAACCAATTTTCTTTTGAAATTCTTCTTTTTCTTCCAAACCATCTTTAGAACATTGTTAAAATCCTTTCAAATCCCTTTCTAAAATATTGCCAACCATTCCTAAAAGTTCTCCTTCATAAAACATACTTTTAAAATTTTTTCCACTTATACTAAAATCATTTTAAGAAAAGGTTTTCCTCTAGCTTTAAAATATTGTAACACTTAGTTCTTAAAATGATTTTCCACTTCATTCTTGAAAATGATAACATGCTAAAATGTATTCCTTTCTCAATTCCATTCTTATTCTTCTTCTTTCATTAAAAGAAGTTGACACATAAATTTCTTAAAATAACTTTTCATCTACATTTTGAAAAAGATCACGTATTAAAATATTTTTACGATTTCATTCTTGTAATTATCCATTAATTTCTCTTTTATCCAAAAGAAATCATCATCTAAATATTATCATTGTCAAAATTCCTCATAAGGCTTTTTAAGGCTTTTATCTCAATAATTGAATGAGCACTGACGAATATCAGGCTTCTCAGACCACAATCCACAACAATGTAATTTTCACATCAACATCATTTCAAATAATACAGTTCATGCCATATCTCAAAGCTATAACACATTTCTACAAATAAATCATCAAGCTCAGATATGTAAAACAGACAATTTTAACCACATCAGATAAACTCAGGAAATCACAATAAAACTCAAAACAACTCAACAAATCACAAATAATAACATATAGCTATCTGAAGAAAATCCCTCAGGTAAGCTCCCCTTACTTGATTCCAAAGCAAACAAAGCCGTTCGTTCTTTGTTAAGCGCTACGATCTTCCTCGCCTTACTTCGCGACGGAAGTCTAAAGATTCCAACACAGAACACAAGTTAAAACAACCAAAACATCCTAAATACCTAAGGCATAGGTTCGGCTATATCATGAAAATAGGGTTAGAGATTTCAAAATTTCTCAAACTCATGGATTAATGGTCCTTAAGTATTGGAGATTCATAATCAATGATCATTAGACAAAGATTGAACAAAAACTCCTCTAAGCCACAAGCTTAGGGTTTCGGCCAAGACACATAAAATAGGCTAGAGATTGTCAAACTTCTCAAGTTTTTAGATTTGATAACAAAAGGTAGTAAAGAGCTTAAATCAATGATCATATTTCAAAAATTGAAACAAAACTTTCTTGCTCCCTAACTACATAGGTTCGGCCTCTTTAGGAAAATAGGGAAGGAAATTTTTGTTTGATGCAAGCTCTTAGATAGTGAATATAGAGATCATTAGGAGTCCATAGAAATTAGTTTCAACTTAAAAGGATTTTTCTACTAATTTCTAGAGATTTTAGGAGTTTTAGATCTAAGAATGTTAAATGGAAACACATGGCATAAACTCAACAAATATGAGAAGGAAAGAACTTAGGTGAGTAAGAGTATAGAGCATTACCCTTGAAGCTTGAAGAAAATGATGAGAATGAACACTTGAAGGAGTAGAAACAATGGAGCTTGAAGTGAAGAACTTGGTTATGTGAGTGTAAAGTGTGAAAATGAAAGAAAGAAGTGTTTATATAGAGAGAAAGGGTGAGAGTGGTGTGAAGAGGAGAGGAAGAGTGAGGACTTGGGCTCCAAGTTTGGTTAAGGTGTGTTTGGTTGGAGAAAGTGAGAGAAAATGAGTTTTTGGAATAAAATATGATAAATTCAAAAAGTGTAATGATAACTTCTTTTTGATGTGACATGAGCCATCAATCAACAAGTCACTCCAATCTTCATCAAGTCACTTTGGTCATCTCAGCTCTCCATCCTGCTGCGTTGTT
This sequence comes from Echinosophora koreensis, assembly GCA_035048595.1. Taxonomy (NCBI): domain Eukaryota; kingdom Viridiplantae; phylum Streptophyta; class Magnoliopsida; order Fabales; family Fabaceae; genus Echinosophora; species Echinosophora koreensis. The sequence goes on along the minus strand of JAPCYP010000048.1, from coordinate 961,933 downwards.
TACCCGATTACCGTTTTCGATCGTAACTTTCGAAGATTTCGCCGGGATAAAATATTATATTATATTTTCGAACCTAAATTTTCAAAAATAACCAAGATCATTGGAAACACGACAAAAACACTAACCGTTTCGTTCCCGGGTCAAAATTAGGTTTTCTGCTCAGTAAACTTGTACCGGCAGTGAAAACGCAGACCAGCTTTCGTCTGAATTTTCAACCGAAAATTTAACCGTGACTTCCTACGGTAAGGTAACACAAGAAAATGATTTTAGTTTATTTAAAATCACTCTCTGGATTTTACCAAAAATAAATATCAATACACATGTATTTACTGCTACAAAAAGACACAGAAATCGGGGCGTTACAATATGCATTTGGAGTAGTGAGCCACATTGCATTATACAGTTGATATGTGTGATCTGCTTTGTGAATGATGTATGTTATGTTTGCTTTTGTTGTATGACCATCTTGCTTACTATCCTATTGCCGTTATGTTCATATATATGGTTTCTTACCCCCTGTTTCTTCTATTGCTTTGTTTGGCATGTATCCTTTATGCAGAGGACAGTGAGCAGCCAATTGAGGAGTGACTCTTAGGAGCCGCTACTCTTAGTTTAGTATTTCCATTTTTAGTCCTTCTGCATAAGAAATAAAACATGATGCCTTCTCTTTAAATCCGGATGGTGCACCTGGTCCAGACGGGTATGGTGGCTACTTTTTTCAGACTTTTTGGGAGATTATTCAGCATGATGTCATTGGTGCTATGTTACAGTTTTTTAACAGTGGCTAGATTCTTCCTAATTATAATGCAAATATGGTGGTACTAATTCCTAAAGTGCAAGGAGCTGAGAGAATTGAGCAGTATAGACCTATTGCTCTAGCTAACTTCAAGTTCAAAATTGTAACTAAAATCTTGGCTGACAGATTAGCTAAAATAGCAACTAGAATCATCTCTCCTCAGCAAAGAGGATTTATTCAAGGGAGAAGAATTACTGATTGTATCTGTTTAACATCTGAAGCAATTAACCTCCTTCGAAAAAGATCTTTTGGTGGTAATCTAGCTATGAAAATAGACATAAGGAAAGCATTTGATACCGTTGATTGGCAGTTTTTGATCAAAGTTTTAAATGCTTTTGGTTTTAATGATAAGTTCTGCAATTGGATCCAAATGATTCTCCTTTCTGCAAAGCTATCCATTTCAATCGATGGTCAGTCCTTTGGTTATTTTAGTTGCAAGAGGGGGTGAGGCAAGGAGACCCTCTCTCTCCTTTGTTATTCTGCTTTGCTGAAGAAGTTTTGAGCAGGGGAATTACTAAAATGGTCAATGATGGCTGTCTTTCTCTGATGACAGGGCCTATAGGAGCTATGGTTCCTTCTCATGTCCTCTATGCGGATGATGTTATGATTTTTTGTAGAGGAACTAAGAAAAATATGCTCTCTTTGAAATCTTTGTTCAATAAGTATGCAAACATCTCTGGTCAGGTTATAAATCCAGCAAAATCAACTTTCTATATAGGTTCGGTTTCAGCTAGCAGGAAGGCTCAAATTGCTGATTTGCTTGGTTTTTCAATTGGTCAACTGCCTTTCTTGTATCTTGGTATTCTTGTTTTCATAGGAAAGCCAAAAAAGGTCTATCTTCTCCCAATTGAAGATAGAATAAGGTCCAAGTTATCAGCTTGGAAGGCTTCTTTGTTATCCATTGCAGGACGAGTTCAACTTGTTAAATCTGTAATTCAAAGCATGATGATCTATAGTTTCATGGTTTATGCTTGGCCTATTAACCTTCTTAAGATGGTTGATGGTTGGATCAGAAATTTTGTATGGTCTGGGGATGTTTCTTGTAGGAAAGTTGTCACTGTTTCTTGGCAGAATGTTTGTAGGCCTACTAGTGAAGGTGGTCTTGGTATTAGATCATTAAGATCTATTAACAATGCAGCCTTACTGAAATTATGTTGGGAATTAGTGGCATCAAATGATCCATGGGCAGAATATCTTAAAGCTAGGGTGTTTAGGAACAATAAACCTGTTTCTTATCACATTAGCTCTTCCATATGGCCAGGTTTAAAATCAAATGTTGCTACTGTGATGGGTAATGCTATATGGCAGAGTGGCAAAGGTAACAAGGTTAATTTCTGGACTGATTTGTGGTTGGAGGAACCTCTGGTTGTTAGTCTTCAGATCCCTCTTTTGCTGCACCCTTTTTTATCAGCCAAGGTTCAAGACTTTATAAAGGATGGCTCTTGGAGGATTCCCGAAAATTTGGGTCAAAATTTTCCAATTCTGCCTTCACTTGTTCATAAGTATGTCATTTCTATTGAGGATGAAGATAAGCTGATCTGGAAAAGTAATGAATCGGGCTCTCTATCTTTCAAGGATGCTTACTTATTTTATAAGCCTGCTGGACAGCAAATTCAGTGATGCAATCACATATGGAGCAACGCCATTTCTGTAACAGCCTGATTTTTAATTATGCTGTTTAACCGGTTAAAATATAAATATTTATATTTTAATCTGAGATCAGGAAAATGATTTTTAATAAAATAAAATCAAATTCATAGTCTATTTTATGGTAGAAGGTTATGGTGAGAGTTTGGGTTGAAAATTCAAACGGAACCCGGTCTTCGTTTTCACTAACAGTAAGATTTTACTGAGTAAAAACCCTAATTTCGACTCATGAACGAAACGATTAGGTTTTATATTTCACTCCCAACGATTTTATGCATTTCGGAAAAATTACGTTAGGAGTGAAATAATATTATTTTTATTGTGGCCAAGAATCAGCCACACTCTTCCTAAAATGTGAGCCACATAAATTTAACCACGGTCACTAATTTAATCCTAGTTAAGTTATTATTAACTATAGTTAAGTTATTATATTATTTTCTAAACTTAACCTATGTTAATTAACTCAACTATGGTCACTTTTAATTATTAAACAAAGTCATTTCACACTCAAAACATCCCCACCCCTTGCCAAAACCGTAGCCCTTCCCACTCTTAGTCATATTTCATTTCACTTTGCTTCATCATTTCACACTCACACAAAGCACAAGTTCTTAGTGTTCAAGAACACAAGTTCATACTTGATTGAATCTTGCCAAGATCATCATCCTTTCTTCATCTCCTTCAAACTCTTGAGGTAACATGATCATCCATGATCATCTCCTCTCTTCTTAATGATCATTTACTTTCCATTTCATGGTTTTCCATTTCAAGATCTAGAACTTCAAATAATTCTAGAAAATTGTAGAAAACTCATTATAATGTGAAACCAGTTTCTATGATCTTAATATGTCTTCTACTATCCTCATCTAAGAGCATGTAAGCAAAATCATTTTCCTTCCTACTTTTCTTGTTGAGGCCGAAACTAGGTGTTTTTAGACAAATGAGATTTTGTTCAATTTTTAAGATATGATACTTGATCTTAACTTCTTGAAATCTATAGTTGTTATATGCGACACCCTTTCTGGGGTCATCACATAGTTACCCAAATGCGGAAAATAAAATTATAATTTCGCTGGTTGCTTTCGGAAAATATTAATTTCTCAACACTTATGCTTTCAAAATATGGTGATAAATTTTTTTGTTCTTTCTGCGAAATACTTAAAACAAAGATATATAAACATCACAATAGTAAAATTACTTTAAACTTACATTTATTCGTAAACCAAAACATTGCAACATATAAGCTTTTCTGAAATTGTTTTTCATACACCTTACAAGGTGTTTCAAACCATTTATAACAACTTTCCCAAAATACCCAACCCAAAGAAAGTCCTAAGCTGGTCGTCTTACAAGACATCTACTGGAAAGACCCCGTGGTCATTCCCACACTCTAACATCTCTTCAACCTTTAGGACCAAAGTTCCTGAGTGAAACTAAGGACTTTTCTGCACCATCTACTTTCGTGTACCAAGACACAAAAGCCAAACCAGAAAACCTGATATGTTTGTAAGGGTGAGACGCCAATATATGGATTTAACACAATAGCTACATGTGAGACATAACACAACAACACATACACATATACATTTTCATAAAAAAATAGAAGCGTTCATAACAAGACAGTAGTTAATCAATGGGTTTCACACCCCAAACATCATCGTTTGAAAACTTATGCATGAACACTTCCAATACATCGTCTAACTTCACACTTAATCTCATGAGATATCCAAACCGCAGTGAGTTGATCAGGCTCAATTGCCACACTAGGCAAACAGGCACGCAGCCAAAACCCATTGCACACTGTCCAAACCCGAGGCACAGTGATAACAACGTAAATGGGGTTTCATTGTCCAACCCTGGCACAATGAAGAAAATCGTAGCATGAGACACCTGACGCCGCAAGGTACTCACACATAAACTGGGGCACGTCTGCCAAATGCATGCAACAAAAACACTTTGTTCTTGACACTTTTCTTTGTGTTCAATCTCCCTTTGCCGAAGCTCAAAATGGCTTACGACTAACCATAGTTTTAAACATCTTTAAAACTTTATTAATAACACAGGACCTCAAAGTCCGAGTGCTCAATCACGACACCTCTAGACCGATGCACCAGCCATAGGTTCGTGGTAATAGAAAACATCTTAAATGTTTTTAATTCAGTAGACACCAAGTCTACAGTAGACACCAAGTCTACAGGACCTCAAAGTCCAAAGGACACCAAGTCCATAACACAACACGAACCTTAGTACCCCGACGTCTCGATAACTAAGTTCAAAACCACTTTTAACACAGTTGAGTTCAACTCGTTTTCGGAAAATCATTTCAAATGGGAAATAAATCGTAAGTTAAACATTTAAACTTTTTATCAAATATGGTCACTTGAGGCTCAAAGTTGTTTAAACTACGTACTGCCGCTTTAGGATTTCTTGCCGTCGGTATTTTTTTCCAAGTTGCCGTCAAATTAGCCATTTAAGCCAAATTTTAGCTTTTTCCACTTAAACATTTTTCTAAAATCATTATTAAGTTATTTTCGAAAATTAATTTCATAAAATAACTTTTTACAATATTCTGGAATTTATTACGTAAAAATCAGCAGTACAAAAATATTTTCACGGTTATGTCCTCACAGTGACTCATAAATCACTCTTATAGCGATAAATCATTAAAATAATGATATTTTCCAAAACTCTTTATTTTTCCCAAATAAATATTTTCCATTAATATTATATTCCAATATTTTACATTTAAAACATTGAATATAATTTACGAAGCTTTTCAAAGCTTTTATCTGATTCGTTAATTGGGCACTGACCACTGTCAGGCTTCTCACACAACATCCACAACATTATCACACGAATATTTCCAGACAGATCATGCATCACAGCATTAAAATAAACAACTGCAGATAACCAATTATAAGCAGATAAACAACACGGATAAAAATAACACAACTTGAACACTTAAACAACCACCAACAAATAAATAATTACAGACCACACATGAATCACACATAGGTATTGGGAAAAATCCCTCAGGTAAGCTCCCCTTACCTCTCGAAGACTTCTCCGCGGTGTAATACGTAACTTGTCGGAAGTCCGGGTTCGCGTACACAACGAACTTGCTAAACCTTCATCAACCACAATCAACTAATCACTAATCAAACAATTAAAATCTCCTAATTCTCTATAATAGGTCACGGCCTCCCTTAGGTTTAGTGGCTAAAAATTTCTAGAATTGCCTAAGTCATGGATTAATGATCCTTAACTACTTAAGATCATAGATTAGTAACTAAACAACTAGGTTAAGAATTAAAAATTCCTAACTCACCTACCCTAGAATTCGGTCAAGACTTGATCATGGGGTTAGGGTTTTTAGTTTGACAAATCAACTTGGATTCAATAAACATACATACTAATAGGATGATAACCAAGATCATTTAGGAAAAATTTGAACAAAAACTCATCAAACCTCACCTACTTAGGTTCGGCCAATACAAGGATTTAGGGTTTGAATTTTTATTTTGATAGACTAACATGGATTAAAGCATGTAGACATACTAGAAGGATAGTATATAAGATCATTTTCTAAAAATTGAACAAAAGTTCCTCCACCCATTTTTTTTTATAGAATTCGGTTTTGACAAATTAAATGGGGAGGAAAACTTTGTTTGCAACAAACTCTTGGATTATGATAGTAGAGATGATAACTAACTCATAGAAATTGGTTTCACATTTTTAGGATTTTTCTAGAATTTTCTAGACAATTTCAAAGTTTCTAGATCTAGGAATTGAAAATGATGAACATGGCATTGAAACATGAAAATACATGAAGAACATAGTGCTTAATGATGATGAGGATCATGGATTACCTCTTGGAATTGAACAAAAGTGCAAGAATCTCCAAGTTGCTTCACAAATCTAGCTTATGGAGTTTAAGAGAGAAAAGAGAATTGGAGAAGATGGAGGAATAGTTGAGAAGAGTGTAGAATGAGCTAGAGTTACCAAGTGAGCTCTAGAATTTGAAGAGCAAGTCTCCAAGGCCATGGGCCTTTCGAAATTTTGGGCCTAGAAAGCCCAAGCCCAATTAATTTTGCACTTGAAAATCATTTAAGGCATAATGAAAACATAGGAAAAGTTAAGACTAGAATTGCTTCATGGAAATGAATCCTTGGACATGAAATTGAGCCTTTTGGGAGCAGCCCATATTGGGTTTGAATGGCAAGAATTTGACCCACTTCACTTAGTGTATCAAAGAAATTAGTTTAGGGACCAAAATGCAATTAAGAGAAAGTTTAAGGATAAAAATGCAATTGTTAAAAATTGCTAACATAACCCTAAGCCACATTAAACCTCTCACATGGATGACCTATTCCTAAGAGAATATAGGGTTTGTCCACTTATCGAGTCTCAAAACTTCCGTCATCGGCTCCGTCGTTTACCCGATTGAACATAATGTTCGTAAAACGTATATTATTTCACGTTTTGTGAAATAATTCTAAAAATGCACAATCGTAGGAAATAAAATAAAAACCTTAAGTGTTTCGTTCACGAATTAAAATTAGGGTTTCTGATCAGTAAAAACTTACTGTAAGTGAAAATTCAGAAAACGCAGACCGGTTTCCGTCTGAATTTTCATTCCAAAACTTCCCTGTAACCTTATAAAAATAAGTATGACAAGGAAATGACCTTAGTTTATCCAAAGTCATTTTCTAAATCTCGGATAAGAATATAATCATTTATATAATTATTACCGATATTAGAAAGCCGAAAAATCGGGATGTTACATACTACCCCTCTTAAAAAAAATTCGTCCGCGAAATTTCGTGACTCGAAACTCGATAGGATCTGATCTGACTCTCACAAGAAAGTATAGGAAAGAATTTCATCAATTTGAAAAGAATACAAGAATATCTAGTATGTAAAAAGATTCTTTAATAGGTTCGTGAGTGTAAAAATGCATCGCGAATACATATTTACAACCATGACTCTAATTAAAGTTCCTTATTTCACAAGAATTTTCCTGCCAACAGTTCAAAAGAACAACAGTCCGACAAGAATTCAGACTGAATCACTTTCTATCAAAGGTAAAAGTGACTAGACTAAGTCTCATCGAGAAACTTCTTTTGTCAAGAAAAGATCTATCCCGAATAACAATAGGACAATTCACAACTTTAAGAAAAGAAATGATCTGACCCAAATGGTCACAACAATCAAAAAGAAAAGGGAACTGGAATAAATTTCTTCAAGAAACCTTTATTCCCAAAAAGTCATACATGACATACATCCACCGAAAAGACTAATAACATAGGAGACCCTAGAGAGTCAAATACTCAAGGGTGTTAAAAGACGATTATACTTAGAATTCCATTACAAACTTATAATTATAGGTTATTAACGTACATACTTCATATATAGGTTTCTTATACTTAACAACATCTTCTATAAGACTTTCAAGCTATGAAGTATTCAACACTACTTCTGATGTAAAGGATTATCAGATGGTGAAGCTCCAGCGCCACACACGGTGTAGATTCTTCCCTTTGTCGCGGGTCTACCAGTCCTTGAGGTGTTATTGACAACTGGTCCACGATTAGGCGCATTGCAATCCTTCGCCAAATGTCCCACTTGATAACAGTTGAAACACTTAGCCCTCCTCACAGGGCAAGTATCCCTCATATGTCTTGTATCTCCACAGTGAAAACATCTTCTAACTGGGCCTTGACTTTGATTCTGTTGGTCTCCACTTCCCGATGCAGCAAAATTAGGACGATATTGTTGTTGATTCTGATTATTTCCCGGTGGACGGGAATAAGGTGTTCTCTGCACTTGCTTTTCTCCCTGATTCTGAAATTGATCCTTGGATCTAGATGGTCCTCCAACATTCCCCTTATCATCTCTTCCTTTCCTCATCTGCTCTATCTTCCTACTCATCTCGACTAGAGCTTGAAAATTATGGAGTTGCAGAGGTAAAACAGACTCCTTAATCTCAAATCGCAATCCTGCCTCAAATCTTTCACACTTCCAGCTTTCATTTGGTTGGGCTTGAAAGAAACGGAAGTATTTGGCAAGCGATTCAAACTTCGCCGCATACTCCCCCATAGTCAAATCTCTCTGGTACAGTCACAGAAATTCTTGTTCTTTCTCAATCCGAACACTCTCCGGAAAATACTTGTTCAGGAATGCGGTTTTGAACACATCCCAAGTAATTCCTTGATGATCAGCTTCCAGCAGCTGTCGAGCACCTCTCCACCAATACTCCGCATCTCCTATCAGTAGGAAAACAACATAGGCAACCCTAACTTCAGCCGGAGTAGCCACCAACTCAAAGATTTTCTCCAGTTCTTGAATCCATAAATCGGCTTTCTCATGATCAGAATCCACACCAAACTGTGAAGGATTCTGACTTCGAAACGCAATCAGCGCCTTGCCTTCCGCAGCTTGCAAATTCTGGGCATTCATAGATGCAGTTTGATTTGCAATCACAGCTGCCACATGTTCCATCGCCTAAGCCGTATAATCTACTCCATCATCATAATTGTCATTCATGTTGCCACGGCCGCCAATGGGACCACCTCGACGACCCCTTCCACGACCGCGTCCACGTCCACGTCCTCGTCCACGTCCACGTCCACGTCCACCTTCTGGTGCTGGTTCCATAACTGGCTTATAAAACAAAATCAGTTAGACCGCAACCAGAAAATGAAACGTGCACTTACGTGTCTAAAACACATTACTTCTAAGAAGTAATTCAATCAACTTATCATCTACAATTCATAGGTTCCCTCAAGACCTCAATTCATTGTGTGTCAACACATTGTTTCGATAAGGAAACAATTCAAACAAACTCTAACCAGAGACCACACAACAAAAACATAACAGACCTATTTCCCAATATTCCCGAAAGACTCGACCAGCTCTGATACCACAAATGCGACACCCTTTCTGGGGTAATCACATAGTTACCCAAATGCGGAAAATAAAATTATAATTTCGCTGGTTGCTTTCGGAAAATATTAATTTCTCAACACTTATGCTTTCAAAATATGGTGATAAATTTTTTTGTTCTTTCTGCGAAATACTTAAAACAAAGATATATAAACATCACAATAGTAAAATTACTTTAAACTTACATTTATTCGTAAACCAGAACATTGCAACATATAAGCTTTTCTGAAATTGTTTTTCATACACCTTACAAGGTGTTTCAAACCATTTATAACAACTTTCCCAAAATACCCAACCCAAAGAAAGTCCTAAGCTGGTCGTCTTACAAGACATCTACTGGAAAGACCCCGTGGTCATTCCCACACTCTAACATCTCTTCAACCTTCAGGACCAAAGTTCCCGAGTGAAACTAAGGACTTTTCTGCACCATCTACTTTCGTGTACCAAGACACAAAAGCCAAACCAGAAAACCTGATATGTTTGTAAAGGTGAGACGCCAATATATGGATTTAACACAATAGCTACATGTGAGACATAACACAACAACACATACACATATACATTTTCATAAAAAAAATAGAAGCGTTCATAACAAGACAGTAGTTAATCAATGGGTTTCACACCCCAAACATCATCGTTTGAAAACTTATGCATGAACACTTCCAATACATCGTCTAACTTCACACTTAATCTCATGAGATATCCTAACCGCAGTGAGTTGATCAGGCTCAATTGCCACACTAGGCAAACAGGCACGCAGCCATTGGCACGCAGCCAAAACCCATTGCACACTGTCCAAACCCGAGGCACAGTGATAACAACGTAAATGGGGTTTCATTGTCCAACCCTGGCACAATGAAGAAAATCGTAGCATGAGACACCTGACGCCGCAAGGTACTCACACATAAACCGGGGCACGTCTGCCAAATGCATGCAACAAAAACACTTTGTTCTTGACACTTTTCTTTGTGTTCAATCTCCCTTTGCCGAAGCTCAAAATGGCTTACGACTAACCATAGTTTTAAACATCTTTAAAACTTTATTAATAACACAGGACCTCAAAGTCCGAGTGCTCAATCACGACACCTCTAGACCGATGCACCAGCCATAGGTTCGTGGTAATAGAAAACATCTTAAATGTTTTTAACTCAGTAGACACCAAGTCTACAGTAGACACCAAGTCTACAGGACCTCAAAGTCCAAAGGACACCAAGTCCATAACACAACACGAACCTTAGTACCCCGACGTCTCGATAACTAAGTTCAAAACCACTTTTAACACAGTTGAGTTCAACTCGTTTTCGGAAAATCATTTCAAATGGGAAATAAATCGTAAGTTAAACATTTAACTTTTTATCAAATATGGTCACTTGAGGCTCAAAGTTGTTTAAACTACGTACTGCCGCTTTAGGATTTCTTGCCGTCGGTATTTTTTCCAAGTTGCCGTCAAATTAGCCATTTAAGCCAAATTTTAGCTTTTTCCACTTAAACATTTTTCTAAAATCATTATTAAGTTATTTTCGAAAATTAATTTCATAAAATAACTTTTTACAATATTCTGGAATTTATTACGTAAAAATCAGCAGTACAAAAATATTTTCACGGTTATGTCCTCACAGTGACTCATAAATCACTCTTATAGCGATAAATCATTAAAATAATGATATTTTCCAAAACTCTTTATTTTTCCCAAATAAATATTTTCCATTAATATTATATTCCAATATTTTACATTTAAAACATTGAATATAATTTACGAAGCTTTTCAAAGCTTTTATCTGATTCGTTAATTGGGCACTGACCACTGTCAGGCTTCTCACACAACATCCACAACATTATCACACGAATATTTCCAGACAGATCATGCATCACAGCATTAAAATAAACAACTGCAGATAACCAATTATAAGCAGATAAACAACACGGATAAAAATAACACAACTTGAACACTTAAACAACCACCAACAAATAAATAATTACAGACCACACATGAATCACACATAGGTATTGGGAAAAATCCCTCAGGTAAGCTCCCCTTACCTCTCGAAGACTTCTCCGCGGTGTAATACGTAACTTGTCGGAAGTCCGGGTTCGCGTACACAACGAACTTGCTAAACCTTCATCAACCACAATCAACTAATCACTAATCAAACAATTAAAATCTCCTAATTCTCTATAATAGGTCACGGCCTCCCTTAGGTTTAGTGGCTAAAAATTTCTAGAATTGCCTAAGTCATGGATTAATGATCCTTAACTACTTAAGATCATAGATTAGTAACTAAACAACTAGGTTAAGAATTAAAAATTCCTAACTCACCTACCCTAGAATTCGGTCAAGACTTGATCATGGGGTTAGGGTTTTTAGTTTGACAAATCAACTTGGATTCAATAAACATACATACTAATAGGATGATAACCAAGATCATTTAGGAAAAATTTGAACAAAAACTCATCAAACCTCACCTACTTAGGTTCGGCCAATACAAGGATTTAGGGTTTGAATTTTTATTTTGATAGACTAACATGGATTAAAGCATGTAGACATACTAGAAGGATAGTATATAAGATCATTTTCTAAAAATTGAACAAAAGTTCCTCCACCCATTTTTTTTTTATAGAATTCGGTTTTGACAAATTAAATGGGGAGGAAAACTTTGTTTGCAACAAACTCTTGGATTATGATAGTAGAGATGATAACTAACTCATAGAAATTGGTTTCACATTTTTAGGAGTTTTCTAGAATTTTCTAGACAATTTCAAAGTTTCTAGATCTAGGAATTGAAAATGATGAACATGGCATTGAAACATGAAAATACATGAAGAACATAGTGCTTAATGATGATGAGGATCATGGATTACCTCTTGGAATTGAAGAAAAGTGCAAGAATCTCCAAGTTGCTTCACAAATCTAGCTTATGGAGTTTAAGAGAGAAAAGAGAATTGGAGAAGATGGAGGAATAGTTGAGAAGAGTGTAGAATGAGCTAGAGTCACCAAGTGAGCTCTAGAATTTGAAGAGCAAGTCTCCAAGGCCATGGGCCTTTCGAAATTTTGGGCCTAGAAAGCCCAAGCCCAATTAATTTTGCACTTGAAAATCATTTAAGGCATAATGAAAACATAGGAAAAGTTAAGACTAGAATTGCTTCATGGAAATGAATCCTTGGACATGAAATTGAGCCTTTTGGGAGCAGCCCATATTGGGTTTGAATGGCAAGAATTTGACCCACTTCACTTAGTGTATCAAAGAAATTAGTTTAGGGACCAAAATGCAATTAAGAGAAAGTTTAAGGATAAAAATGCAATTGTTAAAAATTGCTAACATAACCCTAAGCCACATTAAACCTCTCACATGGATGACCTATTCCTAAGAGAATATAGGGTTTGTCCACTTATCGAGTCTCAAAACTTCCGTCATCGGCTCCGTCGTTTACCCGATTGAACATAATGTCCGTAAAACGTATATTATTTCAAGTTTTGTGAAATAATTCTAAAAATGCACAATCATAGGAAACAAAATAAAAACCTTAAGTGTTTCGTTCACGAATTAAAATTAGGGTTTCTGATCAGTAAAAACTTACTGTAAGTGAAAATGCAGAAAACACAGACCGGTTTCCGTCTGAATTTTCATTCCAAAACTTCCCCGTAACCTTATAAAAATAAGTATGACAAGGAAATGACCTTAGTTTATCCAAAGTCATTTTCTAAATCTCGGATAAGAATATAATCATTTATATAATTATTACCGATATTAGAAAGCCGAAAAATCGGGATGTTACATTATATCTAGAAGCTTGAAATCAAAATAATTTCCTAACCCTATTTTCTATGCTTGGCCGAATTTGTGATCATATGGACAAAATAAGTTTTCTTCAATCTTTAATTAGGTTATGATTTATATTAACTATCTAACGTGTGTAGGTTCTAGAGGATTTTGTTTCATATTTTTGAGTTAAGCTAATACCTTAGGAATGCATCCAAAAGATTAGAATGAGAAAATGATCCTAGCCCTAATTTGAATTGAATGGCCGAACCTAGCATAAAGTGGGCATCGTTGGATTTGTTTGATTAATTGAGGTTATATTATGTTGGTTGAAGGTTAACGGACGCTCGTGATTTTAGTAATGAGGATCGAGAAGTTCGTGTTTACAGTGCTAACTCAGGTGGGGGAAAGAATCATTCTACTATCGGAATCAATATGTAGTTTATAGAATAAATAATTGTGTAGGGCGACCTAAACCCTAGTGGTAGTCGAGTAATCGACAAGACCAAAATCATATTGGAAACCTTTTCTGTAAAACCAATGGTGATTCAGGAATTGTAGGTTTATCGACATTAGGTTGATTTTAAGTATTTGATGATGTCTGACTTTATGTTATTGAATTTATTATGATATGCCGGTTGAGGTATTCCATTGCATGTGACGTATTATTTTTGGTGTTTGAATATTTTTATGATATTGTGTTATGCATGATCTGGCTGGTTTTTAATATGGTGCTTAGTTGATTCTTAAGCAAAGATATGTATAGTTCGGATGTTGTTGGTTTGGTTGTGAGAATAATGGTGACTTAGAGGTGCCTAACCTAAATGATTTATTTTAAAGAGGAGGTGTGACATAGAACAAGTGTTGAGGGTCTGATGGAAGGTTAAGGCACTAGGATGTTGTTAATGTGGGTCAGTGAGATTCATGTGTTTGCATTGTTGTTCACAGCCGTGTGAGTGGAACACACGAGGTCAGGATATCCTATTTTGGATATCAGATATTGCGGATGAGTGACCTACAGATGTTGATGCCGAGGTAGACTACCGTAATACTCTTTTAGTCCTTAACGCATTGTTCTGATTATCCTATCGAGGATAGAGACACTATGTATTTTGTGCTTATGCGCTATTTCCAATGGAGGAAATAGTGGCGCGCCATGCTTAAAGCACTATTTCCTAGTAGAGATTAGGGAATAGGGGCGCACTGAGTTAATAAGTATTTTGTGCTTATGTGCTATTTCCAATAAGGGATTGGTGATGCACACTGTGCTTAATGCTTTATTCCCTATGAGAGATATTGGAATAGGGGTGCACCGAGTTCTTGACTTCAGACCATTCTGGACTACTGACTAACGTGACAGGAGTAGAGATGGCCACGTCAGCATAAAGTGTTAGATTGCATAAGTTGAGGGTAGATGATGACATATATTGAATTATGGATGATGGTTGATTTAGAGTGATGTTTGTCTGTGACTTTTGTTATATTATATACTATGATTCTTTTCCGCTTTTGATGATAGAACTGTTTCTTATTCCCTATATTTTCTATACGTTGTATTTTATTTATTATGGAATCGTACGAGAAGACCCTGCTGATGAGCTGAATGAGGAGGAGATGGATGGAACTCCCTATGAACCGGAAGCTGGAGGTCGAGCTGTGACCCATGGTGATTAGAGTATAGATAGTATGGCCAGTGTGTCTAAGAAGTATTTTTATATGTTTCCGCTAAGTATGCCTTTTATTTAAGTATATGCCTGTGGGGGATCCTACTAAGAGGATACCCTCAATAGTGTTTTGTATTATGTGTAAAAACATATGTGTGTATTCGCATTATAAATATGGTGTGTTGTTTTTTCAATTATCCAAAGTTATATCTTATTAACTTAAGTTTTTAATTTTTACATATTTCCACGTTAAGCACGCGATTAATAAATTAATTAATAAGGTTTTAATCTAATAACACAACGGGGAACAACGGGGTGTCTCAGTTCCTCCTTCAAAATCTCTCTTAATTTGGAGAGTTATGCTGGATAAACTCCTTACAGATTTCAGCTTATGGTCTAGAGGTTGTGGAAATGTCTCAATGTGTAGTCTATGTGAAGCGGCAATTGAATCTACAAGTCATTTGTTTTGTGATTTCAAATTTGCTAGTAGCCTTTGGTGCTGGTTAGAATCTGTGATTAATGTTAAATTGGACCATTCCTCTTTGAACAATATTCTAGCTATTTGTAATAAGATATGGTCATCTCAAGCTAAAGATGTGATTATGGCTAGTGTTGTGAATGTAGTTTGGGCAATTTAGCTTTGCAGAAACAAATTAAGGTTTGATAATAAAAGGATTACTCTCAAAACTGCCATTAGCCTCATTATTGCTAATGTTGCCTTGGCTGGAAACTGCAGTTCAGGTTATGTTTCCTCTTCAATGCAGGAATTCGTTATTCTTAAAGCTTTCTCACTCTCGGCTAGACCAAATGCAGCTCCTTTAATCAAGGAAGTTTATTGGCAATATCCTCCTTGTTACTGGGTGAAATGTAATACAGATGGAGCTGCAAAGGGTGCCCCTGGATTTGCAGCTTGTGGAGGAGTTTTTAGAGGCTTTAATGCAGCCTCCATGGGATGTTTTGCAGCCTATTTGGGAAATACTTTTGCTCTTCATACTGAATTAATAGGTGCTATGATGGCTATTGAAATTGCTTTCCAAAAAGGATGGCATCTTTTTTGGCCAGAATGTGATTCAAGACTTGTCTTGTTGGCCTATAAATCAATTTCAATTATCCTTTAGATTGAGAAATAGGTGGAAAAACTGTATAGAAATCACCAAGATAATGAATTTTAGAATTTCTCATATTTTTAGAGAAGGCAATAATTGTGCAGCTAAAGTTGCCTCTCTTGGTTTTAGTGTAGATGGCTTTCATTGGTTGAATACTATTCCTAGGATAATTAGTGAAGACTTTTTTAGAAATAGAATTGGTCTTCCTAGTTATAGATTTAAATAATGCTTTGCAAGGGTTAAGGTTAATGTCCCCCCTTGTTTTCTTTGTATTCTTTTCTTTTATTGAATAAATTTATGATATGCTGCAGATGATGGATAGTTTCAGGGGTGCCAACCTAGTTGGGATGTATGCTTCTATTGTGATGCCTTTGCATATCATTTTGGTTAAAAAAAAAAGTTTGTTTATCCGAGTTGTTTTTTGGATTTTGGTTATACCAGCTCTGTATTGTGACATCGTCGACTGCTTTTGTAAAGGATACTCCAGAATCTCAGATTAAATCTCCTCTAATTGGATCCTCCTCAAAGGTGGTTGTTGATATGGCCCAAAATTTTACTGATTCTATTTTACATGATGTTAATGTTGTGTTGAATAGAAATTGGAATGATTTAGTTGATGAAGAACAGAGGCCTGATAATGCTAAGCATGGAAATGTCAATGAGGAAGGTTTTGAAAGGGTTCTTACCAAATCTTAGAAGAAAAAATTGAGACAGAAACATAAAAATCCTCAAACAGAAGTTCCTCTTACCCGTTCTAGGGCAGGATCATTGAATCTTGCCAAATGAAGTGCATTTTTTGGAATGTAAGAGGTTTTGCCAACCCCTCTACAAGGTTGGCCCTTAAGCAGCTTTGTCTTTCTCACAAGCCTGATTTTGTGTTCATCTCAGAGCCTTGGATGTTATTTGATAAAGTTCCTGCTAGGTTTTGGAAGAGTATGCATCTGAAGTTCTTTGCTTCTAATGATAGGGGGCAGTGAAAACCTAATCTATGGTGTCTTTGTTCTAGTGATTGGAGCCTCTCCATCATTGCTGTTTCTAATCAGTTTGTGGCTTTCTCTGTAAAGGTTGACAATCAGGATGTTGGTATGGCAGCAATCTATGCTTCTACTAATTATTTGCACAGAAGGTCCCTCTGGAAAGATTTGAATGATCTGCAAGATTCTCATAGCCTTCCTTGGTGTTTCTGTGGAGACTTTAATACTGTATTGGGTGCTCATGAATACAGAAGTTGTGGTAGTCCTTCAAAATCTTCTTGTGAGGATTTTCAATCTTGGACTGCAAGTAACAATCTTATTCACCTTCCTACTAGAGGTAATTAGTTTACTTGGTCTAATGGTAGGAGAGGAAGAGCTCTAACTGAAAAGAGGCTAGATCGATCCATTTGTAATGATAGATGGATTAGCTTTTGGTCTAGTATATCTTGTTGTACTTTAACTAAAAGTAAATCAGACCATTTCCCTCTGCTACTAGACTTAAAAGGAGACATTGTTATGCATAAGTCTAGTTTTAAGTTCATGAAAATGTGGACTCTGCATCCTGGATGCACTGAGATAGTAAAAGATGTATGGAAAACTGAGGTCTATGGATGTCCAATGTTTGTCCTAAGTCAGAAGTTAAAGCTTCTGAAATCCAGGTTAAAGGAGTTGAACAAAACCATTTTTGGTGATGTGAATTTGAAGGTTTCTAATGCAATGCAGCATCTTGACTCAGTTCAGCATCAGTTGGATGATCAGGGCTATTCAGATTCTCTGTTTGAGCTTGAAAAGAATGCTCAGTTGGACTTGGAGAAAGCCTTACAGTTTCAGGATCTTTATTGGCATGAGAAATCCAGAGTTAAATGGCATCTTGAAGGAGACAGAAACACCAAGTATTTTCATAAATTGGCCAAAGTTAGAAATGTTGCAAAAAAAATGAGTATGCTCAAACATGGAGATGAAATTCTTAATACTACAAATCAGATTGAGGATCATGTGGTTAGTTATTTTCAAGATATCTTCTGTTCTGAAAACAACTGTGTAGACAATGGTCTTGTTGATGAAGTTATTTCTAATGTTGTCTCTAGTGATGATAACCGAATGCTTACTGCTTTGCCTTCTCCTGAGGAAGTTAGGCTAGCTGTTTTTGGTATGAATCATGATGGTGCCCCTGGTCCTGATGGATTTGGTGCCTCTTTCTATCAAAGTTTCTGGGAAACAATTGGCAATGATGTGTTTAAGGCAGTCCTTCAATTCTTTGCTTCTGGTTGGATTCTTCCAAACTATAATGCAAATCTTATTGTGCTAATTCCTAAAGTTACTGAAGCTGAGAAGATTGAGCAATATAGACCAATTGCATTGGCTAATTTCAAACTGAAAATCATCACAAAAGTGTTAGCAGACAGGCTTGCAAGAGTAGCTCCTCATATTATTTCCCCTAACCAAAGAGGCTTCATCCAAGGGAGACAAATATCTGACTGTATTTGTCTTACTTCTGAAATTATCAACATGATTGATAAGAGGAATTTTGGTGGTAACCTGGCCTTGAAAATTGATATTAGAAAGGCCTTTGACACCTTGGATTGGAATTTCTTGTTGAAAGTTCTTAAATCCTTTGGTTTCCACCAAAGGTTCTGTGATTGGATAAAGACCATTCTTGAATCTTCTCATCTGTCAATTTCTGTTAATGGAAAGCCTTCTGGATACTTTTCCTGCAAGAGAGGTGTGAGGCAAGGTCCTTTATCCCCTTTGCTATTTTGTCTAGCTGAGGAAGTTTTAAGTAGGGGAATTGCCAAACTGGTCCTTGATGGTAAGCTATCTCTTATCTCTGGCCCTAGAGGAAGTCAGGTTCCATCCCATGTGTTGTATGCTGATGATGTTATGTTGTTCTGCAAAGGAACTCAGAAGAATTTGCTTGCTCTGAAGGAGTTGTTCCTGAGGTATGGTGCTGCCTCAGGTCAAATCATAAATCCAAGCAAATCTACCTTTTACTCAGGTTCTGTTTCTGTTAGAAGGCAAGCTATCATAGCTGATTTGCTTGGCTTTGCCATTGGTAAGTTCCCCTTCGTGTACCTTGGCATCCCAATCTTTAAAGGAAAGCCTAGAACAATCCACTTACAGCCAATTGCAGATAAAATTAAATCAAAGCTGGCTGCCTGGAAAGCCTTCCTTCTGTCAATTGCTGGAAGAGTAGAACTTGTTAAATCCTGTATTTTTGGTATGATGTTATATAGTTTCCTAGTTTATTCTTGGCCTACAAGACTGTTAAAATCTGTTGAAGGGTGGATTAGAAACTTCATCTAGTCTGGTGATGTCAATTGTAGGAAGATCTGCACAGTCTCTTGGAGAAAGGTTTGCAGTCCTATTAGTGAAGGGGGTCTAGGTCTAAGATATGTCAGAAGAATTAATGATGCTGCTGTTCTTAGATTATGCTGGCAGTTTGTGCAATCATCTCAGCAATGGGCCTGTCTGTTGAGAGCTAGAGTGGTCAGGCAGAAATCCTACATTAATCATCATATCAGCTCAACAATTTGGGCTGGTTTGAAGTATAAGATTTCAGAAATAGCAGATAACTGTGTTTGGCAGCTTGGTTCAGGTGCTTCAATTAACTTTTGGACAGATCCTTGGCTCCCGGATACTATGGTAGTAGCTCTAGATATTCCTCCTCAAGTTCACTCTCAATTATCCTCAACTGTGAAGGACTTTATCAGTGATGGAAACTGGAAAATTCCTAATATCCTGCTAGATAAGTTTTATCAAAGAGAAACTGCAGTCTATTACTATTCCAGTAGAAGCAGGTGCTGATGTTTTGAGATGGAAGCTTTCGGATTCAGGTGACTTGTCATTAAAGGAAGCTTATCATTTTTATAGTCCAGTTGGTTCTGTTGTTCCCTGGACAAAACACATCTGGAACAAGGTGATTCCACCTTCAAAGTCATTGTTGTTATGGAGAATCGTGCAAAACAAGATCACAATAGATGATAATTTGAGAGATAGGGGCTGCATAATCACTTCGATGTGTAGTCTTTGTGAGAGCAATATTGAATCTGCCCAGCATCTGTTTTGCTCTTGTCCTTTTGCTAATCATATTTGGTCTTGGCTTAGTTCTAACTTGAATCTTCAAATTGATTCTTCATCAATCCTATCTATCATCTCAATTTGTGAAAGGCAGTGGTCTCCTCAAGTGTATGATGTAGTTTCAGCTGCCATTGTCAATTGCTTTTGGGGAATTTGGCTCTGTCGAAATAAGATCAGATTTGATGATACTAAGATTGAGCTGAGATCTATCTTAACCTGTATTGGTGCCAGTGTCTCTTTTTCTGGTTATTGCAGTAAAGGGCATTCTAGTTCCAATATGACTGAGTTCTCTTTACTGAAGTCCTTTGGAGTGGATATCAAGCCTAGGAAAAGTGTGGCTATTATTGAAGTTCTTTGGCTGCCTCCCCCTTGCTACTGGATCAAATGCAACACTGATGGTGCTGCTAGAGGGTCTCCTGGTTTGGCTTCTTGTGGGGGAATTTTTAGAGATAGAAGTGGTGCTTCTCTGGGGTGTTTTGCTGTTAACCTTGGAATTAATCACTCTTTACAGGCTGAGATTCTTGGGGCTATCCATGCTATTGAAATTGCTTATAACAAGGGTTGGCATAACCTTTGGTTAGAGTGTGATTCTTTGTTGGTCATTAGGGCCTTTAGGTCCATAGATATTGTTCCTTGGCAGCTTAGGAATAGATGGAAAAATTGTATAGAGTTATCTAGTAGAATGAGATTTTGGTTCTCTCATATCTACAGGGAGGGCAATAATTGTGCAGATAAAATTGCCTCTCTTGGTTTTGCTTTTCTTGATTTTCATTGGTGGAATACTATTCCTATTTCTATCAGTGAGGATTTTCATAGAAATAGGGTTGGCTTACCTAACTATAGGTTTAAATAATGTTTGTCAAGGGTTTTGGTCCATGTCCCCCCTTGATTTTATTTGTTCTTTTTTTCCTTTTTTATTAATAAATTTTAGTATGCTGCAGATGATTGGTGGGCTCTGGGGTGCCAGTCTAGCTGGGATGTCAGTTCTCATGGTGATGCTTTTGCATACCTGGTATTTGTTTAAAAAAAAAACTTGTTTATTTGTTTCCCCGTTGAGAATGTTTTGTTATATATGGTACCTTTTACCTTGGTTTTTATTATTATGAAATAATATGCATGTTTTTATTTTTATTTTATTTTTATATTTTCCTTATGTTACGCTTTTATAATTATATGTGGGGTAGAAGGTGTCACAAAGAGTGTTCCAAGCCCATTAGGATTAAGAGAGGTTCATGAGCTGATGCTATCATAAAGACCTCATGCACTCAAATTTTATGGAATCAATTCATTTGTGTAGTTTCTCATACTAAAAAATCTAGAGAGTTGAGAGTTTCTCCTCCCAGAGGGTGTTGAGATGAACTATTGATTCTTATCTTGAGTTTCCATACTCAAGTGGTGAATCCTCCTTTGGCTTATCATTCAATCTTGACTCATCAAGTTGAATTGTGGCTCCTTCTTCCTCTCTTCTACCTACTCCACTTTCTATTTCATTTGCTTATTTCAATTCTTGCAATTTCAATTCATAGATCTAGATTTACTTTCACTGCTCTTGTTATTTCAATTCATATACAATTGTGCTCTTCTACTCATTTTGTTTCTCTTGATTCTCACTTGAGGATCAAGATCTATATTCAATTGATCTTAATTGTGTTGGATCTTGAATTTTTAGCAATTTGAATCAAAGAAAGATCCCCAAATCTTAGTGATCTATGACTAGATTACATCAGTTCTCTTCCAAGAGGTTCTAGAAATGAACCATTGATTCTTATTTTGAGTTTCCATATTCAGGTGGTGAATCCTCCTTTGGCTTATCATTCAATCGATTCTTTCATTTGCTTCTTCTTCCCTCTTCTATCTTCTCCACTTTCTATTTCATTTGCTTATTTCAATTCTTGCAATTTCAATTCATAGATCTAGATTTACTTTCATTGTTCTTGCTATTTTCAATTCATATACAATAGTGTTCTTCTACTTCTTTTGCTCCTCTTGAAAAGAAAGGCAGCCATAGCGTTGAGGCGAGAACACATTATAAGGGACCCAATCGATTCATTTTAGTTCTCCTAGTCCTACAATGCTCAAGCTGTTCTACAAATTAGCAAACCAAATGGGATTTTAGAAGGAGGAAGGAGGAGGGGGGAAGAGAAGCAAGAAGAGAGAGAAAGAGAAAATGTGGTTTCTCTCGCTAAACCTATATTCCGGCGAGATTCCGATGAGTGGTGGTGGTTTTCGATGACAGACGGCGGAAACTTAACACTGTTAGTGTAAATCTAACAGGAAAGGACCAAATTGGTGTAACGTTGATAATATAAGAGACCAAATCGAAATAAAAATTAAGAGATGGACCAAATCAAAACCTAAAATAAAAAGGTTAAAATACCTTTTTGGTCCTTTATCTTTTGGGTAAAATTCATTTTGGTCATTTATCTTTAAAAAGATTCATTTTAGTCCTTTATGTTTCAAAAGTGATCCAAAATGGTCCTTTCCGTAAGCTCTGTTACTTTTTCCGATAATCATAACCTACGTGAAAGGACCATTTTAGATCACTTTTGAAACATAAAGGACTAAAATGAATTTTTTTAACGGCCACGTCACCAATTTCTAACGGAGTTTAGATGGGAGATGACGGAAAGGACCATTTTGGGTCACTTTTGAAACATAAAGGATTAAAATGAATCTTTTTTAAAAAAAAAGGACCAAAATGAATTTTACCCAAAAGATAAAGGGCAAAAAAGGTATTTTAGCCAAATAAAAATAAAGGATCAAAAGCATAATTTAGCCTTCATATTCATATTACATACACTTCCAAATATAAAAGTTGGCATCAAATTCATACCTCACGTAAATTTCAATATCATATCACATAATATATATCATACAATATGTATCAAACAATGTTCACCCTTATTACAAAATAACCTTACTCAAGCATCAACATTCCATAATCATAATGGCAAATCAACCATTCATGTGCAATATACATCTTACACATTTACTCTGAGTCATTTCACAAAGTGAAGGACTTACTCACCTCATACCTCGTGTATTTGTATTCATTTCAATATTTCATCATTGTGAAGCATGCGCATAAGCATCATAGCAAACCATTCACTGGTACATATGTACATATACTACCCTCCCAAAATTGATAACCTCAATGCGCACGTATTTAGCAATTATCAATCACCAAGATACGGCCGATATGTACTCTTTGCAATTAATTTCCATTAACCAAAAGCAAAATAATACTTACACAAAAATTAAAATTAAATTATCCAAATTAATAAATAAATGTTTAAAAAAAGAAAGCTATTTACACTACAATGGCCATCATTGTGCAAAAAAAATTGCATTAGAGGAAGCATAAAAAATGAAAGAAAATCAACATTCATCTCTTCAAGCAATGCCGTGGTGCTTGTCCTTTCGACCCTTGATACTATGTTCACTGTCTTCATTAAATCTATCCACACTATGCAAAAATATTCCTGCCATTACATACAATATCATGACAAAGGCCGTTCAAAACTTTCCCACATATTAAACATATTGTTAGTTGAGTATGACCACATAAATTTAAATACTTTGCCTTGAAGCTAACCTAAAATATGGCCTAGCACATCAATCATACTACAATGATAGGTCCCGTTCTTATTAATGTTATTAATGTCCAGCAATACACTTTTTCTACTAAACATCCATGCTGTTATGATGATGATAAACCAAAGAAAATAGTAATGTGAATTCTTAGTAGCATATCAACAGGTAGTTGTCGTGATGACATACCTATAAACCATAAAGCAGCTGCTGGGAAAAATATAGCTGTTAGAATTAACGCAGTGGTTCTCCAGTTGTCAATATTATCCTGCATTACCAATATGTAAAGAACCACCATCAGAATATAGTAAATCACATTATAAATTATGTTATTTTCTCTGCATCTGATGTGATGTGACCAAGGATTGATCACTAAGTATTTTAGGACTTTCTTTTATCTAATTGTTTCAAAATTTGAGATAAAAACAATTCAAGCACAATTGATATGTAACTTGATCTTCAAGTGAAGAATCAAGAGAAAACAAAAGGAGTAGAAGAGAAGAACAATTGATATATGACTAGAAAGTAAATTGCAAGAATTAAAGTGTAAGAATTAAAGAACAAAGTACAAAATGGAATAGGAAGAAGAGAAAGGGAATGGCGCCACAAATGCATTCTTCTTGGAGAAGAAGATTGAATTTGATAAGCTAAAGGAGGATTCACAACTTGAATATGGAAATTGAAGATAAGAATCAATAGTTCAACTCATGAACCAAGAAGAAGAGAATTTTGTATTTGGATTACCAAGGACTAGGTGATGGAATGAGTCAATCTTTGTGGTTGTGGACAGACTTTCCAAGGTGGCTGATGACAACCAAATGATAGGTTGCCTTTGGAGATGATCTTATGGTTGAATTTTTAAACAAGTAATTCGTGTAACCAATTTTGTAACCAAATTAAGGTGAAGAAAGAAACAAAAATGGATGAGAATAGAGATGATGATGGTGCCACAAACAAGAGAGTTTGATAAGCCAAGTGAAGTTCGCCATAAGAATCTTGGATTCTTGATAAAAACAAAAGTTGGCTCAACCAAGAACCAAGGAGAACAAAATTCTCACAAAAATGGATTCAATCCAAATTCAACTGGTTGTGAATAAACAAGTTGAGGTTCCTTTCTCAATTGGAAAATATCAAGATTGTGTACTTTGTAATGTGGTGCCTATGGAGGCAAGCCATATGTTGCTAGGGAGGCCTTGGCAATATGATTAGAAGGCCATCCATGATGGGTTCTCAAATAAGTTCTCTTTCTTGTACCAAAGACCGAAATGTCATTCTTTCTCCTTTATCTCCAAAAGAAGTTGGTGAGAATCAAATAAAAATGAGAGAAAAGAGAGAGCAAGAGAGAAAAGAAAGAGAGAGTGAAAAAAAGATTGAGAAAAAGAGTAATGAAAAATTGAAAAAAATTCACAAGAAAAAAAGTGAGAAAAATAGAGGAAAAAGAGGGAAAAGAGAGCTATTTTACATCAAAAAGTGAGGTGAAAAGTGCTCTAATTTCAAGGCAGCCTCTATATATGCTTTATTGTAGGGAATTTTGTTTACATCCTAATGCCTTTAATGACCTCTCTTTGTCTAATGGTGTTAAAAATCTTTTGCAGGAATTTGGTGATGTCTTTCCAAAGGAAGTGCCACACGGCCTTCCACCTTTGAGGGGAATTGAGCATTATATTGACCTCATTCCGGGTGCATCATTGCCCAATAGGCCAACCTATAGGAGCAATCCACAAGAGACTAAAGAAATTCAAAAGCAAGTGGAGGAGTTGATGGGTGCAAGAGAGTTTGAGTCCATGTGCTGTCCCGGTAATCTTAGTGCCTAAAAAAGGATGGGACTTGGAGGATGTTCACCGATTGTAGGGCTGTGAATAACATCACCATAAAGTATAGACATCCTATCCCTAGACTTGATGATTTGCTTGATGAATTACATGGTGCTTGTTTGTTTTCTAAAATTGATTTGAAAAGTAGGTACCATCAAATTAGAATAAGGGAAGGGGATGGATGGAAAACTACCTTTAAAACTAAATATGGTTTGTATGAATGGTTGGTAATGCCTTTTGGTTTAACAAATACAGCTAGTACTTTCATGAGGCTTATGAACCATGTTTTAAGAGATTTTTTGGGCAAGTTTGTTGTGGAGTAATTTGATGATATCTTGATATATAGCAAAAGCTTAGATGAACATCATGATCATTTAACGGATGTTTTTCTTGTTTTGAGAAAAGAAAAATTGTATACTAATTTGGAAAAGTGTATTTTTTGTACGGACCATGTGATTTTTCTTGGTTTTGTTGTGAATGCTAAAGGGGTCCATGTTGATAAAGAGAAAATTAAGGCCATTTAAGATTGGCCAACCCCAAAAAATGTGAGTGATATGAGGAGCTTTCATGGTTTGGCTAGTTTCTATAGGAGGTTTGTTAAGGACTTTAGTATTTTGGCTGCACCTCTTAATGAAATTGTCAAAAAGAATGTACGATTTAAGTGGGGGGAGAAACAAGAGCATGCATTTAAAGAACTTAAGGGAAAACTCACTCATGCACCAATACTTGTTTTGCCTAATTTTGCTAAATCTTTTGAGATTGAATGTGATGCTTCTAATGTTGGTGTTGGGGCTGTTTTGATGCAAGAAGGGCATCCAATTGCTTATTTTAGTGAGAAATTAAGTGGAGCTGCCCCTAATTATCCCACCTATGATAAGGAATTGTATGCCTTAGTGAGGGCTTTGCAAACATGGCAACATTATCTTATGCCCAAAGAATTTGTGATTCATAGTGATCACGAGTCCTTGAAATATTTGAAAGGACAAAGAAAGCTGAATAAAATATATGCAAAGTGGGTTGAATTTCTTGAACAATTTCCATATGTGGTTAAGCACAAAAAGGGTAAGGCCAACATTGTGACGGATGCACTTTCAAGAAGATATTCTTTACTTTCTACCCTTGAAACAAAACTGTTTGGACTTGAATGCATTAAACAATTGTATGAGCATGATAAAGATTTTTCTCAAATTTATGCTAATTGTGTGCATTCTGCTCAAAATGGATATTTTAGGCACCAAGGGTTTTTGTTCAAAGAAAAGAGATTATGTGTGTCTAAAAGTTCCATAAGGGATTTGCTTTTGAAAGAGGCGCATGAAGGGGGATTAATGGGGCATTTTGGGGTTCAAAAGCCTTTAGACATGTTGCATAAGCATTTACATTGGCCACATATGAAACATGATGTACAAAAATTTTGTGAAAAATGCATCGTTTGTAAAAAGTCAAAATCTAAAGTGATGGCTCATGGTCTTTTATACTCCTTTACCTATTCCTGATTTTCCTTGGATTGATTTATCATTGGATTTTGTTATGGGACTACCTAGTACATGGAATGGTAATGATTCAATTTTTGTTGTGGTAGATAGATTTTCAAAAATGGCACATTTTATGCCATGCAAAAAAATTGATGATGCTTGTCATATTGTGGATTTGTTCTTTAAGGAAGTGGTGAGGCTTCATGGCCTCCCAAGGAGTATTGTTAGTGATAGTGACACCAAGTTCCGAAGTCACTTTTGGAGGACATTGTGGGGAAAGCTAGGTACAAAGCTTCTCTTCTCCACTACTTGCCATCCCCAAACGGATGGGCAAAACTGAGGTTGTGAATAGGACACTTTCTTCCCTTCTAAGGGATGTGATTAAAAAGAATATTAAATCTTGGGAGGATTGTTTGCCTCATGTGGAATTTGCTTATAATAGGGCTGTTCATAGTACTACTCAATATTCTCCTTTTGAGGTTGTTTATGGATTTAACCCTTTAACTCTTCTTGATTTATTGCCATTGCCTAACTCTTCAATTTTAAAGCATAAAGATGGTGGGCCAAGGCTGAATATGTGAGGAAGTTACATGAGCAAGTGAATGTCCAAATTGAAAAGAGGACCGCAAGTTATGCTAGGCAAGCAAACAAAGGGAGGAGGAAGGTGGTATTTGAACCCGAAGATTGGGTTTGGGTACACATGAGAAAGGAAAGGTTTCCTTCCCAAAGGAAATCTAAGCTTCAACCAAGAGGGGATGGGCCATTTGAAGTGGTGGCCAAGATCAATGATAATGCATACAAGATAGATCTTCCTGGTGAGTATGGTGGAATTAGTGCAACTTTCAATGTGACTAATTTATCTCTTTTTGATGTAGGTGATGAAGATTTCAATTCAAGGTCGAATTCACTTAAAGAAGGAGGGGATAATATGAGTCCAATGGAAACCATCATGGATCAAGAAGCTATTCAAGGTCTTGGTGGGCCCATGACAAGAGATAGAACCCAAAAAAGCCCAACAAGCTCTAAATCAAATGGTGGTTCTTTTAATGGAAACAAGCCAAGTGCAAGTAATGAAGACAATGAGCCCAAGTTGGTAACCTGCATCATCCAACTAGAAGACTCATAATGTGGGGTGTACACCATGAAGAAGATTCCAACTAGTTGTTTTCTTTTAATTTCAATAAGTGTAATGGGTTGTGTGTTTGAGTCCAATTACTAAGTAATGTTTTTGGATCAAGCCCACTTCACTCCTTGATGTACACGAGTTTGTTATGTGTCTTGGGAGGGAATCTTTAGCTTGCATGCTATAAGAAACTCCTCATTAGTTGTGTGAATAAATTGTGTAAATTATGGGGGGTTACACTTTTAACTTGAGAAGTAAGTGTAACCACCACATAATGAGAGAGAGAGAGAGAGTCATTAGGGGGGGGTGATTAAGTTCGGTGGCTGAATTAAAATGGGTGTTAAGTTAGTCATGATTAGGCTAGTTATGTGGGGGTTTTGGAATCATTTGGAAGACTAAGTGTGAGCCAAATGTAATCAGCCACACTCCTATATGTAATTCACGCCTAACACATGAATAAACAACTTGGATGTTGAATTTGGATTAAATCCATTTTTGTGAGAATTTTGTTCTCCTTGGTTCTTGGTTGACTCAACCCTTGTTCTTATCAAGAATCCAAGATTCTTGTGGCGAACGTCATAGCCTTATCAAACTTCTTTGTTTGTGGCGTCATTCCATCTCTTTCCTTCATCCATTTTATTTCTTTTCTTCACTTTAATTTTGGTTACAAGTTGTTACACGAAATTCTTGTTAAAAATTCAACTATAAGATCATTTCCAAAGGCAACCCATTCATTTGGTTGTCATCACCTAATAACCATCCTCAAGAAAAACCTAAAGTCTTGGGAAGAGTGCTTACCTTTCATTGAGTTTGCATATAACCGTGTGCAACATTCTACTACTAAACACTCCCCTTTTGAGATAGTCTATGGTTTTAATCCACAAACCCCACTTGATTTGCTTCTAATACCAATTGAACAATCATTGTTGCATCAAGATGGGCTTGCCAAGGCCGAATTTGTTAAAAAGCTCCATCAACAAGTAATATTAAATATTGAAAAACAAGGGGAGCACAATGCAAGGCAAGTAAACAAAGGAAGAAAAAAAGTGTTACTCAAACCGGGTTATTGGGTATGGGTGCACTTAAGAAAAGAATGGTTTCTTTTACAAAGGAAGTCCAAACTCCTACCAAGGGGTGATGGACCTTTCCAAGTATTGGAGAAAATAAATAATAATACATATAAAATAGATCTCCCTGGTGATTATAATGTGAATGCCATGTTTAATATGTCTGATCTAAGTCTTTTTGAAAATGACACAGATGATGATCAACACAATTCGTGGACAAATGGGCCTCAAGAAGGAGGGGATGATGTGAGCATGGACACACAAGGCCAAGGACCTAGCATTGAAGACTTGCATGGACCCATGACAAGGGCAAGGCTTAGAAGAGTCCAAGACAAACTCAAGAAGGTGGTGGTCAATCACTTGACTCATAGGCAATCTTATGAAGAGGGCTTCATCTTGAACCTCTTATGCATTGAGCCATTGACCACCTAGTTAGGGATAGGGCCCAGGACCTTTGTATAGAGTAGAGTTCATGTAATAAAAGTAGGGATTAGGACCCTTGTATAGAGTAGAGTTCATGTAATAAAAGTGCTTATTCAAAAAGCAATTAGGAATAGTTTAGGAATTGGGCCTATTGGCCATAAGCACAGAAGTAGGAAGCATTGGGCCAAAATCAAAGCCCACACTTGGGTTCTCATGAGGGAGGCACTGATCTTGGTTCATGAGTTGAACCATTGATTCTTATATTGAATTTCCATATTCAAGTGGTGAATCCTCCTTTGGCTTATCAAATTCAATCTTCTTCTCCAAGAAGAATGCATTTGTGGCGCCATTCCCCTCCTCTTCTTCCTATTCCATTTTCTACCAATTCATGCACTTTAATTCTTGCAATTTACTTTCTAGTCATATATCAATTGTTCTTCTCTTCTCCTTTTGTTTTCTCTTGATTCTTTACTTGAAGATTAAGTTACATATCAATTGTGCTTGAATTGTGTTTGATCTCAAATTTTGAAATAATTAGATCAAAGAAGATCCTAAAATGCTTAGTGATCAATCCTTGGTCACATCAACATCCCCCACCCACCCTCCCTTTTTTTTTTTTTTTGTAAATAATGGACATTCTGAAAAGGTGTCAACTTAGTCAATTTCTTTGTTGAATCTGTGGAGCCAAATCAGACCATCATTTTGTGGGTGCTGAAGTTATGAGTTTAGATAGAGAAAGAGAAGAAAAATAATGAATACTCAAAAATCTGATTATGATATCACAGTACATAAAACTGAAGAACTAACCCCAATTTATAGGGATACAAGACTCCTAATCCTAATTGAAAAGGGAAACTAATTATGATAATAACTAACTGATAACAACCTAATCCTATGAGATAATTCAAGATACTCTTATAAGATAAGATGTACTCTAAGATAAGATAAGATAACATCATGTATTCTAACATTCCCCATCAAGCTAAACCTATGAGATAAGCTCTTTGAAAGAGAAAATATAACAACCGAGATAACCAACATCTTGAATAAGCCAAGAAATACCAGGACCATCAACTAATAATGTTTGTGTCCAAGAACAAAACCACCAATCAACCAATTGAAGAAATCATTGCTGATTTTCACGAGCATCAATCAAACAAAGCTGAAACGATATTGGGCCAGACATTGTCCTTAGCATTAAACAACCAACTTAAGTGTGGGACTGGTCACGAAGTTCTCTGTGACTGGTGCCGACTGCTCAACCTTGACAATGGTCAGACGACGGGACTACCGAAACAACCAACTTAAGTGGGACAATCCACGAAGTTTTCTGTGCCTGGTGCCAACGGCTCAACCTTGACGGTGGTCAAACAATGGGACTACCAAAACAACCAACTTAAGTGGGACAAGTCATTAGTGACTGGTGCCAGCAACTCAACCTTGACATTGGTTGGATGAAGGGACTACCAGAGATTAACGACAATTTGTTGGGACCGATGACTAGTGAGCCTGACATTAGAGACCAATTTGTGACAAAGCAGAAAGCACACTAGGATAAGAATTACTTGGACAACGACGGCGGTCGCAAACGAAGGTCGTGACAAAGACTGGTGTAGCGGTGGATGCCAGACTGTAGCGGCGAAGGTACTGTTGCGGTTTCACGAAACTCAAAACCAAGGCTGGATCTAGGATTGGCGGGGTTGGGTGACTTCAAAGCCGGAGAAGAGAGCCAAACAACCACATTGAGGTGGTTGCTAAAAAAAGTGGTCCATCAAGGGAGGTGAGAACTGATCCAGAAAGAGCATGGACTGGCGAGTTCGGTGCTGTAAACTGCGCCCGGAGAAGATGCCGGAAACTGCCTCACACGCGGTTGGAAAGGAGGCGCGTGTGACGGAGTGGCAGGGACGCGATCGACACGTGGAGGCACGTACGGAGGCGTTGGCAGCGAGGTTTGGATGGTAGTGTAGATCGGCGGCCTGCGATTCTAACCGTGGTGTCGTCGGCTGGAAACATCATCTAACGGCGAACAACTGACATTAAGCTACTTGACAGGAGGGGATGCTGGAAGGAGAACAAGACAACCAAAGATGGTCAGAAAAACAAGAGACATTAGAATAGCCCCGTTGAAACAAAGGAGAGTTAGAGTTTAATAAATAGAATCTTGAATACAATTATTGGAATAGTCCCAAACTTTTGGGGACTCAGCGGAATAGTGGCGTGCCAGGTCATGGAGGATAGTACCTCTCTGATACCATGTTGAAGTTATGGGTTTAGATAGAGAAAGAGAAGAAAAAGAATGAACACTCAAAAATATGATTATGATTGATTATGATATCACAGTATATAAAGCTTAATTATGATAATAACTAACTGATAACAACCTAATACATAAAGATTAGGGATACAAGACTCCTAATCCTAAATGAAAAGGGAAACTAATTATGATAATAACTAACTAATAACAACCTAATCCTATGAGATAATTCAAGATACTCTTATAAGATAAAATATACTCTAAGATAAGATAAGATCATGAATTCTAACAGTGGGAAAGTAACTATTTCTACTTGTGCCCGAGTGTAAAGTTTAAAAGTGAAAGACATCAAGTATCTAGAATTGCTGCTTGTAAGTTGCTAAGAAAAGAACCAATGAGAATAGGATAGCCAATACATTAATTTCCTGCACGGTTTGTTAATCAACAAATACTACTGTAAAAAGCCAACCTGAATAGCTCCAACAAGAGGCGAGGAAGGTACATCTCCAAAGATATGAATAGCAACAGTAGACATAGCCATAGACAGTGGTCTCAAACTTGGTTTGACACAATGGAGACATACAAAATTCACAGGACCCTAAAAGAAAATCATACGAAAGTAAAATATTGTTAGAATATGGAATGATGCTAAGTTGCTTATGTGCACAGTTAGCTTGTGACAGCTGTAGTTCTGTTAGTACTTTCTGTTATATTCTGTCAGTAGCTTCTAGGCATAGCATCTAGATGCTCTAGACAGTTCTAGACCACTGTACAAAACAGTTGAAATCAGTTTCAATGTCAGATTAAGTCCACCATACTTAATTCTTTCAAATCCTCTCTCTCATCTCTCAACATTTTCCATCACTTTCCTACTCCTTTTCTCATTTTCTCAGTGATCATGATTTCTATCAAATATGGATTTTAAAAAAACAATCTGATTTCCGATTCACCAGGTCTACAATATGTTTTGTAAGGAACAATAATTTAAGCTAAAATTCTAATGATCACAAGCCATCTCCAGCTTACACATAAAAATAAAGCAACAGAAAATTATCTATGCTGGATAAAATATACAAACTCAATTCCGTTAGAAATCGATCACTTTAGGGATGAAATTATTCAGTCAAATCTTCAACTATAAAAACATGAAATAACTAATAAATAAAAGAAAAACAAAGGTTAAAAAGTGTTCACTCCCGAAACAAGAACGATAGACTTAGGCTTTGTTTGTGAGTTATTTTTTGGAGGGGAAGGGAAGGAAAGGAGAGATTTATTAGAGACTCTTCCTTGTTTGTGAGTTCTATTAATTGGAGGGAAAGGTTTTGGGGATTTTAATAAATCCTTCATTCTCCTCCTCAACCCAACTTTTTCATTTCCCCCATTTAGGGGTATTTTGGAGTAAAAGTCATTGAAATTACTAATTTACCCTTATCCATTTTTTAAATTTACACTTTTAAATAATATTACTTATGTTAATTTTTCTTCAAATAAGGGTAAATTTGTAAAAGCATGTCATAAACCCTCCATTTCCTTACCCTCATACAATATGCACTCCCAAACAAAGAGAATGATAATACTCTCCTTCTCCTTCCTTCCCTCCCCCTTCCTTCCCCTTTGATTCCCTTGCTTTCCTTTCCCTCCTTGCAAACAGGGCCTTATTGTATTTGTATACCATTTGGCACTCGAACAGTGTGAAACCCAGCTAGACATTTTGCCAAAATTTATTCTCACACATATTTCACAAGATTTACGATTTTGCCCTAAATTTTTATATGTTTTGGTATTTTTGATTTCACACCCAAGTAAACTTAACTAACTAATGCTAAAAAGAATTGTTCTTATAAAATTAATTTTTAAAACATTCCTAATAGAAAACTCACTCTTCCAAATTTAATAATTCCAAAATCCATTATGCTCAAAAGCGATTGTACAATGGTCATCCAAACACATCATTCGGCATAGAAGAAAAAGTTTAAATATATCTTTCGTAATATATCAGTGATTTTATATAAAAACACTGAAATAAAATAATTCATCAACAATATAACTCTCGGACTTCGAGATGCCCAGCTAACAGAGGAATACTTGGAGTAGCTAAAGTATTTATTTATTTATAGATTAATAGAAGATAAACATGTAAATAGTGTGGCGTGTATTAATATAACAAGCAAACATGAAGATAATTTTGAGAAGGAAAGTACCTGAGTAGCAAAAACAAGTAGTTCACCAATAGCAAAAAGAGCTAGGAAGCCATACTCGCTTCTAAATAAGAAGGCACCAAAACAAAATGCTCCACCAATAAAGGTCGTCACTGAGAGAAGCTGCAAAAGAATTCAAAGCGTCCGACAGGACAAAACAATGGAATGTAAACAATATTCTAGGTGAAACATAGGTGTCACATTTATGTAGAGAACTAGATCACAAAATTAGTCAGCAAGTGTGGTTTACCAGTTCAACTGATTAGCCTATTACAACTTCAATTAATGCACATCTGCACCTTAGGTGGATGTATTCAAATCTTACAAGACCAAACTAGAATCTTTGTGTTAAACACTGCAAACATTTGTTATTTTCTTTTTCGTAGAAAAAATACTTTGAAACAATGATGTTCAAAACTTACTGTTCATATGCATGCCTTATCTAAGTGGCTTGTTGGTATCTCAAGTGATGCAATTCAAACAAAGCAATCTTGATAATTTTGTTATTTTTCAAGTGGATGTACATAACTGAGACAAAGAGGTGTTCAGTGAGCATCTAAGATCCACGAGGTATCAAAAAATGTGTCTGAAAACATAATTTGCCTATTCAGCTCGAACATATACTCCTAATCTACTACTACAATCTAGTACAAAGGTGTTTTAATACATGAGGCAAAATCCCAATCATTTTGGCCAATCAAATCCAGTTCATTTCATATTCATAGAAGATCGTAGTTTATGTTAGGGAATATCTGGCAGATATTACTGAATCAACAGCAAAATCAGCAGTTTAGATGTGCAAAGACAGTTATCTAACTTATATTAGTCTTCAATGTGCACAACAATAGCAACAACAACAAACAAGTCTTTTCCTACTTGGCAGATGGCTACAAATATTTAAAAAAATCAATAATAATAAAAAGTGACATTGGGCAATGCAGAAACAAGTATAAAACAAATGCCAGAATATCCTCTTTGAACTCAAAAGACCAACCTTAAATGCATTTGATAGTGTGTTAGTCATAAAATCAAGAAGAAAGCCTCCTGCCAATGTGCCCAATATTCCACATACAACCGTAATTCCTCCAAATATCATATCTGCATCTTTCTGCCAAAATAAACTTTCTTTAGTATAATAATATTATAGCAAAAGTATTTGTTTCACTTGTCAATTATCTTACAAGGAATATATGATATATCTCATTTTATACAAGCAACAAGATATAACAGAAAGAACGAACAACTATGTTAAT
Organism: Echinosophora koreensis; assembly: GCA_035048595.1. Lineage (NCBI taxonomy): Eukaryota > Viridiplantae > Streptophyta > Magnoliopsida > Fabales > Fabaceae > Echinosophora > Echinosophora koreensis. The sequence continues at coordinate 926,770 of JAPCYP010000048.1, read as the reverse complement.
AAAATCCTATGACAACATGTGTGGTTATTAGATGAAACAAAGTCTCACCATTTGATATATACTATAACCAGCTTTAGGGCCCCAATAGGAGTAAGCACCTACGACAAAGTTGTATGCTATGTAGCCTGTAAATTGACATTCAAGAAATGCAATTATATGAAGAGGCATTGTAGAACAATATGATTGTCAAAAATACAGGTATAGGCTAACATATGTTCATACGGAAGTAAGCTAGTCATATAACAGCTTCTGACATGAATTCTACAGTACATAGTAAATCTAAAGAAAGCAGTTGATGCATACAGTAGGTCAATAGGAGGAACTGAGGAAGAAGTACCTAGAACATTGACGACATAAACCTTATCAAGCAAAAGTTCTTTCATATCTTTCAAAAATCTGGAGAACTGGTCTAATATCGTGGTTGCAGATTTTGACCTAAAATAAGACAAGAATCAACAAAATAAAATTTTGTATACATCAGCCACTAACAATGTGTTTGTAAACCTATGTTGCCCCTCAAAAGTGCTTCTGAAAAGTGGAAGCTACTTATAGTAGCTTTAATCCGGAAGTGATTTTGTCCATGAAACAGGAGGTTCCAAACATACACTAAGTGTTTGGATTAGCTTATCTTGTATTAAGAAAAACTTATAGTCAAAAAATTATGAGAGAGCTTTTGAAAAATGAGCAATTATTTCTCCAGAAATAATCTTTCCCAAACATGCGGATGCGAGACAGAAAAAGATACAATATATCAATAGTGGGAAAAAGATATTATTTCAGAAGGGACAAATGCCTCTTTACTCACTAAAATACGAAAAGAAGCCACTATAAAATAAAGGCAAAACAATTTTGATTGGTCCCTTAAGTTTATTTTTTTTTTCGATTTGGTCCCTTAAGTTTATTTTGTGTCAAATAGGTCCCATAAGTTAGGTTCGGGTGACAAACTTAGGCTTTTTTCTTCTCCCGACTTACGTGGCACTCCGAACCTGTTGACGTGTCAAAATATAATATATTAATGATTTAAAAATTTATAAATAAAATTTATTTCTTTTTTTTAATATTTAGGCAAAATTGCACTTTTAGTCCCTTAAGTTATTTATTTTGTTCAAATTGGTCCCTTAAGTTTTTTTTGTGACAAACTAGACCCTTAAGTTAGGTTCGGGTGACAAATTGGTCCCTTAAGTTTTTTTATGACAAACTAGACCCTTAAGTTATGTTCAGGTGACAAATTGGTCCCTTAATTTGTTAAAGGGACCAATAAATTAGACCCTTAATGTATTATTTTTATTGTCTTAAAGGATCAATTTGTCACTCGAACATAACTTAAGGGTCTAGTTTGTCACAAAAAAACCTAAGGGACCAATTTGAAACCCGAACCTAACTTATGGGACCTATTTGTCACAAAATAAACTTAAGGGATCAATTTGAACAAAACAAATAACTTAAGGGACCAAAAGTGCAATTTTGCCTAATATTTAATAATTCAATTCATCTTCCTCCCAAATCCACCACCATCCCACCCCAAATCCACCACCACGGCACCGTCACCATTGCAACATTCATTCAACTAGAGCTTCATCATTTAAACAAGCAGATACCCACAAGCACAAAACAAAACCCAGAAATGCTTCCTAACCAACCAGGAATAGTGAACAATGGTTGGGCAGAAGGTGGTTGCCCGCAGATTTGGGCGAAGCTCGCGGTATGATGTGGCTGGAACATGGCTTGCCACGCACGCGTCATGGATGCGTGGGTCTGTGAACGTTGGCCGGTGGTCAACGGCGGAGATCGCACATCAGGGTGGCGAAGGAAGCTGTACAGGGACCTGGCGTTTTGGCCGCGGCAGAGATCCCACATCAGAAGTGCGATTTTCCTCCTTCTTCTCATCACCGCCGCCGCGCAAAATGCTCCCTCACTGTCGTCCATCGTTGCATCGGATGGTTCCTCTTTTCCCCGCCGCCGTGCGCGTCACCTAGCAGCCATGCGTGCCTAGCCAGAGACCACCCCAAATCCATGGTGTTGGGTATTCTTTGATGGCTTCTTAAGCCAACATTTTGGGTTGGTTGGGTTTGTGGTGACGGTGGCAGATCTGCGGTGGTGGCAGCGGATCTGCGGTCGTGCCAGCACAATGTGGAAGGGGAGAAGAAGATGGTGGTGGTGCCGTGGTGGTGGATTTGGGGTGCGATGGTGGTGGATTTGGGAGGAAGATGAAGTGAATTATTAAATATTAAAAAAGAAATTAATTTTATTTATAAATTTTTTAAATCATTAATATATTATATTTATTGACACATCAGCAGGTTCGGAGTGCCACGTAGGTCGGGAGAAGAAAAAAGCCTAAGTTTGCCACCCGAACCTAACTTATGGGACCTATTTGATACAAAATAAACTTAAGGGACCAAATCGAAAAAAGAAATAAACTTAAGGGACCAATCAAATAGTTTTGCCTAAAATAAATGACAAGTGACAGTTCTCACTTGGAAGTTTCATGTGGGCCTTTATCTCTCTCTGCCTTCAAGGACAACGACTCATCTTTTCCATTTGAAGCCACCACATCTTTCCATCAAATAAGTGAATTTGTTAAGCCCAATAAAGAGATATTGTGAATCAGAAGCAAACCAGCAAAACAAAACCCTAAAATTTTCAGTTAATTGAAAGACATAAGGTGAGAATTGAGTTTCACTTCTACTTATCCCAGAGAAAAAAGTTATATTACTGTCCACCAGACCATAAAAGGGAAATATTGCAATTAACACTTCAAAATGGACAATTTTAAGCCAAAATAAAAAGAGTTTTTTGGTTGTATAAATTCACTGCTTTATAAAGCAAACCTTCTTGAGAGTCTGCTCAAGAACCAAGGTTTCATGGGAGATAAATAGATTTTTTCTTTTTCAGACGAAGGAGGATTAAACAATGCCAGAGAAAGATATAGAAAGGAAGGAACAGGAATACAACTAAAAAAAGCATTATAGTACAATACAAGGGGAAAAACAGGGCTAAAATAAGCTCAAAGGAGCAATGGCAGAAGAACACAAGCACACCCCCAAGAGATGAGCTGATAAGGATCTATGGCTAAAATAGTAAAATATATAGACAATTTTATAGAAATAGAAAATAAGTAACAGGAATACACCTAAGAAAAGCATTATAGTACAATACAAGGGGAAAAAACAGGGCTAAAATAAGCTCAAAGGAGTAAGTGCAGAATAACGTAAGCATTTCCCTCAAGAGATAAGCTGATAAGGTTCTATGGCTAAAATACTAAAATATCTAGATTTTTTTTACAGGATTTCCATTAACAGAAATTTGCTTCTATGCAATTGCAGATAATATACAAAATAATTGTCAGTAGTGGGTACCCCATATTGTTCTAAATCATAAGGGCAATGATACTTTTAAAAAAACTTGTCAAATATTATGTTTAGATAATGTATTATTCCTATGCCTATAAAAATAGGAAAATGCTATCTAGACAAAACTAATTTGACAAAATGAATTGACATGCTTAATGACTCTGGGATGGATAAGCATCATTACTACTTTCTGTTTTCCAACCACCCTAAAATCCTGGCTAAATTTCTTTGGCTACGTAGACTACTCTAAAGGGTAATGGTACCTTGAACTCCTGACACAACAGTCTCAGGCGCCATTGCCTTTTTTGAATCAGCGGGAACAAAACCTGGATCCAGAAAGTATTTAGGGATGGAAAACAAATTAGGGAATCACAAGACATGCAAGAAAAATGTTCACCTTTCAATTGCAAAGGCTTCATAACAAATCCCAAAATTGCAAATGGAAGCATCAATATGGCCTCCACCCAGAACGCATAACGCCAACCAAAATGACTTCCAACCTGTTTGTAAACACGGGAAGGAGAAAATCAGAGGGCAATTTAAAAACAAGGGGAAAAAAAAAGAAAAGAAAAAAAAAAGGAAACAAGATATACTTATTGATTATGAGTACGTATCAATACTTTAACAGAAAGGAAGTTCCCCTACTTGTCATCCAAGCTTTTCTTTACTTACAAGCCCATGATTTTGTTTCTATTTTAATTGAAAGGGGAGGAGAAATTTGTCATTCTGAATTTATCATAAAACCACTACTTACACCCACTTTCAACTTTTAAGGAACTCCCTTTCTAAAATTTTTCTTATCTCAAACAAACTATACTTTTCATTTAGTTTCCAAAATTTAGAAAGAGAATGTATGCTGCCATCCTATATTCAAGTAATACTTCTGTCTTTCCTCCACACCTGATTGCAGGTTTTACTACTATTATTTAATAGTGGGATTAAAACCAAAGGAAAACTTACCAAACCACCATACATATAGCCAATTGCATATCCCGCTGGTATACACATGTAAAATATTGCAAGCCAAGCCGTTTTCTGATACATATACATGCCAGTATAAGAAAGGTTTCCGCCAGAAAGAAAATAGACAGCAATCAGTGACATATAATGTTGCAACTACCTAGAAAGGTAAAGAAAAGTAGAAAACTCATAAAATTTTGTAAATTATATCTATAAACCATTGAGACATTGAAAAGAAGCAAATTAATGTCAACTCTTGTTGATCAAGTGGCCATACAGCTTAGAGCTAATATTCCTTATTTATACTTAATAGCAATAAATATCACTAAAATTGTTGAGTCAATTTGATTAATAATTTATACAGTGCTAGCTTTAAGATTCTCAAAGCTCAGGAAAGAGTATCTTGTTCCATTTCTAGTTATGTAATGTCCACACTGGCTTAGGTTCCTGATGGGGTCTAAATTTTTTTAGACAATCATGGTTTAGCCCAAAAAGGACAATCATCAAAAACCACTGACAACTTTTATGAATCAGAAAACAAATATTCTTCAATAGTTAAGTTTAACTTGAATGCAAAATGCAATTGAACAAAGCAAATAGCATCACGACTTAAATGGTGCATATGACCCATTGAAGATAACATATATTCACATCATACTTTTAGATGGATCTTCAACTGACCCAGAATCCCACAAAACAATTGCTACACAGTTCACTAATTAAAAAATATGTGAGGGCAAGATATGAGCATAACAGACTATAGACACTCTTCAAGTCTGAAAGCACGAGATGATTCCAAGGGAAAGAAACAAACCTGAGCAACTGGGGCATTGTCATCAATGAAAGGTGCTGCTAGACTTATAAATGAAGCCTCACCAACACCAACAAGCCTATAGACAATAACGGAAGAGTAAGAAAAAAATAAGATGATTCTTACATTTTGTACTATTATGTAAGTATTCAATACAAAAATTGTAGAACTTGAAAAATTACTGAAGAAGACACTTGCATGCGACAGACTGAAATGGACCAGAAATTAAAAGAAAAACCACAACATAAGGTTGCAAGAGTCCAAACCGACAATCCAACTCCAATAAGTCGAAATGGATTTACACTGCAAAATATAAGAAGTTTGTAAGGATTAAAAACTTATCTAAGCAAATGATAGCAATTTATAAAACACATAATATATGTGTGTACATAACAGAAAAGGTCAGAGATTCTAGTTATTGAATTATTAAGTAAAAAATATATAAGAACTTCATTTTAATGGAAAGAAGGTAAAACCAAAAAAATATAAGCAACTTTTAGACTACAATTTAACTTATGCTACTGCAAATGATTTTAGACATAGGATATGGTTCCTCTAAAGTAAGCAGGTAAGGGTATATCCACTCTTAGATCATTTAGTGATTTGAGATCTCAACACACTTAACAAATCAAGGGTGAATACACCTTTACTTGCTCTCATCGATTTGAATATATGGAAATCATTCCTGAGAAGATTTCGTCAACTACTCTTAATACACTTATTAATGATGCTATTGCTTTGTTTGTAAATCAAGAAGGACAATTTGGGTGTCAATAAAATAGGTCAGTGGTTGCTTAAAAGCTTGTTCAGCTTTTAAAAATTTCATTCATTGACAAAATATTATACAGAACTTTATATTTCAAATGATGATTTTACACTTCTTCAAATGTCTGTGGTCCCTATCCCCAAGATTAAAATCTAACTTGTTTAACGAGACATTAGACCTAGTCGTAAAACAATGTGTCTCATTTATTAACAGTATCATAGCAGGAATATGTTAGAACCATTTCAGAACAAAACGTCATTACCTCTTTGCAAGAGATGCAAATATCGGAGAAGCCACAAGAAGTCCAACCATAAAAGCAGATGATAGAACTCCATCCTCAAAATTGTTCAAGTTAAAATCCCCCCTACATACATGGACAAAACTATATTGTCAGAAACTATCACTACCATGTTCTGAAAATTTAGTGCAGCATATTACAATACTAAATGTCATCCCAAGAAATATAAAGGAAAAGCTCATACAGGCAATAGCAACAGTTATCTTGTAAAGTATAATTTAAATCCTACATCTAGGTGGTTGATTCTTCTTCTAAAAAGCTTCGATAACAATAGGGAAAAGACGTAGGTTTCTAACCAATATCTCAATTTTTCTAACTCCTTTTATCATAGTAATTTAACTAAAGTGCTTTTTCAATTCAGAAATGGTTCGATTTCATTTTAAATTACTGATGCACCCGACTCAATTTGACGGCGTCCTCAATTCTTGTTGTGAAAGAGGAAGGAGCCATCAAAGATATATTAGTTTGATAAGTTGGTTTCCGTTATCCTTTGAGAACCACATAAAATATGTGGCTGTGGAATATAACAAAAATATAAATCAAGAATTAAGACAATTTGGTTAAAGAAATCCAAAATTAAATACCAAAATCAGAGAGAAGTTTCCACTATTTATTTATAAGAGCCTATCTTACTGTATTCCGGTTCCAGACGTGCAAGTACCACCTTTGGTGCAAGTTCCTCGACTTCCATTAACACCATTGCTAGCTATTGCTCCTCGGTCCAAATAGTTTAACAAGTTAATCACACAAAATATACCCAGTAACCTAAAAGAAAAAAGAAAAAAAATTTAAAATTTTTAAATGCACAAAAGCATTTAATTTCCAAGTTTCGTCTTAATCTACATTTACATTGGTCAAATATGAATGCAACACAAAATATTTCATTAACTAACATTAAAGAAAAAACGAACAGCAAAAACCCCAAAAAAGTTCCGGAAAACATATATTTGTTCCCTGCACGCATAAACATGAAATTGTAAAAAGAAACAGAGTCACCCTCTCCCCTCCCATACACATACCCAAATCACAAAAGTTCAAAATGAATCAAAATTTCTTTCTTCTACTCACATTCTTTCCAGCAGAGATCTAGGAAAAAAAAAGAACATTTTTTTTAAAAAAAAAGGGGGAAGTAGAATTACCTCTTTGGTGTAAACCATGAGGTTGCGGGAATCATGGTCGAATTATTGGACATGTCTGCCTCCATAGAAGGCCTGACCACAGCAGAGTATGAAGAAGAAGGCTGAGGCTTTGCTTCAAGTTCCTGTTGTGCCATCCCAATATAAATATGTAACAATAAATATTATGCAGTTTGTGAGTAACCCTTTTGTTAAATATGGAAAATTGAATGGCAGTTGAAGGGAATGAGAGCAAGGAGTCAATTGCTGCTCTTCCTTTCCCCCATTGTTGTTTATCAAACAATGTGATCTCATGAGATGAGATGAGATGAGATGAGATGGATCTTTATTTTTATTTTTATTTAATACTAGCGGCAAGCCCGGCACTTACGTGCCTGTCTGGCCGCATTCCTAATGCTTTTACTCGTTTCATTGTGTAAATTTTTTCAACTTTACAATGTGACATCTTGATGTATACACGTATTATACTCTTAGTCATTGAGTTAATAATAGCATGTTATGAATAAATAGAAAAGTAAATAACATACATATTTAAATTAAAAAAGATCCAAGGTACCAAATATAATTTAGTTACAACTATCATTTGGCATCGACATTTCAGAACCTAACTTAATTAGGCGATTAAGTATGGATTGATTTTCAGGAGCTTTGTGCATTTCCCTGCATAATAATCAAAATAAATTTATATTATTAATTTTTGTTAAATTAAAAGTAATAAAGCATACCAATTTGAAAAATTACCACAAAATAAAAAGTAAATTACTTATAATAGTTATTTACCTTGACACGATTCTCAAAAAAATCTTCATATTGAACACTTTTTGATATGAAAAATGTTCGTATTTTTCATCATCTTTATTGTTTTTACGTTTGATAAACTACAAATTAAATAAAAAAACGTAAGAATAAAGAAATGGACATTTATTTTTCCATATCATTTGAAAGTCTTCATCCTATGAACCTTTTTTCAGTCGGATTGTTAATAGATTGATAAAATAAAATGTTTGAAATAAAGTTTGTCACTTAGAACTTACTTGTTGTCACAGCACATTCCCGAATGCTTTGTCTTCATCTCTTGCAATAAATTGAAGCTCTCTTTGAACCCTAGCTCAACTATACATTTAAAATATATTAGATGATATTTCTTTGTTGTGCAATATATTATATTAGTGTAATGCGGTTAACGTATAGACTATATAATAGATGTAAAAATACAATACCAGAGTTTGAGATAACAAAATATCCTTGAAGACAACATTTCTGGTGAAGTGCCCATCTTCCCCTTCAATTTTTACTTCCTTGATCAGGACTTTTGTGGCAGATTGAGATACACCTCTTGATAAGGCTACATACAATTGACCATGGCTGAACACATGTCGTGGAAGATAAATCCCAACATTGGGAATAGTCTGTCCCTGTGCTTTATTTATAGTTATTGCAAAACTCAGTTTCACAGGAAACTGCTTTCTAATAAGCACAAAGGGAAGTCCTGCGTTCTCAGTTGTCTTTAGTTTAATCCTGGGCAAGAAAGCTCTCCTTCCAGCATGGTTGCATGTTATGATTTCTACATCCAACATATTCATAAATACACCCCGACATAGTAATCGTGAACCATTACAGAGGCCAGATTTAGGGTCAATGTTTCGTAACAACATCAACGGTGCTCCTTTTTTAACCTTTAGAATGTGCGGTGGCAAACCACCTGGAGCAATGGAATTTAAGTATTCCTGTTGATATAAGTTTCGTATGTCCCCTTCGACCTCATCAAAAGACAATAAACTTTGCTCTTCACCTGGGAAATGTTCAATAATCATGTCATTTAGTTTTTGAACATCCTCATTTTTCGGTGTCAGTATCGCTCTTTCTACCATATAAGATGCATCCCAACCATGATCTTCTAATTGGGGGAATGTTTGATGTATTAGTATACGTATCGAACTTTCCCCTTCCCATGGAATTGCAATCTGTTGGGGTACCCTCACCATATCATCATCCTTTGTAGGTTCGACACCATCTCCAATCCGCATAAGAAAGTCGGCAAAATCTCGATCTTGTAATGCACGCATGTTTTGGCGTAGATGTAATAACTTTGTATTAGCCCATAGATGAGATTTAACAATACATGCAGAAATCGTCTGTGCCTTAGTCCCTTTTGGAACAACAGGAAGCACTTGGCGGAAATCCCCTCCCATGATCATCACTTTCCCCCCGAATGGAGCATCACAGTCGAGAATATCCTTCAATGTGCGGTCTAATGCTTCTAAAGCATATCTGCTTGTCATGGGTGCCTCGTCCCAAATGATTGCTGTTGTTTCTCTTATTAGCTTCGCGAGATCAGATTGTTTATTTATTGAGCAAAACAACCCTTCTTCTGTATTGATTGGTATTTTAAATCGGGAATGTGCCGTCCTACCACCAGGTAATAATGTAGCTGCTATACCAGATGAGGCAGTCGCCAAGACAATTTGTCCCAAATTTCTTAATTGTCCAATTAAGGTGCGATAAAGGAATGTCTTACCCGTTCCTCCTGGCCATCCACAAAGAAAATTTGGCTTTGCTTACGTTGGATAACATCCATAATGGTATTGTAAGCAAACAATTGGTCATCATTTAACTTTTCAACGAAACTCAAATCTTCAATAGGAACTTGGATCGATAGCTCTTCCTGTATAACTCTTGGTATAGGATTACCTTCAGCGGTCTCCAATGATAATTCAGGCAAAGCATAATCTGTGATTTGTTTCCCATGTTGAAGTAATAGGTCGTTCAAATCCCTTAACAGCATGTTAGTCAATGCTGGCCCATTCGCAGTGGATGTTGAAGGATAGTCCTCTACCATGTGGGTGTAAAACTCATCCCACAGGCTTCTTACATCAGTTGGTTCACAAAAGACCAATATAGTAGCAAACAATCTCCGTAAAGCGTATGGCATTCGTAGTCCTGATGCTTCAACCATGCATTCGCGAATACTGTTGTCTTGTTCTAAGAAGCCCCATTGCTCAGCTGCTTTTTGGAATGTGGGGTAGCGCGTGTTGTTTACTGTGAGCAAGTATTCCCAACTGGTTGGGCCTCTTATATGAGATAATAATACACGCAAATAAAATTTTTCGCTGTCTGAAGGTGACACTGTATAGATTCGTCCAATAACTTTTCTTTGTATTCTTCGTCTAACCCATTCTTTATTAAATTTTTTCCACAAATAGTGTTCTGGAATCTCCCTATATAGATAACATCTTGCTTGTGGATCTCTCTAGTTCAGAGCAAAGAATTGTGTGAGCATTGTTATGGAGTTACGCACATCATTTAGTACATCACCGATTCGTTGATTTGTATGGTATTGCACTCGATGGTGATTTGGAAGGTGGATTTGTAATCTTTCAACACTTGGGTACATTCGGTACATGGTGAATGAAAATATTCTCCATAACGCCTCTGGAGCACAAATCCATCTTGCATCAATATACTGCTTGACCTCATCCATATGAATTTCCATGGCAACTCGATCAGGACCTTTATAGACATATTTATAAAGGTATTTGATACTCTTGATACTACTGCACACTTCAACATTTATATGACAGTCATACTTTAACAGCAACCATGGGTTATAAGGGACCACCCATCTATTATCTATAGACATATGTCTATTCAAAGTTACTGGACCATCATTCCGTCTTCTATACCGTGGATATGAGTCAATACCTTGTCGTGTCTCTTGGATGAACTCTTTTGGGAACCCCTTTTTACACTGGCCATCCTTCATACATGGTGATCTTGGATTCAGTGTACCGCAAGGTCCATGAATCATGTGTTTTAGCACTGTAGCATGTAGTTGCGGTTCTTGATCAAATTTTGGTATTTCTGCTCTAACAACGCTATCATATTCTTCTGGGTTACGTAATCTGTCATTAGGGTCCATGATTAGTAGCATATGCACGTGAGGCAATCCTCGTTTTTGGAATTCGGTTACATACATATAACTTTTGACCTTTCCCAAGACCCCTTTACTAATTACGTCATGATTCAGTTGCTCGAATTTTGATCGGAAGATTCTTGTAAGCAAGTCTGGACGATCTTGTGGAGTTTGAAATGGGCCAAGTTCAGCTGATATTTCACTCCATGAAGGATTGCATGTCATGGTAAGAAAAATATCAGGTTTACCATCATGAAGCACAATAGCCATACCATCTTCATACCGTTGTGTCATGTCTCGACGGCTACCAATAAATGACGAAGGCAATATGGTTCTCCGTCCGATATTATCTACAAAGAGTAATTATACGTGTTGATGGTGTTTGATGTATTTGTCATATATTTTTGTATAAATAATTTGATATATGGTATGAAGAGTACCTGTAGCAGTTTCTCCCACATGCAAAGCATCTTGCAAGCCTTGATACAATTCCGAGCGAATTTTACTTTGGTGAGTTTGGACCCACCTTAACCTTGCCGCTTCGATCTTGACATAGTTGTCCACAACATATTGTTGTAGTAGTCGTCCCGCTTTTAGCAATATGGAATAATCATTGGAACGAATCTACAATCCATGAAACGACCAATGAATAAAGAAAACTAATTCTGTATCAATTATATTTTATAAATAAGAATATTGTAGAAATTACATTATGTACCTGAAGCATGTAACTGTAATATTCTAGACATGTTATAGTCTGGCCATCACAATTTGTGGTTTCACGGTCCCATCCAAACGTTCCGTATGGGAACAATAGAGGATACTGTAATGGATCATAATATCCTGTAGTTTCTTTAACAATCATTAGATTCCCATCACGACTCATCACGTTGATATCCCTTTCAGTTGACATTGATACTGTGTCTCCACCAACGACAATTGCTGCGACTTGGGATGCAGTTGGCATATTATACTGTGGTTGATTAGCAGGGCGCTCCTTGATGAGTAGACTACAGTCACGTACATCAGGACGTTGTGCAAGTTGCCTAAGTGAGTGCACATATGGATTGCACACATGGAGCATATGTTGCAACTTTCGAACAATATTTTGTTGAAGTTGAGGGTTTTCAAGCATCCTATTTTGTAACTCATGCTCTGTATCGTAGACGTACATTTGCAAGAAACGTGGTCTTGAACCCTCAGTTGGATAGAATCCTCCTATCTTATGATAAATTGCACCTTGGGCACGAAAACTATATATGCCACGTCCAGTTGCAGCGACATTTTCATCAATATGTACACCCATTGAAGTGAATGAAAACACATGATTGTAACTCCTTATATGTTGTCTAAAATGTCTTCCTTCGGCTGAACTGTCTGAAAATATTTCTAGCAACTCTGGAGGTACATCTACTTGTTCAAACGATATCTTCCCACCAGAGCAGCACATGTCACGTGATTCATGATAAAATAATCGTGCATTGCAACGGGTACATGTGCTTGGTGGTGGTAAATGAGTATTGGCCATTGTTGAAGTATTGAGAAAATTTCTAGCACTATTATGTTTTGTTCGGAAATTACATTGCAAATCTGCGAGTTAAAAAATATATGTATCGTATTAAATATAGTCATCGTGGATAATAGATTTTTAAATATGCATATCATCAGATATATTTTTTATACTATATTGACAATGTTTTGCATCAATTTTTATACATGCATAATATATGATAGCAGACACAAAGTTTTAGGAGTTTTGACACATTAATTATCCTATATATAAATTTATCTAAATGATATTGTATTGATCATTTGAATAGGAATTAATTTGTCTAATGTGCTGTATCTATTTTTAATCATGTTTATTATTTGAAGTCGATGAAAAAATTAAATCTAACCATGTCCTCCACTTGTTTCAGCATCATGGTCATGTGTTCGTTGAAACCAGGGGCGAAACCAGAAAATTTCGATGAGGGGGGCCAAAATCTAATTTACATAACATGAAATAGTAATAAAAAATAAGTTTAATTAATTTTTATACAGTGTCACTGTAATTTTTTTTACGCAAATATCTAATGATATCTTGACAAATCAGCGTAATTGTTATTTCTCTCTCATAGTTATTAAAATAAAAACACACATGTCAAAATGTTAGCGGATGTCAGTGTAAATCTTTTTACACTGACAGTATATACTACTTTAATTCATAAAAAATTAACTAATATATAAAAACAAATTATATGATACAAATTTCATAATAACTTAATATAATATAAATTACTCAAATAGATTTATATCTAAAACATTCACTTCTTCAATTGTACACATGACATTTCATAGAGTAAAAAATCATATATTATCATATGTGGTCTATTTTTATCAATTTCTTTTTTTAATGTAAACAATTGTATCTATCTTAGAATTCTAAAAAAGTGTAATTTAAGTGTTTGAAATTGTACTTATTTTAATTAAATTTGAGCCAATCATTTTTTATAAGAGTTAATTGTTATATATATAAGATGACAACATGGGGAGGGGGGCCATGGCATCCCTTGGTCCCCCGCTCCCTCCGCCCCTGGTTGAAACCTTGTTGAGGCAATATTAGGATCTGCATGATTTAGTGTTGAAAAAATCTTTAATAAACAACATAAGGTAATCAATCTGTATAGAGACAAAAAAATGAGAATAAGAGGTATCGCATTTATTTATTACACAAATAGAAACTGCAATGCATTAGAAATTGTTTTAAGATTCAAAATTATATAGATAAATCATTTTATACTTATCTAATCTGAATAATTTTTTCTAACTAATATCTTTTTTTTTTTGGAAAATTATGAACTGTACTGAAAAAAAAAAATGTCAAAAGGAATAATAATAAAGTTTTATAACTTTAATACAAAAATTTAAAATTACAAAACCCCAATAAATTTTAATTTTTAAATTTCTAAATGTACACCACTAACCTTGTCCACCACTTGTTTCGGCCCTATGGTCATGTGTTCCTTGAAACCTTGTTGAAGCAATATTAGGATCTGCTTGATATATTGTATAAAAAGAATTATTAAATAACATAACATAAGGTAATCAAATGTTTGTGTTTAAGAGACAGTAAAAATGAGAATGAGAAATATCACATCTATATAGTACAAAAATAGAAATTTTGTTGCTTAGAAAATAATACAATTGCCAAAGTTTTATAGATAGATGATTGTATACTTATTAAATTTAACAAAATTTATCTACACAAATGTGCACTAAGGTGTCAAGTTACGAAATGTAATTGTAAATAAATATGTCAACTGGAATAATAATCAAGTGTTTAAATTTTAATATAAAATATAAAAAGTAGAAAATGCCAATAGATTTAAAATATCCACCACTTGTTCCGGCCTCATGATCATGTGTTCCTCGAAACCTCATTGAAGCAACATTAGGATCTGCATGAGTTAATTTTCAAAAAATTATTATGTTGTGTGTTAAAATTATATATTTGTAAAATTGTGTTAATAATTGGTGTAGTTTTAAGATAGTATATATTATCATTTAGGGTAAATTATAATTCATAATTTTCAGATCTTTTTACCTGTGTTATATTGTTGAGTAGTTGATGAGCGAGCCAGATGTCGTATTGATGTCAATCTCATGTTGCTTGGCAAAAGTGTATTTGCAGTCACTATTGGTTGCTCTGTAGTAATTCTCCGCGTCCTTCTGTTTATATAATTTTGTCGCCTTCTAGCATTTTCTTCTTGTCTCTGTTCCTCTGTCCTTCTCTGAATTCTATTTCTATAACTTTGCCTCCATAGCATCCGTTGATGCTCAGTGGTCGGTGGATTATTATTACCTTTCATCTTGATATGATTACCTAGTGAAATTTTAAAAAAAAATCAATAAATTATTTTTTTAATGTGATGTTGACAAAGTTGAAATGATAAAGTTGAAAAATCGTTTAAAAATTAATTAAGTAATAATATATAAAGTGGTTTATTTAAAAAAATAAATTTCATATTGTTAATGCATTCAATTTAAATTGAAAGTGATTCTGAAATAATTTCAATGATTAAAAAAATTTAACACTTAAAATGGTTTTTTGTTACCTAGTTAAAGATAGATTTATATACATATTACTAAAAATATAAATATATAGAGAAAAATATTATTAAATTAATAATATAGTAACTTTAAGATGTAGAGATGTAGTGAAAATATATATTATTATAGTGACAATATCAATATTTTCTTATTTAATATTAAACTTTTCAATATCTGAAATTAAAAAAAAGTAGTAGTGATTTGTACTGAAAGAAATAAATTAATAGTTAAAATATCAAAAAATTTATTTTTTTGGAAGATGTAGATAATAGTTTGAGTAAGTGTAGGGTTTTAGTAGGACTAAGTTAATCACAACAGTGTAAAATATTTTATCAATGTTGTCAAAAATATTGACAAAGCAAAGTTAAAATGCAAACAGTAGATATACAATATCATCATTTTATAAAGGTAAATAAGGTAAATTTTCTAAAACTATATTTAATATCAGCTATTGATTTTTCAATTTTTTGTATACATTTATAAGTATATGCATGATATAAAATTTAAATTGATAAGGGTCAAACAAAATTAACAATTTTTTTAAGCACAAAAGTAATCATATTGTTGATTACATTTTTACTAAGCGGAATCCACTAAGATTATTTTGTTGATGGTTCCTTATGCTTTCTTATTTTTAAGATATCCATTTAACAGATCTTATTTGTTTATATAATAATAATATTTTAGTATATTAAAAATAACTATATTAGCAAGCATTAAACATAACATCATTCTGTAGATAAATTAAAAGAGATGATTTAATTATTTAAATGTGAAGGAAAAATAGTAAAATTAAAAGAAAAGATAAATTAGGAGTGCCAATCACGTGACATGTGCTTGCCGTTAGTGTGTTATAAATAATAAAATGTTATAGATAGTTGTTTAAATGTTATTTATAAATTAATAATCATCAATGATTTTTTTTTCAAGCAGTTTAAATTTTTGGATTTTGATTTAATGGTTTAGTATAGAATATTAAAATATGAGAAACTTACAATTAGTATAGTGGGTGTTAGAATATATAAACAAATTTGAATATTTTTTGTAATATTAACAAAATTTAAGTTGTGCCTTTTTTATAATAAACTGGGTAATGTTAGTGATTTTTAACTAACGTGTTTTTTTTTTTTTTTTACCGGGATTTTACAATAACTTTAATGTTTAAATAGCTATTTAGAGATGCAATAGATTAAATAATTGTAGGTACAACTGGGAACTCACTTTATTAAACAATCACGGAAAATAAAAATAGAAGTAAATCATAAAAAGAACTAAAAGAGAAACATAGTAACGGTAAACAAATAAAAAAATGTGAGGCAGTAATTTGACATTAAAATATTAAAATAGTATAAGAAAAAGAGAAAGATAAAAGATAAATGAACACCAACACTGAGGTATATCAGATGTGTAATGTGAAGTTGGTCACCACGATGAGTTGGTTCGGGTAGGTCTAAAGAAATAGCCTGTTGGAAAGGGCGGTATGAGTCTGGTTCTTATAGCTAAAGGGGGTTTCGGCTTGTATGATCTGGAAAATCAAGAAGGAAAGGTGAGTACATACAACGAAAAACAAAAAAAGGATTCAAGAAAGTTGCTGCTGTTACAGCGTCGCTGTTCACCAGTTCTGGACCATGATCGTGGCGGTGCACAGTTGAAGATGTTTGTTGGTGTGTGGGCTATGGTGCTCCTGGAATTTGAAAGTGACAGTGGTAAGTAGTTCCGTGATGTGGTGGTGTCGTCTTTGTAGATCAAGCAGCAACGCCACGGCGATGGTAGTATAACTTTATGTAACGCGGATGATGGGGATAGAGAAACGATTGCTGTTTGTATTCCCTGATAGGAAAAAAATAACTAAAGTATTAAAAATAAGAAATTACCATGTAGATGCTGCAATATATAACTATAATTGTATGAAGTTAGAACATCACGAAACTCACCACGTATGTATTTGCTGCAAGCTTGAATGGTTGAGGAAAAATGTCTATGAAACTGGTTCTCAAATGGTTTCTGATGCAAAGACCAGTATCAGTATCAGTATATGAAGAAATACTCATATATAAACATATATATACATTAATTGATCAGTTATCTATATATCTATTATCGAAATCCATTATCTAAATCTATGATCTATAGAGTTGTTGAAACATATCCTCTATCATATTAACTATATCAGCATCTGTTTTAGATATGTTGTTATGGAACTTTGAGTGTGAGAGATAGTTGCGGTTCTGCCAGTTTTCCTTTATGCTAGTCTTCAATTGGGGTTTTTTTTTTTTTTTTAAATTTTAAATTTTAAATATGTTGAACCACCTATATCAGTTTGTTGTATATATGCAGTTATGGAAGTTTGAGGGTGACAGAGAGGTGCGGTTAATGCAGTTCTGCTTGCTTTTCCTTTTCAGTTTTTTTTAAAGCTTTTGAATAGATTAGTTTTCGTAATTAATAGATAGATAGATATATGTAAGTGTAAGGGTTATTATTTCTTCTGAGCATTGTTGTAACCAGAAAGTTATATTCAGGATAAATTTGCAATTGCAAATGTTGACATGTTATAAGTAGAAATTGAAAAAAAAAAAAATATTAAATAGATTTGCAAGTGAAGCTTGGTCTTCTTTATGGGAATATCAAATAATGGTGCCGAGGGAAAATTGTTATTTGCCAAAAGTGCATATGTGAAGCCGTTGCCAAGCGAACTCAACAATTTATCTTTTGTACTTTTAGTCATAAATAATATTTTTTTCGGTAACTAAAATTTAATTGATAAAAGTATAGGTCTGGCATCAAAATACTCATACTCCCCACCTTTTAGGAATGCTTGAAGGGCACACCCTATCATGTGCTCTGAACCAGACAACAAACACAAAATACAAACTGTTCTTAACATATCCAGTACCACAATTCTATTCATAAAAGCTCACACCCTCTTAGCTATTACATAAGATAAGACCCTCTTCACCGAAGCTGCCCATTCCCTCACACCTTCATTTTACATTGACAAAATAATACTCCCAGTACAAAAAAAGTGCAAACACGTCATATAGACTTATAACGCCAATCTAAAAGGTCAAGAAAATCAAGTAGGTACCATAAAAAAAAAAAAAAAATCACAGCAATCACGATCACAACTTTCAGCTTACTTTCACCATCCTCAATTGTTTCTCCAAGTTATCTTTATCAGCCTCTGATTTGGACAGGGACACCAAAGCATTGGTACATTGCACCATCTTTAATTTTAGCTCCACCCCTGCATCATCCATCTTAGCCACAAATATGATTTCCAGAATAATGATCATATCCAGTCCTTCACCTTCTTTTTTTGTATTATACCACAAATGTGCCTTTGCATTAGTTAGTGTAACTATAACGGGGACTCCAAATGTGAGAAACTGCAGAAAACCACAGCTTTGTATGTCTCTGCAGTACCCACCAACAAACATTGTTTTGTTTATGCTTTTATGCCTCTTAATTGAACAAAGCAGTAATGTCATGTTCTGCCTGATTTAATGCCTGTGTAGCAACCTTCACAATGATGTTATCTTCAATGCCTATTGCCTCTGTTTGAGGCATTATATAGTATGTATCCTGCTTGAGGCATCCCTTCCATCAAGGCTTAGGTAACAACACATGCAATCAGAGAATTGGCAAAGCATGCTGCCACTACATATACTACAAATCATACCACCAATACAGTAATCAAATAAAACTTGCTGGAGAAATTATTAGTCATAAACAGTCATAAATCAACCATTTTCTGTCCACATTAACCAAGTACCCTCCATTTGTGTCCCTTCTGTTGCTAGATTATCTGCAAACGGGTTTGCCTCTCAGTTTTTATGGCTAAAAACTACATTCATTAAAATACACTTTTAGTGATCATATTTCCCTTTCCTCTATCCTTTATTTTAAGTTTCCCCTGTTAACTTTATTTCTTCCAAAAAATGTAGTTAGCATCAAGTGGGCAGCATACATAAGAGTATCAATGTTTATGATTATTTGAACTAAATTATAAACTATCTCCTCCTATAAACTAATTTATAATTTATGTTAATTTTGTCTTGATATATATTCGATTATCTCCATGTTTTTATGGCCTTTACCTTCATTAGCAAGTCACCTTAACATAATCACTTCTAGAACCGCTGGTTTTACACAAATGGAGATACATAGTCATAAAGCATTTATTCCCCCATCTGGTTGTGCTAATTTGCTAAATAGGAATCTAAGAAGAAGTCAAAGAACTCAACATAAAGCTGATAGAGAAAAAGAAAAAACCAAACCTGAGAGAGCCTGAGCCTTTTTCCTTTGTCAGATTCAAGATATAATAACCTTTGATAAAACAACAAATATCATCAATAGTAAATATAATATTAAAAAAACACACCTACAAATGTGAATAACCTTTGCTTAATATCCTGAATATAAATTAGTTTTACACCTCTAGATTTAAAGATTAATTCAAAGAGAGAACCAATCCTTTGATTGAAAGAACCAATGCGAAGCATAGTCAAGCATTTATTCCATTGCTCTTTCTTTCCCTGCATGAACCAACAACACTCATGAACACATCATCATACCACCACAATTTATAGTTACATTTTAAGAAGAAAAATAAAAGCAAAATAAAAAAGTTGGGAAAAAAAAAGTCCATCGAATTATAAAATATAAGATAGAAAATAGAAAATTGTAAACAAAAGGAAAAAGGAAAGGCATTCTTATTATCTTCTGCGTTTTTTCAAGAATTTGAGTTTTTTTTTTTTGAACAAATAATTCAAATTATTATTAGTGGAACAAAATGTAAAAGTGAAATCATTATGAAGGATGGTAGTGGTGAAAATAACCATATTCCTTGTAATATGCCTAGCCATGGTGACCGTGAAAGTGGAATTTGGAAAGATGGGGCTTCCGCAAGAGGGGCAAGAGAAATTCAGGAACAGGAAAAAAAAAAAACCAGAAATTATAAGAAAGTCATGAGAATGAAACAATAACGGGTGTGGGTGAGTTGTGCGGTTACAAATCTTAGAGTGTAAACTGTCTCATTTTTGAAAATGAGCAGTTTTTGGTACTTTGTCATTGTCTGTGTGTGTTAATTTTTTCCAACAAAAACACGTTGAATCAGATGGGTGTATGAAAGACGCTAGTTTTAATTAATATTAGAATATTAGAATATGGTTTGAGGGGTAGTTTGGGAATATTTAAATTAGGAGTTGAGAAATTTGAATTTTTTTGAAGTTTGGCATTATATATTAGTATTTTTAATTAATATTAGAATATTAGAATATGGTTTGAGGGGTAGTTTGGGAATATTTAAATTAGGAGTTGAGAAATTTGAATTTTTTTGAAGTTTGGCATTATATATTAGTATAGAAGTATAGATATATATTAGTATTTTTAATTAATATTAGAATATTAGAATATGGTTTGAGGGGTAGTTTGGGAATATTTAAATTAGGAGTTGAGAAATTTGAATTTTTTTGAAGTTTGGCATTATATATTAGTATAGATGTTAACAGAATTTGCTGTTTGATAGGAATCTGCTGCTTTCAAGTATCATTGACATTGACATGATATGGTATAATTAGAAGTCCAGGTAGTCTTTGCTTCTTCCGAAATCTGAACAGTTTGGATTTTCTGCGACAACAAAATTTATCTAGATGGAATATACTTTTCCGACTGGATTCTTATCCTATTCACCCTCACTTCACTTCTCTGATTTTTTTTCCTTCTATATGATAGGTATTTACAGTTAGTGTACAAAATTTTTATATTATAAATAAACTAATTATAAATTATTATGTCATTAAAATATCTTTTCAAAAAAAAAATATCATTAAAAATATTTTACTACTCTTCTTTCAAACAAAAATATTTCACTACTTATATATTGACTGTAACTACTCCTGAAATCTGTAATATCCATGCTTCCCACACGATACTACTAAGTACGAATATACATAAACTTCATTAAAGCATGAAGATAATAGTTGGTCATAGAAATTTTTAAAACTAAGAGAAACATTTTTATAAGAGATTTTGTAGAATTGAACAGATAATTGAAATTAATTTAATACAAATAAGTATTTAGCCCCTAATCAACAATTCAATCTCATATAAACACTGACTCCTAGTAAGACTTCAACTTTGATCCGACTGTGAAAACTAACGTATCTTGGGACACTATTAGGTGACTGTCAAGCAATCTCCGGAACTGGCTTATCAGTTTCCAATAAGTACCTGTTATCTGAAACAAAGAGGAGCCTAGTGAGAAATAAATCTCAATGAGTTCCTACTTCAAGCAAAGCATATGAGTAAACCATATATTCTGTTTGATCGTCCTCGTTGAATTACACATACTTACTTATAGGCACACATATCAAAATTAACCTCGCATAGTGGTATAGTTTCTCATAGCCTACTTACCTCACTATTTTGCCAAGTGTGCAATCCGTGGACTAAAGTAGGCGAAAGTAGGACTACCCAAACTTTATATCACTACAGAATTATTCTCTTATAACTCACCCTTTCATCACCAGCTCTTTCTACTGGGTCCTTACTTGGATTTAGTTATTTACTGAATATGAATCTAAGCATAGGCATTTTAAGTATAAAAACCTTTACTAAGTACCTCAAGTGTGAGCGGAAATAAGGCACGCGTAGTTTAAACTGGTTGATATGGCAGTCAGAGCTCTATGACAACAATTAGGCGTCCCTTAATTGCTAGTACCATATCCTAGCCTCCAAAAAAATGAAGGACTTACAAAAACATCTCACCCACAAGAAAATTGTGGCCTTAAATAATGGCTAGAATAGTTTTGAAACCTTAAGTTTCACTAAACATAGACCATTTTAAGTTTTTAATGCCATGCTATGATTCATTTTCTCATACTATTCTCTAATGGAAGTCAAATGCATTAAATATTCATCAACCATACCAAGATGATAACTTCATTAAACATGCACAAAAATGCAAAGAGTGAAGACATAGCACAAATGGAAATGTCACACCTTCATATTGCAATTCATACCAACCAAATCACCATGCAACAACCGCTAAATTAGATCGTACAGCCACAAGGAGCACCATACCAAATGCACATATACATATTATTCATGGTTGGACAGAATTAAAACACATAGGAATCTATTCCACATAATTCAAGTATCCATATGCTCACAGTTATGTAAACAGAATTTGTAGCAACTTGGAACTAGGTTTTCTCCACAAAAACTTCATCAAAATTAGAACTTCCAGATCCCAAATTGTAACAAAATAAGTCTATTTTCTATTAAAACAGGAGTTAACTCAATCCAATATTTGTACAATTTACTACAATTTAAATACTACAACAGTATCAGTCCAGAGTTTCCAGTACGAACAGAAACTTGCATGTCATTTTCTCCTTCGATACTTAATGAAATTGAACCATTACAGAGCCCATTTCGAAGTAAAATGAGTCTAGTTTCCAATGGTACAAAAATCACTTCGAAACAAGCCCTGTAGAGGAAGTTATGGATGAAATACTAATAGGGGTGCATACGGGTTTGAAAGATTTTTACATCCCCTTGTCAATTTTTCATCAAAATCAACCTATAATCAACATGCAATCAAAACCCAGTTGTTAAAAAATCATATATCAGTTCAAAACAAGTATTCTACAGAAGTAATTTAAACATTTAACAAGTAATTGGGATTTATGGTTACCCAATGTTACAAACAACAAGAACTCACATGACCAAGTAGTGGATTGAAGGTGGTTAGTGTTGATCTCCCCTTGAGCTCTTCCTAAGATGACTTGGTTCTCCTATTTCGAAATTTTTTTAGGGAAACTAGAGGTCTTGCATGTTGTCCTTCTTGCTTGATTTAGGTTCTTATGAGTAGTTGAAAGTGTGAAGTAGAAAGTTTAGAAGGGATGGAGAAAAGAAAATGGAGGTGGTGAGGGTTGAGGAAGGGCTGAAGTGGAGGGGAAGAGAGGAAGGGGAAGGGTTGTTTCTAAATTGAAGGAAATGAAACCCCACTCCCTAAGTCTAGCTAAAATTAAATTTTGAGGGGGAAGGGTTGATTGCCCAACCAATTGTTGCTTAATTTTCTTGAAAGACATTGGTCAACTAGGAGATTTTAGGAAAGAGGTGGATAAGATGGTTTAAAATAAGTGGGTGTGTGTATGTGTGAGTGTGCTAAACATGTATATGCATATAAATGAGAGGAAACATGATTATTCATCTAATTGGAATGAATCTAAGTGAGGATGGTGTGTGACTAATTTTTTTTTTTTTTAGATTAATAATAGTTAACCTAACACAATCTGCATAAAAATTATATTCCCTCTTTAAACCACAATTATCTACTTCATAAACCAATTAATCATAAAATTGCACATTCATGAAATATAAAAGGATCCAAACACACCCCTGATAAAAATTTATAAAAACTAAAATACCCTTGGGGAAAGATATTACATTTTTATCCTCCTTAAGAAAATTTTGTCCTCAAAATTTAGTAAAACCTACCCGAGAAAAAATGCAATAACAGTGATTTCTCATACAAGAATCTAAACACTTCAACATAGAATCATAATACAAATCTCATAATTCACACTAGACACCGGTTGTTGCCTTAGCAACCTTCCTACCTCATGACAGTTAAAAGCATGCAAGGTCGGCATTCAGAGATAAACAAATATAGACACAGACAAAAAGGCCTTTCAAAAAAACATCATGGCTGAACTAAAAAGACAGGATCACAAGTGCACTAGCAAAACCAGTATATCATGGCAAAGCCTATGATTAAATTGTTAGAATGGAGCCCATAAATGATAGGACTCGTGGAAGACAATCATGATCCTCGATCAACTTTGAAACACCGGAGAACTGTGATGCAACATCAATAATCTATTAACCATTAACCAGTAGGAGTTTCCAGTCTCAAATTGATAAAATAAATGTATACTTACAAGCAGTGGAATTAGTTGATTTAAACCAAACATGTTAAATTGAGTGCCAATTTATCTAGTTGGCATGATGGCATCAACAAACAAGCTATAACTTTAGAGGCAAAAAGATTCAGAAGACCAAGATCAATTTGTACTAAAAATATTTTTTTCTTTTTTTTCCATTTGATAACAAATATACCAATGGACGAACTATTGAATAAAGTTAATATTATAATTATACACAATTTACAGAGAATTTAAGAAGAAACAACATTTAAAGTCACTTTGTTCATTGATTTACTCTCTCATTTTTTTCCCCTAATGAAAATAGCAGCCATATATGTAACAAAAGAGGCAAAACGCACACCATAGAGGTGGAAGGATGCCTTGATGGACTTCTGTAGATATCATTATAAGGATCTCTGTTTCTGTGGATATTACGTATATATGCACATGCATCTATTGGGGTGTCCATAACCATACGTATGTCCATAAATAACTTGTTACTAGTATTGTTTGCGAGTTGTGGCATCCAATAACTATAGTTTTAAATGCTTGGAATAGCAATTAGAAATATATAGAGCCATAGTGAACAAACACTAATTTTCTTTTCTTCTCTTAATGCTCATCTATTGCCTAGAATTGAAAATGCCAAAAATGATATCCTTCACATATATAATTTTCACCACATGTTACAATTGTGCAAATAGAATCTTGTTTGATATGATAACTGTTGGGTATTGAAAGAGAAAGAATGAAACTATCATTCGAACACACTATCTATTAGCTACATACTAATCTAAAAGGCATACAGAAAAATACTCAAAACTGTTTATCAATCAAGGAATGAGGATGGAGACAGCAGCATATGTGCTTCAACTCATGCTATACTTTATCTTAGTAAGAAAACATTTTCATTTTTTTTTCTCTCCACAATTTGAACCATACAGCGAAGGTTGAAAAAATGTGCTAATGTTGGTTTCAATGCAAATCAATCACCAATGCTTTAACAATTGTCAATCAGCACATAACAAAATATGAGATCTTAGTTTCAAATTGACTAATTGACGTGAGAAATCTAAGTGAAAACACCATAAATTTATATTCTTTTCATTGATGGTGTTCAATATAGTAAATTTGAGCAGTGATGCAAAATTACATACACATAGAGTCTCCAAATATCTTAATTATGTTGATTTCCACCTTTTTTATTTATTTATAAGAATTCGACTCAAATAAGAACAATGACACAAAGCAAAATTGTTTTAAAGTAAACCTTTTTTTTTTTTTGCAGAAAATGATTCTAGTTACTACCAAATAAATTGCAGATCATAAGGGCAAGATAACTTACAAAAGGGGCTCTTACTCATCACCACCATACTTCTAGCTTACTACCCAACAAAACCAAAAGGAAACATGTGCACCTTTCCCCAAAGATTAAACAAACTAATATTCCAATACGAAGAACAACGAAAACACATAGAAAAAACAATAATGCATCAGATCCATGAAGATTGTCACACCCCAAGATCTTCAAGGAATTTCAAAAGTTTGAAATTTAAGAACCCTTTGAAGAAGGAAACCCAGCAAACAAAATCTCAAAACAGTCACACAAACCATGAAGACAGATCTCATCTTTCTACAAGCACACATCAAGTGTTCATAAATCTAAAACGACCAAATATACCCAGATTTCAATAATTTTTGAAAGCCCATTTCGCAAGTGTCTAAACATCATTTTTAAACCATAAAACATAACATTTACTAGAGAAAATTTTGCATCCAAGCTGCTGTATAACATAATGCTCATGGCACCTTTACTTATTATAGTATCAAAGTTTTAATCTATATTATTAGCAATAGTAGTTCCTTTTATCTATCATCAATCACAGAACAAAACTATCCATATATAGTAGAAAACTTCATCATACTCATGGTTTAAAACTTGCCTTTCTAATATCATTTGTCACACACATCACATTAATAATCATTCAATTCATGCATTATCAAAGGAGTTACATGCAACCAAGATCCTTGCCATACTCATTCATTCATCAATCATGCCTTTGTTCCATTTAATTCAAAATTCCAGCACCAAATTCACAAGTCCAAATCCATTATTATGCTCAAAAAGGGTTTAGAAAAACAAATACAAGCTTTAGAATCATAGGGTCAAGAATTTAGAAAAACGTTTCTATAATAGCATAACAAGAACACATGCATCCATTTTTCTTATATCTCTTCACATCCAGTAAGCAGAATCCGTCCAAAACATTTGGCAAAGAAGAAATCTTATTTGAAAATCGTTCTTTTGGAAACACTTCTGTGAGTTGTCATCCTTCATCATTCCTCAAACAAATACCTGAGGTGGCCTACCTCATTAATTCGTATCAGGAATTTAGAAGACTAACAACATCAGAGAACACTTAGACTGACACCTTAAGCTGGATCACTCTAGACTCAACTCAGTCCGATGGGATCGAACTGCTCTGATACCATAATGTAATATCCATGCTTCCCACACGATACTACTAAGTACGAATATACATAAACTTCATTAAAGCATGAAGATAATAGTTGGTCATAGAAATTTTTAAAACTAAGAGAAACATTTTTATAAGAGATTTTGTAGAATTGAACATATAACTGAAATTAATTTAACACAAATAAGTATTTAGCCCCTAATCAACAATTCAATCTCATATAAACATTGACTCCTAGTAAGACTTCAACTTTGATCTGGCTGTGAAAACTAACGTATCTTGGGACACTATTGGGTGACTGTCAAGCAATCTCCGGAACTGGCTTATCAGTTTCCAATAAGTACATGTTATCTGAAACAAAGAGGAGCCTAGTGAGAAATAAATCTCAATGAGTTCCTGCTTCAAGCAAAGCATATGAGTAAACAATATATTCTGTTTGATCGTCCTCGTTGAATTACACATACATACTTATATGCACACATATCAGAATTAACCTCGCATAGTGGTAAAGTTTCCCATAGCCTACTTACCTCACTATTTTGCCAGGTGTGCACTCCGTGGACTAAAGTAGGCTAAAGTAGGACTACCCAAACTTTATATCACTACAGAATTATTCTCTTATAACTCACCCTTTCATCACCAGCTCTTTCTACTAGGTCCTTACTTGGATTTAGTTATTTACTAAATATGAATCTAAGCATAGGCATTTTAAGTATAAAAACCTTTACTAGGTACCTCAAGTGTGAGCGGAAATAAGGCACGCGTAGTTTAAACTGGTTGATATGGCAATCAGAGCTCTATGACAACAATTAGGCGTCCCTTAATTGCTAGTACCATATCCTAGCCTCCAAAAAAATGAAGGACTTACAAAAACCTCACCCACAAGAAAATTGTGGCCTTAATAATGGCTAGAATAGTTTTGAAACCTTAAGTTTCACTAAACATAGACCATTTTAAGTTTTTAATGTCATGCTATGATTCATTTTCTCATACTCTTCTCTAATGGAAGTCAAATGCATTAAATATTCATCAACCATACCAAGATGATAACTTCATTAAACATGCACAAAAATGCAAAGAGTGAAGACATAGCACAAATGGAAATGTCACACCTTCATATTGCAATTCATACCAACCAAATCACCATGCAACAACCGCTAAATTAGATCATACAACCACAAAGAGAACCATACCAAATGCACATATACATATTATTCATGGTTGGACCGAATTAAAACACATAGGAATCTATTCCACACAATTCAAATATCCATATGCTCACAGTTATGTAAACAGAATTTGCAGCAACTTGGAACTGGGTTTTCTCCACAAAAACTTCATCAAAATTAGAACTTCCAGAGCCCAAATTGTAACCAAATAAGTCTATTTTCTATTAAAACAGAAGTTAACTCAATCCAATATTTGTACAATTTACTACAATTTAAATACTACAATAGTATCAGTCCAGAGTTTCCAGTACGAACATAAACTTGTATGTCATTTTTCTCCTTCGATACTTAATGAAATTGAACCATTTCAGAGCTCATTTCGAAGGAAAATGAGTCTAGTTTCCAATGGTACAAAAATCACTTCGAAACAAGCTCTGTAGAGGAAGTTATGGATGAAATACTAATAGGGGTGCATACGGGTTTGAAAGATTTTTACAGCCCCTTGTCAATTTTTCATCAAAATCAACCTCTAATCAACATGCAATCAAAACCCAGTTGTTAAAAAATCATATATCAGTTCAAAACAAGTATTCTACAGAAGTAATTTAAACATTTAACAAGTAATTGGGATTTATGGTTGCCCAATGTTACAAACAACAAGAATTCACATGACCAAGTAGTGGATTGAAGGTGGTTAGTGTTGATCTCCCCTTGAGCTCTTCCTAAGATGACTTGGTTCTCCTATTTCGAAATTTTTGAGGGAAACTAGAGGTCTTGCATGTTGTCCATCTTGCTTGATTTAGGTTTTTATGAGTAGTTGAAAGTGTGAAGTAGAAAGTTTAGAAGGGATGGAGAAAAGAAAATGGAGGTGGTGAGGGTTGAGGAAGGGTTGAAGTGGAGGGGAAGAGAGGAAGGGGAAGGGTTGTTTCTGAATTGAAGGAAATGAAATCCCATTCCCTAAGTCTAGCTGAAACTAAATTTTGAGGGGGAAGGGTTGATTGGCCAACCAATTGTTGCTTAATTTTCTTGAAGGACATTGGTCAATTAGGGGATTTTAGGAAAGAGGTGGATAAGATGGTTTAAAGTAAGTGGGTGTGTGTATGTGTGAGTGTGCTGTACATGTATATGCATATAAATGAGAGGAAACATGATTATTCATCTAATTGGAATGAATCTAAGTGAGGATGGTGTGTGACTAATTTTTTTTTTTCTAGATTAATAATAGTTAACCTAACACAATCTGCATAAAAATTATATTCCCTCTTTAAACCACAATTATCTACTTCATAAACCAATTAATCATAAAATTGCACACTCATGAAATATAAAAGGATCCAAACACACCCATGATAAAAATTTATAAAAACTAAAATACCCTTGGGGAAAGATATTACAAAATCATGCATAAAAATATCTGTAATTGATTGAAAATATAAAAAATAACTTTACGTGAATCAAAAATTAAATTCTTTTTCATAGCCTTGATTTTATTCTATTTTATTTTTTTGATAAGAAGCCTTGATTTTATTTTGTTTCTAATTCTATACTTTTTACTTTATTTTCCAAATTTCATGGCGAAAATATTTTTGTACATGGTTAGCTGAAAACTCGTGACTTTGGAGTTTACTACTCTAGTATTTTTCCTAAGTTCTCTTTTATGGACTCATCTCTCTTTTATAAGGGTGTTGAGTTCTAATTAATTAAAGCATGCCTCTATTTTAGCGTATTATTCAGTAAAATAACTATTAAAGGAAGGAAAAGTTATTGTCTTATTGATAATGATGACTATAACACCATGCTTTTCATATATGCTGTATTATCAGTAAAAATATATTTGTTTATATTTTTATCCGAGACCTAGAAAATGATTTTGAAGAAAACAAAGTCATATCTAGAACCTACTCTATGGTAGGAAGCTCTATTTAAAATTTGGGTTTAAAATTCAGACGAAAACCGGTCTATGTTTTCACTAACAGTAAGATTTTACTGATCAGAAAACCTCATTTTGACCCAAGAACGAAACCATTTAGTTTTATATCATATTTTTAACGATAAAGCTTATTTTGAAATTCTTACTCAAAAATATATTACTACATTTTATTCGGGTGAAGTTTCGAAGAAAATCACGTAAGAAAACCTAAATCAGGAAATCGACGGAATCGGGAACGAAATTGCAGAGACCCGTGAAGAGATCGGGACAACAAGTCAAACATGATGACTCATGATGTCATCAATGATGTCATAAGTAATCATGACACTTTATAAGTGAAATGACCAAATGCCCTTAACCTAACATATCTTAGTTAATTTCTAACCATGGTCATAACCAAGACAAAATCAATTTGGTTTCTCCTTCCTCCTTGTGGTGCACACACGGCACCCTTCAACACCCATCCACCACACATTTCTTTCTTAGCCATGATGATTGCTAAGAATAGCTAACTTATAATATTATTTTTCTAACTTAACCTAACCTATATCTAGTTACATTCAACCATGGTTCTCTTTTAACATTAACAAACCAATTTCTTCTCCTCATTGTCCAAGAGTACACGGCCTCCCCCTTAATCATACACTTGGACATTTCGTTTGTGTGTTCTTCAAACATTCTAATTCTTTCTCTCTCAAAAACCGTAATCGGATAAACAACGGAACCGGATACGGATGCGCAGAGATACACCGGGAGACAGAACAACATGTCATCCATGATGACTCAGAGGGGATGAGTCATGGTAGTGAGTCACCTTCACCATAAATGCCCATAAATGCTCATAAATGTCCATAAATGCAAAACCTAAAATATCTAGAAATTTATGTATTAACTTAACCTAGCTTAGTTAACATCAACTATGGTTAATTAGGGACACATCTCCCTCCCCTCAACCACTCATTTTACATGGCTGTCACAGCCCCACACTTAGCCAATTTCGTGGCTGCCTTCTCCCCTTCACCATCACTTCATTCATTAATTTCATCATAATTCTCTAAGTCATTTCTCTCAAAGACCTAAGACTCCATGATGGCAAAGCTTGCATCTTGGATCATTCTTTTCTTCATTTCAAAGTGAGGATCCTCTTCCTCATCACCTTAGCTCTCTTTATCACCGACTACTTCGGATTAGAGGAGAAGAACTGAGAGAGAATCCTCAATAGTTATAAGAAGCCTTTATTGGAAGCTTTGAAACCTAGTTGGAGAAGTCACAGTGAGAGAGTCTCCAAACACTCTTCAACCGTTGGATCGTTCTCAAATTTTAGAAGAAGGTTCAAGGCTTGTGGTTATTCATATCCAATGGTCACAATTTAATAATAATCTCCAGAGTGTGAGATATTCATCTAGCCCAGTGGGCCTAAGAGGTGAGAAACTCAACCCGGATACCATCTAACCTGTCACCATAGAATTGCGATCTGAGATTCGTTAACTGTTGGATCGGGCTGAAACTTTTTGAGAAGGTTTAGGAAGGATAGTTATTCATTGTCACCATTCATTTTTGTAATTAAATGTCTGTGGCCAGAGATATGAAGCTCGAACAGTAGCTCTGTTTTGGTAGCTTTTCCCTATCATTCTTGAGCTCATTTTTGAATCTGATTTCCCCTAAATCCAGCTGCCGTTCTCGTAAGTTTTTTCCATCGATTTTATCTCTTGACTCAAGTAGATTTATTTATTTGAAACCCTATTGTTGATTCGGTTGGCATTTTGTGTTTCCGGGGAATTGTGATACTCGTACGTGTAATCGAGACGGAAAACAGAATGGTGGATGTGTGAGTATGGATGGTGGCAGAATTGTGGATGTTGTTGGAAACCATGCCGAGGTACGTGGCAGTAGCGTGGACGCATTCTGAGCTTGTACGGGAAAGTGCGCACGTCGATAAGGTGGGAGAAAGAAATATCCTCTCATCGAAACGGATAAGTAGCGTATAATTTATAATAATGGTTTAGGGCGACCTAAACCCTACTAGTGATCGAGTAATCGACAATACCAAAATCACATTGGAAACTACTGTAACATCCATTATTTTATGTGTGATTTACGTATGATGATTAGGTTTAGGACTTGAATTACATTTTTGAGATGTGGTATGAGGCATAGAGACCTTCGCATGTTAAGTACGCAACTTTTTCGTGTGAGTTTGAACGTAGAGACCAATTAGGGTTTCCCGGTTAGTGTCTTTTAGATATTTGATGGTGGAACAATAAATTTGGAGTTAGAGATGAGATTAGGCATTTTTGATGGTTGGAGATTGTTTATTAGGTCCTAATGAGCCTATATCTCAAATTTGGGATCAATCGGATGTCGAACGAGTTCAGAACGCGACGAAATGCGCGAAAACGTGTTGCTGCCCAGAGGCCAGCGCTGAGCGCCCAACGAGCAGACATGCACACTGACGTGTCACGCATGCAGTGGTCTCTGGCCAAAGCGCTGGGTATCAAGCGCTGAGCGCCAGGCCATCCTAGGAGCAAAATAAAAGAGGCTTCCAGCCTCATTTGAGCCATTTTTTTCCTCTTGCAACTCAGAGCAAACTAGAGAGGAACCAGAGAAGGCTTCATAGAGAGGAAGTAAGAGAGAAAACCAGAGAGAAATAGGGAGAAAGGAGAGTGAAAGCAACACAAAAACTCAAACCCCATGGCTGGAAGCTTAGAACTTGGGTGAAGCAGCCTCTGTAAATCGTCTCCCACACTTTCATTCACCGTTGGATTTCGTTCAAACTTCAGAGGGAGGTTCGAAACTGAGTGTATTGCTTATCCAGCGGTTGAATTGTCTTCGAGACTTCCAGAATTCCAGTTATTCAACTCAGAAGCAAGGAGGAAAGCCAACCCGAGTAGCCCCTGACCAGCCACAGTGGGAGGCTCGATCGGACTCGTTTACCGTTGGATCGTGTTGAAATTTTTAGAGAAGGTAAAGGAGATGTAGTTCTTTTAACTGAACGGTTGAATTTATGAATAGAGGTCTAGATTGTATTTTTCGAAGCCAAAACAGAGGCGGGTTTAACAATATTGTTGGCAGATTTTGAGTTTCTAACTTGGGTTTTCAAACTTTGCCTTTAGGTGAAATTTTGGAGGATCGGAGGCCTCGACTGAAGTGAGACAGAGTCGTGAGAAGTCGGGAAGGAGTCATCTCGCTTTGTTTTCGTAGCCATACGTTTTTCAGGTGGGGGAAAGCAACCATTGAACGTCGGAAACGGCGCAGTTACATTTAGTTCGATAATGGCATAGGGCGACCTAAACCCTACTCGAGAGCGAGTAACGGACAATGTCCATGTCACATTGGGGACTACTTAGTCGTACCAATGATGATATTGAAATTGTGCGTTTATCGTCGTTACGATAAACATATATTATTTTGTTATTTTATGACTGGCTGTTGTGACTGCTTGGATTGATTTCGTTAATATGATGATTGATGACTGATAATGAGTGTTGATATATCTTATTATTTTTATTATTATTATTATTATTATTATTATTATATTGGAAATGATAACATGATTAATTGATGATTTGCTGACATGATGGCATGACGATGTGAATGTAATGATTTTGAGTAGGGTTTGAGTAAGTGATGAGATATGATGAGTCATGATGATGTATTGGGGAAATAATACTTTATGTGTTAGTAGTGCCTAACCGAGACGATTGATGTTATAAGATGATGAGATTTTATTGAGGTTATTTATGAGGTGATGATGAGCGGTTAGGGCACTAGGGGGTGACCTGAAACATGGTCTGTGATATGTGGACCTGAAACATGGTCGTTGGGGTCTATTCCTCGGAGGGAGAATTCCCGGGGTCTAGGCTAACGGCGGACCGTCCCAGACATAATTTCATTTTAGTTGCAGCTATAGTTCATGCGTTGCATGAGCACCCTGGCCGGGGTCCAGAGGTGTGCACCGGTTGTGTAGCTATAGTGCCATTGCTTTGCATGGGCACCCTCCAGCCGCGGACGAGGGTGTGCGCCGGGGCCTCTGGGACGTGTCGATTGTTGTGATATCCGGATATGGCCGACTACTTGAGAAGATTCATACAGCATTTGCATTGCATTATGATGGGGGTAGAGGAAAGACCCTAGATGTGGATTGAGGATGTTTGTGTTATATATATATATATATTTTGGGAGACGGATGTTTATCTTGCTGTTATAGAATTAAATGTTGCTAAACCCTTTCCACGTTTGATGTTATATGGATTCTTATCCCCTTTTTCCTTTGTGGTGTTTGTATATGTATGTTTTGTATCTCAGATCTAGACCTAGTAGATGGCGCAATAGGATCATCCCTAGATGACCCAGGACGCGGGGTTTCCCCTCACGGGGAAATTTGAGTTTGAGTTCGTGGATCCTAACGGGTGGCTAGTAGACCCGGCCACTCATTTTGCTGTATATACGGTGTTGGAATTCAAGTGTGAGCGGTTAAGTCCCACATTGGCTAGGAATGAGCTAAATGAAGGATATATAAGAGAGGTGACCCATATACCTAATACCTTAAGGTTTTGGGTGAAGATGTGGTGTCATTGTCCCTTGGTGGTCCTAGTCATTAGCCCATTGTTGCTCCTGGTGCTCCTCGGACTCCCCAACATACGGGTCCAGTATTGGTGACATACGGATCAGAGCAGGGAGCCCCACTAGGCTTAGTGGGCACTTTCAGAGCGGGCATGACACTTCCCTTCCCCATCGGACAGCTGAATGGGTAGGTACCACCAGTGCCGTCTATGACCGGTATGGCTCCAGTTCCCTTTATGGTGCCTTTCGAGGAACTTGTACCAGGAGTTGCACCTGCACTCGACGAGGACATAGTTGCTCCAGTTCAGAACCCGGTACCTGTTCCTGAGGTACCAGTACCCCACGAGGTCAGAGTTACAGCTTCCCAGTCTTCCCGAGTCTCTCCTCGAATACATTCCAGAGACAGCCAGCTTTATAGACAGATGTTTCAGAGACCAGCAGACGGGAGCTCCTCCAGCGGTAGTGGAGGAGTAGCAGGACCTTCGAGATTTCCGGGTGGTAGCAAGGATAGTAGTTGGTGATGACTCAAGCCAGTGCCATCAGTCTAGGTGTGAGTGAGGATTTTATGTATTTTGAGAGGGGACTGGGTGTGGAGAGTTAGTGAGGTCTGCTCTTTTTGACTTTTGATGTATTTCCTTTATGTTATGTATCACCGTTTTGTATATATATCGGGATCCTACTGATGGGAATCCCTTGATAGTTATGTATTAGGAGATGATGTATATATATATATGTGGGTGTGTGTGTGTGTGTGTGTGTGTGTGTGTGATATATGTTGATGTATTTGCATGTTAGCTAGTTATCTTTTAAGTTTTAAATTTTCTGCTGTTTTTAAATATGCACGCTTAACGATAATAACAGAATTAGGTTTTAATATTTTGGGTTTTCTATAATGGGACATCGGGGCGTCTCAACTACCCCCTAGTACCAATGATGATTTGGGGATTGTAGGTTTATCACCGTTTGGATAATTTTATAATATTCAAGGATGTCTGATTTTATCACTGTTGAACTGCTTGTGATGTGCTGGTTGTGACAAACTGCTTTATGTGATGTTTTGTGATATCTGAATAATTTGTTATTATTTTACTATGTATAATCTGTTTGTCTGATAACATGCAATATCTGTTATTTCATGCTTAGTTGGTTTCTAGGCGATGATATATGTTGTTCAGGAGATATGTGTGTGGGTGAGAGAATATATGTGATTAGAGGTACCTAGCCTAATTAAGTTGTTTTATAGATGAGATTATGATATATGATTTGAGGATTTATACGAGTTTCTGGTGAGAGGTTGAGGCACTAGGTTATGACCCCGTAAGAGTCGGTGTGACTTATATCATTACTATGAGTAGCGTCATGCTACTTATATCATTACTATGTGTAGCGTCATGCTACTTATATCATTACTGTAAAATCCCTGTTTTTACATATATGTTTAATTGCTTTATTAAGAATGATTAATTTTTATAAATGTTTATTTTTGTTTATTTTAATGATGTTTGGGTTGAGTAATTTTATTTACTCATTTAAAAATATTTTATTGAGTGCGTTAACACTGTGATCCTACAGTATATGCATGCTTGCTAGACAATAGCATTAAGCTATTATTCTTTGTTTAGAAAAATACAATATAAAATTATTTTGGTTAAAGAAAAGTTATTTTCATAGTCCCAAAAAGAATTTTTTAGCATCAAAAAATTAAAAGGGGCATTTTTTTTTTCCAACTTTTCTTTTACTTGGCTGAACACTCTCCATGTTTTCTCTCTCTCACCCACTCCTTTTTTTTTTTTTTTTTTTCATTTACTTCCTTTTCTTTCTTTTGCCATAACCCATAATTTTCTTCTTCTCTCCAAAAAGCTCCAACCTCATCTCCTTTCTTCTTCACTCAGTCCAGCCACCGTCGCCTGGAAGCTCCAACCGCAGGCCACCATTCGTCGAGGCAGCAGAGAAGCCCGCGCGGAGCTGCGCGCCGCTTGCACGCGTTCTCCGGCGCGAAAAGTGCCGCCCTCCATCGTGGTAAGCTCAGTTGCCGCCTTCCATGGTGGTTTCCACCATGTGAGTCCACTTTAGTTTCCTTCTCCTTGGTCTTACTCTATCTCCTCTTGTTGGAACAGAATCGCCATCAGCCGCCACGGCCACCGTCCGCCGCCGCGTCAACCACCATAGCACCACCACAAGTTCTTCTTCCTTCTTTGGGTGAGTGGTTCTCACTTCCCCTTGTCATTTTTAAGAAACCCCAATTTCTTCCCCAATCTCAAACCCTAGTTTTTGATTTCAGATTTGGATTTTGAAATTAATTGGTGTTTTATGAAATTGGATCATGATTAAGCGTTCCCCTAAATCAAATTTATCAATCCCTTGTTAAATTGATTTTTCCCCAATTTTATTCATGAACCTAAAAATCCCCAAATCCGTTTTGATTTAAATCAATAGTTTTTTGAGAAATTAAGTATGTTAATGAATTATATTCATAGTGTTGATGTTGAGAAATTAATTTGGTGATTTGTCTGGTTGTTCCTAGGTTTGGATCGACCCTCTGGATTTTCATTCAAGTTCGTGTTTGCTTTGTGGAAGCATAAATTACTCTCTAAGATCTCTAACGGGAACTGATTGTGTAACTGACAAGTGTCTGGAAATTCTGAACACCTTTAAGGTGGGGGAAAGGATCACTCTGTCATCGGGATCGATAAGTAGTATATTATATAATAATTGTGTAGGGCGACCTAAACCCTACTAGTAGTCGAGTAATCGACAAGACTAAAATCACATTGAGTGCTTTTCGGAAATATCAATGATGGTTTGGGGATTGTAGATTTATCGACATTGGGATAATTTTGGGGATTGTATGACCCCCTTGCAAGGATCCTAGGGTAATGCCATGACCCCCTTGCAAGGATCCCCCTAGAAAGGATCCCATGGTTATCCCAAGATCCCCTTGCAAGGATACCATGGGTATCCCATGACCCTCTTGCAAAGATCCCATGGTTAACCCATGACCCCCATGCAAGGATCCTATGGTTATCCCATGAACCCCATGCAAGGATCCCATGATTAACCCATGACCCCCTTGCCATGGACCCACGGTTAACCCAAGACCGCCATGCAAGGATCCGACGATTAACCCATGACCCGCTTGCTATGGTCCCATGGTTAACCCATGACCCCCTTGCAAGGATCCCATGGTTATCCTATGACCCACTTGCAAAAATCCTATGGGAAACCCATGACCCCCTTGCCATGATCCCACGGTCAACCCATGACCCCCTAGCAATGATCCCAAGGTTAACCCATGACCCACTTGCAATGATCGCATGGTTAACCCATGACCCCTTGCAAGGATCCCCCAAGAAAGGATCCCATGGATAACTTATTAAGGATCCCATGGTTAGCCCATGACCCACTTGCAAAAATCCAATGTTTAACCCATGACACCTTTGCCATAATACCACGGTTAACCCATGATCCCCTTGAAAGGATCCTATGGTTAACCTAAGACCCACTTGCAAAAATCCAATGTTTAACCCATTACCCCTTTGCCATGATCCCATGGTTATCCCATGACCCCCTTGCAAGGATCCCAGGGTTAACACATGACCCACTTGCAATGATCCCATGGTTAACCCATGACCTCATTGCAAGGATCCCATGGTTAACCCATGACCCCCATGCAAGGATCACAGGGTTATCGCATGACCCCCTTGCCATGGACCCACGGTTAACCCTTGACCCCCTTTCGATGGACCCATGGTTAACCCATGACCCCCCTGCAAGGATCCCATGGTTAACCCATAACCCACTTGCTTTGATCCCATGGTTAACCCATGACCCACTTGCAATGATCCAATGGTTAACCCATGACACCCTTGTAAGGATCCCATGGTTAACTCATGACCCCCATGCAAGGATCCTATGGTTATCCCATGAACCCCTTGCAAGGAACCCATGATTAACCCCTGACCCCCTTGCCATGGACCCACGGTTAACCCATGACCCCCTTGCAAGGATCCCATGGTTAACCCATGACCCGCTTGCTATGATCCCATGGTTAACCCATGACCCCCTTGCAAGGACCCCTTTGCAAGGATCCCATGGTTATCCCATGACCCCCTTGAAATGATCCCATGGTTATCCCAAGACCCCCTTGCAAAAATCCCATGGTAAACCCTTGACCCACTTGCAATGATCGCATGGTTAACCCATGACCCCTTGCAAGGATCCCCCAAGAAAGGATCCCATGGATAACTTATTAAGGATCCCATGGTTAGCCCATGACCCACTTGCAAAAATCCAATGTTTAACCCATGACACCTTTGCCATAATACCACGGTTAACCCATGATCCCCTTGAAAGGATCCTATGGTTAACCTAAGACCCACTTGCAAAAATCCAATGTTTAACCCATTACCCCTTTGCCATGATCCCATGGTTAACCCATGACCCCCATGCAAGGATCCCAGGGTTAACACATGACCCACTTGCAATGATCCCATGGTTAACCCATGACCTCATTGCAAGGATCCCATGGTTAACCCTTGACCCCCATGCAAGGATCACAGGGTTATCGTATGACCCCCTTGCCATGGACCCACGGTTAACCCTTGACCCCCTTTCGATGGACCCATGGTTAACCCATGACCCCCCTGCAAGGATCCCATGGTTAACCCATAACCCACTTGCTTTGATCCCATGGTTAACCCATGACCCACTTGCAATGATCCAATGGTTAACCCATGACCCCCTTGTAAGGATCCCATGGTTAACTCATGACCTCCATGCAAGGATCCTATGGTTATCCCATGAACCCCTTGCAAGGAACCCATGATTAACCCCTGACCCCCTTGCCATGGACCCACGGTTAACCCATGACCCCCTTGCAAGGATCCCATGGTTAACCCATGACCCGCTTGCTATGATCCCATGGTTATCCCATGACCCCCTTGCAAGGACCCCTTTGCAAGGATCCCATGGTTATCCCATGACCCCCTTGAAACGATCCCATGGTTATCCCAAGACCCCCTTGCAAAAATCCCATGGTAAACCCTTGACCCACTTGCAATGATCCCACGGTCAACCCATGACCCCCTTGCAATGATCCCAAGGTTAACCTATGACCCACTTGAAATGATCCCATGGTTAACCCATGACCCCCTTGCAAGGATCCCCTAAGAAAGGATCACATGGATAACCCATGACTTCCTAGCAAGGATCCCATGGTTTTCCTATGACCCCCTTGAAATGATCCCATGGTTAACCCATGACCCAGTTGCAAAAATCCAATGTTTAACCCATGACCCCTTTGCCATGATCCCACGGTTAATCCATGACCCCCTTGAAAGGATCCCAAGGTTAACCCATGACCCACTTGCAAAAATCCAATGCTTAACCCATGAACCTTTTGCCATGATCCCACGGTTAACCCATGACCCCCTTCCAAGGATCCCATGGTTAACCCATGACACACTTGCAAGGATCCCATTGTTAACCCATGACCCCCTTGCGAGGATCCTATGGTTAACCCATGACCCCCATGCAAGGATCCCAGGGTTATCCCATGAACCCCTTGCAAGGATCCCATGGTTAACCCATGACCCACTTGCTATGATCCCATGGTTAACCAATGACCCCCTTGCAAGGATCCCATGGTTATCCCATGACCACCTTGCAATGATCCCACGGTTAACCCATGACCCCCCATGCAAGAATCCCATGGTTAACCGATGGCACCCTTGCAAGGAACCCATGGTTATCCCATGGCCCACGTGCAAGGATCCCATGGTTATCTCCTATCCCCTTGAAAGGATCCCATGGTTAACCTATGACCCCCTTGCAAGGATCCTGGGGTAATGCCATGGCCCCCTTGCAAGGATCCCCCTAGAAAGGATCCCATGGTTAACCCACGATCCTCTTGCAAGGATACCATGGGTATCCCATGACCCCCTTGCCATGGATACCTTTGGTATCCCAATGACCCCCATGCAAGGATCCTATAGTTATCCCATGAACCCCTTGGAAGGATCCCATGATTAACCTATGACCCCCTTGCCATGGACCGACGGTTAACCCATGACCCCCTTGCAAGGATCCCACAGTTAACCCATGACCCGCTTGCTGTGATCCCATGGTTAACCCATGAACCCCTTACAAGGACCCCCTTGCAACGATCCCATGGTTATCCTATGACTTGCAAAAATCCTATGGTAAACCCATGACCCCCTTGCCATGATCCCACGGTCAACCCATGACCCCCTTGCAATGATCCGAAGGTTAACCCACGACCCACTTGCAATGATCGCATGGTTAACCCATGACCCCCTTGCAAGGATCCCCTAAGAAAGGATCCCATGAATAACCCATGACTTCCAAGCAAAGATTCCATGGTTATCCTATGACCCCCTTGAGAGGATCCCATGGTTAACCCATGACCCACTTGCGAAAATCCAATGTTTAACCCATGACCCCTTTGCCGTGATCCCACGGTTAACCCATGACCCCCTTGAAAGGATCCCATGGTTAACCCATGACCCACTTGCAAAAATCCAATGTTTAACCCAGGACCGTTTGCCATGATCCCACGGTTAACCCATGACCCCCTTGCAAAGATCCCATGGTTAAGACATGACCCCCTTGCAATGATCCCATGGTTAACCCATGACCCCCGTGCAAGAATCACAGGGTTATCCCATGAACCCCTTGCAAGGATCCCATGGTTAACCCATGACCCCCTTGCCATGGACCCACGGTTAATCCATAATCCACTTGCTATGATCCCATGGTTAACCCATGACGCACTTGCAATGATCCCATGGTTAACCCATGACCTCCTTGTAAGGATCCCATGGTCAACTCATGACCCCCATGCAAGGATCCTATGGTTATCCCAAGAACCCCTTGCAAGGATCCCATGATTAACCCCTGACACCCTTGCCATGGACCCACGGTTAACCACGGTTAACCCATGACCCCCTTGCAAGGATCCCATGGTTAACCCACGACCCGCCTGCTATGATCCCATGGTTAACCCATGACCCCTTTGCAAGGATCCCATGGTTATCCCATGACCCCCTTGAAACGATCCCATGGTTAACCCAAGACCCACTTGCAAAAATCCTATGGTAAACCCATGACCCCCTTGCCATGATCCCACGGTCAACCCATGACCCCCTTGCAATGATCCCAAGGTTAACCCATGACCCACTTGCAATGATCCCATGGTTAACCCATGACCCCCTTGCAAGGATCCCCTAAGAAAGGATCCCATGGATAACCCATGACTTCCTAACAAGGATCCCATGGTTATCCTATGACCCCCTTGAAAGGATCCCTTGGCTAACCCATGACCCACTTGCAAAAAATCCAATGTTTAACCCATGACCCCTTTGCCATGATCCTACGGTTAACCCATGACCCCCTTGAAAGGATCCCATGGTTAACCCATGACCTACTTGCTAAAATCCAATGTTTAACCCATGACCCCTTTGCCATGATCCCATGGTTAACCCATGACACCCTTGCAAGGATCCCATGGTTAACCCATGACCCACTTGCAATGATTCCATTGCTAACCCATGACCCCCTTGTAAGGATCCAATAGTTAACCCATGACCCCCATGCAAGGATCCCAGGGTTATCCCATGAACCACTTGCATTGATCCCATGGTTAACCCATGACCCCCTTGCAAGGATCCTATGGTCAACCAATGACCCTCTTGCAAGGATCCCATGGTTATCCCATGACCACCTTGCAATGATCCCACGATTAACCCATGACCCCCCCATGCAAGCATCCCATGGTTAATCGAGGGCACCCTTGCAAGGACCCATGGTTATCCCATGGCCCCCGTGCAAGGATCCCATGGTTATCCCACATCCCCTTGGATGGATCCCATGGTTAACCTATGACTCCCTCAAGGATCTTGGGGTAATGCCATGACCCCCTTGCAAGGATCCCCCAAGAAAGGATCCCATGGTTAACCCAAGATCCCCTTGCAAGGATACCATGGGTATCCCATGACCCCTTGCAAGGATCCCATGGTTAACCCATGACCCCCATGCAAGGATCCGATGGTTAACCAATGACCCCCATGCAAGGATCCTATGGTTGTCCCATGAACCCCTTGCAAGGATCCCATGATTAACCCATGACCCCCTTGCCATGGACCCACGGTTAACTCAAGACCCCCTTGCAAGGATCCCACGGTTAACCCATGGCCCGCTTGCTATGATTCCATGGTTAACCCATGACCCCTTGCTAGGACCCCCTTGCACGGATCCCATGGTTATCCTATGACTTGCAAAAATCCTATGGTAAACCCTTGACCACCTTGCCATGATCCCACGGTCAACTCATGACCCCCTTGCAATGATCCGAAAGATAACGCATGACCCACTTGCAATGATCGCATGGTTAATTCAAGGCCCCCTTGCAAGGATCCCCTAAGAAAGGATCCCATGAATAACCCATGACTTCCAAGACAAGATCCCATGGTTATCCTATGACCTCCTTGAAAGGATCTCAAGGTTAACCCATGACCCACTTGCAAAAATCCAATGTTTAACCCATGACCCCTTTGCCGTGATCCCACGGTTAACCCATGACCCCCTTGAAAGGATCCCATGGTTAACCCATGACCCACTTGCAAAAATCCAATGTTTAACCCAGGACCCGTTTGCCATGATCCCACGGTTAACCCATGACCCCCTTGCAAGGATCCCATGGTTAACCCATGACCCACTTGCAATGATGTGGATATATGCCTTGATAGGTACATTTGTTTTGATGATGAACAAAAGGGGAATTTCAAGTCCAAGGACCAACACGCAAATTCAACTAAAGGATTAAAATTGCAAAAAGCGTGAAAAGGACCTAACTGCAAAAAGCGGCAAAAGGACATGCAAGCAATCAAGATGGGTTTAAAGGGAATTTTACTATTTGTATTGGTTGTTTTAGAATAAACTGTAAATGGTAAGTAGGGTTTTCAATTTAATATGATCACTCACACACACACATATTTAACATGTGCTTTAAATGATAAATCATATGATGATTAAATAAATAATAACATGTGATTAAAACTGACAATTAAAATTGAGCTTAATGGGCCAACCTTTCCTTAATTGTCAAGTTTTTGAAAAACCACCTGATACGCACCATAATCGATTATGGAAATGCTATAATCGATTATGAGTCGTGGTTAAATGGCTTTAATGAGTGTTAATGAGTAATTATGATATTAAAGCCGTTGATTTCAAATTTGAAATATAATAATCGATTATTGAATCTGGATAATCGATTATGACCTTACTGACTTCCAACGTGCTACACCTGAAACCCTGTAATCGATTATGTAATCGATTATAGCCTTTTATGAAAGAGTCAGTAACATCATAATCGATTAAGGTAATCGATTATCTTCTTTGGGGAAAAAGCAGTGAAGACATAATCGATTATGGTAATCGATTATGACCTTTCTGCCCAGACGCGCGTTTCATGTAAACACATTAAATAATCGATTATGAGTTTTTAATAATCGATTATGCTGCGGCTGAAATGCATTTTAAGAGGCTTGACCTAATTTCACACTGAACCCTAACCTATTCTCTATAAATAGGTAGCCTGGCAGCCTTGGAAAAATGCCCCATCTACTACTCTCTTCTACTCTCTATTGTGCTTAAACTCTGATTACTATTTTCTTTTACTCTTGCACTTACACGTGATCATATTATTTTGAGAGTTCTACACACCATAT
The DNA here is from genome assembly GCA_035048595.1 of Echinosophora koreensis. Taxonomy (NCBI): domain Eukaryota; kingdom Viridiplantae; phylum Streptophyta; class Magnoliopsida; order Fabales; family Fabaceae; genus Echinosophora; species Echinosophora koreensis. The sequence continues at coordinate 882,620 of JAPCYP010000048.1, read as the reverse complement.
AGGTGTTGTTATCTTGTGCTTCAATTTGTTTTTTATCTGCACTAATTAGAGTGCTTTATATTGGTAAGAGTCGGATTGACTCAAACCTTATTTCGATTACTATTCTTACAAGAGAGGGTATATCTCTTGGGATATTTTTGAGGCTCTTACACAAAGGATTGTATGTCCTGTGATTTGTGTTAAGGGTTCTCTTCATTGTAAAGGTTCTAGCTGCGCCTGTTTAAAAGCTAGTGTTTGAGGCTCTTACACAAGGGATAGTATGTCCTGAGATTTGTGTTAAGGGTTCTCTGAATTGTAAAGGTTCTAGTTGATCCTGTTTAAAAACTAGAGTTGATTGAAAACCCTTGGTCGTATTGCCATGGGGACTGGACGTAGGCCACGTGGGTAGTCTGTGGCCGAACAAGGATATATTGTTGTGTTCATATTCTTTCCTTATCCTCTTTACTTTATCGCACTTTATTTATAGAGTTTTAGTTTCAAACTGTTTATTTTTATCAAGCGCTTCAATTCGACAATAATCTTTTATCCGCTGCGAATTCTGTTTTAACTTTAAAAAGGTTATTTGATTTATCGAAAAAGATTTCATTTTTATTTAAAACCCAATTCACCCCCCTCTTGGGTATGGTTGCCACGGCCAACAAATGATCCCATGGTTAACCCATGACCCCCTTGCAAGGATCCCATGGTTAACCCATAACCCCCATGCAATGATCCTAAGGTTAACCCATGACCCACTTGCAATGATCCCATGGTTAACGCATGACCCTTTTGTAAGGATCCCAAAGGAAAGGATCCCATGGATAAACCATGAATTCCTAGCAAGGATCCCATGGTTATCCTATGACCCCCTTGAAAGGATCCCATGGTTAACCCATGACCCACTTGCAAAAATCAAATGTTTAACCCATGACCCCTTTGCCATGATCCCACTGTTAACCAATGACCCCCCTGCAATGATCCCAAGGTTAACCCATGACCCACTTGCAATGATCCCATGGTTAACCCATGACCCCCTTGTAAGGATCCCCTAAGAAAGGATCCCATGGATATACCATGACTTCCTAGCAAGGATCCCATGATTATCCTATGACCCCCTTGAAAGGATCCCATGGTTAACCTATAACCCACTTGCAAAAATCCAATGTTTAACCCATGACTCCTTTGCCATGATCCTACGGTTAACCCATGACCCCCTTGCAAGGATCCTATGGTTAACCCATGACCCACTTGCAATGATCCCATTGTTAACCCATGACCCCCTTGCGAGGATCCCATGGTTAACCCATGACCCCCATGCAAGGATCCCAGGGTTAACCCATGACCCCCTTGTAAGGATCCCATGGTTAACCCATAACCCACTTGCTATGATCCCATGGTTAACCCAGGACCCCCTTGCAAGGATCCCATGGTTATCCCATGACCCCCTTGCAATGATCCCACGGTTAACCCATGACCCCCAGCAAGGATCCCGTGGTTAACCGATGGCCCCCTTGCAAGGAACCCGGCCCCGGTGCAAGGATCCCATGGTTATCCCATATCCCCTTGAAAGGATCTCATGGTTAACCTATGACCGCCTTGCAAGGATCCAATGGTAATGCCAGGACCCCCTTGCAAGGATCCCCCGAGAAAGGATCCCATGGTTAACCCAAGATCCCCTTGCAAGGATACCATGGGTATCCCATGACCCCCTTGCAAGGATCCTATGGTTAACCGATGACCCCCATGCATGGATCCCATGTTTAACCCATAACCCCCATGCAAGGATCCTATGGTTATCCGATGACCCCCTTGCAAGGATCCCATGGTTAACCTATGACCCGCTTGCTATGATCAAATGGTTAACCCATGACCACCTTGCAAGGATCCCATGGTTATCCTATGACCCACTTGAAATGATCCCATGGTTAACCCATGACCCACTTGCAAAAATCATTTGGTAAACACATGACACCTTGCCATGATCCCACGGTCAACCCATGACCCCATTGCAATGATCCCAAGGTTAACCCATGACCCACTTGCAATGATCCCATGGTTAACCCATGACCCCCTTGCAAGGATCCCCTAAGAAAGGATCCCATGGATAACCCATGACTTCCCAGTAAGGATCCCATGGTTATCCTATAACCCCCTTGAAAGGATCCCATGGTTAACCCATGACCCACTTGCAAAAATCCAATGTTTAACCCATGACCCCTTTGCCATGATCCCATGGTTAACCCATGACCCCCATGCAAGGGTCCTAGGATTATCCCATGAACCCCTTGCAAGGATCCCATGGTTAACCCATGACCCCCTTGCCATGGACCCATGGTTAGCCCATGACCCCCTTGCAAGGATCCCAACGTTAACCCATAACCCACTTGCTATGATCCCATGGTTAACCCAAGACCCCCTTGCAAGGATCCCATGGTTATCCCATGACCCCCTTGCAATGATCCCACGGTTAACACATGACCCCCAGCAAGGATCCCTTGGTTAACCGATGGCCCCCTTTGTAAGGAACCCACGGTTATCCCATGGCCCCGATGCAAGGATCTCATGGTTATCCCATATCCCTTTGAAAGGATCCCATGGTTAACCTATGACCCCCTTGTAAGGATCCTAGTGTAATGCCATGACCCCCTTGTAAGCATCCCCATAGAAAGGATCTCATGGTTAACCTAAGATCCCCTTGCAAGCATACCATTGGGTATCCCATGACCCCCATGCAAGGATCCCATGGTTAACCCATGACCCCCATGCAAGGATCCTATGGTTATCCCATGAACCCCTTGCAAGGATCCCATGATTAACCCATGACCCTCTTGTCATGGACCCACGGTTAACCATTGACTCCCTTGCAAGGGTCCCACGGTTAACCCATGACCCGCTTGTTATGATCCCATGGTTAACCCATGACCCCCTTGCAAGGATCCCATGGTTATCCTATGACCCCCTTACAAGGATCCCTTGGTTATCCCATGACCCCCTTGAAAGGATCCCATGGTTAACCCATGACTCACTTGCAAAAATCCTATGGTAAACCCATGACCCCCATGCCATGATCCCACGGTCAACCTATGACCCCCATGCAATGATCCCATGGTTAACCCATGACCCACTTGCAATGATCACATGGTTAACCCATGACCCCCTTGCAAGGATCCCCCAAGAAAGGATCCCATGGATAACCCATGACTTCCAAGCAAGGATCCCATGGTTATCCTATGACTTCCAAGCAAGGATCCCATGGTTAACCCATGACCCGCTTGCAAAAATCCAATCTTTAACCTATGACCCCTTTGTCTTGATCCCACGGTTAACCCATGACCGCCTTGCAAGGATCCCATTGTTATCCCTTTACCCACTAGCAAAGATCCCATGGTTAACCCATGACCCCCTTGCAAGGATCCCATGGTTAACCCATGACCCCCATGCAAGGATCCCATGGTTATCCCATGAACCCCTTGCAAGGATCCCATGGTTAACACAAGACCCCTTTGCCTTGGACCCACGGTTAACCCATGACCCCCTTGCAAGGATTCCATGGTTAACCCATCACCCACTTTCTATGATCCCATGGTTAACCCAAGACCCCCTTGCAAGGATCTCATGGTTATCCCATGACCCCCTTGCAAGGATCCCATGATTATCACATGACCCCCATGCAAGGATCACAGGGATATCCCATGAACCCCTTGCAAAGATCCCATGGTTAACCCATGAGCCCCTTATCATGGACCCACGGTTAACCAATGACCCCCTTGCAAGGATCCCATTGTTAACCCACAACCCACTTGCTATGATCCTATGGTTAACCCATGACCCACTTGCAATGATCCTATGGTTTACCCATGACCCCCTTGTAAGGATCCCATGGTCAACTCATGACCCCCATGCAAGGATCCTATGGTTATCCCAAGAACCCCTTGCAAGATCCCATGATTAACCTTGACCCCCTTACCATGGACCCATGGTTAACCCATGCCCGTTTGCAAGGATCCCATGGTTAACCCATGATCCGCTTGCTATGATCAAATGGTTAACCCATGACCCCCTTGCAAGGATCCCATGGTTATCCCATGACCCCCTTGAAACGATCCCATGGTTAACCCATGACCCACTTGCAAAAATCCTATCGTAAACCTATTACCCCCTTGCCATGATCCCACGGTCAACCCATGACCCCCTTGCAATGATCCCAAGGTTAACCCATGATCCACTTGCAATGATCCCATGGTTAACCCATGACCCCCTTGCATGGATCCCCTAAGAAAGGATCCCATGGATAACCAATGACTTCCTAGTAAGGATCCCATGGTTATCCTATGACCCCCTTGAAAGGATCCCATGGTTAACCCATGACCCAGTTGCAAAAAACCAATGTTTAACCCATGACCCCTTTGCCATGATCCCATGGTTAACCCATGACCCCCATGCAAGGGTCCCAGGGTTATCCCATGAACCCCTTGCAAGGATCCCATGGTTAACCCATGACCACCTTGCCATGAACCCACGGTTAACCCATGACCCCCTTGCTAGGATCCCATGGTTAACCCATAACCCACTTGCTATGATCCCATGGTTAACCCAAGACCCCCTTGCAAGGATCCCATGGTTATCCCATGACCCCCTTGCAATGATCCCACGGTTAACCAATGACCCCCCAGCAAGGATCCCGTGGTTAACCGATGGCCCCCTTGCAAGGAACCCACGGTTATCCCATGGCCCCGGTGCAAGGATCCCATGGTTATCCCATATCCCCTTGAAAGGATCCCATGGTTAACCTATGACCCCCTTGCAAGGATCCTAGTGTAATGCCATGACCCCCTTGCAAGCATCCCCCTATAAACGATCTCATGGTTAACCTAAGAACCCATGCAAGGATACCATGGGTATCCCTTGACCCCCTTGCAAGAATCCCACGGTTATCCCATGACCCCCTTACAAGGAACCCTTGGTTATCCCTTGACCCCCTTGAAAGGATCCCATGGTTAACCCATGACCCACTTGCAAAATTCCTATGGTAAACCCATGACCCCCTTCCAAGGATCCCATGGTTAACCCATGACACACTTGCAAGGATCCCATTGTTAACCCATGACCCACTTGCAATGATCCCATTGTTAACCCATGACCCCCTTGCAAGGATCCCATGGTTAACCCATGATCCCCGTGCAAGGATCCCATGGTTATCCCACGAACCCCTTGCAAGGATCCCATGGCTAACCCATGACCCCCTTGCCATGGACCCACGGTTAACCTATGACCCCCTTTCAAGGATTCTATGGTTAACCCATGACCCCCTTGCAAGGATCTCATGGTTATCCCATGACCCCCTTGCAAGGATCCCATCATTATCACATGACCCCCTTGAAAGGATCCCATGGTTAACCCAAGACCCCCTTGCAAGGATCCCATGGTTATCCCATGACCCCCTTGCAATGATCCCACGGTTAACCCATGACCCCCCAGCAAGGATCCCGTGGTTAACCGATGGCCCCCTTGCAAGGAACCCACGGTTATCCCATGGCCCCGGTGCAAGGATCCCATGGTTATCCCATATCCCCTTGAAAGGATCCCATGGTTAACCTATGACCCCCTTGCAAGGATCCTAGTGTAATGCCATGACCCCCTTGCAAGCATCCCCCTATAAACGATCTCATGGTTAACCTAAGAACCCATGCAAGGATACCATGGGTATCCCTTGACCCCCTTGCAAGAATCCCACGGTTATCCCATGACCCCCTTACAAGGAACCCTTGGTTATCCCTTGACCCCCTTGAAAGGATCCCTTGGTTAACCCATGACCCACTTGCAAAAATCCTACGGTAAACCCATGACCCCCTTCCAAGGATCCCATGGTTAACCCATGACACACTTGCAAGGATCCCATTGTTAACCCATGACCCACTTGCAATGATCCCATTGTTAACCCATGACCCCCTTGCAAGGATCCCATGGTTAACCCATGATCCCCCGTGCAAGGATCCCAAGGTTATCCCACGAACCCCTTGCAAGGATCCCATGGCTAACCCATGACCCCCTTGCCATGGACCCACGGTTAACCTATGACCCCCTTTCAAGGATTTTATGGTTAACCCATGACCCCCTTGCAAGGATCTCATGGTTATCCCATGACCCCCTTGCAAGGATCCCATCATTATCACATGACCCCCTTGAAAGGATCTCATGGTTAACCCATGACCCACTTGTAAAAATCCTATGGTTAACCCATGACCCGCTTGCCATGATCCCACGGTCAACCCATGACCCCCTTGCAATGATCCCAAGGTTAACTCATGACCCACTTGCAATGATCCCAGGGTTAACCCGTGACCCCCTTGCCAGGATCCCCCTAGAAAGGATCCCATGGTTAACCCATGACTCCCTAGCAAGGATCCCATGGTCATCCCATGACCCCCTTGCAATGATCCCATGGTAAACCCATGACCCCTATGCATGGATCCCATGGTTAACCGATGGCCCCTTGCAAGGAACCCATGGTTATCCCATGGTCCCCGTGCAAGGATCCCTTGGTTATCCCATATCCACTTGAAAGGATCCCATGGTTAATCCTATGACCCCCTTGCAAGGATCCCCCTAGAAAGGATCCCATGGTTAACCCAAGATCCCCTTGCAAGGATACCATGTGTATCCCATGACCCCCTTGCAAGGATCCCATGGTTAACCCATGACCCCCATGCAAGGATCCTATGGTTATCCCATGAACCCCTTGCAAGGATCCCATGGTTATCCCATGTACCCCTTGCAAGGATCCTATGGTAAACCCATGACCCCCTGCATAGATCCCATGTATATTCCATGACCCCTTCCATGGATCCCATGGTTAACCCATGACCCCCATGCATGGTCCCATGGTTATCTCATGAACCCCTTGCAAGGATCCCAAGGTTAACCCATGACCCCCTTTCAATGATCCTATGGTTGACCCATGACCCCCTTGCAAGGATCCTCCTAGATAGGATCCCATGGTTAACCCATGAATCCCTAGCAAGGATCCCATGGTTATCCCATGACCCCCTAAAAGGATCCCCCTGCAAGGATCCCATAGTTAACCCATGACCCCTATGCAGGGATCCCATGGTTATCCCATGAACCCCTTGCAAGGATCCCATGGTTATCCTATTACCCTCATGCATGGATCCCATGGCTAATCTATGACCCCCTTGCATGGATCCCCTGGTTATCCTATGACCCCCTTGCAAGCATCCCATTGTTAACCCATGACCCACTTGCAACGATCACAAGGTTATCCCTTGAACCCCTTGCTAGGATCCCATGGTTAACCAATTACACCCTTGCATAGATCCCATGGCTAACTTATGACCCCCTTGCAAGGATTCCATGGTTAACCTATGACCCACTTGAAACACAAGAAGGGGGGTTGAATTGTGTTTGTTAATAATTTTCGAAAACAACCTTTTAAAACAGTTTTCTCACACGAAGATTAAGAGGCAGAGGCATACACACAGAAAATCAAACTTTTAAAGACTTAACAAAATCAAGTTCAAATCCCCACACTTAGTATAAACAAATAAAACTGAAGAGATAAGGGATTAGAAGATTCACGCAAGTCGTTTTATCCTGGTTTACTCTCTTCCAACCAAGAGCTACGTCCAGTCCCTTCTACTTGAAGGATTTTCTCCACTATTTTCCAAATAGATTACAGTATGTATTCAACACCTCTCCAGGCTACAAGTATTCCTTTCTTACCAAGCCTCTTCAGGCTCTACCTCTAACAAAGAGATTGATTTCTTTTGATCTTCTAACTCACTATGTGTGAGGATATGAAAGTTTAAGATCAGTTGAAAATTATAGCAATATTCAAGCTAAGGTATTACAGACTTTTGCCTTTTGAAAGAATAAAAGAATTGAGCTTGTAAGAGATTTTCTATCAAGAATTCTGTATGCGCAAAAGTTGTTTCTTCATATGAAGAAGTCTTCTATTTATAGTGACCTTGTTCTTCTCTTGAAATTCTTCAACGGTTGTTTTTGAATATTTCCGTTTAGGGATAGAACAAATTGCATAATATCTGTTGTGACTCAGCTTGCTCGTGGCCATTGTACTATATATTATCATTCTCGCACAAAACGGGCACACCTCTGAGCAATTGCAACATGAAAAACTGTCTTGCCTTCCTTGTACAAATTCCAGCTATTCCAGCGTTAAATGTGACAAGGTACAAGTCGTTTTGCATTGTACTATTTTGCTTTTTACAATTCCTCATTTGTACTATGTCTCTCCCAAAGAAACAAGACAATAAAACCGTTAAAACAATATGAAGGACCAACATATACTTGAAATAAATATCAATCATTTGAAATAAATATTTCTATGTGGTCAAGATAGTTATTCTGATTATATCAAGGATTCACAGTGAGAAGGAGCTCGTCTACTTATCATAGTGCGTCTATACGCTCATTGTTAAAAATCTCTTTTTAGCTTGTCCAGTGACGTGGCAAATTTTGCTCTTCTATTATCAAGTCTTTGGACTTGCTATATATCGGTGAGCAACTTAGATCTCCGTCTACTGACGTGGCACTTAAGCTTGTCTACTCACAGTAGTTTAAACACTCGTCTACTGATACTATTCTATATCCCGTCTACTCAAACATATTTACATAATTAAATATACCATTCATTTTGAGCAGCTCGTCTACTCGGTTGGACGCGGATATTAACTCTTTCGAGGATTCCATAACTTATACAATTTCGAGGATTCCATAACTTATACAATTTCGAATATCCTTGTATGACTAGATAAAGCAGGTTAGATCTTTACTAACACTTTGCCATACAAATTTAATCTTTTTGTTAACATCAAAACTTAGAGATTATTTAATCCAAAAATACTTTGGTTCCAACAATCTCCCCCCTTTTGATGATGACAAAAACTAATTAAATTTGAGTGTGCAAAGTCTAAGAGAGCTTACAAAGCTCCCCCTAAGACAAAGCATTCAAACTTAATAGGAATAGAATAATAGAGTAAATAACAGAGAAACAGATAAGCATATATCACATATTACTTATCATATCAGTAGAGCTACTTATCAAACAAAAGATAGCGTCAGAGCAATTAAATAACTATGTAATCATATAAGACAGATAACACACATACATATGCAGACAAAAGAATATTTTTCAAAAACTGACTTTCATATAGAAAATTTATTTCTCTCTCCATTCTCCCCCTTTTTTGTCATCAGACAAAAAGGTAAGAGAAGTGGACCATCATTGTCAGTGATAATAAACAAAAGAAATGCCTAAGAAGATGGGGGAGGTGGAGGAGGTGGGTTTGGATTAGGATTAGGATTTGGATTTGGTGGAGGGACATGGATCTATGTTGGCAAATTCTGGCTTTGTTGAAAACTTAGCATAATATGCATCATCTGGTTCATCATTGCATTTGTGGGAGCCAGGGCTTCTGTAACTTGTTCCTTCACTTGCTCTTTGATCTCAACTTTTACTCTCTCCTCTACAATTCTGCTAATAATTTCTTCAAAGTTTCGAGGCAGTGAGAGTGTTGGTCTTGAACTTTCAGCACTTTCCTGAGCATGAGCTTGACTTGGAAGAATGTCTAGAGCTCTTGAAGTCTGAGGTTTCTCTGGATGAATTACAGTTAAGGCTAATGGTTGAGATGATGACTTTCCAGAAGTGCTTGGTCTAGAATCAGATTCAGCAACTTCCTCATTAGCAGTGATGGTGCAGCAGAGTCAATCTCCATACCGGAGTCTTCAGCAATGATTTCTTCTTCAGTATGCTCAGAAGGTGGTGAAGGTGGAGGTGAGTCAGTGATTTGCAGAACAGGTGGGGGTAGCTCTTTAGTCTAGTGGACTTCTTCTTCTTCATATATTGGACTAATGGTAGGAACACCTAATATGTCCTTATAAATGAATTGTCTGAAATTAGACAGCCCACATTTGCCTCTGACCTTAGGTATGAACCTTTTCTATTCTGAAGATAAGCCAGATGTAGATGCTTCTGCTGTACATTTCACAATGTGTTTTCGCCAGATATCAACTGCCACATCTTCTCTAATGATCTCAATCGGTTGTGCCAGCCAAAAGTCTATGATGTTCTGATCTGTATCCTTAACATCATCAGGGTTAATCATGCAGGACTCTGGAAAGGGCATCTTTCCAGTTTTCCTTTGCTTCTTCCTGTCTTTGTCCTTGTTGAGATCTATCATTGGCAGTCTTGGACAAAGCATGTAAGGCTTGATTCCAATCTTTGTATCGTTCAAAGTATGGCTCAACCAAGTTGGAGGTACAAAGTTGGCAGCTCTTACAACCATGAAGAGCTCAAATTCTGACTTTAGCATGGCATACATGATATGATCAATAATGTCAGATGCCTTGCCGTATTCCCTTGGATTAATGAAGGCCTTCCACTTTGTCTTGTTATCCATAATGATGGGAACGTGTTTGTAGGATCTAGACCTTTTGTATATTACATCTTGCAGGTCTTTCTTCGTAGGATCCTTAGACTAGTCAGATATTATATGCCTCTCTACACCATCAGTGAAGGGTTTGAAGGGAGGGTATTTTACAAGGTTTGGATAGATTTTTCTGGGTGGAAATTTGTTTTGTGGTGGGTGAGTGACTAGAGGTCCTAATCTATTGAACATTTTCGATGGAGGAGGGCCACTGGGAATGTTAGGATGAGGTTTGTACTAGGGTTTAACAACTATTACTGGTTCGTAGTCATATTCTAGCAAAGGGTACCAGGGTTTGGTTGAAACCGGTTTTGGTTCATGATTATGGTATAAGATTCTCCAGTCCCTCTTTACTTTGGCCAAAGATTCAGACTTGCCATCATAAAGTTCAGAGGGGGGAGTGTATTGAAAAGGTATCTTTTTCATCTTAGGAAAGGGGGCACCAAGGATAATACCATCATCTGGTTGGTTGAACCAGGGATCATCCTCAGATATTAGAGGTGGGAATTTTGGTTGTTGTGGTGAGGCTATTTGTGGTTGTTGTGGTGAGGGTGGTGGGGATATATACATCATCAGGTTAGTTTACAGACACATCTGGTGTAGAGAGTATATCCATCCTATCCTCTAAGCTAGAAACTAAGGCATCTACTGCTAATTGAACATGATCATTAGCAGGAAGAGTTACCTCAGTAGCCATGGCAGTCTTGGCTCTTCTTTGAGGTTGCTGTCTTCTAGTTGGAACAGCAGCACTGATAGCCTTTTGTTTCTTCAGGATAGCACTGATAGGAACTCTGTCCTCACCATCCTCATCATCCTCATTATGAGATAGGATCAAATTTCTTGTCCTTTTCTGAGCTCTTGCAGGTTGAGGGACCTCTGCAGTAGGTTCCCTAATAACAATGCCAGCAGCAGGCTTTTTAGGAACTCTTGTCCTAACAGCTGTAGTCTTTCTCTTTACTCTCTTCATTCCTAGAACCTCAGTATTGTTTTTCTCAATTTGTTCTTCTTTAACCTTGAGTATTTCTTCTTGCTTGGCTAGGGCAATGGCAATGTAAGTTCTCAGGTTCATATTGGCAATGTTCATTTTGCCAAAAATAGCATTTGACATACCCTTCTCTGGCAGAATTCTTTCTTGTTCTTCAGTCGGCTTATTAGAAATTAAATCATATAGGTTCTGTGACTTGAAGATTTTTTATAGAAGATGGCAGTAAGGAATTCCAGAGAGATTTCTTCTAGTTACCACAACGTCTCTGAATCTTCCATAAAGAATCCTTGGAAGGTTGATTTTCGTCTCAGTAATAAGATGACAAAGGGAAAACTTGTGTAGGACTGACAAGTTATCCTTTGACCCAGTTTTATGAAGAATGACCTTGTTCAACATTTGATGAAGAGTACGAACTTCGTCCTTCATTTGTACTGACTTCCATGATTGATTCCTCACGGTGTCATCTCTCACCAGCAAAGCAGAAATTACTTCTGAGCCAACGAGATCCTTCTCCCAAGTCTCAGTAATCACTACTTCTTCTTGAGCACAGTTTATTGCATCAGCGATGGTCTTTTCAGAAACCACTATTCTTTTTCCAACAATAGTAGCAGAGATTTCAGCGACTGTTTCCTGAGCGTTTCTCCAGAAAGCCTTAATCAGGTCTGGGAAAATAGAAACCCTTTCTACGAACATTTCGTCCCAACCAGCAGCAGTGATAAACTTGCTTACATCCAAGTTGTAATCTTTCAAAACTCCGAAATCAAAGTGGTGTTCAATGCCAAGTTTCAATTTTTCAACATTGAAAATCTCAGAAGCAGAAACCATTGTGATTGAATGAAGGTTAGGGTTTAGGAAGTTGAAAAACAGAGAGTTGAAGTGAGAGTTTGAAGACGAAGGTGAACAAAGAGTTTCCTCAGAGGGAAGGGTTTTGTTTTAAAGGTTTTGAATTTCAAAGGGTTTTCTTTTGGAAATAAATTAAAAAGGTTTAAATTGAAATACTGACTCAGCAGAGAGAATATAAAATAAATTTGTCTTTAATACAAAATAAATGCAGTTAATAAATAATGTAAGTGTAGACGGGTTCAAGCAACAAACAAGCATGGACGTGACAAGTAGTGGACGCGACACAAAAGCAATGGACGCGGTATGCAATAGACGCGCATTTAAAACCATGTAATTAACTTGTAGTGCTTACATACATCAATAGCAACATTTCTCAAGTCTGAATAATACAATTAATCCACATATAGCATGTTAAGATGTTTTCTAATAAAAATAAATCTGTCCTCAGCAAGAGGTTCAGTAAAGATATCTGCCCATTGATGGTCAGTATCTACAAATTGTATATCAAAAACACCTTTTTGTACATAATCTTTTATAAAATGATGTTTAATCTCTATGTGCTTAACTCTAGAATGCAGTATTGGATGCTTAGATAGATTAATTGCAGCAGTATTATCACACATAAGTGGAATACTACTTACAAATACATTGTAGTCCTCCAATTGGTGTATGATCCATAGAAGTTGTGAGCAGCAACTAGCAGCTGAAATATACTAAGCTTCAGCAGTTGATAATGCAATGGTACTTTGTCTTTTGCTTGACCATGAGACAAGATTAGCTCCAATGAAGTGACAACCCCCACTGGTACTTTTTCTTTCAATTCTGTCCCCAGCATAGTCAGCATCACAAAAGCCAAGTAATCTGTAATCTTCATTTTTCTTAAAGCACAAACCTAAATTAGTAGTACCTTTCAAATATCTAAAAATTCTCTTAACTGCTGATAAGTGAGATTCTCTAGGATCAGATTGAAATCGAGCACATAAACAAAAACTGAACATTATATAAGGTCTGGACGCAGTAAGATATAGAAGAGATCCTATCATACCTCTATATACCTTTTGGCCTACCTTTTTCTCTTTATCATCTTTGTTCAGTATGGATGTGGGGTGCATAGGGGTATTCATTGGTTTGCAATCATCCATCTTGAACTTCTTTAGGAGTTCCTTTGTATACTTGGTTTGATGGATATACACCTCGTCCATAGTTTGTTTAACTTGAAGTCCAAGAAAGAACTTGAGTTCTCCCATCATGCTCATTTCAAATTCTTTCTGCATTAACTTTGAGAATTCTTTGCATAGAGATTCATTAGCAGCACCAAATATAATATCATCAACATAAATTTGTACTACTATAAAATTGGATTTAATTAACTTTCTAAACAAGGTTGTATCAACCTTTCCTCTATTAAAGCCATTTTCCATTAGAAATGAACTTAGCCTATCATACCAAGCTCTAGGGGCTTGTTTTAGGCCATATAAACCTTTCTTAAGCTTATACACATGTTCAGGTTGGGTTTTACTTTCAAACCCCGGAGGTTGCATTACATAAACCTCTTCATTAATAAAGCCATTAAGAAAAGCACTTTTTACATCCATTTGAAAAAGCATTATGTTGTGATGTGCAACAAATGAAATTAGAATTCTAATTGCTTCTAATCTAGCAACAGGTGCAAAGGTTTCAGTGTAATCTATACTTTCTTTTTGAGAATAACCTTGTGCATCCAGTCTTGCTTTGTTTCTTACAACCTTACCATTTTCATCAAGCTTGTTTCTGTAAACCCATTTTGTTCCTATAACATATTTGTCTTTGGGCAAGGGTACCAGAGTCTAGACATCACTTCTCTCAAACTAGTTTAGTTCCTCTTGCATAGCTAGAATCCAGCCATTGTCCAGTAGAGCCTCGTCTACTGTCTTTGGTTCCAACTCAGGGACTAGTGCATTATCTTCCTGCTCTCTAAAAGTTGATCTGGTTTTCAGCTTATCACTGGGATTTCCAATGATTTGATCTGGTGGATGATAATTCTTGAAATGCCAAGATCTCTAAACATTGTCTTGTTGAGAGGTAGATGTTTCTGGTTGTTGAGGAGGGTCTTCCACTTAATCATCAGCTTTTATCTCTGTTGTCTCTCCAGAGATGTTTAAATCAAGATCTGCAAAAGCTTCATTTAGCTCTGATAATTTCTTATCAGGCTGCTTGTCATCAAACTTAACATGTATACATTCCTCTACTACTAGAGTTCTAGAATTATATACTCTAAAGCCTTTTGATGTTTCAGAAAATCCTAACAGAATTCCATTGTCTACTTTTGCATCAAACTTACCAAGTTGATATTTAGTGTTAAGAATATAGCATTTACAACCGAAAGGATGAAAATATGAAATGTTGGGTTTTCGTCCCTTCCACAATTCATAAGGAGTCTTGTTCAAGATTGGTCTTATGTATATTCTGTTCTGAATGTAGCAAGCAGTATTAACAGCTTCAGCCCAGAAGTGTCTAGGGACAGAGTTGTAATTTGAGCATAGTTCTAGCCATCTCTTGAAGAGATCTGTTCTTTCTCTCTACCACACCATTTTGCTGTGGTGTTCTAGGTATTGAGAAATTGTGAAGAATACCACTATCTTCATAGAACTTAAGAAATAGCTCATTTTCAAACTCTCCCCCATGGTCACTTCTAATTGAAGTGATACACATGCCTTTTTCATTCTGTACACATTTGCAGAATATAGAAAAGACCTTGAAGGACTCATCCTTGTGAGCTAGGAACATAACCCACGTCCATCTTGTGTAGTCATCTACAATGACTAGACCATATTTCTTACCACTGATAGAAGCAGTCCTTGTTGGACCAAAAAGATCAAGGTGTAGCAGTTCTAGTGGTCTCTTGATACTAACAACATTCTTAGATTCAAAAGAACCTTTGACTTGTTTTCCCTTTTGACATGTATCACAGAGAGCATCAGATTTGTACTTAAGGTTTGGTAGCTCTCTCACGAGGTTATGCTTATTTAGCTTTGAGATTAATCTCAAGCTTGCATGTCCTAGCCTTTTATGCCAAATCCATCGCTCATCTTCAATGGACACTAAACATGAGACACTTTGATTTGAAAGGTCCTCCAAGTCAATTTTATACAAATTATTTTGCCTCTTAGCAGTGAATAAAATTGATCCATCATTTTTCTTGACATTACACATGTTCTTATTAAAAGAACATCATATCCACTATCACATAATTAACTTATGCTCAGCAGATTATGTTTTAAACCATTCACTAAAAGAACATTATCAATGGAGGGAAAAGGATGTTTACCAATTTTACCTATACTAGTGATCTTCCCTTTCTGGTTTCCTCCAAATGTCACCCAGCCACCATCTTTATGTCTTAGGTCTTGGAACATATACTTTTCTCCCGTCATATGACGTGAGCACCCACTGTCCAAGTACCAGGATGTTTGTTTCTTTCCTGTTGTTAAGCAAATCTGCAATAGGTATTATCTTGCAAAAGGTGTTGGATGGGCCTGACTTGACTTTAGCATACTTAGCTGGAGCTTTTGAAGCTCTATGTTGCATAAGTGGTTTTGACTTATTATGAGATGCCTCATGCTTCTCCTTGTCATAACCAAGGCCAGATTTATCATATGGTGACCTAGAGTACCTTAGAATAAGACTTAACTTATCCGAGCCACCTAAAATTTTGACAGTGTCTGTCAAATATGTTACATCTTGTTTTAGTTTTGCAACTTCACAAGAATTATCAGGCTCACATTCAAGTTTGTCAGTTAGACTAACATTCTCTGATCTTAGCTTATCATTTTCTTGAGCTAAACTTTGTTTTTCAATGCAGACTCTATCATACTCTTTTGTTAATTTTGCAAATTCTTTTTAAGACTTTTGTATTCATGTTACAATATGGATGAGTCATGCAGTAATTCATCAAAGGCATTTTTGAGAGTGGACGGGTCAGAATCCATTACCTCATCATCATCAGTGTATTCATTCTCTGATGATGTGTAAGCCATGAGGCAGATGTTTGCCTCTTCCTCAGCTTCATCTTCCTCATCAGATGAAGATAGATCCAAGTCCTCCCATGTTGCCATTAAGCCCTTCTTTTTCTAGAAGAACTTCTTTTTCTCTTTTAAGTCAGGGCAGTCAGCTTTGAAATGGCCAGGCTTCTTGCATTCAAAGCACAGAGGTGGATCTTTTTCTTTGGAGTCTGATTTCTCCTTAGAAAACTTCTTGTTGAACTGCTTTCTTTTGAAGTTACCTTTCTTTCTCCACATGTGTTGTATTTTTCTGGAGATGAAAGATAATTCATCTTTCATCTGATCCTCCATCACTGTCTGAAGGTTCAACATCATCTGAAGATTCAGCAGCTTTGAGGACTTTTGAAGAGCTGCCTTTCTTTGCCTTTAAGGCAATAGACTTTCCCTTTCTGGAATTGTCTTCTTCATTCAATTCAAACTCATGAACCTTTAGTGACCCGAGAAACTCTTCCAGAGAAAGAGTATTCAGATTCTTAGCTTCTTGAATAGTTGTAACCTTTGTTCTCCATTGCTTCGAGAGACTTCTCAAAGTTTTTATGATATGATCTCTATTCTCATAGATTTTTCCAAGAGATCTGAGACTGTTGGTGACTGTTTGAAATCTTCCAAACATCTGATCTATAGTCTCATGATTAGCCATTTTAAAGAGCTCATACTGGTGAACCAGCATGCTTATCTTTGACTCCTTCACTTGTGATGAACCTTCATGAGCAAGGGCCAGTGTATCCCAGATTTCTTTTGATGTGTTACAGCTGTGAACTTTGTCATGTTCTGATCTGGAGATGGCACACATCAAATAATGTTTGACTTTAAGATTAAGTTGATGTTTAGCCTTTTGATCTGCAGTCAAGTCTGCTCTAGCCATGGCTGCTCCATTTTCACCTCTTGGCTTAGTATAGCCATTCTCAATCAGTTCCCAGATGTCTAAGTTTTGTGCATCCAAGAAGGCCATCATACTTTTCTTCCAGTAGTCATAATCAGTTCCATCAAAGAGTGGAGGTCTGTTGATAGTTGTCCTTCTGCATCCATGGTTGTTGGATCGTACTTCCTCAACACTTTTTAGATGCTCAACCCTTTCGAGGCTGAGCTCTGATACCAACTGAAGTTGACACAGGCAAACACAAGAAGGGGGGGTTGAATTGTGTTTGTTAATAATTTTCGAAAACAACCTTTTAAAATAATTTTCTCACACGAAGATTAAGAGGCAGAAGCACACACACAGAAAATCAAACTTTTAAAGACCTAACAAAATCAAGTTCAAATCCCCACAGTTAGTATAAACAAATAAAGCTGAAGAGATAAGGGATTAGAAGATTCACGCAAGTCGTTTTATCCTGGTTCACTCTCTTCCAACCAAGACCTATGTCCAGTCCCTTCTACTTGAAGGATTTTCTCCACTATTTTCCAAATAGATTACAGCAAGTATTCAACACCTCTCCAGGTTACAAGTATTCCTTTCTTACCAAGCAGCTTCAGGCTCTACCTCTAACAAAGAGATTGATTTCTTTTGATCTTCTAACTCATTATGTGTAACGTGGCAAATTTTGCTCGTCTATTATCAAGTCTTTGGACTTGCTATATATCGGTGAGTAACTTAGATCTCCATCTACTGACGTGGCACTTAGGCTCGTCTACTTCACAGTAGTTTAAACACTCGTCTACTGATACTATTCTATATCCCGTCTACTAAAACATATTTATATAATTAAATATACCATTCATTTTGAGCAGCTCGTCTACTTGGTTGGACGTGGATATTAACTATTTCGACGATTCCAAAACTTATACAATTTCGAATATCGCTGTAAGACTAGATAAAGAAGGTTAGATCTTTACTAACACTTTGCCATACAAATTTAATCTTTTTGTTAACATCAAAACTTAGAGATTATTTAATCCAAAAATACTTTGGTTCCAACACCCCTTGCAAGGATCCCATGGTTAACCCATGACCCCCATGCAAGGATCCCATGGTTATCCCATGAACCCCTTGCAAGGATCCCATGGTTAAGCCATGACCCCCTTGCCATGAACCCACGGTTAACCCATGACCCCCTTGCAAGGATCCCATGGTTAACCCATGACCCCCTTGCAAGGATCCCCCTAGAAAGGATCCCATGGTTAACCCATCACTTCCTAGTAAGGATCCCATGTTTATCCCATGACCCCCTTGCAAGGATCCCATGGTTAACCCATGACCCCCATGCAAGGATCCCATGGTTATCCCATGGACCCCTTGCAAGGATCTCATGGTTAACCGATGGCCTACTTGCAAGGATCCCATGGTTAACCCATGGTCCCCCTTGCAAGGATCCCATGGTTATCCCGTGACCGCCTTGAAAGGAACCCATGGTTAACCTATGACACCCTTGCAAGGATCCCATGGTTATCCCATGACCCCCATGCAAGGATCCCCCTAGAAAGGATCCCGTGGTTAACCCATGATACCCTTGCAAGGATCCCATGGGTATCCCATGACCCCCTTGCAAGGATCCTATGGTTAACCCATGACCCCCTTGCATAGATCTCATGGTTATCCCATGACCCCCTTGCAAGGATCCCATGGTTATCACATGACCCCCTTGCAAGGATCCCATGGTTAACCCATGACCCACTTGTAAGGATCCCATGGTTAACTTATGACCCACTTGCATGGATCTCATGGTTAACCCATGACCCACTTGTCATGATCCCACGGTTAACCCATGATCCCCATGCAAGGATCCCCCTAGAAAGGATCCCACAGTTAACCCATGAACCCCTTGCAAGGATCCCATGGTTAACCCACGATCCACTTGCAAAAATCCCATGGTTAACCCATGACACCCTTGCCGTGATCCCGCGGTTAACCCATGATCCCCTTGCAAGGATCTCATGGTTAACACATGACCTACTTGTAATGATCCCATGGTTAACCAACGACCCCCTTGCAAGGATCCCCCTTGAAAGGATCCCATGGTTAACCCATGACCCCCTTGCAAGGATCCCATGGTTATCCCAGGACCCCCTTGCAAGGATCCCCCTAGAAAGGATCCTATGGTTAACACATGATCCCCTTGCAAGGATCCCATGGGTATCCTATGACCCCCTTGCAAGGATCCTATGGTTAACCCATGACCACCTTGCATAGATACCATGGTAATCCCATGACCCCCTTGAAAGGATCCCATGGTTAACCTATGACCCCCTTGCAGAGATCCCATGATTATCCCAAGACCCCCTTGCATGGATCCTATGGTTTACCCACAACCCCCGTGCAAAGATCCCATGGTTGTCCTATGACCCCCTTGCAAGGATCCCATGGCTAACCTATGGTCCCCCTTGCAAGGATCCCATGGTTGTAACATGACCCCCTTGCAAGGTTCCCATGATTAACCCATGACACACTTGCAAGGATCTCATGGTTAACTTATGACCCACTTGCAAGGATCCTATGGTTAACCCATGACCCACTTACCATAATCCTATGGTTAACCCAAGATCCCCATGCAAGGATCCCCCTAGAAAGGATCCCATGGTTAACCCATCACTTCCTAGGAAGGATCCCATGTTTATCCCATGACCCCCTTGCATGGATCCCATGGTTAACCCATGACCCCCATGCAAGGATCCCATGGTTATCCCATGAACCCCTTGCAAGGATCTCATGGTTAACCGATGGCCTACTTGCAAGGATCCCATGGTTAACCCATGGTTCCCCTTGCAAGGATCCCATGGTTATCCCGTGACCGCCTTGAAAGGAACCCATGGTTAACCTATGACACCCTTGCAAGGATCCCATGGTTATCCCATGACCCCCATGCAAGGATCCCCCTAGAAAGGATCCCATGGTTAACCCATGATACCCTTGCAAGGATCCCATGGGTATCCCATGACCCCCTTGCAAGGATCCTATGGTTAACCCATGACCCCCTTGCATAGATCTCATGGTTATCCCATGACCCCCTTGCAAGGATCCCATGGTTATCACATGACCCCCTTGCAAGGATCCCATGGTTAACCCATGACCCACTTGTAAGGATCCCATGATTAACTTATGACCCACTTGCATGGATCTCATGGTTAACCCATGACCCACTTGTCATGATCCCATGGTTAACCCATGATCCCCATGCAAGGATCCCCCTAGAAAGGATCCCATAGTTAACCCATGAACCCCTTGCAAGGATCCCATGGTTAACCCACGATCCACTTGCAAAAATCCCATGGTTAACCCATGACACCCTTGCCGTGATCCCACGGTTAACCCATGATCCCCTTGCAAGGATCCCATGGTTAACACATGACCAACTTGTAATGATCCCATGGTTAACCAACGACCCCCTTGCAAGGATCCCCCTTGAAAGGATCTCATGGTTAACCCATGACCCCCTTGCAAGGATCCCATGGTTATCCCAGGACCCCCTTGCAAGGATCCCCCTAGAAAGGATCCTATGGTTAACACATGATCCCCTTGCAAGGATCCCATGGGTATCCTATGACCCCCTTGTGTAACACCCCCACTAGGTATTTCTACGTAACACATGCGGAATTTAAATTAAAAAGATAGTTTGCTGGTTGCTTTCGGAAAATAATTTATATAAGTACATAAGCGTCTGAAATTGGATATAAAAATTTGTCACGACTTCAAACCTAAGCCTTGATCGGCACGCAGGCTTACAATCCTAGCCTGGCAAGTCTATTTAATTTAGAAATATACTTGAATACAAACTAGTATTTTTACAAAAATTTCGACAGAGTCTCCTTTGTAATTCGAACATCCCAGGTAAAAGAACACCTGCTAAAATAATTACATTTTCATTCCAGAATCTCAGTCACACTAAAATACATCCAGATAGTATTATTTTGGAAATAATTACATCATCAAGCTATACAGGACCCAAAAGGAAAAAGCTTAGATTTTCATTCAAAAGAAATGCTCTCCGAGCTATAAACTTCACATTCAAAAATAAAGGCTCTCCGAGCCATACAAATAAATACTATTAGAAATCTATAACATCTCAAAGCCTAAGCTGGTCACTCTATCAAATAGCTAAAACCAAGTCTTCGAGCGACATGGAAAGACTCCTCTGCAACATCGGTACTAGCGTACCAAGGTACAATAGCGAAACCAGAAGAAACCTGATATATCTATAAGGGTGAGATACCGACAATTGGATATATCATACAACAACCGTACACATGATACATACATCACCTCAGCACATTCACATTTAATTATTATTCAGAGATAAAATAACAAGTGTTATATCAGTGGGTCTCATACCCGAACAATCAGTTTTATAAAATTAATGCATGACACTTCAATATTCAGGCTCTAACTTAATCTCATGAGATAACAACACCGTTTCATCGTAGAAGTAATAAAGAGTTGGTCAAGCTCTGATGCCCACTGGCAAGTTGCCACCATAACCTCGTGCACCAAGGTCTCCGGATGCACAACGTCTCGAATGCCTCCAACTGGGCCAATCGGACTGACCCTCAGATACCACCTTGTATCTGGTTTACTTAAGCACGTCTGCTAAGGGGAAATGCATATGAATAAAACTTTCCGTTATCAAGATTTTTCTTTGTGTATACTCTTTTTCGCTGTTGAAGCTCAAAGCTAACGACTATTCACAATTCCCCATCACTTGAACTTAAAGAAACACAGGACACGCAGTCCGAGTGCTCAATCACAACGCCTTAGACCGATGCCGCAGTCAAGGTTTGTGGTCATAGAAATCACTTATGATTTTATCCATGTTTTACTCTAACATGATAAGGACTCTTAGTCCGTAGCAACGAAATTAGGACGCACCGTCCTCAATTCCGAAATTAGGACTCTTAGCCCATACATCACGATTAGGACCCTTGGCCCATAATTCTTAACAGGGATCCTAGATCACGTGCATATAACTGAATACTAGAGGCGACGTCTCGCGTACTAGATTCTCTTTCACATGTACTTACTTTTCGCTCAGTGAAAATCAAATCCAAAACAAAACCTCAGTCACTTATCCAAGTAACCGGAACGTTTCTAAATCATTCAGGAGAAAATCCTTTTCCTTTGCAAACACTTTTATAAAACATTTAGGAAATTCGTTTGCTCTTTGAAATCCTTGATGGAATAAAGTCAAATATTTTCAAAGGGTTTTTCCTTCATAAAACACATAGTTCGAAAAGGTTTTTCTCTCGTACAAAACTCTAAATCATGAAAAGGTAGTTTCCTTCAACTTAAAATCACTTCAACATTTTTCTAAAAGCAAAGATCTTATTCTTCTGAAGTAAGCACTTAAACAAGGAATTGTTATAAATGAACCCAAAACTTTCAAAGTTCTATCCAAGGCTTATTAAGGCTTTTAATCCTTATAGTCATTAAGCACAGACTCAAGTCCGGCTTCTCAAACTTCAATCAACAGTAATATATTCACAACAATAATAATATCACAGTTAATGACAGTTCATCACATATATATAATTCATAACACTTTAAAGCAAGTAATGTTCAACTTCAAGTAATAACCACAACAGTTCAAGTAAACAAGTTATTCAAGTATTGTCTCAATATCACAATCATAGTCACAACACTCAATTAACACATACACACATGCATACAGTTATTGAATATCCCTAGGCAAGCTCCCCTTACCTTTGAAGACAAGTAAAGGATCCTCGTCTTCATGCTCACGTTAGCTCCAAGAGTGTAACTATCTACTCCGTCAAGCAAGCATAGCCGTGTCAAACGTCTCAGAGAGGGAATCCAACAACGCGCAACAACCAGAAATCAAGAAATCAATTACACATGATCAAACACACATTCTAATTTGATCTAAACACTTAATCTTATTACCAAACATGGTCATTTTCAAGGAAAATCATGTTTGGAGCTTAAACTTCACAAAATGTATTTTGATTTTCCAATAAAATCAATTCGGGCAAAAGAGGTTTCATCACACAAATTTGGGAAACTTGTTTTTGCTTAAAGAATCATGAAATGAAACTTATAAATCATCAATTAAAAATCCTAATTTAATTAAATCATAGTTAATTTCACAAAGATGAGTCGCTTTCAACTAATGTCAGAT
Source organism: Echinosophora koreensis (assembly GCA_035048595.1). NCBI lineage: Eukaryota > Viridiplantae > Streptophyta > Magnoliopsida > Fabales > Fabaceae > Echinosophora > Echinosophora koreensis. The sequence continues at coordinate 859,243 of JAPCYP010000048.1, read as the reverse complement.
TTGGGTTTATGACTCCTAAACCAAATTTGGGGAAAGTAAGATTTGCTTATAGAAAAGCGAAATTGATTTGTCAGAACTTAAATTAACAGTCCCAATGTCATAAATACATACTTAATTTTACAAAGCATAACCAATTTCAATGAAAATCAAATTGGGGCTTTAGGGTTCATAACCTAAATTGGGTAAAATCCAATCCACTTAAAGAATGATGAAATTGGTTTAGGTAAACACTAATTTACAATCCCAATTGCATAAAAATCAATTTTAATTTCAGATCACAACATGAAACCAAAGAGCTAGGGTTAGGGTTTGAAACTGATTTGGGGATTTACAAAAGAGAAGAGATTAGGGGTAAAACTCTTACCCAAAGTGAAGAGGAAAGAAGAACATAGCACTATGGTGGTTCGAACGGCGGTTGGAGGTGGTCCGAGCGGCGGAGCTCCGAACCAGACCCGTGAGATGAGGGGAGCTGGGATGTGAGGTCCTCTCCTTCCTCTAGCGGCGGTCGGACGACTGAACGGCGGCTAGGAGGTGAAGGCACGACGGCGCGAGCGGCGGCAAGAGACCAAGCACTGTGGTGGAGCGTTTCGCGCGAGACAGGGACGGTGGATGACGCGAACCAGTCGCGCGTCTTCTCTTCCTCGTGCGGCGGCTGGCTGTGCAGGGGCGGCGCCGGATTTGAGGAGGAATGGAGGAAGATGAAGTTTGAGAGGGAGATGTGTGTGTGGGTCTGCACTTGGGTAGAAGGGAAAAGAAAGAAAAACAAGAGTGAGGGGGGGTAGACGTCGAGTGAGAGAGGGAGATATAAGGAGTAAATTCATTTTCTTTGTGAGTAGGTACAAAACGAGTGATAAATATCGAGTCTAAAATAAACATGTTTTTACTTTTTGGAATCTAAAAATAAAGATTGATAAATATATGATTTCGAAATTCAAATTAGAGTAAAGATTAATAGTTGAACTGATCAACTAAGAAAATACTCGGTCCAAAATTAATCTCCGATTAATGTCAGATCAGTTTATTTTCAAATCTAAAATTAGATAGAGTGAAAATATGAAAAAACTTTTCTCTTAATCATATTATTTAAAACATTTTTCCTTACTGGTAATAATAGTGACAGTAACGTAATTTAGTGTCTCGTAAGCGTGCATACACTGAAAAAAGTCAGTGCTAACGCACCCAGTCAAATAGTTTGAAAAGAGTGATTAAATTACTCATGCTAAACCATATGAATAAAATAAATATAAACATCCAAATAAAATAATTATTTACGTGTAAAAACTGGGGTGTTACACCTTGCAAGGATCCTATGGTTAACCCATGACCACCTTCATAGATACCATGGTAATCCCATGACCCCCTTGAAAGGATCCCATGGTTAACCTATGACCCCCTTGCAGAGATCCCATGATTATCCCAAGACCCCCTTGCATGGATCCTATGGTTTACCCACAACCCCCGTGCAAAGATCCCATTGTCCTATGACCCCCTTGCAATGATCCCATGGCTAACCTATGGTCCCCCTTGCAAGGATCCCATGGTTGTAACATGACCCCCTTGCAAGGTTCCCATGATTAACCCATGACCCACTTGCAAGGATCTCATGGTTAACTTATGACCCACTTTCAAGGATCCTATGGTTAACCCATGACCCACTTACCATAATCCTATGGTTAACCCAAGATCCCTATAAAAGGATCCCCTAGAAAGGATCCCATGGTTAACCCATGGCCCTCTTGCCATGACCCCAAAGGTTAACCCAAGACCCCCTTGGAAGGATCCCATGGTTAACCCATGACCAACTTACAAAAATCTAATGGTGAACCCATGACCCCCTCGCCATGATCCCATGGTTAACCCATGACCTCCTTGCAAGGATCCCATGGTTATCCCATGACCCCCTTGCAACGATCCCATGGTTACCCCTTGACCCCATTGCATAGATACCATGGTTATCCCATGACCCCCTTGGAAGGATCCCATGGTTATCACATAACCCCCTTGCAAGGGTCCTATGGTTAGCCCATGACCCACTTGCAAGGATCCCATGGTTAACCCCTGACCCACTAACAATGATCCCATGGTTAACCAACGACCCCCTTGCAAGGATCCCCCTAGAAATGATCCCATGGTTAACCCATGACCCCCTTGCAAGGATCCCAGGGTTATCTCATTACCCTCTTCCAAGGATCCCATGTTTAACCCATGATCCCCTTGCAAGGATCCCATGTTTAACCTACGACCCCCTTGCTAGGATCCTATGGTAATCCCATGACCCCCTTGCAAGGATCCCATGGTTAACCTATGCATGACCCACTTGCAATAATCCCATGGTTAACCCATGACACCCTTGCAAGGATCCCCCTAGAAAGGATCCCAAGGTTATCCCTTGACCCCCTTGCAAGGATCCCATGGTTATCCCATGACCCCTTGCAAGGATCTCATGATTAACCCATGACCCCGTTGCATAGATCCCATGGTTATCCCATGACCCCCTTGTAAGGATCCCTTGGTTAACCCATGACCCACTTGCCATGATCCTATGGTCAACCCATGGACACCATGCAAGGATCCCCCTTGAAAGGATCCCATGGTTAACCCATGACCCCCTTGCCTTGACCCCCAATGTTAACCATGACCCCCTTGCCTTGACCCCAATGTTAACCCATTAATCCTTTGCTTTTATCCCACGGTTAACCCATGATCCCCTTGCAGGGATCCCTTGTTTAACCCATGGCCCACTTGCAATGATCCCATGGTTAACCCATGACCCCCTTGTAAGGGTCCTGCTAGAAAGGATCCCAAGGTTAATCCATGACCCCCTTGCAATAACCATTACCCCCATGCAAGGATCCTATGGTTCACCCATGACTCCCTTTCAAGGACCTCATGGTTATCACATGACCCCCTTGCAAGGATGCCAGGGTTAACCTATGACCTCCTAGCAAGGCTCCCATGGTTATCCAATAGCCACCTTGCAAGGATCCCATGGTTAACCCGTGTCCTACATGCAAGGATCACATGGTTAACTTATTATCCACTTGTTAAGATCACATTGTTAACCCATGACCCACTTGGAATGATCCCATGGTTAAACCAAGAGCCCCATGTAAGGATCCCCTTAGAAAGGATCCCATGGTTAACTTATGACCCCCTATCCTTGTTCCCATGGTTAACCCATGACCCCCATGCCTTGATCCTACGATTAACCCATGACCCCCTTGCAAGGATCCCATGGTTAACCCATGACCCACTTGCAATGATCCCAAGGTTAACCCATGACCCCCTTGCAAGGATCACTAGTGCAGGAAGCACTTTTTACGTCAGTTAAAAATGCTTTTTAACTTACGTTATTCCAGCAGACGTTAAAAGTGTAACTTTTAACGTCTGTTAACAACTGACGTAAAAGAAGTTCATATTTAACGTCAGTTGATTAAATAACTGACGTTAAAAGTTATTCTTCTTTTATAAGTCTTTGGGTGCCGGTTTGGGCAGGCATACACGGTTTTGAATCCAAAGAAGTTTTGAATCCAAAGAAAGAAATCGATGGTGAAGGAGATAAGAAAAATAGAACACATCCAACAAATCAGAAAGAACCCAGAAGATTCAAACTTTCAAACAGATTAAAAATAAAAATTTTGACAAATCCAAAGAAACAATAGATTCAACAAAATCAATGGTGAAGCTTACAAATGAGTGTAAAACAATTTCAATAAACCAGAAAGAACTCATAAAAATCCAGACATTCTTTGGATTATAATACGGAAAAATCTTAACATCCCATGGTTAACTTATTACCCACTTGTAAGGATCCCATGGTTAACCCATGACTTACTTGCCATGATTCCATGCTTAACCCATGAGCCCCATGCAAGGATCCCCCTAGAAAAGATCCCATGGTTAACCCATGACCCCCTTGCAATGATCCCATGAACCCTATGCCATGAACCAAGGTTAACCCATGACCCCCTTGCAAGGATCCCATGGTTAACCCATGATCCACTTGCAATGATCCTATGGTTAACCCATGACCCCCTTGCCATGATCCCACGGTTAACCCATGGCCCCCTTGCAACGATCCCATGGTTAACCCATGACCCACTTGCATTGATTGTATGGTTATCCTATGACCCCTTCTCAAGGATCCCATGGTTAACCCATGACCTCCTTGTAAGGATCCCATGGTTATCCCATGACCCTCTTGCAAGGATCCCATGGTTTACCTATAACCCCCTTGCCAGGATACCAATGTTATCCCATGACCCCACGCAAGGATCCCACGGTTAACCTATGTCCCACTTACAAGGATCCCATGGTTAACTTATGACCTACTTGTAGGGATCCCATGGATAACCCATGACCCACTTGCCATGATTTCATGGTTAACCAATGTGTCCCATGCAAGGATCCACCTAGAAAGGACTCCATGGTTCACCCATTACCCCCTTGTCATGATCACATGGTTAACCCATGACCCCTTTGCAAGGATCCCATGGTTAACCCATGATCCACTGGCCATGATCCCATGGTTAACCTATGATCCCATGCAAGGATCCTATGGTTAACCTATGACCCCTTGCCATGACCCCATGGTTAACCGATTACCCCGTTGCAAGGATCCCATGGTTAACCCATGACCCACTTGCAAACATCCCGTGGTTAACCCATGAACCCCTTGCCATGATCCCACAGTTAACCCATAACCCCCTTGCAATGATTCCATGGTTAACCAACAACCCCCTTGAAAGGATATACCCCCTGAAACGATCCCTTGGTTAACCCATGACCCCATTGCATGGATCCCATGGTTATCCCATGACCCGCTCTCAAGGATCCCATGGTTAACCCATGACCCCTTTGCAAGTATCCCCTCTCAAGGATCCCATGGTTAACCCATGACCCCCTTGAAAGGATCCCATGGTTATCCAATGACCCCGTTTCAAGGATCCTATGGTTAACCCATGACCCCCTTGCATAGATCCCATGGTTATCCTATGACCCCTATGCAATGATCCCTTGGCTAACCTATGGCCCCCTTGTACGGATCCCATGATTCATCACATAACCCCCATGCAAGGACCCCATGGTTAACCCTTGACCCACTTACAAGGATCCCATGGTTAATTGATAACCCAATTACAAGGATCCCATGGTTAGCTTATGACCCACTTGCCAGGATCCCATGGTTAACCCATGAGCCCCATGAGAGGATCCCCCTAGAAAGGATCCCTTGGTTAACCCATGACCCCTTTGCCATGATCCCATTGTTAACCCATGACCCCCTTGCAATGACCCCATGGTTAACCCATGACCCCCTTGTAAGGATCCCATGGTGAACCCATGACCCACTTGAAAAAATCTCTTGGTTAACCCATGACCCCCTTGAAAGGATCCCAAGGCTATCCCATGACCCCCTTGCAAGGATCCCATGGTTAACCTATGACCCCCTTGCAAGGATCTCAAGGTTATCCCTTAAACCCCATGCAAGGATCCCTTGGTTAACCCATGTCCCACTTGAAAAAATCTCATGGATAACCCATGACCCTCACGTCATGATCCCATGGTTAATCCATGACCCTCACGCCATGATCCCATGGAAAACCCATGACCAACTTGCCATGATCACATGGTGAACCCATGACCCTCATGCCAAGATCCCATGGTTAACCCATGAACCCCTTGCATTGATCCCATGGTTAACCCATGATCCCCATGTGAGGATCCCAAGGTTAACCCATGACCCACTTGCCATGATCCCATGGTTAACCCATGATCCCCAATGCAAGGATCCCCCTAGAAAGGACCCATGGTTAACCCATGACCCTTTTGCCATGACCCCCTTGCAAGGATCCCATGATTAACCCGTGACCCACTTGCAAAAATCTCACGGTTATCCCATGACCCCCTTGACATGATCCCACGGTTAACCTATGACCCCCTTGCAAGGATCCCATGGTTAACCCATGACCCACTTGCAATGATCCCATGGTTAACTAATGACCCGCTTGCAAGTATTCCCCTAGAAAGGATACCATGGTTATCCCTTAAACCCCATGCTAGGATCCCATGGTTAACCCATGACCCACTTGAAAAAATCTAATGGTTAACCAATGACCCCCGTGAAAGGATCCCAAGGTTATCCCTTGACCCCCTTGCAAGGATCCCATGGTTAACCTATGACCCCCCTTGCAAGGATCCTATGGTTATCCCATAAACCCCATGCAAGGTACCCATGGTTAACCCATGTCCCACTTGTAAGGATCCCTTGGTTAACCCATGACCCACTTGCCATGATCCTATGGTTAACACATGAGCCCCAAGCAAGGATCCCCCTAGAAAGGATCCCTTGGTTAACCCATGATCCCTTTGCCATGATCCCATGGTTAACACTTGGACCCCTTGCCTTGACCCCAAGGTTAACCCATCGCCACCTTGCAAGGATCCCATGGCGAACACATGATCCTCACGTAATGATCCCATGGTCAACCCATGACACACTTGCCATGTTCACATCGTTAACCCTTGACCCTCTTGTCTTGATTCCATGGTTAACCCATGACCCTCACGCCATGATCCCATGGATAACCCTTGAGCAACGCGCAATGATCCCATGATTAACCCATGACCAACTTGCCATGATCACATGGTGAACCCATGACCCTCATGCCATGATCCCATGGTTAACCCATGACCCCCTTGTCATGATCCCATGGTTAACCCATGATCCCCATGCAAGAATCCCCTTAGAAAGGATCCCATGGTTAACCCATGACCCACTTGCCATGATCCCATGGTTAACCCATGATCCCCAATGCAAGGATCCCCCTAGAAAGGACCCATGGTTAACCCATGACCCTTTTGCCATGACCCCCTTGCAAGGATCCCATGATTAACCCATGACCCACTTGTAAAAATCTCAAGGTTATCCCATGACCCCCTTGCCATGATCCCACAGTTAACCTATGACCCCCTTGCAAGGATCCCACGGTTAACCCATGACCCACTTGCAATGATCCCATGGTTAACTGACGACCCCCTTGCAATGATCCCACGGTTAACCCATGATCCCCTTGTAAGGATCTCATGGTTATCCTATGACCCTCTTGCAAGGATCCCATGGTTATCCCATGACCCCCATGCAAGGATCCCATGGTTAACCCTTGTCCTACTTGCAAGGATCTCATGGTTAACTTATTACCCACTTGTAAGGATCCCATGGTTATCCCATAAACCCCATGCAAGGATCTCATGGTTAACCCATGTCCCACTCATACGGATCCCATGGTTAACTCATTACCCACTTGTAAGGATCCCATGGTTAGCCTATGACCCACTTGCCATGATCCCATGGTTAACCCATAAGCCCCACGCAAGGATCCCCCTAAAAAGGATCCCTTGGTTAACCCATTACCCCATTGCCATGATCCCAGGGTTAACCCATTGGCCCCCTTGCCGTGACCCCAAGGTTAACCCATGGCCCCTTGTAAGGATCCCATGGTTAACCCATGACCCACTTGAAAAAATCTCATGATTAACCCATGACCCCGTTGAAAGGATCCCAAGGTTTAACCCATGACCCCCTTGCAAGGATCCCATGGTTAACCTATGACCCCCTTGCAAGGATCTCATGGTTATCCTTGCAAGGATCCCATGGTTAACCCATGTCCCACTTGCAAGGATCCCTTGGTTAACCCATGACCCACTTGCCATGATCCCATGGTTAACCCATGAGCCCCAAGCAATGATCCCCCTAGAAAGGATCCCTTGGTTAACCCATGACCCCTTTGCCATGATCCCATGGTTAACCCATGACCCCTTTGCCTTGACCCCAAGGTTAACCCATGACCACCTTGCAAGGATCCCATGGTTAACCCGTGACCCATTTGCAATGATCGCAAGGCTAACCCATGACCCCCTTGCCATGATCCCATGGTTAGCCCATGAACCACTTGCAATGATCCCATGGTTAACCCATGGGCCCCATGTAAGGATCCCCTTAGAGAGGATCGCATGGTTAACCCGTGACCCATTTGCAATGATCCCAGGGTTGACCCCCTTGCCATGATCCCATGGTTAACCCATGAACCACTTGCAATGATCCTATGGTTAACCCATGAGCCCCATGTAAGAATCCCCTTAGAGAGGATCCCATGGTTAACCCATGACCCCCTTGCCATGATCTTATGGTTAACCCATGACCCCCTTGCAAGGATCACTAGTGTAGGAAGCACTTTTTCCGTCAGATAAAAATGCTTTTTGACAGACGTTATTCCAGCAGACATTAAAAGTGTTACTTTTAAAACTTTTAATGTCTGTTAACAACTAACGATAAGAAGTCCACATTTAAAGTCAGTTGACTAAATAACTGACATTAAAAGTTATTATTCTTTTAGAAGTTGTCGGGTGCCGGGTTGGGCAGGCATATTCGGTTTTGAATCCAAATAAATTTTGAATCCAAAGGAAGAATAGATTCAACAAAATCAACGGTGAAGTTTACAGATGAGTGTAGAACAATTTCAATAAACCAAAAAGAACTATGACCCCCATGCGAGGATCCCATGGTTAACCCATGTCCCACTTGCAAGGATCCCATGGGTAACTTATTACCCACTTGTAAGGATCCCATGGTTAACCCATGACCTACTTGCCATGATCCCATGGTTAACCCATGAGCTCCATGCAAGGATCCCCCTAGAAAGGATCCAATGGTTAACCCATGACCCCCTTGCCATGATCCCATGGTTAACCCATGACCCCTTGCCATGAACCAAGGTTAACCCATGACCCCCTTGCAACGATCCCATGGTTAACCAATGACCACCTTGCAAGGATCCCCCTAGAATGGATCCCATGGTTAACCCATGACCCCCTTACAAGGATCCTATGGTTATCCCATGACCTCGTTGCAAGGATCCTATGGTTAACCCATCGCCCCCTTCCATAGATCCCATGGTTATCCCATGACCCGTATTCAATGATCCCATGGTTAACCCATGACCCACTAGCAAAAATCCCATGGTTAACCCAAGACCCCCTTGCCATGATCCCACGGTTAACCCATGACCCCCTTGCAATGATCCCATGGTTAACCAACGACCCACTTGCAAGGATCCCCCTAGAAAGGATCCCATGGTTAACCCATGACCCCCTTACAAGGATCCCATGGGTATCATATGACCCGCTTGCAAGGATCCCATGGTTTACCTATGACCCCCTTGCAAGGATCCCAATGCTATCCCATGAACCCTTGCAAGGATCCCATGGTTAACCCATGTCCCACTTGCAAGGAACCCATGGTTAACTTATGACCCATTTGTAGGGATCCCATGGATAACCCATGATCCACTTGCCATGATCCCAGGTTTAACCCATGAGCCCCATGCAAGGATCCCACTAGAAAGGAGTCCTTGGTGAACCCATGACCCCCTTGTCATGATCCCTTGGTTAACCCGTGACGCCTTTGCAAGGATCCCCTGGTTAACCCATGACCCACTTGCCATGATCCCATGGTTAACCTTTGACCTCCCTTGCAAGGATCCCATGTTAACCCACGACCCCCTTGCCATGACCCCAAGGTTAAACCATGACCCCCTTGCAAGGATCCTATGGTTAACCCATGAACCCCTTACAAGGATCCCATTGTAAACCCACGACACCCTTGCAAGAATCCCACGGTCAACCCATGACCCTCTGCTATGGTCCCATGGCTATCCCATGACCCCCTTGCAAGGATCCCATGGTTAAACCATGACCCACTTGCTATGGTCCTATGGTTACCCCATGACCCCCTTGCAAGGATCCCATGGTTAACCCCCGACCCCTTTGCCATGATCCCATGGTTAACCATGACCCCCTAGCAAGGATCCCCCTAGAAAGGATCCCATGGTTAACCCATAACCTACTTGCCATGATCCCATGGTTAACCCATGAGCCCCTTGCAAGGATCCCCCTAGAAAGGATCCCATGGTTAACCCATGACCCCCTTGCCAAGATCCCATGGTTAACCCATGACCCCTTTATAAGACTCAATGACATAGAGATTTTGATATATGATAAATATACAATTTAATGTGTGTGCAAGTGTTTTAGCATCAAATTGCAAAGACAGATATCAAGCTGAATCTATCAAGTTCTGTAAGCAATTAAAGGAGAATATCCAAAGGAGAACTTGAAGAGCTCAAGGAGCAACAAGCAAGGACAACGATCAAGGAGTCATCAAGACAAGAGCTTAAAGAAGAAATAGATTTAAGTCTTAGATGATTTGTAAGAGAAGAAATCTCTTATTCACAAATAGCTCAGTTGAAATGATGCATGAAGAAAATCATTTTTCATAACCTGCATTAATAAGGAATAAGTTTTAATGAAAATGATTTTTGGAAGTTAACTAAATTCTCTGTCAGTACAGCCATGTATTAAATGGATTTATACCATTTCCTGTAACTGACAAGTGAATATAAAGTTCTTAATATTCAGTACATAAATGTACTACACCTATGAATAACATGAAATTAGATCAGTTATAAATGGTTAACTGAATACAGGCCTGTACATATGCTATGTACTCGTGTATTCAAATTTCTGGAAAATTCTGATGTTCATTAATACATAGATGTACTGAATGGGTGTACTGATGGTACTGATGGATTAACCAAGATCAAGTTTTTAAAGAACTCGTACAGCCATGTATTACACAGGTGTACAGAAACTTTCAGTATGTAAAATGGTTAATACATCCCTGTACTCAACCCCTGTCTAAGAACTTGAATCAGTTTAACTGATTCTGATATCAGACCCAAATATGTTTGGACTGATCCCAAACGGTTACAACTTGTTTTCTATATAAAGTGGGATCAATAGAATACTGAGATCATATCAGAAACACACGAAATCAATTTGAGAGATCAATTGTGAAAATCATTCATCATCTTTCTTGAGCTTATTGTGAAAAGAGTGTTTCATCTCATTAGAGCTTCAATTTGTGTATTCAACTTTTGAGAGTTAGAAATCAATCTTTGTTTTATTTGATTGTAAGAGAGAGGGAGTCACTCTGTGTGATTAGGGTGAGGAATCCTAAGGAAGAACATTGAGGCTTTTTCACAAGAGGTGTGGTATCCTAGAAGTGAAAGAAGTGCTCTGTGGTGTAAAGGTTTTTCAAGCTACCTGGCTAAAGCTTGCTGTGTTAGTTGTGAAATCCCACAAGTGGAGTGGGGACTGGATGTAGGTCACAAGGGTGGTGGCTGAACCAGGATAAATCTGGTTGTGTGGTATTCCTAAACTCAAAGCTCTTTAATTTCTGTATTGCGCATATAACTGAGTTCTTGATATACTTTGTTCAATATTGTTTCTGTAATGATCTGAAATCACTGATTGAACATTGTGCAAACCGCAATCTAATATGTGTTGTTCAAATCTAATCCTAAGGCTCAATATCTGAACTGAATCTTGCAATCAAAGTTGAGTTTATTAAATCTGTTCTTGCTCATATAAACTTCTAATCATATTCAAGAATCTGTGATTTTGATGTTCTAAGTATTATTGATATCGAATACTCATATAACTTCTATTCTTGATCTGGTTAATTTGAATTGAAACCAGAAGTAATATTGCAATCAATCTTGAGTTATAAATTGTTCAAAACTGAGTTGATTAAAACTGAAACTGAAACTGATATATTGTAACTTCAGTTGCTGACTGATTAAGGCCTGTATCTAATACCTGTATAACCTGTTCTGAATCTTAAAAAGCCCTTTCTTAATCTGTTAAAGATCCTGAGGCAAATTTGTTTTGAAAAGTAAGTTTTTGAAAAGGAAGAATTTTTGAAAACTCAATTCACCCCCCCTCTTGAGTCTTTGAAGCCAAAACAACAATTGGCATCAGAGCTAAACTCTTAAGTTTGGCTTAACAGCTTTAAGAGTATGGCTTCCAATGACTGCTTAAATGAAGGGGCTTCCCTTGCACGCCCTCCTGCCTTCAATGGATCTGAGTATATCTATTGGAAGGAAAGAATGGTAATCTTTCTTGAGGCAGCTGGTGTTGACATATGGGATGCTGTAGAAAATGGACCATTTGTCCCCTCTACTGTGGATGCTATTGGTGCTCCAAGAAATAAGCCTAAAGTTGAATGGAATGATGATGATAAGAAAAGAATTCAATATAATGCACGTGCTAAGAACATTATAACATCTGCTTTGAGTCGTGATGAGTTTTTCAGGGTTTCAAATTGTAAGACAGCAAAGGAGATGTGGGACACATTGCAAGTAACACATGAAGGAACCACTGATGTCAAAAGAGCAAGAATGAACACTCTCACACGAGTATGAGCTGTTCAGAATGAAACAAGGAGAACCAATGAGTGAAATGCAAAAGAGATTCACACATATTGTCAATCAACTTGCTGGTCTTGGTAAAGCTATATCAAATGAGGATCAAATCAACAAAGTAATGAGATGCCTAAGTAGAGAATGGCAGCCTAAAGTCACTGCAATTTCAGAATCAAGAGATCTTTCTTCAATGACTATTGCAACACTGTTTGGCAAGCTGCAAGAACATGAACTAGAGCTGAACAAATTGAATGAAAGTGAAGAAACTAACAAAAAGAAGAAAGGATTGGCTCTCAAGTCACAAGCTAAAGAGATACAAGACAGTGATGATGAGCAATCAGATCATAATGCAGAATCTGAAGAAGAAATGGGGATGCTAGTCAGAAAGTTTAAGAAGTTCCTAAAGAAGAAAGGCAACTTCAAAAGAAAGTCATCCACCTTTCCCAAAAGAAACTTCAGCAAAGGTGATAATTCTTCCAACAACGTCACTTGCTATGAATGTGGAAAGACTGGCCACATAAAGGTTGACTGTCCAAAGCTACAAAAGAAGGACAAAACTGAAAAGTTTGACTCAAAGGACAAGAAGTGGAGAAAGCCAAGAAAGGCCTATATTGCATGGGATGATAATGATGTAGATTCCACTGATGAATCTGAATCTGAGGAGGCAAACTTGTGCTTGATGGCCAGCAATGACAGTGATTCAGAAAGTGAGGTAAATTCAGATTCTCAACCTACTTTTGAGGAATTGCAAGATGCATTTGATGAGTTGCATGCTGAATATCTTAAAATTGCTAAACAACTTGTCTCCTCTAGAAAAATAATTGCTAAACAATGTGATGAATATGCATGCTTGAAAATGAAAGAAAGAGAACTAGATGCTAGGAATAAAGTCTTGATTGCATCTAGCTCTAACTGTTCTAAGTGCTGCTCACTGTCCAAAGAGGTTGAAAAACTGAAAAATGACTTAGCAAGATTCACAAGTGGTAGAGATAACTTAGAAGCATTGTTAGGACAGCAAAAATATGTTTATGATAAGGCTGGAATAGGCTATGAACCTGAGATACATGAGAAATCTTTTAAAAAGTTTTTTGCTGCACCTAAGACATCAAAAACACCATTTGTTAGATGCTATTTTTGTGCTAGGAAAGGTCATACTGCCACAACTTGCAATTACAGAATTTCTGCATATAATAAGTCCAAGTATGTATGGGTTCCAAAAGGAACTTTTGATGGAACTAACCCAAAAGGACCCAAACAGTTTTGGGTACCTCAGACACAAACATGAATTCTGTTTTGTAGGTGTGTTGGAAGGCCAAGAATGTGAAATGGTACCTTGATAGTGGCTGTTCCAAACACATGACAGGAGACAAAAGCAAGTTCATCACACTCACTCCAAAATCAAGTGGAAGTGTTACCTATGGAGACAACAATAAAGGAAGGATACTTGGCATTGGCAACATTGGAAGTGACTCAACAACTATCATTGAGGATGTACTCTATGTTGAGGGACTTAAACACAATCTACTAAGTATTAGTCAACCATGTGACAAAGGCTTTAAGGTAAAATTCAATTCCAATAGTTGCTTGATAGAAAATCAGAATGATGCAAATCTGAAATTGATTGGAAATAGGATAGATAACATCTACATGCTTGATTTAGGACAATATCTCTTCAAACACTGCATGCTGTCTTATTTCAAAAGAAGAAGAGAATTGGCTTTGGCATAGAAGAATAGCACACATTCACATGAACCACTTGAATAGCCTGATTTCTAAAGATCTTGTAATTGGTTTGCCTAAACTGAAATTTGTGAAAGATGGATTATGTGATGCATGTCAAAAGGGAAAGCAAGTTAAGGTCTCTTTCAAACCTAAAAACATTGTTTCAACAAATAGACCCTTGCAACTTTTGCACATGGATTTATTTGGTCCATCAAGAACCAAAATCTTTGGTGGAAACTTGTATGCCTTAGTAATAGTAGATGATTACTCTAGATACACATGGACATACTTTCTATCTCATAAGAGTAATGCATTTGCTGCATTTAAAAGAATGGCTAAAATTGTGCAAAAGGAAAAAGACATGAAAATTGTCTCTATAAGAAGTGATCATGGGGGAGAGTTTCAAAATGAAGTGTTTGAAAACTTTTGTGATGAGTATGGCATTCAACATAATTTTTCAGCTCCTAGAACTCCACAACAAAATGGAGTAGTGGAAAGAAAGAATAGATCATTAGAGGAGATTGCTAGAACTATGTTGAATGACTCTAGCCTACCAAAACAATTTTGGGCAGATGCTGTGAACATAGCCTGCTATGTTTTAAATAGAGTTTTGATAAGACCTATTTTAAAGAAAACCCCTTATGAACTTTATATAGGAAGAAAACCAAACATTGCACATCTTCATGTCTTTGGTTGTAAGTGCTTTGTACTTAATAATGGAAAGGATAACCTTGGAAAATTTGATGCAAAGACTGATGAAGGAATTTTCCTAGGCTATTCTCTAACTAGTAAAGCATTTAGAATCTATAATAAGAGAACTGAAACCATTGAGGAATCTGTGCATGTTACATTTGATGAGTCTAACCCGAAAAGGTTGGGAAAGGATGTTGTTATTGATGATCTTGCAGATTCAATTGAGAAAACTATCTTAGAAGAGCAACAAGGCAATGAAGGAAATGAAAGCTCCAAAGGAGAGATGCTGCAGCAGGAGCAAACAGAACAGCAGCCTGACTTACCAAAGGAATGGAGGACTGTCAGAAATCATCCAATTGATAACATCATTGGTGAAATTACAAAGGGGGTAACTACTAGACAATCTCTGAGAAATGCATGTAATCATATGGCATTTGTGTCTCAAGTAGAACCTAAGAATATAGATGATGCTATAATTGATGAACACCGGATGATGGCTATGCATGATGAATTAAACTAGTTTGAGAGAAATCAAGTATGGAACCTAGTGCCTAAACCCAAGAATAGTCAAGTAATAGGTACAAAATGGGTTTTTAGGAATAAACTGGATGAAAATGACATAATTGTGAGAAACAAAGCTAGGTTGGTAGCCAAAGGGTATAATCAAGAGGAAGGCATAGATTATGATGAAACATATGCACCAGTAGCAAGATTAGAAGCTATAAGATTGCTACTTGCTTATGCTTGAATAATGGGATTTAAACTGTATCAAATGGATGTAAAGAGTGCTTTCTTAAATGGAGTTATTCAAGAAGAGGTATATGTTAGTCAACCACCTGGTTTTGAGAATAATGAATTGCCTAACCATGTTTATAAACTATCTAAAGCTTTGTATGGCTTAAAACAAACTCCTAGAGCTTGGTATGAAAGGTTAAGTAATTTTCTCATTGAAAAAGGTTTCAAAAGAGGTAAAGTTGACACAACTTTGTTCACTAAGAAAAAGGCACACAGCATTTTACTTGTACAAATTTATGTGGATGACATAATTTTTGGTGCTACTAATGAGCATTTGTGCCATGAGTTTGCAAGTCTTATGCAGAATGAGTTTGAGATGTCAATGATGGGTGAACTGAACTTTTTCCTTGGACTACAAATAAAGCAAACAGAAAATGGAATCTTCATTAGCCAAACCAAATATTGCAAAGAGTTGATCAAGAAGTTTGGCATGGAAAATGCTAAGGAGATGGCAACTCCAATGAGTACTGCCTGTTATCTGGACAAGGATGAACAAGGTAAACCTGTTGATATTTCAAAATACAGAGGTATGATAGGCTCATTACTTTATCTTACTGCTAGTAGGCCAGATATCATGTTGAGTGTATGCATGTGTGCTAGGTATCAAGTAAATCCTAAAGAATCACATCTAACAGCAATTAAGAGGATAATTAAATATCTATTAGGA
Source organism: Echinosophora koreensis (assembly GCA_035048595.1). NCBI lineage: Eukaryota > Viridiplantae > Streptophyta > Magnoliopsida > Fabales > Fabaceae > Echinosophora > Echinosophora koreensis. The sequence continues at coordinate 843,046 of JAPCYP010000048.1, read as the reverse complement.
ACAAAAGACATGGGATTATGGTATCCTAAGGGAGCTACATGTACTTTAATTGGTTACTCAGACTCTGATTTTGCTGGTTGCAAACTAGATAGAAAGAGTACAAGTGGAACATGCCATTTACTAGGGAATTCATTAGTATCATGGTTTAGTAAAAAGCAATCTAGTGTGGCTCTATCCACTGCTGAGGCTGAATATGTAGCAGCTGGTAGCTGTTGTGCACAGGTCTTATGGATGAAACAACAATTAGTTGATTATGGAGTGCAACTAGACCAAGTTCCCATTAAATGTGATAACACAAGTGCAATTAACCTAACTAAGAATCCCATAATACACTCTAGAACCAAAACACATAGAAATCAGACATCATTTCATTAGAGATCATGTTCAAAGTGGAGAAATTGTGATTGAATATGTTGATACAACAAAGCAACTTGCTGATATTTTTACTAAGCCTTTGAACAAGGAAAGCTTCTTTTTCATTAGAAGAGAATTAGGCATAATTGATCAATCCTATATCTGATCTCTGTTGAAAGTGTTTGTATGTTTAAATCTCTGTGTAAATATGCCTTGTGATTGTATGATCTGTCTCTGGAATGATCTATCTGTGTGTGGTTAGAAGAGAGTTTCAGTTAAAATCAGATTGATCAGGTACACCTATGTACTTAACCCATGTACATGTATAAAAACTGGAAATTTGTTTTATACATGGGTGTGATCAATAGCTGTATAGAGGACCAGGAATGAATCCCCTGTGTTTTAGTCTTATACATCCCTGTGATAAATAGATGTATTAAAACACTGAAACACAATTCCTGAATGTCATAAGTATACTAAGGTGTACTACAGGCATGTATGTTAAATCTGAGAAAGTCAGAATGCAAATCTTTAATACTTGGGTGTATCACACGCCTGTACTCAAACGTTATAAAGCCTGATATTTGAATCCATTTTTTATTTCAAAATTTCAAATCCTCTCAGACCCACTCTCTCACTTAATTCGTAACCCTAGCAGAGCTAAACCTCAGACATTTCTTTTCCCCTTTCTAAACCCTAACATGGCAAGAACCAAGAACACTGGTCCTTCACCCTAAAAAGCTGTTGAAAAGAAGAGAAAAGAAATGGAAATGTGGAAATCAGCTGAGAAGAAGAAGGGAGCAGAAACCTCTAAGACCCCTGAGAAGAAGAGAAAAGGGATGGAAACCCCAAAGAAGGCTGAGAAGAAGAAAAAGGAAGTAGGAACTTCCAAAGCTGCAAAGAAGAATAAAGGAAAGGAAGTTGAGTCTCACGTTGAGACAGAAGTTGCAGAGAATGGTGCTCCAGCATCTTACATGGAAAATGATGTTCTTCTCCAAAGGTATTCCCTCATTGATAATCAGAAGGAGTTCTTTAGACAAAATTTCAAAGATAGAGGAATCCTAGAACCTTGGATAATGGACTTTAAGTATTTTGATGATAATTCTTTCAATTTCACTGAGATATTAATCTGTCAAAAGGTCAAGGAATTTCTAGAAACTCAAGTTGATTACTATCCATTTCTGGTTAAGATCTTTTACTCAAATTTTGAGATGAATGCTAATGGAATTAGCTCTGAAGTTAAAGGAATAAAGATCAAAATGTCATTAGAGGAATTTAGCAACCTTGCAAATTTACCTTTTTATGGACCTAGTATTGCTGGAAATGGTCCACAAGCTGAATGGTATGATGAATATGATAGGGAAATGGCTAGAGTAGACTTAGTTCTCTCTGATGAACCTGAAGGTAGAGTTACCTATACCAGTGTGATGAGTGTAGAGGATAGGCTTCTGCATTATGTGGTTTGCAGAATTCTGATTCCAAGAGGAGGAAATCACTCCATACTGCAGAATTATGATTTAATGCTAATGTGGGCAATGCTAAATGAAAAACAAATAAGTTGGGGATATTGTGTTGCTGCTCACATGTTAGAATGCAGAAAAATCAAGATGATGCTTGCATACCCTGCACTGGTCTGCAAAATCCTAGCTCACTTTAATGTTTCTTTTGATGGAGAAGAAAAGAAACTTGGAAGAAAAGGAACTCACAAGTTTGGTGAAGAAATTGTGAGCAAAATGAGACTGAAAAGGGAAGATGGAAGATGGATAAGGAATGCTGGAAACAAGGGAGCAACTACAGCTGAACCATCTGATGCACAAGGAAGTGCTGCATCTGAATTTGCTCAACAGATACTGGTTATGCTGAGAAACATGGATGGCAGACAAATCAAGAGACACACAGTGCAACTGAATGCATTGACAAGTCTGAACACAAGGATGACTAAACTGGAAAAGAGTGTTGATCAGATCAAAGAAGCATTAGGAATTGACTTTCCTAACCCTGCACCTGAACCATAAAATTTCAACATTGCTAAACTGGCAAGAGCTGCTGTGGAGGAAGCTGAGCAACAAAATGAAGACACCTCTGCTGAACCTTCACTTCAAGGCCAAGGAGACAATTAGTTCTAGGAGTTCTTAGGACTTAGAACTTATTTTGATTTGTTTTGAAAGGCTAAATGCCTTGGTCTGTAATGATTTGTTGGATTCTGTTTTTTTTTTTAATTTCCCTGCACTATCCCTCTGTTATGAACATCTTTAATATGCTATGCTATGGTTGAATTTCTTTTCTACTGATTTGATTGGTTATTTCTTTACCTTTTTAATAATGCCAAAAGGGGGAGAAAAATATAGAGAGAGGAAACAAATTAATGCATATGTTGAGGGGGAGCTTACATGATTCAGGGGGAGTTATCATATATAAATATTCTGATATGCTTTGATACCATTTGCTATTGAATGTTTTGATACCATGATTTATGAATTGACAAAAACACTTAGCTTCTGCTATACTTACTCTCTGATTTAAGAATTTGTTAAAAGGTTTGTCATAATCAAAAAGGGGGAGTTTGTAAGACTCAATGACAAAGAGATTTTGATATATGACAAATATACAATTTAATGTGTGTGCAAGTATTTTAGCATCAAATTGCAAAGACAGGTATCAAGCTGAATCTATCAAGTTTTGTAAGCAATTAAAGGAGAATATCCAAAGGAAAACTTGAATAGCTCAAGGAGCAACAAGCAAGGACAATGATCAAGGAGTCATCAAGACAAGAGCTTAAAGAAGAAATAGATTTAAGTCTTAGATGATTTGTAAGAGAAGAAATCTCTTATTCACAAATAGCTCAGTTGAAATGATGCATGAAGAAAATCATTTTTCATAACCTGCATTAATAAGGAATAAGTTTTAATGAAAATGATTTTTGGAAGTTAACTAAATTCTCTGTCAGTACAGCCATGTATTAAATGGATTTATACCATTTCCTGTAACTGACAAGTGAATATAAAGTTCTTAATATTCAGTACATAGATGTACTACACCTATGAATAACATGAAATTAGATCAGTTATAAATGGTTAACTGAATACAGGCCTGTACATATGCTATGTACTCGTGTATTCAAATTTCTGGAAAAATCTGATGTTCATTAATACATAGATGTACTGAATGGGTGTACTGATGGTACTGATGGATTAACCAAGATCAAGTTTTTAAAGAACTCGTACAGCCATGTATTACACAGGTGTACAGAAACTTTCAGTATGTAAAATGGTTAATACATCCCTGTACTCAACCCCTGTCCAAGAACTTGAATCAGTTTAACTGATTCTGATATCAGACCCAAATATGTTTGGACTGATCCCAAAATGGTTACAACTTGTTTTCTATATAAAGTGGGATCAATAGAATACTGAGATCATATCAGAAACACACGAAATCAATTTGAGAGATCAATTGTGAAAATCATTCATCATCTTTCTTGAGCTTATTGTGAAAAGAGTGTTTCATCTCATTAGAGCTTCAATTTGTGTATTCAACTTTTGAGAGTTAGAAATCAATCTTTCTGTTTTATTTGATTGTAAGAGAGAGGGAGTCTCTCTGTGTGATTAGGGTGAGGAATCCTAAGGAAGAACATTGAGGCTTTTTCACAAGAGGTGTGGTATCCTAGAAGTGAAAGAAGTGCTCTGTGGTGTAAAGGTTTTTCAAGCTACCTGGCTAAAGCTTGCTGTGTTAGTGTGTGAAATCCCACATGTGGAGTGGGGACTGGATGTAGGTCACAGTGGTGGTGGCTGAACCAGGATAAATCTGGTTGTGTGGTATTCCTAAACTCAAAGCTCTTTAATTTCTGTCTTGCGCATAAAACTGAGTTCTTGATATACATTGTTACAATATTGTTTCTGTTATAATCTGAAATCACTGATTGAACTTTGTGCAAACTGCAATCTAATCTGTGTTGTTCAAATCTGATCTTAAGGCTCAATATCTGAACTGAATCTTGCAATCAAAGTTGATTTTATTAAAATCTGTTCTTGGTCCATTAAACTTCGGATCATATTCAGAGAATATGTGATTTTGATGTTCTAAGTTATTATTGATATTGAATACTCATATAACTTCTATTCTTGGAGGATCTGTTTTAATTTGAATTGAAACCAGAAGTATTATTGCAATCAATCTTGAGTTATTAATTGTTCAAAACTGAGTTGATTAAAACTGAAACTGAATCTGAAACTGATATATTGTAACTTCAGTTGCTAACTGATTAAGGCCTGTACCTAATACCTGTATAATCTGTTCTGAATCTTAAAAAGCCCTTTCTTAATCTTTTAAAGATCCTGAGGCAAATCTAATTTGAAAAGTAAGTTTTTGAAAAGGAAGAATTTTTGAAAACTCAATTCACCCCCCCTCTTGAGTCTTTGAAGCCAAAACAACAATTGGCATCAGAGCTAAACTCTTAAGTTTGGCTTAACAGCTTTAAGAGTATGGCTTCCAATGACTGCTTAAATGAAGGGGCTTCCCTTGCATGCCCTCCTGCCTTCAATGGATCTGAGTATATCTATTGGAAGGAAAGAATGGTAATCTTTCTTGAGGCAGCTGGTGTAGACATATGGGATGCAGTAGAAAATGGACCATTTGTCCCCTCTACTGTGGATGCTAATGGTGCTCCAAGGAATAAGCCTAAAGTAGAATAGAATGAGGATGATAAGAAAAGAATTCAATATAATGCACGTGCTAAGAACATTATAACATCTGCTTTGAGCCGTGATGAGTTTTTCAGGGTTTCAAATTGCAAGACAGCAAAGGAGATGTGGGACACATTGCAAGTAACACATGAAGGAACCACTGATGTCAAAAGAGCAAGAATGAACACTCTCACACATGAGTATGAGCTGTTTAGAATGAAGCAAGGAGAACCAATGAGTGAAATGCAAAAGAGATTCACACATATTGTTAATCAACTTGCTGGTCTTGGTAAAGCTATATCAAATGAGGATCAAATCAACAAAGTAATGAGATGCCTAAGTAGAGAATGGCAGCCTAAAGTCACTGCAATTTCAGAATCAAGAGATCTGTCTTCAATGACAATTGCAACACTGTTTGGCAAGCTGCAAGAACATGAACTAGAGCTGAACAGATTGAATGAAAGTGAAGAAACTGATAAAAAGAAAAAGGGATTGGCTCTGAAATCACAAGCCAGAGAAGTAGAAGACAGTAATGATGATGACTCAGTACATAGAGGCAGAATCTGAAGAAGAGATGGGAATGTTAGTCAGAAAATTCAAGAAGTTCCTAAAGAAGAAAGGAAGCTTCAAAAGAAAGCCTTCAACCTTTCCTAAAAGAAACTTCAGCAAAGGTGATAACTCTTCCAACAACATCACTTGCTATGAATGTGGAAAGACTGGCCACATAAAGGTTGACTGTCCAAAGCTACAAAAGAAGGACAAAACTGAAAAGTTTGACTCAAAGGACAAGAAGTGGAGAAAGCCAAGAAAGGCCTATATTGCATGGGATGATAATGATGTAGATTCCACTGATGAATCTGAATCTGAGGAGGCAAACTTGTGCTTGATGGCCAGCAATGACAGTGATTCAGAAAGTGAGGTAAAATTCTGATTCACAACCTACTTTTGAGGAATTGCAAGATGCATTTGATGAGTTGCATGCTGAATATCTTAAGATTGCAAAACAACTTATCTCTTCTAGAAAAATAATTGCTAAACAATGTGATGAATATGCATGCTTGAAAATGAAAGAAAGAGAACTAGATGCTAGGAATAAAGTCTTGATTGCATCTACCTCTAACTGTTCTAAGTGCTGCTCACTGTCCAAAGAGGTTGAAAAACTGAAAAATGACTTAGCAAGATTCACAAATGGTAGAGATAACTTAGAAGCATTGTTTAGGACAGTAAAAGTGTGTTTATGATAAGGCTGGAATAGGCTATGAACCTGAGATACATGAGAAATCTTTTAAAAAGTTTTTTGCTGCACCTAAGACATCAAAAACACCATTTGTTAGATGCTATTTTTGTGCTAGGAAAGGTCATACTGCTACAACTTGCCATTACAGAATTTCTGCATATAACAAGTCTAAGTATGTGTGGGTTCCAAAAGGAACTTTTGATGGAACTAACCCAAAAGGACCCAAACAGTTTTGGGTACCTAAGACACAAACATGAATTCTGTTTTGTAGGTGTGTCTGAAGGCCAAGAATGTGATATGGTACCTTGATAGTGGCTGTTCCAAACACATGACAGGAGACAAAAGCAAGTTCATCACACTCACTCCAAAATCAAGTGGAAGTGTTACCTATGGAGACAACAATAAAGGAAGAATACTTGGCATTGGCAACATTGGAAGTGACTCAACAACAATCATTGAGGATGTACTTTATGTTGAGGGACTGAAACACAACCTTCTAAGTATAAGTCAACTATGTGACAAAGGCTTTAAGGTAAAATTCAATTCCAATAGTTGCTTGATAGAAAATCAGAATGATGCAAATATGAAATTGATTGGAAATAGGATAGATAACATCTACATGCTTGATTTAGACAATATCTCTTCAAACACTGCATGCTGTCTTATTTCAAAAGAAGAAGAGAATTGGCTTTGGCATAGAAGAATTGCACACATTCACATGAACCACTTGAATAAACTGATTTCTAAAGATCTTGTAATTGGTTTGCCTAAACTGAAATTTGTGAAAGATGGATTATGTGATGCATGTCAAAAAGGAAAGCAAGTTAAGGTCTCTTTCAAACCTAAAAACATTGTTTCAACAAATAGACCCTTGCAACTTTTGCACATGGATTTATTTGGTCCATCAAGAACCAAAAGCTTTGGTGGAAACCTGTATGCCTTAGTAATAGAAGATGATTACTCTAGATACACATGGACATACTTTCTATCTCATAAGAGTAATGCATTTGCTGCATTTAAAAGAATGGCTAAAATTGTGCAAAATGAAAAAGACATGAAAATTGTCTCTATAAGAAGTGATCATGGGGGGGAGTTTCAAAATGAAGTGTTTGAAAACTTTTGTGATGAGCATGGCATTCAACATAATTTTTCAGCTCCTAGAACTGCACAACAAAATGGAGTAGTGGAAAGAAAGAATAGATCATTAGAGGAGATTGCTAGAACTATGTTGAATGACTCTAGCCTACCAAAACAATTTTGGGCAGACGCTGTGAACACAGCCTGCTATGTGTTAAATAGAGTTTTGATAAGGCCTATATTAAAGAAAACCCCTTATGAACTTTATAGAGGAAGAAAACCAAACATTGCACATCTTCCTGTCTTTGGTTGTAAGTGCTTTGTACTTAATAATGGAAAGGATAACCTTGGAAAATTTGATGCAAAGGCTGATGAAGGAATTTTCCTAGGCTATTCTCTAACTAGTAAAGCATTTAGAATCTATAATAAGAGAACTGAAACCATTGAGGAATCTGTGCATGTTACATTTGATGAATCTAACCCCAAAAGGTTGGGAAAGGATATTGTTATTGATGATCTTGCAGATTCAATTGAGAAAACTGTCTTGGAGGAGCAACAAGGCAATGAAGAAAATGAAAGCTCCAAAGGAGAAATGCTGCAGCAGGAGCAAACAGAACAGCAGCCCGACTTACCAAAGGAATGGAGGACTGTCAGAAATCATCCAATTGATAACATCATTGGTGAAATTACAAAGGGGGTAACTACTAGACAATCTCTTAGAAATGCATGTAATCATATGGCATTCGTGTCTCAAGTAGAACCTAAGAATATAGATGATGCTATAACTGATGAACATTGGATGATGGCTATGCATGATGAATTAAACCAGTTTGAGAGAAATCAAGTATGGAACCTAGTGCCTAAACCCAAGAATAGTCAAGTAATAGGTACAAAATGGGTTTTAGGAACAAACTAGATGAAAATGGCATAATTGTGAGGAACAAAGCTAGGTTGGTAGCCAAAGGGTATAATCAAGAGGAAGGCATAGACTATGATGAAACATATGCACCAGTAGCAAGATTAGAAGCTATAAGAATGCTACTTGCTTATGCTTGCATAATGGGATTTAAATTGTATCAAATGGATGTAAAGAGTGCTTTCTTAAATGGATTTATTCAAGAAGAGGTATATGTTAGTCAACCACCTGGTTTTGAGAATAATGAATTGCCTAACCATGTTTATAAACTGTCTAAAGCTTTGTATGGCTTAAAACAAGCTCCTAGAGCTTGGTATGAAAGGTTAAGCAATTTTCTAATTGAAAAAGGTTTTAAAAGAGGTAAAGTTGACACAACTTTGTTCACTAAGAAAAAGGCACACAACATTTTACTTGTACAAATTTATGTGGATGACATCATTTTTGGTGCTACTAATGAGCATTTGTGCAATGAGTTTGCAAGTCTTATGCAGAATGAGTTTGAGATGTCAATGATGGGTGAACTGAACTTTTTCCTTGGACTACAAATAAAGCAAACAGAAAATGGAATCTTCATTAGCCAAACCAAGTATTGCAAAGAGTTGATCAAGAAGTTTGGCATGGAAAATGCTAAGGAGATGGCAACTCCAATGAGTACTGCCTGTTATCTGGACAAGGATGAACAAGGTAAACCTGTTGATATTTCAAAATACAGAGGTATGATAGGCTCATTACTTTATCTTACTGCTAGTAGGCCAGATATCATGTTGAGTGTATGCATGTGTGCTAGGTATCAAGCAAATCCTAAAGAATCACACCTAACAGCAGTTAAGAGGATAATTAAATATCTGTTAGGAACAAAAGACATGGGATTATGGTATCCTAAGGGAGCTACATGTACTTTAATTGGTTACTCAGACTCTGATTTTGCTGGTTGTAAACTAGATAGAAAGAGTACAAGTGGAACATGCCATTTACTAGGGAATTCATTAGTTTCATGGTTTAGTAAAAAGCAATCTAGTGTGGCTCTATCCACTGCTGAGGCTGAATATGTAGCAGCTGGTAGCTGCTGTGCACAAGTCTTATGGATGAAACAACAATTAGTTGATTATGGTGTGCAACTAGACCAAGTTCCCATTAAATGTGATAACACAAGTGCAATTAACCTAACTAAGAATCCCATAATGCACTCTAGAACCAAACACATAGAAATCAGACATCATTTCATTAGAGATCATGTTCAAAGTGGAGAAATTGTGATTGAATATGTTGATACAACAAAGCAACTTGCTGATATTTTTACTAAGCCTTTGAACAAGGAAAGCTTCTTTTTCATTAGAAGAGAATTAGGCATAATTGACCAATCCTATATCTGATCTCTGTTGAAAGTGTTTGTATGTTTAAATCTCTGTGTAAATATGCCTTATGATTGTATGATCTGTCTCTGGAATGATCTATCTGTGTGTGGTTAGAAGAGAGTTTCAGCTAAAATTAGATTGATCAGGTACACCTATGTACTTAACCCATGTACGTGTATAAAAACTGGAAATTTGTTTTATACATGGGTGTGATCAATAGCTGTATAAAGGATCAGGAATGAATCCCCTGTGTTTTGGTCTGATACATCCCTGTGATACACAGATGTATTAAAAACACTGAAACACAATTCCTGAATGTCATAAGTATACTGAGGTGTACTACAGGCATGTATGTTAAATCTGAGAAAGTCAGAATGCAAATCTTAAATACTTGGGTGTATCACACCCCTGTACGCAAACGTTACAAAGCCTGGTATTTGAATTCCATTTTTATTTCAAAATTTCAAATCTTCTCAAAACCCACTCTCTCTTCACTTAATTCGTAACCCTAGCAGAGCTAAACCTCAGACATTTCTTTTCCCCTTTCTAAAACCCTAACATGGCAAGAACCAAGAACACTGGTCCTTCACCCTCAAAAGCTGCTGAAAAGAAGAGAAAAGAAATGGAGATGTGGAAATCAGCTGAGAAGAAGAAGGGAGCAGAAACCTCTAAGACCCCTGAGAAGAAGAGAAAAGGGATGGAAACCCCAAAGAAGGCTGAAAAGAAGAAAAAGGAAGTAGGGACTTCCAAAGCTGCAAAGAAGAGCAAAGGAAAGGAAGTTGAGTCTCACGTTGAGACAGAAGTTGCAGAGAATGGGGCTCCTACATATTTCATGGAAAATGATGTTCTTCTCCAAAGGTATTCCCTCACTGATAATCAGAAAGAGTTCTTTAGACAAAATTTCAAGGATAGAGGAATCCTAGAACCTTGGATAATGGACTTTAAGTATTTTGATGATAATGCTTTCAATTTCACTGAGATTTTAATCTGTCAAAAGGTCAAGGAATTTCTGGAAACCCAAGTTGATTACTATCCATTTCTGGTTAAGATATTTTACTCAAATTTTGAGATGAATGCTAATGGAATTAGCTCTGAAGTTAAAGGAACAAAGATCAAAATGTCATTAGAGGAATTTAGCAATCTTGCAAATTTACCTTTTTATGGACCTAGTATTGCTGGAAATGGTCCACAAGCTGAATGGTATGATGAATATGATAGGGAAATGGCTAGAGTAGACTTAGTTCTCTCTGATGAACCTGAAGGTAGAGTTACCTACACTAGTGTGATGAGTGTAGAGGATAGGCTTCTGCATTATGTGGTTTGCAGAATTCTGATTCCAAGAGGAGGAAATCACTCCATTCTGCAGAATTATGACTTAATGCTAATGTGGGAAATGCTGAATGAAAAACAAATAAGTTGGGGATATTGTGTTGCTGCTCACATGCTAGAATGCAGGAAAAGCAAGATGATGCTTGCATACCCTGCACTGGTCTGCAAAATCCTAGCTCACTTTAATGTTTCTTTTGATGGAGAAGAAAAGAAAATTGGAAGAAAAGGAACTCACAAGTTTGGTGAAGAAATTGTGAGCAAAATGAGACTGAAAAGGGAAGATGGAAGATGGATAAGGAAAGCTGGAAACAAGGGAGCAACTACAGCTGAACCATCTGATGCACAAGGAAGTGCTGCATCTGAATTTGGTCAACAAATACTGGTTATGCTGAGAAACATGGATGGCAGACAAATCAAGAGACACACAGTGCAACTGAATGCATTGACAAGTCTGAACACGAGGATGACTAAACTGGAAAAGAGTGTTGATCAGATCAAAGAAGCATTAGGAATTGAATTTCCTAACCCTGCACCTGAACCAGAAAATTTCAACATTGCTGAACTGGCAAGAGCTGCTGTGGAAGAAGCTGAGCAACAAAATGAAGACACCTCTGCTGAACCATCACTTCAAGGCCAAGGAGACAATTAGTTCTAGGAGTTCTTAGGACTTAGAACTTATTTTGATTTGTTGTTGAAAGGCTAAATGCCTTGGTCTGTAATGATTTGTTGGATTCTGTTCTTAATTTCCCTGCACTATCCCTCTATTGTGAACCTGTTTTGTTTAACATGCTATGCTATGGTTGAATTTCTTTTCTACTGATTTGAATGGTTATTTCTTTACCTTTTTGATAATGCCAAAAGGGGGAGAAAAATATAGAGAAAGGAAACAAATTAATGCATATGTTGAGGGGGAGCTTATATGATTCAAGGGGAGTTATCTTATATACATATTCTGATATGCTATGATACCATGTGCTATTAAATGTTTTGATACCATGATTTATGAATTGACAAAAACACTTAGCTTCTGCTATACTTACACTCTGATTTAAGAATTTGTTAAAAGGTTTGTCATAATCAAAAAAGGGGGAGTTTGTAAGACTCAATGACATAGAGATTTTGATATATGACAAATATACAATTTAATGTGTGTGCAAGTGTTTTAGTATCAAATTGCAAAGACAGGTATCAAGCTGAATCTATCAAGTTCTGTAAGCAATTAAAGGAGAATATCCAAAGAAGAACTTGAAAAGCTCAAGGAGCAACAAACAAGGACAAACATCAAGGAGTCATCAAGACAAGAGCTTAAAGGAGATTTAGATTTAAGTCTTAGATGATTTGTAAGAGAAGAAATCTCTTATTCACAAATAGCTCAGTTAAAATGATGCATGAAGAAAATCAATTTTCATAACCTACATTAAAAATGAATAAGTTTTAATGAAAATGATTTTTGGAAGTTAAGTAAATTCTCTGTCAGTACAGCCATGTATTCAATGGATGTATATCATTTCCTGTAACTGACAAGTGAATATAAAGTTCTTAATATTCAGTACATAGATGTACTACACCTATGAATAACATGAAATCAGATCAGTTATAAATGGTTAACTGAATACAGGCCTGTACATAAGCTATGTACTCGTGTATTCAAGTTTCTGGAAAAATCTGATGTTCATTAATACATAGATGTACTGAATAGGTGTATTGGTGGTACTGATGGATTAACCAAGATCAAGTTTTTAAAGAACTCGTACAGCCATGTATTACACAGGTGTACAGAAACTTTCAGTATGTAAAATGGTTAATACATCCCTGTACTCAACCCCTGTCCAAGAACTTGAATCAGTTTAGCTGATTCTGATATCAGACCCAAATATGTTTGGACTGATCCCAAAATGGTTACAACTTGTTTTCTATATAAAGTGGGATCAATAGAATACTGATATCATATCAGAAACACACGAAATCAATTTGAGAGATCAATTGTGAAAATCATTCATCATCTTTCTTGAGCTTATTGTGAAAAGAGTGATTTCATCTTGTTAGAGCTTCAATTTGTGTATTCAACTTTTGAGAGTTAGAAATCAATTTTTCTGTTCTATTACATTGTAAGAGAGAGGGAGTCTCTCTGTGTGATTAGGGTGAGGAATCCTAAGGAAGAACATTGAGGCTTTTTCACAAGAGGTGTGGTATCCTAGAAGTGAAAGAAGTGCTCTGTGGTGTAAAGGTTTTTCAAGCTACCTGGCTAAAGCTTGCTGTGTTAGTGTGTGAAATCCCACATGTGGAGTGGGGACTGGATGTAGGTCACAGTGGTGGTGGCTGAACCAGGATAAATCTGGTTGTGTGGTATTCCTAAACTCAAAGCTCTTTAATTTCTGTCTTGCGCATAAAACTGAGTTTTTGATATACATTGTTACAATATTGTTTCTGTTATAATCTGAAATCACTGATTGAACTTTGTGCAAACTGCAATCTAATCTGTGTTGTTCAAATCTGATCTTAAGGCTCAATATCTGAACTGAATTGCATATAACTGTTCTTGAATTGCAAGGCTTAAAACTCAAACATATACAATCTATTCTTGTTTCTTAAAGATTGAATTGTATACTATAGAACCTGGTTGTTAAAGTTGAGAACTTAATCTGTTTAATTTGAATTGAAACCAGAAGTATTATTGCAATCAATCTTGAGTTATTAATTGTTCAAAACTGAGTTGATTAAAACTGAAACTGAATCTGAAACTGATATATTGTAACTTCAGTTGCTAACTGATTAAGGCCTGTACCTAATACCTGTTTTATCTGTTCTGAATCTTAAAAAGCCCTTTCTTAATCTTTTAAAGATCCTGAGGCAAATCTAATTTGAAAAGTAAGTTTTTGAAAAGGAAGAATTTTTGAAAACTCAATTCACCCCCCCTCTTGAGTCTTTGAAGCCAAAACAACACTTTCTTAGCCAACAGATGCGTGCAGAGATTTGCCTCCCAGAAGATGTGCACCATAGAAGTACTCCAATCAAGAAGTTGGAGGAGAGTACGGACCTCTTGGAGAAGAGGTTGGAGGAAAGAAGTGTGAGAGATCATATCCACTATAACTTTCGAGTCCAGCTCAAAAATGACCCTTTTAAGAGAAAGCTCTCTAGCAAGATTAATTCCTTTTCTCAAAGCCCACAGTTCAGCCCAAGCAGCATTACAAGATCCTACTTTGCAGTAGAATCCTTTAATAAAACGACCAAGAGAATCCCTGGCCAAGCCTCCACAAGCTGAGCTACCAGAACCAGCAATAAAGGAACCATCAACATTAATTTTGACACAATCACCAGGCGGGGCAAACCAAGAAACATCAACCAAATTGCCCGAATTTCCACCTGACTCAAAAGTCAGCTTCTTTGAATCCAGAATAATCTTCATTTGAGCTACAATTTGGAAGAAGAGCTGCCTTCCCAGAAGAGAGGATTGGGAAAACACTAAGGAGTTTCTATCCTTCCAAATCTCATTAATAGCAACTCCAAAAAAAAGTAGGCCAATGAAGAGAAGAGCCACCAATCCCTTCTGAAGATAAGTTCCAACCAAGCCAACTATGCAAGCCATAGCTGAAAATTTTGCTCCAAGAATCTGGATTGATAATGTTACTCCACCGATCCTTAATGGCCTGACAGTCCCTAATCATGTGCATTATAGACTCAGGGCTGTTGTTACAACGAGGACATAAATCACAAGCTGTCATATTTCTCTTCTTTCTCTCCACATTTGTCATAAGCTTGGCATGCGTGAATTTCCATAGGAAAGCTTTAATTCTACTAAGGCCTCCCCACTTCCACACTTTCTTAAAAAGGGGATTCTGGTTTGTAATCTCAGCATTAGGGGACAACAACTCATAAGCTGTTTTAAGAGTGAAAAAACCATCTGAAGATGACTTCCATGAAACAAAATTATTTCTACCAGGAGTATGGGGTTTAATCACAGCAATCCTGTCACAAATCTCAGCTAGGATAATGTGATGCATTCTATTCCAATTACAAGAACCATTAACAGTATAGTGAAGCACAGGAAACTCTTTCTCTGCATCAGGCACATTTATGCCAGAGAGATCAATAAGAGGCTTGCAACCCGGAATCCAACTATCTTTCCAAAAACAAACATCATGACCATTATTGACAATCCAGATAATATTCTCTTTGACTAAGTCCCAAGCTTTAACAATAGCTCTCCAAGTACAAGAAGAATTTGCTCTGGGATTAAATTTAGGAGTAATGTGCATACCATAGGAGTATTTGGCTTTCATTATTTTAACCCACATCTTGTTAGGTTCAGTGAGGATATTCCAAGCCAGCTTCATCATATGAGCTTTGTTTAGCATTTGCAAGCTCCTAAAGCCTAGACCACCCTCCTCTTTAGGACAACACAGATTTTGCCAAGAATTCAAGTGGCATCTTCTAGCATCAATAGTAGATCCCCAAATGAAGTCTCTACAAATTTTCTCAGTCTCTAAGAAAACTGAAACAGGGATTTGAGTTGCCTGGAAAACATAACCAGGGATACTAAGTAAGGATGATTGGGCCAGGGTCACCCTACCAGCAAAGGACAAGGACTTTGCTTTCCAACCATTAAGTTTCTTCCTCATTTTGTCAAGAAGGAAAGAGAAACAATTTTTAGATAGTCTTTGGTGGATCATGGGAGCCCCAAGGTAGTGGCCAAGATCATTTGTGACTTGGACTCCCATAGCCTGACTTAGGTTCTCTGCTTAATCAATAGAAACATTCTGGGAGAAAAAAACTTGGGATTTCTCTAATTTTATTTTTGGCCAGAGCAGTCACAGAAAATTATAAGAATATTCATAATGCACTCAACTTGCCCTTGGGAAGCTTCGGCAACCAATATCAAATCATCTGCAAAACACATGTGGGAGAGCTTTGGACTATTGCCTCTGCCAAAACTGAAAGGAATCCAGTCACCATTTTGGACTGCATCATTGATTAAGTGACCTAGTCTCTCAAGGCATAGCACAAAGAGATAAGGGGAGATTGGGTCCCCTTGTCTTAGGCCCCTTGAAGAGTTGAAAGGATCAGTAACATTACCATTCCAGTTGATTTTCATTGAAGCAGAAGAAATACAATGAGAGATAACCTATTTGATCTCATTAGGTAAACCCAAGCACTGCAGAGAGTTCATAACAAAACTCCACTCCAATCTGTCATATGCTTTTTTCTAAATCCAATTTAAGGATTATAAAGCCCTTCCTGCCCTTCACATTTTTAAAAGAGTGAATGATTTCCTGAAGAACAAGAATATTATCCACTATAGATCTACCCGGGATGAAACTACTTTGATTATTAGCAATAACATAAGGCATAATATTCCTTAGTCTCTGGCAAGGATCTTAGTAACCACTTTGTAAGCCATATTGCAGAGAGCAATTGGTCTAAAATGGGTGACTTTAGTTGGACTCTCACATTTAGGAATCAAAGTGAGAAGGGTTTGGTTTACCTTGTGAATCAACTCAGGTTGCTAGAAGCATTTAACAATATAATTATGGAGGGAGGGACCATTTGTATCCCACTGAGATTTGAAGAAAATGGGATGATAGCCGTCCGGACCTGGGGCTTTAAGGTTAGGGCTTTCTTGGTTTCCTCGAAAGTGACTGGGCCTCTGAGCATAGAAAGATCACTATCAACAATTTGAGGATAGCAAGATTGTGTAGTAAAAACCATATCAGGCAGGCTAGCATAAGCATAGAGACTGGAATAGAACTCAGTAACCAGGTGTTGCAACTGCATATCATCATAAATCCAATCATTCTCACTGTTAACTAAGGCCACAATACGGTTGTGCCTTCTCATAATGAGAGTATATTGATGGAAAAAGCCAGTATTATTATCACCCTGAAGAACCCACTTGCACCTAGCCTGTAGACTCCAATAGACTTCCTCTTGGTTTATGATAGATATGTATTCCTTCCACAACTCGTTTCTAAGGTTTATCAACCTATCATTATTTGCAACCATGAGATTTTTCTGAATTCCTTCCAGTCTTCTAATCAACATTTCCTTTCTTCTAAAGATATTGCCAAACACACTTTTGTTCCGGGATTTCAGCTTGCAGGTCATCCTGAAAATGTTTGTATTCCAGTCATCAGAGTTAATCCAAGCTGCTTTGACATGTTGCTCAAAATCCTCATGATCGATCCAAGAACTTAGGAATTTGAAATAATTCCTCCTGAGATTCAAATTGTCTGGACACGTTTTGAACCAGAGAGCATAATGATCCGATGAGGCTAAGGGTAAATGAAGAACTGAGTTGTTGGGAAATTTAGAAAGCCAAAGGGAGTTACATAAGGCTCTATCCAACCTCTCCCTTAACTCACCCTTTTTCCAAGTAAAAGGCTGGCCCTTGTACCCCAAATCAAGTAATTGGCAAACATCAATACAAGACTGGAAATCACTGCTACCCGCTTTATTAATAGGGCTTCCCCCCTGCTTTTCCCAATCGAAAATAACCTGATTAAAATCGCCTACAAGGCACTAGGGAGCAGAGACAGAAGCCTGAAAATCGACCAATTCTTGCCAAACCACTACTCTCTGATACAGATTCGGAATTGCATAGACTATAGAGAAGAACCAGGACTCCAGAGTATTAGCTTTCACATTCAAATGGATACAGTATTTCGAAATACAGTGAACTTGAATTGAAGGGCAAGAATTCCTCCACATACACCATATTCCCCCAGAGAAACCCTCAGCATCCACCTTTACTGTATTAGGATACCCAATCTTCTTAATTACTTTATCAGCAACTTGGCCACTAATTCTTGGCTCCATAATAGCAACAAATTCCAAGTTATAGACTCTAGATACATCGCTGACTAGGGCAGGAAATTCCTTTCCTCCAGCTCCTCTACAATTCCATTTGATACAGTTCATTGGGAACTTTTATCAAGTGGTTGAGACTCAGTCTCAAGGGGTCCTGGATGCACAATAGCATTACTACCAAATTCCACCTCCATATCACCAGAGGAAAGGCCATGAGACACAGGGGAGTTTTCCATAAATTTCCCAGCATGATTGTTAGAAGATGTTCTCACCACTTTCTGAACATCACAGTCCATGATACCACGAAGCTTATCAGTCTGAACTGGTATAGGTTCTTCATTGACAATACCTTTACCTTTGAGACGTCTCTGATTCTCCACGAAAGCTAAGGTCTCCTCATCAACCTTGACAACAACTTTTTGAAGAGGATTCAAGAAAGTTGAGCTAACGTTAAGAAAGTTACTCTGATTCTTCTGAAGGTACTTGAAATGATCAATATAGAAGTTTCCTTTCTTAGTATTTTCAACAGCAGGGGATGACCCCTTCTTTTTGGCATTTTGGACTAAGATTTCAACTGGGCGGCCTTTTTTTATTTTTAACGGATTTGGGCTTTTACTCTTTAGCTTTTGGGCCATATTGCAGATTCTTTCCTCCCAAAGGATTCCTCACACGTTAGGCTGGCTTATCCTGATTTAGGTTTATAATAAAGGCAAAGTCAACACTTTGACTAGTGGCATCAATGGGATTCTCAGATAAATGATTATCCGCATTTAACACGGAAAAACCGAGATCCTTGGCCATTAGGATCAGTGCCATTTTTAGAAATAGGTTTCCCATTAGCCACCTTTTTCGTGGTTTCCTTAATTTCCTCCTTCCCTGATTTAGGAGAGTTTCTTCTAGGCTCATCCCTCACAGCAGAAAACGGTTTTCTCTGATTTCTTGGCCTCTGATTACTAGAGACAATATTCCGAGGGCCAATCTTTAATTCTTTTGATTTCTCCTCAATTTTCTCACCTGAAAATCCGGGGGATTCCTTGCTGATTTTCTCATCCATGTCAGCCCTAGAGTTAGCATTCACCTTGTTCTCCTCCGTCGTCCCTACTCCTCTTGAAACCTAGGAAAGGTCAGGGACTCCAGAGACCATTGAAGGGGTTGAAACTTTTTCATGATGGGGGGTACTTGCCCTTTCATTCACCTTTTGTAGTAGTGACTTCTTGTTCAAGTAACTCTTGGCATTTATCTGCCTTGGGACCATAACGACCACAGCGGAAGCAAATTTGATGTAAGCCTTCATATTCTATAATCAGATTAACACCTCTAATAACAATGTGAGATGTGAGAGGTTGGGATAGATCCATATCTACACAAATGTGTGCAATTTTTACACGAGAGTGGATAGAAGTTAATCAATCAATCTTCAACATGTTTCCTAGGTTCGAGCCTATACGCCAAAGAAACTTTTCATGATAAATTTCCATAGGAAGCTTTGGAATCCTTAGCCATATAGCCATTTTACTAGACACTTCAGCACTTTGGAGAAAAAAACGGATGCCATCTTTGCACTATTAGATAGTGATCAGCAATGTTCCATGGACCTTCAAAGAGAGCCCAGTTGTAGTCCTCTTCCGCTGAGAAGTGAACCAAAAAGAAACCATCCGCCATGTCAACAATTCTAATAGATCCTTTTCGACTCCACTTCCTCCGCAAATTATTATCAAGAATTTTAAAGCTTACATTTCTTCCCATAAGCTTAACGACTAGATTCTTCTTCCAAGGCATGGACCAGGTCTCCCATTCCTCATCAGATAGTTGGATCTCAGGACCCATCCCTAGAGTAGATGTGACCTTTTTATCAACAGAGAAGTCAATAGGGCTGTACTTCGCATTCATGTAGTTTGCATCCATTTTCTCAGGAATTACTTCTCCAAACAAGTTGAGAAGTTTTTCCTTATATTTTAAAGTTATATTTGAACAAACAAATAGGGACAACATACTATGCCCATCTTGTTGGAATGTGTATATATAAAGAAGATGAAAAAATAAGTGAGAGATAAGATAAACACATATACGATAGGCTTAATGAACTTTTTTGTCCCTGGAAAATAAGTCATTTTGGTTTTCGTCCCTATCTTTTTGAAACTCCTAGATCTCCCCTTTCTCAACAACAATTGGGACCTGCAAAGTGCTTTTTCATCTGTTCATCTTCCCTAAACCCATTGTTCCTACAAATTTCCGACAACGTCAGCACCGAGAACCTGAAGAACAATATCGCTACGTTTCACACTAACTCTCAATCAAGAATGGTCTCATATATCGAAAAGGACTCTCAATTGAGACTCAGTATTACAGAATAGCTTAGGTTTCTCATCACATCGAAGTTCTATTTATACATCAAGTAACTACTAACTGATTATAACCTACAGTTCTAACTGCATGCCCACGTTCTCAACTATTCCACGTTTTGTAGCTGCCATCTTCCCCTCTAACTTTGACTTAGTCTTCTCTCGGTCTTCGTCTTTGAGTTACTCGGGTTCTCGGACTAACTCGTTCTCGGCCCAAATATATTCAGCTGGTACATAAGCCCCCTAAGCTCTAAGCTTCAAAGAAGTGATGGAGATTAATATCTTCAGCTCAATCACATCCAGTCAATCCCCAAGCTCTAAATTTCAAGGAAATGCAGAACTTAAAATAATGCTGACTCACTTCGCAGTTCTCTGCATTTGTTCTCAGGCCTACCTTTGATCAATATCAAGCTTTGTCAAGTTGTGCTGGACTCTACTAGCAATTCTCGGAACTTTTCTCTTTATGCACGCGAATGCACGTGAGTAAGCAAGTGCCTGGACCGACAACTTATTCCATGGGCCTTAACCACAATCTCATTACACCAATTCGAAATGACTTTTCATATTTACTTGGATAGACTTTTCTCCTACCCGAACCTTCTTAATTAAGGCGCGTTAAATAAGATAGTGATATCAATACGTCCTCGCCCTTCCCCAAATGTCATCGAGCCTCCCCAAACCACTCTTATGTCCTTTCATGCCAGTCTTACTGTGCAAAATCCCATCATTACCGCATTAAATTACATGTGTACATATGTCTGCTTCACTCTCGTTCTTTTCTTGTCTTTTCAAATCCTTTTTCTTCTTCCTTACTCAAGCCCTCACTATTTAAACTCTTCCTTCTTCCTATAACATTTTACCTTTCAACTTCTTCTTCCTGATTCATCTTGCTCCCTATCGCATCTCGCTGACCTTCCTCTTTCTTCCTTCCATAGGTACCTTGAGTTTAATGGCTTCTGTTTCTTCTCCCACAAATCTACCCCCCTTCCCCTCTTGAACTAGAAGTGGTTATAATAGAGGATAAATCTTCTTCTTCTTTCTCTTCTGCCACTCTTAGTGAGAACGTTGTTGTCCATGAGTGTTCTTCAGGGTCTTCGGACCATTTAACAATCCACCAGATGATTCTTCCCCCTCCACCCATTTTACCAGTGCTTGGATATGAATGGGTGGACAAAGATGTGATTGGGGTTTTTTCAGATTATCAAGATGATGCCTCCATTACTCTCCTTTGGTCCCAAATTAGGCTATCAACCCTAGATAGGGAGAATCAGTTTATCTGTTACCTGTGTTCTGACTTCGATAGTGTTTGCATGAGGACTGATGAACACGAGTTTCCTTTTGTGTTTTTGTACAAAACCATATTCAAGGAATTATAAATCCGTCTTCCTTTCACTACATTTCAATGCTTAGTTCTCTCTGTCTTAAACTTAGCTCCTACTCAGCTTCACCCAAACAGCTGGGCTTTTATTCGGGCCTTCGAGATACTATGTACTGAACTCGATATTACCCCCACTACCTCTAAATTTTTTCACTTTTACACCGTTAGACTAAGAAAGAAAGCTCGATGGGTTTCTCTCAATGGTAGGCATAATAACCGGCTGTTCTCTCTATTCAACTCCTCTTACAAACACTTTAAAAAACACTTCTTCAAAGCCCGATCTCCTCCTAATGAGATGTTATTCTTTCTCAATCCTCAAGGGGAACCCTACTTTCCTCTTTATTGGACTCGCTCTCCTTCTCGGGTTTCAGATCCTTATCATCGTCTGTCATCCGTAGAAAAAGAGGAAGTGGAATTCCTCGGCCAACTTGCTCCTCTAGATAGTCAGAGGTTGCTTAAGGTGCCCACTACTATTAACCACCAAACTGACTGGCTTGGTAAATGTTTACATACTTTTTAAGTTCTCTGTATAGTCATGCCCATTTTTAACATTGTTATTATTTTTTCTTGTTTGCAGAAATCATGGGAGACAAGATTTTGTTTGCCGAGATGAGAAATCTGAAACTTGAGCAATCTCGGCAAAAAATGGCTGGTCAAAGTGCTTCTGTTACTCCCCCTGCTATACCAGTTCTTCATTATGCCACTACAACCGAGAAACTCCAAACAACTTTACCATCTCCTTCTCCCAAGAGGCAGAAAACCATTACTCATGAGGATAATCCTCAAGCCCCTGTTGCCACCGAGAAAGATCAACCCCATAAGGCGGGAACTGAGAAACGAGGTCATAAAAGGAAATGGTTTGACACCACTCAAAATGTGGGCTTCCAGTCTCTTTGGCACCATGAGTTCAACCCTCGGCCTTTGCTCGATTCTCAGCTCACCTTCCCTACAGATTCTGCTGTTGTTTCGACGTATGGGATATCATCCGCTTATGAAGCTGTTGAAACCTATATTCTTTGTGCTGCCGAGTTGATTCGCCTATCCGAGAAGGAGAGAGCTCATGTGAATCAACAAGTTCTGCAAGCTCAATGAGATTTGTTGAAAGTTGATGAACTTAAAAAAGAATTGAAGGACGTTGTCACTAAGAAGAACAATCTCTCCCAACTGTATCAACAAGTGAAGAAGTCTCTCACTAACTCCAAGGAAGAACTTAAGAAAGCTCAAGATGCTGCTTTGAAAGCTCAGGATGCGGTCCAAG
Source organism: Echinosophora koreensis (assembly GCA_035048595.1). NCBI lineage: Eukaryota > Viridiplantae > Streptophyta > Magnoliopsida > Fabales > Fabaceae > Echinosophora > Echinosophora koreensis. The sequence continues at coordinate 820,314 of JAPCYP010000048.1, read as the reverse complement.
CCGCCGAGGCAGAAAAGACATCATTGATCATTGAACTCGCTGCTTCTCGGACTTTAATAACTGCTTTAGAGGAGAATTTAGCTTCTTTAAAGATCTCCATGGATGCCGAGATAGCTTCCTACAAACTGGCAGCCGCCGACAAATACGAGGCTGGATTTGATGCTGCTTTGCAGCAAGTTCAGATCATAGCTCCAGATGTTGACATCTCCGAGGCCTATGTCTGGAAAGAGATTGTAGATGGGAAGCTGGTTTCTCCCTCTAGTGCAGAGAACCCTGATGTTGACAACATTCCCCCAGCCCCTGCACATTGTGCTGATAATGTTGTGACTACTGAGGGGAATGTCCCACATAAGTCTTATCGTATTTAACTTCGAAAATATTTTGTGTACCCTCCTTACTTTTCAGGAATTAAATGTAGCATGTTGTGTCTACTTTTCATCATTTTCCTTTAAACGCGAACTTTATTTATAAACTATGCCCCACCCCTCTATTAAACCTTAATAACAGTGTTTGAGTTGGTCATAAAGATTATATATCCAACTCAACTACACCATTCTTAATCATCAAATATTGAATTGAGTACCAACATAATTTAAGTACTTTGTGTTGCCCTTTATCCGAGATATACTCATATTCAAAGGTTTTATTTTGCCTTTTATCCGAGAATTTACTCATATTTAAAGACATTACCTATTATCCGAGATATGCTCGTTTTTAGGGGCTTTTGGGGTGCCTTTATCTGAGAATTTACTTGTCTTAAAGGACTTTACATGACCTTTTATCCGAGAATTTGCTCGTCTTTAAGGTTTTAGTTGTCCCTTTTATCCGAGAATCTACTCGTCTTTAAGGGACTTGAATGCCTTTTACCCGAGATCTTGCTCGTCTTTAAGGGACTTGAGTACCTTTTACCCGAGATCTTGCTCGTTTTTAAGGACTTGATTGCATTTTACCCGAGATCTTGCTCGTTTTTAAGGACTTTGAGTGCCTTTTACCCGAGATCTTGCTCGTTTTTAAAGACTTTGAATGCCAATTACAACTCAAAAAAGATAGTCTTGCAGACACTGCCATATTACTGAAAACGACAACATTCATCAACATTACTTCAACTGCATATTTACATTGCTTCGGTGTGCCTCATTAAAACCTTCCCGGCCAAAAACCCTTTATGGGAAAAAAAGACTAGGTTAGGAAAAAGACTACACCCTCTAAACAAATTAAAAAAATTGAACCTAAGATGAGAAGCATTCCATGTCCTTGGAATTGGCTTCCCTGATAATCCTGAAGTCTATATGCATCATTGTTCCAGTTCTCCATCACCCTGAATGGTCCTGCCCAGGTAGCAGCCAACTTACCCTCTGTTGAATCCTTTCGGGCTTCTCCCTGAAGCCTCAACACTAAATCCTCAATTTGAAAACTCCTCGGCTTGAGTGTGGAATTGTACCGATGTGCTACTCTCTGCTTACTAGCCACTTCGGCAACTCGGGCATTTTCCCTCACTTCATCAACCAAATCCTTTCTTCATTGAATTCTAGATCATGGCTTTTCCTTCTCACTGAAATCTCGCCCAATTCCACCGGGATCATAGCATCGGCTCCATACACCATCCTTAACGGAGTCTCTCGTGTAGCCGATTGTGGTGTGCAGTGATATGCCCAAAGAATACTCGACAGTTATTCTGCCCACAAACCATTTGCCCTTTCCAGTCTTTCTTTAGGTCATTGATAATAATCTTGTTTGCTGCTTCCACCAGACTGTTGGTTTGCGGATGTTCAGCTGAGGAGAATCTCCTGTTAATACCGAGATTCTCACAGAATTCTCCAAAGTGCTGATGCGACACCCCATTCCCAGGGTATCACATTTACGTAACTTGTTGCGGAAATACACTCAATAAAATATTGTCGGTTTGCTTTCGGAAAATAATATCTTCTAATTACTTATCCTTATTCAAAAATGGTGATAAAAATTTTTCTTTTTCTTTTACTCCACATACAATCCAACACCATCAACATAATATATAATTATATAACATATATAGGTATCATAAAAGTTTACACTTAGACCTTCACATAATAGGTCAACTCCCAAAATTATAACATAAGCAAATAAAGACATAATTATAACGTAGCAGTAATCTAGAATAACAACTCAAAAGGATGACTCTCAATAGCCAAACATCCAGATTAACAAAGTACCACTACTTCACAAAAAGTCCTATAGCTGGTCAATACTACTAATCATGGTTGGGAAGACCACCCTGGTTTTCCCTTCCTATCGAGATATCCAGTGAGGATACCTCTACTTCCAGAAACTATGGATGTATCAGAACTTAGCAGTTCCTAATCTGCAGAAAACTGGTAAACAACCAGAGAGGTGGTAAGGGTATCTCCACCGTCAACCTCTGATACGTACGTGATGTAGGTCCTGAATTAATACCTTCAACGATCCAAACTGGTCCGGTATAAGTGGCACTCCGAGCTCCAGTATTGATCACCCAAGCCTCATTATTGTCGGCATTCACACAGGTCAAGGATATGATCCTTGAGTACGACAGATTCGTCTCCTCAGAATTCATCTATACTCAAATATATTTTTCACATAGTAGAGGAAACAACAAACAAATATGTAAGGGTGAGATACCAATATATGAGTTTTGATAAGACAACCGCATGCGTGATACACAAAACAGCATATATCAGATATTCACAGTATATAAAGAAATTATTCAAACAACAGAATGATTCTATCAAAAAGGGTTTCATACCCGACAGTCATCATCATTTTATAAAAATGCATGACACTTCAATATTCAGGCTATAATTTGATACCTAATCTCTGGAGATCCCACAACTTTCTGTTTTGTTTTGAGCAGATCAAGCTCGCACATGGCACATTGTAAAAACAAAATAAAACAATGTCCAAGAGAACACATAACACACTGGTAACTCTCCAATGTACCAAGGTTATTGTTCAAAAATGTAACTCATTGGTCCACACAGAACACAATGGTCAATTGTCGGATAATCCACCTCAACCTCATGTGATTGCTCAAACAGCTATTGCAACTGTTCACATGACTCCCATGTGACAACCACTCAAACAACTATTGAAGTTGTACACAGATACATAACCACTCAAACAGCTATTGCAGTTATGTATAGAGTCACTTGTGCAATAACCACTCAAACAGCTATTACAGCTATGCACAAGTATTATCCGACCTCGTATGATAGCCACTCAAACTAGCTATTGCAGCTAAGCACGGCCCCTTGTGACAACTATCCAACCATTGTTGTAGTCATACACATGGTAACTCAGGCACGTCTGCCAAATAATGTATGTAAAACATTTATTCTCGTTTCGTTTTCTTTGTTGTCATAATCTTCCCTTGTCGAAGCCCGAAGCTCATGACCATGCTTAATTTTATATTAAGACTTTTCACTTTAAACAAACACAGGACACACAGTCCAAATGTTTTAAACTCAACACAGGACACACAGTCCGAGTGCTCAATCACAAAGCCCTAAACTGATGCACGAGTCTTAGGCTCACGGATATGGAACTCACATTTTCCACATCAAAGTTAGGTCACACAGTCCACAAAACCATTGCAGGACACTCAGTTCAATGACACAGTTCCCTGATCTACGTGTCAACAGAACACTAGAACCCCGACGTCTCGATTCCTAGGTTCATTTATCCTTTTAAAACCCTTCGCTCAGTGAAAAACAAATACAAAAATCAAATCTCTGAACACTTATCCAAGTTTAACAGAATAATTTCACTGCATAAAATTCTCTTACATAAATTCTTTTCTATTAAAACGTTGATAAAACGTGAAATCATAGATAAATTCTTTTTCGTCTAAATTCTTTATTTCTGAATTTCATTCTCAATAAACATCAACTTTTAAAAAGTCCTTTCTAAATAAAATTATAATAATAAAATAAAACTTTTTTTTCTCAAAGTGTTACATAAAAAACTTTTTATAACTTAAATGACTTTTCTGTCACAGGTAATTGATCGGACTGCTATATTACGTTATTTTCGTAACTTAATCACTTCAAATAACATTTTATAATAAAATTGAATTTATTTTGGAAAAACTAGCGCCTGTAAAAATTTCACAGTTTCACCCTTACTGTCACTTTATGGACACAGTTTCAACAAAAATATTATTAAAATAATAAATTTCCACCTTTTTCTCAAATTCTCATAAATTAATCACTCTGATTAATTATCCAAGCTTATCAAGCTTTTACCCTCAATTTAAATTTAAACACTGACCAATGTCAGGTTTCTCAATCCATCACTCAACAGCAGATAAGTTCACCACAATATAGGATGCCATACATTCAAGTCATGGCATGCATCACAATTATAATTTAAAAATTCAATTATAATCATATAAATCAACATATCACAAAAAAATCAAGTAACCATATAATCACTTAAACAATAAACGATTCAAAAATCACAGAAAATCATTACAGATAATTCACAGATGACTCCACAAAATAGCATACGATTATCTTAAACTCCTCAGGCTGTTTCCCCTTACCTCTTGAAGATTCAAGATTCGGTTGCACAAAGATTTCCGATTTGGATCCGGTTTCCCTCGTACCGCTCAGATCAACTTAACACCAATTGATCCTTCATCACAAATCATAACCAAAAATTAACAAAATCAACCAAAACTCATTGTGTTCATGAGGTCTATGGTTCGGCCTTCACTAGATTATTAGGCTAGGGATGTCAAAATTTTACAAGCTTTTGGATCAATGATCCTTAGGCATTAGAAAAACAAGATCAATGGTTATAACTCAAAAATTGAAACAAAATCTCCTAACTCATCAGGAGCTAGGTTTCGGCCACTTAAGGAAAATCATGATTCATGAAGAAAGCTTCATGAAGATGGAAAATCATGATTCATGACTTAAACAACTAAAAAGATTGAAGGAGAAGTCATGATTGATCATGGAGAGAAGAGATTACCCCTTGAATGATGAAGAGATGAAGAGAAATGACCAACCAAAGCTTGTTAAAAATTTGACAGCTTTGAGGATGTGGTGGTTTTATGGGTGTATCTCACAATCCACTCATCTAAAAATTACTAAATTTCGCTTGTTGGATAGGTAGGAAGAATAGGAACAACTTTGATGTTGAAGGTTTGGTTTGATTCAGATCGGAACATGGAAGAAAAGAGCCTTCTTTCCGCTGTTCTAGTGTGGTGCTGTGGATTTCGAGCTGTTTTGGTAATTTGGTCATATCTCTCAAAATACTCATCCGTTTTTTATGATATTTTGCTCGTTGGAAACAAGAGAGAATGAGGAACAACTTTAATGTTAAAAGTGTTCCTAGTTTCAAAACAGAAAAAGGTCAGAACTTCGAGGCCGTTTCGGGTGAGTATGGAGAGTTTGTCTTAGTGTTCTTGGTGTTCTTGGTGAATGATGAAGAGAAAATGGTTTTGGGAGGAGGAATGAAAGCTGGCGCATAAGCAAAGGGGAAGAGGAGAATGATCAAAAGGATTCTTATGTTAAATGAAGTAAATGATGATATGTGGTAGGGAATTAAGCCATGTAGTGATATTAACTTTGTGATTGAAATGGAAGATGAATACTTGGCTAGAAACGGTGAAGGGTGGGCAGCCTTAGGGCCTTAAAAATGATGTGGATGAGAATGTTTGGGTGGGGTGGTCGCCTCCTATACCACATATTAGGGAGAAGATATTTTGTGTGGCAAATCTTGGTTAGTTAACCTCGGTTAGATTTAACCAGACTTAAATTAGGTTAACATTCAAAATATCTAGATATTTTCTTTGTCTGACTAGAGTAAATTATCACCATGATGATTCATTCCTCTTTAGTCATCATAGATGGCTTATCGGTCTGTTTCCCGATATATCTCTACGCAAACGTACCTGATTCCTGATTAGGGTTTTTGAGAGAAATGAGTCTTGATTCATGAAGATGATATAAGTGAGTTGAAAAATTGTCTAAGTGTAGGGAAAAAGGGGTAGAGCCGTGTAGGGGAGGGTAAAATGGTCCCAAAATTTCAATGGCAAGCCTTGTAAACCAAGGGTAAAATGGTCATTTCACCATAAAAATATCTAATGGCATTGATGTGCCATTATGACCATTATGATTCGGATAGGATCGTCATAAATGCTCGTCACATCAGTCACGTCAGTCATCTCAGCTCCGTCGCTAACTCCCTGGTTCATCTGACTCAGGTTTTCCTAGAGATATTTCGACGTTTTCGCCCGTAGCAAATATAATATTTTATTTTTTTTCACGAAAATTTTCAAAACTTCCAAGATCGTAGCAAATACGATAAAAATATTTTTCATCTCGTTCACGAATTAAAATTAGGTTTTCTGAGCAGTAAACTTTTACTGTCAGTGAAAACGCAGACCGGGCACCGTCTGAATTTTCAACCCAAAATTTCATCGTAACCTTGTGATATCAAATATATCATGTAAATGACATTGGTTTATCCAAAATCATTTTCTAAGTCTCGGATAAAAATATAATCATTTATATATTTATTACCGATATTAGAAAGCAGTGAAAATCAGGGTGTTACATTACTACCCCACTAAAAAAAGTTTTCGTCCTCGAAATTTCGTTACTTGAAACTAAACAGGATTTTAAAATCTCATCTTAACCTCAAGATCTTACATTGCTTCCTTCCTTTTATTCCATAACTCCACAACATAATTCATTCTTATATCATTTATATTTATCCTTACTATCCCCAAAATTTCATCAGAGTCTTTTATACTTGAAAAACAAAATCAAAACTTAATTGTTTCTCTTCTCAACATTGTTCTACCAGAAAATTTTATTCCAATCATCTAACTCATCTTAATTATTACCGAGATCAATAATACCTTTACAGCAACACGCATCAACTCTCTACTCAAAATATCCAATCATAGTCTTAATCCCTTTTGATTATAATTCCCCACTGAAATTTATATCACCCCACACATTTCAACTTCAAAATAACTTATTACACTTTGTAATGTAACTAAACCCAAAAGGAATCACTTCGGGTAGAATTATATAACTCATAAATTTCAACTTTTCTAATACTTAGTTTCACATAAGAACTCCTACTTTCCAATCACATTCAGCTTAGGCAAAACTACTACAAACACGTTACTGTAATCCTTCAAATCATACAATTAAATTTTTTCTTCGAGCATTTGATCATCACTCTAGATTTCCATTAGCGAACTATGCCTCAATCATCATAAGATTTCCCGAAATCATCTTTCCTACGGATATTAATCCTAAAATCCTCAGTTTACTAGTCACGTCTATACCTCAATAAAAATCCATTCACCTCTTGTCGTGCTTAGGTATTACACTTACTCCCAGCTAACCTTCTAAGGATCAATTCCTTTCTTACTTATCCATCGAACTCAGGATGATAAGCTGAACATTTACTTCAACTGAGCCCTTAACGCTCGATGCCAACTTTGCCCAACACTTGTGGTAAGTTTTTTTTTTTTTTAGGCTTCATTCAGAATGATGCTGGAAGATTCTTTATGAAGTTGGATCGGTCCTCTGATACATACTTCTGTTAACTTTTCTACTACACAGTGGACTTAAGCAGGTAAGAAAGGTGTCGACGTCGTCAACCTACTCACAACGTTCGAAAAGAGATCTTCTAGACAAGAAATTTCTTGATTTCACTTTCACAAGAAAGCACAAAGAATAAATTGACAAATCTGAAAGATATGAGTGTCCAATATGTAAAAAGATTCTTCAACAGGTTCGTGAGTGTAAAAATGCATAGCTAATACATGTTTACAAACATGACTCTAATAAAGTTCCTTCTTTCACAAGAACTTCCATCGTGTTAGGAAATCAAAAGATGAACAATTCCTAACCTCAAGAGGATTTTAATTTGTACCAGAAATTTACAAACGACGATTTAAAAGGAAAACAGTCGAGCCAAAAATTCAGACTGGATCACAATTACCAAAAGTAAAAGTGACTAGGCTAAGTTCCATCAAGAAACTTCTATTATCAAGAAACCATCTGTGTTACACGACTCAAGAAACACTCATAACATATTTTCAAAGAAATATGAAAATATCCAGACTATGAGAACCAATGGATAAGTCAGGATAGACTTTAACTCTCAAGATCAGAAAAATGAATTTGGCATGTAAAAAGTGTACCGCTATGATTGTCAAATACAACCATAGGAATTGGAGGAATAATTGTCAATAAGGAATAAACAGTACAGAAAAGAATTTTTCTTAATCCCGAGACTCTCACCTAAAGTTGAAGATTCAAATCTATTCGCCTTCATTTCTCACAAGCACAAAGGTCTTTTATGACCCGCTTAGTACGGTCACCCTGAATCGGCACAATTCCTGATAACTTGGTCAATCTCTCAGACACACGAAAAGTTGATCTTTCCTCATGAGTTGAGTCAACAGCACAAAATATTTAATAAATCCTTACTCCAATCTGGTGATAACTTGTTCTCAAGTCGATCTTTGAATAGACAACAACTCCTTGCGAGTGATCTGTAACACTTGACACAGAGGTCTCTCATGCTCCTCATGACTCTTAGAGTAAACAAGAACATCATTTGATGAAGATGATGACAAACTTATCGAGAAACGGATGAAAATTCCATTTCTTGAAGTCTAACCCGGTTAACTTCGTATGCGATATCCTACACGAAGCGGTTGAGATCTGACTAAGCCTAGAAACTAGATCAATCAGAAACACAATATCCTCCGCAAGTACAAACTTGGAACATTCTCAGAAAATTCTCCCAAAATTGTTCCATGACAGGTACCTCATTAAAATGTCTGACACCATCCCCAAAGGAATGAACGAACGTGTCAACATGAACATAAGTACCCTTTACGAAACATGAGTTCTCACAAGGTCTCAACCTAATCAGAACTCACCAAAACATACGTACTTGTGTGTCAACACACATTGTTTCAACAAAGAAACAATTCAAACAAGGTTCAACCAGAGATCACACAACAAAAACTTAACAGACCTATTTCCCAAGGTTCCCGAAAGACTCGACCAGCTCTGATACCACTAATGCGACACCCCATTCCCAGGGTATCACATTTACGTAACTTGTTGCGGAAATACACTCAATAAAATATTGCTGGTTTGCTTTCGGAAAATAATATCTTCTAATTACTTATCCTTATTCAAAAATGGTGATAAAAATTTTTCTTTTTCTTTTACTCCACATACAATCCAACACCATCAACATAATATATAATTATATAACATATATAGGTATCATAAAAGTTTTACACTTAGACCTTCATATAATAAGTCATCTCCCAAAATTATCACATAAGAAAATAAAGACATAATTATAACGTAGCGGTAATCTGGAATCACAACTCCAAAGGATGACTCTCAATAGCCAAACATCCAAATTAACAAAGTACCACTACTTCACAAAAAGTCTTATAGCTGGTCAATCCAACTAATCACGATTGGGAAGACCACCCTGGTTTTCCCTTCCTATCGAGATATCGAGTGAGGATACCTCTACTTCCGGAAACTATGAAAGTATCAGAACTTAGCAGTTCCTGATCTGCAGAAAACTGGTAAATAACCAGAGAGGTGGAAAGGGTATCTCCACCGTCAACCTCTGATACGTACGTGATGTAGGTCCTGAATTAATACCTTCAACGATCCAAACTAGTCCGGTGTAATTGGCACTCCGAGCTCCAGTATTGATCACCCAAGCCTCATTATTGTCGGCATTCACACAGGTCAAGGATATGATCCTTGAGTACGATAGATTTGTCTCCTCGGAATTCATCTATACTCAAATATATTTTTCACACAGTAGAGGAAACAACAAACAAATATGTAAGGGTGAGATACCAATATATGAGTTTTGATAAGACAACCACATGCGCGACACACAAAACAGCATATATCAGATATTCACAATATATAAAGAAATTATTCAAACAACAGAATAATTCTATCAAAAAGGGTTTCATACCCGACAGTCATCGTCATTTTATAAAAATGCATAACACTTCAATATTCAGGCTCTAATTTGATACCTAATCTCCGGAGATCCCACAACTTTCTGTTTCGTTTTGAGCAGATCAAGCTCGCACTTGGCACATTGTAAAAACGAAATAAAACAATGTCCAAGAGAACACATAACACACCGGTAACTCTCCAATGTACCAAGGTTATTGTTCAAAAATGTAACTCATTGGTCCACACAGAACACAATGGTCAATTGTTGGGTAATCCACCTCAACCTCATGTGACCATTGCTCAAACAGCTATTACAACTGTTCACATGGCTTCCCTGTGACAACCACTCAAACAGCTATTGCAGTTGTACACAGATACATAACCACTCAAACAACTATTGCAGTTATGTATAGAGTCACTTGTGCAATAACCACTCAAACAGCTATTGCAGCTTTGCACAAGTATTATCCGACCTCATATGATAGCCACTCAAACCAGCTATTGCAGCTAATCATACGGCCCCTTGTGACAACTATCCAACCATTGTTGTAGTCATACACATGGTAACTCAGGCACGTCTGCCAAATAATGCATGTAAAACATTTATTCTCGTTTCGTTTTCTTTGTCGTCATAATCTTCCCTTGTCGAAGCCCGAAGCTCATGACCATGCTTAATTTAATATTAACACTTTTCACTTTAAACAAACACAGGACACACAGTCCAAATGTTTTAAACTCAACACAGGACACACAGTCCGAGTGCTCAATCGCAAAGCCCTAAACTGATGCACCAGTGTTAGGTTCACGGATATGGAACTCACATTTTCCACATCAAAGTTAGGACACACACTCCACAAAACCATTGCAGGACACTCAGTCCAATGACACAGATCCCTGATCTACATGTCAATAAAACACTAGAACCCCGACGTCTCGGTTCCTATGTTCATTTATCCTTTTAAAACCTTTCGCTCAGTGAAAAACAAATACAAAAATCAAATCTCTGAAAACTTATCCAAGTTTAACAGAATAATTTCAGTGCATAAAATTCTCTTACAAAAATTCTTTTCTGTTAAAACGTTGATAAAACGTGAAATCATAGATAAATTCTTTTCCGTCTAAATTCTTTATTTCTGAATTTCGTTCTCAATAAACATCAACTTTTAAAAAGTCCTTTCTAAATATAATTATAATAATAAAATAAAACTTTTTTTTCTCAAAGTGTTTCATAAAAATATTTTTATAACTTAAATGACTTTTCTGTCACAAGTAATTGTTCGGACTGCTATATTACGTTATTTTCGTGACTTAATCACTTCAAATAACATTTTATAATAAAATTGAATTTATTTTGGAAAAACTAGCGCTTGTAAAAATTTTCACAGTTTCGCCCTTGTTGTCACTTTATAGACACATTTTCCACAAAAATATTATTAAAATAATAATTTTCCACCTTTTTCTCAAATTCTCATAAATTAATCACTCTGATTAATTATCCAAGCTTATCAAGCTTTTATCCTCAATTTAAATTTAAACACTGACCAATGTCCGGTTTCTCAATCCATCACTCAACAGCAGATAAGTTCACCACAATATAGCATGGCATACATTCAAGTCATGGCATGCATCACAATTATAATTTAACAATTCAATTATAATCATGTAAATCAACATATCACAAAAAAATAAAGTAATCATATAATCACTTAAACAATAAACGATTCAAAAATCACAGAAAATCATAATAGATAATTCACAGACGACTCCACAAAATAGCATACAATTATCTGAAACTCCTCAGGCTGTCTCCCCTTACCTCTTGAAGATTCAAGATTCGGTTGCACAAAGATTTCCGATTTGGATCCGGTTTCCCTCGTACCGCTCAGATCAACTTAACACCAATTGATCCTTCATCACAAATCATAACCAAAAATTAACAAAATCAACCAAAACTCATTGTGTTCATGAGGTCTATGGTTCGGCCTTCACTAGATTATTAGGCTAGGGATGTCAAAATTTTACAAGCTTTTGGATCAATGATCCTTAGGCATTAGAAAAACAAGATCAATGGTTATAACTCAAAAATTGAAACAAAATCTCCTAACTCATCAAGAGCTAGGTTTCGGCCACTTAAGGAAAAATAGGGAAGAAATTTCCTTTTGATTCATGCTCTTGGATGATAAATATAGGAATCATGACAAGTTCATATAAATTGGTTTCATGACAAACGGATTTTTCTTCAATTTTCTAGAGATTTTTGAAGAAAGCTTCATGAAGATGGAAAATCATGATTCATGACTTAAACAGCTAAAATGATTGAAGCAGAAGTCGTGATTGATCATGGAGAGAAGAGATTACCTCTTGAATGATGAAGAGATGAAGAGAAATGACCAACCAAAGCTTGTTAAAAATTTGACAGCTTTGAGGATGTGGTGGTTTTATGAGTGTATCTCACAATCCACTCATCTAAAAATTACTAAATTTGGCTTGTTGGAAAGGTAAGAAGAATAGGAATAACTTTGATGTTGAAGGTTTGGTTTGATTCAGATCGGAACATGGAAGAAAAGAGCCTTCTTTCCGCTGTTCTAGTGTGGTGCTGTGGATTTCGAGCTGTTTTGGTAATTTGGTCATATATCTCAAAATACTCATCCGTTTTTGATGATATTTAGCTCGTTGGAAAGAAGAGAGAAAGAAGAACAACTTTCATGTTGAACTTTTTTCGAGTTTCAGAACAGAAAAAGGTCAGAACGTCGAAGATGTTTCGGGTGAGTAAGGTGAGTTTGTCTTAGTGTTCTTGGTGTTCTTGATGAATGATGAAGAGAAAATGGTTTTGGGAGGAGGAATGAAGGCCGGCGTATAAGCAAAGGAGAAGAGGAGAATGATAAAAAGGATTCTTATGTTAAATGAAGTAAATGATGATATGTGGTAGGGAATTAAGCCATGTAGTCACATTAACTTTGGGGTAAAGGTCCATTTTGGTCCCCGACAAAAAGTGCGTGGGCCATTTTAGTCCCTGACAAAAAAAAACTACTCCGTTAGTCCTTGACAATTACTAAGTGGGACAAGTTAGTCCCTGACAATTACTATAGGACATTATAGTCCCTAACAATATTTAAAGTAAGACTGATTAGTCCTTGACAATTAGTATCGTGGGACAATTTAGTAACGGACGTTGACTAACAGAGTGAACGTAGGGACTAACTTGTCCCAGTTAGCAATTGTTAGGGATTAACGGAATAGTTTTTTTTTTTTGTCAGGGACTAAAATGTCCCACACACTTTTTGTCAGGGATCAAAATAGGCCTTTACCCTTAACTTTGTGGTTGAAATGGAAGATGAATACTTGGCTAGAAATGGTGAAGGGTGGGCAGCCTTAGGGCCTTACAAATGATGTGGATGAGAATGTTTGGGTTGTGTGGTCGCCTCCTATACCACATATTAGGGAGAAGATATTTTGTGTGGCAATCATGGTTAATTAACCTCGATTAGATTTAACCAGACTTAGGTTAGGTTAACGTTCAAAATATCTCGATATTTTCTTTGTCTGACTAGAGTAAATTATCACCATGATGATTCATTCCTCTCGAGTCATCATAGATGGCTTATCGGTCTGTTTCCCGATATATCTCTGCGCAAACATACCTGATTCCTGATTAGGGTTTTTGAGAGAAATGAGTCTTGATTCATGAAGATGATATAAGTGAGTTGAAAAATTGCCTAAGTTTAGGTAAAAAGGGGTAGAGCCGTGTAGGGGAGGGTAAAATGGTCCCAAAATTTCAATGGCAAGCCTTGTAATTTCCATAGGAAACCAAGGGTAAAATGGTCATTTCACCCTAAAAATATCTAATGGCATTGATGTGCCATTCTGGCCATTATGATTCGGATAGGATCGTCATAAAAGCTCGTCACATCAGTCATATCAGTCATCTCAGCTCCGTTGCTGACTCCCTGGTTCATCTGACTCAGGTTTTCCTAGACATATTTCGACGTTTTCGCCCGCAGCAAATATAATATTTTAATTTTTTTCACGAAAATTTTCAAAACTTCCAAGATCGTAGCAAATATGATAAAAATATTTTTCATCTCATTCACGAATTAAAATTAGGTTTTCTGAGCAGTAAACTTTTACTGTCAGTGAAAATGCAGACCGGGCGCCGTCTGAATTTTCAACCCAAAATTTCATCGTAACTTTATGATATCAAATATATCATGTATATGACATTGGTTTATCCAAAATCATTTTCTAAGTCTCGGATAAAAATATAATCAATTATATATTTATTACCGATATTAGAAAGCTATGAAAATCGAGGTGTTACAGCTGATCTGTAAACTGCTTCCTATTATCCGAGATTATTACTGCCGGTAACCCAAAACGACACACAATCTTTTTCCACACAAACTTCTGGACCTGCTTCACTGTAATCTTTGCTAAAGGCTCTGCTTCTATCCATTTTGTGAAGTAATGTATAGCCACCAGTAAGAACTTGACATGTCCCTTTGCCAACGGAAAAGGACCAATAATGTCAATTCCTCATATGTCAAAGGGCCAGGTTGCTGTGATATTGTGAAGTTTTTCAGCATGGGTGTGCTTGACGAAAGAGAATCTCTGACATTCCTCACAATGTTGGACATATGTCATGCAATCGACTGTTAATGATGGCCAGGAATAACCTGCTCAGATAACCTTCTTTACCATCGTCCTTCCTCCATTATGAATGCCACAAATACCTCGGTGCATCTTTGCCATCATGTATTCACTTTCTTCCTTGACCAAGCACTTCAAAGAAAGGGTCTGAGAAAGATCGTTTATACAAATCGCCTGATATTATCGGACTTCTCATATCTATGATTGCTCTGCACTTGTCCGGATTAGCCTCAATTCCTCTATGGGTTAGCATGAAACCCAAAAACTTCCCACTTCTAATCCCGAAATTACATTTTTCTAGATTTAACCTCATGTTGTGCTTTCTCAGTTGCGAAAATATCTCTTCCAAATCTGTTGCATGCCGAGAAGGCTTACTGGATTTGACAACCATGTCGTCTACATACACCTCCATGTTTCTTCCTATCTGCTCCTCGAAGACTTTATCCATTAACCTCTGATAAGTCGCTCCCGCGTTCTTCAAACCGAAAGGCATGACCCTATAACAATAGTTGGCACGATTGGACAAAAATGCTATTTTATCTTCATCCGGACCAAACATCCGAATCTGGTTGTACCCCGAGTAGGCATCAATCAAACTAAGTATTTCATAACCTGCTCCCCCATCCACCAATTGATCAATACTCGGCAACGGGTAAGAGTCCTTCGGACATGCTTTGTTTAGATCTGTATAGTCTATACACATTCTCCATTTTCCGTTAGCTTTCTTCACCAAGACTACGTTTGAAAGCCAAGCGGTATATTTGATCTCACGTATGAAGTTAGCTTCCATCAGCTTAGTTGTCTCCTTTTCGATCACCTCTCTTCTTTCTATCCAACCTTTCTTTTTCTTTGGGCTACTGGTGTCGCTTCGGGACACAATGAGAGTTTATGACAAATAAACTTTGGATCTATTCCAGGCATATCAGCTGCACTCCACGCAAACAAATCTGCATTCTTCAACACCACCTCTCGAATCTCCTGCTTAATTTTCGGCTCAAGCTGTTTCCCTATATGTGTCACCCGATCTTCTTTCCTCCCCAATTGAAAACTGGTTAATTCATCAACTGGTTTAGGGCGAAGATCATCATCATTGGTTCTCGGATCCAACTCCACTGAGTTTACCGTAACCTGTTTAGGTTCAACCTCCTTCTTCTCTTCTTTCTTCTTCTCTCCAACACTGACCCTCAGACTGTCAACATAGCATTGTCGAGCAATCTGCTGATCAGCTCGGATAGACACTATCTCTTCAGATTCGGTTGGGAACTTCATGGTTAGATGAGGTGTGCACACTATGGCTCCCAATTCATTGAGACTCGGCCTCCCTAAGATTATGTTGTATGCTTTTCGAGCTTCTACAATCACATACTTCACTGGGACTCGACGTATCCTCTGGTACTCGCCTGCTCCCCCGTGAACCCCACCAGTGCGGTGTTGAAGTCCTTAATGATGCTTTCTGGGATCCCCAACTTTTTAAAGGTTGAGTAGTAAAGGATATCTGCTGAAATTCCCTAATCCACTAGTGTTTTCCTGACCATGAAATTAGCCATTTCTACAATGATGACCATGGGGTCATCCTGGTTTGGGTCAACTCCAACATAATCATCATCAGTAAAAATAATGGGCAAATTTACCTGTTTCGGTTTGTAAATTACCGAATTAACCATTTTGACTGCCTTGAGATGTCTTCTCCGTGCTGAGCTGGTCACCCCCTCCTGCGAATCCCCCGGATATGGTGTTTATAGCTCCCCTGACTGGACGATCTTCTGATTCTCGGACCCTCGAATCTTCTCTGCGTTCTCTTTGGTTACTCGGACCTTCTTCTCTCCTATAAACATTTCCCCTTCCTCTGCCCCGACTTCATCCTTGTTCTTCTTATTGATGTCGGTTACGTAAGATGTATTCCCCTAACTTCCCCATCTGTATCAATTCTTCTATCTGATCCATCCAATTCCAACAGTCTTCTGTAGTATGTCCATAGTTGTTGTGAAAGCGGTATTTCCTTCGATCAGCTTTTGCTGGCACACGGTTCTGCGGTGGGTATTCAACGAGGTCAGCATGATACACATCATCCAGGAACCATTCATTAATAACACAATCATCTCATTCTAAGTCCAAATATAGCAATATCAAAAATTAATTCCAATATCATGGAAACAAATCACTAAAAATATAGTCTAAGGTCCAACTATTACCATATCTTGCTGTCAGATGATGTAATCAGCAATCCTAAACCAACTTCAAACAACAATTGGGAATACTATAGAGGTCCATAAATTCTAAAATTTTAACCACATCAGGACATATATGTCTACTTTCAAATGAAACTAGTTTCACATAAAATGGAGGTCTATAACTCCATATATAAATTTTGAAGTATAGATTGTATTTTTACATCCAAGATAGACAATACTCTATTTTCCAGGTTACAGGCCTCCTTGAATCACGAAATTTTACACAACCTACTTTAATATTTCAGTTTTCAAATGTAATAAGTTTCATCTCAATACAAGTTTTATAACTCAAGATATAATTTTCTGAATAGGGGCTGTCAGGATAAATTCGGGCAACAATAGCCCTGTTTTCAAAAATTAAATGAGAACATCCAAGATTTCCAAAATTCATGAAATTTATATACCATGTACCTCTGTAAGTTAGCTTTCAAACGAGACCAATTTCATCTCAATCCAATATCTACAACTCTAGTTACAATTTTTTTTTAACAAGTCTATCATAATTTACCCTCAACTCCGGGACCACTAAGAAGATACCAAACATCAAGTTCCAACAATGGAGTTTCCTTAACTTCCATTGCACTAAAACAGTAATAACTTCACACTTTAAATTGAAATCCAAAAGTTAGGGTTTGAATATTGGGGGTTTTTGAACCTAAAACTGAATGAGTAAGATTCCACTCACCAAACAAAGAAGGGGAAAAGGTGGCACGAAAAGGGGTGCTTCAGTGTTGCTCCGGCGCGGTGGCACACGGCGGCTCGCTGATAGTCCTTGACAAAGAAAAGAACATGGATGAGGAACCAGATAGCGAGGGGAAGAGGACAAACCAAATGGTTTCACAAAAACTAACCTCGTTTGGCTGGAAAACGCATGAACAATGGTGGAGAAGAAACAGGACGTCGAGGGGAGTCCAGATCAGGTCTCTATTTCTTCAACGGCGACCAGATGGTGGCCATCTTTTTAGAGAGAAGGAGAAGAAGATTTTTGAAATGGAGAGAGAGAAAAATAAGTTCAAACTAAAGGAAGAAGAAAGGAAAAGAAAGAGAAAGAAAAGGGGGGGATGGGTAACGTGGGAGAGTTCTGGACATAGAAAGAAAAAGAAATTTTCTTTTCATTTTTCTTTATCTTTGTTTCTCTTGCTTCATTTCTCATCATTTTTTTAGCAAATCTGAAATTAAATATAGTATAGTCTGAAAATAAATCTCTTTCAATCATATTATTTAAAATAATATTTTTATTAGATGGCAATAATAGTTACAATAGCATAATATTATTGTCTTTTAACCATGTATGCACTATAATAACACAGTGTTAATGCACATGATAAAATTTTTAAATAAGAAAATAAAATCAAATAAGTTGAATAATATAAAAATTTAAATGTCTAACTAATTAATAAATCTAGTTATCAAATAAACACACATATATAATTATCGGGATATTACAATATCCATATAAAATATTTATATGAAAATAAATTTTTTAATTATTGAGCATGATTTCATTGAAACAAAAAAATTTTAATTACAAAAATTATCGGGTATTACAGTCTGAGAGTGAGAGAAAGGAGAAAAGGAAAGTGGGCGGGAAAGGGTTTCGGTATTTTGTATTTTCCGACGGCTACTAATAAAATAGATGGCTTACTTAGGTGTCTAACTATCTATTAGTTTGTAATTTGGATTCTGTTATATAGTAGTTGTATTTAGACCTTGTATTGGTTAGACACCTGAGCCTTCTTTTCTATTGCTATCCCTTTTCTGTTAAGAGTTAGTTTTTCTATTTGCAGGATTAGTTTTCTGTTGTAGCTAAGTCTGCTACCTATATAAGTAGTACCTAGCCTTCTATTCCTGTAACCAACATTTCTTCATATTCATTCAATATACAAAAGTTATACAGTATTTTAATATGCTATCACAGAGCGACGATTTTGGTGATGAAAAGAAGCCATCGGAGAAGAAATCTCATACCTCCGGCGGCGGCAAGAATCACACAAATCCACCCCCAAATCCTGCGTATTTCTTGAGCTACTCTGACAACCCAGGAATTCCCCTAGTTGCATCAGCTCTCAATGGCAACAACTATCGCACTTGGGCAAGATCCAGAAAACGAAATTAGGGTTCATAGATGCCACAATCAAGAGACCCGATGAAGATTCCACTGATTATCACAGCTGGGACAAAGCGGATTCTATGGTTTTGGCTTGGATTCTCAATTCAGTGGACTCCAAGCTACACGCTAGCACTTCACATGCGTCCACCGCGAAGGAGATGTGGGAGGATCTTGAGGAGCGATTCACGCAAACCAATGCTCCCATAATTCATCAATTGTGGTGTACACTATGTTTGCTTCAGCAAGATTCAGAAATGAACATCAAAGATTACTACACTCAATTTAAAGGTTATCTTGACGAGCTGAGTGAGCTTCAGCCTCTGCCTGAATGTTCTTGTGGAGCATCAAGATTGTTGATAAAAAAGGAGGAGGAGAATCGTGTACATTTGTTTCTTGGGGGTCTAAATAGTGAGCAATTTGCTCATGTTAAGGCCACAATCCTTAACACTGATCCCCTACCATCACTAAGAACAGTCTTTAATCATATGTTAAGAGAGGAATCACGATTCTTGGCAGAAAAGGAAAGAAATGGGAAAACTGAGACAGTCACTGCATTCTATTCCAACAACAATGGGAAAAGCGGCCGAGAGGGTCCAAGGCCAAAATGTGACCATTGTGGCAAAATAGGCCACATTAAATCCAAATGTTTTGAGTTGGTTGGTTACCCTTCAAATTGGGATACTCAAAGGGCACAAAGGAATCAGAACAAGTCAGGACAGAATTTAGCTAACATGGCTTATGCTGATGATGATCAAGAAAGGAAGCCAGCAGAGCAGAAAATCACAGGTCATGCTCTTCATGGAACCATTGTGAACCATTGAGAACATGGCTGGTAAAGTAGGCAATTTTAGAGGTCAATTTTGGGTATTAGATAGCGGTGCTTCACACCACATGATCCATTTACTTTCTTCCTTGGAGGAAGTAAAGACAATTGATAGACCTTTTAGAATTGTTGTGCCTACTGGTGACACAATCTTGGTAGAAAAGATGGGAAATATCCATCTTAATAGAAACTTGAAACTTCTTAATGTCTTATTTGTTCCTAGTTTTATTTGTAACCTGATTTCTGTGCATAAGCTTACACAAGATATGAATTGTGAAGTTACTTATAATGTTAATTTCTGTGAAGTCCAGGACCAAGCTTTGAAGAAGAGGATTGGATTAGGTAGACTTCAAGATGGAGTGTATGTCATCAGGATGGATGCTGAAGGATCTTCACTAGCTGTGATAGGAAGGGACTTGACCACCTTGTGGCATGCAAGAATGGGACATCCCTCCAATCAAGTATTGCAGTACATTTCCCATTTACTTAGTTGCAATTTAAATTTCAATAAAGATTTGTGTTGTGATATTTGCCATAGAGCAAAACAATGTAGACCCTTTTTTTTAAAAAAAAAAAAATCAAAAGAGGCATGCAAAGGAATCACAATGACAACTAGCATCCCAACTAAGTTGGCACCCCAGAAGCCACCCATCATCTGCAGCACGCCCAAATTTATTCAAAAGAAACCAAATAAAAAGAATACAAAGATGCCATAGGGGGACATAGACCAAAACCCATGCAAGAAAATTATTTGAACCTGTAATTAGCAAGACCAAGCCTATCATGATAGAGCTCTTTACTAATTGTACCAGGAAAAGAATCCCACCAATAAAAACCTTGCAAAGTGCAACTAAGAGAGGCAATTTTATCTGCACAGTTATTGCCCTCCCGAAAAATATGAGATAAAATAAAACCCATCCTAGAAGCTAAGTTAATACAATTGTTCCACCTATTCCTAAGCCTCCAAGGCACAATGCTAGGAGATTTGAAGGCTTGAATTACAAGCTGAGAGTCACATTCAATCCAAAGATTAAGCCATCCCTTTCTAAAAGCCATCTCAATTGCAAACATGAAACCATTAAGCTCAGCGAAGAGGGCATTATTGCAGCCAAGAGAGACACCAAAGCATCCTAAACAATCAGCCTTATAATTCCTAAAAATACCACCACAACCCGCAATGCAAGGAGTACCTCTTGCAGCCCCATCAGTATTGCATTTGACCCAACCATAAGCTGGGGGATGCCACATCACAACTTTAATTGAGGGAGCTTTGCCAATTTTTGCATTGATTCTAAAATATTGAAGAATATCCCTGCTTATGCTCGAGCAATAACCATTACTCAGTTACCCGAAATTGAGACATTTGCAGCAATCATATTGAGAATTAACCTGATAGAAGTTCTTTTGTCCTCAAATCTCAGCCTGTTTCTACAAAACCAAATGCCCTAAAAGACATTCACTGTTCTCACACAGGTTGCACATGGAGACTGTAACACAGCCCTTGCACCATAAATTCTCATAAGTAGGCATTCTATTTTGAGTTATTCTCCAAACAAGAAAAGACTTAGAAGGTGGAATGGTTGAATTCCAAATTAACTTGCACCAATTAAGAACTTGGCCTGGAGGTTTGTGAAAAAAGTAAGCATCTCTAAAGGACAGCTCCCCTGAATCAGTTTGATTCCAAATCATGTTGTCCTCACAGCTAGTTGTTGGAATTGATATTTTCTGCAATTCTGGACCAAGGGCAGGAATTTTTTGCAGTAATACATATGGAATATGCCAAGAGCCATTCAATATGAAGTCTTTCACCTTAGCACTCAGTTGAGATTGCAGTTGCACAGGAATGCTTGTAAGATTAACTAGAGGCTGAAAAGTCCATGTATCTGTCCAGAATTTGATAGTATGGCCATTTCCAATCTGCCAGCCCAGGTGCTGCATAACTGTAGGGAGCCTATTTCTAAGCCCTGCCCAAATTGAAGAGGAAATATGATAGGAGATAGCAGTTGAGTTACCTCTGAAAAATCTAGCTTTAAGAAGTCTAGCCTATTGCAAATTAGAAGTTAGCAATTCCCAGCATATTTTGAGGGAAGCTGCATCATTTATATCTCTGATGGCTCTCAAACCCAATCCACCCTCAGATAAAGGTAAGCAGACCTTGCTCTAAGCTACTGTGACAATTTTCCTCTTGTTTATATCACCTGACGAAATGAAATTCCGGATCCATTTGTCAATAGTTTTGATAAGCTTAATGGGCCACACATAAATCATGAAGCTGTACAAAAGCATTCCCTGAATCACATACTTCACCAACTGGACTTTTCCAATAATGGATAATAAGGATGCTTTCCAAGCAGTCAATTTGGATTTAATTCCGTCTACAATTGGCTGCATATGATAGCTTTTTGGTTTGCCTTTGAAAATTGGAATTCCCAAATAAGTGAATGGCAGCCTGCTAACTGAAAATCCAAGGATATCAGCAATCATTGCTTGCCTCCTAGTTGAGATTATTCCTGGATAAAAGGTTGACTTGCTTGGATTAATAACTTGGCCAGAAACCTCACTATATCTTATAAACAAGCTCATGAGGTTAAGCAGATTTGTCTTTGTCCCTTTACAAAAAATCATTACATCATCGGCATAGAGAACATGGGAAGGGACTTGGGAGCCTCTTGGACCAGCCATCAGGCAAATTTTGCCCTCATAAACCATTTTAGACAGACCTCTGCTAAGGACTTCTTTTGCCAAACAGAAAAGGAGAAGGGATAGCGGATCACCTTGCCTAACCCCTCTCTTACAAGAAAAATACCCTGCTGCCTTACCATTGACTAAAATGGACAATTTTGCAGATTTTAGAATTGAAATAACCAAAGTGAACACAAGAAGGGGGGTTGAATTGTGTTTACCAACTTTTTAGGTTACTTAAAAAGATTTTCGCAGGCACAGCAAGCAAGGTTTGAATAAGAGAGGTTTAGACGAGTGACACGTCTAATATTTAAAACAGAATGGCACACACACAAACAGAGAAGGTTTTAAAAGAGTTTGATAATCACAGTGTTAACTCCCCAAGTTAAAAGCTAGAACAGAAATAATATTTTAAGTAAATTAAAAGATAAAGAGAGTAGAGATATCACTCAGGAGATTTATACTGGTTCACCCCAAAATCCACAGGGCTACGTCCAGTTTCTTGGCAGCACCAAGCTTCCACTATAACTGAGTAAATTACAGTACAAGTATTCTTTGCACACCTAGCCTCTTCAGGCTCAACACTCAAACAAGTATTCTTTTCTCACCTAGCCTCTTCAGGCTCACAAACAGTAAGAGATAAAAAGTTGTGTAGTTAATACAACTTGCAAGTCTTTCAGATCACACTCAGAGAGTGGAATAAATATGAAGTATGAAAGACTGCGCATTTATATCAAATGATTGAATGTGTATTCAATGAAGGAATGAAGAAGTTAATGAAGGGAGTAAATGCTTCTGTGTAGAGTTCTTTTGATATTCAACTTCTTGGCTTCATCTTCATTGTTTGATCTATTTAAAGGCTTCAATCAAGAGATCCGTTTTGACACAGCTTCAGAAAGTGTTTGCTTCTGACTTTGAGCTTTCTGAGACACCATTTAATTCCAAAGAGTCGTTCTGAATATTCAATAAATGCTTGAAAACGTTGGGCATTGTCAAGAGTGTCCAAGGGTACACTTTAGACTGAGCAGCTGTTCTTTCAGAGTATATGGCAGCAGGTTTCTTGTACTTGTTGCAGAGAGCTTTCCTCTTTCAGTGCAACATCAGCTTACTTTTCCATAAAGTACTTTTTACTTTGTACTAGAATAGGCAAAAGGTTACTGCAGTGGTGCAGAGATAGCGTGTTTATTCCTTAAAACCTTGAAACAACGTTCTTTATTCTTTGTCCTTCGAGCTATTGTCCAGAGGTCTTCGAGATCCTTAAGAATGGCATATAATTTGAATACGGTGACTTGGACTTGATTTTTGACATACTGACTTGGTGTCAGTAATGAGAATTTTTAGACGGGTGAAAGTCATCCAAAACTTAGACGGGTGAAAGCTTGTTCTAAAGCTTAGACGGGTGAATGCGTATTCCAAAGTTAGACGGGTGGTCAGCTGAGCTAAACTTAGACGCATGCTTCTTGCCACGTCATCAAGTGGACTTGGTCTTTCTTGAGCGTTGACTTTCTTTGACTAACTTTTTAGACGAGTGGAAACTTAGACGAGTCACTGCTGAGCTTCTAAACAGTAGACGGGTCAAAATTAGACGAGTGACCTCAAGTCTATTTTCCTGCACACTTATCAAATATATCAGTAATTTCATTTGGTTCAATATTACCATACTTGAACTATTTGGAATCATCAAAACATAGAGGATTTACACTTTGAATGTGTTTTAGACTTATGAGGTCTCAACAAGAATGATTTCCACCCATTTACAAAACTTATTGTCAACTCCAAAAGTGTGGAGAACTTTGATGAGGAAATTCCAATCCAAGGAATCAAACGCCTTCCTAATATCAATTTTCAAAGCCACATTAGCTCCAAAAGCTCTTTTATTCAACAAATTAATTGCTTCTGAGGTTAGGCCCATACAGTCTGAAATCTGTCTCCCATGAATGAACCCTCTTTAGTTATTTGAGATGATGTTTGGAGCATCTTAGCTAACCTGTCTGCCATGATTTTTGTAATGATCTTGAACTTGAAGTTTGCCATTGCAATAGGTCTAAACTGCTCCACTCTATCAGCACCAATGATTTTAGGAATTAGCACTACCATATTGGCATTAAAGTTGGGAAGCAACCACTCTTGAGTAAACAACTGCAGCATAGCACTGCACACATTATCAGCAACTATGGTCCAGTATTTTTGGAAGAAATGAGCACCAAACCATCAGGGCCTGGACTGCCATCTGATTTCAAAGAGAAGACAACATGTTTTATCTCATCAGCTGTTGGAATACTGACCAGCATAGAGTTGTCCTGATCATTAACCTTGGGACTAATGACCTCTTCAATTAAGCCATTATCCACACAATTGTTATCTAAGCCAAAAAGATTCTGAAAATAGCCTACAATATGCCCCTCAGTATCGACATCAGTGGTCAAAATCAAATCATCTTTCTTCAAAATGCTTATTTGATTAGTAACATTCCTGATCCTAGTTACTTTGTGAAAGTAATTGGTATTCCTATCACCATGGATATGCCAATTGAGTCTTGACTTCTCTAACCAAAACTCCTCTTGTAGATGCAAAGCCTTCTCCAATTCTGTTTGAGCAAACCTTTCCTGATCAGACAAAGTATCAGAAGGACCATTAGCATCAATCAATAATTGGATACCATCCAGATCATGCATAGCATTTTTAACCTTTAAATTGACATCACCAAAGACATTTTTGTTCCAATCTTTTAGTCTAGCTTTCAAATTCTTAAGCTTTTAAGACAGAACAAACATGGGACAACCAACAATGCTTTCCTGCCAAACATCCTGAATGATGTTGATACAATCTGGATGACTTGACCACATTTTCATAAACTTGAAGGATGATGGATGCATTCTGTTTTCCTTCTTTAAATCCAACAATAAAGGAAAGTGATCAGATCTACTCCTAGGCAAAGTACAACAAGAAATACTAGACCAGAAGTTAATCCAATTCTCATTGAAACTGTCTCTGTCAAGCCTCTTTTCAGTAAGGGCACTACCTCTTTTCCCATTAGACCGAGTATACTGGGCACCCCTTGTCATTAGATGGATCAATTGATTGCTATCTGTCCAATTTTTAAACTCCTCAGTAGCAGATTGCATAGGAGACCCTCTTCCTCTATATTCATGAGCACCAAGGACTACATTAAAGTCACCAAGAAAACACCATGGATGTTGGTTATTCTGCATCAAAATAGAAAGGTATTGCCAAAGAGCTCTTCTACTGATGTAACTTGTAGAAGCATAAATAGCAGACATACAAACCACACCAGCCTCTAAGATTAATTTAAAGGACACATGCTGATCAGAACAATAAAGAATGATAGGATTAAGATTAGCAGCACAAGCACACCAAATGTTAGGATTCAAATCACTCCTATCATTCATGGCAAACAACCTCAAGTTCAATCTTCCCCAAAATGAAGCAGGAAATCTACTAGATAACATCCAAGGTTCAGAAATAAAGACCAAATCTGGTTTATGAGATAAACATAAATTGTTGATGGCCTTTCCGTCGGTAATTTTGAAAACTTTTCATATTCATCATTACCGACGGCTTTTTCCATCGGTAATGTCAACATTTCCGACAGACACGGGGTCCGTCGGTTATTAACAGTTTTCTTGTAATGTTTCAAAAAGGATCTTTGGCAGCCAATATTTTAGAGGAAGATCATAAATTCGAACCCAACACTGCACCTGAGATTGCCTTTGAGTGTTTGGATTGAAGTCAGCACTCCATCTTGATAACCTTAATGTTCCTGGATTGATATTCCAAGAACTAGAAGACTACACTCTTCTTAAATCATCTTGAGATGAAAAATTCAAAATACCCCTTTCCCAATGGAGTCATTGGCTTTGCTGGGTTGATTCCTTTTTGCCATCAACCTACCATGAAGACAATTCTTGCCACTCTCTAATCCAATCTTGTATTCTTCTTCCGAGATTTTTATTGAAATTGAGTCACCTTTCATTCGCGGTTTTGGCAACTGGGACAATGAGATATCCATGGAGTTACTCACTATCTGCGCAAAGGATAAAGCCTTGGTTGGAATTTCTGCAGGGCCAAATTTAGATGGAACTTTATCACCATTCTGAGAAGAATTTAGAATAGTTGAATGAAGAAGAGTATCATTGGAATGCGGCTTAGGGGGTGGAAGAAGATCTGGAAACAAAAATTCCCATGGACAATCCGAGAAGAAAGCCATCAGAGGAGTTTGCATGCAAAAACCCTAGAACACTATGCAAACCCTAGCAGAGCAAAAGGGCACGCATTCTTTCCAGATGGTAACTAAATCACTTTTCGGCTCGATTTTATTGATTAATCTTTTGTTTTTTGAATGTCGAATGATACAATGATTGGTATATGAAACAACTTTCCTTTCTTTCTCCTGATTGCAGATTAGCATATATATGAAAATTGCTTCACGCACGTCACGTATTAATTTATATGATAGAATTTAAAAAGTAGATATGAAAAAAAATAGAGTAGTATATTAGATAATAAAAAATGGGCTGTACTCTTAATTAGTTCCAAGAACACTCACCTAATATTGTAATTGAATGTGTCTGGCATTATTCTCTATATATATACTATCCATTATTACTTTATTAATATTTATCAGGAGAGACAGCAACATCTGCCATTTGATTCAAGCAGACAGAACAACCAACGAAGGCGAAGGCATGAGTAAAATGGGAGGGGATCCACGAGCATTGCGCTGGGGCTATGCAATTTGATGAATTTGAGTTTTAAATAAATGCTTGTGACCACAATTGGGGTCATAATACGTTGTATTTGGAGGTTTGTAAAATTGAAATGTGTTTGCAATTGTGGTCACATCAACCGCATTTTCCAGTAATTATCCACGATTATGATAAACGTAACTCAACCGCAACGACGATCGCAACCGCAATTTAAAACCTTGTTCATGAGTACCACCAATCAGTAAGGTGCCACCCACTGTCATAACTTTAGAGCTCTCCATGTGCTGAGGTATGAAAAGTATGATATGATGATGCTCCTAACTCTCAAGCAAGCAATAATGGCATTTCATTGTTTTTGAGTAACAAGTTGCACACAAAAGGAGGAGGGTCCACTGTTAAGAAGGTAGAAGAAGATAGAAGAATTTCCCAATTAGAGAAGGGAATAGGTCTCCTTAGAGAAAGAAAGAATTTCTGTATAATACCCTTTTTTTTTTCATTTTCATTCATCATCATGTAATATAGTAACTGATTACATCCAATTCCTAATCATACGGATCAGAGGACACCTGGTCACTCTTCCTAACAAACTTTTACTCTAGAATATTCCTAAGTTATTTGGGGCTGCTCCATCATCAAACATAGTCACTCAAATATGTTGGTTTCCTGAGAACCCTTTTGGACGTCGTCACATAGTGCATCATCTTCAATATGATAGCAACAATCAAAGCAGGCCCCATCGATTAATGAAGGAAAACGATCTGTGGGGACGTATGGGACCTATGGCGTTCGGGATTTGGGAACTGAGAGAGGAGTTGCACTGATCCAATGAAACAATGGGCATCCTTTACGTTCATTTGGATAAACAACGAGGTACTATGGGAAATTTTGGAACTTGGACAACGTTTGAGGAACAAAGAAAAAAAAAGGCTATAATAAAGTGTTGAAGTTATAGCTGCAAGCCTGCAAGATGATATATAATATATTTCTTATTGATATGGTATTGTCGCATTGGTTCCCATGGCTTCTTTAATTTATATAAGATTCAGTTTTTAGATTGGATATCTCGTGGTGATGAAATAACTTTTTAGATTACAAAATTAGTGAAAGCAATAAATTGTCTTGACTGTGTATAGCACTTCATATACAGTCCTTCGGCAATTTAAGAGAAAATTTTTTTATCAACCAAATTCGTATATAATTTTACGTTAGGCTTGTTCTAGGATGGCCCAAAACTATGTCTTCATTGCCTCTTTGGGCTTTGGCCTGCACTAGAACAGCCCAAAATTGTATCGTCAAGCTTGGAGGTGGTGTTTTGCTTTGTCTCCTTCATTGCTCGACTGGTTGAACCGAATGGGGGCCGGTACGCACCTCCAAAGATACTCAGATGCCTGAGTCAGCAAAGAAGTTGTAAATAATGTATTTAGGTGATCATGAGAACTTACCTGGTCTCAATAGGAGAATGAACCGGCAAGACCTACAGGTCATTGTTCAATTAGTTCAACCGTTTTAACCGTTAGGACTAATAAATAAATAAATTATACAATAAATATACATACACACACACACACACACACACACACACACACACACACACACACATATATATATATATATATATATATATATATATAATAGATCATAAAATCTTATAGCTCAATTTTATTAATAAAAATCATTTAATTGAGCGCAAACCAATTGTCATTAATTATTGGGCTGATGTTTTCTTCCTACAATGACTTATTATTGGGCTTAAATGTTTCTTCCTAAATGAGTAGATATAGAAACCCTAGTGGCAGCTCAACAACAACACTAAATCCCCCTTCGCCTCTATCACTTGCGCTGCACAGAGAATTTCAATAGCAGCACTTTGTCTATCATATCTCATATATCATATGCTACGACAGACTAATAAGCTTACATGGTGCAGCACAGTGGGACGTAACGACGGATTTGGAGATTTGGACGGCGACAGCAGTTCGCCGGACGCAGCAACGGGACAGTGACACAGCAAGAGGTG
This sequence comes from Echinosophora koreensis, assembly GCA_035048595.1. Taxonomy (NCBI): domain Eukaryota; kingdom Viridiplantae; phylum Streptophyta; class Magnoliopsida; order Fabales; family Fabaceae; genus Echinosophora; species Echinosophora koreensis. The sequence goes on along the minus strand of JAPCYP010000048.1, from coordinate 791,073 downwards.
GTGGTTCGCGCGATTGGAAGGATTTGGCGGTTGTTCGAGTGGCTGCAAGGTGCTGGTACATGAACCGGTCGGTTTTCCATAACTGGCTCCGGTTCAACAGTTTTTCTAGTTTTATCCTGGTTCAAGCGGTTTTTTCTCCGTTTTTTAAGACCACCGGTTTTTATGACCAAACCGAACCATAGACATAGCCAGTTCCCGGTTGAACCAGTCGATCCGGTTTGGTTTTTAAAACATTGTCTGGTCTCATGGTTTCATAGCTTTTTATAGTGATGCCCTTAATATAGGGGTATGGGTGTCTGCCCTTGCTGGCATGGTGCCCCTCGCTGTGTATCATATGGTACATGGGGAGCTGGTAAAGTGCCTCTTACTGTGTGATGTTCAGGGTCCGCAGTGATCGGCGTGATATAGTGACAGTGATTGAATGGTTGTGTGATTAAGGGCGGACCTTATCGGTGATGCCTTTTGGTGAGTGGGGGACCATCCTCTAGGGGGTTTAGGCCTATCCTTCTCCTATAGGCTTTTGACCATGATCCCAGGCCGACTGATTTGCTCGGCTAACGATTGGTTGCCCAGCCTGGGAGCTTCTTCGGGCCTTGTTTGACTTTGTTTCCATACGTGGGTTAGAACAATGCTTACTAGAGGTGTTGTGGTAAATGTTTTTAGTAGAATCGCATGGATCTAATGTGTAGACTATCTATTTTTCACTTAAAGAGGAATGGATAAAGATCATGTCATGGTATACCCCTTAACATATTATTTTAATTTTGAGAACCAAAATTTTAAATGGATCTTTGAATGACAGAATCCAAAATGATATTTTGGCTTCTCTTAAATCCTGCAAAGAGAAATGCTAAAAACACTCTCTCTAGTATTCTCTTTCCAATACACTCACTATTATTGGTTGAAATTCATGTGGGTCCTACAAAAATAAAGTGAGACCCACATGACTTAGTGGTTTCCAAAATAATGGGACTTGCATAAATTTCAAACAATTGAAAAGAGTGTATTGGAAAGAGAGAGTTATAGAGTGTGTTTGTAGCACCCCTCATCCCTCAAATTGACGTCCTAATTTTTTAAATAGGTCGCCAAATTTCGGTATTTTGTAATTGGGTCATAAGTTTATAATTGGATCCTTGTACTTGTAAAAAATATTTAATTAGGTCTCTCTCATAAGTCTGTTGATAACCCTATCTCAGGGACTCAATTACAAATTATTTGAAGTTCATGAATCCGATTACAAACAAGGGATCTAGTTACAAATCATTTACAAGTTTAGAAACTAATTACAAATTTTTAAATTATAAGAACTTATTTTGAAATTCCAAAATAGTTTTGGGACCTACAGAGTAATTAAACCTACTTAATTCAGCGTATTTGTCCCTTCTAGTTTATGTAAGTAGCTGTACAAATGAGAATATTGTCTAGGTCTGCATCCTCATCCATATGAGTTTGCGTTTATTAATTTCCACTGCTACTGTTACTCGGTGGATTTTGTGGTGCAGTCCAAGGTTTGGGGTGCACTAGTACACTCCTATGTGCTTACCTTTAGATTTGCTATAAAATGGAATCAATGGTGATAATTAAACGACTTGTAACTTGTCACACTGGTTAATAGGATTAGTTAATTTTTATTTATAAATTCATTTTGTAATTTGAAAAGAAGTAGTTATAAAATATAAATTTATTCAGAAGTCCCTAAAATAAAATTAAATATTTATTATTTAGTCCCTCCTAATATTTCCTAACTCATGCCTCCTTGTTCTTTCTTTTGGTCCCCGTTCTTTTTCAGATAACTTTGTATTCTGGCATCTCCCCACCACTTCCCTGTTGCACATTCCTTGTTGCACAACCCAAGTTCATCAAATGACCCTCAGCCAAGATAGTGATGACCTCAATGGTCTTAGGGGAAAACTCATCTGTCAGTTTGAGGCTTAATAGTGATGCACTTCATTCCATGGTATGTCTCGAGACCAAGCATGTCAATTTCATTGTAAAAAAGTGACCAATGTTGCAAACAATGACATTGTTCTTCATTTTCATCATGTGATCAACCATGATAATCTCCTTGTTAGTTGTTACCGGTGGTGGTAACAGAGATGTCAGCCTCGGAGAGAACATCCTCCAAGGTCAGAAACTTGAAGACCTTCCATGTAACACCCTATTTTTCGTATAAGGGCTTGTTGTGTATGCCTTGTTTGCTTAGGAAGGTTTAGAGTGGGCGAAGTGGGATTTTAGGCTTCAAATCCCTTCCTGATGTATGAGCATGACCGTGCTCATGAGTCAGCACGCCCGTGCTCAAGCTGTGTCTTGTGACTGGTTGAGTCACAAGCACGACCGTGCTTAATGGGAAGCACGTCCGTGCAAGGGATTGATGAGTACGTCCGTGCTCAATAGGGAGCATGACCGTGCTCGGCAAGTGAACGCGTCTCGTTGACGCTGATGCAAGCACGGATGTGCTTAGTGGGGTGCACGGCTGTGCTCGGGTCTCAGAGTGTATAAATAGGAACTGTACGCGAGGATTTTGTGTACAACCCTTATTTTGGTTTCTCTGCCTCCAAAACAGCAGAGACCTCTCTTCCTCTTTCTCTCCCTTGAACCCTTCCTTGTTCTTGGAATCCTTGCGATATTTGGGAGAGGAACGTGCGCGTTAGTGTCTTGTAAGGTAAGCCAGTTATCCCTCTTCTGTTTCCTTTTCCTTTTGTTGAATTGGGAACTAATTGGTTAACCTTTCTGTTGGCCAAGGCTTGATTCTTTTGTTGAGCCGCTTGAGGGAACGCGACCAGTTTACTATCAGGAGTTTGATCTTCATACTAGGTATGGGGAGAAGGAATAGTATGAGTATGTAGGCTTGGGGGTAGCGTAGGACGAAGGGTTACCCATGACCCTACTGTATGATAACATGTTTATATGCCTTTATGTCTATTTGTTATATGATGCTTAACTGTTGTGATGATGATATTGGTATGACTTTTATTAATTGATTAATGTTGTTATGAATGTTCTTGTTATTGAATGTTGACTGTTATGAACATGTTGAATGTGATGATGCCATGATAGGGTGATTTATCATAATTATGATATTGTGTTGTATTGGCTATTGGTTGATGTTGTGACTCATTATTGTTAAAACGTTAAATCTGTTAATGATGTTAAGGGAGGTTGTTCCCCTTGTTCATAAATCTAAACGTAGTAATGAGTGTGAGGTTTACGCCAACTGGTTTAGTCAAAAACACTAGGGATTGATTTATGAGTGATTACGGACAACTAAATGAATTGAGATTAAAGGATTAATTCCCTTTTGATAAGACATGAATATTAATGAAGAACAGTTAAGATTAATAAATTTGATGATCAATGGATTAGTAAGAGCCAATAGGTTGAATCTGTGAACTATCACAAGGATTTGGGAAAGGGTTCTTGACCCTTTCTGCCCAGATCAGTAAGGCCACGTTCCATTGAACACGGCCGTGCTTGATAAGGAGCATGCCCGTGCCTAGGAGGCAGCACGGTCGTGCTTGCCTGCAGGTCCAGCATGCCCGTGCTGAGGGTGGGCACGCCCGTGCTCATCTGACCAGAACAAAAACCAGAATGCATGAAATAGGGGTTTTCACCCCAAACGCTTAAAAGACTTAATATGATACCAACGGAACATGAAGACCTATGACAAGTGATAAGATGTTGTACCTTGGTAGCCTAGTGTCCGCTCCAAGCGTTAAGATGTTGAACCTTGGTAGCCTAGTGTTCGCTCCAAGGGGGCCTTGATGCTTGATGGTCAAGGTGTTGAGCTCTGGTGCTTAATGGCTAGAGTGTTGTTGATGCTTAAAAGACTTAACGATGAACGTTAAACATTAATCCTCGATAGCCTAGTGGTCGAGGTGTTGATGGTGATAAAACTTGGGTAGCCTATGGGCCCAAGCGGAGGTGGTGGTTGTGGTTGTGTGTTGTCTGCCATACATTCACACATCGGAGATGTTGATGGGAGGTTGGGCAACATAGAGAAGGTTGTTCGAGAGTAAGATGATCTGGCCGTCTGCGGGTTTCGTCCGAAAGGGAATCAAGTATACACCGTGGTGGCGCATCCGTGAATAAGATGTGTCGGCTGTCCAAGTGGTCCACCCATGGTGGTGGTCTGGCCCGGCGTTGGAACTTTTTGGCCAATGTGGAAATGTAACCCCAAAGTTGGCATCCTGAGTTAGTTTGGATCCAAGTGCATAGTAGAGGAGTGGAGCAGAACTGTATTGCATAGCATACACGTTATAAGATGATGATTGTTATGATATTGTTGTTTGATATAACATGCTCGTTTGTGTATGCTCGTCTTGCTGACTGCTTTCTTGCCGTTATATTCATATATATCTTTCTTACTCCCTATCTCTATGTTTCTTGTTTTGTGGCATGTATCGTTTATGCAGAGGTCGATGTACAGCCAGTTGAGGAGTGACTTTGAGGAGCCGTGACTCGTAGATAGGATTTCCGTTTCAGTAGTTGTTTAGTTGTTTCCAGTTGTATCCGAGTTGTTTTATCGGATTGGTTATACCAGCTCTGTAGTGTGACATCGGGGTTGGGTTCGTTTATGGTTTTAGCTATGTTATGTTTTCTTTATAAACATGTTTTGCTTATTTCCGCATTATGTTACAATGCGACAGTCTCTGCCCGGTTTTTAATATTATATATATTTGCATGTGTTCTCTCTCTATCATATCTGTGTTATCGCTTTTGAATCCATGCGGGGTAGAGCGTGTCGCATTTAGTGGTATCAGAGCAGTTCGACCCTGTCCGGACGTGGTATGAGTCTGTTACGAGTCTTCTATGTGTTGTTTGAATTATTTATATTTATTATAGATAATGAAGCTTTAGTGTTAAGAACCCTTAGTTCTTCTTGCTTGGTTCGAGCCTCCGAGTCCAAGGACTTGATCCGAGGTTATGAGCCTAATTGGTAAAAGTTTAACTAGTTAGGGATATAGATTTCGAGGACAAAATTTTTATAAGGGGGGTGGAATTGTAACACCTTGTTTTTCGTATAAGAGCTTGTTGTGTATGCCTTGTTTGCTTAGGAAGGTTTAGAGTGGGCAAAGTGGGATTTTAGGCTTCAAATCCCTTCCTGATGCATAAGCACGGCCGTGCTCATGAGTCAGCACGCCCGTGCTCAAGCTGTGTCTTGTGACTGGTTGAGTCACAAGCACGACCATGCTTAATGGGAAGCACGACCGTGCAAGGGATTGATGAGCACACCTATGCTCAATAGGGAGCACAACCGTGCTCGGTAAATGAACGCGTCTCGTTGACGCTGATGTAAGCACGCCCATGCTTAGTGGGGTGCACGGCCATGCTTGGGTCTTAGAGTGTATAAATAGGAACAATACGCGAGGGTTTTGTGTACAACCCTTATTTTGGTTTCTCTGCCTCCAAAACAGCAGAAACCTCTCTTCCTCTTTCTCTCCCTTGAACCCTTCCTAGTTCTTGGAATCCTTGCAGTGTTTGGGAGAGGAACATGCGCATTAGTGTCTTGTAAGGTAAGTCAGTTATCCCTCTTCTGTTTCCTTTTCCTTTTGTTGAATTGGGAACTAATTGGTTAACCTTTCTGTTGGCCAAGGCTTGGTTCGTTTGTCGAGCCGCTTGAGGGAACGCGACTAGTTTATTATCAGGAGTCTGATCTTCATACCAGGTATGGGGAGAATGAATAGTTTGTTATATGATGCTTAACTGTTGTGATGATGATATTGGCATGACTATTATTAATTGATTGATTAATGTTGTTATGAATGTTCTTGTTATTGAATGTTGACTGTTATGAACATGTTGAATGTGATGATGCCATGGAGTGATTTATCATAATTATGATATTGTGTTGTATTGGCTATTGGTTGATGTTGTAACGCGTTATTGTTAAAACGTTAAATCTGTTAATGATGTTAAGGGAGGTTGTTCCCCTTGTTCATAAATCTGAACTTAGTAATGAGTGTGATGTTTACGCCAACTGGTTTAGTCAAGAACACTAGGGATTGATTTATGAGTGATTAGGGACAACTAAATGAATTGAGATTAAAGGATTAATTCCCTTTTGATAAGACATAAATATTAATGAAGAACAATTAAGATTAATGAAGTTGATGATCAATGCATTAGTAAGAGCCAATAGGTTAAATCTGCAAACTGTCCCAAGGATTTGGGAAAGGATTCCTGACCCTTTCTACTCAGATCAGTAAGGCCACGCTTCATTGAGCACGGTCGTGCTTGATAAGGAGCACGCCCGTGCTCTAGTTTGAAACCCTGAGCAGGGTGCGCATTTGAGCATGCCCGTGCTCAGCAGGCAGCACGGCCGTGCTTGCCTCCAGCATGACCGTGCTGAGGGTGAGCATGCCCATGCTCATCTGGCCAGAACAGAAACCAGAATGCATGAAATAGGGGTTTTCACCCCAAACGCTTAAAAGACTTAATAAGATACCAACGAAACATGAAGACCAAAGACAAGTGATAAGATGTTGCACCTTGGTAGCCTAGTGTTGGCTCCAAGCGTTAAGATGTTGAACCTTGGTAGCCTAGTGTTCGCTCCAAGAGATAAGATGTTGTACCTTGGTAGCCTAGTGTTCGCTCCAAGGGGGCTTTCATGCTTGATGGTCAAGGTGTTGAGCTCTGGTGCTTAATGGCCAGAGTGTTGTTGATGCTTAAAAGACTTAACGATGAACGTTAAACGTTAATCCTCGATAGCCTAGTGGTCGAGGTGTTGATGGTGATAAAACTTGGGTAGCCTATGGGCCCAAGCGGAGGTGGTGGTTGTGGTTGTGTGTTGTTTGCCATGCATTCACGCATCGGAGATGTTGATGGGAGGTTATGCAACATAGGGGAGGTTGTCCGAGAGTAAGATGATCTGGCCGTCCGCGGGATTCATCCGAAAGGGAATCAAGTATACATCGTGGTGGTGCATCCGTGAATAAGATGTGTCGGCTGTCCAAGGGGTCCACCCATGGTTGGTGGTCTGGCCCGGCGTTTGAGCTTTTTGGCCAATGTGGAAATGTAACCCCAAAGTTGGCATCCTTAGTTTGGATCCAAGTGCATAGTAGAGGAGTGGAGCAGAACTGTATTGCATAGCATACACGTTATATGATTATGGTTGTTATGATATTGCTGTTTGATATGACATCCTCATTTGATGTATGCTCGTCTTGCTAACTGCTTCCTTATCATTATATTCATATATATGTTTCTTACTCCCTATTTCTATGTTTCTTGTTTTGTGGCATGTATCGTTTATCCAGAGGTCGATGTATAGCCAGTTGAGGAGATCGTAGATGGGATTTCCGTTTCAGTAGTTGTTTAGTTGTTTCCAATTGTATCCGAGTTGTTTTATCGGATAGGTTATACCAGCTCTGTAGTGTGACATCGGGGTTGGGTTCGTTTATGTTTTCAGTTATGTTATGTTTTCTTTATAAACATGTTTTGGTTATTTCCGCGTTATGTTACAATGCGGCAGTCTCTGCCCGGTTTTTAATATTCACTAGTGCAAAATATACAATAAACGGGAAAGGTTTACGTCAGTTAACCAAAAGTTAGACGTTAAAAAACAGGCGGTGGTAGTTTTGTAAATATCAGGTTCCCTTAATTCACTTTTAACCTCAGTTGTTATAAGGACTGACGTTAAAAGTTAAGTGACTCACTTTTAACGTCAGTTCTGTAAACAACTGACGCTAAAAGTGAACCTTTTAACGTTAGTTTTTTATTGAACTAACGTTAAAAGTGAGTCACTTAACTTTTAACGTCAGTCCTTATAACAACTGACGTTAAAGGTAGTTTTTAATTTTTTTTAGCAACTATACGTTACCCACGCGCCTTTCAGCTTCCACTTTCACTCACTCTGTTCTCTGTTCTCTCTCAAACCTTCTATTCCCTAACCCTTCCAAGTGATCTCCTCTCCACCGCATGCTCCTCTCCACCGCCACCACCACGAGGTCCTCTCCACCGCGTGCTCCTCTCCATCGGTAGTTACTCTCTCTCTCCCTCTCGCTCTCTCTCCCCTCTCCATCGCGTGCTCTAACCCTAATCTTTCACAACTCTCCAATCTTTAGCAGGTTCTGAACAGCCCGCGGCCACCATTACTCGAGCGCCTTTCCATCTCCCATCTGTAAGGTATTGAACCCTAATATGAACCGTAATCTCTTCACTTTTTTTCTTTTCTTGTCTTTTTTTTCAGTTGTTAGAACTTGCTTGTAGAACCTTTTGTTTTTCTCAATTTGTGTATGTTTGCTTGTGGGATTTTGGATTAGTTGAAATTGTTTCTTGAGGTTGTTATGTTCCTGTAATTTAGATATGGACTGCATTTTTTATGTTAAGTAAATTTGGGAATGCACTGAACTGTATTGAACTGTATATTGTTGCTTCTTTAGGGAATGCACTGAACTGTATGTTGGTGCTTAATCTGGCATAGACTTGTCTAATTGAACATTAGTATCATAGGTTTTAGATTTATCTGAGGAAAAGAAATCATTATTTCCTATGCTATTTTTTATGTTTCTATGAGTATGTGTGATAAACCATAGCTTATCTCTAACATAGGTTATGTGAGTATGCTATTTTTGATTTATCTTTAGTTATCCATGTTAAAAAAACATATTTTAACATTTACCATTTTTGAACAGGCATACACATAGATCACTCGGACCCGCATGCACGAGAGGACACTATGGGGCCTACGCAGGACACTAAGGGGCCTACGCCTGATGATACTGTAAGTTTACATGTTATATAAAATTTATCCAATATTTATAATGTAAGTTTAAGTCCTTTATATATTTTTTATTTATCCTTGTTATACATAACCCTCTAATTTAACATTTTTTTGTCCAAACAGACATCACAGTCTCTGAGGAAACGGGGTAGAGGAGCCACGTCATTGAAGAAATTAGAGAAGGCTAGGCAAAGTGGTCAGAAGCTTGAGGTGTCATTTGATGCTAAACTAAAGCCCCAAGGCCCCCGTGCTAGAGAATTTAAAATGTCAGTGATTCTACAAACCAAGCAGCACGTTAGCATCCTATACAACCATTGGGATGACGTTCCATAGAACGTTAAGGATCAGATTTGGGAGGCTATCACGGTATTTTACTTTTACATTCTTTTGATGTACATTATTAAATAATTATTCGAGTTCTAATTCATCCTGTTTGTTATATGTATTTAATGTGTAGATAGCTTGGACCGTGCCGAATGACAAGCATCATCGGAAGAAATGGCTCTCATTGGGGGCAAGGCGCTGGAGTGGGTTCAAGCATGATCTTTGTAATGCCCTTCGTTACATTAGTAACCCAAAATAATTTCGGTAAAAATCCATTAAAACATTTAAATTAAAACATACACGTCATAAATATTTTACAAATTAATTGAGTTTGAATATACCTTATATTGAAAAAATATTAATAAAGTATCGAAGTAATAAATAATTATAAATCCATACATCCGAATAAAATCAAAAGCCTCAAACCGGGCGTCTAACTATAAACCGAGAAGAATAAACTAAAAAAATAATAAACGAAGTCTGCATGGCACCCGTAAGCCATGCTACAAAACTAACCAGCTAGCTAAAAACAAGAAAATACTTCTTCAAGCCTCGGTCTCCTCAACAGCGATGTCCTCGAGCTCTGAAAACAACACTTTTTGATGAGATATAAAATCCCAGTGAACAACAATACAGTTATAAAATATTTCGAAAATAGTGATGTTCTCAGCCGGCGCGGTAACCGGAAAAACTGTCCATGGTATCCGCTAACTTTCCAAAATAATGTTTATTAAAAATACATTTAATTACAACAATCATATAACGACAATTTAAGAAAAACATAATCAAATGTCATTTATTAATTAAACGAAGTAACCACACATCACACAATAACACAATCCTCAAGTGGCTCAGAAACCCCACTCTGTGTTGGTTTCTTGCCCAAATCGGTGGCTCGAGAACCTCATTAAATGGGTTCCTTGCCCTTTGTCTGCGGTGACTCGGGAACCTCGATCTAGAATTGATTCCTTGCCACCCTCTTTATGGTGACCCGAGAACCTCGTTCTGAAATTGATTCCTTGCCCCTATGGTGACTCGAGAATCTCATTTTTGAATTGACTCCTTGCCCCAATGGTGACCCGAGAACCTCGTAATTAAATTGGTTCCTTGCCTCTCATTATTAGTGACCCGAGAGCCTCGTTCATAAAAAGGATTCCTTGCCCCATATCTTAATTTTCAACATCCCATTAAATGGTGATGTTACAAGCCAATACCCCTATCTTAGGCGACATAACAAACTTCACAAAACATACATTATATCATTTATATCTCAAATAAAAGATGACAAAAGGATCTTTTTCTTTTTAACTATAAACCAGTGGGATTTAATTATCACTCAGTTAATATATATTAAAGTTCAATTAAACAAAATCATAACCATGTACCATTAGAGCTCCAATTCATACTTGAATTGATCTTGACATTATTTACATGATTTCACGAAGCGATTAAGAATAAAAGGAATTTTGTTCATGTGAGTTTTAACGCAGAGTACCAAAGTTTAGTAGATTTATCAATCTAACCTTTAACTGGAAGAATTTTATGCACATAACAATAAACTATCAATAAACAGTTTCTTTTAATTTTAGGGAAAACATATTTACAAATTCAGTTCGTCAAATCAATTAAAAAAAATCTCAAAAGGTAATCTTTTTTCAACACAAACAATCATTCATACCATGGAAAGGATTTGTAAAAAGTATTGTTACTCACCTCTCGAAGACCTCCAAAATGCTCTAAAGAATATGCATGACAAAGCTAATTTTTCTCAAAAAAATTCTTATTCCCTTCACTGCTACGGTTGCATTGCCAAAGAAAAGAAAGTGTCTCAGAAACCCCTCCCTCTCTAGGCTCACAATGTCGCTTCTCTAAGTTAACTGTGCGGTGCCTCCCTTCTAACGCACAGTAACTTAAGTGTATATATATATATATGCTGCGCCACCATATGAAATACATAGGGTTTTGATTATTATTTATTTTTATTTTTAAACATATAATTATTTTTGGCAAAAGTCAAAAACCAATAAAGGTTGCTTGGGCTTAACGCCCTGTACACCTTATATATATATATATATATATATATATATATATATATATATATATATATAATATTTATATATTAATTTTGCATTTTTTTTATAATATTAGTTGAGCAATTCAATAAATCCTTATACTATCCATTCTTTACACTAAACCTTTTAATTATATTTTATTTGCACTATACTTTTTTTAATAACTTAATTTTTTTTTTGTCAAATTAATTATATTAGGATTTTAGGATGTTACATTTTCTCTCATCCTTAGAGAATTTCGTCCCCGAAATTCATCCAATACTCACGCACCTATCTTAACTTAAGTCATAGATAAAACATGAAGGTTACCATACCTTAGATAGTAAAATCTGGATATTGACGTACGATGTCCTCCTCCATCTCCCAAGTAGCCTTTTCAGAAGTCAATCCTTCCCATAACACTTTCACCAATTGAATTGCCTTGTTCCTCAGAGTCTTAGTGCTCTTGTCCAAGATTTGAGCTTTGGCTTATAGATCAAATTATCTTTCAATTGTACAGACTCAGGAGCTATCACATGAGATTCATCAGGCACATATTTTCTGAGCTGCGACAGATGGAAAACATCATGGAGATTTGCCAACTGTGGCGGAAGAGCCAATTGATAAGCAACAGGCCCGACTCTTTTAAGGATTTGGAAAGGTCCCATGAAACGAGGATTTAGCTTGCGGACTTTCATCGACCTCCCTACCCCCGTCTTAGGAGTGACCCTCAAAAATACATGCTCACTTTCCTGGAATTCTAAAGGCTTTCTCTTTTTGTCGGCATAGCTCTTTTGTCTACTTTGCGCCGTGCGCATGCTCTCCCTAATCATTTTGATTCTCTCAGAGGTTTCCTGGACCAATTCAGGTCCTATCATGGTGATGCAGCATACGTGATTGAATGAACAAGGATTCAACAACTCGTTAATTCGACGAATACCCGAGAGGTTGACAACACGAAAATTGAGAAAACTTCTCAGATTTTATTAAATACCAAACTGCCTCTAATGAAGGCTAAAACAAATATATATAGTGTCAACAAAACCCTAAAGCAAAAACAAAAGAAATACCAAAAAAGGTCCTTACATAACAAAATTGCAAAAATACCCCTAAAATTACGGTAAAAGTAAAAATTGTCGTTTTGATCCCTTAAATGATGGAATTTGGTCAAAATCACACGACGCATAAGGCAAAGGCTTGCGTTTTGCCCAGAAGGTCGTTTCCATATGAAAAAGAGTGCTCATTCGATAAAATCAGACATTGTTGACTTTTCGGTAAACTCTACACTACATCACATGGTCTTCTCACCTATCTCACACCAACATAAAGGGGACCTACACTTTCTCCCATAAAGGGCCTCATAAGGTGCCATGCCTATACTAGCGTGATAACTATTGTTATATGCAAACTCAACGAGAGGTAGGAATCTATCCCAACTATTTCCTTCATCCAAGACACACGCTCTAAGCATATCCTCAAGGGTCTGAATGGTCCGCTCTGACTGACCATCCGTTTGTGGATGGTAGGCTGTGCTAAGGTTCAACTTAGTCCCAAAGGCTTGCTGAAAAGCTATCCAGAATCTAGAGGTAAACCTCGGGTATCTATCTGGCACGATGGATGTGGGTATCCCATGAAGCTTTACTATTTCCTTGATATAGAGGTCTACCACCTTGTCTAAGCTATAGGTTGCCTTAATTAGCAAGAAGTGGGCAGACTTGGTCAACCTATCCACTATCACCCAAATGGCATCTAAACCCAAACACGTCTTAGGTAACCCCATCACAAAGTCCATAGAAATTCTTTCCCACTTCCACTCTAGAATCTCCAAGGACTGCAACAACCCCGAAGGTTTCTGATGTTCTATCTTAACCTTTTGGCACACTAAACACCTAGTCACTAAACTAGCCACGTCCTTTTTCATTCCTGGCCACCAATACATCCTCTTAAGGTCTTGGTACATCTTAGTTATTCCAGGATGTATGGTGAACTTTCCCTTATGAGCTTCCTCTAATATCTTCTCTCTAAGGCTCCCCTCCTTAGGAACAACGATCCTATTCTTAAACTTCAATAGTCCATCAACAGACAACTCATAACCCTCTTGTCCCAACCGAGACTACAACTCATGGTCTAAAAGCTGTTCGGGCCTAAACTCATTTCTAAGGTCACTATTAATTTCCAACCTGTTCAACTTCAGACTTAAGACATTTAAGGACACATCCAACACCTTCAGATTCATGTCCCTAAACTCTTCCATGAGGTTCAGCTCCTGCACCATCAAGCTCGACACATGTAGGGACTTCCTACTCAAAGCATCTGCCACTACATTGGCTTTTCCCGGATGGTACTTCAACTCGAAGTCATAGTCCTTAAGGAACTCCATCCACCTTCTTTGTCTCATGTTCAACTCCTTCTAGTCGAATAGATATTTAAGCTTTTTATGGTCACTAAAAACTTCAAACTTTGCCCTATAAAGGTAATGCCTCCAAATCTTAAGGGCAAAAACTATAGTTGCTAGCTCTAGGTCATGGTTAGGGTAATTCTGTAACACCCTGTTTTTCGGAATTAATTTTATTAAGCTGAGTTTATTAAGTTGGATTTATCGGTCGAGAGCATAGTGGGATTTTTTTGGCTAAAAGTCCCATTTCTAGTACATGAGCACACCCGTGCTCATCAGCCAGCAAGCCCGTGCTTAAAGTCAGAATCGTGTTTCTGATTTTAAGTTGAGCACGACCGTGCTCAACAGGGAGCACGCCCGTGCTCAATGCGTGGACCGCGTCTCGTAACGTAAAATCGAGCACGACCGTGCTCAATAATAAGCACGACCGTGCTCAGGTCTGAGATTTATATTAACGAACCAGACTTCGAGGGTTTACGTTTAAACCTAGTTTTTGGTGGCAGCAGCCTCTGTGTGTGCGGCCAGAACGAACCTTCTTACGTTTTCCTTCCATCTTGATCAGTTTTGGGAGCCTTGGGAGACCGCTAGCTTAACTGTGTTAGTGCATAGGTAACGTCCCTTACCCTTCCTTAGTTTCCTTTCATTATTGTGAATAGGGAACTAATCTTTGGTTTGTTTTGATGATCCAAGATTCGTTTCGGTGTGAGTTGCTATAAGGAAAGGACTCGGTTCGTTGCTTGGGACATCGTTAGAGCTACCTTCAATCCAGGTATGGGGAGAAGGGTAGTATTTACATAGGTCTGGGGCTAGTGTAAAGTAAGGGGTTCCCCATAACCCCGTCGTTATGTGATATACTGATTTATGGCGTGGCTATGTTCTTGATGTATGTTCTGACTGTTGTATGATTGTATGTTAAATGTTTCATATTGTTGATGATGGATTTGTGTTGAATATGAGCATGACGTCGTTGGTTATTTGTTGAGATGAATATGATGTTTGGGTTGATGCCAATATTGTAATTGATGCTGTTTGTACGATGAGTTTTAATGCCTAAAACGTTTGATAATCGACGTAGGATGATTAATGGATTTAGTTCTTGAATTTGGGAAAAACATGGTTACTGCTCCTGCCCAGATCAGCACTGTCACGCGATGAGCACGACCGTGCTGAACAGGGAGCACGACCGTGCTCCCAGTTGAATTCTGGGTAAATGGCCGCGCTGTTCAGCACGGCCGTGCAGGACAAAGAGCACGATCGTGCTGCTGAGCACGACCATGCTCAAGGAGAAGCACGACCGTGCTTCACTTACAGGGGAGCACGCCCCTCACGTGCTTAAGCACGACCGTGCTGGGTTACGAGCACGACCGTGCTCAACCCACCTAGACAGAACAAGATTAAAGGACTTAAGGGGTTTTTAAACCCCACTTCCCTATGATGATAACTGATTAGACAACTGGAACGGTTATACCAGCTCTGTATGTGACATCGGGGTTGGGTTATATTTATTGGTTTGTTATGTTTTTACTGTTTAAAACTTATTTCCTTTCCGCGTTGTAAACGGTTCATGTGGGACTTTTCTACCCATGGACAATTGTATATTTTATTCAATAATCGCATGTTTTTCCTTTAATTGTTTTTAATTTAAATGGCTTTTAACATGCGGGATTGAAGGGTGTCACATTTAGTGGTATCAGAGCAGTTCGACCTTGTTTGGACGTGGTATGAGTCTGTTGTGTGACTCTTGTTTGGATTGTCTATACTTGGTATAGATAATGATGCTTTAAGTTAGTTGCCTGTAGCTTTTACTCGCTAAGTTTCTGTATTAAAGATTATTTTGGGCATGTACAGGAACTAATGGCCGGTAGAGGACGCAACGATCAGGCGATTGCTGACGCATTGGCACTTCTGGCCAATGCTATCGGACAGGTCAACCCTAACAACGGTGGGCTAGCTGAGTTCCAGGGACTGGATAAGTTCCAGAGGAACAACCCTCCGTCGTTCAAGGGAGCGTACGACCCAGAGGGAGCTTTGTTGTGGCTGAGGGAGACAGAGAAGATCTTCCGTGCGATGGACTGCAATGATCAGCAGAAGCTCATCTTCGCCACCTTCATGTTGACTGAAGAGACGGAGCACTGGTGGGATAACTGCAGGCAGAGGATGCAGGCAGAGGGCACAGCGGTGACTTGGGCTGTGTTCAGGCAGATGTTTCTGGAGAAGTATTTTCCAGCAGATATCAGGGACAAGAAAGAGATGGAATTCTTGTCCTTGAGGCAGGGGTCGCTGTCAGTCGGTGACTATGCGGCTAAGTTTGAGGAGCTAGCTAGGTACTACACTCCTTACCAGCATGAGACGGACGATCGCTCCAAGTGTGTGAAGTTTGAAGCGGGACTCCGGCCTGAGATCAAACAGGCCATCAGTTATCAGGAGATCCAAGTCTTTCCGATTCTAGTCAACAAGTGTCGGATTTACGAGGATGCTAGTCAGTTCAGAGCTGCCAGTTCCAGAGGACCGGACAATCAAAGCGGCAAGAGGACTGAACAGAGGGATAAGGGCAAGCAGCGGTATGCCCCTACGGGCAAGGATTTCAAGCAAAGCGGCAGGAAGCCCCAGTTTCAGTAAAGTAGCTTCAGGGGTTAGTTTTCTGATGCCCCTAAAGCTATGAGGTGTGGGAAGTGTGGAGCACAGGACCACTATTCGTCCCAGTGCAAGGAAACACAGGTCATCTGCTTCAAGTGTGGCAAGCCAGGACACATCAGCCGCGAGTGTGATGGAGCTAAGGCCGAGCCTCCCAGTGCTAGCAAGAATCAGAAGTCCCAGGCCAACAGACTGAAGACCACTGGGAGAGTCTTTACTCTTAGTGGAGCCGAAGCCTCCGAGTCTGATGACTTGATCCAAGGTACGTGTTTAATTGATGGAACTCAATTAACTGTATTGTATGATTTGGGTGCTACTCACTCGTTTATATCGCATGATAGGGTCAAGAGTCTTAAATTTCCTGTTACCTTCCTTGAGTTTGATTTGTTGGTTTCTACACCTACAAATAAACCTGTTTCCACTTCTTATGCATGCAAGAACTGTCATATTGTTATAAATGATAAAACTTTTGTTGCCGATCTTGTATGCTTACCTTTGAAAGACCTGGACATTATTTTGGGTATGGACTGGTTATCTTCCAACCATGTCCTTCTAAATTGTTTTGATAAGACCCTGATTTTTGGAACTCCAAAGGAGTCTAGGAATCCAGACCTTCTCTCTGCCAACCAAGTACGAGCTTCGATGAGAGACGAAGCCCAAGTATACATGATGTTAGCTTCCCTGGATTATATTTCCTTTAATTGTTTTTAATTTAAATGGCTTTTAACATGCGGGGTAGAAGGGTGTCACAAATTCCCCTCATGTGACCTAAGCTGCCTAGAGGCATATGCTACCACCTTGCCCTCCTGCATCAAGACACATCCCAAGCCATTCTTAAATGCATCGCAATAAACCACAAAACTCACTAAGGGATCCGGTATAGTTAAGACTGGTGATGACACCAATCTCCTCTTAAGCTCTTGGAACCCGTCCTCACACTCTTGGTCCCACACAAAAGGTTTCCCTTTCCTAGTCAATTGTGTCAAAGGTAAGGCTAATCGAGAGAACCCCTCTATGAACTTCCTATAGTAACCTGCTAAGCCTAAGAAACTTCTCACTTCGGTTACTGTCTTAGGTTGTTCCCATTCCGACACCGCATCAACTTTAGAGGAATCAACCGCTACACCATCCTTAGAGATGGCGTGTCCTAAAAACTTCACCTCGTCTAGCCAAAACT
This sequence comes from Echinosophora koreensis, assembly GCA_035048595.1. Lineage (NCBI taxonomy): Eukaryota > Viridiplantae > Streptophyta > Magnoliopsida > Fabales > Fabaceae > Echinosophora > Echinosophora koreensis. Next base: position 773,770 of record JAPCYP010000048.1, on the reverse strand, counting down.
CACACTTCTCAGGTTTGGCATACAGACGCTCATCCCTTAAGATCTGCAACACCGACCTTAGGTGTTCTCCATGCTCTTCTGGTGTCTTAGAGTATATTAAAATATCGTCTATGAAAACCACCACGAACCTGTCCAAAAATGGCCTAAAGATCCGATTCATGTAGGTCATGGAAACGGCTGGGGCATTGGTCACGCCAAAGGGCATCACTACATACTCATAGTGCCCATACCTTGTTCTGAATGCTGTCTTAGAGATGTCCTCACTTCTAACTCTAATCTGATGGTATCCCGATCTTAGATCTATTTTGGAAAACATTGACGCTCCCCTCAACTGGTCTAAGAGGTCATCTATCCTAGGCAAGGGGTATTTGTTCTTGATGGTTACCTTGTTCAACTGCCTATAATCAACACACAACCTCATACTCCCATATTTCTTTTTCACTAAAAGCACGGGCGCTCCCCAAGGTGATACACTAGGCCTAATAAACCCTTTTTGTAACATCTCCTCTATTTGTTTCTTGAGCTCGCTCAACTCTAATGGTGCCATCCTATAGGGTGCTATTGATATAGGTCCACTCCCAGGTACTAGATCTATGATAAACTCAATCTCTCTTTCTGGAGGTAAACTAGAGACCTCCTTAGGAAACACATATGGAAACTCACACACAACAGGTAATGCTGCTATATCACTTGCAGCCTCTATCTTAGCAGAAAAGAGAAGAATATATCCCTGAGCTCCCTCAACTAAGCACTTATGACAAGATGCAGCAGATATAAAGCAATTTGATTTAGGGGAATTAACAGACATAGGCTGTGGAGCAAAAGATATGGTTCTACTAAAGCCATCAATGACAGCATTATTATGATATAACCAATCCATGCCCAAAATAATATCTAAACCCGACATAGGCAAACATATCAAATCAACAGTATAAGTCAGGTCTTGAAACAACAAAGGGCATTTCAGGCAAACAGAAGAAGTAATCAACTTATCTTTTGCAGTAGTGGAAACACACAAATCATATGACAATTTAGAAACAGGCAACTCTAAGCATTTAGCACATTTAAAAGATATGAATGAATGTGTTGCTCCCGAATCGAACAATATGATAACATCATGACCTTTAATAAAGCCCTTACCTTGGATCAAACCATCGGACTCCTTCACCTCCTCTCCTTGGATGGTAAAGACCCTTCCGTGGTTCTGTGGTTTGATCTGAGATTGGCCTCCTGACTTGCACATCCTAGCAAAATGTCCAGTCTTTCCACAATTGTTGCAGGAAACTTGTGCCGCAGGGCATATATGGCCTTGGTGCTGCCATCCACATTTGTAGCATGTTGCTTCCTTATCACCCTGAGCCCCTTGAACCTGCTTACCCTTAGTGATAGTAGGCACAGGTCATAGGCTCTTCTGAAAGTTTCCTCCCTTGCTCTGGAACCTCTTGCCATCACTAAAGCTCTTCTCTTTCGACCTCTCAGCCAACACAACTTGCATATTTTGCTCTGCCACCCTACACTTGTTCACCAAAGTGGGGTAGTCTCGAATCTCTAGGAGCCCGATAAGGCTTTGTAGCTCTGGCTTCAAACCCTGCTCGAACTTAATTGCTTTCCACGGACCATCTGGATTATCCCTCACCTGAGTAGTGAACCTTGCAAGCCTCTCAAACTTGACTACATATTCTGCCACTGTCATACTCCCCTGACAAAGATGTAAAAACTCCATCTCCTTCTGTATCTGGACATTGTGCGAAAAGTACTTCTCCAGAAATACCTCCTTGAATCTGTCCCACGTGATAGGGGTGCCTAAAGCAAGCAACCCGCCCCTAGCACAGTTCCACCAGTGCTCTGCATCCGACTCTAACATCTAGGTGGCAAAATCCACCTTTTGAGCATCAGAGCACCTCATGGCCTGAAAGATCTTCTCTAATTTGAGCAACCATTCCTCTGCCTCAATAGGATCGGTGGTCCCTCGAAAAGCTGGTGGATTATTGTTCCTGAACTCTGACAGACCCCTGTACTGTGGATTTGGAGCCGTAACCGGTACCATGTTAAGCACGTCCCCATTATCCCTCATCTGACAGAGAGTCTCCGTCTGCTCCTACATAACTCTGGCCATTCGAGCCAAAGTCGTTGCAAGTGCATCATTTCTCCCTCGCCTGTTCGCTGCCATAATCTGCATACCACCAATCAAACAGTGGGTTGATCAAGTCCAATATCCAAAATAATAGAATGCAGAATTATAACTCTAACAAGCATCCTGTGCGCCCATGTTTTGTTTTTTAAAAAGCCCCACTACCACAGTCCGATTTAGAATCGAACTGCTCTGATACCAAAAATGTAACACCCTTTGTTACATTAGTAACCCAAAATAATTTCGGTAAAAATCCTTTAAAACATTTAAATTAAAACATACATGTCATAAATATTTTACAAATTAATTGAGTCTGAATATACCTTATATTGAAAAAATATTAATAAATTATCGAAGTAATAAATAATTATAAATCCATACATCCGAATAAAATCAAAAAGCCTCAAACCGGGCGTCTAACTATAAACCGAGAGGAATAAACTAAAAAAATAATAAACGAAGTCTGCATGGCACTCGTAAGCCATGCTACAAAACTAACCAGCTAGCTAAAAACAAGAAAATACTTCTTCAAGCCTCGGTGTCCTCAGCAGCGATGTCCTCGGGCTCTGAAAACAACACTTTTTGATGAGATATAAATTCCCAGTGAACAACAATACAGTTATAAAATATTTCGAAAATAGTGATGTTCTCAGCCGGCGCGGTAACCGAAAAAACTGTCCATGGTATCCGCTAACTTTCCAAAATAATGTTTATTAAAAATACATTTAATTACAACAATCATATAATGACAATTTAAGAAAAACATAATCAAATGTCATTTATTAATTAAACGAAGTAACCACATATCACACAATAACACAATCCTCAAGTGGCTCGGAAACCCCACCCTGTGTTGGTTTCTTGCCCAATTCGGTGGCTCGAGAACCTCATTAAATGGGTTCCTTGCCCTTTGTCTGCGGTGACTCGAGAACCTCGATCTAGAATTGATTCCTTGCCACCCTCTTTATGGTGACCTGAGAACCTCGTTCTGGAATTGATTCCTTGCCCCTATGGTGACTCGAGAATCTCATTTTTGAATTGACTCCTTGCCCCAATGGTGACCCGAGAACCTCGTAATTAATTGGTTCCTTGCCTCCCATTATTGGTGACCCGAGAGCCTTGTTCATAAAAAGGATTCCTTGCCCCATATCTTAATTTCCGACATCCCATTAAATGGTGATGTTACAAGCCAATACCCCTATCTTAAGCGACTTAACAAACTTCACAAAACATACATTATATCATTTATATCTCAAAAAAAAGATGACAAAAGGATCTTAAATTATAACAATCAAACACACATATATTTTCTTTTTAATTGTAAACCAGTGAGATTTAATTCATGCAATCACTCAGTTAATATATTAAAGTTCAATTAAACAAAATCATAACCATGTGCCACTAGAGCACCAATTCATACTTGAATTGATCTTGACATTATTTACATGATTTCAAGAAGCAATTAAGAATAAAAGGAATTTTGTTCATGTGAGTTTTAACGCACAGTAACAAAGTTTAGTAGATTTATCAATCTAACCTTTAACTGAAAGAATTTTATGCGCATAACAATAAACTATCAATAAACAGTTTCTTTTAATTTTAGGGAAAACATATTTACTGATTCAGTTCGTCAAATCAATTAAAAAAATATCAAAAGGTAATCTTTTTTCAACACAAACAATCATTCATACCATGGAAAGGGTTTGTAAAAAGTATTGTTACTCACCTCTCGAAGACCTCCAAAATGCTCTAAAGAATATGTATGACAAAGCTAATTTTTCTCAAAAAAAATTATTCTTCCCTTCACTGCTACGGTTGCACTGCCAAAGAAAAGAAAGTGTCTCAGAAACCCCTCCCTCTCTAGGCTCACGATGTTGCTTCTCTAAGTTAACTGTATGGCGCCTCCCTTCTAACACACAGTAAAGGTTGCTTGGGCTTAACGCCCTGTACACCTTACATATATATATATATATATATATATATATTAATTTTGCATTTTTTTTTATAATATTAGTTGAGCAATTCAATAAATCCTTATACTATCAATTCTTTACAATAAACCTTTTAATTATATTTTATTTGCACTATACTTTTTTTAATACCTTAATTTTTTTTGTCAAATTAATTATATTAGGATTTTAGGATGTTACAATCTTACTAGGTTCTATGTATCTGGGAAGAAAAAGCTTGATAAGATGTTCTTGGATTACCCTTGGATTGATAGGGAGACGTGGGATGACTTTGTTAGGATTCGACATGAGGACAAATTTCAGGTTAGTTGATGTAGTTAATTTATTTATGCTTCTTAAAGATCATTTAAGTAAAGAAATTAAATGTATTTAACTCTATTAATTATTTGCTTTTGTTTAAACAGACTAAGGCGGAGAGGGGGAGGAAGAATCAAGCTAACAACTTCCACACCCACACCTTGTCTCAGGGTGGGTACGCCACTAGGATCGACGAGATGATGGCGGAGAAGCTGAGGGTGAAGCAGGAGGAGCTGGCTGTGAGGATAGGACATGGAGAGGTGCCTGAGGGCACACCAGTTAGTCCTCCGTCACCCATCCCGCACGAGGATGTCTGGTTAGCCTGCTGGATGACAAAGAAAGGCTCTTTTAAAGCTGAAGCCACTCACGATGTGGCAGATAAGATTGTAAGTAACTAACTATATACATTTATAGTTGATATTTGTAATTTATATATGGTTGATATTTTTAAGGAACACCTTTCTCTTACACGTTTTTTCAATTCTTCATTGTAGATGGAGCTTAAGGAAAAATGCTCCCAGGGCTCATTCATCCCTTCTGGACACCAGGACATATTGCTCACTGCTCTAGGCAAGGATGACCATCCTGGTCGGGTGATCGGTGTTCCAGAGACGGTGGGCATAAAAGAATATTATGGCAAGTCTACTTCACGAAGGCGGGTCGTCGATGAGGATGCACTTAGAGAATCCATCACACAGCAGCTCTTCTCGAACCCGGCCATTACAGGCCATCTGATAAGCCACTTCTTATCCAACCCAGATTTCAAGCAGGCGCTTGTTAGGGAGCTTGTCTTCGTGGGTTCCCAGGACACCGCGGGAGCTGCCAACCCTTCACATGTGAGCACAAAAGAGAGCTATAATAGGACACATGTGGTGGTGGATGAGTTGGCAGATAGGGAGCGGGAGTTGGAGGTCTGACGCCGTGAGCTTGAGTTGGAAGCGAAACGGCGGGAGTTTGAGCTGGCGCAGCGGGAGCTCGAGTTGGAACGGAAGGTATATATTCATTATTAATGTCCAAATTTGTCAATTAATTACTTATGTTTTTTTCTTAATTATCAACAACTTATATACTTGATTTATTTAATATTGAAGGCAAAGGCGGGTAAGATGTCTTTCATGACTCGGTTGCTCTCGATTGGCGACGATTATGCGCCCATGCTTTTACAATGGGAGTTAGAGCATGATGGTTGAATGGGACGCCCACTTCATGAGCATGAGCTTGGATTTGTATTCAGTGGTGACGATATTGGATATCTTTGCAATGATGACCAGCAACTATCCACCGCGATTGTGAGACTTTGGTCGACGTAAGTATGCTTTATAATTTTATAATTAATTCAATTTATATATTTTATTTGAATTTTATGATTACTGTATTCATATCGTAGGTATCTCCATCGACTTCAACTCGAGATGGGCTCCAACCAATTCGGCTTCTTAGAGCCCTACTCCCTTCAGCCTGAATTCTTTGCCAATCACAATGAAGTCACAGCGTACTTAATGAGATTACTGGGAGGTGATGATCGCAAGGAGCTATATCTGGCACCGTACATAATGAGCGGGCATTGGCAGTTGCTCGTAATTCATCCTGCCAGGCATACTGTCATCTTTCTATGCTCTCTCCAGCGGAACCCGCCACGGGAGGTGGTGGAACCTACCAATAGGTTAGTAATTAATCTTCTATTTAATTTAAGTTTTAACATTTACTTTAATTTTATGCGACACATGATGAATTGGTTAATTGACATGAATATTCGGTTTATGATAGTGCGCTGAAGACTTGTAGTTTGAGCTGTGCCAACGGGAGGAGTAGGGCTTTTAAGTCTAAAGGAAATCCTGAATGGATTATCCTCAACGTTGCTAGTTTGTTAAATAGTAATTAAAATGATAATTACTAATTACTAATGTAGAAATATATATGTTTATTTAACTGACATTAAATTTCATTTCTTTTGTAGTCTCGATTTCAGCCAAACAGTTGGTCGTGTGGCTATTATGTGATGCATCATATGCTGAACATAGTCTCCTCATCTATTACAGAGGGATGGAAGAAGGTAATACTTAATTAAACAACTTATTTAATTATATATTTTATTTTTCCTTTTCCTTGCGTTAATTAATGTTACCGTGATTTATTTTAACGTGTGCAGGCTTTTAACAGCAACCAATCTCCTCTTGACAAAAAAGAGTTCAAAGACTTGAGGACGCGGTTTGCAGAATTTTTCGTCAAGTATGTTAAAGAGAAAGGATTGCCCGCAAGTATACCTTAAGAGTATATAGAAGATGTGTAGTTAGTAATTAGTATAGAAACTTATATGTAGGTGTGTAGTAATTAGTATAGAAACTTTTAGTTATGTTTTTTTTTCTAACAATGGAGATTTGGTTTTTTATCCCCCCCCCCCCCCCCCCCCCATTTGTTCCTTTGTATATATATATATATACTTTTCTTTTACTAATGAAATTTAAGTGAAATATTGGACTGTTACGAGATTGTTTACTGGACTGGACTATTTACTGAATGCAGGGATAGCTGAGGGAAGGGATATATTGTAATAGAATTTTAAAAAAAAGTCTTTAACGTCAGTTGTACTAAAAAACTGACGTTAAAAGTAATTTTAAAAAAAAAACAAATTGGCTTTTAACGTCAGTTGCACTAAAAAACTGACGTTAAAAGTTAATCTTATAACGTCAGTTGAATGAAACAACTGACGTTAAAAGTTATTTTAAAAAAAATGATTTTTAACGTCAGTCGTACTAAACAATTGACGTTAAAAGCTTTGTTTTAATGTCAGTTTTTAACTGACGTAAACAGCTACACTTTTAACGATTGCTCCAATAACGTCAGGCATTATTCAGACGTCCAAATTCAATTTTGATTGATGTAAAAAACACTTCCTGCACTAGTGATTATATATATTTGCATGCGTTCTCTCTCTTTTATATCTGTTATGGCTTTTGAATGCATGCGGAGTAGAGGGTGTCACATTCTATGAGACCCAGAGAGAGAATGGAACTGATGGAAGTATAATAAACTCTTTACACAGAAAACCCAATATTCAACATTCAATGCATAGAAAACTGTCCGCAGTCAATTATGCCTTAATAGCTATTGAACAAACGCTCCTAAACCTAAGCCAATTTCTGCTATAAATAACCCTCCTCTGTGTTCTTATCCCACACCTCAAATTTTTAAAAATCTCCTCATATATTCTTCTCAGTGTTCTTATTCTTATCATTCCATAAGAGGCATGTACTTTCATATCTTTTTGTCGTGTATCATGACTAATGTCCAGATGAGGTCCAGAAGAGGCCCAATCTTAAATGCCATGACAGACGACAAGACGATATGTGAATGACATCGTCTCTCCCAAAGACCTACGAACATAAAGTGCCAGAACATAACATAATTAGGAGCCTTTCCAGCAATAAATCATTTTTTGGCATGACAGATGACAAAAAGCTATGAGGGCCAATAAATGTACCCATGAGATGAGAAGCAAGGGCGCCCTAGTGACCCTATGTGAAAATTCAAACACAGAAGGGATATGTGGCATCTCGAAGGGGCTCAGAAGACACAAACTAAAGCAAAGCCACAACTGAAGTGTCTTCTTTTCTCCCTATGCCATTATTGTAAAATATGCTACTTAGCCATTTCCGACAGTAGGTGGCTTCTTTCTCCCCCTTGAGTACTACATAGCTAGCTTTAGAGGAATGAAACGAGCATACTCCTATCCCCTCAAATCTGCCACGCCAGATTCTCTAGCTCTGGGGCTCCAAAAGTTCACCTGAATACATCATTGTGAAGCATATGTCACAGGTAACCCTAGTATGAAAAAATAATTCGAAACCGATAAACTAATAGGAAGATAACCTCAAGGGCATATGTTTGTATTAATCTAATCATGAAAAGAGATATAGGATTAGGAAGCGGACGTCGCCAGGAACTTGATGGTATAATCGGAATCTCGATGGGACGAACGGATCGCTCGAACTCAAGGCCGGAAAGTTTCACTCTCTTTCTGATCCTCTCTTCTCCTCCCTCTCTTATTTTCTGTCTCATGCGAAATGTCTCAAGTATGGTAACTTAAGTACCCAGACTGTTTCACTTATTTATTTATTTTTTCCAAGATTTCAACTTAGAGTTTATATTTGATAATGAGTAATTGATTCCTTGGTTTTTTTTTTCTGGTTGTGCAAATTGTTTGGTTTCCCTCGTTGGGACATTAATTGTGATGGTCACACTTGGAGGAGCGTGATTTGCATTATTGGGAGCTAACAGGAATTATCTGCGCACGTAGGTGTCAAAGAAAAATCGGAATATCCAGAAAATGATCTTTCGCTGGTCATCAAGAGGTAAAGGGAGTAAGCCTGAGGAGTTATAGATAATCATATGTTAGTTTAATGTTGTCTGTAAGGTTCTCTGTCGTGTTTGTTCTGTGGTTTTTGGTTTTGATTGTTTAATTGAATTGTGATTGAAGTGGTTCATTGAGTTAGTTGATTATAACTGTGATGCATGCTACAACTGTGTTGTATGGGATTGTCTGTTTGGTTGATTGATTGACTGAAAGCCTGACAGTGGTCAGTGCCCAATTAAACTAAAGATAAAAGCTTTAAAAGCTTGAGGAAAGGTTTACAGAATTTGATTTAAGGAAGTGGAATTAGATATTGAAAATCATCCTATTTGATAATGTTTTCGGTGAAAGGATGACTAATGAGTCACGACGAGGACGAAAGCTTGGAAACATTTCAGTACTGCTAACCTTTACGTATGAAATTCCATTATGTTATAAAGAGTTATTTTAAGAAATTAATCTTCGAAAATAACTTAGTTATGATTTTAGAAAATTGTTAAGTGAAAGAGGTCAAGAATTGACTTAAAATACTTTAAAAATGCTAAACGATGATAATTTGGAAAAGTATTGACGACAATTGATTCTAAAGTGGTAGTACGTATTTTAAACTAAGATTGAGCCTCAAGTGACTCTCTTTTTGAAAAATAAAGTTTTCAGAAAGGATTTTTAGTGATTTATGATTGTCTGAAAGATTTCCCATTTGAAAGGATTTTCCCAAATCAAGTTTTACTCAATGGAGTTACTTCCGACAACTTGGATAAGTTGTAGAGATTTCGTTTTTGAACTTGTTTTTCACAGAACAAAAGACCGTGTTAAAAGTGGTTTTGAACCTAGTAACCGAGACGTCGGGGTACTAAGGCTCGTTGGTGTTGTGGACTGAGTGTCCTTTGGACTTGAGGTCCTGTAGATTGGATATCTACTGTATACATGAGGTATACCGTTTAAACATTTAAAATGTTTTCTATTACCACGAACCTATAACTGGTGCATCGGTTTAGGGGTTTCGTGATTGAGCATTCGGACTTGAGGTCCTGTGTTGTTAATGAAAGTTCTAAGATATTTAAAACGATGATGGTTGTAAGCGTTTCGTGCTACAACAGAGGAAATCTTATACACAAAGAGAAATGACGTGAATAAAAGGTTTTACATGCATTTAAGGCAGACATGTCTATAAAGTTAATCATGGTATCAAGGAGATATTCATGTGTTTATATCATTGTACCTTGGTGGTCAATGAGCCCATTTTTGTATTACTATGCCTTGGTTTTGGACAGTTTACAGTGGGATTTGGCTTGAGTGCCGTTGCCTGAGTGGCGATGCCTGAGTGGCTTTGGCTTGAGTGCCGTTGGCTTGAGTGCCTTTGCCTTGAGTGGCTATTGAGCCAGATCAACTCATCATGCATGTGTTGTTGATATCACATGAGATTAGGTATAATGCTAGAGAACAATTATTGAAGTGTTGCATACATAATGTTAAAAATGATGATGCGAGGGCATGAAACCCTATGATGTACTTGGATATATTATGTATGGATGTTGTATGAATGTATATGTGTTTCTTTTGTGTCGCGCATGTAGTTATCTTATAAAACTCATATATTGGTAACTCACCTTTGCATTATATTGTGTGGTCTGGGGATGTACCTTGGTACGTGACTACAGGCGATGAAAAGTGGATTTCAGCTTCATTGGGGGACATTAGTTCCAATTCTTGGAGATGTCAGACGTCAGACATCGGTTATAATGGTAATATTAGTGGGAGTCTTCCCCAGAAATAGATTTTTGAACGACCAGCTTAGGTTTTGAGATGTTATAGGTTTCTGATAATATGTATTTGTATGGCTCGGAGAGCCTTTATTTTGAATGTGATGTTTATGGCTCGGAGAGCTTTCTTTTGGATGGAAATCGAAGTTTTCCTTTTTATCATGTATAATTGGTAAATGTAATTATTTTCGGAAAAATGCTATTTTGTTGTGTTTTGTATGACTGGAGTTTCTGAGATGAAAATATATATATTTTAGCAGGAGTTTTTCATTCTGGGATGTTGAAATTACAGAGGAGACTGTCGAATTTTTATAAAAATTCTGGCTTTTGATTCAAGTACACTTCTGAAATTAATAGGCCTGCTGACTGGGATTGTAAGTCTGTGCGCTGATTACGGCTTAAGTTTTGAGTCATGACAAGATTTTATACTCAGATTTCTGACGTTTATGAACTTTTAGAAATTATTTTCCGAAAGCAACCAGCACTTTAATTTAATTTTCCGCATTTGGGTAACTTTGTGATGACCCAAGAAAGGGTGTCACAAATGGCCCTATGCTTAAGTGTGGGATGACTTCCTCGCGAAGTCCCCTCTATGCGTGTCCTTCCACGTGACACTTCATGATGCGTGGCAACTGCCCCTGGGTGCTCAAGTGTGGCTGCACGCTTTAGCGTGCTAGGTTATGTAGGAAACCCTGATTTTGATTCTCGTCCGATTCGAAGTCGATTGTTCAGGTACTTTCCATGCAAGGTTCCATATGTTTAGACATGCATGTTAGGCATATAATCAAGGTCTTAAACATTGTCTTCAACGTATAAACAAAGCATTAAAATACGGATGTTACAAAAAAACACCCATTTTCATACCTCAACTTTATTGTGATTTATTGTATTTGGTTCTCCTCATTGATACTTTCAGGAGTATATGTAAAGAGCAGAGTTTCGTCTCACTATATAATTATAATTATAATTAAATTAAATTATATTATAATATTATATTATTTGAATTTGATTGAAGATAATAAATATTTATTCTAAAAATTTAGATAATTTATTTATGATTTATTTTTATATTAAATTTATTAATTGATCACTTTCTTTGTATAAGATTTATAATTTCAGTATGATATTTCAAGTATAAATCAATTTGAATTTTTATATTAATTAATATGAAAATAAAATTAGTTTAGACAAAAAAAATGAATATCGTATTGAATAGTGACAATGTGACATGATTCATATTGCATAAGATTCTTTTATATAAAAATAATAATAACAAAAGTAATAAATTGATAGTTTTTAATAGCATGATTGATTGATATTTTAGGTATGATTTAAGATTATTTAAATTTTTATTTGATTTGATTTATGTTAACTAATTATTAATAAAATAAGTAGTATATTTGCCTATTAAAAAAAAACATAATTAGTAATCTTATGATTTGATTCAAGTTTATATTTGATTTGATCTATTTATGGGAATACTTGAATTAATGCTGTTAAAAAGTTAAATAACAAAATAATTTAGACGGACAAATCGATGAATTTAATGTTTGTCAAGTGGTATTAGCCTATTATTAAATTTTGATTATATGTGATACAATAAATAATAAATTATCCTTAGAAGAAAAGGATTTAATGTGATAGTAACACTTGGTTTCGAACAAAAAAAAATTAATTTTATAACATATTATTATTAATGGATTAATAAGTTAATATATCTTAAGAAGCTTGTTGTCTCGTTTTCCTTATTGATCTGAAACTCCTCCACGACAATGCGATTGTCAGCAACAACTGGAGGAACATGAGCTTTGGCAATGGTCGGCGTATCCAAATCCTTAGGTAATGATACCAATGTACCATCCATTTTGTGGCATTCAATAGAGGGACACTGGGGAATAGAGGGACACCTGGGTTGCATGACCTTATCGAAGCTGTCGAGGTCGACCACGACTATTGTGGCAAGCTCGCCAATAGGACTCAACAACGCTGCCTGAGTGATGTGAAGATGGATATGGGCATTAGGAGATTCCACCGAGGAAGAATCAGTGAGGGCAAGCGGGCCTGGGTCACATGGGCTGGTAGAGCATGGGCTGGGCATATTGGTGGGATTCACAGCGTTGGATATGGCATTACTGTCACTATGTGATTTCACGGTGACTGCTTCACGGCATGGTCTGGGGTTGGGCACATCAGAGACGTGGAATTTGGAAGGCGGTGGTTGATTGACACAGGGGAAGTGGATTTTAGTGATTGCCGAGGGTTTAGGGATTAATAATTTGGCCTCACTATTGTGGTCCATTATGTTGTTGTCAGGGCAAGGTCGAGAGTGCACATCGGAGGGTTTCACAACGTGGGATTTGGGTTCAACAGCAGAGGGAAAGCTCTTGTACCCGGGATTAGATGCATCTGAGGGTTTAGAGGCGAATAATTTTGCTTCAATTTGCTTTGCCAACCCAATGGCTTGAGACAGGAAATATGGTCGGAATAACCGTAGTTCACGGTTGATGTCTGCTCAGAGGCCGGTAATGAAGCAGTCGAGGTGATCTCTGGTGGACATAGCAATTACACGATGAGAAAAGGGTTTCAAATTGAAGCTGAAAATCAGAATCCGGTCTCTTTTGTCGAAGGTGCCTCAGAGCATATTGGTGAATGGGGTCTAACAATGGTGGTTTATAGCCATAGCCAAAACTGTGGTTGGGTGACGGAGCAGGGATGGAGGTGAAGGTGGAAATAAATGGAGGAGGCATGAGGAAGCTAATGAAAGCACCAAATGATAGGGGTGGAAATAAAGGGGACCCTTTCAAGGAGGGCAAGCTCTAGAAAATTAGAGGGGAAGAGATAAAATTAATAGAAAACTTGCATTAATTATTGTCTGCCTAATTCATTGATGGAAATAGAATTTAAGGGCATAAGACATTTCCTAACATTATGAATAGCTCAAAGTCACTTAGCCACTTTGGACATCTCCTCATGCGTTTAGGCCTTTCAGGTGCAACCTCATTAGGCCCACTTGGTCCATTCTCTAGTATGAGCTCAGCATTTACCCTCAACCTTGTATCAGCTTGTTGAGAGTCTTAACTGTTTTTCGGGCTTCTGGTGAAGCTTATCGACTTAGTGGCGAGGTGAATTTATGAGTTTTTGTGGGATGGGGTATTGGTCTTGGGAAGCTGGTTACAAAGTGCAACCTAATGGTTTCTCTCACGTATGGCTAATTTATTTTAGCCACAAATATTTGTTGCAAAGCTGGCACACTCAAGTCCTATGTAACACCCCCCCTTGGACATTACATTTCTAACTCTTAACTTGTTGCGAAACTTAAATAAAAAGAATTTTGCTGGTTTTACTTTCGGAAAAACAAATGAATTTATAAACATAAATAAGCGTCAGAAACTGGTATCAAATTTTTGTCACGATTCAAAACCTAAACCGAGACTGGTGCACATACTTACAAATCCTAGTCAGGCAAGCCTATTTAATTTAGAACTGTACTTGGATAAAAAGCTAGAATTTTTACAAAAATTTCAACAGAGTCTCCTCTATATTTTCAACATCCCAGAATGAAAACGCCTGCTGAAATGTTTATATTTTTAACCCAGAAATTCCAGTCATATAAAATACATCAAGATAGTAATATTCTGAAAATATTTACATCAACAAGCTATACATAACTAAAAGAAAATCTTAGATTTCCATCCAAAAGAAAAGCTCTCAGAGCCATAGACAATCCATTTAAAATAAAGGCTCTCCGAGCCATGAACATATACTATCATAAATTAATAATGTCTCAAAACCTAAGCTGGTCGTTCTAAAAGATATTCCTGGGAAAGATCCCATGGTTCTCACCATTATAACTAACATATGACATCTTCAAGGATTGGGACTAATATCCCCGAGTGGAGCTGGGAACTTCTCTGCAACCTCTGTACACTCAAACCCAAAATACCACAAAAGAAACCAAACAGAAATAATACAAAGGTGAGATACCGACATATGAGTTTTATCATAGCAGTCACATATACGATTCACAAGACAACATATGACAACAATACATAATGTAACATCACAATTATAGCACAGAGATTCCTTCCCGACAACCAAATACAATTTTATAAAACCTTTCATGTCACTTCAATATTCACCATCTAACTCAAAATTCTCCGGAGATCCTAACTTCCCTTCGTCGAGCATGATAGGCCGCAATAATGCCTATAACATAATTGTTTCGCGTTGGGTTGGCCTCTCAATTTAGGTCCAATCCCCAATTGTTCTAGGGTATCGCGTCTCACCTAAATAATATTGAATAGTTCCTGATTGAGTACATTACGTGCTGGGTAACCGATTTCCATGACCCGAGGGTGCAAATGCCCGAGCCTTCCGTGGGTTTTCGAGCCCGAATGTCCCTACAGACCCAAAGACTAAAGGATCTATCTCTGGTCCGTAACTATCCAATTTGTCAGTTCACCCTTTGTGAAACTGTAGCTCGATACACAATGGCACATCTGCCACAACGGCACATAGGCCAGACTCTACATGTAAAATCAAGGATTTTCATTTCTGCTTTTATTTTTCGTATCATTTCTTTCCTCATCAAGGCTTAAAGATCTTGACTACTTTCATTCAGGTATTAAATAAAAATTTTAATACCAACTCAAGATTTTAGACAAAAACAATGACATTAAAATCTTTTCCTCAATTCGAACACTAGCCCGACGTCTCGGTGATCTAGGTTCTTCTCAACAGGAACACTAGTCCGGCTTTACCGGCACTCTGAATTCAGCCCGATATTTCGGCAATCCAAATCCAGCCCGGGTTTATAGCTCGGTGATCTAGGTCCTTTCTTTTCCTCAAAACTCAAAACAAGAACTCTAGCCCGCCATTTCGGAAATCTAGGTCCTTTCCACTTTTCTCTTTTCCACTTGGTTTTTCGTTCAGTGAAAACCAAATCGAAAAACAAAAGTTCAAAAGTCTTTCAACTTTGTGACGTAAATACTTTTCGTTCTTGTAAATACACTTTCATAGAAAATTTTGTTCTCTAAAATTCATTTTCTGGAAACTTAGAAAACCACTGAAATCTTTTTCTCAACTTTAAACTAAATACAAAACTTTTGCAAAACGATTCATCAAAGAGGTCTTTTCTCTAAATTTTTCCATTTTTAAAACCAACTTTTCATAAAACCTATGAGAAAATCCTTGTTTTCAAAAGACTTTTCCTTTCCAAAATACTTTTAAATAGTTTTCATAAGCTTTGATGTTTTCCATTTTCTTTCTTTCCTAACTTTGTTCTATCTTCACACTTTCATAATTTAGGATTTTCTTCTCACTTTCCAAAGAAGCAAAACACCACTTTTCAATATTTCTGAGTTATGGTACTTAAATGTCTTAATCTTTATTAACAAACAATGACCAGAGTCATGCCCTCAGCCAATCACAATCAAGAAATATAACATTTAGTCCAATGCATACATAATCCAACAACAATATAATTCATGTTCAACAATTCTAAATAACATCAACACACATTTTTAAAATCAAACATATTATCAATCAAATAAACAGGGTATATGACTAGTGAAAACTCCTCAGGTAAACTCCCTTTACCTTTGAAGACCAGAAAAAGATTATTTCCTTGACACCTTCAACAGTTAGCTTCCAAGAATGAAATTCAGGTTCCCTCAAACTAGCACAGTCACAAACCATCATCCAGAGAGAGCATTCCAAACACAGTCAACAACCAAACAACATAAAATCAATAACTTGATATCGAACATACTTCCTAATAATTTCAAACCTTCAATTTAATAAAAACGGAGCCAATTTTCAAATAAATCAATTTGGGGCAAAAGATAGTTCATCTTAAAGTTAGGGAAAATTAATTTGATCAAAGAACAACGGAATAAAATTAGGAAAAACACTAATTTAAAGTCTCAATTGTATAAAACCAGAATCAATTTCATAATTAGAGCAAGATGAAAAGTAAAGGTTTTGCGTGGAATTGGGGAAAATGAGATTTTTCTCATAGAATCATGAAATTAACCTTAGAAATTATAAATTAAAAGTCTCAATTTCATAAAGACATAATTAATTTCATAATTACAAAACTAATTTTCAAGAGAAGCCAATTTCAACAAGTCAGATTTGGGGTTTAGGGTTCCTAAACAAGATTTGGGGAAAATTCATTCTAACCAAATGACAATGGAATTGGCTTAGAGAAACATAAATTCATAGTCTCAATAGCATAAAACAACATTCAATTTCAAGATTATAATCTGAAATCAAAGGGTTAGGGTTAGGGTTTCAAAATCAAATTTGGAGGTTTTTGAATCTAAGGCACAAGAGAGGTTTTTGACTCACCCAAGGAAGAAGAAGATGTCATGGTGGTGCTATGGTGGTGAACGGCGGTAGTGGCAGCTCGGGCACGGTGAGGACGCCATTTCTGACCAGAAGAAAAGGGTTATGGATGGATCACACTCCAAAGGGAAGAGAATGAACAAACAGAACTGACTGGAAAACTTACCACGACGGCGAGTTATAGGCGGCAATGACGCTTCGCCGGCGGCTGGATGCGAAGCTTCGTGCCTATGGTGGTAACGAGACGCACAGCGAGGAGCACGAACCAGACTCGTGTGGGCTCGAGGCGCGACGGTCTCCTAACGTCGGCGGCTGTCATAGGGGCGGCGCACGCGGGTCCTAGGGGCGGTGGTCTGGTTTTGTGGAGAGGAGGAGGAAGATGAAGTTTGATAGGGGAGGAAGAAGATGAGTTTATGAAAGAAAGAAAGAGAAATGAGCGGGGGGCTGTACGCGTGAAAACAGAGGGGAGGGGAAATTTTTTCTTTTTCTTTTACTTAACTTCGTGATAAGTAGAAAATGAGTGGTTAAGATTGTATTTAGAAAAAGATATTTGTTTTTGATCTTTGATCTAAAAATAATGTTTGACAAATATGAAATTTCAGAATACAAATTAGTGTAAAGATTGGTAGTTGAATTGATCAACTAAGAAAATCATCGGCCACAAATTAATCTCCGATTAATTTCAAACCAGTTTATTTTAACTCTAAAATTACGTAGAGTAAAATATGAAAATAATTTCTTTCAACCATATTATTTAAAATATATTTTTTTTTCTAAACAAATACTAATAGTGACAATAACATAAATTATTGTCTAGTAAACGTGCATATACTGCAATAAGGCAGTGCTAACGTACTTACTAAAATCATTTTAAATGAGTAATTAAAATTACTCAAACCAAACCTCATAAAATAAACAAAATTAAACATCCAGAAAATTAATCTTTCCAATTAAAATAGTATAAACATATAAACATATACATATAATTACTGTTATTGAAGAACAGTAAAAACCGGGGTGTTACATCCTACTCTTGTGTTGATCAAAACTTCTTTCATGCGCAGGGGTCTCCTACTGGTTCACTTTCATTTGGTGTGCACTATTATTGCTATTTTCATGCCCTTAGTTCAATTAGTCTGTTTCTTCTTGGGCCTATGGTTCCTTAACTTTTGGGTTTTTTTCTATTAAAAGACCATTTAGGTAGTTTATGTTGGTCATTTGGTTTGTTTTGTTATGGAGTTATTATTTTGGCTCACTTGTTTGATTTTAGGAGTAGACCTTGTAATACAAATATTATCCAAAGATGAATTAGTATTTTAGTTACATGTGTTATGTTCCTTTGGTTTCTTGTATATCGGTTGGAGTATCCTTAATACTCCTCATCAATATACTTTAGCGTATCAGGAAAAAAAAAGCTATTTAATAGTTGTTTCTAAACGAAACGCTATTAACAATTGGCCGTTTAGTAGCGATTTATTGAATAAGCATGCTATATAAATCATTTCCTTTCTCTTTTAATAAATATTTTTCATTTTTTTAAATATCTAATGGAAGTAGAACATTCTGTTTATTACGTTTTCAATGGACAATGGTCAAAATTATAATTTTTCCAACTCGGTACTGTTAGTATAATTTCTATTTTATTTCACTTGTTTGAAATTCATATTAATGGTGTTTTTATTGTGATGAATTTGCTTATATATATATATATATGGGGACATATCAAGTGAGAGGGCCTTATTTATATGAGAGTGAGAGGATCATATCATAGCCATTGGATCAAACTTTAAACGGTCAAGATTAAACCACAAAGTCATGTGACTTTTTTAAGTGGTCATGTGACATTTTTAAATCATGAAATAACTTTTAATCCTAATCATCCATGTATGGTTGTATGGCCCAGATTTATCTCTCTCACTCTCATATAAGAAAAGACCTCTCACTAGATATGCCCCCATATATATATATATATATATATATATATATATATATATATATATATGTATGTATGTATATATACATGGTGTTTTTGAGTTCTCACTTCACAATGATGAAAAATTGCTAAACGGATAAGGATTGCACTGGCTGAGATTCAATACCTTCAAAGAATATGTAATTTCTATTTTATTTCATTTCAAATACATTGTTTTTTTTTTAAGCAAAGAATGAAGTATGCAAAAGCATCACCATAGGAAAGGACATCCCAACTAGGTTGGCACCTCAATCCCTAACAATCATCTGCAGCATACTTCTAGATTTATTAATAAGAAGAAAAAAAATAAAAAAATACAAAAGACCATGGGGGGACATGAACCTTACCCATGAATTTGCTATCTAAATCTATAAAAAGGAAAACCAAATCTATTCCTGAAAAAGTCATCCTTAATGAAAGAAGGAATAGTGTCCCACCAAACATAATTACCAACATTTAGACCATGGGAGGCCAACTTATCCGCACATGAGTTGCCCTCTCTAAAAATATGAGAAATAATGAAATTCATCCTTCTAGTCGAGTCCAAACAGTTAGACCACCTATTTCTTAATTTCCAAGGGATGACTAATTTGCCTGCAAAGGCTTCCACAACCAATTGAGAATCACTCTCAAGCCACAAATGCATCCAACCCCTCATATAAGCTTGCTCAACAGCAACAATTGCTCCCATCAATTCTGCATGAAACAAGGTACCAACACCAAGATTTAAAGAAAAGGATCCCAGAGCAGCCCCTCTATAGCCTCTAAAGATTCCTCCACAAGCAGACCAACCTGGATTACCCTTAGTTCCAAATATCATTTAAGTGCCCAGGTCTCTCCTCCTATGATCCAATAGTATCTTTCCACCTAAAAGCATTTTTTAGGTAACTGCCTTCAACATAGCAACCACCTATTGTAATCACAATTAAAAATAGCATTAGGTCTCAGAGGAACATTCTTTTATCATTTATATCATAAATGTTTAGAAAGAGAATTAATGTTGTCCTAGGATAAACATTAATGCTAAATAGTAGGAATACGAAATTCATAATGTTGTTAATAACAAAATATCTTCTCAACTCTCTGTCACATCACTTAAGATAGGACCATAAAAGGGTAGGCTTGAACATAGAATCATCCTTCACAATAAAATTTAGTAAATAAAAAACCCAAGTTTAAAAAATTAAACTTATTTTTGACATACATACCCAGAAATCTGAGAAATTTAGGTTTCAAATCTGCTACCATTTGGAAAAGGTCATTTCGGAAGCCATGACCCTGTGTGATCAAGTGAAGAATGAGATTGAGGTACCAATCAATCAGTGACTCGATATGTGAAATGTAAGATACAGGGATGTCATTCATAAAGGAATGTAATTTAATGTATCATATAGGGATGAATTTGTACATACCTTATATGTGTCAATGGGCATTGCTGACACTTGGTCTAACCAATAAATCCCTTTGGTTGTTGTTGTTATTTGAAGGCTTGCATTATGACTTGTTGCATTGGCTTCCAGTACACTTTCCATCTTTCTCCAATGGCTTTTGTGGTGCACTCTTTTGTGTGTACCGTTAGATTTGCCATAAAATTGAATCAATGTTGATAGTTTGATGATCTGTAACTTGTTTGCATTAAAAAACTAAAAATTATTTACAAGTCCGTGACAACAAATTTACATTTATATATTATGCAACTCTGATTATTTATTTATTTTTTGGTCCTTTTGGTATTTTAATAACAAAGTTTGATAGACTGAAAAATGAGAAGCCAGAAGATTTGAACTTGACACTGTGAAACAAGATCGAATTCAACCTAGACGACAACCAGATCGGATAGACAATAACAATGTGACAATGGATGTTGCCTTTTGTAATGAGGTTTGAGGTTGGATCTCAAAATGGCTTCGTTCTCTACTCATTTTAATTTGATAAAAGAAAATAATAAAATATTTGCAAAAAAAACCCACCAACTTGTTTTATTTCTTAATCAATCCCAAAATGACTTATGATAGCAGGTCATCAATGAAGTGCACCATAAAAGGCACCTTCTCCAAATTGTAATGTTACCAACATCCCACCCATGATCCATCAACTAGTTGTGTTGCTAGCTAGCTCAGTAAATAAAAAACGATAATTTTGTAGGTTGGTGAAGATCTACACTCACCTGACATCAGTTGATGTCAGTTTTACACCATTAGTTGATGCCAGTTTTACACCGTCAACTCCCGTGAATGAAATTTGTAAATCAGTCTTGCCTTTTGATTTAACATAGTAGACTACTTTATACTTCTTCCCTTGCTCAATATTCTGCATACAGAAAAAGAAGTTTGAGAATGATAGGAAGTTACTTCATTTCCAAAAAAAAAAAAAATTGAAGTCTTCATGCAAGTAGTTAATAATATTTTAGTCATATTTTAGTTTTTTTAAATAGATGTGTTAAATTATACAAGTCCTTTCTCCATTTTCATATTTAATTTTTTGTATATAGGATCTAAAATTCATATAATAAAAATACAAAAACAAATTTGAAAGGAAATCAAATATATCAAATATATAAGGCTTCTTTAATGTGGTTTATCTCTAAAGTAAATAAATAAGCATATATCAATCCTTAGATTATTTAGTGACTTCAATTCTCTACACACTTTATCAAACGAAGAATGAATATACTTTACTTGCTCTCTTTAAAGGCAGGCTTATTTTATAAGACATTTTCCCATCAAGTATTTGTCTTATCATGCCCCAGAAACCAGGGTTAGAGATACCAACGCCACTAGATGGGCAAGGATTGGTGCCACCACAAAGCACCTCCATGCGTAATGCAACCTTATTACGTTTAAAGCAAGAGGTAAGATCCGTTGAAACAGAAATTGATGATTCATCTCCAATAATTGACCAAGGATGAAAATTTGATGATGTGCCTTCAGCTTCAAAACCTAAATAAATTTTCAAAAATAAAATAAAATCACTTCAAAAATATTGAAATTTCAGTTGAGACATAGTGGAAAGCCAAGATAAGCAAGGTTTAGAGATATGGAAATGACCTCTATTGCTCACAAGCTCTGCCCACAATCCCCCTTCACCAACATGATTAATTTCCTGTAAAGAAATTCAAAGAATATGGTCATTGTTTGAAAATTGAAACGAGATTGTTTGATTCTGGATTAATCGTTAATTTTTCATTTTTCATATTATTTTGAGAAAATGACCTTTTTTTTGTGAAATAAATTTACATATATAATAAGTCAATTAATAGAATTAATAAAACAAGCAGCAAAAGCCCTTCTATAAAAAAAATATAATATTTTATTATTGTGACGGTAAAATAAACTTAGGTGTAATTAGACTTTTAAAAACGATCAGAAAGAACAATAGAATGAGTATAACGTAAAAAGAAAAATTGAGTCACCATAATTGAGTCACCAAAATTGAGTCCAGTGACGTGGCAAAATTTGCTTGTCTACTATCAAGTCTTTGGACTTGCTATATATCGGTGAGAAGCTTAGATTTGCGTCTGCTGACGTAAGTACTGTGCTATATTCCGTCTACTAAAGCATATTCTCATATTTAAATATACCATTTATTTTGAATAGCTCGTCTACTTGGTTGGATGTGGATATTCACTCTTTCGATGTTTCCTTGACATATTGTATTTCGAAAATCCTGTAAGACTAGATAAAACATGTTAGAACTTAACTAACACTTTGGCATACAAATTTAATCCTTTTGTTAACATCAAAACTTAGAGATTATTTAATCCAAAAAATACTTTGGTTCCAACAATCTCCCCTTTTTTGATGATGACAAAAACTAATTAAATTTGAGTGTGCAAAGTCTAAGAAAGCTTACAAAGCTCCCCCTAAGACAAAGCATTCAAACTTAACAGGAAAAGAATAAGATATGAATAGAGAAACATATACCACATATTATTTATCATATCAGTAGAGCTACTTACACTACAAGAAAATGAAGAATTATCAACGGAACTTTTCCGACGGACAACGTATCCGTCGGAAATTTGTTCATTACCGACGGATATTACAGTCGGTAAGTTAGAATACCAACAGTTCACAAAATTTCCGACGGAAAGGCCGTCGGTAATGTTACCAATGGACTGTTCCGTCGGTAAAGCTGTCGGAAAAATGGCAGGATTGTGAAATATGTAGCGCCAAAGGTTACTGACGGCCTAATCTGTCGGTATACAACTAAATTTACCTACGGAATGTCCGTCGGAAATTTAATATTCCGTCGGTAATTACATTTTTTGAATTTCCGACGGAATTTCCAACAGAAATATCCGTCGGAAAGCTTCCATTAATTCTGCTTCTCACCTCCCCCCCCCCTCCCCACTTTTCATTTTCCCTCTCTCTGTTCTATCTCTCTCCACCGCTCTGTTCTCTCTCTCTCTGCCCGCCACCCACATACAACCACCAGCGCCACCCACCATGTGACACCCGGGGCTGACGAGGGTAGGGAGTGGTCGCCGGTGCAAGAGGCATGATCAAGGAGCAGCTCCTGGCAGGCTTCTAGGAGGAGGGACACATGAATGAACCGATAGCACACCTGAATGATAGGGATCCTGAGACTGTGTAGGTATGGGACTATACAGTAGAGGGTGGCTTATATGAATTGATTGGTACTACCTATACCAACAAGATGCATCTTCTTTTCGGGATCCCATCACTTAAGAACTCCACAGTTAAGCGTGCTTGACTTGGAGCGATCCTAGGATGGGTGACCTCCTGGGAAGTTTTCCCGGGAAGCGTGTGAGTGAGGACAAAGCATGCTGAAAAGACCCGTGTTGGTCTGTGGGGTCAGTCGTCAATCCACAGAGTAGCCAGGGATGTTACAAATGGTATCAGAGCGGCACCTCTCCTAGTACGGTGTGGTTTTGGGACGAACCAAGCGGAAGCTGGTGGGCATGTGACACCCGGGGCTGACGAGGGCGGGGAGTGGTCGCCGGTGCAAGAGGCATGATCAACGAGCGGCTCCTGGCAGGCTTCTAGGCGGAGGGACACATGAATGAACCGATAGCACACCTGAATGAGAGGGATCCTGAGGACTGTGTAGGTATGGGACTATACAGTAGAGGATGACTTATATGAATTGATTGGTACTACCTATACCAACAAGATGCATCTTCTTTTCGGGAGCCCATCACTTAAGAACTCCACAGTTAAGCGTGCTTGACTTGGAGCGATTCTGGGATGGGTGACCTCCTGGGAAGTTTTCCCGGGAAGCGTGTGAGTGAGGACAAAGCATGCTAAAAAGACCCGTGTTGGTCTGTCGGGTCAGTCGTCAATCCATAGAGTAGCCAGGGATATTACACACCACCCCGTCGGTCTTCATCACTTCTCCATCAAACTCTCCTCTTTCCTAGCTCCGGTCCCTCTCCACCAGCACCACCCACATACAACCATCCGGCCTCCACCACTCGGACCACCGGACGTCGCCCCACAGCACTACTCGCGGCCACCGCATGCCACCCCAGCAACACCACCCTATTCCTTCTCCTCCCCCAGCAGCCCCACCACTTCCTCCTCCCCTTCCCAGAACCGGCCACAACCACACCACCACACACATCCTCCCCCATTTCCTAGCTAGGTATTTAATTAGTGTTAAATTTTGATTCTTTAATTAAATTTTTAATGTTTGTTAATTAATTAAGTGTTTAATGTTTAATAAGTGTTGTTGTTTTTTGTTTGTTACAGAGTTGTTGTCACCACTACTGCAGAGGAGACACACCACTGTCTATACTATCAGGTTTCTATTTTTAAAAAACAAAATTGATTTTTTTTTACTATTTAAATTGTTTGAAATTGTCTATATTGTTAAGTATCTAATATTATTTGTATAATTAGAATTTTGTTTTTTAATTTCTGGTTGTACAATTATATATGTTGATTTGTATATAAGTGTAGGATTTTGTGGGACGATCTGATTTTGATTTATGATTGTAGGATTTTAATTCTTATTGTAGCTAATGTTTAGCTAATATAAAAATTGATACAATTAAATTGCATTTAATTAAATTAATTAATTGAAATAATGAATTGATTATTTAATTTAGGAATAATATTGATGCCTCCATCCCTCGACTAATCGAAAAAGGATTTATTCCAAGTATTGCTACAACGATACAATTGATGCGGCTATACCTCGTGGTATGCTGAGAGTATGAAACATAATTAATTGAAATTTTTTGATAATGAATATAAATTACTTGACAAGGTAATTAAACAAATATTAATCAAATGTGAGACGATTAAAGAAATAAGGCTAAATTAAACTTTTGGTCCCCAAATTGTTATTAAATGTTCAATTTGGTCCCCAAGTTTTTAAAATGTTCATTCTGGTCCCCTAATTCCTTAAAGTTGTTCAAATTGGTCCTTCCGTCAAGTTGACTAACGACGACGTCAAGTTGACTAAGGGACAACAATGAACATTTTAAAAACTTGAGGACCAAATTGAACATTTCAAAACAATTTGGGGACCAAAATGAACATCTTAGAACAATTTGGGGGACCAAAATGAACATGTTAAAACAATTTGGGGACCAAAATGAACATTAAAATATTAAACTTAATGCCACGTGTCATTAGGTTTGACGTCGCCGTTAGTCAACTTGACGGAAGGACCTATTTGAACAAGTTTAACGAATTAGGGGACCAAAATGAACATTTTAAAAACTTGGGGACCAAATTGAACATTTAATAACAATTTGGGGACCAAAAGTGTAATTTAGCCAAGAAATAAAATGACAAATTATTTTGGGAAAATAACAATAATTTGAAAAAACGTAAATTAAATAAACAAATAAAAAAATGATTTCATAATTAAATTAATTTAAAAATAAATTATTTAAAATAAGGTAGACGAATAATTATGTAATTTATTTTTTAGACGAATACGTTGTTTATGATAGTTGTTTATGTGTTTTAATTGTTTGTCAACAATGTTAAACTTTATGTAAAATGTCTCTGTTACTTAAAAAAGTTTTAGTTTATTTTAGAGTATAATTTAATACGTCATTGAGAAAAACCTTAGTCACCCGTTCAAGATTCAATATTATTGAGCATGTGTACTCGTGGTGATGGTATCGCTCATTTTATTGAATCTTGAATTGTCCAAATGTGACAGTTTTGGGAAGAAACTTTTTCTCTACTGATATACTAATTACTCGTTGATTCTCATTTGTTAAATATGTGATGATATTTCGGGTTGAAGCATTTCCTTTTGTTCTCCGGGTTCATGCTTGATTGTGGTATCTTACCGCGGTCATGACGTGTACTTAGAGACCAATGGGAAATGCTGCCTGTGACACCCTTCTACCCCGCATGTTATCAGGCATTTAAGAATAAAACAAATAATAAGAAAAACATGCATTTAACTGAATTAAATAAAATAATTGTCCATGGGTAGAAAAGTCCCACATGAACTCGTTTACAACGCGGAAAATAACAAAATGAGTTTAATCAAATAAAAACATCATCAAATAAATAACCCAACCCCGATGTCACAATTCAGAGCTGGTATAACCGTTCCGGAAATAAATCCTCGGAATACAACTGGAAACAACTATCTAAACTAAAACAACCCTACTATGAGTGGCGGCTCCTCAGAGTCACTCCTCTCCGGGCTGCTCGTCATCCTCTGCAAATGCCGATCAGGCCAAACACAAACAATACAGAGAGTAAGATTCATGTAATCATATAAACAGCAGGGGAATAGTACGCAAGGTAAACATACACATAAGCATACATCAACATCCAACAGCATCCTAACAATCAAGTATGCTATGCTATGCAATGCATCAACTACTCCGCTACTCCAACTATGCATGTGGATCCAAACTAACTCAGGATGAACGACTTTGGAGTTACATATCCGTATTGGCCATAAAAGCACCAACACCGGCAGTTCACCAAACCTTGGGTGAACCCCCCCATGGATAGCCAACGCATCAAACCGTGGATGCCTCATCACGGGGGGCCTCGGTCACCAAACCTTGGGTGACCTACCGTGGATGGCCAGATCACCGTACTCTCGGGCAATCTCCCCTTTGTCGAACCTCCCCCATCAACTACTCCAATGCTTTATGCAAATGGCACAACAACAAACAATCTCAACCACCTGCTTGCTTGGGCCATGAAGCTCCCAAGACTTTCAACATCAACTCAACGTAACCTTAGACCCAAACCGTGGGGTCAAGGGTCCCTTGGCCAATAAGCACCAAGGTTCAACTCAACGTGCTTGGGTCTATAAGCACCCAAGACTTCAACTTATCAACGTGCAGTAACCCAACGGATACCGACTTAACATTTGATTATCTAATTATCTTATATAATTAATAACCAAGTTGTCTAATCTTTATCTTTGATTATTCATCGTAACTTATCATCATAGGGGAATGGGGTTAAAAACCCCTTAAGTCCTTTAATTGCATTACTGTCCAGGGGGGTCAGCACGGTCGTGCTTAGACCCTAGCACGGTCGTGATTGGACACGTGAGGGCGTGCTGCCCTTTTAAGTGAAGCACGGTCGTGCTTCACATACAGCACGGTCGTGCTTCACATTCAGCACGGTCGTGCTCAGCAGCACGATCGTGCTGTCCAACCTGCTTGGCCGTGCTGAGCAGCGCGGCCATTTTCCAGAATTTGAGTGGGAGCACGGTCGTGCTCCCTGTTCAGCACGGTCGTGCTCAATGCATGATTGCACTGTTCTGGGCAGGAACAGAAACCAGATTATTAGCCAAAAACCTAAGTTCCTAACTGGTCATTCCTAGTTAGTTAACAACGTGTTTTAGGGGTCAAAACTCATCATCACAACAGCCATAATTCAGTCATCAATCATTCAACCAGCATATGCCAATAACAATTATTTTCATAGCATCATAAACATGGCACAACCATCATGAACATAAAATGCATATTTATGAACATATAAACCAGAAACAACCATATATCGATCAAACATTATAATCATATACATACAACGACACCGGGGTTATGGATAACCCCGTTACCTTACACTAACCCACTGCCTAATGAAAACAATCCACTTCTCCCCATACCTAGATTGAAGGTCGCTCCAACGTTAGCTCCTAACGCAAACGGTCACGGTTCCCCAACGCGGCTCGATTCAACCCAACCTCTAGACTACCACAGACCAAACCGGCTTCCCAAACGGCTTCCAATAACTCTCAACAATGAAGAACGAAGAGGAAGCAGAGTGGGAACGTACTCTGGCCGCACTACGGCTGCTGCACTACACCAAAAGTAGGGTTATCTGTCAACCCTCGACTCTGTTTACGTATTTAACGTTCGGACCTGAGCACGGTCGTGCTTACCATTCAGCACGGTCGTGCTCCACTTAACGTCAGCGAGACGCGGTCCACGCATTGAGCACGGGCGTGCTCACTATTGAGCACGGTCGTGCTCAACTTAAAATCAGAAACACGCTTCTGACTTTAAGCACGGGCTTACTGGCTGATGAGCACGAGCGTGCTC
This sequence comes from Echinosophora koreensis, assembly GCA_035048595.1. NCBI lineage: Eukaryota > Viridiplantae > Streptophyta > Magnoliopsida > Fabales > Fabaceae > Echinosophora > Echinosophora koreensis. Next base: position 745,427 of record JAPCYP010000048.1, on the reverse strand, counting down.
ATGTACCAGAAAGGGACTTTTAGGCTAAAATCCCACTTAGCCCTTAACCAACAAATTAAAATAAATAAACTAGCTTGAGAAAACATTTTAAGAAAAACAGGGTGTTACAATTCCAACCCCCTTATAAAAAATTTCGTCCTCGAAATTTCTACGTACCTCAAACGAAAAGATGCGGATACGCCTCCATCATCTGACTCTCGAGCTCCCAGGTAGCGCTTCCCTCAGTTGCCCCGCTCCAAACTACTTTAACCAAAGGAATCTCCTTGCCTCTTAGCTGCTTCACCCTCCTATCTTCGACTCGAAGGGGTAACACCTCAAATGTCAAGTTCTCTTTTAACTGTATTGTATCGGGAACTATCACGTGACTAGGGTCATGAATGTACTTCCTGAGTTGAGACACATGAAAAACGTTGTGGAGATTTGACAAGAACGGGGGTAAGGCTATTTGGTAGGCGACTTCGCCGACTCTTTTAAGGATTTGGTAAGGACCAATGAACCTCGGAGTAAGTTTCCTCGCCTTCATCACTCTACCAACCCCAGATGTCGGGGTAACTCTCAAGAATACATGATCGCCTTCCTGGAATTCGAGCGCCTTCCTCCTTTTATCATGGTAGCTCTTCTGCCTACTCTGTGCAACTCTCATCTTTTCCTGAACTAACCTGATCTTTTCTGTTGTTTCCTGGACTATCTCTGGCCCTAGCACCACACTATCACTAGGTTCACTCCAACACAAGGGTGTCCTACATCTCCTCCCATACAGGGCTTCATAAGGTGCCATCCCAATGCTGGAATGGAAGCTGTTGTTGTAGGTGAACTCTATTAGGGGCAAAAACTTGTCCCAACTTCCAGACTGTTCTAACACACAAGCCCTCAACAAGTCCTCTAAGGACTGGATGGTCCGCTCAGATTGCCCATCAGTCTGTGGGTGGTAAGCTGAACTAAGCCTAAGCTTTGTCCCTAAAGCCTCTTGCAAACTATTCCAAAACCTAGAGGTAAACCTCGGGTCTCTATCTGAAACTATGCTAGAGGGTATACCATGAAGCCTAACTATCTCTCTGATGTACAGCTTAGCTAACTTCTCCAATGGATACTCCATATTCATCGGAATGAAATGGGCAGACTTAGTCAGTCTATCCACAACAACCCATATAGCCTCAAAACCAGCTGGAGTCCTAGGGAGTCCAGACACAAAATCCATGGAGATACTATCCCATTTCCACTCTGGGATACTCAAAGGTTGCAACTTACCCGAAGGCCTTTGGTGCTCTATCTTAGCCTTCTGACATACTAGGCATGCATACACAAACTCAGCTACATCCTTTTTCATCCAAGGCCACCAAAACATCCTCTTAAGGTCCTGATACATCTTAGTGGCACCTGGGTGCACACTCAATCCACTCCTATGACCTTCTTCTAAGATCAACTTCCTAAGCTCAGGAACATCAGGCACACAAACTCTATCCTTAAACCTCAAGATGCCATCACTGCCATCCTTAAAACTTAGGTCTCTACCCTGAGCGAGCAACTCTTGCTGGTCTAAGAGATACTTATCTAACTTCTGACCCTCTCTAATCTCATCCATCAAACTGTTGGTAACCTTTAAGGTACCAAGCCTAATACTCTTAGGGGTAAACTCGCAAGCTAGACTAAGGTCTCTAAATTCCTCAATCAAATCCATCTCCCTAACCATCAAAGCGGAGACATGCAGGGTTTTCCTACTCAAGGCATCGGCCACCACATTGGCCTTTCCTGGGTGATAGGTTAGCTCGAAGTCATAGTCCTTTAAGAACTCCATCCACCTACGCTGCCTCATATTCAACTCCTTTTGATCAAAGAGATACTTCAAACTCTTATGATCACTGAAGACCTCAAACCTCGCTCCATACAGGTAATGCCTCCAGATCTTTAAGGCAAATACCACAGCTCCTAACTCTAGGTCATGGGTAGGGTAGTTCTTCTCATGGGTTTTCAACTGCCTAGAAGCATAAGCAACTACCTTACCATTCTGCATCAGCACACCACCTAACCCTTGCTTAGAAGCATCGCAGTAAACTACGAAGGGTTCACTAGGATCTGGCAAAACTAACACTGGTGCTGACGTCAACCTATTCTTAAGGGTTTGGAAGCTCTCTTCACACTTAGAGTCCCACACAAACAACTGTCCCTTCTTGGTGAGACGGGTTAAGGGTAAAGCTATCTTAGAGAAACCTTCTATGAACCGCCTATAGTACCCGACTAACCCCAAGAAACTCCTAATCTCGGTTACAGACTTCGGCGCTTCCCACTGGAGCACCGTCTCTACCTTAGCTGGGTCCACTGCTATGCCACCCTTAGAGATGACATGTCCTAAGAAGCTTACTTCCTCTAACCAGAACTCACACTTAGACAACTTAGCATACAACTGCTTTTCCTTAAGGGTCTGCAAGACAACCCTCAGGTGTTCCTCATGTTCCTCCTTACTCTTGGAGTACACTAAGATGTCATCTATGAACACTACCACAAACTTATCCAAGTAAGGGTGAAAGGTCTTGTTCATGTAGTCCATGAAGACCGCAGGAGCGTTGGTCACACCGAAAGGCATAACCAAGTACTCATAGTGACCATATCGCGTCCTAAACGCTGTCTTCGGGATGTCCTCAGACTTAACCCGAATCTGATGGTACCCTGATCTCAAATCTATCTTTGAAAAGACGCAAGCGCCCATCAACTGGTCCATAAGATCATCAATCCTAGGGAGGGGATACCGATTCTTTATGGTCACCTTGTTGAGCTGTCGAAAGTCGACACACAACCTCATACTACCATCCTTCTTCTTCACCAACAACACAGGTGCTCCCCACGGAGACACACTTGGCCTAATGAACTGCTTCTTCATCAGGTCCTCTAACTGTTCTTTCAACTTAGCTAGCTCTAGAGGAGACATTCTATAGGGTGCTATGGAGATTGGCCCGGTGCCAGGCACTAAGTCTATGGTGAACTCAACATCTCTCTCTGGGGGTAAGTTATAAACGTCCCCCGGAAACACTTCAGGAAATTCTCGCACAACAGGCAAGCTGGCGACATCAGGAGGGCTGCTCTCTACTTCCAGGGAAGCTAACATCATGTATACCTGGGCTTCGTCTTTCATCGAAGCTTGAACTTGGCTGGCAGAGAGAAGGTCCGGATTCTTAGACTCCTTTGGAGTTCCAAAAATCAGGGTTTTATCAAAACAGTTCAGGAGGACATGGTTGGAAGATAACCAGTCCATACCCAGAATAATATCTAGGTCTTTCAAAGGCAAGCATACAAGATCAGCAATGAATTTTCTATCATTTATAACTATATGACAGTTCTTGCATGCATAAGAAGTAGAAACAGGCTTATTTGTAGGTGTAGAAACCAACAAATCATACTCAAGGAAAGCAACAGGCAATTCAAGACTCTTGACCCTATCATGCGATATGAATGAATGAGTAGCACCCGAATCATACAACACAGTTAATCGAGTTCCATCTATAAAACATGTACCTTGAATCAAGTCATCAGACTCGGAGGCTTCAGCTCCACTAAGAGTAAAGACTCTTCCAGTGGTCTTCAGTCGATTGGCTTGAGACTTCTGATTCTTGCCGGCGCTGGGAGGCTCGACCTTGGCTCCTTCACACTCTCGGCTGATGTGTCCTGGCTTGCCACACTTGAAGCAGATAACCTGCGTCTCCTTGCACTGAGATGAGTAGTGATCCGTAGCACCACACTTGCCACACCTCATGGGCCTAGAGACGTTAGAGAACCCGCCTCTAAACCCATCCTGCTGAAACTGTGGCTTCTTACCACTCTGCTTGAAATCTCTACCGGTCGGAGCATACCTCTGCTTACCCTTGTCCTTCTGATCAGTCCTCTTGCCACTCTGGCTATCTGACCCTCTGGAACTGGCAACTCTGAACTGGCTGGCATCCTCGTATATCCTGCACTTGTTGACCAGAATAGGGAAGACTCTGATCTCCTGGTAGCTGATGGCCTGCTTGATCTCAGGTCGGAGCCTAGCCTTAAACTTCACACACTTCGAACGGTCATCCGTCTCATGCTGGTAGGGAGTGTAGTACCTAGCCAGCTCCTCAAACTTGGCCGCATAGTCACCGACTGATAGCGACCCTTGCCTCAAAGACAAGAATTCCATCTCCTTCTTGTCTCTGATATCCGCCGGAAAGTACTTCTCCAGGAACCTCTACCGGAACACAGCCCATGTAACCGCTGTGCCCTCAGCCTGCATCCTCTGCCTGCAGTTATCCCACCAATGCTCTGCCTCCTCGGTCAGCATGAAGGTAGTAAAGATGAGCTTCTGCTAATCGTTGCAATCCATGGCTCTGAAGATCTTCTCTGTCTCCCTCAGCCACAACAAAGCTCCTTCCGGATCGTACGCGCCCTTGAACGACGGAGGGTTGTTCCTCTGGAACTTATCCAGTCCCTGGAACTCAGCTGGCCCACCGTTGTTAGGGTTAACCTGCCCGATAGCATTGGCCAGGAGTGCCAATGCGTCCGCGATCGCCTGGTCGTTGCGTCCTCTACCGGCCATTAGCTCCTGTACAAGTCCAACACAACTCTTAATACAGAAACTTAAGCGAGTAAAAGCTACAGGCAACTAACTTAAAACATCATTATCTATACGAGTATAGACAATTCACACAAGAGTCACACAACAGACTCACAACAGACTCATACCACGTCCGAACAAGGTCGAACTGCTCTGATACCACTAAATGTGACACCCTTCTACCCCGTATGTTATCAGGCATTTAAGAATAAAACAAATAATAAGAAAAACATGCATTTAACTGAATTAAATAAAATAATTGTCCATGGGTAGAAAAGTCCCACATGAACTCGTTTACAACGCGGAAAATAACAAAATGAGTTTAATCAAATAAAAACATCATCAAATAAATAACCCAACCCCGATGTCACAATTCAGAGCTGGTATAACCGTTCCGGAAATAAATCCTCGGAATACAACTGGAAACAACTATCTAAACTAAAACAACCCTACTATGAGTGGCGGCTCCTCAGAGTCACTCCTCTCCGGGCTGCTCGTCATCCTCTGCAAATGCCGATCAGGCCAAACACAAACAATACAGGGAGTAAGATTCATGTAATCATATAAACAGCAGGGGAATAGTACGCAAGGTAAACATACACATAAGCATACATCAACATCCAACAGCATGTGGATCCAAACTAACTCAGGATGAACGACTTTGGAGTTACATATCCGTATTGGCCATAAAAGCACCAACACCGGCAGTTCACCAAACCTTGGGTGAACCCCATGGATAGCCAACGCATCAAACCGTGGATGCCTCATCACGGGGGGCCTCGGTCACCAAACCTTGGGTGACCTACCATGGATGGCCAGATCACCCTACTCTCGGGCAATCTCCCCTTTGTCGAACCTCCCCCATCAACTACTCCAATGCTTTATGCAAATGGCACAACAACAAACAATCTCAACCACCTGCTTGCTTGGGCCATGAAGCTCCCAAGACTTTCAACATCAACTCAACGTAACCTTAGACCCAAACCGTGGGGTCAAGGGTCCCTTGGCCAATAAGCACCAAGGTTCAACTCAACGTGCTTGGGTCTATAAGCACCCAAGACTTCAACTTATCAATGTGCGGTAACCCAACGGATACCGACTTAACATTTGATTATCTAATTATCTTATATAATTAATAACCAAGTTGTCTAATCTTTATCTTTGATTATTCATCGTAACTGATCATCATAGGGGAATGGGGTTAAAAACCCCTTAAGTCCTTTAATTGCATTACTGTCCAGGGGGGTCAGCACGGTCGTGCTTAGACCCTAGCACGGTCGTGCTTGGACACGTGAGGGCGTGCTGCCCTTTTAAGTGAAGCACGGTCGTGCTTCACATTCAGCACGGTCGTGCTCAGCAGCACGATCGTGCTGTCCAACCTGCTTGGCCGTGCTGAGCAGCGCGGCCATTTTCCAGAATTTGAGTGGGAGCACGGTCGTGCTCCCTGTTCAGCACGGTCGTGCTCAATGCACGACTGCACTGTTCTGGGCAGGAACAGAAACCAGATTATTAGCCAAAAACCTAAGTTCCTAACTGGTCATTCCTAGTTAGTTAACAACGTGTTTTAGGGGTCAAAACTCATCATCACAACAGCCATAATTCAGTCATCAATCATTCAACCAGCATATGCCAATAACAATTATTTTCATAGCATCATAAACATGGCACAACCATCATGAACATAAAATGCATATTTATGAACATATAAACCAGAAACAACCATATATCGATCAAACATTATAATCATATACATACAACGACACCGAGGTTATGGATAACCCCGTTACCTTACACTAACCCACTTCCTAATGAAAACAATCCACTTCTCCCCATACCTGGATTGAAGGTCGCTCCAACGTTAGCTCCTAACGCAAACGGTCACGGTTCCCCAATGCGGCTCGATTCAACCCAACCTCTAGACTACCACAGACCAAACCGGCTTCCCAAACGGCTTCCAATAACTCTCAACAATGAAGAACGAAGAGGAAGCAGAGTGGGAACGTACTTTGGCCGCACTACGGCTGCTGCACTACACCAAAAGTAGGGTTATCTGTCAACCCTCGACTCTGTTTACGTATTTAACGTTCGGACCTGAGCACGGTCGTGCTTACCATTCAGCACGGTCGTGCTCCACTTAACGTCAGCGAGACGCGGTCCACGCATTGAGCACGGGCGTGCTCACTATTGAGCACGGTCGTGCTCAACTTAAAATCAGAAACACGCTTCTGACTTTAAGCACGGGCTTGCTGGCTGATGAGCACGAGCGTGCTCATGTACCAGAAAGGGACTTTTAGGCTAAAATCCCACTTAGCCCTTCACCAACAAATTAAAATAAATAAACTAGCTTGAGAAAACATTTTAAGAAAAATAGGGTGTTACACTGCCGAAATTTCATCAGGTATAAGGCAAGAGAAGTGATGAGTAACTAGTATAATACAGTGGTGAAAAAGTTTTTTCTCGAATGGGATAGGGCCACACCTTTTAAGGAAGGGAGCGATTCGGCTTAATTATGGTATACGTATAAAAATACGTCAATCCCTTGAAAATGCAGAAGGATGGAATATTTTCCCCCAAGCCGTAGTTGGGTGTATGATAGGAACGAGTCTGGGAGACGACTTCTGAAACAATCATTTGTAGATGGAGTCGAGGAGTTTATATCGAAAGCCAAGCAACATAGTGATTATGCCGAAGAGGGGGGGATTAGATGTCCGTGCATAAAGTGCAATTGTATGACGGTTTTGAGTGATGACAACGTGAAGTTACACCTATATCGACGTGGGTTCAAGCCTAATTATTGAATATGGACTGATCATGGAGAGGAGTTGCCGGATATTGATATGAATGAAGTCGGTGGTGACGATCTTGACATGGGTGCATCAGGCAGTGGCTTACACGACGACTATGTCGAACAACTCCAGTCAATGCATATGATGGTGGACGGTTGTCTTGGGCAACATGGGAACTTCGAGGCGGATGAGTCTGATGACATGGAAGAGCCTCCTAATGAATCGGCGCAGAGATTCTACAATCTATTGTTAGAGACAAATAAGCCGTTGTTTGAAGGGGCTTCAGATTCTAAATTATCAATTTTTGTTAGGCTTCTAGCTTGTAAGTCCAATTGGAATGTCCCCAAGCAGTGTTTGGAATTTTTTTGTAAAATGCTTCAAGATGTGACACCCTTCAAAGAGTTGTTGCCAAAAAGTTATTATGATGCGAAGCAGTTGGTGTCGAAACTTGGGTTGGGGGCTAAGAGGATTGATTGTTGTCCAAACGGGTGCATGCTGTATTATGATAGTGCTTCGGGAACAAATGACAGCACGCTCGATCAATGTAAATTTTGTCAGACATCCAGGTACCGCGTTCAAAGTAGTGACCGTAGTAAAAACAAACGAGTTCCTAAGAAGGCAATGTTCTATCTGCCTATAATTCCAAGGTTGCAGAGACTGTTTGCATCATCGTAGACTGCGGGACAGATGAGGTGGCATTATGAAAATAGAAGAAGTATAGGCGTTATACGCCACCCTTCTGAAGGTGAAGCCTGGAAGCACTTCGATCGGGTACATCCTGATTTTGCAGCAGATCCTCGCATTGTACGACTTGGGCTGTGCTCGGATGGTTTCAATCCGTACATTCAGGCGTCAGCCTCGCCATATTCATGTTGGCTAGTGATTGTTGTGCCGTACAATCTTCCTCCCGAGATGTGCATGTCAAAACCATATATGTTTCTGACTTGTCTCATACCGGGACCATCTAACCTGAAGGCTGGGATAGATGTATATTTGCAGCCTCTTATCGATGATCTGAAAAAGTGTTGGGATGGTGTGGTGACTTATGACGTTTCAAAGAAGCGAAACTTTATGATGAGGGAATCACTGATGTGGACTATCAATGATTTTCCTGCATATGGCATGTTATCTGGTTGGGGGACCCATGGTAAATTGGTGTGCCCGTATTGCTTGGAACATGGAAAGGCTTTTACACTGAGATATGGTGGCAAAAGTTCCTGGTTTCATTCTCATCGTCGGTTCTTAGATCGTGATCATCCCTTCCGGAGGAATACCCGAGCATTCAAAAAGAATCAAACAGAAGAGGAAGGTCCACCGCCTTTGTTGACTCCTGAACAAATTTGGGGTCGGGTTAGGGATCTTCCTAAGGTCACTAAAGCAGGTGTCTCAAAATTACCAGGGTATGGAGAGTGGCATAACTGGACAAAACAAATTATTTTTTGGGAACTACTGTATTGGAAGGATAATCTGTTAAGGCATAATCTTGATGTGATGCATATCGAGAAGAATTTCTTTGATAACATTTTTAACATGGTTATGAATGTGTTTGGCAAGACGAAGGACAATGAGAAGGCAAGGATGGACTTAGCTCTGTACTGTAGACGAAAGGATTTGGAGCTGAAGCCGCAGCCTAATGGAAAAATGGTCAAACCAAAAGCTTGTTACAGTCTAACTGCCGATGAAGCAAAGTCAATTTGTCGGTGGTTAAAAGACCTTAGGATGGCTGATGGTTATTTGTCTAATTTGGCACGATGTGCTGATGTAAGAACGGGAAGGCTTCATGGGATGAAAAGTCATGATTGTCATGTATTCATGGAGTGTTTGCTTCCTATTGCTTTCGGCTCATTGCCCTCGGTTGTTTCGAACACGCTTACTGAAATCAGTCATTTCTTCAAAGATCTATGCTCTGCAACTTTAAGCGTGGATGGTCTGAATAAGATGGAAGAAAACATTCCAATAATTCTATGTAAGATGGAGAGTGTGACACCCGGGGCTGACGAGGGCGGGGAGTGGTCGCCGGTGCAAGAGGCATGATCAAGGAGCGGCTCCTGGCAGGCTTCTAGGCGGAGGGACACATAAATGAACCGATAGCACACCTGAATGAGAGGGATCCTGACACTGTGTAGGTATGGGACTATACAGTAGAGGATGGCTTATATAAATTGATTGGTACTACCTATACTAACAAGATGCATCTTCTTTTCAGGAGCCCATCACTTAAGAATTCCACAGTTAAGCGTGCTTAACTTGGAGCAATTCTGGGATGGGTGACCTCCTGGGAAGTTTTTCTAGGAAGCGTGTGAGTGAGGACAAAGCACGTTGAAAAGACCCGTGTTGGTTTGTGGGGTCAATCGTCAATTCATATAGCAGCCAGGGATGTTACAAATGGTATCAGAGCGACACCTCTCCCAGTACGGTGTGGTTCGGGGACGAACCAAGCGGAAGCTGGTGGGCATGTGACACCCGGGGCTGACGAGGGCGGGGAGTGGTCGCCGGTGCAAGAGGCATGATCAAGGAGCGGCTCCTGGCAGGCTTCTAGGCAGAGGGACACATAAATGAACCGATAGCACACCTGAATGAGAGGGATCCTGACACTGTGTAGGTATGGGACTATACAGTAGAGGATGGCTTATATAAATTGATTGGTACTACCTATACTAACAAGATGCATCTTCTTTTCAGGAGCCCATCACTTAAGAATTCCACAGTTAAGCGTGCTTAACTTGGAGCAATTCTGGGATGGGTGACCTCCTGGGAAGTTTTTCTAGGAAGCGTGTGAGTGAGGACAAAGCACGTTGAAAAGACCCGTGTTGGTTTGTGGGGTCAATCGTCAATTCATATAGCAGCCAGGGATGTTACAGAGAGAATATTTCCCCCAGGATTTATTGACTCAATAGAACATCTCCCTGTCCATCTTGCATATGAGGCGAAGCTTGGTGGACCAGTACAATATAGGTGGATGTATCCGTTTGAAAGGTAATTTTATTATATTTTCACATTAAACTCTTAGATCGTCCATTGGATAATGACTTGTCATTCATTTTTTTATTACTTAGATTCATGGGCGAATCTAAACGATCAGTTAAAAACAAGGCTAGGGTGGAAGGATCAATCTGTGCTTCTTACTTACACCGTGAGACAACCCATTTTTGTTCCCACTATTTCAATAACTTCATGTTGGCCCCAAGAAATATTAGGAACGAGGTAAGTGCGGATAGTGCAGGGTATCCTTATATGCTATCCGTATTTAACCTTCCTGGTCGTCATGTTGGCAAGGAGCTTACTTTCTGGTTAAGTGATGAGGAGTATACATCGGCCCATGTTCATGTGTTGATAAATTGCACCGAGGTGAAACTATACCACGAGTAAGTTTCAACGACTTAATTTTGAAATAATATATACATATTATATCAATTTCTTTGTTAACACACTGTACACATTTTATTTGTCAGTGTGTTCCTGCAAATTAATCAATTAAGTGAACAAGATGGTTCTGCTCGTACACATGCAGAATTTCCTGAATGGTTCAAGCAACAAGTGTCAATATATATTAAGCTTAAGTTCCAATTGATAAAGTAATTATTTACTATGACTTACATATTCGTAGGTTTATCAGCAACCATTAAGCGTGACTATTCAACACTTGAGAGATTTAGCGTACGAGCCCTATAGCTGTGTTAGATCATGGCATACATACTTTGTTAATGGGTACAAATTCCACACAGATGAATGGAACGTAGGCAAAAAGACAGTTAATAGCGGGGTTGTCGTACAGGGTGAAGGTACTGGTGCATTTTATGGGGTCATAAAACACATATACGAGTTACAATACAATACTACTACTTATCCTAAAAAAGTAGTCTTATTTTATTGTAACTGGTTTAATCCATCAAGGGTAGGAACAAAGGTGGATCCCAAGTATGGAACTGTGGACATTCGCATGGATAGAAGATATCAACTGTTTGATCCGTTTATAATTGCTCAGAATGCAAAACAAGTTTACTATGTCCCTTATCCAGCAATGAGAACAGACAAACGAGGTTGGTGTGTTGCTGTCACTACCAAGCCTAGGGGTCGCATAGAAATCGATGATGGAGAGGATGAGACGCCCTTCCAGGTGGATGAATCGTCACATGTCAATGAAGTAATTGAGATCGAGCATATTAATGGCATGTTGGGATCTGCATATGAAGGGGAAGAAGTGGTCATTGGCAATCAGTCACCAGAGGAAGAGGTCCAAAGTGATGACTCAATGCAAGAAGAAGAAGAGTCAGACTTACAATCAGATGATGATACTGACTCTGAATAGGAATGTCTCTGTTAAGTTAATTTTATTGTATTTTAAATATTTTCTTATGCACTTCAATGTAAGAGTTGACAGATTTTGTTGTATTTTAAATATGTGCCTAATTAGTTACTTAAATGTCGATCGATTCACTAAATTTACATTGATTTATAATTGTGCAATAAAAATAGATATGTCAGCATCAAGAGGAGAGCCGCCCCGTCCCTCACCGCCCAGCGGTGATAAGGGGAAGGGGAAGGCTAAGGCACGGGGACGATACACCTTTAGGCCCCAGGTGCTTGCTCGTTTTGCTGCAGCCACCTCCGCACCCACCGCACCTACCCCCTTCCCCGCCTCATCCACCCTAGCGGCATCTACACGAGGCTCCCCCACCCATTCTACACCACCCCCACCCATTCTACACCCTCACCGACCCATACGACAACATCCCCTACCCATACTGTACCACCCTCCATCTATGTCCCTTCGTCCTACTGGACCCAGACCACACCCACACCCAGTCCCACCACCATCATCGACTGCACCGGCCACACAGTCACCAGGATTGGCATTTATGCCGACTTCTGGGAGGCTGCCACAGCCAGATACTAGCATTCCATCAGCATCATCCGCGGCCGCTCACGATCACGACGGCACCATTCCATCCTCATCGACTGCACAACAGTCGGTCGCGGCAGAGGAGACTCCTGAGTGGGCCAGGACTCTCGCACCTGAGGATTGACCATGGATCCGGCCAGTTTCTCACACGTAAGTTTCATTTAATTTAGTGTTTTTTAACTTTGACTATTTTAGTTACTATTCATTAAGTGTATATTTGTTGGTTGCCATATTATTGTGTTAATAAATTTATAAATTTTTCAGGTGGATCCCATCGAAAGTGGGATCCAAGCACGTTACCTGGCCCATCAAGAAGCATTATCGTCGCTTCTGGCCATCATGGGGGGTGATCCCCGATCCCGACAGGGATCGTATCTTCCGACGCTTCGGGGTAAGTTGTTGTTAATTATTTCCTGTAATTGTCCCTTAATTTTTTCATGTATTTTATATATATTTTTTGTATAATGTTATTAATGTTTTTTTCTTTGTCCACAGGAGCTTGTGCGCTGGTTACCGGAGCATGACTCAGAGATACGGGCTATCTTTAACGAGCACGCACCGCACCGACTGAGGGACATGCTCCGGGAGTGTAGGGAGGATCGGGTACGTCGGGATTACATCGGGCCCAACATCTGGGACCAGCTATATGCCTACTGGGACACTCCAGCTTACAAGTTGAAGTCTCTGCAGGCAAAGAGGAATCAGGCTTCAAGAGAGGTGGGAGCATGCATACCGGTGGCTCGATTAGCCACATGCAGCATGCCATTAACATGGTATGCATATATAAATAATTTAATATATAAACTATACATTTTTGTTAACAATTTAAAAATTAATTATTTGACCTGTGTTGATTGTAGGCAGGAGAGCTTGCCCGGACCGTCGATGTCCCTACCATCTTTCAGTAGACGCATATTCGCTCGGACACCGGCCAATATGTTGATGGGAGGTCGAGGCAGACCATGTTGAGCTATATAAGGTTGCATCTGAGGTTGCCTCCTGCTCTGGAGCCTCGGATCCTTCTCAGCTAGACCCCGCTGAGGTTGAGCGGATACAGACCCAGGTCTGGATGGATGTCACGGGCGGGAAGAAGAAAGGGCGGATCTATGGTACCGCGTCTCTAGCTCGTACCATCCGTCGGGGGTCATCGTCGAGCTTGACCATTCGGGAGACTGCACCCTCCGGCTCACAGGACACGGAGGAGGTGTAGCGGCTGAGGCAGGAGCTGGAGGAGCAGAGGCGGAATGCAGAGCGCATGCAGTAGCGGATGGAGTCATGGTCGCAGGTGATGACCTCTCTGATCGATTTGCTTCCACCTGAGAGGCGCAGCGCTATGCAGGGGGTACTCAATACTGGCGAGCCCTCCACCACTAGTACCGATCCACCGCCGCAGCCGCGTGATGGCGATGCGCCTTCTGGGCCGCAGGATGATGGTCACCTGACACCGGCGACATCCCCCCGACAGGATGACGACGTTATCCATTATTATGATGACTATTAGGATAGTTATATAGATGTAGCTGAGTTTAGTACATTGACAGATATTTATGTATTTGTTTTTATTTTAATGTAACTGCATTTTTTAATTTAATTTGTAATTTCAGTTTTGAATTTAAATTATTATATTTATTAATTAATTATAATAAAATCAAATAAAACTTAACATTTAAAATAAAAATAAAATAATAATCACTATTTTAAAAAAATTAAATAAAAAATAATATTTAAAATAAAAAATATATTTAATAATTATAAATTTAACAAATTAATTAATATTTAAAAACAAAGTAGTATTAAAATATAGAAAAATAATTCATAAAAAATTTCCGACGGATATTTCTGTCGGAAATCATGTCTCACAATTTCCGTCAGAAAACATGTGTCACAATTTCCGACGGACATTTCCGTCGAAACAATTTCCGATGGACATTTCCGTCGGAAAACTCGTGTTTAATTTCCGACGGTGTAATCCGTCGGTAGCTTTACCGACGGAAGGGTTTTCCGTCGGAAATGATTTCCTACGCGCTGGATTCCGACGGAATCAGGTCCGTCGAAAATTCAGTCGGAAAATCTGTTTTCCGACGGCTTGTTTGACTTTCCGACGGGTTATGGCCGTCGGTAAACACCTTTTTTTTTGTAGTGTTATCCGACAAAAGATAGCATCAGAGCATATAAGATAAATAACTATGCAATCATATAAGACAAGTAACACACATACATATGCAGACAAAAGTGTAGTTTAAAAAAAAAATGACTTTCATATATATAAAATTTAATTCGCTCTCCATTTCTCCCCCTTTTTTGTCATCAGACAAAAAGGTAGGAAAGTGGGCCGTCATTGTCAATGAAAAGAGAGAAAAAAAAATCAAAAGAAAGGCTTAGGAAGATGATGGAGGTGGTGGGTTTGGATTTGGATTTTATGGAGGGGCAGGGACTTGGGTTGGCAGATTCTGGCTTTGTTGGAAGCTTAGCATAATACTCATCATTTGGTTCATCATGACAGTTGTATGAGCCAGAGCTTCTGCAACTTGTTCCTTTACTTGCTCTTTCACCTCAACTTTCACTCTCTCCTCTACAATCCTTCGAATGATTTCTTCAAAGTTTGGAGGCAGTGAGAGTGTTGGTCTTGAGCTTTCAGCACTTTCCTGAGCATGAGCTTGACTGGGAAGAGTGTCAAGAGCTCTTGAAGTCTGAGGTTTCTTTGGATGAATAACAGTGATAGCTAATGGTTGAGATGATGACTTTCCAGAAGTGCTTGGTCTCCATACCAAAGTCTTCAACAATTATTTCTTCTTCAATGTGCTCAGAAGGTGGTGAAGGTGGAGGAGAGTCAGTGATTTGCAGAACTGGTGGAGCCAGCTCTTTAGCCTAGTGGACTTCATCTTCTACATAGATTGGACTAATGGTAGGAACACCTAGAATGTCCTTGTAGATGAAGTGTCTAAATATTGACAGTCCACAATTGCCTCTGACCTTAGGGATGAACTTTTTCTGCTCTGAAGATAAGCCAGATGTAGATGCTTCTGCTGTACATTTCACAATGTGTTTTCGCCAGATATCAACAGCCACATCTTCTCTAACATCCTCAATAGGTTGTGCCAGCCAGTAGTCTATGATGTTTTGATCTGTGTCCCTAACATCATCAGGCTTAATCATACAAGACTCTGGAATTGGCATTTTTCCAGTGAACCTTTCCTTCTTCCTGTCCTTGTCTTTGTTGAGATCTATCATTGGCAGCCTTGGACATATCATTCGAGGCTGGACTCCAATCTTGGTATCCTTCAAGGAATGTCTCAACCAAGTTATAGGTACAATGTTGGCACCCCTTACAACCCTGAAGATTTCGAATTCTGCCTTTAGCATGGCATACAGGATATGATCAATGATGTCAGATGCCTTGCCATATTCACTTGGATGGACAAAAGTCTTCCACTTTGTCTTGTTATCCATGCTGATAGGAACATGTCTGTAGGATCTAGACCTTTTGTATATCACATCTTGCAGGCCTTTCTTGGCAGGATACTTAGACCAGTCAGTAATTATGTGCCTCTCTACACCATCAGTGAAGGGTTTGAAAGGAGGGTATTTTACAAGGTTTGGATAGATTTTTCTGGGTGGAAATTTGTTTTGTGGTAGGTGAGTGACTAGGGGTCCATGTCTGTTGAACATTTTGGATGGAGGAGGGCCTTTGGGAATGTCAAGATGAGGTCTGTACCAAGGTTTTACAGTGACTTCAGGTTCATACTCATACTCAGGCAAGGGATACCAGGGTTTTTTTGAAACTGGTTCTGGTTCATGAGTATGATATAGGATCTTCCAGTCCCTCTTAACTTTGGCGAGTGATTCAGACATGCCATTATACAGTTCAGAAGGAGGAGTGTATGGAAATGGTCTCTTTTTCATCTTTGGGAAAGGGGCAACAAGGATAATGCCATCATCTGGTTGATTAAACCAAGGATCATCCTCAGAGATCAAAGGTGGGAATTGTGGTTGTTGTGGTGAGGCTGTTTGGGGTTGAGGTGAGGCTATTTGTGGTTGTGGTGAGGGTGGTGAGGGGATATATACATTATCAAAATTATCAGGTTGATTTACAGATACTTCTAGTGCAAAGACTGTGTCCATTCTATCCTCTAGACTAGAAACTAAGGCATCTACTGCTAATTGAACAGGATCATTAGCAGGAAGAGTTACCTCAGTAGCCATGGCAGTCTTGGCTCTTCTTTGAGGTTGCTGTCTTCTAGTTGGAACAGCAGCACTGACAGCCTTTTGTTTCTTGAGGATAGCACTGATAGGAACTCTGTCCTCATCATCTTCATCATCATCCTCATTCTGAGATAGAATCAAGTTTCTTGTCCTTTTCTGAGCTTTTGTAGGTTGAGGGACCTCTGCAGTAGGTTCCCTTATAACAATGCCAGCTGCAGGCTTTTTAGGAGCTCTTGTCCTAACAGCTACAGTCTTCCTCCTAAATGTTCTCTTCATTCCTAGAACCTCAGCATTGTTTTGCTCAATTAGTTCCTCTTTAACATTGAGCATTTCGTCTTGTTTGGCTAGGGCAATGGCAGTGTAAGTGCTTAAATTCATGTTGGCAATGTTCATTTTGCCAAAAATAGCAGTTGACATGCACTTCTGTGTCAGAATTCTTTCTTGCTCCTCAGTTGGCTTGGAAGAGATAAAATCATACAGCTTCTGAGACTTGAAATTTTTTTATAATAAGTGGCAGTAAGGAATTCCTGAAATCTTCTTCCTTGTGACTACTGCATCTCTGAATCTTCTATAAAGGATTCTTGGAAGGTTGATTTTTGTCTTTGTAATCAGATGGCAGAGGCAAAATTTGTGTAGGGCAGAAAGATTGTCCTTTGACCCCACTTTATGCAGAACAATCTTATTCAATATTTGATGAAGAATACGAACATCATCCTTCATCTCTACAGATTTCCATGAGTGTTTTCTTACAGTGTCTTGTCTCATTAACAAGGCGGCTATAACTTCGGAACCACCAAGGTCCTTCTCCCAAGTTTCAGTGATAACCTCTCCTTCTTGAGGGCAATTTATTGCATCAGGGATGGTCTTCTCAGAGACCACAATTCTTCTCCCAACTACTATAGCAGAAATTTCAGTGACTGTTACTTGTGGGTTCCTCCAAAACGCCCAAGTCAGGTCTGGGTATATAGAAACCCTTTCAACGAACATTCCGTCCCAACCAGGGGCAGTAATGAACTTGCTTACATCCAAGTTGTAATCTTTCATAATCCCGAAGTCAAAGTGATGTTCAATGGCAAGTTTCAATTTTTCAACATTGAAAATCTCAGATGAGGAGGCCATGGTTGAAGAAAGACAGTTAGGGTTTTTCAAGTCAGAAAACAGAGAGTTGTAGAGAGTTTGAAGACAAAGGATAACGTGAAGTTTCCTCAGAAGGAAGGGTTTCGTTTTAAAGGTTTTGAATTTCAAAGTGTTTCCTTTTGGTAATAAATTTAAAAATTTTTAAAAAGAAATACTAACTCAGCAGAGAGAATATAAAGTAAATTTGTCTTTTAGACAAAATAAATTCGTTTAATAAATAATGAGTCTGTAGACGGGTTCAAGTAACAAGCAAGTATGGACACGACATGCAGTGGACGCGGTTCAAAAAACAATGGACGCGATATGCAATGGACGCGCATTTAAAACTTGTAATAAACTTGTAATGCTTACATACATCAATAACAAAATTTCTCAAGCATGAATAACACAATTAATCCACATATAGCATGTTAAGATGTTTTCTAATAAAAATAAATCTATCCTCAGCAAGAGGTTTAGTAAAGATATCTGCTCATTGATGGTCAGTATCTACAAATTGAATATCAAAAACACCTTTTTGCACATAATATCTTATAAAATGATGTTTGATCTCTATGTGCTTAGCTCTAGAATGCAATATTGGATTCTTAGATAGATTAATTGCAGCAGTATTATCACACATAAGTGGAATACTACTTACAAATACATGTTAGTCCTCCAATTGATGTTTGATCCATAGAAGTTGTGAGCAACAACTTGCTGCTGAAATATACTCAGCTTCAGCAGTTGATAATGCAATGGTACTTTGTCTTTTGCTTGACCATGATACAAGATTAGCTCCAATGAAGTGACATCCTCCACTGGCACTTTTTCTTTCAATTCTATCTCCAGCATAGTCAGCATTACAAAATCCAACTAATCTGTAATCTTCATTTCTCTTAAAGCATAAACCCAGATTAGTAGTACCTTTCAAATATCTGAAAACTCTTTTAACTGCTGATAAGTGAGATTCTCTAGGATCAAATTGAAATCGAGCGCATAAACAAACACTGAACATAATATCAGGTCTGGATGCAATAAGATATAGAAGAGATCCTATCATACCTCTATATACCTTTTGGTCATCCTTTTTCTCTTTATCATCTTTGTTCAGAATAGACGTGGGATGCATAGGAGCATTCATTGGTTTGCAATCATCCATCTTGAACTTCTTTAGGAGTTCCTTTGTATACTTAGTTTGATGGATGTACACCTCGTCCATAGTTTGTTTAACTTGTAGTCCAAGAAAGAACTTGAGTTCTCCCATCATGCTCATTTCAAATTCTTTCTGCATTAACTTTGAGAATTCTTTGCATAGAGATTCATTAGTAGCACCAAATATAATATCATCAACATAAATTTGCACTACTATGAAATTGGATTTAATTGACTTTCTAAACAAGGTTGTATCAACCTTTCCTCTATTAAAGCCATTATCCATCAGAAATGAACTTAGCCTATCATACCAAGCTCTTGGGGCTTGTTTTAGGCCATATAAAGCTTTCTTAAGCTTATATACATGTTCAGGTCGGGTTTCACTTTCAAAACCCGGAGGTTGCATTACATACACTTCTTCATTGACAAAGCCATTAAGAAAAGCACTTTTTACATCCATTTGAAAATGCATTATATTATGATGTGCAGCAAATGAAAGTAAAATCCTAATAGCTTCTAATCTAGCAACAGATGCAAAGGTTTTAGTGTAATTTATACCTTCTTCTTGAGAATAACCTTGTGCAACTAATCTTGCTTTATTTCTGACAACCTTACCATTTTCATCAAGCTTGTTTCTGTAGACCCATTTTGTTCCTATAACAGATTTATCTTTAGGTAGGGGTACTAGAGTCCAGACATTACTTCTCTCAAACTGATTTAGTTCTTCTTGCATTGCTAAAATCCAACCATTGTCCAGCAGAGCCTCGTCTACTATCTTTGGTTCCAACTCAGAGACTAATGCAGTATCTTCCTGTTCTCTGAAGGTTGATCTGGTTCTCAGCTTATCACTGGGATTTCCAATGATTTGATCTGGTGGATGATAATTCTTGAAATGCCAAGATCTCTGAACATTTTCTTGTTGAGAGGTGGATGTTTCTGGTTGTTGAGGAGTGTCTTCAACTTGATCATCAGCTTTTACTTCTGTTGTTTCTCCTGAGATGTTTAAATCAAGATTTTCAAAAGCCTCATCTAGCTCTGATAATTTCTTATCAGGCTGTTTGTCATCAAATTTAACATGTATACTTTCTTCTACAACTGGAGTTCTAGAATTATATACTCTAAAACCTTTTGATGTTTCAGAAAATCCTAACAGGATTCCATTGTCTACTTTTGCATCAAACTTACCAAGTTGATCTTTAGTGTTAAGAATATAGCATGAAATGTTGGGTTTTCGTTCCTTCCACAATTCATAAGGAGTCTTATTCAAGATTGGTCTTAGTATATTCTGTTCTGAATGTAACAGGCAGTATTAACAGCTTCAGCCCAGAAGTGTCTAGGGACAGCGTTGTCATTGAGCATGGTTCTAGCCATCTCTTGAAGAGATCTGTTCTTTCTCTCTACTACCATTTTGCTGTGATGTTCTAGGTATTGAGAAATTGTGAAGAATACCATTATCTTCACAGAACTTAAGAAATAGCTCATTTTCAAACTCTCCCCCATGGTCACTTCTGATTGAAATGATACACATGCCTTTTTCATTCTGTACACGTTCGCAGAATACAGAAAAGACCTTGAAGGACTCATCCTTGTGAGCTAGGAACATGACCCATGTCCATGTTGGACCACTGATAGATGCAGTCCTTGTTGGACCAAAAAGATCAAGGTGTAGCAGTTCTAGTGGTCTCTTGCTACTAACTACATTCTTAGATTCAAAAGAACCTTTGACTTGTTTTCCCTTTTGACAAGCATCACAGAGAGCATCAGATTTGTACTTAAGGTTTGGTAATCCTCTCACGAAGTTATGCTTATTTGGCTTTGAGATTAATCTCAAGCTTGCATGACCTAGCCTTTTATGCCAAATCCATCGCTCATCTTCAAAGGACACTAAACATGAGACACTTTGATTTGGGAGGTCCTCCAAATCAATTTTATACAAATTGTTTTGCCTCTTAGCAGTGAATAAGATTGATCCATCATTTTTCTTGACATTACACATGTTCTTATTAAAAGAAACATCATATCCACTATCGCATAATTGACTTATGCTCAGCAGACTATGTTTCAGACCAATCACTAAAAGAACATTATCAATGGAGGGAAAAGGATGTTTACCAATTTTACCTATACCAGTGATCTTTCCTTTCTGGTTTCCTCCAAATGTCACCCAGTCACCATCCTTATGTCTTAGGTCTTGGAACATATACTTTTCTCCCGTCATGTGACGTGAGCACCCATTGTCCAAGTACCAGGATGTTTGTTTCTTTCCTATTGTTAAGCAAATCTGTAACAAGTATTATCTTGTCCTTAGGTACCCAAAATGACTTGGGTCCTTTCATGTTAGTTTTCTATGGACGAGAATATTTAGTATGTCTGTTATGTATGCATCTAGATGTAGAATGCCCACTTTTTCCACACACTTTACAAAAGGTATTGGACGGGCCTGACTTGGCTTTAGCATACCCACTACAAAAAATAAGCCATTTACCGACGGCAAAATCCCGTCGGAAAGGCAAATAAGCCGTCGGAAAACTACGTTTCCGACGGAATTTCCGACGGACGGTCATCCGTCGGAATCCAGCGGGTTGGAAAGCATTTCCGACGGAAAATAGGTCCGTCGGAAGATTTACCGACGGATTGTACCGTCGGAAAACAACCACCAACTTTCCAACGGACTTATCCGTCGGAAACTTTTCCGACGGAAAGTCCGTGGGAAATGTGCTCCTTAGTTTCCGACGGATAATTCCGTCGGAAATGTTCTGAATTTTTTTATTATTAATATTTTTTTGTTTTTAAATATTGATTAATTTGTTAATGTTATTTTATTTATAATTATTAAATAAATTTTTTATTTTTATTTTTATTTTTTATTTAATTTTTATTTTAAATAGTTATTATTATTATATTTTTATTTTAAACGTTAAGTTTAATTTAATTTTATTATAATTAGTTAAATATAATAATTTAAATTCAAAACTGAAATTACAAATTAAATTTAAAAATGCAGTTACATTAAAATAAAAACAAATACATAAATATCCGTCAATGTATTAAACTCAGCTACATCTATATAACTATTCTAATAGTCATCATAATAATGGGTAACGTCGTCATCCTGTCTGGGGGATGTCGCCGGTGTCAGGTGACCATCATCCTGCGGCACAGTAGGCGCATCGCCATCATGCGGCTGCGGCAGTGGATCGGTATGAGTAGTGGAGGGCTCGCCAGTATCGAGTACCCCCTGCATGGCGCTGCGCCTCTCAGGTGGAAGCAAATCGATCAGAGTGGTCATCACCTGCGACCATGACTCCATCCGCTGCTGCATGCGCTGTGAATTCCGCCTATGCTCCTCCAGCTCCTGCCTCATCCGCCGCATCTCCTCCGTGTCCTGTGGGCCGGAGGGTGGAGTCTCCCGGATGGTCAAGTTCGCCGATGACCCCCGACGGATGGTACGAGCCAGAGACGCGGTACCGTAGATCCGCCCTTTCTTCTTCCCGCCCGTGACATCCATCCAGACCTGGGTCTGTATCCGCTCAACCTCAGCAGGGTCTAGCTGAGAAGGATCCGAGGCACCAGAGCAGGAGGCAACCTCAGATGCAACCCGACTGAACCTGGCATTGTACTCCTCCTGTGATGAATACATTACAAAAATTATGTTATTAAACTATAACACTAACATATACTTTAAATGTGATAGCACTTTATATATATATATAGCTCACCATGGTCTGCCTCGACCTCTCATCAACATACTGGCCGGTGTCTGAGCGAATATGCGTCTGCTGAAAGACGGAAGGGACATCGACGGGAGGGACATCGACGGTAGGGACATCGATGGTCCGGGCAAGCTCTCCTGCCTGCAATCAACACAGGAATAAAATCAATTAAATATTTTTTAAATTGTTAACAAAAATGTACAGTTTATATATTAAATTGTTTATATATACATACCATATTAATGGCATGCTGCATGTGGCTAATCGAGCCACCAGTGTGCATGCTCCCACCCCTTTCTGAAGCCCGATTCCTCTTCGCCTGCAGACACTTCAGCTTGTAAGCTGGAGTGTCCCAGTGGGCACATAGCTGGGCCCAAATGTTTGGCCCTATGTAATCCCGACGTATCCGGTCCTCCCTACACTCCCGGAGCATGTCCCTCAGTCGGTGCGGTGCACGCTCGTTAAAGATAGCGCGTATCTCTGAGTCATGCTCCGGTAACCAACAAACAAGCTCCTGTGGACAAAGAAAAAAACATTAATAACATTATACAAAAAATATATATAAAATACGTGAAATAATTAAGGGACATTACAGGAAATAATAAACAACAACTTACCCCGAATCGTCGGAAGATACGATCCCTGTCGGCATCGGGGATCGTCCCCCATGATGGCCAGAAGCGACGATAATGCTTCTTGATGGCCCAGGTAACGTGCTTGGATCCCACTTTCGATGGGATCCACCTGAAAAATTTATAAATTTTTTAATACAATAATATGGCAACCAACAAATATACACTTAATGAATAGTAACTAAAATAGTCAAAGTTAAAAAATATACACTAAATTAAATGAAACTTACGTGTGAGAAACTGGCCGGATCCATGGTCGATCCTCAGGTGCGGGAGTCCTGGCCCACTCAGGAGTCTCCTCTGCCGCGACTGACTGCTGTGCAGTCGATGAGGATGGCATGGTGACATCGTGATCGTGAGCGGCCGTGGATGATGCAGATGGAATGCTAGTATCTGGCTGTGGCCACCTCCCAGGAGTCGGCATAAATGACAAACCTGGTGACTGTGTGGCCGGTGCAGTCGATGATGGTGGTGGGACTGGGTGTGGGTGTGGGTGTGGTCTAGGTCCAGTAGGGGGCGGCGAGTAGCCGGCTGGTGCGTGTCCTGGCGCAAAGCGACTGGACGAAGGGACATATATGGAGGGTGGTACAGTATGGGTAGGGGATGGTGTCGTATGGGTCGGTGAAGGTGTAGAATGGGTGGGGAATGGTGTAGAATGGGTGGGGGAGCCTGCTGTAGATGCCGCTGGTGTGGATGAGGCGGGGAAGGGGGTAGGTACGGTGGGTGCGGAGGTGCCTGCAACAAAACGAGCAAGCACCTGGGGCCTGATGGTGTATCGTCCCCGTGCCTTAGCCTTCCCCTTCCCCTTATCACCGCTGGGCGGTAGGGGACGGGGCGGCTCTCCTCCTGGTGCTGACATATCTATTTTTATAGCACAATTAGAAATCTACATATCTCCTCCTCCTGATCCTTCCACCCTAGCCTTGTTTTTAACTGATCGTTTAGAGTCGCCCATGAATCTAAGTAATAAAAAATGAATGACAAGTCATTATCCAATGCATGGACGATCTAAGAGTTTAATGTGAAAATATAATAAAATTACCTTTCAAACGGATACATCCACCTATATTGTACTGGTCCACCAAGCTTCGCCTCATATGCAAGATGGACAGGGAGATGGTCCATTGAATCAAAAAATCCGGGGGGAAATACCCTCTCCATCTTACATAGAATTATTGGAATGTTTTCTTCCATCTTATTCAGACCATCCGCGCTTAAAGTTGCAGAGCATAGATCTTTGAAGAAATGACTGATTTCAGTAAGCGTGTTCGAAACAACCGAGGGCAATGAGCCGAAAGCAATAGGAAGAAAACACTCCATGAACACATGACAATCATGACTTTTCATCCCATGAAGCCTTCCCATTCTTACATCAGCACATCGTGCCAAATTAGACGAATAGCCATCAGGCATCCTAAGGTCTTTTAACCACCGACAAATTGACTTTGCTTCATCGGCAGTTAGACTGTAACAAGCTTTTGGTTTGACCATTTTTCCATTAGGCTGCGGCTTCAGCTCCAAATCCTTTCGTCTACAGTACAGAGCTAAGTCCATCCTTGCCTTCTCATTGTCCTTCGTCTTGCCGGACACATTCATAACCATGTTAAAAATGTTATCAAAGAAATTCTTCTCGATATGCATCACATCAAGATTATGCCTTAACAGATTATCCTTCCAATACGGTAGTTCCCAAAAAATACTTTGTTTTGTCCAGTTATGCCATTCTCCATACCCTGGTAATTTTGAGACACCTGCTTCAGTGACCTTAGGAAGATCCCTAACCCGACCCCAAATTTGTGTAGGAGTCAACAAAGGCGGTGGACCTTCCTCTTCTTTCTGATTCTTTTTGAATGCTCGGGTATTCCTCCAGAAGGGATGATCACGATCTAAGAACCGACGATGAGAATCAAACCAGGAACTTTTGCCACCATATCTCAGGGTAAAAGCCTTTCCATGTTCCATGCAATACGGGCATGCCAATTTACCATGGGTCCCCCAACCAGATAACATGCCATATGCAGGAAAATCATTGATAGTCCACATCAATGATGCCCTCATCATAAAGTTTCACTTCTTTGAAAAGTCATAAGTCACCACACCATCCCAACACTTTTTCAGATCATCGATAAGAGGCTGCAAATATACATCTATCCCAGCCTTCGGGTTAGATGGTCCCGGTATGAGACAAGTCAGAAACATATATGGTTTTGACATGCACATCTCGGGAGGAAGATTGTACGGCGTAACAATCACTGGCCAACATGAATATGGCGAGGCTGACGCTTGAATGTACGGTGTCAAACCATCCGAGCACAGCCCAAGTCGTACATTGCGAGGATCTGCTGCAAAATCAGGATGTACCCGATCAAAGTGCTTCCAGGCTTCACCGTCAGAAGGGTGGCGTATAACGCCTGTACTTCTTCTATTTTCATAATGCCACCTCATCTGTCCCGCAGTCTGCGATGATGCAAACAGTCTCTGCAACCTTGGAATTATAGGCAGATAGAACATTGCCTTCTCAGGAACTCGTTTGTTTTTACTACGGTCACTACTTTGAACGCGGTACCTGGATGTCTGACAAAATTTACATTGATCGAGCGTGCTGTCATTTGTTCCCGAAGCACTATCATAATACAACATGCACCCGTTCGGACAACAATCAATCCTCTTAGCCCCCAACCCAAGTTTCGACACCAACCGCTTCGCATCATAATAACTTTTTGGCAACAACTCTTTGAAGGGGGTCACATCTTGAAGCATTTTACAAAAAAACTCCAAACACTGCTCGGGGACATTCCAATTGGACTTGCAAGTTAGAAGCCTAACACAAATTGATAATTTTGAATCTGACGCCCCTTCAAACAATGGCTTATTTGTCTCTAACAATAAGTTGTAGAATCTCTGTGCCGATTCATTAGGAGGTTCTTCCATGTCATCAGACTCATCCGCCTCGAAATTCCCATGTTGCCCAAGACAATCATCCACCATCATATGCATTGACTGGAGTTGTTCGACATAGTCATCGTGTAAGCCACTGCCTGATGCACCCATGTCAAGATCGTCACCACCGACTTCATTCATATCAATATCCGCCAACTCCTCGCCATGATCAGTCCATATCCAATAATTAGGCTTGAACCCACGTCGGTATAGGTGTAACCTCACGTTGTCATCACTCAAAACCGTCATACAATTACACTTTATGCACGGACATCTAATCCCCCCCTCTTCGGCATAATCACTATGTTGCTTGGCTTTCGATATAAACTCCTCGACTCCATCTACAAATGATTGTTTCAGAAGTCGCCTCCCAGACTCGTTCCTATCATACACCCAACTACGGCTCGAGGGATAATATTCCATCCTTCTGCATTTCCAGATAAATTAACGTATTTTTAAACTTGATACTGTAACCCCGAACCGCTCCCTTTCCTTAAAAGGTGTGGCCCTATCCCATTCGAGGAAAAACTTTTTCAACACTGTATTATACTAGTTACTCATCGCTTCTCATGCCTTATAGCTAACGAAATTTCGGCAGCATTTCCCATTGGTCTCCAAGTACACGACTTGACCGCGGTAAGATACCACAATCAAATATGGACCCGGAGAACAAAAGGAAATGCTTCGACCCGAAATTTCATCAACTATTTAACATATGAGAATCAGTGAGTAATTAGTATATCAGTGGAGAAAAGGTTTCTTCCCAAACTGTCCCAATTGGACAATTCAAGATTCAATAAAATGAGCGATACCATGACCACGAGTACACATGCTCAATAATATCGAGTCTTGAACGGGTGACTAAGGTTTTTCTCAATGTCGTATTAAATTATACTAAAAAATAAACTAAAACATTTGTAAGTAACAGAGATAATTTGCATAAAGTTTAACCATAATATTAAACAATTCAACACATAATTAAACAAAGCCTTGTCCAAAAAAATGCTTATTTGTCTAATGTTTTATTAAATCATTTATGTTTTAAATTAATTTTAATTAACATAACATTTTATTGAATTTGTTAATTACTTATGTTTGTTTACTTGACTTTTAATTATTTATCAACTTTTAAAATCTATTTTTAGTATATCAGTTAATTGTCTGAAATAATTGTTACTAACAAATATCTTTTTACATATTTATTTATTCTTCCCACTTATTACGTTACTTGACTATTTAAAATCCTATGATGTTAATTACTTCAATAATAATTAGTAATTCTTCCCATAAGAATGATTTATTCAAATATGGCATTTTTAAATAATAATTAATTACTTTAGTTTAAATTAATGATTTAATTAAATAACTTATTCACTAATATCAAGTATTACATAACCAATAACTAATTACTCATTATTATGTAATTATTTTATTGATTAATTATACCATAACTACGTACAAACGATCCCCATCACCCTTAATCAATCACCATGAGCTACTGGCAAATCTACTCATTACTGCCGAATCTGATTTAATTAATGAACTTTTTCAGTATTATTTAATCACTCCATTATTTACGTACAAATAATCCCGATCAAGCTTATAATCGATCACCATCGCTACGTCGAATCAGCTAGCTTCATCACTACTGTTGCAAGTATATGTGGGAGAAAAACAATTTTACCAGCAAACTAATCCTAGCTATGTCTCATCCTATCAACGGTACTTGTCCTTATGATTTTATATTAGACTAAATTCATTAATTAATCTACATTAATTAATGAATTTATGCAATTAGCAAAAACAATAGCTTACTAAATTTAAAACTACTGATAAAGACAATTTTGTTAATTACAACTACACAAATATATATATATAAAAAAATACACTCAAACAAATTAAATAGGTATATACAAATTACAACAATTTAAACAAATAAAATTTATATCATTTCTTTAGCATGCATTGAACAATTATAATTAATATCCCAAAATATAAAACCGTCAGTACCTCTAGGAGCCTAAGAAACTGTTGTACGCAAAAGAGGTGACGGTGGCTAGTCTCAACCTCTGGTAGCCTTCAAAACAAAGAACACAAAAACATCAACATAAATCAGATTCATAAAATTTCAGACATCACAACAACAGCCAACAAAACACAAAAAATAACCTTAATCAACATTCATTATAATTAATCAATAAAATCCAAATTTTTTTTTACAAATCAAAAATAACAAAATTAGGAGGATCCATACACTAGTACTGTGGTGGTGGTGGTGACTCTGGTGGTGGTTGATGGTGGTGGTGGTGGTGGTTTTGCAAGGGAACAGGGTCTGGTGGGAATGGAGAGGACAGGGAGAGGGGAGGAGAAGGAGAGGGGTGGTGGTGGTGGTTTGGTTCGGTGGAGAGGGGAGGAGAAAGGGGTGGTGGTGGTGGTTCGGTGGAGAGGGGAGGGGGGTTCGGTTCGGTGGAGAGGGGAGGAGAAGGAGGAAATGAGAGGTGTTTGGTGGCGAACGGTGGTGTTTGGTGGCGGCACGGTGGTGGGCAGAGGTGGGCGAGGGCGCTGAGAGACAGAGAGAGCAGAGAGCTTGAGAGGGAAAGAGCAGAGGGAGAAGTGAGGGAGGGGGGAGAAGGGTCGTAACGGTGATGATAAACAGAAGTTACCGACGGCTTCCGACGGAAAAAGCCGTCGGAAATTCAAAAATAATGATTACCGACGGAATATTCCGTCGGAAACTCAAAATAAATGTTTACCGACGGAACATTCCGTCGATACTGACATTAATTTTCCGGCGGTTTAATCCGTTGGTAATTAGAATTCAAAATTACCGACGGATTGTTCCGTCGGTAAATTTTCCCGCCAAGAATCAGAGTAATTTCCGACGGAATTTCCGACTGAAAGTGCCCTCGGTAACGTTACCGACGGAAATTCCGTCGGTAATGAGTCCAACTATTGATATTCTTACTTACCGACGGCTTTGTCCGTCGGAAATTAAGTATCTTCCGACGGAATCTCTGTCCGTCGGTAATCTTCCGTCGGTAATTCAACGTTTTCTGGTAGTGACCTAGCTGGAGGTTTTGAAGCTCTTTGCTGCATAGGTGGTTTTGACTTAATGTAAGATGCCTCAGGCTTCTTATTGTCATAACCAAGGCCAGATTTATCAAAAGGTGACTTAGAATACCTTAGGATAAGACTAAGCTTATCTGAGCCACCTACAAATTTTGACAGAGTGTCTATCAAATATGATACATCTTGTTTTAGTTTTACAACTTCACAAGAGTTATTAGGCTCACATTCAGGTTTGTCAGTTAGACTGACATTCTCTAATCTTAGCTTATCATTTTCTTGAGCTAAACTTTGTTTTTCAATGCAGACTCTATCACACTCTTTTGTTAATTTTGCAAACTTCTTTTTAAGACTTTTGTATTCATGTGACAGTATGGATGAGTCATGCAGTAATTCATCATAAGAATTTTTGAGAGTGAACGGGTCAGAATCTGTTACCTCATCATCATCAGTGTATTCATTCTCAGATGATGTGTCAGCCATGAGGCAGATGTTTGCTTCTTCCTCAGCTTCATCTTCCTCATCTAATGAGGATAAGTCCAAGTCCTCCCATGTTGCCATCAAGCCCTTCTTTTTCTTGAAGAACTTCTTTTTCTCTTTTAATTCAGGGTAGTCAGCTTTGAAATGGCCTGACTTCTTGCATTCAAAGCACAGAGGTGGACCTTTTTCTTTGGAGTCTGATTTCTCCTTAGAAAACTTATTGTTGAACTGCTTTCTTTTGAAGTTACCTTTCTTTCTCCACAAGTGTTGTATCTTTCTGGAGATGAAAGATAATTCATCTTCATCTGACCCTTCATCACTGTCTGAAGGTTCAGCATCATCTGAAGACTCAGCAGCTTTAGGAACTTTTGAAGAGCTGGCTTTCTTTGCCTTCAAGGCAATGGACTTTCCCTTTTTGGAATTGTCTTCTTCATTTAGTTCAAGCTCGTGAACTTTTAGTGACCCTAGAAGCTCTTCCAGAGAAAGAGTATTCAGATTCTTAGCTTCTTGAATGGCAGTAACCTTTGGTCTCCATTGCTTAGAGAGACTTCTCAAAATTTTTCTGATATGATCTCTATTCTCATAAATTTTTCCAAGAGATCTGAGACTGTTAGTTATTGTTTGAAATCTTCCAAACATCTGATCTATAGTCTCATGATCAGTCATTTTAAAGAGCTCACACTGGTGAACCAGCATGCTTATCTTTGACTCCTTCACTTGTGATGAACCTTCATGAGCAATAGCCAGTGTATCCCAGATTTCCTTAGCTGTGTTGCAGCTGTGAACCTTGTCATGTTCTGATCTGGTGATGGCATACATCAAGTAATGTTTGGCTTTAAGATTAAGTTGATGTTTAGCCTTTTGATCTGCAGACCAATCTGCTCTAGCCATGGCTGCTCTATTTTCACCTCTTGGCTCAGTATAGCCATTCTCAATCAGTTCCCAGATGTCTAAGTTTTGTGCATCCAAGAAAGCCATCATCCGCTTCTGCCAGTAATCATAGCCAGTTCCATCAAAGAGTGGAGGTCTGTTGATAGCTTGTCCTTCTGCATCCATGGTTGTTGGATCGTACTTCCTCAGCACTTGTTAGATGCTCAATCCTTTCGAGGCTGAGCTCTGATACCAACTGAAGTTGACACAGGCAAACACAAGAAGGGGGGTTGAATTGTGTTTGTTAATTATTTTCGAAAACAACCTTTTCAAAACAGTTTTCTCACACAAGGATTAACATGTAGAAGCAAACACACAGAAAAACAAACTTTAGAAAAGCTTAACAAAATCAAGTTCAAATCCCCACAGTTAGTATAAATAAATAATACTAAAGAGATAAGGGATTAGAAGATTCATGTAAGTCATTTTATCCTGGTTCACTCTCTTCCAACCAAGAGCTACGTCCAGTCCCTTCTACTTGAAGGTTTTTCTTCACTATTTTCCAAATAGATTACAACAAGTATTCAACACCTCTCCAGGCTACAAGTTTTCCTTTCTTACTATGCCTCTTCAGGCTCTACCTCTAACAAAGAAATTTGGTTTCTTTTGATCTTCTAACTCACTATGTGTGGGGGTATGAAAGTTTAAGATCAGTTGAATATTATGAAAATATTCAAACTAAGGTATTACAGACTTTTGCTTTTGAAAGAATAAAAGAATTTTGGCTCGTAAGAGTTTTCTTGAGAATTCTGTATATGCGCAAAAGTTCTTTCTTCAAAAGACTAGGTTTTCTATTTGTGACCTTGCTCTTCTCTTCAAATTCTTCAACTGTTGTTTTTGAATTTTCCCGTTTAGGGATAGAATCAAATGTGTAATATCCGTTGTGACTCAGCTTACTCGTGGCTAATGTATTATATGCCAACACACTTGCACGAAATGGGCACACCTTTGAGCAAATGCAACTTGAAAAACTGTCTTGCCTTCCTTGTACCAATTCTGGCTATTCCAGCGTTAAAGGTGACAGGGTACAAGTCGTTTTATATTCTACTATTTTGCTTTTTGCAATTCCTTATTTGTACTATGTCTCTCTCAAAGAAACAAGGCAATAAAACCGTTAATAACAAATAAGAAGGACCAACATATACTGAAATAAATATCAACCATTTGAAATAAATATTTCTATGTGGTCGAGATAGTTATTCTGATTATATCAAGCATTCATAGTAAAGAAGAGCTCGTCTAATTACAGTAGTGCGTCTATACGCTTATAGCTAAAAAATTCTTTTTTGCTCGTCCAGTGACGTGGCAAAATTTGCTCGTCTACTATCAAGTCTTTGGACTTGCTATATATCGGTGAGAAGCTTAGATTTGCATCTTCTGACGTGACACTCAAGCTTGTCTATTCATCTTGGTTAAAAGCTTGTCTACTAGTACTGTTCTATATTCCGTCTACTAAAGCCTATTCTCATATTTAAATATACCATTTATTTTGAATAGCTCGTCTACTCGGTTGGACGCGGATATTCACTCTTTCGATGTTTCCTTAACATATTGTATTTCGAAAATCCTGTAAGACTAGATAAAACATGTTAGAACTTAACTAACACTTTGCCATACAAATTTAATTCTTTTTGTTAACATCAAAACTTAGAGATTACTTAATCCAAAAAATACTTTGGTTCCAACATGTCTCTGAATGGACCACAAATGATTAATGAACGACCCTATTCATAGGAATCTTTTGAATAGTAAATCAAGTTGTTTGGAGCACAACTTTAATTTCTGAACCATTGACATGACTGTTGAACTTTTTAGTTGTTTGGCTTGGCTGAAATTGTTTGAGGCTTAAACATATATGTTGCATCATTTTGATATAACCTATGAGATTTCGAGCCTCAACAGTTTTATTTGATTGTGAGTTCCATTCATATGCTTTCTCTGTAAAGTTTGACTTGCTTCTTGCTTGTTTGAACATATCACTGTTGTACATACTCTTTGTAACATCCTGCTTTTTATATACACTGTACTACCGGTAAAGATATATTTATTTATATTTTATCTGAGACCAAGAAAATGATTTTGGATAAAACAAAATCATTTTATACTCTACCTTATGGTAGAGGGTTACGGTGAAAATTTGAGCTTAAAATTCAGACGGAATCCGATCTGCGTTTTCACTGACAGTAAAATTTTACTGAGCAGAAAACCTAATTTTGACTCGAGAACAAAACAGTTTAGTTTTATATGATTTTTTTAACGATATAGGCTATTTTTAAAGTCATGCTAAAAAATATATTACTATATTTTATTCGGACGAAGTTTTGAAGAAAATCGTGTAAGAAAACCTAAATCGGGAAAACGACGGAGTTAGAAACGGAACTGCAGAGACAGAACCGGACACCGGATGACAGAGTCACCTTGCCACCTAGGGGTGGTGAGTCATGGGGTGAGTCACCACCATGACTCACCAAGGCAATGATGACAACTTACTAAATATCTAGATATTTGTGGTGGAAATGTCCAAATTGCCCTTAAGTTTCCATTGAATTCCTTCTATGTCCCAATGACACACCCTCTCCCCTCAACCACTTAATTCACACGGCCAATACACCCCCACACTTAGCCAATTTCGTGCAGCCCTCTCCCCTTCTTCATCACTTGATCCATTTCATTCACTCACTTCATCAAATTCTCTAAGTTATTTCTCTAAAAAACTTAAGACTTTATTAGTTCAAAGCTTGCGCCTTGGATAATTTCTCTTCATTTCAAAGTGAGGATCCTCTTCGTCATCACCTTATCTCTCATTATCATCCACTATTTCGGATCAGAGGAGAAGAATTGAGAGAGAATCCTCAATTGTTACAAGAAGCCTTTGTTGGAAGCTTTGAAACCTAGTTAAGCAGTCGCAGTGAGATAGTCGCTAAACACTCTTCAACCGTTGGATCGTTCTCAAAGTTTATAAGAAGGTTTAAGACTTGTGTTTCTTCATATCCAACGGTCAAAATTTCGAAATAACCTCTAGAGTGTGAGATATTCAGCTCGAACAGTGGGCCTAGGTGGTGAGAAACTCAACCCATATACCACCTAATCTGCAACAATAGAACTGTCATCTGAGATTCGTTAACCGTGAGAAGGTTTAGGAAAGATAGTTCTTCGTTGTCACCGTTTTGTTTTGTAATTAAAGGTCTGTGGACAGAGATATAGAGCTCGAACAGTAGCCCTGTTTTGGTAGCTTTTCCCTAGGATTCTTGAGTTCATTTTTGAGTCCGACTACCCCTAAGTCTAGCCGTTGTTCTCGTAAGTTTTTCCATCTATTTTGTCTCTTGATTCAAATAGATTTATTGATTGGAACCCTATTGTTGATTCGGTTGGTATTTTTGTGTTTCTGGTGAATTGTGATACTCGTACGGGTAATCGGGATGGAAAACGGAACAGTGGATGAGTGGGTATGGATGGTGGCAGAATTGTGGAAGTGGTTGGAAAGTGTACCGAGGTTCATGACAGTAAAACAGACGCATTCAGAGTTGGTACGGGAAAGCGTGCATGTCGATCAGGAGGGAAAAAGAATCAACCTATGGTCAGAATGGATAAGTAATATATATTATTATAATGGTGTAGGGCGACCTAAACCCTACTAGTGGTCGAGTAATCGACAATACAAAAATCGTATTGGAAACTACTCCATAGTACCAATAAGGATTTCGGGATTGTAGGTTTATCACCGTTAGGATAATTTTTATAATAGTTGAGGATGTATGATTTTATCACTGTTGAACTGTTTGTGATGCGCTGGTTGTGATAAATTGTTTTATGTGATGTTTGGTAATACTTGAATATTTTATTATTATTTTACCATGTATAATATGTTTTGTCTGATAACGTGAAATATATGTTAGTCCATGCTTAGTTTGCATCTAGGAGATGATATATATTGTTCGGGAGATGTGTATTTGGGTGAAAGAATGAATGTGAATTAGATGTGCCTAACCTATTTAAATAACACTTTATTATGATGAGATTAATGACATGATATAACTTGAGATATTTTAAGAGATAGTGGTGCGAGGTTAAGGCACTAGGGTATGATTCGATACACGTCAGCGAGATCCATATAGATGCATGATGTAGATCACAGTCGTGTGAGTGGAACGTATGAGGTCAGTATATCCGTAGATATATCCGTAGTTCTTGCAGAGCGGCTCCGTGTAGCTTTGGGCTACTGTGGCTTCGGGCTGCTATGGTTTTGGATCATTGATGTATACATGTGCATCGGGATATATATATATATATGATAAAGGGGAGTGCTCGCTCGGACGAAGGATTAACATTCCTATTATGATGGAGGTAGTGACAGAATCATGGTAGTCACGTCAGCATACATGCTTAGTTGCATGGGATTAAGGGTAGAGGATGAGATCGTAAATTAAGGATATTAAGGATGAATGTTATTTATGTGTGATGCATGTCTTTGACTACTATTGTATTGTATGTTATGTATTCCTTTTCCGCTTATGATGATAGAACTATTTCTTATCTCCTATTTTGCTGTATTGTATTTGTTTTGGTTATGTGATCTGATGAGAAGACCTTGCTGAGGAGCCAGCTACTAAGGATCTGGATGGAACTCATTATGAGCCAGATGCTGGAGGACGAGTTGTGGATCCTAGCGGTAGAATTTACGGAGTATGGCCAGTGCGTCTTTGAGACATTTTATTTTACGTTGTTTATTATGGTTTGTATTAGTATGTACCTGCAAGGGATCCTACTAATGGGATACCCGAGACAATGTTTTGTACGTGATGGATAGACATATGTGGTGTTTATGTATAAAGTATATGGTGTGATGGAGTAATTTTAGGAGTTGTATGTTTTATAATTAAGCTATTAATATTTTCGTATATCTTTATATACGTTAAACGTTCAGAATGCGATTAAGTTTTTAATTAATGAGGCTTTAATTTAATGGCACAACGGGGTGTCTCACTTTTGCTTGAAGCAAGTTTGATTATTTCAAATGCTAGTTTTAGCCTAAATAGCCTACCTTTTGATTTTAACTTTGTGTGTGAGCCATTTAAGCTTGAGCCCCTTATTCTGTTACTAGCCACATTACAAGCCCTATAACTTGAAAAACAATAATTGTCCTATCTAGGTGGAGTTTAGGGATATTTTTCTTGACAATATGCTTGTACATAAGTTTGGGGGTGGTTTGAGGACAAGCACCATTTTAAGTTTGGGGGTGCTATACAACAAAGTCGTGTATTGTAAAATGACTAAGTTTTGCTAAGTTTTGGTTTTACTGAGTCTTGTTTATTGAAATTGTGAAAGAAAAAAAGAGAGTAGGAATAGGACAAAGGCCTTAAAATGTGATACTTGTGTTCTGTTTTCATAAATAAATAAAAAAAAACAAAAAGAAAAGAAAAGAATATAAGAAAAGGAATGAAGGGATAAGGAAACTAGAAAGAAAAGAGTACCCCCTCATTGGTACTGAGATTGCTGTGGTGGTTTGTGGAAAGCATTTGGTGTGGAACACGTTGTAGGGAAAGCATTTCTTATCTCCACCTAGTGTTAGCCACTTCCCAAAAATGTATCCTACCCTGACCTTAGCCCCATTACAACCCAATAAAAGTCCTCTAGCAGTGTAAAGCTTTGATTTTGATCTAGTGAGTTTAGAGGCTTGTCAAGCTTATGATAGGGTTGCATGTGGATGATGATTGAGTGAACCCGTTTACTTCTGTGAGTGAGGAAGAACACACTGTTCTGAGTGCATAGTGCTATAGCATGTTGTTCTGGGCTAAAAATGATTTATGTTATGAAAATCAGGTAACTTGTGATGCATGAGTACCAAGGAAGAAAGAAGTTTGTGTTATGGAAAAAGTTGTTGATTGAAAAAGGATTTTTGGGGGTCTAATCAGTTTTGGATGCATGTTAGGACCTTGTTGATTTGTGTGTCTTTTTCTTTTGGTTCTTTCTTTCCATTACTTGAGGACAAGCAAAGATTCAAGTTTGGGGGTGTGATAACTCTTAGAAATGAGAGTTATCTACTCTTTCTTAGCTTGAGTTTTTGTAATCTTTAAGTATTTATGTGGATGTTTTAGGTGTTTTAAGTTAGTTAAGTGTAATAAGTGTCATTGTATAAATTTCGTTTAATTTTCTGTTTTTGAGCGTCTAGGAATATGCTTAATGTGTTTCTTGAGTTTTGTTAGGTTTTGGTTGAAGTTTAGACAAGTTTTTGGAAAATGCTCTGGACATGCTGCAGCATAGGGAGCGAATTGCTGCAACATCTGGGCGCGAACTCCTTATCAGAAGATGACAAAAGCGGGACCACTTTCTCTCTCATGCAGGTCCGCCCTAAAAGCTTTTTGTGCTGGTGCAGTTAATGAAATGGGCCCAAGCCTTTATGTTAGTATTGGTTTACTGGCTCAAAAGTAGGAGAGAGAAAAGGGCCTTTGTAAAACCCTAAAAAGGGGATATTCCCTTACTTTTTAAAATGGGGTTACCTCATTTCAGAATAGGGGGACCTGGAACAACAGCCAAGGGTCTTCTTCTTCCTCTCCATTGTTCTATTTTTGTGCTCCCACTGTAATGGCTTCTTCTTTTATTTTATATTTTATTTCCAGAACTTATAAGCTCATTATGAGATAACTTGCTGCAGCTAGCATCTGGTATGCTGAACTTGTAATGAATGTTTAGTTAATGTTATGTGATGCTTTACTTTTGCATTTTCTCTTAATCTGTGTTTATATGATGTTTTATTTAAGCTTGGCGAAAGTAGAACTTAAGCTTGCTGAACTTGGAAAAGTGAAGTTATGTGGATTTGGTTAAGAGATTAGGATTAAGTCTCTAATTGGAAAATTAGTAGATGATGAATGGATTAGGAATAATCACTCAAGTCCTTAAGCTAGCTGGAACATGCTTATTAATAAGAGGGTGTAAATAATATGAATCTAGGAATAGAAGGCGTTTAATGAACCTTATCTTTCAAGTATTGGAAAACACAACTTTAATTTTTTGGAGCTAAATGCTACAGCATCGCGGAGCATAGCTGAAGCTAATTTGAAATTACAAGGGATCATACTTATAGCTGTTTCACCATCTCTGTTCACAAACCCTTTTTATTATCTTGTTCTCTTATTACTACCTTTTAATATTGTCCTTTTTAATATTTGAAAATCAACACTTTCACACACTATTTTGGTAATTGCTACAGCATTCTAATCCTCGTGGAAACGATCTCTTACTTACTCTTTGTTACTTGTTACGATTGTGTATACTTGCACATTGCACTTTTTGAGCAACATTTGGGTTTTGGCCAAGGCTGGAGAAATGAGATGATCAACTCTGTCTTTAAAACTTATGTGATTTTATGCTTAATCAATGGTTTTAAAGAGTAATGAAACCCTGAAGGAAATGGTTGCTTTCAAAACTATTTTTGTGGTAGAATAATCTGCCATGTGTTGTTCAATTGTTTCCAAAATGGTTTTGATCATAGTTTAGGACATAGAGGAATAAAATCAAGTTTTAAGAGACAGAGAAATTGACACTACACCAGATTCAGGATTTAATAGCGGACACTTAATAGCGATTTCGGCACGAGGCGCTCTAAGAAAATGCACGTAAGTGTTTAATAGCGCTGACCAATAGAAACACTACTAAATTGTTTACTTTTAATAGTGGTTCACCGAGAAAACACTATCTTTACTCCATAAACTATTTTGAAAAAAAACATTCTTTACCCCATACATCATTAATTGCATGTAACCGTGTAAGCTCTATCATAATAGACAATTTTAATAGCGTTTATTTGGACAAACGCTAGGGAAGTGGTAACTATCATAGAGCTTGAATGGAAAAACGATATCTTTTCCTTGAATTAAAACTACACTTTTTAGGTGACCAACTCTCTGCCCGTAGTCATTGGGCGGTGGTACAGTTTACACAAAAAACCCAATATTCAACATTTAATGCATAGAAAACCGTCCGCAATCAATTATGCCTTAATAGCTATTGAACAAACACTCCTAAACCTAAGCCAATTTCTCCTATAAATAACCCTCCTCTGTGTTCTTATCCCACACCTCAATTTTTTTAAAATCTCCTCATATATTCTTCTCAGTGTTCTTATTCTTATCATTCCAGAAGATGCATGCACTTTCATATCTTTTTGTCTTGTATCATGACTAATGTCCAGATGAGGCCCAATCCTAAATGCCATGACAGATGACAAGAAGATATGTGAATGACATCATCTCTCCCAAATGCCTACAAACATAAAGTGCCAGAACATAACATAATCGGGAGCCTTTCCACAATAAATCGGTTTTTGGCATGACAGACGACAAAAAAGATATGAGGGCCCATAAATGTACACATGAGATGAGAAGCAAGGGCACCCTAGTGACCCTATGTGAAAATTCAAACACAGAAGGGATATATGACATCTCGAAGGGACTCAGAAGATACAAACTAAAGCAAAGCCACATCTGAAGTGTCTTCTTTTTCTCCCAATGCCATTATTGTAAAATATGCTACTTAGCCATTTCCAACGGTAGGTGGCTTCTTTCTCCCACCTGAGTACTACGTAGCTAGCTTTAGAGCAACAAAACGAGCACACTCCTATCCCCTTAAATCAGCCACGCCTGGTTCTCCTAGCTCCGGGGTTCCAAAAATTCACCTGAATACATCATTGTGAAGCATATGTCACAGGTAACCCTAGTATGAAAACATAATTCGAAACCGATAAACGAATAGGAAGATAACCTCAATACCATCACCGACAGTATTTCGGCATGACAAGGGCATATGTTTGCCTTAATCTAATCAAGAAAAGAGATATAGGGTTAGGAGGCGGACGTCGCCAGGAACTTGATGATATAATTGGAATCTCGATGGGACAAACGGATCGCTCGAACACGAGGCCGGAAAGTTTCACTCTCTTTCTGACCTTCTTTTCTCCTCCCTCTCTGATTTTCTGTCTCCTTCGAAATGTCTCAAGTATGGTAACTTTGTGAATATATGCCTTGACAGGTACTTTAAGTTTTGATGAATGACAAAAGGGAAAGGTCCAGAAGGACTAAAGTGCAAAAAGCGGAAAGTTATAAAGCAAGCAAGCACAAGGGGCAAAATGGGAATTTCATTAAGTGTATGTGTGTTTTAGAAAAAGTGTGTAAATGGTAAGTAGAGTTCTCAATTTAATATTGGTCTCACACACACACATTTAACATATGCTTAAAAGAATTTATCATGTGTTTTAAAGGGATTAAAATTGACAATTAATCATACTTAATGAGCAATCGATCTCTTAATTGTCAAGTTTTTCAAAATCAATTTTATCCGTGC
Source organism: Echinosophora koreensis (assembly GCA_035048595.1). Lineage (NCBI taxonomy): Eukaryota > Viridiplantae > Streptophyta > Magnoliopsida > Fabales > Fabaceae > Echinosophora > Echinosophora koreensis. The sequence goes on along the minus strand of JAPCYP010000048.1, from coordinate 705,600 downwards.
CATAATCGATTATGGTAATCCAATAATCTATTATGAGTCGAGGTTAAATGGCTTTAATTGGTGTTAATGAGTAATTATGACATTAAAGCCGTTGAGTTTGAATTTTGAATAAGAATAATCGATTATGGTTTTTGTATAATCGATTATGTCCTCTCTGACTTCAAACGAGCTTCAACAGAAATCCTGTAATCGATTATGTAATCGATTATAGCTTTTTATATGAAAGTCAGTGGACTCGTAATCGATTAGTGTAATCGATTATGACTATTCTGTCAAAGTGAGCGCTTCCTGAAATTGGTTTAAATAATCGATTATGATAATGTAATAATCGATTATGCTGCGACAAAAATGAATTTTAAGAGGCTTGACCTAATTTCTTTTGAACTCCTATAAAAGCAAGTTTAGGCAGCCTTCATCAAACACAATACACTGCTATCATTTTCTCTGTGCTAAAACTCTGTGAAAACATTTTTATACTCTATCTCTTGCACTTACACATTGACCATATTATATTGAGTATTCTATACACCATATAGGTGGTATTGTATTTGCTCTTCAATTTGTTTATCAGCACTATTAAGAGTGCATATTATTGTAAGAGTCGTGTGACTCAAATCATTCTTTTCTACACCTTGTTTTTCAAGAGAGGTGATATCTCTTGGGGTGTTCTTGGATGTGATTTCCAAGTGTTTACAAGGGAGGTGATATTCCTTGTGGTTGACAAGAGAGGTGATATCTCTTGGGTTATTGTCTTGAGACTCTTTCACTGGGGGAGGTGATATCCCTAGTCTGTGAGAGTGCTCTATATTGTAAAGGTTCTAGTTGATCCTGTTAAAAACTAGAGTTGATTGAAATCCCTTGGTCGTATTGCCTTGGGGACTGGACGTAGGCCACTTGGGTAGTTTGTGGCCGAACCAGGATATATTGCTTGTGTTCATTTTCTCATCCCTTATCTTTCTATTTCTACTTTATCTTTTGCAAAACGTTTTTAATTGCACGCGTATTTAACAAAGTTGTTTTTCATAATATATTCAAAGGAAAAAGTTTTATATTTGCCAAAGTTTTTGAAAAACACAATTCACCCCCCTCTTGTGTTTGGAGTCACTTGTCAACAAACTTAAGTTACCAGACTGTTTCACTTATTTATTTATTTTCCCAAGAATTCACGTCCACGCTCGTGAGTGAGAAGCCCCATGCTCAAGCGTGGTGGGCTCGAGCGCCAATGGCCCTACGCTCAAGTGTGGGATGACTTCCTTGCGGAGTCTCCTCGATGCGTGTCCTTCCACGTGACACTTCATGACACGTGGCAACTGCCCCTGGGCGCTCAAGCGTGGCTGCATGCTTGAGCGTGCCAGGTTAAGTAGGAAACCCTGATTTTGATTCTCGTCCGATTCGAAGCCGATTGTTCGCATACTTTCCATGCAAGGTTCCATATGCTTAGACATGCATATTAGACATATAATCAAGGTCTTAAACATAGCCTTGAACGTATAACAAAGCCTTAAAATACGGATGTTACAAAAAAACACCCATTTTCATACCTCAACTTTATTGTGATTTATTATATTTGGTTCTCCTCGTTGTTACTTTCAGGAGTATAAGTTAAGACCAGAGTTTCGTCTCACTATAACATATGAGGATGCAACTCCTGAGAGAAAAGCTCATATTCATGTGAAATTTGAGATGCCATATTTTATATTATAACAATAATAATAATAATAATATATAATAATAATAAACTTTAGTTATAATTCAGTAATAATATAATACAGTATATTATTATTATTATAATATTATATTATTTGAATTTATTTGAATTTGATTGAAGATAATAAATATTTATTCAAAAATTTAGATAATTTATTTATGATTTATTTATTATATTAAATTTATTAATTGATCACTTTCTTTGTATAAGATTTATAATTTCAGTATGATATTTTAAGTATAAATCAATTTGAATTTTTATATTAGCCAAAAAAAATGAATATCATATTGAATAGTGACATGCTTCATATTGCATAAGATTCTTTTATATAAAAATAATAATAATAAAACTAATAAATTGATAGTTTTTAATAGCATGATTGATTGATATTTTAGGTATGATTTAAGATTATTTAAATTTTTATTTGATTTTATTTATGTTAACTAATTATTAATAAAATAAGTAGTATATTTGCCTATTAAAAAAAACATAATTAGTAATCTTATGATTTGATTCAAGTTTATATTTGATTTGATCTATTTATGAGAATACTTGAACTAATGTTGTTAAAAAGTTAAATAAAAAAATAATTTAGACGGACAAATCGATGAATTTAATGTTTGTCAAGTGGTATTAGCCTATTATTAAATTTGATTATATGTGATACAAAAAATAATAAATTATGAGAGCCAGAATTTTCAGAAAAGGTAAGCTTGTCCCATATCCAATCACATCCTCTATTTGGTCTGGTATTAGGCATACTTTCTCTGTTGTCATGGATAACATAGCTTGGTTGCTTGGAAATGGTTTAAAGATAAATTTCTGGACTGAGAGATGGCTTTCCAAACCTGTGGTTCAATTCTTGAATGTTCCATCTGATTGGTACTGTCTTCTAGAAGGGAAAGTTGCTGATTTTTTGGAAGGAAATCATTGGTGCATTCCTCAGGCTCTTCGAGATCACTGTCCAGCCCTAGCAGCTGAAATAAACCAGCTTGCTATTCCTGTTAATCCTGTTGAGGATCAGCCAGTTTGGAGCAGCAATGACTCAGGGAAACTTTCTTTTCGAGAAGCCTATACATTTTTATGTCCAGCAGGTCCCTCTTTGGAATGGTCCAAACTGATTTGGAGAAGATGTATTCCTCCTTCAAAATCCTTCATTCTTTGGAGGATCATCCACAATAGGATGCCTACTGAAGACAATCTCTGGAGTAAAGGTTGCATAGTAGTTACTCAGTGTTCTTTATGTGGTATTGCAGCTGAATCCACACAGCATCTTTTCTTTAGCTGCAGTTATGCTAGAGCTATTTGGAATTGGTTTAGTGATATGATTGATGTGCATATTAATTTATCTAGCATAGAATCTGTTCTAAAGATCTGTGACAAACACTGGAGCTCCCAAAGCCTTGATGTAATCATTTCGGGCATTATTAATGTGCTTTGCTGCATCTGGTTTGCTAGGAATCAAGCTAAGTTCAACAATAAAAGGATCAGTGCTCTTTCAACAAAGTACTCAATCTTGTCAAATGTCTCTCTATCAGGTAATGCTAGTGTTGGACATATGGCAAACTCAGTGGCTGATTTGATGTTGTTTCAAAAATTTAAAATTTCAGGTAGGCCTTGTAAAGCTCCCAAGATCATTGAAGTCACTTGGCATCCTCCCCTTTGCAATATGGTGAAAGTCAACTCGGATGGGGCAGCAAAAGGCTTCCCTGGTTTGGCAGCCTGTGGTGGTCTTTTTAGAGATAAAAGTGCATCAATCATGGGCTGTTTTGCTACTAATCTTGGTGTTGATACTGCTTTAAGTGCTGAGCTTCATGGAGCCATGATCTCCATTGAGATTGCTTTCAAAAATGGTTGGTGGAACCTTTGGTTAGAATGTGATTCTCAATTGGTGGTTCAAGCATTCAAAGACAGCAACATTGTCCCTTGGAAGCTAAAGAATAGATGGCACAATTGTCTTGATTTGACTAGAAAAATGAGATTTATAGTTTCTCACATCTTCAGAGAGGGCAATTCTTGTGCTGATAAATTAGCTAATTATGGTATTTTCGTTAATGACTTTGTTTGGTGGGATTTAGCTCCTGATTTCATTAAGGAGGACTTCTTTAGGAACAGAAGTGGTCTTCCCAGCTATAGATTTAGGCATTTCTTGCATGGGTAAGGTTCTTTCATTGTGCTGATAAGTTAGCTATTTATGGTGTAGCTTCCAAATGTTTCTCTTGGTGGAATTTAATTCCTAATTTCATTAGGACTGTTTTCTTTTGTAATAGATGGGGTATTCCCACCTATAGGTTTGCTTAGCTCTTTCTTCATGGGTTTTGGTGTATGTCCCCCCATGTTTTCTTTGTATTTTCCTTCTTCTTTTAATAATATGGGCGCTCTTTTTCCTTAATGATGCTTTTATCCCTAAGGAGGGTTTTGCATCATAAGGTTTTAATGAGGCCCTAGTTTTATAAAAAAAAAAAAAAAAAAAAATTATCCTTAGAAGAAAAAGATTTAATGTGATAGTAACACTTGGTTTCGAACCAAAAAAATTTAATTTTATAACATATTATTATTAATGAATTAATAAATTAATATATCTTTGGCTAAAATATCATTTTGGTCCCTTAACTTATTTTTTAGATTCAGTTTGATCTTTTAAAATGTTCAATTTGGTCCCTTAACTTATTTTTTAGATTCAGTTTGGTCCCTTAAGTTCAATTTGATCCCTTAATTTGTCTCTGTTAACCCAAGTTAGTCCTCTCCCGTCAATAAAGTCAGTAACAATGTTAAATGAGTTTCAAATTGGTCCTTTAAATTGTTAACTTGTTTCAAATTAATCATTTAAATTGTTAACGAGATTTAAACTGGTCCTTTAAATTGATAGCAAATTTCAACCGGATCCTCAAAAATTAACATTGTTAATGACTCGTTGACTGAGATAACTAACTTAGGTCAACAGACACAAATTAAAGGATCAAATTAAACTTTTGAAAAGTTAAGGGACCAAACTGAATCTAAAAAATAAGTTAAGGGACCAAATTGAACATTTTAAAAGTTAAGGGATCAAATTGAATCTAAAAATTAAGTTAAGGGACCAAAATGGTATTTTAGCCTATATCTTTAGAAGCTTGTTGTCTCGTTTTCCTTATTGATCTGAACCTCCTCCATGACAATGCGATCGTTTGCAACTACGGGAGGAACACGAGCTTTGGTAATGTTCGGCGCATCCAAATCCTCAGTAATGGTACCAATGTGCCATCCATTTTGTGACACGCAATAGAGTGACACCGGGGAACAGAGGGACACCTGGGTTGCATGACCTATCGAAGCTACTGGGGTCGACCACTACTACTGTGGCAAGCTCGTGAATAGGACTCAGCAACGTTGCCTGAGTGATGTGAAGATGGATATGGGCATTAGGAGATTCCACCGAGGAAGAATCAGTGAGGGCAAGCGGGCTAGGGTCACATGGGCTGGTAGAGCATGGGCTGGGCACATCGGTGGGATTCACAGCGTTGGATATGGCATTACTGTCACTATGTGATTTCACAGTGACGGCTTCACGGCATGGTCTGGGGTTAGGCACATCAGAGACGTGGAATTTGGAAGGCAGTGGTTGATTGACACAGGGGAAGTGGATTTTAGTGATTGCCGAGGGTTTAGGGATTAATAATTTGGCTTCACTATTGGGGTCCATTATGTTGTTGTCCGAGCAAGGTCGAGAGTGCACATTGGAGGGTTTCACGTGGGATTTGGGTTCAACAGCAGAGGGAAAGATCTTGTACCCGGGATTGGATGCATCTGAGGGTTTAGATGCGAGTAATTTTGCTTCAATTTGCTTTGCCAACCCAATGGCTTGAGACAGGCAATATGGTCGCAACAACCGTAGTTCACGGCTGATGTCTACTTAGAGGCCGGTAATGAAGCAGTCGAGGTGATCTCTGGTGGCGTGGCAATTACACGATGAGAAAAGGTTTCAAATTGAAGCTGAAAATCAGAAGCCGGTCTCTTTTGTCAAAAGTGCCTCAGAGCATATTGGTGAGTGGGGTCTAACAATGGTGGTTTTTAGCCATAGCCAAAACTGTGGTTGGGTGATGGAGCAGGGACGGAGGTGAAGGTGGAAATAAATGGAGGAGGCATGAGGAAGCTAATTAAAGCACCAAATGATAGGGGTGAAAATAAAGGGGACCCTTTCGAGCAGGGCAAGCTCCAGAAAAGTAGAGGGGAGGAGATAAAATTAATAGAAAACTTGCATTAATTATTGTCTGCCTAATTCATTGATGGAAATAGAATTTAAAGGCATAAGCCAATTCCTAATATTATGAATCTTGAGCCACTTGGCCTGTGATCCTTACAATCCTAGTAATAGAATGGGAATCTACCAACAAAATTGAAGTAACCAAAATGAAATGCATCAAAAGGGAATCCCAAGAATGCTGACATTGTAGTAGCTCAAAATCACTTAGCCACTTTGGACATCTCCTCATGCGTTTGGGCCTTTCAGGTGCAACCTCCTTAGGCCTACTTGTTCCGTTCTCTAGTATGAGCTCAGCATATACCCTCAACCTTGTATCAGCTTGTTGAGAGCCTTAACTGTTTTTCGAGCTTCTGGTGAAGCCTATGGACTTAGTGGCGAGGTGAATTTATGAGTTTTTGTGGGATAGGGTATTGGTCTTGGGAAGCTGGTTACAAAGTGCAGCCTAGTGGTTTCTCTCACGTATGGCTAATTTACTTGAGCCATAAATATTTGTGGCAAAGCTGGCACACTCAGGTCCTACTCTTGTGTTGATCAAAACTTCTTTCATGCGCTGAGGTCTCCTACTGGTTCACTTTCATTTGGTGTGCACTATTGTTACTATTTTCATGCACTTAGTTCAATTAGTCTGTTTCTTCTTGGGCCTACGGTTCCTTATCTTTTGGGTTTCTTTTGATTAAAATACCAGTTAGGTGGTTTATGTTGGTTATTTGGTTTGTTTTGTTATAGGGTTATTATTTTGGCTCACTTGTTTGATTTTTGGAGTAGGCCTTGTAATACAAATACTATCCGAAGATGAATTAGTATTTTAGTTACATGTGTTATGTTCCTTGGGTTTCTTGTATATGGGTTGGAGTATCCCTAATACTCCTCATCAATATACTTTAGCTTATCCAAAAAAAAATAAAAATAGCTATTTAATAGTGGTTTCTAAACGAAACACTATTAACGATTAGGTGTTTAGTAGCAATTTACTGAATAAGCGCTATGTAAATCATTTCCTTTCTTTTTTAATAAATATTTTTCATTCTTTTAAATTTCTAATGCAAGTAGAACATTCTGTTTGTTACGTTTTCAATGGACAATGGTCAAAATTATAATTTCTCCAACTCGGTACTATTAGTATAATTTCTATTAATTTCACTTGTTTAAAATTCATATTAATGGTGTGTTTTATTGTGATGAATTTCCTATAAAAAAAAATATTCATGGTGTTTTTGAGTTCTCACTTCTCAATGATGAAAAATTGCTAAACGGATAAGGATTGCGCTGGCTGAGATTCAATACCTTCAAAGAATATGTAATTTCTATTTTATTTCATTTCAAATACATTGTTTGAGTTTACAGTGACAATAAAAATAAAAAAATTGAATACAATATTATTGGGTATTCTTTTGAACAACATGTTGATGCAAGGTATTTTGGGTTGTTGCTAGATTCTGTTATTATTATATTAACAAATCAAATGATGTCACTGAATAGGGAGGGAGTATGACATGCATGTCCTTGCCAGCATTTTCAAGTGGACTTTGTCGGGGCACGACCTGTATTTAAAATAAAAACAAACAAACAAACAAACAAGCAAACAAATAAATACAAATATTTCGACATAAGGTAGTTCACATGCTAGGCCAACTAGTCGTATATGCATGAAGTTTAAATAAACCAAATTGAACCTTCATTGGCTCTGAGAATGAATTCTCATCCATTTTGTTGGCTGATGTGAGCACTGTCTTCGTTGAACCAAGTTGTCGCACGTTAAATCCATTTATAGAAATGTGAAGGTTCTCAGCTATAATTCCAAAGTTCACTACCTGAGAAAAGTCAATAACTCAAAGTGAATAAAGTGCTATTGAAAGATCCACACAATGCCAATACTGATCAAAGAACTAAAATAAACACTCGGTATTTTTGGAAATTCCAACTTTAGTGGTTGGACGTGCTTTTGCTTAACGTTACTTTGAGTAGCTTTTGGTAACGTATTTCCAAACACATTCTATAGCTAATTATATATTACAAAAATCCACAATCATTTAGACAAAAAACACCTCCAATTTTACCTTTATTCTAAGGTGATTTTCACCTGTAGACCTTTGCCAATTAATTGCAGACCCAATGAGTGAATTAGATGAATTTGTTTCAAGTATTGAGTGAATAAATTTTGCACCACTTGATTCTATGAAAAGTTTCTGCACCCAGTAGCTAGGAGATCCATAAAACTGATAAGAGTTGAACACAATTGCATCTGGGATCCACCTATAAATATAGATATTATTACACATTCTCATTTTAGGTGTGATCATCAAGAAAGTCATAGTTAATTTTGTCTACTTGTCTCGGTGTCGCAACAAAATTTTTGAAGTACTTTTATTCTATACCATTAAATATATAATGATTGGGGGTAGAAGTGTCATGGTATAATAATAAGAAAATTACCTCTTGTCATTTATATTTAGGAAAAGTGGTGCATAGCTAACCATCTCCACGATATCACTGCATCAGAAAATTAATAAACATAAATGAGAACACTAACTTGTAGTTAAAACAAAAAAAAAATCTTCATAAAACATAAGTAAAGTTCATGAAAAAGAAATGTTCATCTTACCACTATCTTACATCTATATCCTAATTATCTATCATTGATTCATTATTATTTTTAAGACAAAAATGATGTGTTGAATGATTATAAAGTCGGTATAAAAAAAGATGTTAAAAAAAGGATATGAGAATATGATAGTTGAAAAGATAATACAGTAAACCTATTCTTTTCAAGTCCAATGAGAAATGCAGCTTCTGTGACAGCAGACAAAAGGCTTCCCATTCCAGCATCTTCCCTCCACACAGCATACTCACTAACAAAAGCCTGTTTAAATAATCAGGTTGAGCATTATTCATATATCAAATGCATAAATCAATTTGTTCACTAATAAAATCAAAATTAAACAAACCTTTGGACCAGGTCGTGGTGTTTTATCGAACTTAGTAGACGCAGCAAACATGTCCTTGGAATTTGAATAAATCTAATAGTAAGAAACAAAACATTAAGAAGGATAAGTTGCCCAATGAGAAGACATAATTATAACCATGTGCTTTCCGAAGTTGAAGATGCAACACATGAAGCTTTAAGAAGTAATGTTATAATATTATTACATGAAAATCGAACAAATCGGCTGAGTGATCTAATGGTTTGTCAGAACCATCACAGTTTGAGATAATTTGAATATCTGGATAGGCAAATCTTATAGCATCATGGATCCTAGCATAATTTGCTGAAAAATCAAAAAAGAGAAATAGAATATATTAATAATTGAATCAATCAATATCTTAGGAATTGTGTAAATATCAAAGGTTTTGAGTCATATAAAACAAATTTTCATTTTAGCAAATAAATGAAGAAATTCATCAATGATTAAGAACATATATATATGATATTTGAAAAAAATAAATGAGAAAGGCATGCCTTTATAGTTTTTATATATAGTCCAACAATCTTCGTTTCCAATTGCTACGTATCTCAAGTCAAATGGTTTAGGATGTCCCATTGCAGCTCTAACAGAACCCCATTTTGACTGGGGAGAACCTCTTGCAAACTCAATGCCATCAAGGGCATCCTGCATATAATTAAATGCAAAGATGCATATGTCAACAGAATAATAACTATAAATTAAGATTCAGAAATACACAAAGAAAAAAAGATAACAACAGAAAGAAGTTAGTTAATTAGTTATACTTGCAAATATGATGTAAGGGCCGATGAATTAACTTCATCGTGATGGCTGATACCTAGATGAGACATTCAATTAATTAGAAAACAAAAGCAGTAGTTATTGTGGAGAACAATTTTCAATTAAGATAACAAATTAGGATGTACCAGTGTTAAACACCCATACTGGCAATGCATTAAGGTCCTCAGCTAGCTGCTCAAGACAAATAGTATCATTAGTATTAATTTAATTTCAACTATATATTGGAAACATTCAATTATAATTAATGTTAAAGGATACCCACTTGGAGACCCTCAAAATAACCCAATCCATCATCAATCCAATAGTTCCAAATATCATTTAAGTGCCCAGGTCTCTCCTCCCATGATCCAATAGTATCTTTCCACCTAAAAGCATTTTTTAGGTAATTTCCTTCAACGTAGCAACCACCTAATGTAATCACAATTAAAAATAGCATTAGGTCTCAGAGGAACATTATTTTATCATTTATATATCATAAATGTTTAGAAAGAGAATTAATGTTGTCCTAGGATAAACATCAATGCTAAATAGTAGGAATACGAAATTCATAATGTTGTTAATAACAAAATATCTTCTCAACTCTCTGTCACATCACTTAAGATAGGACCATATAAGGGTAGGTTTGAACATAGAATCATCCTTCACAATAAAATTTAGTAAATAAAAAACCCAAGTTTAAAAAATTAAACTTATTTTTGACATACATACCCGGAAATCTGAGAAATTTGGGTTTCAAATCTGCCACCATTTGGAAAAGGTCATTTCGGAAGCCATGACCCTGTGTGATCAAGTGAAGAATGAGATTGAGGGTAATCAATCAGTGACTCGATATGGGGAATGTAAGATATAGGGATGTCATTCATAAAGGAATGTAATTTAATGTATTATATAGGGATGAATTTGTACATACCTTATATGTGTCAATGGGCATTGCTGACACTTGGTCTAACCAATAAATCCCTTTGGTAGTTGTTGTTATTTGAAGGCTTGCATTATGACTTGTTGCATTGGCTTCCAGTACAGTTTCCATCTTTCTCCAATGGCTTTTGTGGTGCACTTTTTTGTGTGTACCGTTAGATCTGCCATAAAATTGAATCAATGGTGATAGTTTGATGACCTGTAACTTGTTTGCATTAAAAGACTAAAATTTATTTACAAGTCCCTAACAACAATTTTACATTTATATATTATGCAACTCTGATAATATATTTATTTTTTGGTCCTTTTGGTATTTTATTAACAAAGTTTGATAGACTGAAAAATGCGAAGCCAGAGGATTTGAACTTGACACTGTGAAACAAGATCGAGTTCAACCTCGACGACCACCAGATTGGATAGACAATAACAATGTGACAATGGATGTTGCCTTTTGTATGAGGTTTGAGGTTGGATCTCAAAATGGCTTCATTCTCTACTCATTTTAATTTGATAAAATAAAATAATAATATTTGCAAAAAAAACCCGCCAACTTGTTTTGTTTCTTAATCAATCCCAAAATGACTTATGATAGCAGGTCATCAATGAAGTGCACCATAAAAGGCACCTTCTCCAAATTGTAATGTTACCAACATCCTGCCATGATCCATCAACTATTTGTGTTTCTAGCTAGCTCAATAAATAAAAAACGATAATTTTGTAGGTTGGTGAAGATCTATACTCACCTGACATCAGTTGATGTCAGTTTTACACCATCAGTTGATGCCAGTTTTACACCATCAACTCCCGTGAATGAAATTTGTAAATCATTCTTGCCTTTTGATTTAACATAGTAGACTACTTTATACTTCTTCCCTTGCTCAATATTCTGCATACAGAAAAAGAAGTTTGAGAAAGATTTTAAGCTACTTCATTGCCAAAAAAAAAAATGAAGTCTTCGTGCAAGTAGTTAATAATATTTTAGTCATATTTTTGTTTTTTAAATAGATGTGTTAAATTATACAAGTCCTTTCTCCATTTTCATATTTAATTTTTTGTGTATAGGATCTAAAATACATATAATAAAAATACAAAAACAAATCTGAAAGTAAATCAAATATATCAAATATATAAGGCTTCTTTAATGTGGTTTATCTCTAAAGTAAATAAATAAGCATATATCTATCCTTAGATTATTTAGTGACTTCAATTCTCTACACACTTTATCAAACGAAGAATGAATATACTTTACTTGCTCACTTAAAGGCAGGCTTATTTTATAAGACATTTTCCCATCAAGTATTTGTCTTACCATACCCCAGAAACCAGGGTTAGAGATACCAACGCCACTAGATGGGCAAGGATTGGTGCCACCACAAAGCACCTCCATGCGTAATGCAACCTTATTACGTTTAAAGCAAGAGGTAAGATCCGTTGAAACAGAAATTGACGATTCATCTCCAATAATTGACCAAGGATGAATATTTGATGATGTGCCTTCAGCTTCAAAACCTAAATAAATTTGCAAAAATAAAATAAAATCACTTCAAAAATATTGAAATTTCAGTTGAGACATAGTGGAAAGCCAAGATGAGCAAGGTTTAGAGATATGGAAATGACCTCTATTGCTCACAAGCTCTGCCCACAATCCCCCTTCACCAGCATGATTAATTTCCTGTAAAGAAATTCAAAGAATATGGTCATTTTTTGAGAATTGAAACGAGATTGTTTGATTCTGGATTAATCGTTAATTTTTCATTTTTCATATTATTTTGAGAAAATGACTTTTTTTGTAAAATAAATTTACATATATAATAAGTCAATTAATAGAATTAATAAAACAAGCAGCAAAAGCCCTTCTAAAAAAATATAATATTTTATTGCTGTGATGGTAAAATAAACTTAGGTGTAATTAGATTTTTAAAAACGAACAGAAAGAAAAATAGAATGAGCATAATATAAAAATAAAAATGGAGTCACCATAATTAAGTGTGTATTTGGATGACCCTTTCATAAAAAGAAAGAGAACGATTTGATAAAATCTGGATGTATTGAGATTTTTGCTCTTTTAAAATATAATAGAAAGAATAATACAGTGAGTGTAATAAAAAATAAAAATTGAGTGACCAACCATTACTAAGTGTGTGTCGAATATTCTGTACCATAAAATCAAACACACACTAAAAATTGCATGATGTTGATTTTGTGTACCACCCATTTTATTAGGAGTAAGCATAATTGGCGAAGGGTTTTTTTTTTCCTTGGAAAATTAATGGTGAATTACTGTTTTAGGTTTTATTGCTCACCTCAAAGAATACTCCAAAAAAGATGTCAGAAATTGGCCTTGCAATAGTAGCATCTACAGCTAGCATTGAGGTCTGGTTGGCATTACCAGAGCATTGAAAAGCAAGAAAACACACTAACAAGGAACAGAGCACAACACTGCATGAAGCCTTCAAAAAAGCCATTATTAACCTGATTGAGATTACAAAATCTATGAACATCTCCCTCTTTAACAACTCATATATATAGAAGTAGAACCGGAAAGGATGGGAATTAGTAGATTAGATTAGCTTTGATTATCCAGAAAGTGACACACACACACATAGATTAGATTAGCTTTGTATAATTTTAGATATTTGATCGGCATTGCCATATATAGCATAGATGCTTTTTCTAGCACTTTATACAGTTGTAATTATTGACTTGTAAAGGTTGTGAACTTTATTTGGAATTACAACTCAGAATGTTAACATTTATATTAATGGATTGCATTCAAAATGTGCAACAACTTGATACAACAATGTTAATACATAGACACATAATATTTTTAATACATCGATACTTTTAACATATTAAATTTAGGCATTTAGCAAAAAAAACTATAAGTTTTTAAATTTAGACTACTCATTGAATTTATAATATTGATTCATTAAAATTCATAAATTTATAATATTTTTAGTGCATAGATACTTTTGAAATATTACATTCAGCCAAAAATTATAAAGTTTTTAATTTAAGTAAAAATTCAGTTGCGAATTTCAATTAAAAAGTTAAAAATTAATCCATGTGCATATAATATGAACTTAATAAGATAACCTGATATACTAAATATGATAAAAATTTATTTTTTTGTCCAGTAATATTTTAGCTTAATAAAATAAATAATATTATTTTCTTTTTTCACATAAAGATGGTGTTCTTTTCTAGAAAAACCGCTTTTGTATATTACATATACATAAATTATTAGCATTATAATTAAAATTCAAAATGTGTATATTACTTAGTTTTTAAAATTTATATTATTTAATTTAATATGTTAAAACTATCTATATCTGTATGTATTAAAAATGATATAAAAGTATAGATTTTCATAATTAAATATTATAAATTAAATGAGCAGTCCAAATTTAGAATTTTATAATTAATTTGTTGAATCTTTATATATATATATATATATATATATATATATATATATATGACTGGGGTGTGTTTGTAAAAATCACTTGGGTTAGTGAGTTTTTTTATTAATAAGAGTATGTAATTAATATGAATCTAGGAATTGAAGGCGTTTAATAAACCTTATCTTTTAAGTGTTGGAAAACACAACTTTAATTTCTTGGTGTAACACCCCGATTTTTCTGATTTCTAAGATTAGTATAAATATAAATAAATGTTTATATTTTTATCTGAAACTTAGAAAATGATTTTGGATAAATCAAAGTCATATTTATACTCTACTTTATCATAGAGAGTTACGGTTATATTTAGGGTTGAAAATTCAAACGGAACCCGGTCTGCGTTTTCACTAACAATAAGATTTTACTGATCAGAAATCTTAATTTTGACTCGTGAACGAAATTGTTAGATTTTAAATCTCATTTCCAACTATATAGGTTATTTTGAAAATATTCAAAATAAATAAGTTATTTCAGGCGTAAAACCTAAATCGGGTAATCGACGGAGTCGAGAACGGACGTGCAGAGACAAAATCCGACACCAGATGGATGAAGACAACGAGTCATCCATGATGACTCATGCGGGTTGACTCACCTAGCAATTAATGAACGTAATGATGAGTTTAAGTGTGAAAATCTAACTTATCCTAGTCAAACATTAACCATGGTTAAGGCAAGACAAGTTCAAATTGACTTCTTCCTCCTTATTTTGTGGTCACAAATCAGCCACATTTTCTTCAATTTCAACCACTCAATTTTCATGATTAACTTAGGGTAAGTTACTAATTTGTCCTTAAGTTCTAATTAATCCATAAAATTGCCATACGTACAAATGACTACATTGTCCCTAAAATGAAAAATTCTTGGACCCCTTTACCCTCCAATTCCCACGGCTACAACACCCCTCACATGAACCAAGTTCATTCATTCCACCCATTTCATCTTCTTCTTCAAGCTTTTCTCTCATTTTCTCTAAGTATTCATAACCAAAATTTGTGAAACAACTAGTAGATTCCTTGCTTTTTTTCTAATTCCAAGAGGTATACCTCTTACTTCTCATCATCAATAAGCTATATGTTCTTCATTTATTTTCATGATTCAAGGCCATGATCATCATTTGAAATTCCTAGATCTAGAACTTTGAAAATTCCTATAAAATTATAGAAAAATCCTTTTCATATGATTCCAATTGCTATGAACTAGTTATGACCCCTAGTATCTTCATTCAAGAGCATGTGTAAAAATAAAATTTCCTTCCCAATTTAATTTAAGAGGCCGAAACCCTAATGTTGAGGGTGGAGGAGATTTTGTTTCATTTTCCATCATGTGACACTTGATCTAATTTATCCAATACATCTAGTTACTAGATCTAAAGACTTGAAATCAAAATCAACTCCTAGCTATTTTTTTCTCATGAGATCGAAACCCTAGCCTAAAGAGGTTAGACGGGTTATTTTCAAATTCTTGAGTTCTAACAATTGATTTAGTCTATCTAATACTCTATGATCATGGATCCAAGAGTATGTAAAATTTTAACATCCTTAGCCAAATTATTTTGTGAAATTCCTAACCATATTTACTAGACATGACCGAACCCTAGCCATAGAATTTAGGTGATCTAATTGCTTGATGTTGATTATTTTGGTTGTGATTTGATGAAGGATAAGTGTTTTTGGTGTGATCATGTACGTTGTACTGCGGATTGGAACTCTGTTCGAGAAGAAGAATAATCTAATAAACTTCAAGAGGTAAAGGGAGTACCTGAGGGATTTTTCCGATAGGTATATGCTATTAGTATGTGGTCTGTATAATTTATTTAAGTGTGTTTGTGGTGTTTTTAAATTAGCTTGCATAGTTAATTTACTTGCTGTTATTATCTGCTTTTAATTATTTATCTGCAGTTAATTGTTATAGCATTTTAATGCATGTCATAAACTGTGCTATTTGTTATAGTGTTGACATACAATTATTATGGATGTTGATTGTTGATTGAGAAACTTGACAGTGGTCAGTGCTCAATTAATTACGAGGATAAAAGCGTTAAAAAGATTTTTAAGAAATATCGAATTGTAATAAAATATTGTTTAATTTTTTATTGGTTTGAAAAGTGGATTAGTTGAAAATACGATTATTTTAATGATTTATCGACGTAAATGTGTTTTATGAATCACAGTGAGATGTAACCGTGAAAATATTTTAGTACTGCTAATTTTTATGTAAGAAATTACAAGATATTAGAAAATGTTATTATAAAAAGTTAAGTTTCAAAAATGATTTAATTATGGTGTTGAGAAAATTATTTTACTAGAAAAGTCAAATTTTGACTTAAAACGTTTTGAAAATGCAAGCGACGATTAATTCCGAAAATATTTGTGGAAAACATTTTTTTTAAACAGTAATATTTGTTAGAACTGAGAGTTAGTCTCAAATCAATGTTTTTCTTTGAACTAAAGTTTCAAATAAAGATTTTTATAATAAAATGAGCTTTAAGTGATTTGATGATTTTATAAACGAATTTCCAACGTAAAAGGATTTTCTGTAAATTAGTTTTATACAATGGTGTTATTTCTGACCACTTGGATAAGTGGCGAAGGTTTTGTTTTGGATTTGTGTTTCGCAGAACGAAAATGATTTTAAAGTTGAAAAGCGAGCCTTGTAATCGAGACGTCGGGATCCTAGTGTTCTATTATAAGTTGTGGACTGTATGTCCTAAAGGTGAAGTGATGGACTATTTTGTCCTATAAGAGTTGTGTAAGTTTTGTGCTTTATAATCTACGAACCTAAGGCTGAATGCATTGGTCTAGTGCTTCGTGATTTGCACATTCGGACTTGGAGTCCTATTGTTGAAATTGAAGGACAAACTTAAATGTTTAAAAGTTGAGTTGGTCGTAAGCCTTTGAGCTTCAACAAGGAAAAAATGAACACAAAGAAAAACAATGACAAGAATAAAAATGTTTTACATGCATTAATCGACAGATGTGCCTACGGTATTCATCATGATATCTTGACGGACAAGGTATTTATGACACGACTTTTAATTGTGCCTTGATGGACAATGAATAACCATATACGATGATCACTATGCCTTCGATAGGACAGTGTGCTATGGTAAAATTAGAGTGCCTTATTTGGCCATCGAGCTTGATCAACTCATTTACATGACATTGGGATATCTCCGGAGATTAAGCATAGTGACTCGGGTATGCTCAATCTTAAGGATGCTTATGATTACTTCTCTGCTACTGATTCCAATGTTAATTGGCCTAAGCTAATTTGGAGCTCTTGCATCCCTCCTAAATGTTCCTTCTTGATTTGGAGGCTCTTCCACAACAAAGTCCCAACTGATGATAATCTTAGGAAAAGGGGCTGCCATCTTGCCTCAGTCTGTGTTTTGTGTGGCTGCCAGGAAGAATCTTCTGATCATCTCTTCTTTAATTGTGCTTTTGCTGCTGATTTATGGAATTGTATTGGTGATCAGCTAAACTCTTTCATTGACATATCTTCAGTTAGGTCTGTGTTTGATGTGCTTAATAGTGTTAACAGTAGTCAAGCAAAGGATGTGTGTAGGGCTGCTGTCATCCACACCATTTGCACAATCTGGTTCTGCAGAAATCAAGTTAGATTCCATGATAAAAGGGTTCATTTCAGAAGTGCAGTTTGTAGAATCATTGCCTCTACTCATCTTTCTGGCTCAATCTCTAAAGGTTTCAATTCTGCCTCCATAGATGAGTTTGTTATTCTGAAGAACTTTGCAGTGAATGGTCATGTCTGCTCTGCTCCTAAAATTATTCAAGTAGATTGGCAGCCTCCTTTATCTCCTTGGGTAAAATGTAATAGTGATGGTACTGCCAAAGGGTCGCCTGGTATAGCTGCTGCAGGAGGTATTTTTAGAGGTAGTGAAGGTGCTTTTCTTGGTGGTTTCACTGACTTTATTGGCAACTCAACAGCTCTTAATGCTGAACTTCATGCGGCTATGATAGCTATTGAAGAAAGCTTCAAAAGAGGCTGGTGGAAGCTCTGGCTTGAATGTGATTCGAAACTAGTGGTGGAAGCATTTGGTTCTATAAAGGTTGTGCCTTGGTCTCTCAAATAGATGGAAAAACTGTCTTCAACTACTCTCAAAAATGCATTTTCAAGTATCCCACATTTTTAGGGAAGGGAATGCTTGTGCTGATTCTTTGGCCTCAAAGGGTCTTGTAATTAGACAATTTTACTGGTGGGATCACCTTCCTAGTTTCATTAGGGGTGATTTTCATAGAAATAGGATAGGCTTGCCTAACTATAGATTTGCCTAATGTTTCTTTTGGGTTTTGGCTCAATGTCCCCCCATTTCTTTGTATTCTTTTCCTTCTCTTTAATAAATTTTTAGGCTTGCTGCAAGTGATTGGTGAAGCTATTGGTGCCAACCTAGTTGGGATGACTAGCTTCATAGTGATGCTCTTACAAGCCTTAGCCTTTTACCAAAAAAAAAAAAAAGAATATTGAAGTGTCATGCATTTGTTTTAAAAATGATGATGATTGTCGGGTATGAAACCCTTTGATCAACTATTTGTTTATTTTTGAACATCTATGTTGTTATAACTATACATGTTAAATGTTATTTTGTTTTTCGCGCATGTAGTTATTATTTTAAAATCCATATATATATTGGTTCTCACCCTTGCACATGTCTATTCTTCTGGTTTTGCTGTTGTACCTTGGTACACGAGTGCAGATGTTGCAAATGAGTTCCTTAAGTCACTCAGGGACTTAAGTTCGGATGTTTGAAGTGGTGTTTGATCATGGGAGATGACCACGGGGTCTTGCCATGATAATGTCTTGCAGAACGACCAGCTTGGGTTTGTGTTTGAGGATGTAGGTTTTGAGAAATTTAGTATATGGGTCTTGATCATTTTCATATAGTTTATAAGAAAAGATTGCTGGAACCAAAGTATTTTTGGATTAAATAATCTCTAAGTTTTGATGTTAACAAAAAGGATTAAATTTGTATGGCAAAGTGTTAGTTAAGAATCTAACAAGTTTCATCTAGTCTTACAGGGTATTCGAAGTTGTATAACTTAAGGAAATCTCTAAAGAGTTCTATCCGCATCCAACAGGGTAGACGAGCCTTTCAAAATAAATGGTATATTTATTTATGAGAATATGCTTAAGTAGACAGAATTTTGAACAGTACTAGTAGACGAGCTCTACACTAATAGGGATAGACGAGTTCTTATCTAATATCAATAGACGAGCTTGAGTGCCACGTTAGCAGACGCAAATCTAAGCTACTCACCGATATATAGCAAGTCCAAAGACTTGATAGTAGACGAGCAAAATTTGCCACGTCACTGGACAAGCTAAAATAGAATTTTAGCTATGAGCGTATAGACTGTGTTTTCCTGTGTCAACTTCAAAGACTTTTAATAAAAACTTTTACTTTGTGTAAAGGTTGGAATATGAATAAACTTAGTTTATATGTGTTGGTGAATGTAAAAGAGTTCTTACTATTGTGATGTGTGCATCATTTTTCGAAGTATTCAGAAGAAAAATTTTTACACCCATATTTTATGACTTAAAGTAAATCAATTTCCGAAAGCAACCGGCAAATTTCTTTTTAATTTATTTCCGCACGTGTTCACGAGGTCATGCCCAAGGGGGGTGTTACACCTGGAGCTAAATGCTACATCATTGCGAAACATAACTGAAGCTAATTTGAAATTACAAGGGATCATACCTGTAGCTGTTTCACCATCTCTGTTCGCAAACCCTTTTTATTATCTTGTTCTCTTATTACTGCTTTGTAGTATTGTCCCTTTTAATATTTGAAAATCAACACTTTCACACACTATTTGGTTACCCCTTAATCTTAACTAACAAGATCAATTAATCTGAATTTTGGTAATTGCTACAACATTCTAATCCTCGTAGGAATGATCTCTTACTTACTCTCTATTACTTGTTACGATTGTGTATACTTGCACATTGCACTTTCTACACTAAAAGTTTTTGGCGCCGTTGCCGGGGATCGAACCCGGGTCACCCGTATGGCAGGCGATAATCCTCAGAAAATCTGTTAAGACTAAGAGCAATGTCCAGAATGTAGAATCTGAGTTTAAAAAGATTGATCCATTTATTGCAGAATCTTCTGAACATGATGCAACAAAGAAAATTCAACAGAAAAATTCTGCAGAAACTTCTACCAAATCTGCAGAAAAGTCTCTACCCAAATTTGTACCAGAGAGGACTTCCCCACCTTTCCCCCAAAGATTGAAGAGGCAACCCAAACATATGAGGTAGCCATTACAAAAGAATTCAAAAGCCCGGGAAAGAAAAAATTCAAGCAAATGACTGAATTTGCTCAGAGGAGGAGCAACTCTTGTCTGGCCCAAATGTGAAGAATTTCTACACCTAGATGCTGCAGCGTTCGATAACATCAGAACAAGGGATGTTTTTCTCTTTTTACCTTTTTACTGTTTTGGAAGTTTCTATTCTGTTTTATGTTGCACCCTTCTAGTAGTATTGTAGTTTATGTTCTGTTTGTCAATGGTTTTTGTTTTCTGTTTTAGTATGGTTGTCTCTGAATGGACTACAAATGATTAATGAACGACCCTATTCAGGGAATCTTTTGAACAGTAAATCAAGTTGTTTGGACCACAACTTTAATTTCTGAACCATTGACATGATTGTTGAACTTTTTAGTTGTTTGGACCACAACTTTAATTTCTGAACCATTGACATCTCAGTAAAGTTTGACTTGCTTCTTGCTTGTTTGAACATATCACTATTGTACATACTCTTTGTAACATCCTGCTTTTTATATACATTGTATTATCGGTAACGATTATATTTTTATCTGAGTCCAAGAAAATGTTTATGGATAAAACAAAATCATGTTTATACTCTACCTTATGGTAGAGGGTTACGGTAAAAATTTGGGTTTAAAATTCATACGGAATCCGGTCTGCGTTGTCATTGACAGTAAAATTTTACTGAACAGAAAACCTAATTTTGACCCAAGAACGAAACAGTGTAGTTTTATATGATATTTTTAACGACATAGGCTATTTTGAAAGTTATGCTCAAAAATATATTACTATATTTTATTCGGACGAAGTTTTGAAGAAAATCACGTAAGAAAACCTAAATCGGGAAAACGACGGAGTTAGAAACGGAACTGCAGAGACAGAACCGGACACCGGATGACGGAGTCACCTTGCCAACTAGGGGTGGTGAGTCATGGGGTGAGTCACCACCATGACTCACCAAGGCAATGATGACAAATTACTAAATATCTAGATATTTGTGGTGGAAATGTCTAAATTGCCCTTAAGTTTCCATTGAATTCCTTCTATGTCCCAATGGCACATCCTCTCCCATCAACCACTTAATTCACACGGCCAAAAACACCCCCACACTTAGCCAATTTCGTGCAGCCCTCTCCACTTCTTCATCACTTGATCCATTTCATTCATTCACTTCATCAAATTCTCTAAGTTATTTCTCTCAAAAACTTAAGACTTCATTAGTTCAAAGTTTGCATCTTGGATAATTTCTCTTCATTTCAAAGTGAGGATACTCTTCCTCATCACCTTATCTCTCATTATCATCCACTATTTCGGATCATAGGAGAAGAATTGAGAGAGAATCCTCAATTGTAACAAGAAGTCTTTGTTGGAAGCTTTGAGACCTAGTTAGAGCAGTCGCAGTGAGATAGTCACCAAACACTCTTCAACTGTTGGATCGTTCTCAAATTTTATAATAAGGTTTCAGACTAGTGTTTATTCATATCCAACAGTCAGAATTTCAAAAGAACCTCCAGAGTGTGAGATATTCATCTCGAACAGTGGGCCTAGGTGGTGAGAAACTCAACCCGTATACCACCTAACCTGCAACCATTGAACTGTCATCTGAGATTCGTTAACCGTTGGATCGAGCTGACACTTTTTGAGAAGTTTCAGGAAAGATAATTCTTCATTGTCACCGTTTTGTTTTCTAATTAAAGGTCTATGGACATAGATATGGAGCTCGAACAGTAGCCCTGTTTTGGTAGCTTTTCCCTAGGATTCTTGAGCTCATTTTTGAATCCGACAACCCCTAAGTCCTGTCGTTTTTCTCGTAAGTTTTTCCATCTATTTTGTCTCTTGATTCAAATAGATTTATTGATTGGAACCCTATTGTTGATTCAGTTGGTATTTCTGTGTTTCCGGCGAATTGTGATACTCGTACGGGTAATCGGGACGGAAAACGGAACAGTGGATGAGTAGGTATGGATGGTGACAGAATTGTGGAAGTGGTTGAAAAGTGTGTTGAGGTTCGTGACAGTAACACGAATGCATTCGGAGCTTGTAGGGGAAAGCGTGCACGTCGATCATGTGACACCCTTCTACCCCGCATGTTAAAAAAAACTTAATATATAAGTAATTAAAAGAAAAATATGCATTTATTGAATAAGTTAAAAACAATTGTCCATGGGTATAAAAGTTCCACATGAACCAATTTACAACGCGAAAAATAAAATCAGTTTAAAACAATAAAAACATAACAAACCAATAACCCAACCCCGAATTCACAACTCAGAGCTGGTATAACCGTTCCGGAAACATATCATCGGAAAACAACTGAAACAAAATAACATAACAAAACTAGCCCTAACTATGAGTGGCGGCTCCTCAGAGTCACTCCTCTCCGGGCTGCTCGTCATCCTCTGCAAGGTGCTAATCAGGCCAAACACAAACAAACAAACAAATATAGGGAGTAAGAATTATGTAAACATAATAGCAAGGAATAGGTAGTAAAGTAAATCATACAGGCGTGGCACCAACATAAACATACATCATCAGCATCAACATTCAACATCCTATGTAGTGCAATGCAGTCCTACACCGCTAAACCAACAATGCATGTGGATCCACTAAACTCGGGATGAACAACTTCAGAGTTAAATATCCACATTGAGAATCTACTCAACGCCGGAGAATCTACTCCTTGGATAGCCAATGCATCAAACCAACGAATGCCTCGTCACGGGGGCGCTAGGAGAATCTACTCCAATCGTGGATGGCCAGATCGCCGTACTCTAGGACGACCTCCCCTATGTCGAACATCCCTAAACAACATCTCCGATGCAATGCGTATGCAACACAACAACAACAACGGTAACACCACCTCCATAACTCCAAAGGAATCGGCCGAAGATAACAGCGGAATCGACCGCACAACTTGCCTCGCAGAATCTACCTGAGGACTTGACGGAATCAACCACAACACTAGGGGCAAACTCTCGGCCACCAAGGTACAACAAAAACACCTTAGACCCAAACCGCGGGGTCAAGGCTTCCTTGGCCAAAAAGCACCAAGGCATAACTCTTCAGCTTGCGGTACCCAATGGGTACCGACTTATCAACTCAACACCTCACCATCTCATCATCTTAATTATCTTTAGTAGACATTAACCAAGTTGTCTAATCAACTTATCATTATTGGGGAAATGGGGTTTGAAACCCCTTAAATCCCTTTAATTCTGTTCTGTCCAGTAGGGTTGAGCACGGTCGTGCTTAACCCCCAGCACGATCGTACTTAAACACGTGAGGGCGTGCTGCCCTTTAAGTGAAGCACGGTCGTGCTTCTTATTGAGCACGGTCGTGCTCTTTGTCCTGCACGGCCGTACTAAACAGCACGGCCATCTTCCCAGAATTCAACTGGGAGCACGATCGTGCTCCCTGTTCAGCACGATCATGCTCATCGCGCGACAGTGTTGTTCTGGGTAGCAACAGTAACCGAGTTCTTAACCAAATTTCTGGATTCAATTCATTAATCATCCTAAATCCATTATTAACACGTTTTAAGGGTTAAAACCCATCAGTAACAACAGCATCAACACAACAGTGACATCAACCAAACAACATTATACATTTATATCCAACAACCAACAGAATAACATCATATTCATCAATTACCAATAACCAAACATAAACATATGATTCATCAACATATATTATCAACGAGGCTTTTAATCATATAATCAACAATCATTCAATCGAGGTTATGGGAACCCCTTTACTTTACCCTAACCCAGAGCCTGTGAGTACACTACCCTTCTCCCCATGCCTGGATTGAAGGTAGCTCTCTAACAGCGTCCTAACAGCAACTGGTTCCTCCCCTAAGACGGCTCAACCTCAAACAATACCTTAAACAACCAGAACACAAAAGTTATTAGTTTCCCAATCATTAAAAGGAAAGGAAACCAACAAAAAGGAAGGGAACGTTACGTATATGCGAAGTACAGACGAAACCACGTTTCCCTAGGGTCTCCAATACTCAAAACCACACTGAGTATGAAGGAAAAAGGGAAAAAGGACGTTGCAGCCGCACTAGGGTTTTAGCCACCAAAATATAAAGTGTACGGCGCAACCCTCGAGTCTGCACAACGTATATAGGCTCGGACTTGAGCATGGTCGTGCTCACCCTCGAGTACGGTCGTGCTCGACTTAGCGTCACTGAGATGCGGTCAGCACATTGAGCACGGGCGTGCTGACTAATGAGCAAGGGCGTGCTTACCTACCAGATAAGGACTTTTAAGCCAAGAATCCCACTAAGCCCTCAACCAAAACAGCTTAATAAAATTAATTCCAAAAAACGGGGTGTTACAGATCAGGTGGGAGAAAGAATCAACCTATGGTTGGAATGGATAAGTAGTATATATTATAATAATGGTGTAGGGCGACATAAACCCTACTAGTGATCGAGTAATCGACAATACCAATATCGTATTGGAAACTACTCCGTAGTACCAATAAGGAATTGGGGATTGTAGGTTTATCACCGTTAGGATAATTTTTATCATAGTCGAGGATGTATGATTTTATCACTGTTGAACTGTTTGTGATGCGTTGGTTGTGATAAATTTTTTTACGTGATGTTTGGTAATACTTGAATATTTTATTATTATTTTACCGTGTATAATCTGTTTTGTCTGATAACGTGAAATATATGTTAGTCCATGCTTAGTTGGCATCTAGCAAATGATGTATGTTGTTCGGGAGATGTGTATGTTGGTGAAAGAATGAATGTGAATTAGACGTACCTAACCTAATTAAATAACAGTTTAATATGATGAGATTAATGACGTGATATAACTTGAGATATTTTAAGAGATAGTGGTGCGAGGTTAAGGCACTAGGGTATGATTCGATACATGTCAGCGAGATCCAGGTAGATGCATGATGTAGATCACAGTCATGTGAGTGGAACGTATGAGATCAGCATATCCATAGATATATCCGTAGGTTTTGCAGAGCGGCTCCGTGTAGCTTTAGGCTACTATGGTTTCGGACCATTGATATATATATATATATATATATATATATATATGATAAAGGGGAGTGCTCGCTCGGACGAAGGATTAACATTCCTATTATGATGGGAGGTTTGTGACTGAATCATGGTAGTCACGTCAGCATACATGCTTAGTTGCATGGGATTAAGGGTAGAGGATGAGATCGTAAATTAAGGATATTAAGGATGAATGTTATTTATGTGTGATGCGTGTCTTTGACTATTATTGTATTATATGCTATGTATTCCTTTTCCTCTTATGATGATAGAACTGTTTCTTATCTCCTATTTTGTTGTATTGTATTTGTTTTGGTTATGTGATCTGATGAGAAGATCCTACTGAGGAGCCAGCTACTGAGGATCTGGATGGAACTCATTATGAGCCAGATGCTAAAGGACGAGCTGTGGATCCTAGCAGTAGAATTTACGGAGTATGGCCAGTGCGTCTTTGATGTTGGCCGTGGCAACCATACCCAAGAGGGGGGTGAATTGGGTTTTAGATAAAAATGAAAACTTTTGCGTTAAATCAAAAACCCTTTTTGATGTTAAAACAGAGTTCGCAATGGATAAAAGATTTTTGTCAAATTGAAGCGCTTGATAAAAATAAACGGTTTGAAGCTAAAGCGCTATAAAGTAAAATGCGATAACATAAAGAGGAAAGGGAAAGAAGATGAACACCACAATATATCTTGGTTCGGCCACAGACTACCCACGTGGCTTACATCTAGTCCCCAAGGCAATACGACCAAGGGTTTTCAATCAACTCTAGTTTTTAAACAGGATCAACTAGAACCTTTACAAATCAGAGAACCCTTAACACAAATCTCAGGACATACTATCCCTTGTGTAAGAGCCTCAAACACTAGCTTTTAAACAGGCGCAGCTAGAACCTTTTACAATGAAGAGAACCCTTAACACAAATCACAGGACATACAATCCCTTGTGTAAGAGCCTCAAAAATATCCCAAGAGATATACCCTCTCTTGTAAGAATAGTAATCAAAAGAAGGTTTGAGTCAATCCGACTCTTACCAATATAAAGCACTCTAATTAGTGCAGATAAAAACAAATTGAAGCACAATATAGAGAACCACCTATATGGTGTGTATGTCTCTCTCAAGTATTTGTTATGCAAGTGTAAGAGTATGAGAGTGATAGATAATGATTCAAGAGAAGAGAAGGATAGATAGAATTGGCTCAGTGTTAGTTACTTCCTTTCTCTGAAAATGACCCATATATATTACTTTGAAACTTAGGTCAAAAACTCTTGAAAACTCATTTTTCTCAAGCCATAATCGATTATCTAAAAAACATAATCGATTATTTTAGGCCAAATCAAAAGGCGCATTATGAAACAGTCAGGTCATAATCGATTATACTAATCGATTACTTGGTCTCTATTTGAAAGCTTGGACTGAATCAAGTAAGCATAATCGATTACCCTAATCGATTATGAAGCCTCTGACTTTTGATCTGAAAATGAATAATCGATTTTTGCAAAACCATAATCGATTATAATTCAAGTTTTAAACTCAACGGCTATGACAGAATCAAATCTCCATTAAAGCACATTTAAGCCATTTAAAAACTGAGTTTAAAACATGTCGAAAATAGTCATAATCGATTACCATAATCGATTATCACTCTTTGAATTTCGAATTTCAAAAACCCAACAGCTCTGTTATTTATAGATCCATTTAAGCATAATTATGAGCTGCATAATCGATTATCATAATAGATTATTCTTCGTGTAAATTGGTTTTTGAAAATCTTTAAGGTCTGAAAAAGGATATGGTAAAATCAATTTCGAAGACCTTTTTCCAAAACGATTTGTGTGTGTGTGTGTGATTTATTTTACCTTTGAGAGACACACACCCATTTACATTTAATCTAAAACAAACAATACAATAAAAGAAAATTTCCCTTTTAACCCCGTATTTGTTTGTTGGTCCTTTTCACGCTTTTTGCAATTTGGTCCTTTAGTTGAATCTGCGTGTTTGTCCTTGGACTTGAAATTTCCCTTTTGCTCATCATCAAAACCAAGGTACCTGTCAAGGCATATATCCACATTTGAGACGTTTTATTTTACGTTGTTTATTATGGTTTGTATTAGTATGTACCTGCAAGGGATCCTATTGATGGGATACCCGAGACAGTGTTTTGTATGTGATGGATAGACATATGTGGTGTTTGTGTATTAAGTCTATGGTGTGATGGAGTAATTTCAGGAGTTGTATGTTTTATAATTAAGTTTTTAATATTTGCGTATATCTTTATATACGTTAAACGTTCAGAATGCGATTAAGTTTTTAATTAATGAGGTTTTAATTTAATGGCACAACGAGGCACAACGGGGTGTCTCACTCTTGCTTGAGGCATGTTTGATTGTTTCAAATGCTAGTTTTAGCCTAAATAGCCTACTCTTTGATTTTAACTTTGTGTGTGAGCCCTTTGAGCTTGAGCCCTTATTCTGTTACTAGCCACATTACAAGCCCTATAACTTGAAAAACAATAATTGTCCTATCTAGGTGGAGTTTAGGGATACTTTTCTTGACAATATGCTTGTACATAAGTTTGGGGCTGGCTTGAGGACAAGCACAATTTTAAGTTTGGAGGTGCTATACAGTAAAGTCGTGTATTGTAAAATGACTAAGTTTTGCTGAGTTTTGGTTTTACTGAGTCTTGTTTATTGAAATTATGAAAGAAAAAAAAGAGAGAGAGAACATGAATAGGACAAAGGCCTTAAAATGTGAAACTTGTTCTCTGTTTTCATAAAATAAAATAAAATAAAAAGAAGAGAAAATAAAAGAAAAGAATATAAGAAAAGGAATGAAGAGATAAGGAAACTAGAAAGAAAAGAGTACCCCCTCATTGGTACTGAGATTGCTGTGGTGGTTTGTGGAAAGCATTTGGTGTGGAACACGTTGTAGGGAAAGCATTTCTTAACTCCACCTAGTGTTAGCCACTTCCCAAAAATGTATCCTACCCTGACCTTAGCCCCATTACAACCCAATAAAAGTCCTCTAGCAGTGTAAAGCATTGATTTAGTTCTAGTGAGTTTAGAAGCTTGTCAAGCTTATGATAGGGTTGCATGTGGATGATGATTGAGTGAACCCATTTACTTCTGTGAGTGTGGAAGAACACACTGTTCTGAGTGCATAGTGCTATAGCATGTTGTTCTGGGCTGAAAATGATTTATGTTATGAAAATCTGGTAACTTGTGATGCATGAGTGCCAAGGATGAAAGAAGTTTGTGTTGTGGAAAAAGTTGTTGATTGAAAAAGGATTTTTGGTGGTCTCAGTTTTGGATGCATGTTAGGACCTTGTTGATTTGTGTGTCTTTTTCTTTAGTTTCTTTCTTTCCATTACTTGAGGACAAGCAATGATTCAAGTTTGGGGGTGTGATAACTCTTAGAAATGAGAGTTATCTACTCTTTCTTAGCTTGAGTTTTTGTAATCTTTAAGTATTTATGTGGATGTTTTAGGTGTTTTAAGTTAGTTAAGTGTAATATGTGTCATTGTATAAATTTCGTTTAATTTTCTGTTTTTGAGTGTCTTGGAATATGCTTAATGTGTTTCTTGAATTTTCTTATGTTTTTGTTGAAGTTTAGACAAGCTTGTGGAGAATGCTCTGCACATGCTGCAGCATATAGGCGCGAACTGCTGCAACATCTGGGCGCGAACTCCTTATTAGAAGATGATAAAAGCGGGACCACTTTCTCTCTCATGCGGGTCCGCCCTAAAAGCTTTTTGTGCTGGTGCAGTTAATGAAATGGGCCCAAGCCTTTATGTTAGTATTATTTTAATGACCCAAAAGTAGGAGAGAGAAAAAGGCCTATGTAAAACCCTAAAAAGGGGATATTCCCTTACTTTTTAAAAGGGGGCTACCTCATATCAGAATAGGGGGACCTGGAACAACAGCCAAGGGTCTTCTTCTTCCTTTCCATTGTTCCATTTTTGTGCTCCCACTGTAATGGCTTCTTCTTTCATTTTATATTTTATTTCCAGAACTTGTAAGCTCATTATGAGCTAACTTGATGCAGCGTCTGGTATTCTGAACTTGTAATGAGTGTTTAGTTAATGTTATGTGATGCTTTGCTTTTGCATTTTCTCTTAATCTGTGTTTATATGATGGTTTTTTAAGCTTGGCCATCTTAAGTAGAACATGAGCTTGCTGAACTTGGAAAAGTGAAGTTATGTGGATTTGGTTAAGAGATTAGAGTTAAGTCTCTAATTTGAAAATTAGTAGATATTGAATGGATTAGGAATAATCATTCAAGTCCTTAAGCTAGCTGGAACGTGCTTATTAATAAGAATCTAGGAATAGAAGGAGTTTAATGAACCTTATCTTTCAAGTATTGGAAAACACAACTTTAATTTCCTGGAGCTAAATGCTGCAGCATCGCGAAGCATAACTGAAGCTAATTTGAAATTACAAGGGATCATACCTGTAGATGTTTCACCATCTCTGTTCACAAACCCTTTTTATTATCTTGTTCTCTTATTGCTACCTTTTAATATTGTCCTTTTTAATATTTGAAAATCAACACTTTCACACACTATTTGGTTACCCCTTAATCTTAACTACCAAGAACAATTAATCTGAATTTTGGTAATTGCTACATCATTCTAACCCTCGTAGGAACAATCTCTTACTTACTCTTTATTACTTGTTACGATTGTGTATACTTGCACATTGCACTTTTTGAGCAACAGTTGGGTTTTGGCCAAGGCAAGAGAAATGAGATGATCAACTCTGTCATCAAAACTCAAGTGATTTTATGCTTAATCAATGGTTTTAAAGAGTAATGAAACCAAGAAGGAAATGGTTGCTTTCAAAACTGTTTTTGTGGTAGAATAATCTACCATGTGTTGTTCAATTGTTTCCAAATTGGTTTTGATCATTGTTTAGGTCATAGAGGAATAAAATCATGTTTTAAGTGACATAGAAATTGACACTACGCCAGATTCAGGATTTAATAGCGGACACTTAATAGCGGTTTCGGCACGAGATGCTGTCTAAAAATGCACGTAAGTGTTTAATAGCACTGACCAATAGAAACACTACTAAGTTATTTACTTTTAGTAGTGGTTCACCGAGAAAACACTATCTTTACTCCATAATCTATTTTGAAAAAAAGCATTTTTTACCCCATTCATCATTAATAGCATGTAACCGTGTAAGCTCTTTATATTATTTTTGTTGGGATGATAGTTATTTGGACATTAATTTTTAATTATTTTATGATGCTTAATCTTGAGTAATTTTATTTACTCTTTTAAAATTAATTTATTAAGTGCGTTGACACTGCCTTATTTCAGTGTATGCACGCTTACTAGACAAAAATATTATGTTATTCTCACTATTAGTGTTTGTTTAGAAAAATATTTCAAATGATATGTTTGAAAGAAATTATTTTCATATTTTACTCTATTTAATTTTAAATTTTGAAAATATGGTGGTTTAAATTAATCTGAGATTAATTTTGGATCATTGATTTTCTTGGTAGATCAATTCAACTATCGATCTTTACTCTGACTCAAATTTTGAAGTTATATATTTGTCACTCATTATTTTTAAATCCAAGAATCCCTATTATTATTATTTTTCTAGACTCAATCTCAACCACTTATTTGGTACCTAACCATTAAGTCTTGTAAAATAAACATAAGAAAAACCCCAAATCCCCTCCCTTCCCCGTACGCGCGACAGAACCCTCCCCCCCCCCCCCCCCCCACCAGCCCCCCACACTTCTTCATCTTTTTCTCTTCTTCCTCCCTTCAACTCCACCTTCATCCACCTTCAACTCACTCTCTTCCTTTCCTCTAAGAAGCGCCGCCCCTGCACAGCCGCCGTCGCCGCTCTTCCTTTCCTTTCACTCTCTTAGTTTCGCGTCACGCCTCCGCCATAGGTGAGCAGTTCGACCACCATATATGGTGGTCATCCACCATAGTTGTGTTATTTGAAACATTCTTTCTCTTCTTCCATAAGTTTTACTTTCATTTTTGTCCATGGGTATGTTAGAAACACGCTGCCACCATCAGCCGCCACGTCGCCGCTGTGAGGCCGCCGCCGTCACCACCCCTTTCAGCCACCATGTCCTCTCCTCTTCACCTTGAGTAAGTGTTTTGCCCCTAATCTCTTCTAGTTGAAAAATCCCCAAACTGATTTTGAAACCCTAACCCTAAGATTTTGATTCAGTTTCAAAATGTGAAATTAACACTATTTATTATACAATTGGGACTGTGAATTAATGTTTCCCTAAACCAATTTCATTATCCTTTAGTTAAAATGAGTTTTCCCCAAATTGATTTATGAACCCTATTTTGCCCAAATTTAGTTTTATTTGGAAATTTATAATGTTTTGTTAAATTAAAGGTTTGAATTTATTAGATTTTATGTTAATGTTGAATTATGGATTGATATGTTATTTTGGTTGTTGAATGTGCTTGGACGCTCTCCTTATGTTGATGGTTGTGGTTTTGCTTGCTTGGGAGAGCGACTTTTTATTTTGGAGCAGTCGCGGAATTTGCTTGTATGGGTTGTGAGAGGTCAAAGGGACCGGCACATCATCAAGAAGGAAAAAAATCTTGGAGTCAAAAAGAGGATCTTTTTCTGGTCTACAATGGTAAAAGGAGTCAGCCTGAGGAGCTATTTTGGATAGTCATGTACACTGTTTTGTGTTGTCTAGTTATGTGATTTTCTTGAAATGTGTGAATTAGGATTGATTGCTAATTGTGAATTATGATGTGTTGATGTTGTTGATTGGTTAATATGAAAATTGTTATAGAATTGTGTATGATGATATGATTGGACTTGTTGAGGATGAATATGTTATTATTGCAATCTAGTAATTATGTTGATTGACTGTGATTGGCTGATGGCATGACACTGGTCATTACTTCTTAACAAAGACTAAGATATTTAAAATGTGCTAATCTACAAAGAGTGAAACAACAATGTTTTGTTTTCTTTAAACAAAAAAATGGAAAGAGAATCTAAATGGATAAAAGGATTGAGATAGACTAAACTTAGGAGAAGAAAGAAAATGGAAATTGTGGAAAGTCTATGAAAAATGTTTTGAGGAAACAGAGATTTTAAAAATGAAGAAATCCTTAGAAAAACAAAGATTTTCTTTTGAGATTGTAAAGAGTGGTTTTTCAACAATGGAAAGTTTTAAACAAAAGGATCTCCTCGATAAATTTCATTATGAAAGTAATGGATTTTGTTCTAAGTTGAGAAAAGATTTTAGTGATTTTTCTAAGTTTTTGGAATATGGTTTCAAAAAGAAAAAGTGTTATTGAAAAAGGGTATTTCTAAACATGAAATTTTATTTACGGTACAAAGCCTAGAAAACAAGGAAGTTTTGCTTTTCGATTTAGTTTTTCACTGAACGAAGAGAAAATCAAGTGGAAAAGGAAATGAAGTGGAAAGGACCTAGATTACCGAAATTACGGGCTAGGATTCCTGTTTTGTTTTTGAGAAAAGAAAAGGACCTAGGTCTCTGAGCTATAAACCCGGGTTGGATTTGGATTGCCGAAATATCGGGCTGAATTCGGAGTGCCGGTAAAGCCTGACTAGTGTTCTTGTTGAGAAGAACCTAGATCACCGAGACGTCAGGCTAGTGTTCGAATTGAGGAAGAGATATTTTAATATCTTTGTTTTTGGCTAAAAAATCTTGAGTTGGTATTTAAAATATAATAACTGGATAAAAGTAGTCGAGAGCTTTAAGACTTGACGAGGAAAGAAATGATGCGAAAAACAAAAGCAAAAATGAGAATCTTTGTTTTACATGCATAGTCTGGCTAAATTACCGTTGTGGCAGACGTGTCATTGTGTATCGAGCTACAGTTTCACAAAAGGTGAGCTGACAAATTGGATAGTTACGGACCAGAGATAAATCCTTTAATCTTTGGGTCTATTAGGGACATTCGGGCTCGAAAACCCACAGAAGGCTCGTGCATTTGCACCATCGGGCCGTGGAAATCGGTTACCCAGCATGTAATGTACTCAATCAGGGATTATTCAATATTATTTAGGTGAGATGCGATACCCTAGAACAATTGGGGATTGGACCTAAATTGAGAGGCCAACCCAACGCGAAACAATTGTGTTATAGGCATTATCGCGGCCTATCATGCTTGACGAAGGGAAGTTAGGATCTCCGGAGAATTATGAGTTAGAGAGAAATTATTGAAGTGACATGAAAGTTTTTATAAAACTGCATTTGGTTGTTGGATTGAACTCTTTACTTTAATTATGAAATTATGTTAGGAAATGTTCATGTTGTTATGTCATTGTTTGTGTGTGATGTATGTGACTACCATTAAATACTCATATATTGGTAACTCACCTTTGTATTATTTCTGTTTGGTTTCCTTTGTGGTTTTTTGGGTTTGAGTGTACAGAGGTTGCAGAGAAGTTCCCAGCTTCACTCGGGGATATTAGTCCCAATCCTTGAAGATGTCTGATGTTAGTGATAATGGTGAGAACCATGGGATCTTTCCCAGGAATATCTTTTAGAACGACCAGCTTAGGTTTTTGAGACATTATTGATTTATGATAGTATATGTTCATGGCTTTGAGAGCTTTTCTTTTAGATGGAAATCTAAGATTTTCTTTTAGTCATGTATAGCTTGTTGATGTAAATATTTTCAGAATATTACTATCTTGATGTACTTTATATGACTGGAATTTCTGGGTTGAAAATATAAATATTTCAGTAGGTATTTTAATTCTGGGATGTTGAAATTACACAGGAGACTCTGTCGAAATTTTTGTAAAAATTCTAGATTTTATTCAAGTATAATGTGATTTTACTTTTGTGACGTGTGTATCACTTTTCCGAAAATAATCAGAAGGAAAATTTTTACACCCGAGTTTTTCTGACTTAAAGTAAATTAATTTTTCCGAAAGTAAAAGCAGCAAAATTCTTTTTATTTAAGTTCCGCGTTGTGTTAAGAGATAGAAATGTAACGCCCAAGGGGGGTGTTACAAGCTCTGTCACAATAGACAATTTTAATAGCGTTTATTTGGACAAACGCTATGGACATGGTAACTATCATAGCGCTTGAATGGAAAAACGATATATTTTCTTCGAATTAAAACTACACTTTTTAGGTGACCAACTCACTGCCCATAGTCGTTGGGCGGTGGCACAGTTCATGGAACTGATGGAAGTATAATAAACTCTTTACACATAAAACCCAATATTCAACATTCAATGCATAGAAAACTACTCACAATCAATTATGCCTTAATAGCTACCAAACAAACTCTCCTAAACGTAAGCCAATTTCTCCTATAAATAACCCTCCTCTGTGTTCTTATCCCACACCTCAAATTTTTTAAAATCTCCTCATATATTCTTCTCAATGTTCTTATTGTTATCATTCCAGAAGAGGCATGCACTTTCATATCTTTTTGTCGTATATCATGACTAAGATGAGGCCCAGAAGAGGCCCAATCCTAAATGCCATGACAGACGACAAGAAGATATGTGAATGACATCGTCTCTCCCAAATGCCTACGAACATAAAGTGCCAAAACAGAACATAATCGGGAGCCTTTCCAGCAATAAATTGTTTTTTGGCATGATAGACTACAAAAAGATATGAGGGCCAATAAATGTACACATGAGATGAGAAGCAAGGGTGCCCTAGCTAGTGACCCTATGTGAAAATTCAAACACAGAAGGGATATGTGGCATCTCGAAGTGACTCAGAAGACACAAACTAAAGCAAAGCCACAACTGAAGTGTCTTCTTTATCTCCCTATGCCATTATTGTAAAATATGCTACTTAGCCATTTTCGACGGTAGGTGGCTTCTTTCTCCCACCTGAGTGCTACGTAGCTAGCTTTAAAGCAACGAAACGAGCACACTCCTATCCCCTCAAATCTACCATGTGTTGTTTGTTTCAAAAATGGTTTTGATCATTGTTTAGGTCATAGAGGAATAAAATCATGTTTTAAGAGACATAGAAATGACACGACGCCAGATTCAGGATTTAATAGAGGACATTTAATAGCTGTTTCGGCACGAGGTGCTCTAAGAAAATGCACGTAAGTGTTTAATAACACTGACCAATAGAAACACTACTAAATTATTTACTTTTAATAGTGGTTCACCGAGAAAACTCTATCTTTACTCCATAGACTATTTTGAAAAAAAAAGCATTCTTTACCCCATACATCATTAATAGCATGTAACCGTGTAAGCTCTATCATAATAGAGAATTTTAATACCGTTTATTTGGACAAACTCCATGGAACTGGTAAATATCATAGCGCTTGAATGGAAAAACGATATCTTTCCCTCAAATTAAAACTACACTTTTTAGGTAACCAACTCTCTGCCCGTAGTCGTTGGGCGGTGGCACAGTTTACATAGAAAACCCAATATTCAACATTCAATGCATAGAAAACTGTCCGCAATCAATTATGCCTTAATAGCTATTGAGCAAACGCTCCTAAACCTAAGCCAATTTCTCCTATAAATAACCCTCTGTGTTCTTATCCCACACCTCAAATTTTTTAAAATCTCCTCATATATTCTTCTCAATGTTCTTATTGTTATCATTCCAGAAGAGGCATGCACTTTCATATCTTTTTGTCGTGTATCATGACTAATGTCCAAATGAGGCCCAGAAGAGGCCCAATCCTAAATGCCATGAAAGACGACAAGAAGATATGTGAATGACATCGTCTCTCCCAAATGCCTATGAACATAAAGTGCCAGAACAGAACATAATCGGGAGCCTTTCCAGCAATAAATCGTTTTTTGGCATGACAGACGACAAAAAGATATGAGGGCCAATAAATGTACACATGAGATGAGAAGCAAGGGCGCTCTAGTGACCTTATGTGAAAATTCAAACACAGAAGGGATATGTGGCATCTCGAAGGGACTTAGAAGACACAAACTAAAGCAAAGCCACTAGTGTCTTCTTTATCTCCCTATGTCATTATTGTAAAATATGCTACTTAGCCATTTCCAATGGTAGGTGGCTTCTTTCTCCCGCCTGAGTACTACGTAGCTAGCTTTAGAGCAACGAAATGAGCACACTCCTATCCCCTCAAATCTGCTATGCCTGGGCTCCAAAAATTCACCTGAATACATCATTGTGAAGCATATGTCACAGGTAACCTGAGACACCCCGCTGTGCCTCGGTGTTTTATTTGGAAATAAACTTGATTATTATGTTCTTATTCTTAAACTTAACATGAAAATACGGCGGAATTAAAACTTAAATTATTAAGTAAACATATTCATGTAGAATAGGAATAAGAAAACATGACCACATTAAACATATGTAAGTGCAATCAGAGTTAAACAAAACACTGTTTTAGGGCATAACTAGGACTAGACCCTACTCATCATGGGTCACAGCTCGTCCTCCGGCATCCGGCTCGTAAGGAGTTCCGTCCAGCTCCTCCTCGTTCGGCTTATCAACAGGATCTTTGAACACGAACCATAAAAGATAGAACAAAGCTAACAAAAGTACAGGGGATAAGAAACATGCTATCATCAAAAGCGGAAAATATTCATAGTAAACTAAACAGTAATTATCACAGACACAACATCAATCAAAGTCATCCATCCTTCATTAAAGTTCTTATATTCACCTCTACCCTCACTCCAAAACTAAACCTTGATGTCAAAGCGGTTACGGAATTCCTTATCACAGTAGTGATTCTTGATCGATCGTCCTAGCGACAGGTCCCAATCCCGGTGCACATCCTTAGTCATGTTGAGATGCTCAATGCTGCGCAATGACACTCCTAGTGGCACGAAGCTCCCGGTGCATACCCCGATCATGGGTACTCATGCTAAGCATGACACTATAGCTGCACGATGATCCCGGTGCACACCTCAACCATGGTAAGAACGCTCACGCTAAGCGAGACACTATAGCTGCACGATGATCCCGGTGCACACCTCAAGCACTCCCGGAGGTGCTCATGCAAAGCAATGACGCTCATAGCTGCACTTGTTAAGTTTACCCTTGGACGGTCCCACAAGGACTTCGGTTGTATAAACAACCCAACTCATGAACCTCACAGACTCTTATAGTCGTAACCTAGTGCCTTAACCTCAGATCAAAACCTCAACACAAGCTCTAAGTCAAAATGTAACAGCCCGATTTTCGGATAAGCTGTATTAACAGTAAATATATATTTATTTATATTTTTATCTGAGACTTAGGAAATGATTTTGGAGGAAACAAAATCATATATAGAACCTACTCTATGGTAGGAAGCTTTGGTTAAAATTTGGGTTTAAAACTCAGACGAAAACCGGTCTGCGTTTTTTAACTGACAGTATAATTTTATACCGGCAGAAAACCTTAATTTGACCCAAAAACTGAAATTTGTTGATTTTTTATATTTTGTCCGTGAGGAAGTCTACTTTCCAAATTTCTGATCAGAAATAAAAAATTAGGTGTATTCGGACGAATTTTGGCGAAAGTTCGAACGAAAAACAGTCAGTGTTTTCACTGACAGTAAGATTTTAATGATCAGAAAATCTAATTTTGACTCGTGAACGAAATGGGTTATGATTAAATCATATTTCCAACGAGTCTGGTTAGTTTGAAAATTTTCGATCGAAAAATAGACAGAAACCCTAATCGGGAAACCGACGGAGTCGAAAACTGAACTGCAGAGACCCGTCAAGAGATCGGGACAACGAGTCATACATGATGACTCATGGAGGATGAGTCACCAAGCAGTTATGAGCATTAAATGCTAGTAATCATGACTTTTGGGTAAAATGACCAAAGTACCCCCAAGCTTTCGCGGGTAGTAACAAGACACATCTACGCACTCTTAACCACTCATTTTACATGGTTGTAAACCTCCCACATCTCCTCAATTTCGTGCAGCCATATATACTAAACCATACCTATTTCATTTTGCTTTCGTTTCATCATTTTCCTCTCAAAAACCGAAATCGGGTAACTGACGGAGCTGCGTACAGAATTTCCGGGAACCGCTAACGGATAGGATCAATGACTCATTGGTGAGTCATTATGTGTGGCCCAAAATCAGCCACATCTACCTTAATTGTGATCCACATATTATTAACCATGATTAGCCAAAATAACCTTAGTTAAGTTAACTATTAACTATGGTTAATCATATATTAATTAAATAATCACAAAACCCATTAATCTAAAAGCTAACAAACCAAACAAAGCCTAAGATCTACCCTATAAATACCCCAAAACCGTGGCCTCCCTCCCCCTTCACTCACTTCCTCATCTCTTCCATTTCTTCTTCACTTTTTCTTCAAAAACTCCATTGTTGTTCTTGCACAACTTGATCATTCTTTCACTTTCTTTTAGAGGTAAACCCTTACTTCTATGATCTTAGTTGTCTTCCTCATATCCTTAACCCTCTTTATCAACCACTACTTCGGATTAGAGGAGAATAATTGAGAGAGAAATCTCCATAGTTGCAAGAAGCCTTTGATGGAAGCTTTGAAACCAAGTTGGAGCAGTTGCAGTGAGGGAGTCTCCAAACACTCTTCAACCGTTGGATCATTCCCAAATTTGATAAGAAGGTTCAATACTTGGGGTTCTTCATATCCAACGGTAAGAATATGGAACAAACCTCCAGAGTGTGAGATATGAAGCTCGGACAGTAGGCCTAGGAGGTGAGAAACTCAACCCGGGTACCACCAAACCTGTCATAATATAATTGCGATCTGAGATTCGTTAACCGTTGGATCGAGCTGAAACTTTGTGAGATTGTTTCCGAAGGATAGTTCTTCAGTCTCACCGTTCCGTTTTATAAATAATGATCTTTTTCCCGAGGAATGAATCTCGAACAGTAGCCCTGTTTTGGTAGCTTTTTACTAGGATTCATGAGCTTATTTTGAATCCGATTTCTCCTAAGTCCAGCCGTTGTTCTCGTAAGTTTTTCCATCGATTTTTTCTCTTGATTCAAATAGATTTATTTATTTGAAACCCTATTGTTGATTCGGCCAATATTTGGTGTTTCCGGCGAATTGTGTTACTCGTACGTGTAATCGGGACGGAAAGCGGAACGGTGGATGTGTAAGGATGGATGGTGGCAGATTTTTGGATGTTGTTGGACAGCGTGATGAGGTTCGTGGCAGTAACGTGGACCCATTCGGAGCTTGTACGGGAAAGCATGCATGTCAATCAGGTGGGGGAAAGAACCAATCTACCGTTGGAAACGATAAGTAGTATATTCTATAATAATTGTGTAGGGCGACCTAAACCCTACTAGTAGTTGAGTAATCAACAAGACCAAAATCACATTGGAAACCTTTTCTGTAAAACCAATGGTGATTTGGGGATTGTAGGTTTATCAACGTTAGGAGGATTTTATCTTATCTGAGGTTGATTGAATTTATTATTATTATTGAATTATTTATGTGATATTTTGTGGTATTTGAATATTTATGATAGTCTGTGTTATGCATGATCTGCCTGGTTTTAATATTTGTGCTTAGTGGATTTAAGCGAGGATATATGTTGTTCGGAAGATTTGGTTGGGTGAGAAAGTATCGGTGAATTAGAAGTGCCTAGCTTAAATTGATTATTTTAAAGATGAAAGGTGTCATAGAATGTGAGTCAAGGCTAGGATGGAAGCATGAGGCACTAGGTTGTTATTGATGAAATTTAGTGAGGTTCATAAGTTGTATTGTGTTTATAACCGTATGTTTGATACATAAAAGGTCCGAAGTCCTTGTGGGACCGTCCAATGATAGATTTAATTAGTGCAACTATAGTGTCAATGCTTTGCTTGAGCACCCTGGAGAGAGAGAGAACCAGGGTGTGCACCGACTGTACCGTGCAGCTATAGTGTCATTGTTATACATGAGCATTCTTACCATGGAGGAGGTTGTGCACCGACTGTACCGTGCAGCTATAGTGTCATTGCTATGCATGAGCACCCTTGATCCAGGGTGTGCACCGACTGTGCTGTGCAGCTATAGTGTCATTGCTTTGCATGAGCATTCTCACCATGAATAAGGGTGTGCACCGGTTTTTGGGGATGCATAACTTGGACGACTGACTAACATCCCTAATGGATATGGGGAATTAGTGGCCACGTCATTATAAAGGTTTAGTTGCGTGAGGTTGAGGGTAGAGGATGATATCTTAATTTCGAGGATGATTTGCTAGTTATATATGTTGATTGTCTGTGACTTCTATTATGTTATATACTATGACTCTTTTCCGCTTTTATGATGATAGATATGTTTCTTATCCCCTATATCTTTCGGTGTGTTGTATTATGTCTTTTTATGGGATTGTACAAGAAGACCCTGTAGCTGAGCTGAATGAGGAGGAGTTGGATGGAACTCCTTACGAACCGGAGGTCGGAGGACGAGTTGTGATCCATGGCGATTAGGGTCTAGTCAGTCATGGCCAGTGCGTCTCGTGAGACGTTTTTATATGTTTCCGCTAAGTACAATTCTTGTTTAAGTATATGCCTGTGAGGGATCCTAAGGAAAGGATACCCTCAACAGTGTTTTGGTAATGTAATAACTAACCAGGTGTGTATTTATATATTAAAATGTTGATGTGTTTAATTTGCAGAAGTTATATGATATTTAAATAAGTTTTAATTTTTATGTATTTTTCACGCTAAGCGCGCGATTAAGAAATGATTTAAGAAAGAATTAATCTAATAAAACACCGGGGCACAGCGGGGTGTCTCACAAAATACCTCATTATCACAAATTATTTAGGTTAGGCACCTCTAACAGTCATTATGATCCTCGCACCCAAAACAACTCATCTCTTAAACATCACATATATCATCACTTATCCACTAAGCATACAGTACACCAAACAGATCATGCATCATATAGAACAATTCAAGATATTCCAAACATAAACATGGCATACAACCAATTCAGTATAAATAATAAAAACAGATCATCCATCAACAGTTAATAAATATCAACCTGATATCGATAAACCTACAATCCCCGAATCACTATGGGTGATTCAAAAGCAATTTAAAGTGATTTTGGTCTTGTCGATTATTCGACTACTAGTAGGGTTTAGGTCGCCCTACATAATTACTAGATAATTTACTACTTATCGATTCCGATGATAGGTTGGTTCTTTCCCCCACCTGAGTGATCACCGAAGGTTTGAGCCCGCAGCTCCTCGTTATCCGGTCGATATGTGTTAACACCACCTTCAACCACACAACATAAAATAACCAAATCAAACAAACTCATCCTTATTTTGAAAGCCTAGATTCGGCCTTGTATGACAAAAATAGGCTAGGGTTTTCAAATCGACCCAATCTCTTAGATCAATGATCTTAGAGTATTAAGGAGTAGGAATCAAGTACTAGTTTTCACAAGCCAAATCAAAAACATTTTATTTTCTTTAGTGCAAGTTTCGGCCAACATAAATAAATTGGCTAAAAATTTCTAAACTTTCCAATCTCTCTAGGCTAGCATCCATACATAGTAAGGAGCTTGAAACCATGATCATTTTGGAAAATGAAAACAAAACATCCTAGGTCCATAAACCTTAGGTTTCGGCCATCATAGGATTTTTAAACTAGAAATCTTTAAATCATCCAATCTTTTAGACATAGCATCCTTTGATATTAAGGAGCTCAAATCTATAATCATTTTGGAAGAGAAACAACTTAAAACGTTCCAATCTTCTTAGATATAGCATCCTTTCAC
The DNA here is from genome assembly GCA_035048595.1 of Echinosophora koreensis. Taxonomy (NCBI): domain Eukaryota; kingdom Viridiplantae; phylum Streptophyta; class Magnoliopsida; order Fabales; family Fabaceae; genus Echinosophora; species Echinosophora koreensis. The sequence goes on along the minus strand of JAPCYP010000048.1, from coordinate 663,527 downwards.
ATAAGGAGCTTTAATCCATAATCATCTTGGAAAATTAAAACAACACATCCTAGGTCCAAAACAAATGAGTTTCGGCCATCATAGGAAACTCAATGAAAAATATTTAAACTTTAAAATCACTTTAGACATAGCATCATTTATCATAAGGAGCTTTAATCTATGATCATTTTGGAAGAAAATAAAACTTACCATTTTTGCCAAAAACTATTAAAGTTTCGGCCTTGGTATGAAATAAAGGTTAGAAATCTTCAAACTTTCCAATCTCTTGGATTTAGCTTCCTTATACATCAAGGAGCCTTAATCCATGATCATTTTGGAAAAACAACTAAACATTTTTACCTTAAACTCTTAAAGTTTTGGCCTTTACATGAAAAATGTGTAAAAAGCTTTAAACTTTCCAATCACTTAGACATAACACCCTTTAGTATAAAGGAGCCTTTGTCATGATCATCTTGGAAATGAAACTCAAATACAAGTTCATACAAGCAAAAGTTGAAACAAAACCTCCTAGGCCACTTTTGTTAGGTTTCGGCCATCCTTGGAGAGAAGAGGTAGAAATTTTTGTTTTACACAAGCTCATAGTATGTGAAAATAGAGGTTAATACAAGACTATAGAAAGTGGTTTCAACTCAAACAGAGTTTTCTACCATTTTTAAGAGATTTTAGAAGTTTGAAAGGTTAAAGAAAACATAAAGCATAACTATGAAAATAAAGACAAGAACTTGAAAATAAACTACATAGGAGTATTACCCTCAACAAGATGAACAACTTTGATGAAGGAACCAAGTGCAAAATCTAAGTAAAAAAATTAGAGCTTTAGTAGAAGGAAGAAGAAGAAATGAAAAGAGTAAGTGTTAATGGAGTTTTGGAGAAGAAAAAGTGAGTGAATGAAGATGAAGTGAGTTTATATAGATAGAGGGGAGAGAAGCACGAAATTTGTGTGGAAGGGAGGTGCTTGGAGAGCAAGTTTGGTCTTAAGGCATGTTGAGGAAGTTTAGAGGTATGGGAGGTATGGTGGGGAGGTATGGTGGGAGAGAGAAATTGGTTGAAAAAGTATGATTTTGAAAAAGTGAGTGATGGTGGTTACTATTTGCCATCACATCATGTCTCTTCTAGTCCTTTCCTTTCCTTTGTGCTCTGCTCCATCGCGTATCAGATGACTTCCCCGATCGTATTTCCCGATGATTTCGCCCGGGTAGTACTTAGAATTTGGCCCCGAACGAGATTTTATGAAAATCTCCATACCCACACAAAACATCCTAAAAACACTAACCATCTCTTTCACGAGTCAAAATTATGTTTCCGGCTCAGTAAAATTATACTGGTAGAGAAAATGCAGACCGGCTTTCGTCTGAATTTTCAGCCGAAAATTTTATTGTGAGCTATTATCATAAGATAGATCAAGAATATGATTTTTATTTTATTAAAAAAATTTTCTAAACTTCATATTAAAATATAATTACTTATATTTTAATTAATCAACAGCATACTGAAAATCAGGCTGTTACATTACTACCCTTCTTAAAAGAAAATTCCGTCCTCGGAATTTACGTACCTCAGAAAAGATGTGGATATTGTTGTTGCATATCCGCCTCACGTTCCCAAGTTGCATCTCCAGTAGCTTCATCCTATAAGACTTTAACCAAAGGAATCTGCCTACCGCGAAGTTCCTTGATCCGTCTATCTGCGATCCTTACAGGTAATACCTCATGCTCCAGGTTCTCTCGCAATTGTATAGACTCAGACTCAATCACATGAGATGGATCAGGGTAGTACTTTCTCAATTGAGAAACATGAAAGACGTCATGAACATTGGAAAGATTAGGTGGCAAGGCAATTTGGTAAGCTATTGGACCAATTCGTCGAAGAATCTGAAAAGGTCCAATGAAACGAGGAGTAAGTTTTCGGGATTTGATAGCTCTGCCAATTCCAGTTTTCCGAGTAACTCTCAAGAATACGTGATCGCCTTCCTGGAATTCTAATGGTCTCCTCCTCTTGTCACTATAGCTCATCTGCCTATCTTGCGCTTCCTTCATCTTTTCCCTTATCTTCCTGACTTGTTCCGTAGTCTGTTGTACCACATCCGGACCCAAAACTTGGTTTTCACCAGTCTCATACCAACATAACGGGGTCCTACACTTTCTCCCATACAAAGCTTCATATGGTGCCATTCCAATACTACTGTGGAAACTATTATTGTAAGTGAATTCAATCAAAGGTAAGAACTCATCCCAACTACTAGTGTGTTCCAACACACAAGCTCTTAATAGATCCTCCAATGATTGAATTGTCCTCTCTGATTGCCCATCGGTTTGGGGATGATAGGCAGAACTCATTCTCAACTTCGATCCCAAAGCATGTTGCAATTGTCTCCAGAATTTAGAGGTGAATCTAGGATCTCGATCTGAGACAATGCTTGATGGCACACCATGCAACCTGACCACTTCATCGATGTAAATCTGGGTTAACCTCTCTAATTTATCACCTTCCCTAATAGGTAAGAAGTGAGCACACTTCGTCAACCTATCAATGATAACCCAAATTGCATCATGCTTCTTAGGAGTCCGTGGTAATCCGACCACAAAATCCATAGCTATACTATCCCATTTCCACTCTGGGATATCTAGAGATTGCAACAATCCTGCTGGCTTCTGATGTTCAATCTTAGCTTTCTGACACACCAGGCAAGATAAGACATACTCCGCTATTTCTTTCTTCATCCTCGTCCACCAGAACATTTTCTTCAAATCCTGATACATCTTTGTGGATCCAGGATGGAAACTCAACTTACTTTTATGTGCCTCCTCTAAAATCATCTTCCTAAGCTCTGCATCCTCTGGCACACATATTCTATCTCTAAACCTTAACACCCCGTCTGTTCCTCTAGTAAACTCGGAAACTTTACCCTCATCCATTCCTTTACTTATCTCCTGAAGGTATAGATCCTGAACCTGCTTATCTTTAAGATCCTTCATAAAATCACTACTGATAGTGATCATACTTAAGCAAACTTTATCTTTACCCAACTCCATTCCTAAGTTCAGATCTCTGAATTGTTCAAGCAACTCTAACTCCTTAACCATCATTGCGGATACATGTAAAGATTTCCTACTTAGAGCATCTGCTACCACATTTGCCTTCCCAGGATGGTACAATAACTCAAAATCATAGTCCTTGATAAACTCCATCCATCTTCGTTGTCTCATATTCAATTCCTTCTGATCAAACAGGTACTTCAGGCTCTTATGGTCACTGAATACATTAAACTTTGCTCCATACAAGAAGTGTCGCCATATCTTCAATGCGAACACTATTGCTACTAACTCCAAATCATGAGTCGGATAATTCCTCTCATGAATTCTCAACTGTCGTGAAGCATAAGCCACAACTCTTCCCACTTGCATCAGAACACAACCTAAACCTTGGTAGGATGCATCACAGTATACGTCAAACTGTCCTAGAGGGTCTGGTAAAATCAGTACAGGTGATGTTGTCAACCTTTCCTTCAGCTTTTGAAAACTCTGCTCACACATGTCCGTCCATACAAAAACTGTATCCTTTCTTGTTAACTGTGTCATAGATAACGCAATCTTAGAGAATCCCTCTATGAACCTCCGATAATATCCAGCAAGTCCTAAGAAACTCCATACTTCACTTACAGTCTGGGGTCGTTCCCATTTAAGAATTGCCTCAACCTTAGCTGGATCTACGGCTATGCCTTCTTTATTAATCACATGACCTAGAAACTGTACTTCTTCAAGCCAGAACTCACACTTGGAAAGCTTGGCATACAACAGCCTATCCTTCAAGACTCGTAACACCGATCTCAAATGTTCCTCATGCTCCTCTCGTGTACGAGAATAGATAAGAATATCGTCAATACACACAACAACAAACTTATCGAGGAACGGTCTGAAAATCCTATTCATATAATCCATGAACACGGCTAGTGCATTAGTTACACCGAAAGGCATGACTAAATACTCATAGTGTCCATACCTTGTCCTAAAAGCCGTCTTGGGTATATCTTCCTTCCTTACCCTAATCTGATGATACCCAGATCTTAAATCAACCTTAGAGAATATTGCTGCTCCCTTTAGCTGATCCATCAGGTCGCCGATCCTAGGCAACGGATACTTGTTCTTAATTGTCACCTTATTCAACTGCCTGTAATCCGTGCACAACCTCGCACTTCCATCCTTTTTCTTAACAAACAACACCGGCGCTCCCCAAGGCGAAACACTCGGTCTGATGAACTCTTTCCTCAACATGTCATCCAATTGCTCCTTCAACTCAGCCAACTCAACCGGTGACATCCGATAAGGTGCTATTGATATAGGCCCTATCCCTGGTACGAGATCTATAGTGAATTCCACTTCTCTTTCCGGTGGCAAACCTGGAACGTCTGGAGGGAAAACTTCAGGAAACTCGCTTACAATAGGCATAGAATCTATGCTGGGAGTCTCATTAGCCTCCATGGCAAAAAGCATCACAAACTCCTGAGAGTTGTCACTCCTCGGAGGTACTTCTTCATTGGCAGATACTATGCTAGAAGGTTCAAGGAATGATAAGGTCTTTCTAGAACAATCTAGCATCACATGGTTAGCCGAAAGCCAATCCATACCAAGGATAACATCTATCTGTTGCATAGGCAAACAGATAAGGTCTACGACAAAAGTTCGGTTTTCAATCACTATAGGACACTTTAAGCAAACAGATATGGTAATCAAAGGGTTACTAGTTGGAGTAGATACCGTAAGGGTATAAGGCAATTTGAAACAATTAATTTCAAATGATCCACACACCCATGCGAGATAAAAGAATGAGTAGCGCCTGAGTCAAACAATACATTAGAGAGTCTACCAGCTATCAGGCACATACCTTGTATAAGATCAGCAGATTGGGAGGATTCAGCTCCCCTCACGGTAAACACCCTTCCAGTGGCTTGAGGTCTGGTTGCTGGGACTCCTCTTCCAGCTCCACCTCTATTATCTCCAGTTCCTTTTCCCGTAGCTGCGGGTTGTTGCCAAGCCTGCTGCTTGCAGTCTCGTGCCATGTGACCTGGTTTCCCACAGTTGAAACAGCTAGGTCTACTAGGGCAGATGTTTGCATAATGTGGTCCCCCACATCTGAAGCAAATTACACCTTGCGATTGCTGACCCGTTCTAGCTGCTGGTGCTGGTCCCTGTTTTTGCGCAGGTCTAGCATATGGTCTCTGTCTCCACTGAGAACCACTTCCTCCACGCCTCTGGAAACTTGATCGGTTAGGACCTCCAATCCTTAGTTGTTTATGCTCATTAGCCATCCTCAGATCGATGCTTTCGATGGCACTGCATCTCTCGACCAGTTCTGGGAAGTACTGTATGTCAAGAGACACCACCGCCCTTTGCAGCTCGTCTCTGAGTCCTTCCTCGAATCTTCTACATTGCCAGTCTTCACCCGGGAACCTTTGATAGTAATCAGAAAACTTGATCAGAGCCTCAAACCGTGATGCATACTCACCAACAGACATGTTTCCTTGTTTGAGGTTTGTGAATTCCTTTTCCTTCTCGCGTCTAACTATTCGCGGAAAATACTTCTCGAAGAAGCAGTCAGTGAATAATTTCCAGGTAATCACACTACCTTCAGCCTCCAACAACCTTCTCTTGCCCTTCCACCAGAATTCTGCCCCCTCAGTCAACATAAAGGCAGCATACGTCACCTTTTTATCCTCTCGGCAACGTACAGTATCGAATATCTTCTCAATCTCTTGTATCCACCATTCTGCCTTCTCTGGATCGTATTCTCCTCGGAATTGAGGTGGCTTTCCGTTCATAAAGGTTGCCAATCCGGCATCTTCAACTGCTATTTCCCTTCTCTGATTCTTTATCTCTAGCTGCTCTTTATTCATTCGCAGCATCTCAGTGTTCTGTTGGGTTTGCAATAGCATCGCAGCAGCTATTGTTTCCATGGTATTTGGAGTCGAAGATGATCCTCCTCCATTGTTCGTATTCTCAACGTTGTCACCACTGCCGATTGGTCGTCCTCTTCCACGTGCCATGATTCTGAGTGAAAGAAACCATTCACTCTAATTAGTATGACATATAATACTACATAAGCAAGTATATAAATACCATATGCCATACTAATATTAACTGTTTCTCATTAGGTTCGGACACTCTACTCCACTTCTAAACATAGTCTAAATCCGATGTGGATTCAACTAGACACGGCCAGTAACAACACCTAAACTTAGCAGTCCGATCAGAATCAAACTGCTTTGATACCATAATGAGACACCCCGCTGTGCCTCGGTGTTTTATTTGGAAATAAACTTGATTATTATGTTCTTATTCTTAAACTTAACATGAAAATACGGCGGAATTAAAACTTAAATTATTAAGTAAACATATTCATGTAGAATAGGAATAAGAAAACATGACCACATTAAACATATGTAAGTGCAATCAGAGTTAAACAAAACACTGTTTTAGGGCATCCCGACAATAGGAGCCCTAACAGGTGTACAAGTTATACAAAACGTAAAAGCGGAAAAGATAAAGCTTCGTGACACGGACGCACTGGCCATAACTAGGACTAGACCCTACTCATCATGGGTCACAGCTCGTCCTCCGGCATCCGGCTCGTAAGGAGTTCCGTCCAGCTCCTCCTCGTTCGGCTCATCAACATGATCTTTGAACACGAACCATAAAAGATAGAACAAAGCAAAGAAAAGTACAGGGGATAAGAAACATGCTATCATCAAAAGCGGAAAAGATTCATAGTAAACTAAACAGTAATTATCACAGACACAACATCAATCAAAGTCATCCATCCTTCATTAAAGTTCTTATATTCACCTCTACCCTCACTCAAAAACTAAACCTTGATGTCAAAGCAGTTACGGAATTCCTTATCACAGTAGTGATTCTTGATCGATCGTCCAAGTGACACGTCCCAATCCCGGTGCACATCCTTAGTCATGTTGAGATGCTCAATGCTGCGCAATGACACTCATAGTGGCACGAAGCTCCCGGTGCATACCCCGATCGTGGGTACTCATGCTAAGCATGACACTATAGCTGCACGATGATCCCGGTGCACACCTCAACCATGGTAAGAACGCTCACGCTAAGCGTGACACTATAGCTGCATGATGATCCCGGCGCACACCTCAAGCACTCCCGGAGGTGCTCATGCAAAGCAATGATGCTCATAGCTGCACTTGTTAAGTTTACCCTTGGACGGTCCCACAAGGACTTCGATTGTAGAAACAACCCAACTCATGAACCTCACAGACTCTTATAGTCGTAACCTAGTGCCTTAACCTCAGATCAAAACCTCAACACAAGCTCTAAGTCAAAATACCTCATTATCACAAATTATTTAGGTTAGGCACCTCTAACAGTCATTATGATCCTCGCACCCAAAACAACTCATCTCTTAAACATCACATATATCATCACTTATCCACTAAGCATACAGTACACCAAACAGATCATGCATCATATAGAACAATTCAAGATATTCCAAACATAAACATGGCATACAACCAATTCAGTATAAATAATAAAAACAGATCATCCATCAACAGTTAATAAATATCAACCTGATATCGATAAACCTACAATCCCCGAATCACTATGGGTGTTTCAAAAGCAATTTAAAGTGATTTTGGTCTTGTCGATTATTCGACTACTAGTAGGGTTTAGGTCGCCCTACATAATTACTAGATAATTTACTACTTATCGATTCCGACGATAGGTTGGTTCTTTCCCCCACCTGAGTGATCACCGAAGGTTTGAGCCCGCAGCTCCTCGTTATCCGATCGATATGTGTTAACACCACCTTCAACCACACAACATAAAATAACCAAATCAAACAAACTCATCCTTATTTTGAAAGCCTAGACTCGGCCTTGTATGACAAAAATAGGCTAGGGTTTTCAAATCGACCCAATCTCTTAGATCAATGATCTTAGAGTATTAAGGAGTAGGAATCAAGTACTAGTTTTCACAAGCCAAATCAAAAACATTTTATTTTCTTTAGTGCAAGTTTCGGCCAACATAAATAAATTGGCTAAAAATTTCTAAACTTTCCAATCTCTCTAGGCTAGCATCCATACATAGTAAGGAGCTTGAAACCATGATCATTTTGGAAAATGAAAACAAAACATCCTAGGTCCATAAACCTTAGGTTTCGGCCATCATAGGATTTTTAAACTAGAAATCTTTAAATCATCCAATCTTTTAGACATAGCATCCTTTGATATTAAGGAGCTCAAATCTATAATCATTTTGGAAGAGAAACAACTTAAAACGTTCCAATCTTCTTAGATATAGCATCCTTTCACATAAGGAGCTTTAATCCATAATCATCTTGGAAAATAAAAAAAACACATCCTAGGTCCAAAACAAATGAGTTTCGGCCATCATAGGAAACTCAATGAAAAAGATTTAAACTTTCCAATCACTTTAGACATAGCATCCTTTATCATAAGGAGCTTTAATCTATGATCATTTTGGAAGAAAATAAAACTTACCATTTTTGCCAAAAACTATTAAAGTTTCGGCCTTGGTATGAAATAAAGGTTAGAAATCTTCAAACATTCCAATCTCTTGGATTTAGCATCCTTATACATCAAGGAGCCTTAATCCATGATCATTTTGGAAAAACAACTAAACATTTTTACCTTAAACTCTTAAAGTTTTGGCCTTTACATGAAAAATGTGTAAAAAGCTTTAAACTTTCCAATCACTTAGACATAACACCCTTTAGTATAAAGGAGCCTTTGTCATGATCATCTTGGAAATGAAACTCAAATACAAGTTCATACAAGCAAAAGTTGAAACAAAACCTCCTAGAACACTTTTGTTAGGTTTCGGCCATCCTTGGAGAGAAGAGGTAGAAATTTTTGTTTTACACAAGCTCATAGTATGTGAAAATAGAGGTTAATACAAGACTATAGAAAGTGGTTTCAACTCAAACAGAGTTTTCTACCATTTTTAAGAGATTTTAGAAGTTTGAAAGGTTAAAGAAAACATAAAGCATAACTATGAAAATAAAGACAAGAACTTGAAAATAAACTACATAGGAGTATTGCCCTCAACAAGATGAACAACTTTGATGAAGGAACCAAGTGCAAAATCTAAGTAAAAAAATTAGAGCTTTAGTAGAAGGAAGAAGAAGAAATGAAAAGTGTAAGTGTTAACGGAGTTTTGTTAAAGTAGTTATTTTTTAGTTCAGTCTGTTAGAAAGATTTGTTGAAAATCTGTTAGTCTGTTAGTTCTGTTGGTTAGTTATTTAGCTCCAGCTAGTTGATGTTAGCTAAGTTAATCTTGTATAAATTGTAGAAGAAGCATCTTGTATTGCATTCATTCAGAAAATGAGAAATTCATTTCTCCCAATTCTCTCTTTCTACTGCTCATTCTTCTCTGATTCCCAATACCTCATTTCCTCTTTGTAACTTCAACATGGTATCATTCGCTTTCTATTGCTTCCGCATGTTCCTCATTGAACGAAATTGATCGCTTCTCGGTTATCACCTCACGGTGATTGATCAATTGTTCATTCCTTACCTCACGGTATTCGATTTCTCACCTCACGGTGCTCTTTTTCCCAATTCTTGATTCGTTCCTCACCTCACGGTGTTGATTTTCTGATTCAATTTCTTGATTCAATTTCTTGACTCTTCTCTTTTTTTTTTTTTTTTGCCTTTTTCTACAAATGGCAAACCCTAATCCTAATCCTCTTATGGATCCTACAAGTGTCTACTACTTGAATCTCAATGAACAAACTGGAGTATCGCTTGTATCTCCACCTCTCAGTAATGCAGAAGAATTTCGATCGTGGTCACGAGCTATGACTTTGGCTCTGAAATCAAAGAACAAACTTCGTTTTATGAACGACACTATCTTGAAGCCAGCAGAGAATGATGTAAACTTTGAAGCATGGGATAGATGTAACACTATGGTGATGTCTTGGTTAATTCATTCTCTGGATCCATCAGTGAGACAATGCATTTTGTGGATGGATACTGCTTATGAGATTTGGAATGATCTTCAAAGAAGGTACTATCAATTAGATGTTTTTCGCATTTCTGATTTGCAAGAAGAAATTTACACTCTTCGACAAGGTGATCTCAATATCACTGCTTACTTCACACGCTTGCAGGGACTTTGGCAAGAATTACACAATTTTAGACCTATTCCTTCCTATTATCAAAAGCTATAGAGAGGATGACTATGTCATCAGGTTTCTGAAAGGTCTGCATGAGCAGTACTCTGCTGTGAAATCACAAATTATTTTGATGAAACCCTTGCCAGATATAGATACTGCTTTTTCATTGTTGATTCAACAAGAAAGAGAGATGTTTAGTAATGTGAATGAGTCAAGAATCTTGGCCAATTTTAGTGGCAATTCCTCAAATGACAGAGACGGTTACAAAGGAAAAGGGAGCAAGAATGGCTCTCAGAACAATGGCAAGTGGAATCACAATGGCAGATCTTCCAAACAGTGCACATACTGTCACAGATCTGGCCATACCATTGATACATGCTACAAGAAGCATGGGTATCCACCTCCACAAAGAAGAGCAGTTAATAATTGTGTTGGGACTAGTGAATATGCTTCAGATGATGATTGTGGAAGCATCATTTCGCAGCCTCAGAAGGAAGGAAAGGAGGGCTCAAGTGTGTCCTTTACTCCAGAGCAGCATAAGGCAATCTTAGCAATGCTCCATACTCCTCATCAAGGTCACAGCACCAACCACATAACCACCACTCATCCTAATACCTCTGGCATACCCTCAGGTATTGTCTGTCATTTGTCCAGTGGTCCTAAACCAAATTGCTGGCTATTGGACACTGGAGCAACTGGCCATGTGTGTCATACACTTAGTCATTTCCAAAGTTACAAGAAAATTACTCCTATTCAAGTAAATTTACCAAATGGTAGTCATGTGACAGCTGATATTGCAGGAACTATTTTTTTCTCTAATTCCTTTTATTTGAATGATGTCTTATACATTGCAATTTTTGAGTTCAATCTCATTTCTGTTTCAAAACTTTGCTTATCCTTAAATTGTTCACTGATTTTTACTGATGTTGGCTGTCACATTCAGGAAACAACCACCTCGAGGATGATTGGTGCAGCTAAAAAGAGAGCAGGATTATATGCAGTTCAACCTTCAAGTATGTTGTTTGTCGAGTCTAGATCAATTAATGTTGTTGCCAACAGCAATAGAAGCTTGTGATATAGGAGATTAGGTCACATTTCTTTCAAGAAACTAGTTTGTTTACAGAAATCTTATCCCTTTATTGCTTGTAATGATCCACATGAACCTTGTGATACTTGTCATATTGCAAAACAAAAACGCTTACCCTTTTGTAATAGTTTGACACAATCTAATAAAGCTTTGAGATCATTCATGTAGACATTTGGGGACCTATCTCCACTCCATCTACTTTTGGACATAAATACTTTCTAACTGTAGTTGATGACAAAACTAGATATACTTGGATTTTTTTGATGAAACACAAAACTGAGGTGTCTTCACTCATCAAGAACTTTGTTCAGATGACTGAAACACAGTTTTGACAGCAAATTGAAGAGCATTAGGTCAGATAATGGAAAAGAGTTCTTGCTCACTGACTTTTACAATTCAAAAGGGATTTTACATCAAACATTGTGTGTGGAAACACCACAACAAAATGGCATTGTGGAACGAAAACACCAACATCTTTTGGCCATTACTCAGGCTCTACTCTTTCAAGCACAATTGCCTAAATTTTTCTGGAATTTTGCACTCAGTCATGCAGTGCATTTAATCAATAGACAACCATCTGCATTTCTTTCAAATGACTCACCCTACTTAGCACTATACAACCAACTTCCTGATATTTCCAATTTCAAGGTATTTGGTTGTCTATGCTATGCTAATACACTCACTGCACATAGAAAGAAACTAGATCCTAGGGCAAGAAAATGCATTTTCCTTGGCTTTAAAACTAGAACAAAAGGGTACATTTTATTTGACTTAAAGAACAGAGAGACTTTTATCTCAAGGAATGTGTACTTCTATGAGGATCATTTCCCTTACATCAAACCATTTGAACCTGATCCTATCATTCCTACACCTACCACCTCTATATCCAATTCTTGTCCAGGAACAAATTATGATCCTTTCTTTGATTTCTTGGCTACCACACCCACACCTCAACCACCAAATAACCCTCTGCTGCCACTGAATGAACCAGCACAGCAGGAACCTGCACCTAATCCACCTCCAAATCCACCAAATTCACCACAAGCCCCACCTGCAAACCCACCCCAAACTACCATAATTGACCTGCCACCCCCACATGCTCCTCCTAGACAATCATCAAGGATCAGAAGGCAACCAATATACTTGCAGGACTACCACTGCAATCTTATTCTCTCTGCGGCTGACACCACATCATCCAAGGTTAAGTATCCAATTTCTTCCTACCTTCCATATCATAATCTTTCTGATTCCTATAGACATTTTTCTCTTTCAATTTCCTCTTCTACTGAACCTTCTTCTTATTCACAAGCTGTACTTGATGAGAATTGGAAAAATGCTATTAATGCTGAATTGTTAGCTTTGGAAAAGAATAGAACTTGGACTCTCACTTCTTTACCTCCTGACAAGCACACCATAGGATGCAAATGGGTGTTCAAATTAAAATATAAGGTAGATGGTTCCATTGACAGACATAAGGCTCGTTTGGTAGCAAAGGGCTACACTCAAACTTGTGGCATTGACTACTTGGAAACCTTCAGTCCAGTAGTTAAAATGACCACAGTCAGGGTCATTTTGGCACTAGTAGCACAATTCAATTGGCCATTGCAGCAATTGGATGTAAACACTGCCTTTTTACATGGAGACCTCCAAGAAGAAGTCTATATGCAACCTCCACCCGGTCTCTTACTTTCTAGTCCTGACTTGGTTTGCAAATTGGAAAGATCTCTTTATGGCCTCAAGCAAGCCAGTAGGCAGTGGAATGCCAAGCTTACTCAAGTCCTCTTAGATTCTGGTTATTCACAGTCTCGGGCAGATTACTCTCTGTTTGTAAAAACCAAAGACAAGCATTTTACAGCCATCCTAGTCTATGTGGATGACTTAGTCCTCACTGGAAATGATGATTTTGAGATTACATCTATGAAACAGTTGCTGGATGATAGATTCAGCATCAAGGACTTAGGTCAATTACGGTTTTTTCTTGGTTTTGAAGTAGCTCGGTCCTCAAAAGGTCTTAGCATCTACCAAAGGAAATATGCTTTAGATCTCCTCCAAGACACAGGGTTACTTGCTGCTAAACCTTCTACTACTCCCATGGACTACAAAAACAATCTCCATAGTTCTTATGGTGAACCAATGACAGATCCAAGCTTGTATAGAAGACTAGTTGGCCGTTTGTTATATCTCACTCATACACGCCCAGACATATCATCTGCAGTGAGCTCTCTCAGTCAAATTTTACAATCTCCTACTACTTCACACTACCAAGCTGCTCTTAGAGTGTTAAAATACATCAAGGGAGCCCCTGGGAAAGGCCCTTTCTTCTCTGCCAATGCTGACACACATTTAAAGGGGTATAGTGATTCGGATTGGGGAGCATGCCAAGACACAAGACGCTCCATTACTGGGTATTGTTTCTACCTTGGCTCATCTTTGATTTCGTGGAAGAGTAAGAAACAATCTACAGTTTCTCGGTCATCCTCCGAAGCTGAGTATAGAGCCTTAGCTCAAGCAACTTGTGAGGCTCAATGGATTCTGTATTTGCTGAAAGATCTTCATATTTCTCATGATCAACCGGCCATCATCTACTGTGACAACCGATCTGCACTTCACATCGCAGCAAATCCGGTCTTTCACGAGCGTACGAAGCACATTGAAATAGATTGCCATGTTGTTAGGGACAAAGTCCAATCTGGCACATTACATCTTCTACCTGTCCCAACTACATCTCAAGTAGCTGACATCCTTACAAAGCCATTGTCCCCAGGACCATTTCAAGGTTTCATTTCCAAGCTAGGAATGCTTGACATCCACATTCCAGCTTGAGGGAGGATGTTCTTGTATAAATTGTAGAAGAAGCATCTTGTATTGCATTCATTCAGAAAATGAGAAATTCATTTCTCCCAATTCTCTCTTTCTACTGCCCATTCTTCTCTGATTCCCAATACCTCATTTCCTCTTTGTAACTTCAACAAGTTTTGGAGAAGAAAAAGTGAGTGAATGAAGATGAAGTGAGTTTATATAGATAGAGGGGAGAGAAGCACGAAATTTGTGAGGAAGGGAGGTGCTTGGAGAGCAAGTTTGGTCTTAAGGCTTGTTGAGGAAGTTTAGAGGTATGGGAGGTATGGTTGGAGAGAGAAATTGGTTGAAAAAGTAAGATTTTGAAAAAGTGAGTGATGGTGGTTACTATTTGCCATCACATCATGTCTCTTCTAGTCCTTTCCTTTCCTTTGTGCTCTGCTCCATCGCGTATCAGATGACTTCCCCGATCGTATTTCCTGACGATTTCGCCCGGGTAATACTTAGAATTTGGCCCCGAACGAGATTTTATGAAAATCTCCATACCCACACAAAACATCCTAAAAACACTAACCATCTCGTTCACGAGTCAAAATTATGTTTCCGGCTCAGTAAAATTATACTGGTAGAGAAAATGCAGACCGGCTTTCGTCTGAATTTTCAGCCGAAAATTTTATTGTGAGCTATTATTGATAACCTTTAGAAATAGAGGTTATCTAGCCTACTTTGAGTCCTTAAAATGGTCTTTAAGGGAGTAGTTTGGGTTAAGCTCAGTGTCTAGAATAAGTAATTTCATAGTTTTCTTGAAAACAGTTGGAATCAGAAAAGTTGTGTTTAATGGTGCTTGTGAGCTTTGTGTTATAAACAGGAGCTTAAGGAAGATTGGAAGAAGCAGAGTTGATGTCTATGCTGCAGAGTGCTGCAGCTTGGAATGAGGTTCAGCAGTCAACCAAGAAGAAGTCAACATCAATTTAAGATGACTAGAGGAAAAAGTGGACCCATGGCATTAATGTACTCAACGTGCATAGTTTTAGAGTAAATTTTGTGGTTTCTATACTTCTTTGCATTTTGGGCCATGCATTAAGTATTGTAAATATTCCTTTTTGGGCCAAGGGGACATGTTTTGTCTTATTATCACTTTTTGGTCTCCTGATGAGAGTGTGGTGCACGAGCCAAGGGTTTTTACCCTAGAAGGAATCAGTATAAAAGGAATTGGCATGCACGCAGCCAGAGGCAGTTTTTTACACAGAGATTTTTAGTCTAGTACAATTCTTACAAGCTGCTATAGGAAGCCAAGCCAGGAGAAAAGGAGAAAGACCATGAGAATTTGGAGCCAAGCTTGGAAGAGCGTGGTGACTCATTCTTCAGTCTTTTAACTTCCCCTCTTTGAACTTCCAGCTTGTAATGGATCTATTATTCACTTTATTTTATAATATGTCTTATTTCATTTCCATTTCTATCATGAGCTAAATCCCTTGAGCTAGGAATGTGATGATCTTATAATGAATGTGATGAATTACATATGAAATTTGTTTGTAGCAATTTGACCAAGAGCTTTGCATGTTTAATTGCTAGAAAATGAGAGTGATCAACTTATTTTACAGCTCAAGTTTGTTAATGTTGGAAGACATTAATAAATGGAACCCTTGAGTCAATATGAGCTGAGTAATTAATTGGGAAATTAAATTACCTTGAAGTGAATAGGAATATTCATCAAACTCATAAGTTAGCTGAGATATTTGAACTGCAGATAAGCGTAATTAAATTGGGCTTAGGAATAAGGAACAATTAATGAGGCTTATCTTAAAAAGTGTTGGAAAGCACATTAGCTTTTATTCTCTGGAACTATTGCTGCAGCATCTAAGAGCATGTATGACATCACAGGATCTATAAGTGATTCTATTCCTAGCTTATTTTTATTATACAATCACATATCCTTTATTTCATTTTTACTTCATCTTACTTCAGTCACTCACAATTCACAAAAAGTTCAGAATATTCCATTTATTTTTGCTAGTTCTTTTGTGATGATAATTGCCCTCAAGGTTACCTAACTTGATTAACTACTTAAGGACGTTAAAAATTACCCTCCAATCCTCGTGAGAACGATCTTTTATCATTATATTACTTGGTTGATTGTGTATACTTGCACATTGCACTTTTTAAGCAACAAGTTTTTGGCGCCGTTGCCTAGGATTGAATGGTGCTAATTTTTATAAGCTTATAAGCTAGTTAATCTAGTTAGTTGTGTTTTTAATTCTACTGGTTGTGTATTCTTCAACAGTAGGCTTTTGTACTGCATGCGTGGAAAAGGAGCACCTGAATTTCAGCTTGATCCTGAGATTGAGAAGACAGCTAGAAGACTAAGAAAGCAAAGCAGAGAAAACAAGGCTCGAGCCCAACACTCAGATCTAGGCTTCATGTCTAATCTACTTAATGAAGAAGAGGATCAACCTGATATGATTGAAATGGCAAATGACAAGGATAGATCTATCAGGGAATATGCTGTGTTTGATCCTTGCACCATGAACACTGGAATTGTAAGGCCTGAGATTACTACTCAGCACTTTGAATTCAAGCCAATGATGTTCCAGATGCTACAAACTGTGGGACAATTTGGTGGTTTACCAACTGAAGATCCTCACCTGCACTTGAGGCAGTTCCTAGAGGTAGCAAGTAATTTCAAAAATCCTGGTGTAAGTGAAGATGCTTTCAAACTCAGATTGTTTCCATATTCACTGAAAGATAGAGCCAAGGCTTGGTTAAACTCATTGGAACCTAATTCCATCACATCATGGAATAGGTTAGCTGAAAAGTTTCTGACAAAGTATTTTCCCCCAATCAAAAATGCCAGGATGAGGAATGACATAACCTCATTCAGGCAACTTGATGATGAGCCTTTATATGAAGCTTGGGAAAGGTTTAAAGATCTGCTGAGAAAGTGTCCACATCATGTGACACCCTTCTGTATTCAGATAGAAACATTTTACAATGGATTAACTCCAGCTACAAGAGTGATGCTTGATGCCTCATCTGGAGGAGCTTTGTTGACCAAATCCTATAATGAATGTCATGAACTGATAGAAAGTATAGCTGCAAACAGCTACCAATGGCCCACTACAAGAGTGAATGCTCCAAAAGGAACAGGGAGAATGCATGAAGTGAAGTCACTGCACTGTCAACTCAACTGTCAGCAATTTCTCACATGCTGAAGAACCTCACTACTGCACAAAGTCCAGCAACTGCACAACCTTCCAGAGCAGAGCAGAGTATGGTGGACATGGGTAAGGACACAGTGAATGCAATCTCGTGTGTGTACTGTGGAGAAGGCCATCTGTTTGAAGAATGCCCCAACAATCCAGCCTCAGTGAATTATGTTGGTAACTTCAACAAAAATTTCAATCCTTACTCCAACACTTATAATGCAGGGTGGAAACAACACCCAAATTTCTCTTGGAATAATACTCAGTCAGCACCTGGAAGCTCTAGTAATGCTAACAAAGCAACTCAACCACCAGGATTCCCTGCTCAACAACAACAGCAATCTCAAGGTGCAAGCCAGGACACTTCCCTTGAAGCCATATTGAAGGCATTTATGACTCACACTCAAACTCAGCTTCAAAATCAAGGAGTTGTTATGAGGAATTTAGAAACTCAGATGAGACAATTAGCCACTGCTATAAACTCAAGGCCAGCAGGAACCTTGCCCAGCACAACTGAAACTCCTACTGACAAGGGAAAGGAGCAATGCAAGGTTATAAATCTCAGAAGTGGGAAGGAATTACTTGGACCAGAACAGAAGATTGATGAAGCCACAAGTTCACCTAAGAAGATAGCCTCTCCTAGAGTTGATGAAGAGCAGGCAGGGATAGAACAAGAATCTACTAAGCAAGATGTCCCTAAAGTCACACAGGACAGACCTCCACCACCATTCCCTCACAGATTGAAAAAGGCAAACCAAGACAAGCAATTTGGCAAATTTCTGGAGATACTGAAGCAGCTGCACATCAATGTTCCCTTGATGGAAGCTCTCCAACAAATGCCCAATTATGCTAAGTATATGAAAGATGTGTTGTCAAAGAGAAAAAGGCTAGGTGAGTTTGAAAGGAGTGCAGTCTCATGCTGCAAAACAAAGTGCCCCCAAAAATGAAGGATCCTGGCAGTTTCACTATTCCTTGTTCCATAGGAGACTCATATAAAGGAAAGGCTCTATGTGACTTGGGAGCTAGCATAAATTTGATGCCCAAGTCTGTTTTCCAGCAGCTGGCAATAGGAGATGCAAGGCCAACCACTGTCACCTTACAGTTAGCAGATAGATCTATAGCTTACCCAGAAGGAAAAATTGAAGATGTGCTTATAAAGGTTGACAAGTTTGTTTTCCCTGTGGACTTTATTATTCTGGATTTTGAAGCTGACAAGGAAGTGCCCATAATCCTTGGAAGACCCTTCCTTGCAACAGGGAGAACTCTGATAGATGTGTAAAAAGGAGAGTTAACTATGAGGGTGAATGACCAAGAAGTAAAATTCAATGTTTTGAATGCTTTAAAGTACCCTGATGAAGCAGTAGAAGAGTGTTCTCTGATCCAACATTTGGATTCTTTGGTGCACAGGCAGCTTATGAAAGATCACAACCATCTAGCCAAGGAAGCATATATGCTCTCTGATGAAGAAGAGGGTGCCAACAAGGGAATTGAACTGAGCAGTGAGCAGAATCCTCATCCTAGATGGTTCAGGAAGTATGAACCTTTGGGAGTGCAACCTTCTGATATAAAGGAGAATGTTCCTTCAATAATGAAACCCCCTATCTTGGAACTGAAACAGCTTCCTACACATCTCAAATATGTGTATTTGGCTGAAGGCAACCATTTACCAGTCATCATCTCAGCAGGGTTGACTTCAACTCAAGAATCACACTTGATAGAGGTACTCAAAAAGCATACAAAAGCTATTGGTTGGCAAATAGCAGATATAAAAGGAATTAGCCCCACATTATGCATGCATAAAATCCTTTTGGAAGATGAGGCCAAAAACAGTATTGAAAGTCAAAGGAGATTAAATCCTATCATGAAAGAAGTTGTGAAGAAGGAGATCATTAAATGGTTGGATGCAGGCATCATTTATCCAATTTCAGACAGTGTGTGGGTTAGTCCAATCCAATGTGTGCCAAAGAAAGGAGGAGTCACTGTTGTCACAAATGACAAGAATGAATTGATTCCAACAAGAACAGTTACAGGATGGAGAATCTGCATGGATTATAGAAAGCTAAACAAGGCCACTAGAAAGGACCATTTCCCACTCCCTTTCATAGATCAGATGCTGGACAGATTGGCAGCAAAGGAATTCTATTGCTTTTTGGATGGATATTCAGGCTACAATCAAATAGCTATAGCCCCTAATGATCAACAGAAGACTACTTTCACATGTCCTTATGGAACTTTTGCATTTAGAAGGATGCCATTTGGGTTGTGTAATGCCCCTGCCACATTCCAAAGATGCATGATGGCTATTTTTTCAGACTTGATAGAAAAATCAGTGGAGATTTTCATGGATGATTTCTCAGTGTTTGGAGAATCATTCCATGATTGTCTGACAAATTTGGAGCAGATATTAGAAAGGTGTGAAGAAACCAACCTAGTGCTAAACTGGGAAACGTGCCATTTCATGGTACAAGAAGGTATTGTCTTAGGGCACAAGATCTCCAAGAAAGGAATGGAAGTTGACAAGGCCAAGGTGGAAGTTATTGAAAAACTACCCCCTCCCAAAAATGTGAAAGGGGTGAGAAGTTTTTTGGGGCATGCAGGATTTTACAGAAGATTCATAAAGGATTTTTCAACAATTTCCAAACCTCTGTGCCAGTTGCTGTAGCATGAGGCAGCATTTGAATTTGATGACAGCTGTTTAAGGGCATTTGAAACTCTGAAGCAGGCCCTAATCACTGCGCCTGTAATTGTGGCACCTGACTGGGAGAAACCTTTTGAATTGATGTGTGATGCCAGTGATTATGCAATCGGAGCTGTGCTTGGGCAGAGGCAAGGAAGGATCTTTCATTCCATCTATTATGCAAGCAAAACTTTAATTGATGCTCAGCTGAATTACACCACAACAGAAAAAGAATTACTAGCAGTGGTGTTTGCCTTTGAAAAGTTCAGGTCATACTTAGTGGGAACCAAGGTCATTGTTTATACAGATCACTCAGCCATCAAGTATCTGATTGCCAAAAAGGATGCAAAGCCTAGGCTAATAAGATGGGTACTTCTGTTGCAAGAATTTGATCTGGAAATAAGAGATAAAAAGGGGGTGGAAAATCAAGTGGCTGATCACTTATCTAGGCTGCAATTAGAAGGTGATCTGGGGTCCAATCACATATTACAAGATTCCTTTCCTGATGAAAAGCTGCTAGCTGTACATGAATCTGTCTCCCCTTGGTATGCTGATTTGGCAAACTTCCTAGCAAGCAGAATTATTCCCACTGACCTGAACTATCAACAGAGGAAGAAGTTTCTCCACACTGTGAGGCAATATCTGTGGGATGACCCCATCTTATACAAGATCTGCCCAGATCAAATACTGAGGAAGTGTGCAACAGAGGAGGAGCAAAAAGGCATCCTCCAACACTGTCATACCTCACCCTGTGGGGGCCATTATGGAGGCATGAGGACAGCAGCTAAGGTCCTGCAAACAGGTTATTTCTGGCCTTCCTTGTTCAAAGATGCACACACTTATGCACTTAATTGTGATAAATGCCAAAGAGTGGGGAATCTGTCCAACAGAAATGAAATGCCCTTAACAATATTTTAGAAGTTGAATTATTTGATGTTTGGGGCATAGACTTTATGGGACCCTTTCCCCCCTCTTTTGGCAATCTATATGTGTTAGTAGCTGTTGATTATGTTTCAAAATGGGTGGAGGCAGTGGCTACATCTACTAATGACTCTAAGGTGGTGGTCAAGTTCTTACATAAAAACATCTTCACAAGATTGTGAATATATGCCTTGACAGGTACTTTAAGTTTTGATGAATGACAAAAGGGAAAGGTCCAGAAGGACTAAAGTGCAAAAAGCGGAAAGTTATAAAGCAAGCAAGCACAAGGGGCAAAATGGGAATTTCATTAAGTGTATTGTGTGTTTTAGAAAAAGTGTGTAAATGGTAAGTAGAGTTCTCAATTTAATATTGGTCTCACACACACACATTTAACATATGCTTAAAAGAATTTATCATGTGTTTTAAAGGGATTAAAATTGACAATTAATCATACTTAATGAGCAATCAATCTCTTAATTGTCAAGTTTTTCAAAATCAATTTTATCCGTGCCATAATCGATTATGGTAATCCAATAATCGATTATGAGTCGAGGTTAAATGGCTTTAATTGGTGTTAATGAGTAATTATGACATTAAAGCCGTTGAGTTTGAATTTTGAATAAGAATAATCGATTATGGTTTTTGAATAATCGATTATGTCCTCTCTGACTTCAAACGAGCTTCAACAGAAACCCTGTAATCGATTATGTAATCGATTATAGCTTTTTATATGAAAGTCAGTGGACTCATAATCGATTAGTGTAATCGATTATGACTATTCTGTCAAAGTGAGCGCTTCCTGAAATTGGTTTAAATAATCGATTATGATAATGTAATAATCGATTATGCTGCGACAAAAATGAATTTTAAGAGGCTTGACCTAATTTCTTTTGAACTCCTATAAAAGCAAGTTTAGGCAGCCTTCATCAAATACAATACACTGCTATCATTTTCTCTGTGCTAAAACTCTGTGAAAACATTTTTATACTCTATCTCTTGCACTTACACATTGACCATATTATATTGAGTATTCTATACACCATATAGGTGGTATTGTATTTGCTCTTCAATTTGTTTATCAGCACTATTAAGAGTGCATATTATTGTAAGAGTCGTGTGACTCAAATCATTCTTTTCTACACCTAGTTTTTCAAGAGAGGTGATATCTCTTGGGGTGTTCTTGGATGTGATTTCCAAGTGTTTACAAGGGAGGTGATATTCCTTGTGGTTGACAAGAGAGGTGATATCTCTTGGGTTATTGTCTTGAGACTCTTTCACTGGGGGAGGTGATATCCCTGGTCTGTGAGGAGTGCTCTATATTGTAAAGGTTCTAGTTGATCCTGTTAAAAACTAGAGTTGATTGAAATCCCTTGGTCGTATTGCCTTGGGGACTGGACGTAGGCCACTTGGGTAGTTTGTGGCCGAACCAGGATATATTGCTTGTGTTCATTTTCTCATCCCTTATCTTTCTATTTCTGCTTTATCTTTTGAAAAATGTTTTTTTAATTGCACGCGTATTTAACAAATTTGTTTTTCATAATATATCCAAAGGAAAAAGTTTTATATTTGCCAAAGTTTTTGAAAAACACAATTCACCCCCCCCCCCCCCCCCTCTTGTGTTTGAGGTCACTTGTCAACAAGTGGTACCAGAGCTTAACTCTTGGATATAAAGGGCGAAACCGCCTCAAGAGGTAACATGACTTCAAACCGTTTTTGTAACGAGGGAAACTCCGTAAACAGACCCCCATCTTTCAATGGTGAAGGGTATGGTTATTGGAAAGAAAGAATGCAAATTTTTTTAGAAGCTTCTGATATTGATATTTGGGATTCTGTGGAAAATGGTCCATTTGTCCCTAAGCATGAAGTTAATGGTGCTTTAGTGGATAAACCGAAAAATCTTTGGACCGATGCGGAAAAGAAAAAGGTCCAATACAATTTGAAAGCTAGGAACATCATCACTTCAGCTTTAAGCTACGATGAGTTCTATAGGGTCTCAAATTGCAAGACCGCTAAAGAAATGTGGGACACCCTTCAATTGACCCATGAAGGTACTACCGAGGTCAAAAGGGCTAGGATGAACACATTGACCCATGAGTATGAGCTATTTAGGATGATACAGGGTGAAAGCATACAAGATATGCAGAAACGTTTTACCCATATTATAAATCATCTTAGGGCTCTTGGGAAATCTTTTAATAATGAGGATTTGATAAATAAAGTGCTTAGATGTTTGAGTAGAAATTGGCAACCCAAAGTAACTGCTATTTCTGAATCTAGAGATTTATCATCTATGTCTTTGGCTACTTTGTTTGGCAAATTGCAGGAACACGAGCTTGAATTATATCGCCTCATGGAAAGTGAGGAGAATGATAATAAAATAAAGAATAGCCATGCACTCAAAGCACGCATGATTGAAAATGATGAAGGGAGTGACTATGATGATTGTGATAGCCTTGATGAAGATGAGGAGGAGATGAGCCAAATGATCCGCAAATTCAAAAAGTTCTTAAGGCGAAAAGGCATTGTAAAACAAGTCTCCAATCCTAAAAAGAAAGATGAGGAAGAAGAGACCTCTTTCATCCCAACATGCTACAAGTGCGGCAAAAGGGGTCATATAAAACCCGACTGTCCTAAAGGCCAAAGAAAGCATGAGAAATCAGAGAAAAGGCCACAAAAGGACCGAAGAGAAAGAAGGGCCTATATTGCTTGGGAAGACAATGATATGGACTCATCCGATGAGTCGGATAATGAGGAGGCACATTTATGTCTCATGGCAAATCATGAGGAAGTTGAGGTAAACGACCCTGAACTTGAAACTGATTTATCTTATGATGACTTGCTTATTGCTTGTGAGGAATTAAATGATGAAAATATTAGACTACGAAAAATTATTTCCTCATCAAAGAAAACCATTTCTAGTCTTGAGCTAAAAATAGATGTTTTAAACAAAGAGATGGAAGTTCTTAAAGAAAAACAAGATGTTTTTAATGAAACTTCATCATGCTTATCTTGTGAAAATAAAAAGAATGAAGTTTCTAAATGTGATGAATGCAGCGTTTTGAAAATCAAAATTGAAGACTTATATAACACGCTTGCGAAATTCACAATGGGAAGGGATAACCTAAATGTTCTTTTGGGAAATCAAAAGGGAATGTATGACAAAGCTGGTTTGGGCTATCAACCGAAATTTCATGAAAAATCTTTTAAGAAATTTTTTAGTCCAAGCAACAAGTCCAGTAGTCCCTTTGTTAAATGCTTTCACTGTGGTAGAAAAGGTCACACTGCCTCTATTTGCAATATTAGGAAAAACAAAGGCGTAAATGTTAAAAATGCATGGATTTCAAAGGGCTTATTGCCCAAGACTAATGTTCAAGGACCCAAAATGGTTTGGGTACCAAAAGCCAAAATATGATTCTGTTTTGCAGGAGTGCTTGAAGACCAAGAACAAAAATTGGAATTTCAATATGGTCGTTCAAAAGCACAATTTTTCAACCCATAATCGATTATAGAATAGCAATAATCGATTATGAGAAGTCAGAAAGGCCAAAATCGATTAAAGGAATCGATTATGAGCAGAAAGGAGAAAAATAGCAAAAGTCAGTAAGGTAGTAATCGATTAACATAATCGATTACTCTTGGACGAGGAGCAGAAAGGCAAAAGTCAGAATGCCTCTAATCGATTAGCATAATCGATTATGCAAGTGGGTATGTTTTCAGAAGAGTCAAAATCGATTACATAATCGATTATTCACGGTAGAACCTTTTACATGATTAACTCTTCAAAATTATTTGAAAAAGATCTTTTTATCATTATACATTCTTCTCTCAAATGCCTTATAAAATTGAAATATCATTTTGAAAATTTATTTTAGAATGGGGGAGAATTATTTGCATGCTTAAGGGAAATTATCATACACTTGCAAAAAGGGGGAATCAATTCTTTTATTATCCTGGCACTTGCTTCCGCACACATGGTTGAATTACACTGATGCCTGCATATACTGTTTGACTATATTTATTACTCTGAATATATGCCTTGCTTTATTTGCTTTTCCCGCTTTTTGATAATGCCAAAAGGGGGAGAGTTATCTGAATGCATGATTCAGGGGGAGTGGATTTGAATGTATGCATAGAGTGAGGGGGAGTAGAGCAAACTGCGCTTAGAACTAAAAACTCTGATATATTTGCTTGAACTGCTCTAACCCTATCTTTCTAGCAAATCCCTCCTGAGATGTTTGTCATCATCAAAAAGGGGAAGAATGTGAATATATGCCTTGACAGGTACTTTAAGTTTTGATGAATGACAAAAGGGAAAGGTCCAGAAGGACTAAAGTGCAAAAAGCGGAAAGTTATAAAGCAAGCAAGCACAAGGGGCAAAATGGGAATTTCATTAAGTGTATTGTGTGTTTTAGAAAAAGTGTGTAAATGGTAAGTAGAGTTCTCAATTTAATATTGGTCTCACACACACACATTTAACATATGCTTAAAAGAATTTATCATGTGTTTTAAAGGGATTAAAATTGACAATTAATCATACTTAATGAGCAATCAATCTCTTAATTGTCAAGTTTTTCAAAATCAATTTTATCCGTGCCATAATCGATTATGGTAATCCAATAATCGATTATGAGTCGAGGTTAAATGGCTTTAATTGGTGTTAATGAGTAATTATGACATTAAAGCCGTTGAGTTTGAATTTTGAATAAGAATAATCGATTATGGTTTTTGAATAATCGATTATGTCCTCTCTGACTTCAAACGAGCTTCAACAGAAACCCTGTAATCGATTATGTAATCGATTATAGCTTTTTATATGAAAGTCAGTGGACTCATAATCGATTAGTGTAATCGATTATGACTATTCTGTCAAAGTGAGCGCTTCCTGAAATTGGTTTAAATAATCGATTATGATAATGTAATAATCGATTATGCTGCGACAAAAATGAATTTTAAGAGGCTTGACCTAATTTCTTTTGAACTCCTATAAAAGCAAGTTTAGGCAGCCTTCATCAAATACAATACACTGCTATCATTTTCTCTGTGCTAAAACTCTGTGAAAACATTTTTATACTCTATCTCTTGCACTTACACATTGACCATATTATATTGAGTATTCTATACACCATATAGGTGGTATTGTATTTGCTCTTCAATTTGTTTATCAGCACTATTAAGAGTGCATATTATTGTAAGAGTCGTGTGACTCAAATCATTCTTTTCTACACCTAGTTTTTCAAGAGAGGTGATATCTCTTGGGGTGTTCTTGGATGTGATTTCCAAGTGTTTACAAGGGAGGTGATATTCCTTGTGGTTGACAAGAGAGGTGATATCTCTTGGATTATTGTCTTGAGACTCTTTCACTGGGGGAGGTGATATCCCTGGTCTGTGAGGAGTGCTCTATATTGTAAAGGTTCTAGTTGATCCTGTTAAAAACTAGAGTTGATTGAAATCCCTTGGTCGTATTGCCTTGGGGACTGGACGTAGGCCACTTGGGTAGTTTGTGGCCGAACCAGGATATATTGCTTGTGTTCATTTTCTCATCCCTTATCTTTCTATTTCTGCTTTATCTTTTGAAAAATGTTTTTTTAATTGCACGCGTATTTAACAAATTTGTTTTTTATAATATATCCAAAGGAAAAAGTTTTATATTTGCCAAAGTTTTTGAAAAACACAATTCACCCCCCCTCTTGTGTTTGAGGTCACTTGTCAACAAAGATTTGGCACACCTAGAGCTCTAATTAGTGATGAAGGCACTCACTTTTGCAACAAGATTATGACCAACTTACTAGCTAAGTATGGCATAAAACATAAAATAGCCACTGCCTATCACCCTCAATCTAATGGGCAAGTTGAAGTTTCTAACAGGGAAATTAAGAGGATACTTGAAAAAGTTGTAAATCCTTCAAGAAAAGACTGGTCCATACACTTGGATGATGCTCTATGGGCTTATAGAACAGCTTTCAAAACACCTCTGGGAATGTCTCCTTACAGACTAGTCTTTGGCAAGGCATGCCATCTCCCCATTGAGCTTGAACATAAGGCTTATTGGGCTCTAAAAAAATTAAATTTGGATTTGTCTCAAGCTGCTAAAGCAAGATTTTTGCAGTTGAATGAGTTAGATGAATTGAGATGGTTTTCATATGAGAATGCTGAAAGTTACAAAGCTAAAACAAAAATTTGGCATGACAAGAGAATAAAAAAAAGAGAGCTCAAGATGGGAGTAGTTATCTAGCCTACTTTGAGTCCTTAAAATGGTCTTTAAGGGAGTAGTTTGGGTTAAGCTCAGTGTCTAGAATAAGTAATTTCATAGTTTTCTTGAAAACAGTTGGAATCAGAAAAGTTGTGTTTAATGGTGCTTGTGAGCTTTGTGTTATAAACAGGAGCTTAAGGAAGATTGGAAGAAGCAGAGTTGATGTCTATGCTGCAGAGTGCTGCAGCTTGGAATGAGGTTCAGCAGTCAACCAAGAAGAAGTCAACATCAATTTAAGCTGACTAGAGGAAAAAGTGGACCCATGGCATTAATGTACTCAACGTGCATAGTTTTAGCGCAAATTTTGTGGTTTCTGTACTTCTTTGCATTTTGGGCCATGCATTAAGTATTGTAAATATTCCTTTTTGGGCCAAGGGGACATGTTTTGTCTTATTATCACTTTTTGGTCTCCTGATGAGAGTGTGGTGCACGAGCCAAGGGTTTTTACCCTAGAAGGAATCAGTATAAAAGGAATTGGCATGCACGCAACTAGAGGCAGTTTTTTACACAGAGATTTTTAGTCTACTACAATTCTTACAAGCTGCTATAGGAAGCCAAGCCAGGAGAAAAGGAGAAAGACCATGAGAATTTGGAGCCAAGCTTGGAAGAGCGTGGTGACTCATTCTTCAGTCTTTTAACTTCCCCTCTTTGAACTTCCAGCTTGTAATGGATCTATTATTCACTTTATTTTATAATATGTCTTATTTCATTTCCATTTCTATCATGAGCTAAATCCCTTGAGCTAGGAATGTGATGATCTTATAATGAATGTGATGAATTACATATGAAATTTGTTTGCAGCAATTTGACCAAGAGCTTTGCATGTTTAATTGCTAGAAAATAAGAGTGATCAACTTATTTTACAGCTCAAGTTTGTTAATGTTGGAAAACATTAATAAATGGAACCCTTGAGTCAATATGAGTTGAGTAATTAATTGGGAAATTAAATTACCTTGAAGTGAATAGGAATATTCATCAAACTCATAAGTTAGCTGAGATATTTGAACTGCAGATAAGCGTAATTAAATTGGGCTTAGGAATAAGGAACAATTAATGAGGCTTATCTTAAAAAGGTGTTGGAAAGCACATTAGCTTTTATTCTCTGGAACTATTGCTGCAGCATCTAAGAGCATGTATGACATCACAGGATCTATAAGTGATTCTATTCCTAGCTTATTTTTATTATACAATCACATATCCTTTATTTCATTTTTACTTCATCTTACTTCAGTCACTCACAATTCACAAAAAGTTTAGAATATTCCATTTATTTTTGCTAGTTCTTTTGTGATGATAATTGCCCTCAAGGTTACCTAACTTGATTAACTACTTAAGGACGTTAAAAATTACCCTCCAATCCTCGTGGGAACGATCTTTTATCATTATATTACTTGGTTGATTGTGTATACTTGCACATTGCACTTTTTAAGCAACAATTATCATAAGATAGATCAAGAATATGATTTTTATTTTATTAAAAACATTTTCTAAACTTCATATTAAAATATAATTACTTATATTTTAATTAATCAACAGCATACTGAAAATCAGGCTGTTACATAACCCTAGTATGAAAACATAATTTGAAACCGATCGAATAGGAAGATAACCTCAATACCGTCGCCGACAGCATTTCGGCATGACAAGGGCATATGTTTGCCTTAATCTAATCAAGAAAAGAGATATAGGGTTAAGAGGCGGACGTCGCCAGGAACTTGATGATATAATCGGAATCTCGATGGGACGAACGGATCGCTCGAACACGAGACCAGAAAATTTCACTCTCTTTCTAACCCTCTCTTCTCCTCCCTCTCTAATTTTCTGTCTCCTTCGAAATGTCTCAAGTATTGTAACTTAAGTTACCAGACTGCTTCACTTATTTATTTATTTTTCCAAGATTTCACATCCATGCTCATGAGTGAGAATCCCCACGCTCAAGCGTGGTGGCGCTCGAGCGCCAATGGCCCTACGCTCAAGTGTAGGATGACTTCCTCGCGAAGTCTCCTCGACGCCTGTCCTTCCATGTGACACTTCATGACGCGTGGCAATTGCCCCTGGGCGCTCAAGCGTGGCTGCATGCTTAAGCGTGCCAGGTTAAGTAGGAAACCCTGATTTTGATTCTCGTCCGATTCGAAGCCGATTGTTCGTGTACTTTCCATGCAAGGTTCCATATGCTTAGACATGCATATTAGACATAAAATCAAGGTCTTAAACATAGTCTTGAACGTATAAACAAAGCCTTAAAATGCATATGTTACAAAAAAACACCCATTTTCATACCTCAACTATATTGTGATTTATTATATTTGGTTCTCCTCATTGATACTTTCAGGAGTATAAGTTAAGAGCAGAGTTTCGTCTCACTATAACATATGAGGATGCAACTCCTGAGAGAAAAGCTCCTATTCATGTGAAATTTGAGATGCCATATTTTATATTATTATATAATAATAATAATAATAAAATTTAGTTATGATTCAGTAATAATATACTACAGTTTATTATTATTATATTTAAATTATTTTATATTATAATATTATATTATTTGAATTTATTTGAATTTGATTGAAGATAATAAATATTTATTCTAAAAATTTAGATAATTTATTTATGATTTATTTATTATATTAAATTTATTAATTGATCATTTTCTTTGTATAAGATGTATAATTTCAGTATGATATTTTAAGTATAAATCAATTTGAATTTTTATATTAGACAAAAAAATGAATATCGTATTGAATAGTGACATGCTTCATATTGCATAAGATTCTTTTATATAAAAATAAT
The DNA here is from genome assembly GCA_035048595.1 of Echinosophora koreensis. NCBI lineage: Eukaryota > Viridiplantae > Streptophyta > Magnoliopsida > Fabales > Fabaceae > Echinosophora > Echinosophora koreensis. The sequence continues at coordinate 633,645 of JAPCYP010000048.1, read as the reverse complement.
AATAATAAAACTAATAAATTGATAGTTTTTAATAGCATGATTGATTGATATTTTAGGTATGATTTAAGATTATTTAAATTTTTATTTGATTTTATTTATGTTAACTAATTATTAATAAAATAAGTAGTATATTTGCCTATTAAAAAAGCATAATTAGTAATCTTATGATTTGATTCAAGTTTATATTTGATTTGATCTATTTATGAGAATACTTGATTTAATGCTGTTAAAAAGTTAAATAAAAAAATAATTTAGACGGACAAATCGATGAATTTAATGTTTGTCAAGTGGTATTAGCCTATTATTAAATTTTGATTATATGTGATACAATTAATAATAAATTATCCTTAGAAGAAAAAGATTTAATGTGATAGTAACACTTGGTTTCGAACAAAAAAAAAATTAATTTTATAACATATTATTATTAATGAATTAATAAATTAATATATCTTTAGAAGCTTGTTGTCTCGTTTTCCTTATTGATCTGAACCTCCTCCATGACAATGCGATCGTCTGCAACTACGGGAGGAACACGAGCTTTGGTAATGGTCGGCGCATCCAAATCCTCAGTAATGGTACCAATGTGCCATCCATTTTGTGACATGCAATAGAGTGACACTGTAACACCCGTTTTCTTGATTAAGGAATCAGACAGTAATTAAGTTGGTATGAGAGCTTAATTTTGTTCGTTAGGTGTTAATTAGTTTGTGTTTCAAATTTAGGGTCAATCGGACTTCAAACGAGTTCAAAACGCGACGAAACATGTGAATCAGAGATTCTGGTCAAACTGGTCAACGCGGATTAGACCGGGCTCAGGTATGTTGAGCCGGGCTCAGAAAATTAGGCCGGGCGCAGGTTTGTTAGGCCGGGCTCAATTCAAAGGCGGTGATCTACGCATTTTGGCCGGGCGTACAAAACTTGTGCCGGGCGTAATCAGTGCTGACTCACCCCCCTTAGGCTTTAAAATGCTAGAAACTTGTAGAACTTTTTAGAATGTTTGAGAGGGACCAGGAGAGAGCTCGAGAGTGAGAGGGAGAAAATGGGTTTTGGAGAGAAAAATTGATTCTGAGGAAAATCCATCCGTCCGATCGTAATTCCTACTTTGAATCTGTGACTAGCGCAGTGAATACTACAAGTATTCGCTAGCGTTTCTTCGATCCAACTGAGGTAATGCTCAAATCCCTAACTTGGCATTGTCATTTACTTCTCTTGGATTCTTGCTTCAATCTGAGTTCTATTTGAGAAACTGTCGCAAGATTAGAGTTCATGACATTGCTAGGACTCTGTCCATGTGTTAGGGCAAATTTTGGAGCATCAAGGAACTCCATGGGGTGCAAGGCAGCAGCTGGTTAGAGAGGAAGAGAAGTTTGGACAACGATACCGGATAATCCAAGGTGGGGAGAACGTAACCGACATTGTCGGGGAGGCAAGCATAGAGTAACAGTCATTTATGCATATGTGTAGGGTGCCCCAGACCCTACTAGTATATTGAATAATCAACAATAGCTAAACCGTAATATAATAATATTTTTAAACATGGTCTTGGGTTTAGTTATTGTAGATTTATCAATGTTAGGCTTGAAACCTTAGGTTAGATAACTGATAATGATTGGGGTTGTTTGCTATGTCTGCTACTGTGATAACTGCTATAACATGCTTGGTTGTGATGATTGATGTGATAGCCTGATATTTTATTATTATAATATATTGTGGATGATTGTTGGATGAATGGGAATGACTGCTAGTGTGATTTGATTATATTAAGATTTGACACCGTGGTAATGCCTTGAGACTGTGGCTTTAAGGCCGGGGATGTTTTGCCATCGAATCTGAGACTGTGATTTTGAGATTTGGATTATGTGAGAAGGTTCCGGTGTTAACTTAAGGATGGTTGTTGCATTGCATATTGCCAAGGTGACGAGCCGTATGACAGGGAGTCATGCGAGGTTAGTTGTACTCGAGTGCGAGTACGGATTACGGAGGGGCCGGTCTGTGAAAAGACCTTGGGGATGTACGAACTGGACTCGGGAGGCTCACAATGACCATTAGGTAGCTCCTAGTGCGTCGTGTACCTCGGTAGAGCCTAGTTATCCCGACTTTACCCTGAGTATCCATGTCTAAGGTTGACTATCCGAGGCGACCCAGATACCTCTGATGGAGCAGAGCTCACAGAGAGATGCACTCTTATGGGTCACAACGAGCGGAAAAGTTACCTAGACAAACTAACTGACGTTCCTTAAGCAGAGAGGCTTGATAAAGGAATGTCTTGGGGTTGAGACCCGGATGAGATATATCGGCCGACATGCATAGGAGTGAGACTCCTTAGAGGAATAATCTGAGAGTATGATCTTGAGGATGATTGTGTTGGTGTGACTTGATGGATGATTGTTTGTTTGTTGTATGTGATATGTTTATGTGATTGCTATTCTATGTATCCCCATCCCCATTTTTATGACTATGATCTATTGCTTATCTCCCTCTTTTCCTCTATTTCCTTGTATGTATATCCATTAGATGAGCAGTGTGGCCAGGACTACGACGTCACCAGATCTGGGATACAGACCGAATCATTACCTACAGAGGATCCCTCCCAGGATCCCAATTCTCGGTGATGTGGAGATTGTGTATCACGATGATCGTGGATGGCAGGTCGACCATTCACGATTCTTCATGACATATACTGGCCTAGTCAGTTTGTATATACGTATGGGAGAGGGTCCGTACTTTCATTTGGATGGTCCGTATCGGATTTCACAGAGATTGCCTTTTTCGGAGATGTGGTATCCACCTCGTTAGAGGGAATTTCCTGATGACATGTGGAATATGGTGGATCGTTCAGTAGCGAGGAGCAGAGTTGGCATGGTGCAGAGAGGTCATAGGTAGAGGAGTGTCCAGACGATGTATCACTATTGTCGCCGACGTGTGGTTATGAGCAGCGATGAGTCGGTTTGGGAGCCTAGGACCCGTTATGGCAGGGTCTATCGACTCCATTACGGAGAGGGTGAGGGGAGCTCCAGGTGCCCATATCGTCAGTGATATGGTTATGTCGATTGTGCCTGTTAGGATGAGAGTCTCTGTGAGTTCTTTTTGCTTTTTGATGTATTTTGAGAGATGGGATGGGTAGTATCAGGACCTCTTCTTATGTCTATTATGTTTGTGACCAGTTTAGGTATGTTTTCTTTTAGTATGTAGTGTTGGTATAGTTGTAAGGTTAAGGATCCCTCGGTTGGGATCTATGGTACATTGTGAAGACTGGATGTACATATTATGTATATATGACCGATGTATGCTTTAATCCGCTGTGCATGCTTTAAAACGAATTTACTTTTATTCCTTCCATTATATATTTATTTTCAAATGTAATAAACGCGTTAACGTTAATTACGGATTACGGTTTAATTAATTAGGGTTTTCTTAATGGGACATCAGGGTGTCTCAGACACCGGGGAACAGAGGGACACCTGGGTTGCATGACCTATCGAAGCTACCGGGGCCGACCACTACTATTGTGGCAAGCTCGTGAATAGGACTCAGCAACGCTGCCTGAGTGATGTGAAGATGGATATGGGCATTAAAATATTCCACCGAGGAAGAATCAGTGAGGGCAAGCGGGCCTGGGTCACATGGGCTGGTAGAGCATGGGCTGGGCACATCGGTGGGATTCACAGCGTTGGATATGGCATTACTGTCACTATGTGATTTCACGGTGACGGTTTCACGGCATGGTCTGGGGTTGGGCACATCAGAGACGTGGAATTTGGAAGGCAATGGTTGATTGACACAGGGGAAGTGGATTTTAGTGATTGCCGAGGGTTTAGGGATTAATAATTTGGCTTCACTATTGGGGTCCATTATGTTGTTGTCAGGGCAAGGTAGAGTGTAACAACCCCCTTGGGCATTACTTTGTAACACGTGCGGAAATAAATTCAAAACATTAATTCGTTGGTTGCTTTCGGAAAATAATATTTTCTTAAGTTGTTATCATGTTTCAAAATGGTGATAAATTTTTTTTCCTTATCTTTTCTTTTTCAACAACCACAAAAACAACGTAAATATAACCGTATAGGAATAAATATGTATATAACATCTTACAACTATATTGCATCATACTGTTTTCACACCTAGACCTTTATAAGTATAGGTCCCCTTATTGAAAAACAACAACATACTAGAAACAAAACCTAAGCTGGTCACACCTATAATACAGACATAACAGTAGTAAGTAAACGTCGACATGCTCCGAACTAAGGAGACTTCTTCGTATAGTCATCATATCCCTTGAGTGGTTCATCTGGACTCGGATATAAATATATGCACAAGTAGAGAAAACAACAATAAAACTTGTAAGAGTGAGAAACCAATATATGGATTTAAACTCGACAACTACATGCACGACACAACAGAAACATATACATTCATGCATTTCCATAAGTAAACAAGTACTCTATCACTGGGTTTCATACCCGATCACAGTCTGTTGAAAAACAATGCATGAACACTTCAACTTTCAACGTCTAACTTTTCACTTAATCTCCGGAGATCCCAACACCAACTAAATGAGTTGATCACGTTCAATTGCCAGGTATATTAGGCACAACGTGGCATGGAATACCATTTGGCACCATATGTAACAACGTAGCCCGAATACCCTATTAAGGTATCAGACATAGGACGTGGCAACAACGTAACCCGAATACCCTATCATTGTTTAGCTGAGTAGTTTTACTACTCTTTTAAAGTTATTTTATTGAGTGCGTTAGCACTGACTCATTTCGGTGTCTGCACACTTACTAGACAATAATATTGTGTTATTGTCGCTATTAGTATTTGTTTATAAAAATATTTTAAATAATATGATTTAAAGAAAATTATGTTCATATTTTACTCTATTTAATTTTAGATTTGAAAATAAATTGGTTTGACATTAATCGGAGATTAAATGTTGGACCGTAAATTTTCTTAGTTGATCAATTCAACTAATCATCTCTATCTTATTTCAAAATTTGAAAGTATATATTTGTCACCCTTTATTTTTAGATTCAAAAACTTAAATTGTTTTTATTTATAGGCTTAATATTTATCGCTCATTTTGTATCTAATCACTAATAACATGAAAAATTAATAAAAGAAAACCCAAATCCCCTCTCCCCTCGACAGAAACCCCCCCCCCCCCCTTCTTCTTTCTTCTTCCTACATCAAACCCATCTCTTCTCCTCTTCACCTCATCTTCCTCCACCTTCACCCAACCACTTCCATCCACCTCCAAGAGCCAGCCGCGCGCCGCCACCACCAAGGGAGCTCCGGCCGCTGCTCGCCGATGCAGGGGCGAAGACGACGTCTCCGCGCCTCGCCTGGATGCATCCTCCACCGCTCGAAACCGTCGCCCTCCACCGCGTTTCGTCCGGTAAGCCGTCATCCATGGCTAGTTTCGCACCTAAACCTTCATAGTTTGAGCTCCATCTTTTTCCTTTAGGCTTACTCTCTCTCTCTCTCTCTCTCTCTCTTGGCTCTTGGTTGATGTAGAAACACCACGCACCACCGCTGGCCGCCTTGTCGCCGTCGTCCGCCGCCGCGCCAACCATCACAAGCACCACCACAACTTCTTCTTCTTCCTAGGGTAACAGTTTACCCCTGATTTCTTCTAGTTTCAAAAAGCCCCAAATTTGTTTTTGAAACCCTAAACTCTAGGTTTTGAATTCAGAGTTTAATCTTGAAATTGAACATTGTTTTATGCAATTGAGACTGTGAATTAGTGTTTTCCTAAACCAATTTCATTATTCTTTAGTTAGAATGAGTTTTCCCCAAATTGAATTATGAACCCTAAAACCCCAATCTAGTTTTATTTGAAAATTAGTTTTATTTTTGTGAAATTAAATATGTTTTATTGCAATTAGGACCTTTAATTTGTGATTTCTAAGTTCAATTTCATGATTCTCTCATCAAATCAAAGTTTCCCAACTTTCTAATGAAACCTCTTTTGCCCAAATGGATTTCTTTGGAAAGAAGTTCTATTTTGTTAAATTAAAGGTTTCAGATTATTAGATTGTATGTTTTGATAATGAGTAGCTGATTGTTCCATTTATCTGGTTGTTGAAAATGCTTGGATTTTCTCTCCAGGATGTCGTCGTGGTTGCGTTTGCTTGGATGAGCAGGTTTTGTGTTTTTGGGAGTTGATAGGAGCTGTCCGCACCTATCGTAAGGTGTAAGAGTAAACCGGAACGAAGGATTTTTTTCTAGTCTTCAAAGGTAAAGGGAGTTTATTGATAACTCTTAGAAATGACAGTTATTTACTCTTTCTTAGCTTGAGTTTTTGTAATCTTTAGGTATTTTATGCGGATGTTTTAGGTGTTTTAAGTTAGTTTAGTGTAATATGTGTCATTTTATAAATTTGGTTTAGTTTTATGTTTTTAAGTGTCTAGGAATATGTTTAATGTGTTTCTTGAGTTTTGTTAGGTTTTTGTTGATGTTTAGATAAGCTACTGGAAAATGCTTTGGTCATGCTGCAGCATAAGGACGTGAACTCCTTATCAGAAAAGGACAAAAGCTGGACCACCTTTCTCTCTCCTGCCAGGCTGTCATAAAAGCTGACGACGTGGCCCAATCACATGTAGTGGGTTTTGTCCTGGTGCAGTTAATGAATTGGGCCAAGACACTTATTTTAATATTATTTTGGTTGGCCCAAAAGTAGGAAAGAGAAAAGTGTCTTTGTAAAACCCTAAAAAAGGGAATATTCCTTACTTTTAAAAGGGGGTTGCCTCATATCAGAGGACAGCAGCTGGGGACATATAGTAGCAGTCAAAGGGCCATCTTCTTCCTCTCCATTGCTCCATTTTCGTGCTCCCATGGCTTCTTCTTCCATTTCTTATTTTATTTCCAGATTTTGTAAGCTCAGTATAAGCTAGTTTGCTGCAGCGTACTGGTATGCTGAACTTGTAATGAATGTTAGTTGTTGTTATGTGATGCTTTGCTGCTGCATTTTCTCTTAATCTGTGTTTAAATGCTGTTTTATTTAAGATTGGCTGTCTTAAGTAGAACTTCAGCTTGCTGAACTTGGAAAAGTAAAGTTAAGTGGATTTGGTTAAGAGATAAGGGTTGAGTCTCTAATTAGAAAATTAGTAGATGTTGAATGGGTTAGGAATAATCATTCAAGTCCTTAAGCTAGCTGGAATGTGCTTATTAATAAGAGGGTGTAATTAATATGAATCTAGGAATAGAAGGCATTTAATGAACCTTATCTTTCAAGTGTTGGAAAACACAACTTTAATTTCCTGGAGCTAATGCTGCAGCATGGCGAAGCATAACTGAAGCTAATTAGAAATTACAAGGGATTCATACTAGTAGCTGTTACTAGTAGCTGTTTTTCCATCTTTGTTCACAACCCCATTTTATTATCTTGTTCTCTTATTATTACTGCTTTTTAATATTGTTCTTTTTATTATTTGAAAATCAACACTTTCACACACTATATGGTTACCCCTTAATCTTAACTACCAAGAACAATTAATCTGAATTTTGGTAATTGCTACAGCATTCTAATCCTCGTGGGAACGATCTCTTACTTACTCTTTATTACTTGTTACGATTGTGTATACTTGCACATTGCACATTTTAACGCAACATTTATCTGAAGGGTTTTGGTAACTATGTGCTATTTGGTTGTTGTGTGTAAGGTTGCTGTGGTTATGTATGATGTGTGTTTTAAATTCGATGAGATAATAACTGTTTATGTGGTTTAAATATATATGTATGTCTGGATTGAACTGGTGATTTTAGGTTTGACTGAAAGCCTGACAATAGTCAGAGCTCAATGATAGTAAGAATAATGCTTTAAAAACTTGAGAGGGAAAATTTGAAGTTTTGAGTTATGTAAGTGGAAGTTTTGAGGACCTAGATAACCGAAAATGTCGGGCTAGTGTTCCTATGAGTAAGTACGTGAACTATTTGTCTTATATGTCACGGGTTAAAGTCCCAGTTGGCATAATTGAATTCATGTTGTATGTGTTGTAGGTTAAAGTCCCAGTTGACATATTTAAACCTCTGTTGTGCGTGTCATGGGTTAGAGTCCCAGTTGGCACAGTTGAATCCATGTTCAATGTGTTGTGAGTTAGAGTCCCAGGTAACACATTTGAATCTTTGATGTGTGTGTCGAGGGTTAGAGTCCCTAGTCACACAGTTAAATATCTGTTGTGTCGTGGGTTAGAGTCCCAAGTCACAGTTAAATCTTTGATGTGTGTGTCATGGGTTAGAGTCCCAAGTCACACAGTTGAATCTCTGTTGTGTGTGTCGTGGGTTAGAGTCCCATGTCGCACTGTTGAATCTCTATATTGTGTGTCATGGGTTAGAGTCCCAAGTCACACAATTGAATCTCTGTTGTGTGTGTCATGGGTTAGAGTCCCAGGTCGCACCGTTGAACCTCTATATTGTGTGTCATGGGTTAGAGTCCCAGTTGGCACATGTGACCGCGTGTCCTATGTTGAGAATGAACGATTTTGATGTCTAAGTGAGAATAGTCATGAGAGGTAAGCCTCGACAAAGAAAGAAATGAACGAAAAGAAAAGTAAAGAGAACAAATGTTAAGATTTGATGGTGGATGTTGAAGTGTTGTGTAATTTTATAAATTGAAATGACTGCCGGGTATGAACCCCATTGATTAGAATATCTTGTTTATTCTGAGAAATTTTGTGAAGTACATATGTGTGCGTGCTATTGTTGCTTGTGTGTCGTGCATGTAGTTATCACGATAAAACTCATATGTCGGTATCTCACCTTTGCATTATTTCTGTTTGGTTTCTATTTGTGGTATCCTGGTTTGCGTGTACAGATGATGCAGAGGGGTTCTCTGCCCCACTCGGAGGGATTGGTACCGACTTTTGAATAATGTTGATTAATTGGAATACCCATGGGGTCTTTTACAGTAAGAGTCTCATAGTACAACTAGCTTAGGTTTTTGAGACATTATTGATTTATGATAGTATATGTTCATGACTCGGAGAGCCTTTATTTTAAATGGATTGTTTATGGCTCTGAGAGCTTTTCTTTTGGATGGAAATATAAGATTTTCTTTTAGTCATGTCTAACTTGCTGATGTAAATATTTTCAGAATATTACTATCTTGATGTATTTATATGACTGGAATTTCTGGGTTGCAAAAAATAAATATTTCAGCAGGTGTTTTTATTCTGGGATGTTGAAATTACAGAGGAGACTTTGTCAAAATTTTTGTAAAAATTCTAGATCTTTATTAAAGTATAATGTGAATTTTTTTTTTGTGACGTGTGCATCACTTTTTCGAAATATTCAGAAGGAAAATTTTTACACACGAGTTTTTCTGACTTAAAGTAAATTAATTTTTCCGAAAGTAAAACCAACAAAATTCTTTTTATTTAAGTTCCGCGACGAGTTAAGAATTAGAAATGTAACGCCCAAGGGGGGTGTTACAATTATTTAGGTATCAGACATAACAACGTCGCCCGAATACCCTATCATTAAGGTATCAGACATAGGACATGGGCACGTCTGCCAATGCATGCATATAAAACATTTGTTCTCGTTATTTTCTTTGTGTTCATTCTTCTTTTGCCGAAGCTCAAAATGGCTTACGACTATTCGTAAATTTCAACGTATTAGACTTCTTAACGTTAACACAGGATACGAAGTTCGAGTGCTCAATTACAAAACCTTAGACCTAACAATCAGTCATGGTTTCGTGGTGATAAAAACAATACTCTCTATTAACATCGTTCATCACAACGTGTAACAACAGTACAACGTGAAACTACATAACACGGATCAAAGATCTTCGTGCTTATAATTAAGAACGCCAGTATCACGACGTCTCGGATACTAGGTTTAAATTTCAACGTTAACATCGTTTTCGTTCGGTGAAACACAAAATCAAAACAAAACTTCCGAAACGTATCCAAGTTGTCGGAAATAACCCGTTGTATAAAACTAGTTTATAGAAAATACGTTTACGTTGGAAATTCGTTTTACAAAATCATCAAATCACTTGAAACTCATTTCCTTCTGAAGATCTTTTTTCTAGAAACTCTACTCTTTTAGAAAAACCCATGTGTGAATGATTACAGCTGTTTTTAAGAAATGTTTCAGTCAAATTTTAATTAATTTTTTTTCTACTTAAATATTTTTCTAAAATCATAATTAAATTATTTTCAACAATTATTTTCATAAAATAACTTTTTATAATATTACGGAATTTCTCAGGTAAAAATTAGCAGTACAAAAATAATTTTACGGTTTCGCCCTCACTATGACTCATAGTTTGTTTGTACACTAATAAATCATTAAAATAATAATATTTCTCAACAATTCTAATTTTTTCCAAATAAAATTTTACATCAATATTATATTCCAATATTTCGCCATTAAACATTGAATATAATTTTTAAAGCTTCTTAAAGCTTTTATCTGGTTAATTGATTGGGCATTGACCACTGTCAGACTTCTCAAATCTCAAACAAACATTCCATAACAGTACCATAGCAATATTCCTAGGCAGATCATGCATCACAACATCATTATATAACTGCAAGTAAACACTTAACCTCAAATAAATAAACACAGATATAAATAACACAACTTAAAACTAGTCAAGCAAAACACCACAACCACAGATAGCACGTAGCCATCGGATAAATCCCTCAGGAAATCCCCTCTTACCTCTTGAAGATTCAAGCTTTCGATTAACACTTTGACACGAATCCGGAAACGGCGACACACGTACAAGGCACACGTCTTTATCCTTCAACATTCACAACTCAACCAATCAAAATCAAACAAATACAATCACCTAAACACTAAGGTTAGGTCACGGCCTCAATAGGGTTTTGTGACTAAAAAAATTCCTAAAATTGTTTAAGCCTTTGGATTAATGATCCTTAAGTACTTAAGACATAAACCATGATAATTTGACAACGATTTTGAATCAAATTCTCCTAACCCACATAGTTAGGGTTTCGGCCTTCACATGAAAAATAGGCTAGGGATTTTATTTTGAGACAACACTTTGGATCCAACATATACATGATATAAAAAGATGAAATCCAAGTTCATTTACCAAAGAAATCAAACAAAATCTCCTCCACCCACTTATACATAGGTTCGGCCTTCAATGGAAAAGTGAGGAGGAACTGTTTGTTTGATTCAAACTCTTGGATCTATAATATAGACATGAATACAAGATCATAGAAATCGGTTTCACATTTTTCGGATTTTTCTATGATTTTCTATGGATTTTCAAACTTTTAGATCTAAGAATTAAGAAAATTGAATAAGGCATTGAATCATGAAAATATATGAAGAACATAATGTTTAATGATGATGAGGATCAAGGATTACCTCTTGGAAATGGAAAAAGTGCAAGGAATTACCAAGTTGTTTCACAAAGTAAGCTTATGGAAACTTAGAGTTTTTGTAAAAATGGTGAAAGCTTCATGATGAAGATGATGAATGCCTTAAATAGCAAGAAGATGGGCTCCTTGGTGTGGTTTGGGCCGTGAGCAACTAGGGAGAAAAGGGTCCAAGCATAAAATTTTAGGGACATAATTGTAATCTTATATAATGGCATTTTGGTGATAAAAACCAACCTTAAGGACATTATGGTAAATTCCCCTAAAATGTCATCATTACTAAGGTGAGTCACCTATATGACTCACCCCTTGTGAGTCACCACTTGTCTCCATCCATTGAATGTCGGAATTTGTCTCTGCACGTCCGTTCTCGGCTCCATCGATTACCCGATTAGGGTTTCCGTCTGATTTCCGATCGAAAATTCTCAAAATAACCAAACTCGTTGGAAATATGTTTTAAACATAATCCATTTCGTTCACGAGTCAAAATTAGGTTTTCTGATCATTAAAATCTTACTGTTAGTGAAATCACCTACTGTTTTCCGTCTAAACTTTTACCAAAATTCATCCGACTAAACATAATAGTTCATTTCTGATCAGAAATTTGGAAAGTAGAATTCCTCACGGACAAAATATAAAAAATCTACAAATTTCAGTTTCAAATCAAATTAGGGTTTTCTGCCGGTATAAAATTATACTGTCAGCAAAAACGCAGACCGGTTTCCGTCTGAGTTTTAAACCCAAAATTTCACCGTATACTTATAAAAATAAGTATAATATGAATATGACTTTGTTTTTCCCAAAATCATTTTCTAAGTTTCGAATAAAAATATAAACATATTTATATAATTTCCAATATTAGAAAGTAGCGAAAAGTCGGGGTGTTACAAACTACCCCTCTTAAAAAAAATTCGTCCTCGAAATTTCGTGACACGAAGCTATACATAGGCTAACTCAAACATTTCACACTTTGAATTAAAAGTATAGTTAAAAGATTACAGTCGTAGTTTGAAGTCTCAGTTCCCCACACATTATAAATTCTACCCGTAGTTGTCAGTTTATTAGTGCTGGTGTTATTGGCAGCAGGTCCACGCCTTGGAGCATTGCAATCCCTCGACAGATGTCCAACTAGATCACAATTAAAGCACTTCATTCCCCTCACTGGGCATTTGTCAGCCATATGATTTTGGTCTCCACATTTGTAACACCTCCTAACTTGACCTCAGTTTTGGCTCTGTTGGCCTCCACTTCCCGCCTCAGAATTATTGGGACGATGCTGTTGCTGATTCTAGTTATTTCCCGTTGGTCGGAAATAAGGTTCATTCTGCACTTGTTTTCCTTTTTAGTCCTGGAATTGACCCTTCGATCTAGTCGGTCCTCCTACAGTTCCTCTGTTGTCTCTTTCTTTCCTCATCAGCTCTATTTTTCTACACTTCTCGATTAAGGCTTGGAAATTCCGAATTTCTAATGGTAGCACTGATTCTTTAATCTCGAAACGCAGTCCCCCCTCGAAACGCTCGTACTTCCAATCCTCGTCTGGATTATTCTAGAAAAAACGAAAATACTTGGCAAGCAATTCAAACCTTGCCGCATATTCTCCGACAGTTAAATATCTCTGCTGAAGTCGCAGAAATTATTTCTCCTTCTCAGCTCGCGCACTTTGAGGAAAATACTTGTTCAACAACCTGTTTCGGAATACTTCCCAAGTAATCACCTGATTCTCTGCTTCCAGCAGCTGTTGGGTGCCTTTCCACCAATACTCAGCATCACCAACCAACAGAAATGTAGCATAAGATACCTTCACTCCCTCTGGACTGTGTATGAGTTCGAAGATCTTCTCTAGCTCCTGAATCCATAAATCAGCTTTTACAGGATCCACGTCTCCATGGAATTGTGATGGCTCCTGACGCCTAAAAGCAGTTAGATTTTTGCCTTCAGCTGCCTGTTCAGCTCGAGCTTGCTCCTGCTGGTTTTGGGCAGCCATTGTAGCAGTCTGATTTGCAATGGCAGCTGTCACATGTTCCATAGCCTGTGCTGCATAATCCACTCCTTCTTCATAATTCTCATTCATACGGCCACCAATGGGACCACCTCGATGACCTCTTCCATGGCCGTGTCCACGTCCTCGTCCACGTCCACCTTCTGGTACTGGTTCCATAACTGACCTGTCCAGCCAAAATCAGTTAGACCACAACCAGAAAAGGAGACGCAAATGAGACGCGTAATTATGTATTAACATTCATTACTTCTAAGAAGTAATTCAAACAAGTCCTAATCAGAGAACACACAACATCAACACAATAGACCTATTCCCCAACATTCTCGAAAGACTCGACCAGCTCTGATACCACTAATGTAACACCCCCCTTGGGCATTACTTTGTAACACGTGCGGAAATAAATTCAAAACATTAATTCACTGGTTGCTTTCGGAAAATAATATTTTCTTAAGTTGTAATCTTGTTTCAAAATGGTGATAAAATTTTTTTCCTTATCTTTTATTTTTCGACAACCACAACAACAACGTAAATATAACCGTATAGGAATAAATATGTATATAACATCTTACAACTATATTGCGTCATACTGTTTTCACACCTAGACCTTTATAAGTATAGGTCCCCTTATTGAAAAACAACAACATACTAGAAACAAAACCTAAGCTGGTCACACCTATAATACAGACATAACAGTAGTAAGTAAACGTCAGCATTTTCCGAACTAAGGAAACTTCTTCGTATAGTCATCATATCCCTTGAGTGGTTCATCTGGACTCGGATATAAATATATGCACAAGTAGAGAAAACAACAATAAAACTTGCAAGAGTGAGAAACCAATATATGGATTTAACTCGACAACTACATGCACGACACAACAGAAACATATACATTCATGCATTTCCATAAGTAAACAAGTACTCTATCATTGGGTTTCATACCCGATCACAGTCTGTTGAAAAATAATGCATGAACACTTCAACTTTCAACGTCTAACTTTTCACTTAATCTCCGGAGATCCCAACACCAACTAAATGAGTTGATCACATTCAATTGCCAGGTATATTATGTTGAGACCTCATAAGTCTAAAACACATTCAATGTGTAGATTCTCTAAGTTTTGATGATTCCAAATAGTTCAAGTATGATAATGTTGAACCAAATGAAATTACTAACATATTTGATAAGTGTGCAGGAAAATAGACTTAAGGTCACTCGTCTATTTTATGACCCGTCTACTTTTTAGTAGAAGCTCAATTCTGACTCGTCTAAAAATCCACTCGTCTATAAATCAGTCAAAGATCAAGTCAACGGTCAGGAAAGACTAAGTTCACTTGATGATGTGGCAAGAAGCATTCGTCTAAAATTGACTCAGTGGATCACCAGTCTAATTTTGGAATATGCCAGCACCCGTCTAAATTTTGGATGATCATCACCCGTCTAAAATTTTGTACTGCATAACACCCGTCTAATTTTTAGATGACTTTCACCCGTCTAAAAATTCTCATTACTGATACTAAGTCAGTATGTCAGAAATCAAATCCAAGTCACCGTATTCAAAATTATATGCCTTCCTTAAGGATCTCGAAGACCTCTGGACAATAGCTCAAAGGACAAAGAATAAAGAACGTTGTTTCAAGGTTTTAAGGAATAAACACGCAATCTCTGCACCACTCCAGTAACCTTTTGCCTATTTTAGTACAAAGTAAAAGTGCTTTCTGGAAAGTGAACTGATGTTGCACTGAAAGAGGAAAGCTCTCTGCTACAAGTACAAGAAGCCTGCTGCTATATACTTTGAAAGAACAGCTGCTCAGTTTAAAGTATATTCTTGGACATCCTTGTCAAAGCTCAACGTTCCCAAGCATTTAATGAATATTCAGAACGACTCTTTGGCATTAAATGGTGTCTCAGTTAGCTCAAGTCAGAAGCAAACACTTTCTGAAGCTGTGACAAAACGGATCTCTTGATTGAAGTCTTTAAATAGATCAAACAATGAAGATGAAGCCAAGAAGTTGAATATCATAAAGAACACTGCGCAGAAGCATTTAATCTCTTCATTAACTTCTTCATTCCTTCATTGAATACACATTCAATCATTTGATATAAATTCGCAGTCTTTCATACTTCATATTTATTCCACTCTCTGAGTGTGATCTAAAAGATTTGCAAGTTGTATTAACTACAGAAAAAACCTTTTCATCCCTTATTGTTTTGAGCCTGAAGAGGCTAGGTGAGAAAAGAATACTTGTTTGAGTGTTGAGCCTGAAGAGGTTAGGTGTGTAAAGAATACTTGTACTGTAATTTACTCAGTTATAGTGGAAACTTGGTGCTGTCAAGAAACTGGACGTAGCCCTGTGGATTTTGGGGTGAACCAGTATAAATCTCTTGAGTGATATTTCTCTTCCCTTTATCTTTTAATTTGCTTAAGTATTGTTTCTTTTTAAGCTTTTAACTTGGGGAGTTAATATTGTGATTATCAAACTCTGTTTTAACCTTCTCTAATTGCTTGTGCTATTCTGTTTCAATATTAGACGTTTCACTCGTCTAACTTTCTATCATCTAAACCTTGCTTGCTGTGCCTGCGAAAATCTTTTTAAAGTAACCGAAAAAGTTGGTAAACACAATTCAACCCTCCCCTTCTTGTGTTAACTTTGGTTATTTCAGTTGGTATCAGAGCTCAGCCTCTGGGTTGAGCACTTAACAATGTAGAGGAAAAGATCTTGGAAATGGCAGGAGAAACCAGTGGAAGCATGAACCATGTTGGAGAAGGATCCTCAATGTCGAGACCTCCTTTCTTCAGTGGAGAGGACTACATCTACTGGAAAGAAAAGATGAAGTGGTTTTTACAATCCACTAATTCTGATCATTGGGATATCATTGATGAAGGTCCCTTTGTTCCTAAAGATGACAAAGGAGATGAAATTCCTAAAGCAAACATGACCATTGATCAAAGAACAAAATGGCAGCTGAATGCCAAAGCTAGATATGCAACATGTGTGCTTTGAGCAGAGAAGAATTTGAAAAAGTCTGTGCCTATGAGTCTGCAAAGGAAATGTGGGACTCACTAGCTATTGCTCATGAAGGAACCAGCAAAGTCAAAGAAACCAAAGTCAGCATGCTTGTCAGAAAGTATGAGTTGTTTAAAATGGAGGAAGGTGAAACTATTGGCCAAATGTATGGAAGGTTTCAAACCATAACCAATGGATTGAAATCTCTGGGAAAAACTTACAAGACTGAGGAACACATTCAAAAGATTCTCAGAAGTCTTCCAAAACAATGGAGACCACTTGTAACTGCTGTGTCTCAGGCCAAGGACTTAACAACAATGAAGCTTGATAAGCCTCTTGGCACTCTTCAGATTCATGAACAAGAACTGATTGAAGAGAACAAAGGAAAGAAAAACAAGTCCATTGCACTCAAAGCTGACAAGAAGTCATCTAAGGGAGCAAGTTCAAAAGCTCTCAAAGTAGATGAATCTTCAGAAGAATCTGGAGAATCAAATGAGGATGACTCTGATGATGAAGATGATGAACTTTCTCTTTTCACCAGAAAAATGAAAAAGCTGTGGAAGAAAAGAAACTTCAGAAAAGACAAACCCTTCAGGTGCTTCAACAAAGAAAAACACAACAAAGATGGTGGATCCAATGACAGAAATGTCATTGTATGTTATGAATGCAAAAAGCCTGGTCACATCAAGGCAGAATGCCTTCAACTCAAAAAGCAATCTTCCAAGAAATTCTTCAACTAAAAGAAGAAAGGAATGATGGCCACTTGGGAAGATCTTGATGAAAGCTCCACTGAAAGTGAAGGAGAGGAGCTTGAAGCAAATCTCTGTCTTATGGCAGATACTGATTTAGAATCAGAAACTGAGGTACATTCTGAACTTGAAAAATTGAATGATGCCTATGATGAACAATTGGAGGAATCCAACTATATATCTAAAGCTTTCAGATCCCTCAAGAGATAGTATGCTAAACTCTCAAATGAGTATACACAGAAATCTCAAGAGTGTGAGAAGTTAGCTGAAGAGAATAGTAAACTTAAGACTGAAAAGTCTAAAGTTGAGATCTCAGTTGAAACTCTACCATCTGAAGAAGTAACTAAACTTCAACAGAAAGTAGAAGAGCTCACCTCAGATCTTGCCAAGTTTGTTAATGGTAGAGATAATCTGACTAAACTCTTAGGAAGTCAGAGGCACTCCCTTAACAAAGAAGGTATATATAGGATATTCCAATCAAGAACATCATAAAGGATCAACAAAGTTTTCAAATGTAGCTATTAAATCTGTATTAGATAGCTCAAATAGATCTATATGTTCCTACTGTGGAAAAGCTGGACATATCATGTCCAAGTGTATTCACAAAAAGAGAAGGAAGTCTTCACAGACTCCTCATACTAACAAAAAAGGACCCAAGAAAATATGGGTACCTAAGGTCATGATCATTCCTGTCGCAGACATACTCAACAGGACAAAGCAAACACCTGTCATGGTACCTGGACAGTGGATGCTCGCGACACATGACAGGTGAAAGGTCTATGTTCCTAGACCTCCAACCTAAGAAAGGTGGACATGTAACTTTTGGTGGCAACCAGAAAGGAAAAGTTGTTGGTGTAGGTAAAATTGGTGGTAAACCTCCCTTACCTATTATCCATGATGTTTTATTTGTGAAAGGATTAAAACATAATCTGCTTAGCATAAGTCAATTATGTGGATTTTCTGTATCTTTTTCTAAGGATGCATGCATAGTCAATGACTGTAGTGGAAAGACCCTCTTTTCTGCCAAAAGACAAAACAATCTGTATAAGATTGACATGACTGAACTTTCAGATCAAAGTGTAACATGCTTTATGTCTAAAGATGATGAAAAGTGGCTGTGGCATAAGAAACTAGGACATGTTAGTATGAAACAAATTTCTAAATTGAAAAAGCATAACCTTGTGAGAGGATTGCCTGACATTTCTTTTAAGAAAGATATCTTGTGTGATGCATGTCAGAGAGGTAAACAAGTAAAATCAAGTTTCAAATCTAAGAAAGAAGTCACCTCCTCTAGACCTTTGCAACTCTTACACATGGATCTGTTTGGACCAGTTAGTGTAGCTAGCCTAGGTGGAAAGAAATATGGTTTTGTCATAGTTGATGACTATTCTAGATTTACATGGGTACTCTTGTTAACCCACAAGGATGAATCTTATAAGGCATTTTCAGTATTCAGTAAAATAGTACAAAATGAGCAAGGTTTCTGTATTTCTGCTATAAGAAGTGACCATGGAGGAAAATTTGAAAATGAGCAGTTCAAACTGTTCTGTGAGGAAAATGGTATTTCTCACAACTTCTCTGCACCTAGAACTCCATAGCAAAATGGAGTAGTTGAGAGAAAGAACAGATCTCTTCAAGAGATGGGAAGAACAATGCTTAATGAAATAATCTTCCTAAGTATTTCTGGGCAGAAGCCATTAACACTGCTTGTTATGTACAAAACAGAATACTGATTAGGCCTATTCTAAATAAGACTCCTTATGAATTGTGGAAAGGTATAAAACCCAGCATATCATATTTTCATGCATTTGGTTGTGAATGCTATATTCTCAACACAAAAGATCATCTTGGTAAATTTGATTCTAAAGTAGATAAAGGCATATTTATTGGTTATTCTGAAATGTCTAAAGCTTTTAGAATTTTTAATTCTAGAACCTCTGTTGTAGAAGAATCAATTCATGTAAAGTTTAATGATGGTTTGAAGACTGATAGGGAACTATCAGATCTAGAGGATGATGTTGCAGGTATTGAACTTAACCATGTAGTAGAAGAATCTTCAGACAAGTCAAAAGTAGACGTGTCTGAAATACAGACTAATACTGATAAGTCTGAAACTCAGACTTTGAAGAAAGATTGGAAATTCAAGACCTATCATCCAGAAGATCTCATTATTGGAAGTCCATCTCAAGGAGTTAGAACCAGATCTGCTTTCAATGAAAACAACAACATGGGCTTCATATCAGATTTGGAACCTAAAAAGATTGAAGAAGCCCTGCAAGATGAAAGCTGGATTCTAGCCATGCAAGAAGAACTAAATCAGTTCAAAAGGAATGATGTCTGGACTCTAGTTTCTAAACCCAAAGAGAAAACCATTATTGGAACCAGATGAGTGTTTAGAAATAAACTAGATGAAGATGGAAAAGTGGTAAGAAACAAGGCAAGACTAGTTGCTCAAGGCTATAATCAACAGGAAGGTATTGATTTCACTGAAACTTTTGCTCCTGTAGCTAGATTAGAAGCAATTAGAATTCTCATGTCATATGCTGCACAACATGATATAACTCTTTATCAAATGGATGTTAAAAGTGCATTTCTAAATGGAATAATTGAGAAGGAAGTTTATGTCAAGCAACCTCCTGGATTTGAGGACTCTGAGAATCCTCACCATGTCTATAAGCTTAAGAAAGCTTTGTATGGACTCAAACAAGCTTCTAGAGCTTGGTATGATAGATTAAGCACATACCTCATGGAAAATAACTTCATTAGAGGAAAAGTAGACACTACACTTTTCAAGAAATGCTCAAGAAAAGATTTCATAGTAGTACAGATTTATGTTGATGATATTATATTTGGTGCTACTAATGAAAAGCTCTGCAAAGAGTTCTCTGAGTTGATGCAGAATGAATTTGAGATGAGCATGATGGGAGAATTGAAGTTCTTCCTTGGTCTTCAAATAAAACAGTCAAATGATGGAATCTATATCCATCAACAGAAGTACACCAAGGAGCTTCTGAAAAAGTATAAAATGGAAAACTCAAAGCCTATGAGTACTCCTATGCATCCAACAATTGTTCTAAACAAGGATGAGGAAGGTAAAAAGATAGATCAAATTGTCTACCGAGATTTCAGGTTAGCTGGATTTTGTGATGCTGATTTTGCTGGAGATAGAATTGATAGAAAAAGCACCAGTGAAGGATGCCACTTCATTGGAGCAAATATGATATCCTGGTCAAGCTAAAGGCAAAGCACCATTGCTCTATCAACTGCTGAAGCTGAATATATATCTGCAGCTAGTTGTTGTTCACAACTACTTTGAGTAAAATATCAACTTGAAGATTATTCAATGATTGAGCATAATATACCTGTTTGGTGTGATAATACTAGTGCTATTAATCTGTCAAAAAATCCAATACAGCATTCTAGAGCAAAGCATATAGAGATAAAGCATCATTTCATTAGAGACTATGTTCAAAAAGGTGTTTTTGAAATTAAGTTTGTAAACACTGATTATCAGCGGGCAGACATTTTTACTAAACCTTTAAGTGAAGATAGATTTGTTTTTATTAGAAGGAATCTTAACATGAATAATGTATCTGAATAAGTGTTTGCTGATATGTCTGAAAAATTACTTGTCTGTATTCTAATATTTTATGATTACTTGACTCGTCTACTTTAGCCAAGCGTCTAATGACGTGGCTAAAAGCACTCAGTGCTAAATCCTGACTGAGACACATGTACATTGCATTTTCCCTCCTTTTCTTAAATATTTTAATATCTATCTTTTCAAATTGATTGATTGCCATTTATGGCAACACTCTCTCTCCTTGTTCCCAACGTAAAAAGCACTCAAGTGTTTTTAACAAAAACCCGTGTCTTTTCAAAATCTACCCACTCACAATTTCATGCTCACAAACTCTTTCTCTAAACTCTCTTCGTCTTCACCTTCTCGAGACTTTTTCTGTCAAACCCTAATCTTCATTTCTCAGAATCAATGGCACCCAAAAGCCTTCTTGAGACTTTATCTGAGAAGACCAAGCTATCTGTCACTGAGCTGAAGAAGGTGCTTCCTGGAAGAGTTCCGAACTTTGATGAACTCATAACCAAGGTTTTGGATGTGCTTCCTGAACTTAACCATGTCAGATGGTTACCGTTCTTTCAACTGCAAGAACGCGTCTTCCCTGCTCTGGTTAGGGATTTCTGGACCACGGCAAAAATCACCAAGGATAATACTACCCACATGATTTCTGGGGATGTTGGTGAGGATCACATCTTCATCACTCACGAGTTACTCGCTGAAGTAACAAAATGCCCTAGGGAAGGAGCTGGGCATTATAAAGAATGGATGAAGGATCAGGGGGAAGCAAATGTGAATTTGGTGCTCTATGGGACTGCAAACCCTAGCAACATGGACTCCAAATATCTGACTCCTAAGGCAAGATCTCTGCATGTTTTACTTATAAATTGTGTAATGCCTAGACTGGGTCTAGAAATCATGTCAACATGTTAGAGAAGTTTGCTCTCTTTCATCTTGTCCAAAGAATTAGGATAGACATTACGGACCTGGTTTTCATGCACATGGAGAAAGCTGTAAAGGGAAAGGATAAGGACTATCCTTTTGGAATGATTATGACAAGGATCTTCAGGGCATGCAAACTGGATTTAAGAAGGGCTGTCTCTGCTGATCTCTGTACTGAGATTACAACAAAAACCCTAGATGAAGATGAACTTGACCCTTACCCTTGGACACAATGCTGAAACCTCTGCTCAGATGGAAGAAACTGTTTCCATTCCTGGTGTTAAAGCTGAAATTGTTGACGAACCAGCTGAGGAAGTCAGGGATCAACTTCAGAGGAAGAAGAGGAAAGTCACCAAAACAATTGCTGAAACCTCTGTGATTGAAGAGCCTACTCAGGTTGTTGAACCTACTACTGCTTCAATTAATGAGGAAGCTGCTGCTTCTGCTCCTAAAATCACCAAGGTCTTCAAGAGGAAGAGAACAGTGCAAGCTGAGGGGGAGTCTCAATCAGAAGAGACAGTGATCCCTAAGAAGAAAAGGACAACTGTCACAAAGAGGAAGCTTGTCTTACCTCCCTCTCCCTCACCATCACCATCACCATCACCATCACCTCAGAAGGATTCATCCCCTCCACCTCAGCAAACAGAACCCATTACCACAAGAACTCCAACTCCACAACCTTCACCACAAAGAACACCACCACCACCACCACAAAGAACACCATCCCCTCAATCATCACCAAAAATTCCCACTCCACCTACATCACCAAAAATTCCCACTCCACCTACTTCACCAAAAATCCAAACTCCACCACATACATCACCCAACCATCACACTTCTGAACCTAATCCTACCATATCAGAAATTCACATGTCTGATACTCACTCACCAGTACCTTTCACATCACAAACATCTCACCATTCTGACATTCCTCAAACTGAGGATGTCAATGACTTTGAGTATTTTGATAATCTCACTCCTCCTCCCTCACCCAAATCACCAATCCCTGACCAATATCAACAACCAGTGCCAAGTACCTCGGAGAATAGTCTTTCCAGACTTATTCTCTGAAATCAGACACAACCCTATTCCCTTAGCCACTATATCTCCCTACCACCTATCTTCCAGAACCACCCCCTTCTCTGTCATAAATGAATCCTGCTCCAATTATCTTGATGGCAAGGCCCTGGATACTCTAGAAGCAGAAAGACAGATTGTGAGGCTGGAAAGGTCACTTAAGCCAGTAGGAAAATGACTATTCAATCCTCACATCTTCATGAAGCCCTCTACTGCAATCAAAGTAATGCCTGACTCCATGGCTCTAAGAGGAAAACAGAAGTTAATAACTCTGCCATTGGATCAGAAGTTCTCTCTTATCAAGAGGAATGATCAGAAGCTTAAATTCAGAAAGAGGCTGTTCTCCAAAGGTGGCTCCAGTTCCGGGTTAATAGAAGAAGAGAAGGCAGACATTCCCACTAGAGGTAGCCAAGCCTATGCTCTCTACCCCTTTTCACCCTCCATTTACACACTCCCTCCTTTCTTCATGGTTTTCCCTTTCTTTTTTTTAAATTTTCCTGAAACTGCCCCTTTCATACACATAAATCTCATTAGGAGATCTTATGAGTTTCTCCTCTCTGTCATAGATTCTCCTCTGCATCATGACATAATTCATACTTTTCTAGAGGAATTCTATCCCAATAATGATTTTGTAACCACTCTGTCAACTAATGTCTTTCTAGACCCTCATCCTGAGGATGACACTTCTGTTGAAGAGTTACCTCCTACCCCTCCTCCTTGTCCACCTCCTCCATCAGCTTCTGGAACTTCTTTGGCCACAACAGATACTACCTCTCCAGTTGTTGCATATGAGCCGTGACACCCTTCTACCCCGCATGTTATAAGGCATTTAATTTAAAACAATTAATATAAAAACATGCATTTTACTGAATAAAATAAAACAATTGTCCATGGGTAGAAAAGTCCCACATGAACCAGTTTACAACGCGGAAAATAAAATAAGTTTAAACCAATAAAAACATAACCAAATAAACAACCCAACCCCGATGTCACAATTCAGAGCTGGTACAACCGTTCCGGAAAATAATATCCTCGGAAAACAACCGAAAACAAACTAAACAATAAACAAGCCCTAACTATGAGTGGCGGCTCCTCAGAGTCACTCCTCTCCGGGCTGCTCGTCATCTTCTGCAAATGCCGATCAGGCCAAACACAAACAATAATAGGGAGTAAGATTCATGTAATCACATATACAGCATAGGAATAGTAAGCAAGGTAAACATACAACATAGGCATACATCAACAACCAGCAGTATTATATCTACCAAGTATGCTATGCTGTGCAATGCATCAACTACTCCGCTACTCCAACTATGCATGTGGATCCAAACTAACTCAGGATGAACGACTTTGGAGTTACATATCCGTATTGGCCATAAAAGCACCAACACCAGCAGTTCACCAAACCTTGGGTGAACCCCATGGATAGCCAACACATCAAACCGTGGATGCCTCATCACGGGGGGCCTCGGTCACCAAACCATGGGTGGCCTATCGTGGATAGCCAGATCACCGTACTCTCGGGCGATCTCCCCTTTGTCGAACCTCCCCCATCAACAACTCCAATGCTCTATGCAAATGGCACAACAACAAACAATTGCAACCACCTCCTTGCTTGGGCCATGAAGCTCCCAAGACTTCAACATCAACATTCAACGTAACCTCAGACCCAAACCCTGGGGTCAAGGCTCCCTTGGCCAATAAGCACCAAGGTTCAACTCAACTTGCTTGTGTCAATAAGCACCAAAGACTTATCTTAGCAACGTGCGGTAACCCAACGGATACCGACTTAACAACTTGTTATCTTAATTATCTTATATAAGTAATAACCAGGTTGTCTAATCTTTATCTTTGATTAGTTATCTCAACTTATCATCATAGGGGACTGGGGTTTAAAACCCCTTAAGTTCTTTAATTGTATTACTGTCCAGGAGGGGTCAGCACGGTCGTGCTTAGACCCTAGCACGGTCGTACTTGGACACGTGAGGGCGTGCTGCCCTTTTAAGTGAAGCACGGTCGTGCTTCACACTCAGCACGGTCGTGCTCAGTAGCACAGTCATGCTGTTTGACCTGCACGGCCGTGCTGAACAGCACGACCATTTTCCAGAATTCAAATGGGAGCACAGTCGTGCTCCCTGTTCAGCACGGTCGTGCTCATCGTGCGACAGTGCTGTTCTGGGCAGGGTTTCCCCACAGAATTCCAACCAATTATGCTAGGGATTAATTCCCTTAACTTAACATGTTTTTACACCTAAAATAATCAATTAACATGTTTTATCAACCAACCCATCATCGCAACAGTCCAACAGCAACAACATAATTAAATCATAACATCACCCAATGATAACACCAATCATCATATAATATTAATACTCAACATGTCCATAACATACATATAACAACACAATCAACCAAATATAGCATGTTATTGACAGAAACAGAATTTAACACGTACATCATACAACATACAACGACATCGGGGTCATGGGGACCCTTTTACCTTACATTAACCCCACTACCTAATGATTACGATCCCTTCTCCCCATACCTGGATTGAAGGTCACTCCAACGTTAGCTCCTAAAGCAAACGGTCACGGTTCCCCAAAGCGGCTCGACTCAACGCAACCTTAGCCAAACCGAACACAAAAATTAGTTTCCTATTCAAACCATTATGAAAAGGAAAACACCAAGGGAGGTACCGTTACCTCTAGACTACCACAGACCAAACCGGCTTCCCAAAGGGCTTCCAAAACTCCACTATAACAATGGAAGAAGAGGAAAAAGGGAAGGAGATAGCTCTGGCCGAAACTGGTGACGGCTGCCAACAAAAGTAGGGTTTTCACGTTAACCCTCGGGTTCTGTGCCAAACTTATAAAACTCGGACCTGAGCACGGTTGTGCTTACCCTTGAGCACGGTCGTGCTTCACTTAGCGTCAACGAGATGCAGTCAGCACATTGAGCATGGGCGTGCTCACTATTGAGCACGGTCGTGCTCAACTTAAAATCAGAAACATGCTTCCGACTTTAAGTACATGCGTGCTGGCTAATGAGCACGAGCGTGCTCATGTATCAGAAAGGGACTTTTAAGCTAAAATCCCACTTAGCCCTTAACTAAAACTTTTAAATTAATAAAACTAGCTTTATAAAAACATTTTATGAAAAGAGGGTGCTACAATTCCACCCCCCTTATAAAAATTTCGTCCTCGAAATTTCTACGCACCTCTAACGAAAAGATGCGTGTACGTCTCCATCATCTGGCTCTCGAGCTCCCAGGTAGCGCTTTCCTCAGTTGCCCCGCTCCAAACTACTTTAACCAAGGGAATCTCTTTACCTCTTAACTGTTTCACCCTCCTATCTTCGACTCGAAGGGGTAACACCTCAAATGTCAAGTTCTCTTTTAACTGTATTGTATCGGGAACTATCACGTGACTAGGGTCATGAATGTACTTCCTGAGTTGAGACACATGAAAAATATTGTGGAGATTTGACAAGAACGGTGGCAAGGCTATTTGGTAGGCGACTTCGCCGACTCTTTTGAGGATTTGGAAAGGACCAATGAACCTCGGAGTAAGTTTCCTCGCCTTCATCACTCTACCAACCCCAGTCATCGCGGTAACTCTCAAGAATACATGATCGCCTTCCTGGAATTCGAGCGCCTTCCTCCTTTTATCATGGTAACTCTTCTGCTTATTTTGTGCAACTCTCATCTTTTCCTGAACTAACTTAATCTTTTCTGTGTTTCCTGGACTATCTCTGGCCCTAGCACCACACTATCACTAGGTTCACTCCAACACAAGGGTGTCCTACATCTCTCCTCTCGTACAGAGCTTCATATGGTGCCATACCAATGCTGGAATAGAAGCTGCTGTTGTAGGTGAACTCTATCAGGGGCAAAAACTTGTCCTAACTTCCTGACTGTTCTAACACACAAGCCCTCAACAAGTCCTCTAAGGACTGGATGGTCCTCTCAAACTGCCCATCAGTCTGTGGGTGTATGCTGAACTTAGCCTAAGCTTCGTCCCTAAAGCCTCTTGCAAACTACTCCAAAACCTAGAGGTAAACCTCGGGTCTCTACCTGAAACTATGCTAGAGGGTACACCATGAAACCTAACTATCTCCTTGATGTACAGCTTAGCCAACTTCTCTAGAGGATACTCCATGTTCATCGGAATGAAATGAGCAGACTTAGTCAGTCTATCCACAACAACCCATATAGCCTCAAAACCAGCTGGAGTCCTAGGGAGTCCAGACACAAAATCCATGGAGATGCTATCCTATTTCCACTCTGGGATACTCAAAGGTTGCAACTTACCCGAAGGCCTTTGATGCTCAATCTTAGCCTTCTGACAAACTAGGCACGCATACACAAACTCAGCTACATCCTTTTTCATCCTAGGCCACCAAAACATCCTCTTAAGGTCCTGATACATCTTAGTGGCACCTGGGTGCACACTTAATCCACTCCTATGTCCTTCTTCAAGGATCAACTTCCTAAGTTCAGGAACATCTAGGACACAAACTCTATCCTTGAACCTCAAGACACCATCACTGCCATCCTTAAAACTTAGGTCTCTACCCTGAGCGAGCAACTCTCACTGGTCTAAGAGATACTTATCTAACTTCTGGCCCTCTCTAATCTGATCCATCAGACTGTTGGTAACCTTCAAGGTACCAAGCCTAATACTCTTAGGGGTAAACTCACAAGCTAGACTAAGGTCTCTAAATTCCTCAATCAGATCCATCTCCCTAACCATCAAAGCGGAGATATGCAGGGTTTTCCTACTCAAGGCATCGGCCACCATAGTGGCCTTTCCTGGGTGATAGGTCAGCTCGAAGTCATAATCCTTTAAGAACTCCATCCACCTACACTGCCTCATATTCAATTCCTTTTGATCGAAGAGGTACTTCAAACTCTTATGATCGCTAAAGACCTCAAACCTCGCTCTATACAGGTAATGCCTCCAGATCTTTAAGGCAAATACCACAGCTCCTAACTCTAGGTCATGGGTAGGGTAGTTCTTTTCATGGGTTTTCAACTGCCTAGAAGCATAAGCAACTACCTTACCATTCTGCATCAGCACACCACCTAACCCTTGCTTAGAAGCGTCGCAGTAAACTACGAAGGGTTCACTAGGATCGGGCAAAACTAACACTGGTGCTGATGTCAACCTATCCTTAAGGGTTTGGAAACTCTCTTCACACTTAGAGTCCCACACAAACAACTGTCCCTTCTTGGTGAGACGGGTTAAGGGTAAAGCTATCTTAGAGAAACCTTCTATGAACCGCCTATAGTACCCGGCTAACCCCAAGAAACTCCTAATCTCGGTTACAGACTTTGGCGTTTCCCACTGGAGCACCGTCTCTACTTTAGCTGGGTCCACTGCTATGCCACCCTTAGAGATGACATGTCCTAAGAAGCTCACTTCCTCTAACCAGAACTCACACTTAGACAACTTAGCATACAACTGCTTTTCCTTAAGGGTCTGCACGACAACCCTCAGGTGTTCCTCATGTTCCTCCTTACTCTTAGAGTACACTAAGATGTCATCTATGAACACCACCACAAACTTATCCAAGTAAGGGTGAAAGGTCTTGTTCATGTAGTCCATGAAGACCGCAGGAGCATTGGTCACACCGAAAGGCATAACCAAGTACTCATAGTGACCGTATTGCGTCCTAAACGCTGTCTTCGGGATGTCCTCAGACTTAACTCGAATCTGATGGTACCCTGACCTCAAATCTATCTTTGAAAAGACGCAAGCGCCCATTAACTGGTCCATAAGATCATCAATCCTAGGGAGGGGATACCGATTCTTTATGGTCACCTTGTTGAGCTGCCGAAAGTCGACACACAACCTCATACTACCATCCTTCTTCTTCACCAACAACACAGGTGCTCCTCACGGAGACACACTGGGCCTAATGAACTGCTTCTTCATCAGGTCCTCCAACTGTTCCTTTAACTTAGCTAGCTCTAGAGGAGACATTCTATAGGGTGCTATGGAGATTGGCCCGGTACCAAGCACTAAGTCTATGGTAAACTCAACATCTCTCTCCGGGGGTAAGTTATAAACATCCCCCAGAAACACTTTAGGAAATTCTCGCACAACAGGCAAGCTGGCGACATCAGGAGGGCTGCTCTCTATTTCCAAGGAAGCTAACATCATGTATACTTGGGCTTCGTCTTTCATCGAAGCTCGAACTTGGCTGGTAGAGAGAAGGTCTGGATTCTTAGACCCCTTTGGAGTTCCAAAAATCAAGGTTTTGTCAAAACAGTTGAGGAGGACATGGTTGGAAGATAACCAGTCCATACCCAGAATAATATCCAGATCTTTCAAAGGCAAGCATACAAGATCAGCAATGAATGTCCTATTATTTATAACTATATGACAGTTCTTGCATGCATAAGAAGTAGAACAGGTTTATTTGTAGGTGTAGAAACCAACAAATCATACTCAAGGAAAGCAACAAGCAATTCAAGACTCTTGACCCTATCATGCGATATAAATGAGTGAGTAGCACCCGAATCATACAACACAGTCAATTGAGTTCCATCAATACAACATGTACCTTGAATCAAGACATCAGACTCGGAGGCTTCAGCTCCACTAAGAGTAAAGACTCTTCCAGTGGTCTTCAGTCGGTTGGCCTGGGACTTCTGATTCTTGCTGGCAATGGGAGGCTCGGCCTTGGATCCTTCACACTCTCAGCTGATGTGTCCTAGCTTGCCACATCTAAAGCAGATAACCTGCGTCTCCTTGCACTGAGACGAGTAGTGATCCGTTACACCACACTTGCCGCACCTCATGGGCCGAGACGAGTAGTGATCCGTAGCACCACACTTGCCGCACCTCATGGGCCTAGAGACGTTAGAGAACCCGCCTCTGAACCCATCCTGTTGAAACTGTGGCTTCTTGCCACTCTGCTTGAAATCTCTACCGGTCGGAGCATACCGCTGTTTACCCTTGTCCTTCTGATCAGTCCTCTTGCCACTCTGGCTATCTGACCCTCTGGAACTGGCAACTCTGAACTGGCTGGCATCCTCATAGATCCTGCACTTGTTGACCAGAATAGGGAAAACTCTGATCTCCTGGTAGCTGATGGCCTGCTTGATCTCAGGTCGGAGTCCAGCCTCAAACTTGACACACTTGGAGCGGTCATCTGTCTCATGCTGGTAAGGAGTGTAATACCTCTCCAGCTCCTCAAACTTAGCCGCATAGTCACCGACTGACAGCGACCCCTACCTCAAAGACAAGAATTCCATCTCCTTCTTGTCTCTAATATCCGCTAGAAAGTACTTCTCCAGGAATCTCTGACTGAACACAGCCCATGTAACCGCTGTGCCCTCAGCCTGCATCCTCTGCCTGCAGTTATCCCACCAGTGCTCTGCCTCCTCGGTCAGCATGAAGGTAGCAAAGATGAGCTTCTGCTGATCGTTGCAATCCATGGCTCGGAAGATCTTCTCTGTCTCCCTCAGCCACAAGAAAGCTCCTTCCGGATCGTACGCGCCCTTGAATGATGGAGGGTTGTTCCTCTGGAACTTATCCAGTCCCTGGAACTCAGCTGGCCCACCGTTGTTAGGGTTGACCTAACCAATAGCATTGGCTAGGAGTGCCAATGCGTCAGCAATCGCCTGATCGTTGCATCCTCTACCGGCCATTAGTTCCTGTACATGCCCAACACAACTTTAATACAGAAACTTAAGCGAGTAAAAGCTACAGGCAACTAACTTAAAACATCATTATCTATACAAGTATAGACAATTCACACAAGAGTTACACAACAGACTCACAACAGACTCATACCACGTCCGAACAAGATTGAACTGCTCTGATACCACTAAATGTGACACCCTTCTACCCCGCATATCATAAAGCATTTAATTTAAAACAATTAAAATAAAAACATGCATTTTACTGAATAAAATAAAACAATTGTCCATGGGTAGAAAAGTCCCACATGAACCAGTTTACAACGCGGAAAATAAAATAAGTTTAAACCAATAAAAACATCACCAAATAAACAACCCAACCCCGATGTCACAATTCAGAGCTGGTATAACCATTCCGGAAAATAATATCCTCGGAAAAATACCGAAAACAAACTAAACAATAAACAGGCCCTAACTATGAGTGGCGGCTCCTCAGAGTCACTCCTCTCCGGGCTGCTCGTCATCCTCTGCAAATGCCGATCAGGCCAAACACAAACAATAACAGGGAGTAAGATTCATGTAATCACATTTACAGCATGGGAATAGTAAGCAAGGTAAACATACAACATAGGCATACATCAACAACCAGCAGTATTATATCAACCAAGTATGCTATGCTGTGCAATGCATCAACTACTCGCTACTCCAACTATGCATGTGGATCCAAACTAACTCAGGATGAACGACTTTGGAGTTACATATCCGTATTGGCCATAAAAGCACCAACAACGGCAGTTCACCAAACCTTGGGTGAACCCCATGGATAGCCAACGCATCAAACCGTGGATGCCTCATCATGGGGGGCCTAGGTCACCAAACCATGGGTGACCTACCGTGGATGGCCAAATCACCGTACTCTCGGGCGATCTCCCCTTTGTCGAACCTCCCCCATCAACAACTCCAATGCTCTATGCAAATGGCACAACAACAAACAATCTCAACCACCTCCTTGCTTGGGCCATGAAGCTCCCAAGACTTCAACATCAACATTCAACGTAACCTTAGACCCAAACCCTGGGGTCAAGGCTACCTTGGCCAATAAGCACCAAGGTTCAACTCAACTTGCTTGGGTCAATAAGCACCCAAGACTTATCTTAGCAACGTGCGGTAACCCAACGGATGCCGACTTAACACCTTGTTATCTTAATTATCTTATATTATTAATAACCAGGATGTCTAATCTTTATCTTTGATTAGTTATCTCAACTTATCATCATAGGGGACTGGGGTTTAAAACCCCTTAAGTTCTTTAATTGTATTACTGTCCAGGAGGGGTCAGCACGGTCATGCTTAGACCCTAGCACGGTCGTGCTCAGTAGCATGAGGGGGCTTGCTGCCCTTTTAAGTGAAGCACGGTCGTGCTTCACACTCAGCACGGTCGTGCTCAGTAGCATGGTCGTGCTGTTTGACCTGCACGGCCGTGCTGAACACCACGGCCATTTTCCAGAAATCAAATGGGAGCACGGTCGTGCTCCCTGTTCAGCACGGTCGTGCTCATCGCGCGACAGTGCTGTTCTGGGCAGGGTTTCCACACAGAATTCCAACCAATTATGCTAGGGATTAATTCCCTTAACTTAACACGTTTTTACACCTAAAATAATCAATTAACATGTTTTATCAACCAACCCATCATCGCAATAGTCCAACAGCAACAACATAATTAAATCATAACATCACCCAATGATAACACCAATCATCATATAATATTAATACTCAACATGTCCATAACATACATATAACAACACAATCAACCAAATATAGCATGTTATTGACAGAAACAGAATTTAACACGTACATCATACAACGACACCGGGGTCATGGGGACCCCTTTACCTTACATTAACCCCAACACCTAATGATTACAATCCCTTCTCCCCATACCTGGATTGAAGGTCGCTCCAATGTTAGCTCCTAAAGCAAACGGTCACGGTTCCCCAAAGCGGCTCGACTCAACGCAACCTTAGCCAAACCGAACACAAAAATTAGTTTCCTATTCAAACCATTATGAAAAGGAAAACACCAAGGGAGGTACCGTTACGTCTAGACTACCACAGACTAAACCGGCTTCCCAAATGACTTTCAAAACTCCACTATAACAATGGAAGAAGAGGACAAATGGAAGGAGATAGCTCTGGCCGAAACTGGTGACGGCTGCCAACAAAAGTAGGGTTTTCACGTTAACCCTCGGGTTCTGTGCCAAACTTATAAAACTCGGACCTGAGCACGGTCGTGCTTACCTTGAGCACGGTCGTGCTTCACTTAGCGTCAGCGAGTCGCGGTCAGCACATTGAGCATGGGCGAGCTCACTATTGAGCACGGTCATGCTCAACTTAAAATCAGAAACATGCTTCAAACTTTTTAAGTACGGGCGTGCTGGCTAATGAGCACGGGCGTGTTCATGTACCAAAAAGGGACTTTTAAGCTAAAATCCCACTTAGCCCTTAACCAAAACTTTTAAATTAATAAAACTAGCTTTATAAAAACATTTTATGAAAAACAGGGTGTTACATGCTGCACATCAAAGACTTGATGAAATGGCTTCAAGTTTGCAGACTGTCATTCAAAGACAGGATGAAGCAATTGCTCAACAAACTGCATTTCAAGCTCAGATGCTAGCTCAGCAGCAAGCAATGCAGCAGATGACGGCAGCTTTCTTCAAAAGCCAAGGAGGCCCTAGTTCTTAGATTTCTAGGAATCTGTTTTTTTTTTTTTTCATTTCTTTACTGAGTCATGCAATGTACTAAGTCAGTGATGTCTATCACTTGTAACCTTTTTTGACTCTAGTTAAATGAAATGAGTTTACTTTTTGATTTCTTTTGGCAATTTTTATTTTATATCTCTTTGATTGATGCCAAAAGGGGGAGGAAATATAGATAAGTTTTCATGATTTTATCTTATGACTATCTGTATAAAAAAAATTTGATTTCTTATATAAAAAGTTGATTTCTCTCTGATATAATGTTTCTGCTCTGATATTTGTCCTTACTTAATGCACAAACTAAAGGGGAGCATAACATACTCTGATCAACTATATCTGTTTAAAAATTTCTACTGTTTCTTTTTGATGTTCAATAAAATCAGAATAGATATTTGTCATCATCAAAAAGGGGGAGAATGTTGAGACCTCATAAGTCTAAAACACATTCAATGTGTAGATTCTCTAAGTTTTGATGATTCCCAATAGTTCAAGTATGATAATGTTGAACCAAATGAAATTACTGACATATTTGATAAGTGTGCAGGAAAATAGACTTAAGGTCACTCGTCTATTTTATGACCCGTCTACTTTTCAGTAGAAGCTCAATTCTTACTCGTCTAAAAATCCACTCGTCTATAAATCAGTCAAAGATCAAGTCAACGGTCAGGAAAGACTAAGTTCACTTGATGACGTGGCAAGAAGCATGCGTCTAAAATTGACTAAGTGGATCACCCGTCTAATTTTGGAATATGCCAGCACCCGTCTAAATTTTGGATGATCATCACCCGTCTAAAATTTTGCACTGCATAACACCCGTCTAATTTTTAGATGACTTTCACCCGTCTAAAAATTCTCATTACTGATACCAAGTCAGTATGTCAGAAATCAAGTCCAAGTCACCGTATTCAAAATTATATACCTTCCTTAAGGATCTCGAAGACCTCTGGACAATAGCTCAAAGGACAAAGAATAAAGAACGTTGTTTCAAGGTTTTAAGGAATAAACACGCAATCTCTGCACCACTGTAGTAACCTTTTGCCTGTTTTAGTACAAAGTAAAAGTGCTTTCTGGAAAGTAAACTGATGTTGCACTGAAAGAGGAAAGCTCTCTGCTACAAGTACAAGAAGCCTGCTAAGATATACTCTGAAAGAACAGCTGCTCAGTTTAAAGTGTACTCTTGGACATCCTTGTCAAAGCTCAACGTTCCCAAGCATTTAATGAATATTCAGAACGACTCTTTGGCATTAAATGGTGTCTCAGTTAGCTCAAGTCAGAAGCAAACACTTTCTGAAGCTGTGACAAAACGGATCTCTTGATTGAAGTCTTTAAATAGATCAAACAATGAAGATGAAGCCAAGAAGTTGAATATCATAAAGAACACTGCGCAGAAGCATTTAATCTCTTCATAACTTCTTCATTCCTTCATTGAATACACATTCAATCATTTGATATAAATTCGCAGTCTTTCATACTTCATATTTATTCCACTCTCTGAGTGTGATCTGAAAGATTTGAAAGTTGTATTAACTACAGAAAAAACCTTTTCATCCCTTACTGTTTTGAGCCTGAAGAGGCTAGGTGAGAAAAGAATACTTGTTTGAGTGTTGAGCCTGAAGAGGCTAGGTGTGCAAAGAATACTTGTACTGTAATTTACTCAGTTATAGTGGAAACTTGGTGCTGCCAAGAAACTGGACGTAGCCCTGTGGATTTTGGGGTGAACCAGTATAAATCTCTTGAGTGATATTTCTCTTCCCTTTATCTTTTAATTTGCTTAAGTATTGTTTCTGTTTAAGCTTTTAACTTGGGGAGTTAATATTGTGATTATCAAACT
This sequence comes from Echinosophora koreensis, assembly GCA_035048595.1. NCBI lineage: Eukaryota > Viridiplantae > Streptophyta > Magnoliopsida > Fabales > Fabaceae > Echinosophora > Echinosophora koreensis. The sequence continues at coordinate 598,689 of JAPCYP010000048.1, read as the reverse complement.
CTGTTTTAACCTTCTCTAATTGCTTGTGCTGTTCTATTTCAATATTAGACGTTTCACTCATCTAACTTTCTCTCATCTAAACCTTGCTTGCTGTGCCTGCGAAAATCTTTTTAAAGTAACCGAAAAAGTTGGTAAACACAATTCAACCCCCCTTCTTGTGTTAACTTTGGTTTTTTCATATTAGGCACAACGTGGCATGGAATACCATTCGGCACCATACGTAACAACATAGCCCGAATACCCTATTAAGGTATCAGACATAGGACGTGGCAACAACGTAGCCCGAATACCCTATCATTAAGGTATCAGACATAACAACGTAGCCCGAATACCATATCATTAAGGTATTAGACATAGGACGTGGGCACGTCTGTCAATGCATGCATATAAAACACTTTGTTCTCGTTATTTTCTTTGTGTTCATTCTTCTTTTGCCGAAGCTCAAAATGGCTTACGACTATTCGTAAATTTCAACGTATTAGACTTTTTAAAGTTAACACAGGACACGAAGTCTGAGTGCTCAATCACAAAACCTTAGACCTTGCAATCAGTCATGGTTTCGTGGTGATAAAAATAATACTCTCTATTAACAACCTTCATCACAACGTGTAACAACAGTACAACATGTAACTACGTAATACGAATCAAAGATCTTCGTGCTTATAATTAAGAACGCCAGTATCACGACGTCTCGGATACTAGGTTTAAATTTCAACGTTAACATCGTTTTTCGTTCGGTGAAACACAAAATCAAAACAAAACTTCCCAAACTTATCCAAGTTGTCGGAAATAACCCGTTGTATAAACTAGTTTACAGAAAATACGTTTACGTTGGAAATTCGTTTTACAAAATCATCAAAATCACTTGAAACTCATTTCCTTCTGAAGATCTTTTTCCTAGAAACTCTACTCTTTTAGAAAAACCCATGTGTGAATGATTACTGCTGTTTTTAATAAACGTTTTAGTCAAATTTTAATTATTTTTTTTTCTACTTAAATAATTTTCTAAAATCATAATTAAATTATTTTCAACAATTATTTTCACAAAATAACTTTTTATAATATTACGGAATTTCTCACGTAAAAATTAGCAGTACAAAAATAATTTCACGGTTTCGCCCTCACTATGACCCCTAGTTTGTTTATACACTAATAAATCATTAAAATAATAATATTTCTCAAAAATTCTTATTTTTTCCAAATAAAATTTTACATCAATATTATATTCCAATATTTCGCCATTAAACATTGAATATAATTTTTAAAGCTTCTTAAAGCTTTTATCTGGTTAATTGATTGGGCACTGACCACTGTCAGGCTTCTCAAATCTCAAACAAACATTCCATAACAGTACCATAGCAATATTCCCAGGCAGATCATGCATCACAACATCATTATATAACTGCAAGTAAACACTTAACCTCAAATAAATAAACACAGATATAAATAACACAACTTAAAACAAGTCAAGCAAAACACCACAACCACAGATAGCACGTAGCCATCGGATAAATCCCTCAGGCAATCCCCTCTTACCTCTTGAAGATTCAAGCTTTCGATTAACACTTTGACACGAATCCGGAAACGGCGACACACGTACAAGGCACACGTCTTTATCCTTCAACATTCACAACTCAACCAATCAAAATCAAACAAATACAATCACCTAAACACTAAGGTTAGGTCATGGCCTCAATAGCGTTTTGTGACTAAAAAAAATTCCTAAAATTGTTTAAGCCTTTGGATTAATGATCCTTAAGTACTTAAGACATAAACCATGATAATTTGACAAGGATTTTGAATCAGATTCTCCTAACCCACATAGTTAGGGTTTCGGCCTTCACATGAAAAATAGGCTAGGGATTTTATTTTGAGACAACACTTTGGATCCAACATATACATGATATGAAAAGATGAAATCCAAGTTCATTTACCAAAGAAATCAAACAAAATCTCCTCCACCCACTTATACATAGGTTCGGCCTTCAATGGAAAAGTGAGGAGGAAATGTTTGTTTGATTCAAACTCTTGGATCTATAATATAGACATGAATACAAGATCATAGAAATCGGTTTCACATTTTTAGGATTTTTCTATGATTTTATATGGATTTTCAAACTTCTAGATCTAAGAATTGAGAAAATTGAATAAGGCATTGAATCATGAAAATATATGAAGAACATAATGTTTAATGATGATGAGGATCAAGGATTACCTCTTGGAAATGGAAAAAGTGCAAGGAATTACCAAGTTGTTTCACAAAGTAAGCTTATGGAAACTTAAGAGTTTTTATAAAAATGGTGAAAGCTTCGTGATGAAGATGATGAATGCCTTAAATAGCAAGAAGACGGGCTCCTTGGTGTGGTTTGGGCCATGAGCAACTACGGAGAAAAGGGTCCAAGCATAAAATCTTAGGGACATAATTGTAATCTTATACAATGGCATTTTGGTGATAAAAACCAACCTTAAGGACATTATGGTAAATTCCCCTAAAATGCCATCATTACTAAGGTGAGTCACCTATATGACTTACCCCTTGTGATTCACCACTTGTCTCCATCCATTGAATGTCGGATTTTGTCTTTGCACGTCCGTTCTCGGCTCCATTGATTACCTGATTAGGGTTTCCATCTGATTTCCGATCGAAAATTCTCAAAATAACCAAACTCGTTGGAAATATGTTTTAAACATAATCCATTTCGTTCACGAGTCAAAATTAGGTTTTCTGATCATTAAACTGTCAGTGAAATCACCGACTGTTTTCCGTCTGAACTTTTACCAGAATTCATCCGATTGAACATAATAGTTCATTTCTGATCAGAAATTTGGAAAGTAGAATTCCTCACGGAAAAAATATAAAAAATCTACAAATTTCAGTTTCAGATCAAATTAGGGTTTTCTGCCGGTATAAAATTATACTGTCAGCAAAAACGCAGACCGGTTTTCGTCTGAGTTTTAAACCCAAAATTTCACCGTATACTTATAAAAATAAGTATAATATGAATATGACTTTGGTTTTCCCAAAATCATTTTCTAAGTTTCGAATAAAAATATAAACATATTTATATAATTTCCAATATTAGAAAGTAGCGAAAAGTCGGGGTGGTACAGACTACCCCTCTTAAAAAAAAATTCGTCCTCGAAATTTCGTGACACGAAGCTAGACATAGGCTAACTCAAACATTTCACCCTTTGAATTAAAAGCATAGTTAAAAGATTACAATCGTAGTTTGAAGTCTCGGTTCCCCACACATTATAAATTCTACCCGTAGTCGTCGGTTTATTAGTGCTGGTGTTATTGGCAGTAGGTCCACGCCTTGGAGCATTGCAATCCCTCGACAGATGTCCAACTAGATCACAATTAAAGCACATCATTCCCCTCACTGGGCATTCCGTCTGAGTTTTAAACCCAAAATTTTACCGTATACTTATAAAAATAAGTATAATATGAATATGACTTTGGTTTTCCCAAAATCATTTTCTATGTTTCGAATAAAAATATAAACATATTTATATAATTTCCAATATTAGAAAGTAGCGAAAAGTCGGGGTGTTACATAGAGAGTGCACATCGGAGGGTTTCACGACGTGGGATTTGGGTTCAACAACAGAGGGAAAGCTGTTGTACCCGGGATTGGATGCATCTAAGGGTTTAGAGGCGAGTAATTTTGCTTCAATTTGCTTTGCCAACCCAATGGCTTGAGACAGGCAATATGGTCGCAACAACCGTAGTTCACGGCTGATGTCTGCTCGGAGGCCGGTAATGAAGCAGTCGAGGTGATCTCTGGTGGCATGGCAATTACACGATGAGAAAAGATTTCAAACTGAAGCTGAAAATCAGAAACCGGTCGCTTTTGTCAAAGGTGCCTCAGAGCAAATTGGTGAGTGGGGTCTAATAATGGTGGTTTGTAGCCATAGCCAAAATTGTGGTTGGGTGATGGACAGGGACGGAGGTGAAGGTGGAAATAAATGGAGGAGGCATGAGGAAGCTAATGAAAGCACCAAATGATAGGGGTGGAAATAAAGGGGACCCTTTCGAGCAGGGCAAGCTCTAGAAAAGTAGAGGGGAAGAGATAAAATTAATAGAAAACTTGCATTAATTATTGTCTGCCTAATTCATTGATGGAAATAGAATTTAAAGGCATAAGCCAATTCCTAACATTATGAATCTTGAGCGACTTGGCCTGTGATCCTTACAATCCTAGTAACAGAATGGGAATCTACCAAAAAAATTGAAGGAACCAAAACAAATGCATCAAAAGGGAATCCCAGGAATGCTGACACTGTAGTAGCTCAAAGTCACTTAGCCACTTTGGACATCTCCTCACACGTTTTGGCCTTTCAAGTGCAACCTCATTAGGCCCACTTGGTCCATTCTCTAGTATGAGATTAGCATATACCCTCAACCTTGTATCAGCTTGTTGAGAGCCTTAACTGTTTTTCGGTCTTCTGGTGAAGCTTATGGACTTAGTGGCGAGGTGAATTTATGAATTTTTGTGGGATAGGGTATTGGTCTTGGGAAGCTGGTTACAAAGTGCAGCCTAGTGGTTTCTCTCACATATGGCTAATTTATTTTAGCCACAAATATTTGTTGCAAAGTTGGCACACTCAGGTCCTACTCCTGTGTTGATCAAAACTTCTTTCATGCACAGGGGTCTCCTACTGGTTCACTTTCATTTGGTGTGCACTATTGTTGCTATTTTCATACACTTAGTTCATTTAGTCTGTTTCTTCTTGGGCCTACGGTTCCTTATCTTTTGGGTTTCTTTTGATTAATATACCATTTAGGTGGTTTATGTTGGTTATTTGGTTTGTTTTGTTATGGGGTTATTATTTTGGCTCACTTGTTTGATTTTAGGAGTAGACCTTGTAATACAAATACTATCTGAAGATGAATTACTATTTTAGTTACATGTGTTATGTTCCTCTGGTTTCTTGTATATGGGTTGGAGTATCCCTAATACTCCTCATCAATATACTTTAACTTATAAAAAAAAAAAAAAAAACCTATGTAATAGTGGTTTCTAAATGAAATGCTATTAACGATTGGCTGTTTAGTAGCGATTTATTGAATAAGCGCTATGTAAATCATTTCCTTTCTTTTTTAATAAATATTTTTCATTTTCTTAAATTTCTAATGCAAGTAGAACATTCTGTTTGTTATGTTTTCAATGGACAATGGTCAAAATTATAATTTCTCCAACTCGGTACTGTTAGTATAATTTCTATTTTATTTCAGTTGTTTAAATTTCATATTAATGGTGTTTTTATTGTGATGAATTTTCTCAAAAAAAAAATATACATGGTGTTTTTGAGTTCTCACTTCACAATGATGAAAAATTGCTAAACGGATAAGGATTGCGCTGGCTGAGATTCAATACCTTCAAAGAATATGTAATTTCTATTTTATTTCATTTCAAATACATTGTTTGAGTTTACAGTGACAATAAAAATAAAAAAATTGAATACAATATTATTGGGTATTCTTTTGAACAACATGTTGATGCAAGGTATTTTGGGTTGTTGCTAGATTCTGTTATATTATTATATTAACAAATCAAATGATGTCACTGAATAGGGAGGGAGTATGACATGCATGTCCTTGCCAGCATTTTCAAGTGGACTTTGTCGGGGCACGACCTGTATTTAAAATAAAAACAAACAAACAAACAAACAATCAAACAAATAAGTACAAATATTTCGACATAAGGTAGTTCACATGCTAGGCCAACTAGTCGTATATGCATGAAGTTTAAATAAACCCAATTGAACCTTCATTGGCTCTGAGAATGAATTCTCATCCATTTTGTTGGCTGATGTGAGCACTGTCTTCGTTGAACCAAGTTGTCGCACGTTAAATCCATTTATAGAAATGTGAAGGTTCTCGGGTGTAATTCCAAAGTTCACTACCTGAGAAAAGTCAATAACTCAAAGTGAATAAAGTGCTATTGAAAGATCCAAACAATGCCAATACTGATCAAAGAACTAAAATAAACACTCGGTATCTTTGGAAATTCCAACTTTAGCGGTTGGACGTGCTTTTGCTTAACGTTACTTTGAGTAGCTTTTGGTAACGTATTTCCAAACACATACTATAGCTAATTATATATTACCAAAATCCACAATCATTTAGACAAAAAACACCTCCAATTTTACCTTTATTCTAAGGTGATTTTCACCTGTAGACCCTTGCCAATTAATTGCAGATGCAATGAGTGAATTAGATGAATTTGTTTCAAGTATTGAGTGAAGAAATTTTGCACCACTTGATTCTATGAAAAGTTTCTGCACCCAGTAGCTAGGAGATCCATAAAGCTGATAAGAGTTGAACACAATTGCATCTGGGATCCACCTATAAAGATAGATATTATTACACATTCTCATTTTAGGTGTGATCATCAAGAAAGTCATAGTTAATTTTATCTACTTGTCTCGGTGTCACAATAAAATTTTTGAAGTACTTTTATTCTATACCATTAAATATATAATGATTGGGGGTAGAAGTGTCATAGTATAATAATAAGAAAATTACCTCTTGTCATTTATATTTAGGAAAAGTGGTGCATAGCTAACCATCTCCACGATATCACTGTATCAGAAAATTAATAAACATAAATGAGAACACTAACTTGTAGTTAAAACCAAAAAAAAAAAAATCTTCATAAAACATAAGTAAAGTTCATGAAAATGAAATGTTCATGTTACCACTATTTTACATCTATATCCTAATTATCTATCATTGATTCATTATTATTTTTAAGACAAAAATGATTTGATGAATGATTATAAAGTAGGTATAAAAAGAGATGTTAAAAAAAGGATGTGAGAATATGACAGTTGAAAAGATAATACAGTAAACCTGTTCTTTTCAAGTCCAATGAGAAATGCAGCTTCTGCCACAGCAGACAAAAGGCTTCCCATTCCAGCATCTTCCCTCCACACAGCATACTCACTAACAAAAGCCTGTTTAAATAACCAGGTTGAGCATTATTCATATATCAAATGCATAAATCAATTTGTTCACTAATAAAATCAAAAGTAAACAAACCTTTGGACCAGGTCGTGGTGTTTTATCGAACTTAGTAGACGCAACAAACATGTCCTTGGAATTTGAATAAATCTAAGAGTAACAAACAAAACATTAAGAAGGATAAGTTACCTAATGAGAAGACATAATTATAATCGTGTGCTTTCCAAAGTTGATGATGCAACAAATGAAGCTTTAAGAAGTAATGTTACAATATTATTACATGAAAATCGAACAAATCGGCTGAGTGATCTAATGGTTTGTCAGAACCATCACAGTTTGAGATAATTTGAATATCTGGATAGGCAAATCTTATAGCATCATGGATCCTAACGTAATTTGCTGAAAATTCAAAAAAGAGAAATAAAATATATCAATAATTGAATCAATCAATATCTTAGGAATTGTGCAAATATCAAAGGTTTTGAGTCATATAAAACAAATTTTCAGTTTAGCAAATAAATGAAGAAATTCATCAATGATTAAGAACATATAAGATATTTGAAAACAATAAATGAGAAAGGCATGCCTTTATAGTTTTTATATATAGTCCAACAATCTTCGTTTCCAATTGCTACGTATCTCAAGTCAAATGGTTTAGGATGTCCCATTGCTGCTCTAACAGAACCCCATTTTGACTGGGGAGAACCTCTTGCAAACTCAATGCCATCAAGGGCATCCTGCACATAATTAAATGCAAAGATGCATGTGTCAACAGAATAGTAACTATAAATTAAGATTCAGAAATACACAAAGAAAAAAAGATAACAGCAGAAAGAAGTTAGTTAATTAGTTATACTTGCAAATATGATGTAAGGGCGGATGAATTAACTTCATCGTGATGGCTGATACCTAGATGAGACATTCAATTAATTAGAAAACAAAAGCTAGTAGTTATTGTGGAGAACAATTTTCAGTTAAAATAACAAATTAGGATGTACCAGTGTTAAACACCCATACTGGCAATGCATTAAGGTCCTCAGCTAGCTGCTCAAGACAAATAGTATCATTAATATTAATTTAATTTCAACTATATAATGGAAACATTCAATTATAATTAATGTTAAGGGATACCCACTTGGAGACCCTCAAAATAACCCAATCCATCATCAATCCAATAGTTCCAAATATCATTTAAGTGCCCAGGTCTCTCCTCCCATGATCCAATAGTATCTTTCCACCTAAAAGCGTTTTTTAGGTAATTTCCTTCAACGTAGCAACCACCTAATGTAATCACAATTAAAAATAGCATTAGGCCTCAGAGGAACATTCTTTTATCATTTAGATATCATAAATGTTTAGAAAGAGAATTAATGTTGTCCTAGGAAAAACATCAATGCTAAATAGCAGGAATAAGAAATTCATAATGTTGTTAATAACAAAATATCTTCTCAATTATCTGTCACATCACTTAAGATAGGACCATATAAGGGTAGGTTTGAACATAGAATCATCCTTCACAATAAAATTTAGTAAATAAAAAACCCAAGTTTAAAAAATTAAACTTATTTTTGACATACATACCTGGAAATCTGAGAAATTTGGGTTTCAAATCTGCCACCATTTGGAAAAGGTCATTTCGGAAGCCATGACCCTGTGTGATCAAGTGAAGAATGAGATTGAGGTACCAATCAATCAGTGACTCAATATGTGGAATGTAAGATACAGGGATGTCATTCATAAAGGAATGTAATTTAATGTATTATATAGGGATGAATTTGTACATACCTTATATGTGTCAATGGGCATTGCTGACACTTGGTCTAACCAATAAATCCCTTTGGTTGTTGTTATTATTTGAAGGCTTGCATTATGACTTGTTGCATTGGCTTCCAGTACAGTTTCCATCTTTCTCCAATGGCTTTTGTGGTGCACTCTTTTGTGTGTGCCGTTAGATCTGCCATAAAATTGAATCAATGGTGATAGTTTGATGACCTGTAACTTGTTTGCATTAAAAGACTAAAATTTATTTACAAGTCCCTAACAACAATTTTACATTTATATATTATGCAACTCTGATTATTTATTTATTTTTTGGTCCTTTTGGTATTTTATTAACAAAGTTTGATAGACTGAAAAATGCGAAGCCAGAGGATTTGAACTTGACACTGTGAAACAAGATCGAGTTCAACCTCGACGACCACCAGATCGGATAGACAATAACAATGTGACAATGGATGTTGCCTTTTGTATGAGGTTTGAGGTTGGATCTCAAAATGGCTTCGTTCTCTACTCATTTTAATTTGATAAAAGAAAATAATAAATATTTGCAAAAAAACCTGCCAACTTGTTTTGTTTCTTAATCAATCCCAAAATGACTTATGATAGCAGGTCATCAATGAAGTGCACCATAAAAGGCACCTTCTCCAAATTGTAACGTTACCAACATCCCTACCATGATCCATCAACTAGTTGTGTTGCTAGCTAGCTCAATAAATAAAAAAACGATAATTTTGTGGGTTGGTGAAGGTCTACACTCACCTGACATCAGTTGATGTCAGTTTTACACCATCAGTTGATGCTAGTTTTACACCATCAACTCCCGTGAATGAAATTTGTAAATCAGTCTTGCCTTTTGATTTAACATAGTAGACTACTTTATACTTCTTCCCTTGCTCAATATTCTGCATACAGAAAAAGAAGTTTGAGAAAGATAGGAAGTTACTTCATTGCCAAAAAAAAAAAATGAAGTCTTCGTGCAAGTAGTTAATAATATTTTAGTCATAGTTTTGTTTTTTAAATAGATGTGTTAAATTATACAAGTCCTTTCTCCATTTTAATATTTAATTTTTTGTATATAGGATCTAAAATTCATATAATAAAAATACAAAAACAAAGCTGAAAGTAAATCAAATATATCAAATATATAAGGATTCTTTAATGTGGTTTATCTCTAAAGTAAATAAATAAGCATATATCTATCCTTAGATTATTTAGTGACTTCAATTCTCTACACACTTTATCAAACGAAGAATGAATATACTTTACTTGCTCACTTTAAAGGCAGGCTTATTTTATAAGACATTTTCCCATCGAGTATTTGTCTTACCATGCCCCAAAAACCAGGGTTAGAGATACCAACGCCACTAGATGGGCAAGGATTGGTGCCACCACAAAGCACCTCCATGCGTAACGCAACCTTATTACGTTTAAAGCAGGAGGTAAGATCCGTTGAAACAGAAATTGATGATTCATCTCCAATAATTGACCAAGGATGAATATTTGATGATGTGCCTTCAGCTTCAAAACCTAAATAAATTTGCAAAAATAAAATAAAATCACTTCAAAATATTGAAATTTCAGTTGAGACATAGTGGAAAGCCAAGATGAGCAAGGTTTAGAGATATGGAAATGACCTCTATTGCCCACAATCCCCCTTCACCAGCATGATTAATTTCCTGTAAAGAAATTAAAAGAATATGGTCATTTTTCGAAAATTGAAACGAGATTGTTTGATTCTGGATTAATCGTTAATTTTTCATTTTTCATATTATTTTGAGAAAATGACCTTTTTTGTAAAATAAATTTATATATATAATAAGTCAATCAATAGAATTAATAAAACAAGTAGCAAAAGCCCTTCTATAAAAAAATATAATATTTTATTTCTGTGATGGTAAAATAAACTTAGGTGTAATTATATTTTTAAAAACGAACAGAAAGAACAATAGAATGAGCATAATATAAAAATAAAAATTGAGTGACCATAATTAAGTGTGTATTTGGATGACCCTTTTTCATAAATAAAAAAAAGAACTATTTGATAAAAAGAAAGAGAACGAATTGATAAAATTTGGATGTATTGAGACTTTTGCTCTTTTAAAATATAATAGAAAGAACAATACAGTGAGTGTAATGAAAAAGAAAAATTGAGTGACCAACCATTATTAAGTGTGTCTAATATTCTCTACCATAAAATCAAACACACACTAAAAATTGCATGATGTTGATTTTGTGTACCACCCATTTTATTAGGAGTAAGCATAATTGGCGAAGGGTTTTTTTTCCCTTGGAAAATTAATGGCGAATTACTGTTTTAGGTTTTATTGCTCACCTCAAAGAATACTCCAAAAAAGATGTCAGAAATTGGACTTGCAATAGTAGCATCTACAGCTAGCATTGAGGTCTGGTTGGCATTACCAGAGCATTGAAAAGCAAGAAAACACACTAACAAGGAACAGAGCACAACACTGCATGAAGCCTTCAAAAAAGCCATTATTAACCTGATTGAGATTACAAAATCTATGAACATCTCCCTCTTTAACAACTCATATATATAGAAGTAGAACCGGAAAGGATAGGAATTAGTAGATTAGATTAGCTTTGATTATCTAGAAAGTGACACACACACATAGATTAGATTAGCTTTGTATAATTTTAGATATTTGATCAGCATTGCCATATATAGCGTAGATGCTTTTTCTAGCACTTTATGCCGTTGTAATTATTGACTTGTAAAGGTTGTGAACTTTATTTGGAATTACACTCAGAATGTTAACATTTCTATTAATGGATTGCATTCAAAATGTGCAACAACTTGATACAACAATGATAAAACATAGATACATAATATTTTTAATACATAGATACTTTTAACATATTAAATTTAGGCATTTAGCAAAAAAAACTATAAGTTTTTAAATTTAGACTACTCATTGAATTTATAATATTGATTCATTAAAATTCATAAATTTATAATATTTTTAGTGCATGGATACTTTTCAAATATTACATTCAGCCAAAAATTATAAAGTTTTTAAATTAAGTAAAAATTCAGTTGCGAATTTCAATTAAAAAGTTAAAAATAATCCATGTGCATATAATATGAACTTAATAGGATAACCTGATATACTAAATATGATAACTGGATAACCTGATAAACTCACTTGGGTTAATGAGTTTTTTATTAATAAGAGTGTGTAATTAATGTGAATCTAGAAATTGAAGGCGTTTAATAAACCTTATCTTTCAAGTGTTGGAAAACACAACTTTAATTTCCTGGTGTAACACCCCGATTTTTCTGATTTCTAAGATCGGTATAAATATAAATAAACGTTTGTATTTTGTATCTGAAACTTAGAAAATGATTTTGGATAAACCAAAATCATATTTATACTCTACTTTATCGTAGAGAGTTACGGTTATATTTTGGGTTGAAAATTCAGACGGAACCCGGTCTGCGTTTTCACTAACGATAAGATTTTACTGATCAGAAAACTTAATTTTGACTCGTGAACGAAATGCTTAGATTTTAAATCTCATTTCCAACTATATAGGTTATTTTGAAAATATTGAAAATAAATAAGTTATTTCGGCGTAAAACCTAAATCGGGTAATCGACGGAGTCGAGAACGGACATGCAGAGACAAAATCCGACACCAGATGAATGAAGACAATGAGTCATCATGGATGACTCATGGGGGGGTGACTCACCTAGCAATTAATGAACGTAATGATGAGTTTAAGTGTGAAAAGACCAAAATACCCCTAATCTAACTTATACTAGTCAAACATTAACCATGGTTAAGGCAAGACAAGTTCAAATTGACTTCTTCCTCCTTATTTTGTGGTCACAAATCAGTCACATTTTCTTCAATTTCAACCACTCAATTTTCATGATTACCTTAGGGTAAGTTACTAATTTGTCCTTAAGTTCTAATTAATCCACAAAAATGCCATAAGTACAAATGACTACATTGTCCCTAAAGAAAAATTCTTGGACCCCTTTTGCAACACCCTTTCTTGGGACGTCACATAGTAACACATTGTGGAAAAATAATCTTTAATTATGCTGGCTACTTTCATAAAATAATAACTATTACACTTTCTTAATACCAAAAATGGTGATAAAATTATTTCTTTTTTATTTGACATCTAACATCATACAACAACATAATTAACATCACACACACACACACGCACACACACACACACACACATATATATATATATATATATATATATATATATATATATACATATCATATGGTCAGCAGTTTTTTGTAGAAACTATATAACTATATAGGGCCTTTATCAGTACAGACCATTTTCAACATAATTAAGTAAAGTAGTAAAATATACAACAGACACGTAGCGAATCATCTAAGACCATAAAACAAAACATGGCTCTCAGTAGCCAAAGATAGACTGACGAAGTCACTACCCCAAAAACGGAATCTACCTATAGCTGGTCAATATCTAGTGATACCCATTGGGAAGACCATGGTGGTCAATCACACTCCCCGCAGAAGTATCGGATGAAGACGCTACTGGCCCCTCTTCTGGTGAATCATCGTTGTCATCACGGGGAAAGTACTCGGGTACATCCTCAACGTGCTCCTCCGGATCTATAATCATCCCCTCTGGAGGTGATTCCGGTGCTGCCTCAGCTAATGGCTATATCTCTAGTACCTCCTGATCAACCAGATGCTGCAGTAGGAACCATATCGGAGGTAGGGATACCTCTATGGTCTCTACAGTCCGAATCTCGCGTTGTGGTCCAGTCGCTATCGTGCCCTCTACAGTATGTATACCGGCGGTATAAGTTGCACTATGGACTCCAGGGTTAATAGCCCACGCGCCGATGTTGTCCGCGTCCTCAAAGCGGAGGGAACGAACCCCCGTCTGTGCCAGTTGTAACACCCTATTTTTCCTATGCTTTCTATAGTAGTATAAACATATTTAAATGTCTTTATTTTTAGATTAAACTCAGAGGATGATTTTAATTAAACTAAAATTATTTTCTTGTGTTGTTATATCATATGAAGTCACGGTAAAATTTTCGGTTGAAAATTCAGACGGAAACCGGTCTGCGTTTTCACTGTCGGTACCAGTTTACTGAGCAGAAAACCTAATTTTGACCCGTGAACGAGACGGTTAGTGTTTTTATCATGTTTCCTTCAACTTTGGTTATTTTGAAAATTTTCGTTCAAAAATAAAATATAATATTTTATTCGGGCGAAAACGTCGGAAATTTACGATCGGAAATGCAACCGGGTACGAAATGGAGCAGATTAGGGAGCATAAGGGAAGTGAAGTGACTTGATGGGATGTGATGGACATGGGTATTGACACACTCCAAAAGTGTAATCATCACACTTTTCAAATTATACCATATTATATTCTAAAAACCTATTTTCCTCTTTCCTCTTCAACCAAACAAGGCATAAGACAAAACTTGCTCTCCAAGCTCATTCCTCTCCCCTCAATTTCGTGCCACTCTCTCCCTTCTCTATATAAACACCTTTCATCTTCACTTCATCACTTTTCCTTCATCTTGCTTTACACTTCTTCATCTTACTTCTCCTAAAGCTTTCATTTTTAATCATCTTTTCTACTTGAGTTCTTCATTAAAGTTCTTCCTTATACTAAGGGTAATGCTCTCATGTAAATCTTTTTGCAAGTTTCATCTTTTATTTCGTAGTTTGCTTTATGTGTTCTTTATGTGCTTTAAACTTCTAAAATCTCTCTAAAATGGTAGAAAACTCCTTTTGAGTTGAAACCACTTTCTATAGTCTTGTATTAACTTATATTTTCACATAATAAGAGGTTGTGTAAAACCAAAATCCCCATCTATCTCTTCCTATGAAGGCCGAATGCTATGCATATGTGGCCTAGGAGGTTTTTGCTTCAACTTTTGGAATATGATCATGTGTTTGAGTTTCTAACTATTCCTTGATCTTAAATCTATGAACCTTGGAAGGTTTGATAGCTTGTTTCCTATGAAGGCCGAAAATATGTAGAACTAGGCCTAGGATACTATGTTTGAACTTTCCAAGTATGATCATGGATTTAGAACTCTTAATACCTTGTGATTCTAAACCTAAGAGTTGTTATCAAACAAAGATTTCTAACCTATTCTTCCAAGGATGGCCGAAACTATACCTTAGTGGCCTAGGAATGTTTGGTTTTCATTTTTCCAAAATGATCATGAACTTGAGCTCCTTAATACATTTGGATGCTAAGTCTAAGTGATTGGAAAGTTTAAAGATTGTATAGTCTATTTATCCTATGATGGTTGTGAACCTAGGATATGTTGTTTTCATTCTCCAAAATGATCATGGACTTGAGCAACATAAGATATTTGGATGCTAAGTCTAAGAGATTGGAAAGTTTAAAGATTTCTAACTTGTTTATTCTATGTTATTAAACCTAGGATGTATTACTTTTCATTTTCCAAGATGATCATGGACTTGAGCTCCATAAGACATTTGGATGCTAAGTCTAAGAGATTGGAAACTTTAAAGATTTCTAGTCTATAGATCCTATGAAGGCCGAACCTAAAAGGTTATGGACCTAGGATACCTTGTTCTTATTTTCCAAAATGATCATGGTTTTGAAATCCTTAATACATATGGATGCTAGATCTAAGAGATTAGAAAGTTTAGTGAATGCTAGCCTATTTTACTAGCTTTGGCCGAATACCCTAAGTCTATGACTTGTGGGATTTTGATTCAACTTTGTTAAATGATCATTGTTTATGAACTCCTAACACTTAAGGATCATAAATCCATGAGTTGTATAATTTTCGGGATTCTCTAACCCAAAGAACTAGTTTTGGCCGAACCTATACCTTGTGGTTTAGTGTTCTTGGTTGATTTTAACTTGTGATTTTGTGTTCATAACCTTAGACTTTCATCACGAAGAAAGCGAGGACGTTCGAAGTTCTTTTCTCCAAGCATCTCATATCTCTACCTAATCGAAGGTAAGAGGGGATTGCCTAGGGATATTCAATGACTATATGCATGTGTGTAGGTGTCTACTTGAATGATTTGAATGTTATTATATGGAGCCAATACTTGAATGACTTGTTTGCTTAAACTATTGTGATTATTACTTGACGTTGAATCTTACTTGCTTTAAAGTATTGTGCATATATGTGATGAACTGTCATTAACTGTGATATTATTGTTGAGAATAAATTACTATTGATTGAAGTTTGAGAAGCCGGACTTAAGTCTGTGCTCAATGACTTTAAGGATTAAAAGTCTCAATAAACCTTGATTGAAACTTTGAAAGTATTGGGTTCATTCTTTGTTTAAAATGCTTACTTCAAAAGAATAAGATTCTTGTCTTTAGAAGAAACGTTGAATGATTTTAAGTCAATAGAAACTACATTGTTATGATCTAAAGCTTTGTACGAGAGAAAACCTTTTTCGAACTATGTGTTTTATGAAGGAAAAACCTTTTGAAAGTATTTACCATCAAGGATTTCAAAAACAAACGAATTTCCTAAATGTTTTATAAAAGAGTTTGTAAAGGAAAAGATTATCTCCTAAATGATTTAGAAACGTTTCGATTACTTGGATAAGTGACCGAGGTTTTGTTTTGGATTTTTATTTTCACTGAGCGAAAAGTAAGCACATATGAAAGAGAATCTAGTTGCGAGACGTTGCCACTAGTATTCAGTTATATGCACGTGATCTGGGATCCGTGACAAGAATTATGGACCAAGGGTCCTAATCGTGATGTTATGGGCTAAGAGTCCTAATCTCGGAATTGAGGACAGTGCGTCCTAATTTCGTTGCTGCAGACTAGGAGTCCTTATCATGTTAGAATAAAACATGGATAAAATCATCAGTGATTTCTACGACCACAAACCGTGACTGAGGCATCGGTCTAAGGTGTTGTGATTGAGCACTCGGACTGCGCGTCCCATGTTGTTGATTTTGTGATGGGAAATTATGAATAGTCGTTAGCTTTGAGCTTCGACAGCGAAAAAGAGGAAAAGTCTTGATAATGGAAAGTCTTTTTCATATGCATTTCCCCTTGGCAGACGTGCCTAAATAATCTGGATACAAGGTGGTATCTGACGGGTCAGTTCGAATGGCCCAAGTAAAGAGGCATTCGTGACGTTGTGCATCCGGGTACCTTGGTGCACGAGGTAGCGGTGGCAACAGAGCTTGACCAACTCTTTATTCCTTCGACAATGAAATGGTGTTGTTATCTCATGAGATTAAGTTTAGAGCCTGATTATTGAAGTGTCATGCATTACTTTTATAAAAACTGATTGATTCGGGTATGAGACCCACTGATATGACACTATCTCTGAATAATGTTTAATTGCTAATATGCCAATGTGTTGTATGTATCATGTATATGGTTGTTGAGTGATATATCTATTGTCGGTATCTCAATCTTGCTTTTCTACTTGTTGTTCTCTCTTCTTTTTGGTATCGCCGTATGTATATCAGCTCAGATGGACCCCAATATCCCTCTTGTACCGACAATGTCGAAGACTGAGGTCTTCGACGACGCGGGGAACGCCGAGGCATGGCAGATTCATCCTGGGGCGACGTCTGCCACTTACCACGGATCAATCAACACAACCGATTTGAATGCTGACGGAGACCGATCCGTAGGAGCCAAACCATGGAGACTAGGAGAGTTGCTCTGCCTCCGACTTGGTACTACCTTCACGCACTGCAGGTTAACGGTCTGCTACATGAGCTACCACCTCTGGACGTTGAGGAGGATCCCGAGGAGGATTTCTATGAGGTCATGGAGGAGGAGGAGGGGCCTGAGTATCACGTCCTAGATCATGACGACGACGACAATTCCGTGGATAAGGGCGGCGACGTCATAGACCCACTATCTGATGTCTCGTCTTGTGGGAGCATTTGCGGAGACCCTACTTGCAGCCAGTGTCAGTGACCAGTTTGGAGCGTTTTGTGGATAGTCTTCCGTCTTCTAACTTTCTAGAGTTACCTCTTTTGTGATGTGGTTGCAGACCCTCTTTCCCCGTGTTATCGCTTACTTTCTTTTCAGTTGTATCTTCTAGATTTCTAACCCTGTTGTTAATGGCCATCTTGTTTAGGCCCTAGATTTTTGTACTAAACTCTGAATCCCACTGGGATAGTTATATATATGATGTTTACATTTCATGTTCGGAGTGTTCATCAATTACTTTTTGTTTTCCCTTTGTCTTTAAAAAAAAAATATACCACCATTTTGAGGCTATTTACTTTAAAGACATGATCTTTTACCGAAAGCAGCCAGCAATTTAATATCTATTATTTTATTTTCCGCAACGGGTAACTAAGATGTGGCGCCCCGGTTTAGGGTGTCACACCAGTGGTATCGCCGGATCCATCTATACTCGGATAATAATGTACGCCATACAGAAGAGAGACCAACAATAAAACATGCAAGGGTGAGAACCAATATATGGATTTTAAAACGATAACCACATGTACGACTCTCAAATACCACTTAGCAAGAATATTCAAAGATAAACAATATATTTATCAAAGGGTTTCATACCCGTCAGTCGTTACCATTTTAAAAACCATGGCACTTCAATACTCATCAACTAACTTTGATACCTAATCTCCGGAGCTCCAACCAACAAATAAATGAGCTGATCAGGCTCCAATTGCCGAATAAGGCAGACTCAATGCCAATAAGGCAGAGTTCAAATTAACCATATCACTATCCAAAACAAGGCACAGTGAGTACTACTCGTAGTATATGGTTTCTGGTTCATATGTCCACCAAGGCACAGTGATGCAAACTACATGAATACTTGCCATCAAGTATCCAAGTCCTATGCAAAGGCACATTTGCCCGAAAATGCATGTAAAACATTTTTTTCTTGTAGTTTTCTGTGTGTTCAATCTTTCCATGTCGGAGCTAAAAGTCTTACGACCAAATCACCATTTTAAACTTTCAAGTTTAATACCTCATTCCAAAATAATTGTCTCCAAGTCAAAACAAGTCAAAAGTGTGCAAATCACGAAATCTATACCGATGCACCAGTCGTAGATACGTAGACTTTAGTGCACAAAACCATTACCCATCTAGTCTATAACTTCACCTCTCGGACCCCGGGCCCATATCATAGATCACTAGACCCGACGTCTCAGTAGCTAGTTCGTTTTCAACTTTAAAGTATTTTCGTTCCGTGAAACACAAAACAAAACCAAAGTTCTCCTCAACTTATCTAAGTTGACGGAAATACCACCACTGTTTACCGAAAATCCTTTTACATTGGAAATTCGTTTTGTAAAATCATTCAAAATCCCTTAAACTCATTTTCGTTCAAAATTAATACTTTGAATCTAGAAACATCGTTTTAGACAACTGCTCGGTGTTACTCAATATTACCCTTTTTAAGAATACTTTTGTAAACGTTGATGGAATTGTCCGTCTTTTGACGTTTTTAAAAAGTTTTAAGTCCAAAACAAGACTCTTCTAGTAAAATAATTTTTCCAACACTGTAATAAAATTATTTTTAACAATTATTTTCTTATAACACCATTTTATAATATTTAGAATTTCCTTGTGTGAAAATTAGCAGTGCTAAAATATTTTCACAGTTACGTCCTCACTATGACACTTAGAACTCTCATTCGCCGTTAAATTATTTAAATAACAATATTTTCTACTATTTCCTATTTTTCACCAAATAATTAATTAAGTAATATTATATTACTATTTCCACTAAATTAAACTCATTATTTCATAAAATGCTTTTAAATGCTTTTAACCTCGTATTTAATTTATGCTCTGACCACTGTCAGGTTTTCCAATCCACAATCCAAACTAACAATAATCTCATGTCAATAATATAGAAATTAGCAATTAAAGACATGCCACAAAATATAACAAATAATTAAATGTAGATAATTAAACAATTAACAGCAGATAATTAATAAGCAAATAATGCTAACTACGTAAGAATTACATACACCCAATAATTATACAGACACAAACAATTACACATGGCTACCGGAAAAACCCCTCAGGTAATCCCCTTACCTCTAGATGATTTTCCTCCGATTGCGAATTTGTTGCAATCCATGTGTCGGTAACACGCGTACTCGATAAACTAGGTTATCCTTCAACAAACACAACAACCAATCAACAATCAAACAACTTGAAAACACCTAATCACCTACATATGGGTTTCGGCCTAGGGCTGTTTTTGGTACCAAAAAATTCTAAAATTCCTAAACTTTTGGATTAGTGATTCTTAATCACTTGAAACCCTAAATCAACACCTAAGATGCAAGGAATGAAAGAAATACTTCCAATCCTCCAAGAAATGAATTTAAGCCATGACCAACAAAATGGCTTAGAGTCTTTCATTTAATCAAATCAACATGGATTCAATACATATACATCTTATAAGATTGAATCATGTATGACTAGTTAAGAAAAATTGAACAAAATTCTCCCCCACCAAATGTTAGGGTTCGGCCTCATGGGGTTAAATGGGTTAGAATTTTTTTTTTGATGCAAGATCATATATCTAGAATATAGAGATGATAATAGGATCATAGAAATTGGTTTCATACTCATTGGATTTTCCTATGATTTTCTATGAGTTTTTGAATCTAGAAACCCTAAGATGACATATTATGAACAAGGCTTCAAAATACAAAACTACTTGAAGAACATGATGCTAATCAAGGGAGACGAGTATGGTATACCTCTTCGAATTGACAAATGAGCAAGCAATCAACAACTTCCCTCACAAATCAAGGCTACGGAACTTAAGCTCTTAAGTGAAAAATGAACAAAGTCTAATGGAGAAGATGATCATGCCATAAATAGAAGTGAAGATGGGCTCTAGGAAGGGCTTGGGCCATGGGAATTGAGGGAGAGAAGGGTCCAAGGCATAAAATTCTAGGGACAAAATGGTAATCTTGTACAATGGCAAACTTGTGATTAAAATCAACATTAAGGACAAACTAGTAATTTCCTCCTAAATGTAATCATGACTATGAGTAGTCGTCTATATAACTCACCCCTTGTGAGTCATCTTGATTGACGATGTATTTATCCATTAGCGGGTCCCGGAAATCCTGTATTCTGCTCCGTTGTTCGCCCGATTTAATATAACGCCCGAATAATATATATTATTTCACTTTTTAGTGAAAAATTTCAAAATTCCCGAAGTTGTTGGAAATTCAATATAAAACCTAACATTTCGTTCACGAGTCAATATTAGGTCATTTGAGCAGTAAAATTCTTAATGTCATTAAAACTCAGACCGGGTTTCGTCTGAATTTTTGACCCAAAATTTAAACATAACTCTCTACGGTAAAGTAGAGTATGGATATGATCTTTGTTTATCCAAAATCATTTTCTAAGTTTAAAAATAAAAATATAAACATTTATGTTTATTTTATCGATATAAAAATAGTAAACAGTGAAAAAAACCGGGTGTTACAATACTACCTCTCTAAAAAAATTTCATCCTCGAAATTTCGTACCTGTGAAAAGTTCGGGTATTGTAATCTCATCTTGTCTTCAACTTCCCACGTTGCTTCTCCAGTTGTATTATCCCAAATAACATTGACTAAGGAAATTTGTTTACCCTTGAGCTGCTTAATCGTCTTGTCCGCGATTCGTACAGGTGTAGTCTCATAAGACAAGTTCTCTTTTAATTGTACTACGTCGGGTTCGATTACGTGATACGGATCAGGAATATATTTCCTTAATTGTGTAACATGAAAAAAATCATGAAGATTGGAAAGAAGTGGTGGTAAAGAAATTTTATAGGCTACTGGACCTACACGACAAAGAATTTGGTAAGGTCCAATGAATTTAGGCGTGAGTTTTCTGCATTTAATTACCTTGCCAACCCCAGTCATTGGCGTGACTCTCAAAAACACATGATCGCCTTCCTCAAACTCAAGAGGTCGTCGCCTTTTGTCTGCATAACTTTTCTGTCTACTTTGAGTTGTCCGCATTTTCTCCTGAATCATCTTTACCTTTTCCGTTGTCTGTTGCACGAGATCTGGTCCTAACAGTAGAATTTCACCATCTTGGTACCAACATAAAGGTGTTCTGCACCGTTGACCATATAAAGCTTCATAAGGTGTCATTCCTATGCTTGAGTGGAAACTATTATTGTAGGTGAATTCTACCAACGGTAAAAATTCATCCCAACTTCGAGTATGTTCCAAAACACAAGCTCTCAACAAGTCCTCCAGTGACTGGATTGTCCTCTCCGATTGTGCATCTGTTTGTGGATGATAAGCCAAACTTAACCTGAGTTTCGTTCCTAGCGACTCTTGTAAACTTTGCCAAAATCTTGAAGTAAACCTCGGATCACGATCCGAAATAATACTCGAAGGCACACCATGTAATCTGACAATTTCTCCTATGTATAACTGAGTTAATTTCTCCATTGGATACTTTATATTGATGGGCAAAAAGTGAGCCGACTTGGTCAGTCGATCGATTATTACCCATTTGGCATCATACCCCTTTCGAGTCCTTGGCAAACTTGTTTTACAAAATCCATCGCAATACCATCCCATTTCCATTATGGAATGTCTAAAGATTGTAGCATTCTTGCTGGCCTTTGATGTTCAATCTTAGCCTTTTGACATACTAAACATGAAGCTACATATTCCATTACGTCTTTCTTCTTTCCATACCACCAATATAATTGCTTAAGATCTTGGTACATCTTGGTAGCTCCCGGATGTAAACTTAATTTACTCTTGTGAGCTTCCTCCAAAAATAACTTTCAAAGTTCAGCATTGTTAGGTACACAAATTCTTTCGCCGAATCTTAAAATTCCATCTGATCCTTCTTTGAATCCCGATTCCGCTACTTTTCGTACTAATTCCCTTTCTCCTTATAGGTATTGATCATTCTCTTGTTTCTCTGGTATTTGTTCCATCAATTGATTGGAAACAGTAATCATACCTAAACAGAGTTTTCCTGGCGACGTCCTAACTGTCAACCTCATATCTCGGATTTGTTCCAACAATTCGTGTTCCTTAACCATCATTGTAGATGCATGTATAGACTTTTTACTCAAGGCATCCGCTACTACGTTTGCTTTCCTAGGATGATACTGTAGTTGAAAATCATAATCCTTCAAAAATTCTAACCAGCGTCTTTGCCGCATGTTGAGCTCTTTTTGATCAAAAAGGCATTTTAAACTTTTATGATCACTGAAAACATTAAACGTCAATCCATAAAAATAATGTCTCCAGATCTTTAACGCAAAAACCACCGCTGCTAACTCCAAGTCATGAGTAGGATAATTCCTCTCGTGAATCTTCAATTGCCTTGAAGCATAAGCTACGACTTTCCGGTTTTGCATTAGTACACAACCTAACCCTTGATACGAAGCATCACAGTATACCTCGAAAGGCTCCTTAGGATCAGGTAATACTAACACAGGTGATGTTGTCAACCTTCTCTTTAACCCCTGAAAACTTTCTTCACATGCTTTAGTCCATATAAACGCTTGGTCCTTCCGAGTTAATTGGGTAAGAGGTCCTACTATTTTGGAAAATCCCTCAATGAATCTCCTATAGTATCCAGCTAAACCCATGAAACTACGGATTTCTGTTACCGCCGTTGGTCTTTCCCATGGCAAAACAACTTTAACTTTTGACGGATCCACCGCGATTCCTTCATTTGATATAACGTGACCTAAAAATTGAACTTGGTCTAGCCAAAAATTCACATTTTTCAGGTTTTACGTATAGTTGTTTCTCCTTTAAAATTTGAAGAACCACACTGAGATGTTCAGCATGTTTTTCTTCACTAGGAGAATAAATTAGAATGTCATCTGTAAAGACAACGACAAACTGATCTAGATAAGGATGAAAAATCCTATTCATGTAATCCATGAATATAGTAGGAGCATTCGTCATTCCCAACGGCATCACAAGATACTCATAATGTCCATAGCGTGTTCGAAACGCTGTTTTCGGAATATCCTCTTCATTCACACGAATTTGATGATAGCCCGATCGTAAGTCTATCTTTGAGAAAACAGCCGCTCCATGTAACTGATCCATCAAGTCATCTATCCTCGGAAGCGGATACTTGTTCTTGATCGTCACTTTGTTCAACTAACGGAAATCCACACATAAACCAGAAGTCCCGTCTTTCTTCCGTACCAGTAAAATTGGAGCTCCCCACGGAGACACACTGGGTCTAATGAATTCTTTCCTCATCTGTTCCACCAATTGCTCTTTCAAGTCCTCTAGGTCTGATGGCGACATACGATATGGTGCCATGGATATCGGTCCAGTGCCCGGTACCAGATCAATTGCGAACTCTATGTCCCGAACAGGCGGTAGTCCATGTACATCTTCAGGAAAAACTTCAAGAAAATCATTGACGACAGGTATGGACTGTAAGTCTAACTCCATCTTAATGTCTAAGGAAAATAGTAACATGTATCCTTGAGCCCCCTCTTTCAAAGAAGCTTTTACTTGATTAGCAGACAAAAATCTAGAAATATCATCCTTAGGGAAAATTAAGGTTTTGTGGGAACAGTCTATAAGAATATGGTT
This sequence comes from Echinosophora koreensis, assembly GCA_035048595.1. NCBI lineage: Eukaryota > Viridiplantae > Streptophyta > Magnoliopsida > Fabales > Fabaceae > Echinosophora > Echinosophora koreensis. The sequence goes on along the minus strand of JAPCYP010000048.1, from coordinate 574,386 downwards.
AGAAGATAACCAATCCATGCCTAAAATTACATCTAACTGTATTAAAGGCAACCAGATCAGATCAACCAGAAAATGTAACGCTTCGTTACCTATTAACACACATTACTTCTAAGAAGTAATTTCAAACAAATCTCAATCAGAGAACGCACAACATCAACACAACAAATCTATTCCCCAAACATTCCCAAAAGATTCGACCAGCTCTGATACCACAAATGCGACACCCTTTCTTGGGACGTCACATAGTAACACATTGTGGAAAAATAAACTTTAATTATGTTGGTTACTTTCGGAAAATAATAACTATTACACTTTCTTAATACCAAAAATGGTGATACAATTTTTACTTTTTAATTTGACATCCAACATCATACAACAACATAATTAACATCACACACACACACACACATACACACACATATATATCTCATATGTGTCAGCAGTATTGTACAAACTATATAACTATATAGGGCCTTTATCAGTACAGGCCATTTTCAACATAATTAAGTAAAGTAGTAAGTACAACAGACACATAGCGAATCGTCTAAGGCCATAAAACAAAACATGGCTCTCAGTAGACAAAGATAGACTGACAAAGTCACTACCCCAAAAATGGAATCTACCTACAGTTGGTCAATATCTAGTGATACCCATTGGGAAGACTATGGTGGTCAATCCCACTCCCCGCAGAAGTATCAGATGAAGACGCTACTGGCCCCTCTTCTGGTGAATCGTCGTCGTCATCACGGGGAATGTACTCAGGTACAACCTCAACGTGCTCCTCCTGATCTATAATCATCCCCTCTGGAGGTGATGTCGGTGCTGCCTCAGCTAATGGCTGTATCTCCAGTACCTCCAGATCAACCAGATGTTGCAGTAGGAACCATATCGGAGGTAGGTATACCTCTATGGTCTCTACAGTCCGAATCTCGCGCTGTGGTCCAGTCGCTATAGTGCCATCTACAGTATGTATACCCCTGGTATAAGTTGCACGGTGGGCTCCAGGATAATAACCCACGTGTCGATGTCATCCGCGTCCTCAAAGCGGAGGGAACGAACCCCCGTGTGGGCCAATGGTATCGCTGTATCCATCTATACTCGGATAATAATGTACGCCATACAGAAGAGAGACCAACAATAAAACATGCAAGGGTGAGAACCAATATATGGATTTTAAAACGATAACCACATGTACGACTCTCAAATACCACTTAACAAGAGTATTCAAAGATAAACTATATATTGCTCAAAGGGTTTCATACCTGTCAGTCGTAACTGTTTTAAAAAGCATGACACTTCAATACTCATCAACTAACTTTGATACCTAATCTCCGGAGCTCCAACCAACAAATAAATGAGCTGATCAGGCTCCAATTGCCGAATAAGGCAGACTCAATGCCAATAAGGCAGAGTTCAAATTAACCATATCATTGTCCAAAACGAGGCACAGTAAGTACTACTCATAGTATATGGTTTCTGGTTCATATGTCCACCAAGGCATAGTGATGCAAACTGCATGAATACTTGCCATCAAGTATCCAAGTCCTATGCAAAGGCGCGTCTGCCCGAAAATGCATGTAAAATGTTTTGTTCTCGTAGTTTTCTTTGTGTTCAATCTTTCCATGTCGGAGCTAAAAGTCTCACGACCAAATCACCATTTTAAACTTTCAAGTTTAATACCTCATTCCAAAATAATTGACTCCAAGTCAAAAGTGTTCAAATCACGAAATCTAGACCGATGCACCAGTCGTAGATACATAGACTTTAGTGGACAAAACCATTACCCATCTAGTCCATAACTTCACTTCTCGGACCCCGGACCCATATCATAGAACACTAGATCCGAAGTCTCTGTACCTAGGTTCGTTTTCAACTTTAAAGTATTTTTGTTCCGTGAAACACAAAACAAAACCAAAATTTTCCTCAACTTATCTAAGTTGACGGAAGTACCACCACTGTTTACCGAAAATCCTTTTACATTGGAAATTAGTTTTGTAAAATCATTCAAAATCCCTTAAACTCATTTTCGTTCAAAATTAATACTTTGAATCTAGAAACTTCGTTTTAGACAACTGCTCGGTGTTACTTAATATTACCCTTTTTAAGAATACTTTTGTATGCGTTGATGGAAATGTCTGTTGTTTTGACGTTTTTAAAATGTTTTAAGTCCAAAACAAGACTCTTCTAGTAAAATAATTTTTCCAACACTGTAACAAAATTATTTTTAACAATTATTTTCTTAAAACACCATTTTATAATATTTAGAATTTCTTGTGTGAAAATTAGTAGTGCTAAAATATTTTCACGGTTATGTCTATCACTCTTAGAAATCTCATTCGCCGTTAAATTATTTAAATAACAATATTTTCCACTATTTCCCATTTTCACCAAATAATTAATTAAGTAATATTATATTAATATTTCCACTAAATTAAACTTATTATTTCATAAAAAGCTTTAAAATGCTTTTAACCTCGTGTTTAATTTAATCTCTGACCACAGTCAGGCTTTCCAATCCACAATCCACACCAACAATAATCTCATGTCAATAATATAGCAATTATAAATTAAAGACATGTCACAAAATACAACAAATAATTAAATGCAGATAATTAAATAATTAACAACAGATAATTAATAAGCAAATAATGCTAACTACGTAAGAATTACATACACCCAATAATTAATACAGACACAAACAATTACACATGGCTACCAGAAAAACCCCTCAGGTAATCCCCTTGCCTCTAGATGATTTTCCTCCGATTGAGAATTTGTTGCAATCCAAGTGTCGGTAACATGCGTACCCGATAAACTAGGTTATCCTTCAACAAACACAACAACCAATCAACAATCAAACAACTTGAAAACACCTAATCACCTACATATGGGTTTCTCCCTAGGGCTGTTTTTTGGGACCAAAATATTCTAAAATTCCTAAACTTTTGGATTAGTGATTCTTAATCACTTAAAACCCTAAATCAACACCTAAGATACAAGGAATGAAAGAAATACTTCCAATCCTCCAAGAAATGAATTTCGGCCATCACCAACAAAATGGCTTGGAGTCTTTCATTTAATCAAATCAACATGGATTCAATACATATACATCTTATAAGATTGAATCATGTATGACTAGTTAAGAAAAATTGAACAAAATTCTCCGCCCACCAAATGTTAGGGTTCGGCCTCATGGGGTTCAATGGGTTAGAATTTTTTGTTTGATGCAAGATCATATATCTAGAATATAGAGATGATAATAGGATCATAGAAATTGGTTTCATACTCATTGGATTTTCCTATGATTTTCTATGAGTTTTTGAATCTAGAAACCCTAAGATGACATATTATAAACAAGGCTTCAAAATACAAAACTACTTGAAGAACATGATGCTAATTAAGGGAGACGAGTATGGTATACCTCTTGGAATTGACAAATGAGCAAGCAATCAACAACTTCCCTCACAAATCAAGGCTACGGAACTTAAGCTCTTAAGTGAAAAATGAACAAAGTCTAATGGAGAAGATGATCATGCCATAAATAGAAGTGAAGATGGGCTCTAGGAAGGGCTTGGGCCATGGGAATTGAGGGAGAGAAGGGTCCAAGGCATAAAATTCTAGGGACAAAATGGTAATCTTGTACAATGGCAAACTTGTGATTAAAATCAATATTAAGGACAAACTAGTAATTTCCTCCTAAATGTAATCATGACTATGAGTAGTCATCTATATGACTCACCCCTTGTGAGTCATCTTGATTGACGATGTATTTATCCATTAGCGGGTCCCGGAAATCCCGTATTCTGCTCCGTTGTTCGTCCGATTTAATATAACGCCCGAATAATATATATTATTTCACTTTTTAGTGAAAATTTTCAAAATTCCCTAAGTTGTTGGAAATTCAATATAAAACCTAACCATTTCGTTCACGAGTCAATATTAGGTCATTTGAGCAGTAAAATTCTTACTGTCCTTAAAACTCGGACCGAGTTTCATCTGAATTATCGACCCAAAATTTAATTGTAACGCTCTATGGTAAATTAGAGTATGGGTATGATCTTGGTTTTTCGAAAATCATTTTCTAAGTTTAAAAATAAAAATATAAACATTTCTGTTTATTTTAACGATATAAAAATAGTAAACAGTGAAAAAACCGGGTGTTACACCTTTACCCTCCAATTCCCACGGCTACAACAGCCCTCACATGAACCAAGTTCATTCATTCCACCCATTTCATCTTCTTCTTCAAGCTTTTCTCTCATTTTCTCTAAGTTTTCATAACCAAAATTTGTGAAGCAACTAGTAGATCCTTGTTTTTTTTTCTAATTCCAAGAGGTATACCTCTTACCTCTCATCATCAATAAGCTATATGTTCTTCATTTATTTTCATGATTCAAGGCCATGATCATCATTTGAAATTCCTAGATCTAGAACTTTAAAAATTCCTAGAAAATTATAGAAAAATCCTTTTCATATGATTCCAATTGCTATGAACTAGTTATGACCCCTAGTATCTTCATTCAAGAGCATGTGTAAAAATTAAATTTCCTTCCCAATCTTCTTTAAGAGGCCGAAACCCTAATGTTGACGGTGGAGGAGATTTTGTTTCATTTTCCATCATGTGACACTTGATCTAATTTATCCAATACCTCTAGTTACTAGATCTAAAGACTTGAAATCAAAATCAACTCCTAGCTATTTTTTTCCTCAAGAGATCAAAACCCTAACCTAAAGAGGTTAGATGGGTTATTTTCAAATTCTTGAGTTCTGACAATTGATTTAGTCTATCTAATACTCTAGGATCATGGATCCAAGAGTATGTAAAATTTTAACATCCTTAGCCAAATTATTTTGTGAAATTCCTAACCACATTTACTAGACATGACTGAACCCTAGCCATAGAATTTAGGTGATCTAATTGTTTGGTGTTGATTATGTTGGTTGTGATTTGATGAAGGATAAGTGTTTTTGGTGCGATCGTGTACGTTGTACTGCGGATTGGAACTCTGTTCGAGAAGGAGAATAATCTAATAATCTTCAAGAGGTAAGGGGAGTACCTGAGAGATTTTTCCGATAGCTATATGCTATTAGTATGTGGTCTGTATAATTTATTTAAGTGTGTTTGTGGTGTTTTTAAATCAGCTTGCGTAGTTAATTTACTTGCTGTTATTATCTGCTTTTAATTGTTTATATGCAGTTAATTGTTATAGCATTTTAATGCATGTCATAAATTGTGCTATTTGCTATAGTGTTGACATAAAATTATTATGGATGTTGATTATTGATTGAGAAGCCTGATAGTGGTCAGTGCTCAATTAATTACGAGGATAAAAACGTTAAAAAGATTTTTAAGAAATATCGAATTTTTAATTGTTGGAATATAGTAATAAAATATTGTTAAATTTTTATTGGTTTGAAAAGTGGATTAGTTGAAAATACAATTATTTTAATGATTTATCAACGTAAAAGTGTTTTATGAATCACAGTGAGACCTAGCCATGAAAATATTTTAGCACTACTAATTTTTACGTAAGAAATTACAAGATATTAGAAAATGTTATTATAAAAAGTTGTCTAAAAAATGATTTAATTATGGTGTTGAGAAAATTATTTTACTAGCAAAGTCAAATTTTGACTTAAAACGTTTTGAAAATGCAAGCGATGGTTAAGTCCGAAAATATTTACGGAAAGCATTTTTTTTAAACAGTAATATTTGTTACAACTGAGAGTTAGTCTCAAATCAATGTTTTTCTTTGAACTAAAGTTTCAAATAAAGATTTTTATAAGAAAATGAGCTTTAAGTGATTTGATGATTTTATAAACGAATTTCCAACGTAAAAGGATTTTATGTAAATTAGTTTTATACAATGGTGTTATTTCCGACAACTTGGATAAGTTGTGGAGGTTTTGTTTTGGATTTGTGTTTCACAGAACGAAAATGATTTTAAAGTTGAAAAGCGAGCCATGTAACCGAGACGTTAGGATCCTAGTGTTATATTATAAGTTATGGACTGTATGTCCTAAAGGTGAAGTGATGGACTATTTTGTCCTATAAGAGTTGTGTAAGTTTTGTGCCTTATAATCTACGAACCTAAGGCTGAATGCATCGGTCTAGTGCTTCGTCATTTGCACATTCGAACTTTGAGTCCTATTGTTGAAATTGAAGGACAAAGTTAAATGTTTAAAAGTTGAGTTGGTCGTAAGCCTTTGAGCTTCGACAAGGAAAGAATGAACACAAAGAAAAACAATGACAAGAATAAAAATGTTTTACATGCATTAATCGACAGACGTGCCTACGGTATTCGTCATGATATCTTGACGGACAAGATATTTATGACATGACTTTTCACTGTGCCTTGATGGACAATGAATAACCATATACGATGATCACTATGCCTTCGATAGGACAGTGAGCTATTGTAAAATTAGAGTGCCTTATATGGCCATCGAGCTTGATCAACTCATTTACATGACGTTGGGATATCTCCGGAGATTAAGTACAAAAGTGTAGATGATGAATATTGAAGTGTCATGTATTTGTTTTAAAAATGACGATGATTGTCGGGTATGAAACCTTTTGATCAACTATTTGTTTATTTTTGAACATCTATGTTGTTATAACTATACATGTTATATGTTGCTTTGTGTGTCACGCATGTAGTTATCATTTTAAAATCCATATATATATATTGGTTCTCACTCTTGCACATCTCTGTTCTTCTGCTTTAGCTGTTGTACCTTGGTACACGAGTGCAGATGTTGCAGATGAGTTCCTTAAGTCACTCGGGGACTTAATTTCGGATGTTTGAATTGTTGTGTGATCATGGGAGATGACCACGGGGTCTTGCCATGAGAATGTCTTGTAGAACGACCAGCTTAGGTTTGTGTTTGAGGATGTAGGTTTTGAGAAATTTAGTATATGGGTCTTGATAATTTTCATATAGTTTATAAGAAAAGACTTTTAAGAAAAACTTGTACTTTGTTTAAAGATTGGATTATGAATAAACTTAGGTTATATGTGTTGGTGAATGTAAGAGAGTTCGTACTATTGTGATGTGCACATCATTTTTCGAAGTATTCAGAAGAAAAATTCTTACACCTAGATTTTCTGACTTAAAGTAAATCAATTTCCGAAAGCAAGCAGCAAATTTCTTTTTAATTTATTTCCACACGTGTTCACGAGATAATGCCCAAAGGGGGTGTTACACCTGGAGCTAAATGCTACATCATTGCGAAACATAACTGAAGCTAATTTGAAATTACAAGGGATCATACCTGTAGCTGTTTCACCAACTCTGTTCACAAACCCTTTTTATTATCTTGTTCTCTTATTACTGCCTTTTAGTATTGTCCTTTTTAATATTTGAAAATCAACACTTTCCCACACTATTTGGTTACCCCTTAATCTTAACTAACAAGATCAATTAATCTAAATTTTGGTAATTGCTACAGCATTCTAATCCTCGTAGGAACGATCTCTTACTTCTTACGATTGTTTATACTTGCACATTGCACTTTCTACACTAAAAGTTTTTGATACCGTTGCCGGGGATCGAACCCGGGTCACCCGCATGACAGGCGGTAATACTCAGAAAATCTGTTAAGACTAAGAGCAATGTCCAGAATGCAGAATCTGAATTTAAAAAGATTGATCCATTTATTGCAGAATCTTCTGAACATGCTGCAACAAAGAAAATTCAACAGAAAAATTTTGCAGAAACTTCTACCAAATCTGCAGAAAAGTCTCTACCCAAATTTGTACCAGAGAGGACTTCCCCACCTTTCCCCCAAAGATTGAAGAGGCAACCCAAACATATGAGGTGGCCATTACAAAAGAATTCAAAAGCCCGGGAAAGAAAAAATTCAGGCAAATGATTCAATTTGCTCAGAGGAGGAGCAACTCTTGTCTGGCCCAAATGTGAAGAATTTCTACACCTAGATGCTACAGCATGCGGTAACATCAGAACAAGGGATGTTTTTCTCTTTTTACCTTTTTACTATTTTGGAAGTTTCTATTCTGTTTTATGTTGCACACTTCTAGTAGTATTGTAGTTTATGTTCTGTTTGTCAATGGTTGTCTGTTTAATTTTTTAGTATGTTTGTCTCTGAATGGACCACAAATGATTAATGAACGACCCTATTCATGGGAATCTTTTGAACAGTAGATCAAGTTGTTTGGACCATAACTTTAATTTATGAACCATTGACATGATTGTTAAACTTTTTAGCTGTTTGGACCACAACTTTAATTTCTGAACCATTGACATCTCTGTAAAGTTTGACTTGCTGCTTGCTTGTTTGAACATATCACTGCTGTACATACTCTTTGTAACATCCTGCTTTTTGTATACACTGTATTATCGGTAAAGATATATTTATTTATATTTTTATCTGAGACCAAGAAAATGATTTTGGATAAAACAAAATCATGTTTATACTCTACCTTATGGTAGAGGGTTACGGTAAAAATTTGGGTTTAAAATTCAGACGAAATCCGGTCTGCGTTTTCACTGACAGTAAAATTCTACTGAACAGAAAACCTAATTTTGACCTGAGAACGAAACAGTGTAGTTTTATATGATTTTTTTTTATGAAATAGACTATTTTGAAAGTCATGCTCAAAAATATATTACTATATTTTATTCAGACGAAGTTTCGAAGAAAATCACGTAAGAAAACCTAAATCAGGAAAACGACGGAGTTGGAAACGGAACTGCAGAGACAGAACCGGACACCGGATGACGGAGTCACCTTGCCACCTAGGGGTGGTGAGTCATAGGGTGAGTCACCACCATGACTCACCAAGGCAATGATGACAAATTACTAAATATCTAGATATTTGTGGTGGAAATGTCCAAATCCTTAAGTTTCCATTGAATTCCTTCTATGTCCCAATGACACATCGTCTCCCATCAACCACTTAATTCACACGGCAAAAACACCCCAAACTTAGACAATTTCGTGCAGCCTCTCCCCTTCTTCATCACTCGATCCATTTCATTCATTCACTTCATCAAATTCTTTAAGTTATTTCTCTCAAAAACTAAGACTTCATTAGTTCAAAGCTTGCATCTTGGATAATTTCTCTTCATTTCAAAGTGAGGATCCTCTTCCTCGTCACCTTATCTCTCATTATCATCCACTATTTCGGATCATAGGAGAAGAATTGAGAGAGAATCCTCAATTGTTACAAGAAGCCTTTGTTGGATGCTTTGAAACCTAGTAGAGCAGTCGCAGTGAGATAGTTGCCAAACACTCTTCAACCGTTGGATCGTGCTCAAATTTATAAGACGGTTTCAGACTTTGTTTATTCATATCCAACGGTCAGAAATTCAAAATAACCTCCAGAGTGTGAGATATTCAGCTCGAACAGTGGGCCTAGGTGGTGAGAAACTCAACCCGTATACCACCTAACCTGCAACCATAGAACTGTCATCTGAGATTCGTTAACCGTTGGATCGAGCTGAAACTTTGTGAGAAGGTCCAGGAAAGATAGTTCTTTGTTTTCACCATTTTGTTTTGTAATTAAAGGTCTGTGGAAATAGATATGGAGCTCGAAAATAGCCCTGTTTTGGTAGCTTTTCCCTAGGATTCTTGAACTCATTTTTGAATCCGACTACCCCTAAGTCCAGTTGTTGTCCTCGTAAGTTTTTCCATCTATTTTGTCTCTTGATTCAAATAGATTTATTGATTGGAACCCTATTGTTATTCGGTTGGTATTTCTATGTTTCCGACGAATTGTGAAACTCGTATGGGTAATCGGGAGGGAAAACGGAATAGTGGATGAATGGGTATGGATGGTAGCAGAATTGTGGAAGTGGTTGGAAAGTGTGTCGAGGTTCGTGACAGTAACACAGACGCATTCGGAGCTAGTACGGGAAATCGTGCACGTCAATCAGGTGGGAGAAAGAATCAATCTATGGTCGGAATGGATAAGTAATATATATTATAATAATGGTGTAGGGCGACCTAAACTCTACTAGTGATCGAGTAATCGACAATACCAAAATCAGATTGGAAACTACTCCGTAGTACCAATAAGGATTTGGGGATTATAGGTTTATCACCATTAGGATAATTTTTATAATAGTCGAGGATGTATGATTTTATCACTGTTGAACTGCTTGTGATGCGCTGGTTGTGATAAATTGTTTTACATGATGTTTGGTAATACGTGAATATTTTATTATTATTTTATCGTGTATAATCTGTTTTGTCTGATAACGTGAAATATATGTTAGTCCATGCTTAGTTGGCATCTAGGAAATGATATATGTTGTTCGGGAGATGTGCATGTGAGTGAAAGAATGAATGTGAATTAGACGTACCTAACCTAATTAAATAACGCTTTAATATGATGAGATTAATGACGTGATATAATTTAAGATATATTAAGAAATAGGGTTGTATTGTTTAAGATATTTTAAGATGTTATTCCTTTTCCTCTTATGATGATAGAACTGTTTCTTATCTCCTATTTTGTTGTATTGTTTTTGTTTTGGTTATATGATCTGATGAGAAGACCCTGCTGAGGAGCCAGCTACCGCGGATCTGGATGGAACTCATTATGAGCCAGATGCTGAAGGACGAGCTGTGGATCCTAGCGGTAGAATTTACGGAGTATGGCCAGTGCGTCTTTGAGACATTTTATTTTAGGTTGTTTATTATGGTTTGTATTAGTATGTACCTGCAAGGGATCCTACTGATGGGATACCCAGATAGTGTTTTGTACGTGATGGATAGACATATGTGGTGTTTGTGTATTAAGTCTCTGGTGTGATGGAGTAATTTCAGGAGTTGTATATTTTATAATTAAGTTTTTAATATTTGCGTATATCTTTATATACGTTCAACGTTCAGAATGTGATTAAGTTTTTAATTAATGAGGTTTTAATTTAATGGCACAACGGGGCACAACGGGGTGTCTCACTCTTGCTTGAGGCATGTTTGATTGTTTCAAATGCTAGTTTTAGCCTAAATAGCCTACTCTTTGATTTTAACTTTGTGTGTGAGCCCTTTGAGCTTGAGCCCCTTATTCTGTTACTAGCCACATTACAAGCCCTATAACTTGAAAAACAATAATTGTCCTATCTAGGTGGATCGAGTTTAGGGATATTTCCTTGACAATATGCTTGTACATAAGTTTGGGGGTGGCTTGAGGACAAGTACAATTTTAAGTTCGGGGGTGCTATACAGCAAAGTCGTGTATTGTAAAATGACTAAGTTTTGCTGAGTTTTGGTTTTACTGAGTCTTGTTTATTGAAATTGTGAAAGAAAAAAAAAAAGAGAACATGAATAGGACAAAGGCCTTAAAATGTGAAACTTATTCTCTGTTTTCATAAATAAATAAAAAATAAAAAGAAGAGAAAAGAAAAGAAAAGAATATAAGAAAAGGAATGAAGGGATAAGGAGACTAGAAAGAAAAGAGTACCCCCTCATTGGTACTGGGATTGCTGTGGTGGTTTGTGGAAAGCATTTGGTGTGGAACACGTTGTAGAGAAAGCATTTCTTAACTCCACCTAGTGTTAGCCACTTCCCAAAAATGTATCCTACCCTGCCTGACCTTAGCCCCATTACAACCCAATAAAAGTCCTCTAGCAGTGTAAAGCTTTGATTTTGTTCTAGTGGGTTTAGAAGCTTGTCAAGCTTATGATAGGGTTACATGTGGATGATGATTGAGTGATCCCATTTACTTCTGTGAGTGAGGAAGAACACATTGTTCTGAGTGCATAGTGCTATAGCATGTTGTTCTGGGCTGAAAATGATTTATGCTATGAAAATCTGGTAACTTGTGATGCACGAGTGCCAAGGATGAAAGAAGTTTGTGTTGTGGAAAAAGTTGTTGATTGAAAAAGGATTTTTGGTGGTCTAATCAGTTTTAGATGCATGTTAGGACCTTGTTGATTTGTGTGTCTTTTTCTTTAGTTTCTTTCTTTCCATTACTTGAGGACAAGTAATGATTTAAGTTTGGGGGTGTTATAACTCTTAGAAATGAGAGTTATATACTCTTTCTTAGCTTGAGTTTTTGTAATCTTTAAGTATTTATGTGGATGTTTTAGGTGTTTTAAGTTAGTTAAGTGTAATATGTGTCATTGTATAAATTTCGTTTAATTTTCTGTTTTTGAGTGTCTAGGAATATGCTTAATGTGTTTCTTGAGTTTTGTTAGGTTTTTGTTGAAGTTTAGACAAGCTTCTGGAAAATGTCTGCACATGCTGCAGCATATAGGCGCGAACTGCTGCAACATCTGGGCGCGAACTCCTTATCAGAAGATGATAAAAGCGGGACCACTTTCTCTCTCATGTGGGTCCGCCCTAAAACCTTTTTGTGCTGGTGCAGTTAATGAAAGGGGCCCAAGCCTTTATGTTAGTATTATTTTAATGGCCCAAAATTAGGAAAGAGAAAAAGGCCTTTGTAAAACCCCAAAAAGGGGATATTCCCTTACTTTTTAAAAGGGGGCTACCTCATATTAGGATAGGGGGACCTAGAACAACAGCCAAGGATCTTCTTCTTCCTCTCCATTGTTCCATTTTTGTGCTCCCACTGTAATGGCTTCTTCTTTCATTTTATATTTTATTTCCAGAACTTATAAGCTCATTAGGAGCTAACTTACTGCAGCTAGCATCTGGTATGTTGAACTTGTAATGAATGTTTAGTTAATGTTATGTGATGCTTTGCTTTTGCATTTTCTCTTAATCTGTGTTTATATGATGTTTTATTTAAGCTTGAACATCTTAAGTAGAACTTAAGCTTGTTGAACTTGGAAAAGTGAAGTTATGTGGATTTGGTTAAGAGATTAGAGTTAAGTCTCTAATTGGAAAATTAGTAGATATTGAATGGATTAGGAATAATCATTCACGTCCATAAGCTAGTTGGAACGTGCTTATTAATAAGAATCTAGGAATAGAAGGCGTTTAATGAACCTTATCTTTCAAGTATTGGAAAACACAACTTTAATTTCCTGGAGCTAAATGCTGTAGCATCGCGAAACATAACTGAAGCTAATTTGAAATTACAAGGGATCATACCTGTAGCTGTTTCACCATCTTTGTTCACAAACCCTTTTTATTATCTTGTTCTCTTATTACTACCTTTTAATATTGTCCTTTTTAATATTTGAAAATCAACACTTTCACACACTATTTGGTTACCCCTTAATCTTAACAACCAAGAACAATTAATCTGAATTTTGGTAATTGCTATAGCATTCTAATCCTCGTGGGAACGATCTCTTACTTACTCTTTATTACTTGTGACGATTGTGCATACTCGCACATTGCACTTTTTGAGCAATAGTTGGGTTTTGGCCAAGGCTAGGGAAATGATATGATCAACTCTGTTTTCAAAATTGTTTTTGTGGTAGAATAATCTACCATGTGTTATTCAATTGTTTCCAAAATGGTTTTGATCATAGTTTATGTCATAGAGGAATAAAATCATGTTTTAAGAGACATAGAAATTGACACTACGCCAGATTCAGGATTTAATAGCGAACACTTAATAGCGGTTTAGGCACGAGACGCTCTCTGAAAATGCATGTAAGTGTTTAATAGCACTGACCAATAGAAACACTACTAAATTATTTACTTTTAATAGCAGTTCACCGAGAAAACACTATCTTTACTCCATAATCTATTTTGAAAAAAAGCATTCTTTACCCCATACATCATTAATAGAATGTAACCGTGTAAGCTCTATCACAATAGACAATTTTAATAGCGTTTATTTGGACAAACGCTATGGAAGTGGTAACTATCATAGCACTTGAATGGAAAAATGATATCTTATCCTCGAATTAAAACTACACTTTTTAGGTGACCAACTCTCTGCTCGTAATCGTTGGGCGGTGGCACAGTTCACGGAACTGACGGAAGTATAATAAACTCTTTACATAGAAAACCCAATATTCAACATTCAATGCATAGAAAACTGTCCGCAATCAATTATGCCTTAATAGCTATTGAACAAAAAATCCTAAACGTAAGCCAATTTCTCCTATAAATAACCCTCCTCTGTGTTCTTATCCTACACCTTAATTTTTTTAAAATCTCCTCATATATTCTTCTCAGTGTTCTTTTTGTTATCATTCCAGAAGAGGCATGCACTTTCATATCTTTTTGTAGTGTATCATGACTAATGTCCAGATGAGGCCCAATCCTAAATGCCATGATAGACGACAAGAAGTTATGTAAATGACATCGTCTCTCCCAAATGCCTACGAACATAAAGTGCTAGAACAGAACATAATCGGGAGCCTTTCCAACAATAAATCGTTTTTTAGCATGACAGACGACAAAAAGATATGAGGGCCAATAAATGTACACATGAGAAGAGAAGCAAGGGAGCCCAAGTGACCCTATGTGAAAATTCAAACACAGAAGGGATATATGGCATCTCGAAGGGACTCAGAAGACACAAACTAAAGCAAAGCCACAATTGAAGTGTCTTCTTTATCTCCCTATGCCATTATTGTAAAATATGCTACTTAGCCATCTCCGACGGTAGGTGGCTTCTTTCTCCCACCTGAGTACTACGTAGCTAGCTTTAGAGCAACGAAACGAGCACACTCCTATCCCCTCAATTTTGCTATGTGTTGTTTGTTTCCAAAAAGGTTTTGATCATAGTTTAGGTCATAGAGGAATAAAATCATGTTTTAAGAGACATATAAATTGACACTACGCCAGATTCAGGATTTAATAACGGACACTTAATAGTGGTTTTGGCACGAGGCGCTCTGAGAAAATGCACATAAGTGTTTAATAACGTTGACCAATAGAAACACTACTAAATTATTTACTTTTAATAGTGGTTCACCGAGAAAACACTATCTTTACTCCATAACCTATTTTGAAAAAAGCATTCTTTACCCCATACATCATTAATAGCATGTAACCGTGTAAGCTCTATCATAATAGACAATTTTAATAGCGTTTATTTGGACAAACTCTATGGAAGTGGTAACTATCATAGCGCTTGAATGGAAAAACGATATCTTTCCCTCGAATTAAAACTACACTTTTTAGGTGACCAACTCTCTGCCCATAGTCGTTGGGCGTTGGCACAGTTCACGGAACTGATGGAAGTATAATAAACTCTTTACACAGAAAACCCAGTATTCAACATTCAATGCATAGAAAACTGTCTGTAATCAATTATGCCTTAATAGCTATTGAACAAATGCTCCTAAACCCAAGACAATTTCTCCTATAAATTGTTGGTTGTGGCTTCTTAATACTCAAGGAGGGGGGTTGAATTGATTATTGATACTTTTAAAAACTTTTCCCCTTTTTCCAAAAACTAACTCCTTTCTTTAACTTTTGAAAAGGTTTTTGTCAACCAACAAACCAAAAGGTGTTTTTGCAAAAGTAATTAACAAAAGACTGAATTTGTCACAGGCAAACACAAGAAGGAGGGTTGAATTGTGTTTGTTAATAATCTTTGAAAAACAACCTTTTTCAAAATAATCTTCGCACACAAGGATTAAGAGGCAGAAGCACACACACAGAAAAAGAATCTTTTAAAGACTTAACAAAATCAAGTTCAAATCCCCACAATTAGTATAATCAAATAAAACCAAGGAGATAAGGGATTAGAAGATTCACGCAAGCGTTTTATCCTGGTTCACTCTCTTCCAACCAATAAGAGCTACGTCCAGTCCCTTCTACTTGAAGGTTTTTCTCCACTATTTTCCAAATAGATTACAACAAGTATTCAACACCTCTCCAGGCTACAAGTATTCCTTTCTTACCAAGCCTCTTCAGGCTCTACCTCTAACAAAGAGATTGGTTTCTTTTGATCTTCTAACTCACTATGTGTGAGGATATGAAAGTTTTTGATCAGTTGAATATTATAGCAATATTCAAGCTAAGGTATTACAGACTTTTGCTCTAGAAAGAATAGATAAAATTGAGCTCGTAGAATGACAAGAGTTTTTCTAGCACGATTTTTGTATTTGCAAAAGTTATTTCTTCAAATGATGAGGTCTTCTATTTATAGTGACCTTTCTCTTCACTTGAAATTCTTCAATGGTTGTTTTTGAATTTTTCCGTTTAGGGAAAGAATCAAATGTACAATATCCATTGTGACTCATAGCTTGCTCGTGGCCATTCTGAAATGTACTATGGTTATCATTCTTGCACAAAACGGGCACACCTCTGAGCAATTGTAACTTGAAAACTATCTTGCCTCCCTTGTACAAATTCTAACCATTCCAACATTAAAGGTGACAGGGTACAAGGCGTTTTGCATTGTACTATTTTGCTTTTGCATTTCCTCATTTGTACTATGTCTCTCTCAAGGAAAGAAACAAGGCAATAAAACAGTTAAAACAAATAGGAAGGGCCAACATATACTTGAAATAAATATCAATCATTTGAAATGAATACTTCTATGTGGTCGAGGTAGTCTTTCAAGAGCATATGAAAGGTTCACAAAGAAAAAGAGCTTGTCTACTTAATATAGTGCGTCTACACGCTTATAGTTAGAAATTCTTGTAGCTCGTCTAGTGACGTGGCAAATTTTCTTGTCTACTATCAAGTCTTTGGACTTGCTATATATCGGTGAGTAACTTAGATCTCCGTCTACTGACGTGGCACTCAAGCTCGTCTACTCATAGTAATTAAAATTCTCATCTACTGAAACTACTCTATATTCCGTCTACTCAAACATATTTACATAAATAAATATACCGTTCATTTTGAGCAGCTTGTCTACTCGGGTGGACGCGAATATTAATAAACTCTTTCGAGGTTTCCATAACTTATTAAATTTCGAATATCCCTGCAAGACTGGATAGAGCATGTTAGATCTTAACTAACACTTTGCCATACAAATTAAATCCTTTTTGTTAACATCAAAACTTAGAGATTACTTAATCCAAATTACTTTGGTTCCAACAATCTCCCCCTTTTTGATGATGACAAAAACTAATTAAATTTGAGCGAGCAAAGTCTAGGAAAGCTTACAAAGCTCCCCCTAAGACAAAGCATTCAAACTTAACAGGAATAGAAAAAGTAGAATAAGACATAAACAGAGAAACAGAGAAGCATATATCATATATAACTTATCATATCAGTTCAGCTACTTATTAGACAAAAGATAGCATCAGAGCATTTAAACAACTATGCCAAAAATGTAAGACAAATAACAGACATGCATATGCAGACAAAAATATACTTTCAAAAAACTGACTTTTATATATATAAATTTAATTCTCTCCGTTTTTCTCCCCCTTTTTTGTCATCAGACAAAAAGGTAAGAGAAGTGGACCATCATTGTCAGTAAGAATAAAACAAAAGAATAGCTTAAGAAGATGAAGGAGGTGGAGGAGGAGGGTTTGGATTTGGATTTGGGTTTGGTGGAGGAACATGAATTTGTGTAGGCAGATTCTGACTTTGTTGAAAGCTCAGCATGATGTTCATCATCTAGTTCATCATTACATTAGTGGGAGCCAGGGCTTCTGCAACTTGTTCCCTCACTTGCTCTTTGACCTCAACTTTTACTCTCTCCTCTACAATTCTTCCAATAATTTCTTCAAAGTTTGGAGGCAGTGAGAGTGTTGGTCTTGAACTTTCAACACTTTCTTGAGCACGAGCTTGACTTGGAAGAATGTCTAAAGCTCTTGAAGTTTGAGGTTGCTCTGATGGATGAATTACAGTCAGAGCTAATGGCTGAGATGATGTCTTATCAGAAGTGCTTGGTCTAGAATCAGACTCAGCAACTTCCTCATTAGCAGTGACTAGTGGAGCAGAATCAATCTCCATACCAGAGTCTTCCACAATAGTTTCTTCTTCAGTATGCTCAGAAGTTGGAGAGGGTGGAGGTGAATCAGTGAGTTACAGAACAGGTGGGGACAGCTCTTTAGCCCAGTGGACTGGTTCTTCTTCATAAATAGGACTGATGGTAGGAACACCCAAAATGTCCTTGTAAATGAAGTATCTGAAGTTTGAAAGTCCACATCTGCCTCTGACTTTGGGAATGAACTTTTTCTGTTCTGAAGTTAAACCAGGTGAAGAGGCTTCTTCTGTACATTTCACTATGTGAGCTTTCCAAATATCAACTGCCACATCTTCCCGAATATCCTCAATAGGTTGTGCCAACCGGTAATTTATGATATTCTGATCTGTGTCGTTGACATCTTCAGGGTTAATTATGCAAGATTCTGGAAAAGGCATCTTTCCAGTATTTCTTTTTTCTTTTTGTCCTTGTCCTTGTTTAAATCTATCATTGGGAGTCTCGGACATAGCATGTAAGACTTGATTCCAATCTTGGTATTCTTCAAGGTATGGTTCAACCAAGTTGGAGGTACAAAGTTAGCAGCCCTTACAACCCTGAATAGTTCAAATTCTGACTTTAGCATGGCATACATGATGTGATCAATGATATCAGCTGCTTTGCCATATTCCCTTGGATAGATGAAGGTTTTCCACTTTGTTTTGTTATCCATAATGATGGGAACATGTTTGAAGGATCTTGACCTTTTGTATATGACATCTTGTAGGTCTTTCTTTGCAGGATCCTTAGACCAGTCAGAAATTATATGTCTCTTTACACCATCAGTGAAGGGTTTGAAAAGAGGGAATTTGACAAGGTTTGGATAGATTTTTCTGCGAGGAAATTTGTTTTGTGGTAGGTGAGTAATTAGAGGTCCAAGTCTGTCGAACATTTTGGATGGTGGAGGGCCAAGGGGAATGTCAGGATGAGGTTTATACCATGGTTTCACAATTATTTCTGGCTCATACTCATATTTTGGTAAAGGATACCAAGGTCTGTTTGAAATGAGTTCTAGTTCATGAGTATGGTATAAAATTATCCAATCCCTCTTTACTTTGGCTAATGATTCAGATTTGCCATCATAAAGTTCAGAGGGGGAGTGTATGGAAAGTTTATCTTTTTCATTTTGGGGAAGGGAGCTCCAAGGATAATTAAATCATCTGGTTGGTTGAACCAGGGATCATTGTCAGATATCAGAGGTGGGAATTGTGGTTGTTGTGGTGAGGCTATTTGTGGTTGGTCAGGGGAAGTGTTTTGTGGTGAAGGTGGTGTTGGGACATATACATCATCAGATAGATTTACAGACACATCAGATGCAGAGACTATATCCATTCTATCTTCTAGGCTAGAAACTAAGGCATCTACTGCTAATTGAACAGGATCATTAGCAGGAAGAGTTACCTCAGAAGCCGTGGCAGTCTTGACTTTCCTTTGAGGTTGTTGTCTTCTTGTTGGAACAGCAATACCAATAGCCTTTTGTTTCTTCAAAATTGCACTGATGGGAACTCTGTCCTCATCATCTTCATCATCTTCATTATGAGATAGGACCAGGTTCCTTGTCCTTTTCTGAGTTCTGGTAGGTTGACGGGCCTCAGCTGTAGGTTCTCTAATTACAATGCCAGCAGCAGGCTTCTTAGGAACTCTTGTCCTAAGAGCTGTAGTTTTTCTCTTGAAAGTTCTCTTCACCCCTAGAACTTCAGTATTGTGTTGTTCAATTTGTTCTTCTTTAACTTTGAGTATTTCTTCTTGCTTAGCTAGGGCAATTGCAGTGTAAGTTCTCAAGTTCATCTTAGCTATGTTCATTTTACCAAACACATCTACAGACATGCCCTTCTCTGGTAGAATCCTTTCTTACTCTTCTTGAGGCTTAGCGGCAAGAAAATCATAGAAAGATTGAGACTTGAAGATTTTTGACAGGAGATGACAGTAGGGAATTGCAGAGAGCTTCTTCCTATTAACCACAGCGTCTCGGAATCTTCCATAGAGAATTCTAGGAAGATTGATTTTTGTCTCTGTAATGAGATGGCAAAGGCAAAACTTGTGTAGGGCAGACAAGCTATCCTTTGACCCTGTTTTATGAAGAATAAACTTATTCAACATCTGATGAAGAATGCGGACATCATCCTTCATTTCTACTAACTTCCATGAATGATTTTCACAATGTCTTGTCTCATTAGTAAGGCGGATATTACTTCTGTACCACTCATATCCTTCTCCCAAGTTTCAGTAATCACTTTTCCTTCTTGAGCGCAATTTATTGCCTCAGAGATAGTCTTTTCAGAGACTACTATCCTTCTCCCAAGAACAGTACCGGATATTTCAGCGATTGTTACCTGAGGGTTCCTCCAGAAAGCCCTAATCAGGTCTGGGTAAATAGAAATCTTCTCTACAAACATACCGTCCCAACCAGCGGCGGTGATATTCTTGCTTACATCCAAGTCGTAATCTTTCAATATTCCGAAATCAAAATGGTGTTCCGTGGCAAGTTTCCATTTTTCCACATTAAAATTTGTAGAAGCAGAAGCCGTTGTTGATGAATGAAGGTTAGTGTTTGGGAAGGGTTTTATTTTAAAGGTTTTGAAATTCAAAGGGTTTTCTTTTGGAAATAAATCAAAAAGAAAATGTTTGACAATACATGTCATAAAAGAAAATACGGCTTTGTTATTTTGAAAACGTAAAAAGATTTAGATGGAATTACTGACTAAGCAAAGAGAATATAGGATAAATTTGTCTTTTAGACAAAATAAATGCAGTTAATAAATAATGTATAGACAAGATCAAGCACAAAGCAAGCATGGACGCAGCATGCAGTGGACGCGGCACAAAAACAATGGACGCTGTACTGGCCGAGGTAATAAGCTCGGCCGCCGAGCTCGGAAAGCTTAACCACTTTAACAATACACTTATCTAAAACTCAGCTAACAACCTCACCATAGATAAGAGATAAATCTTATCAGTGGAAGAGATGAAAGTTGAGTTAAAAGAGATAGGTGATAAGTGATAAGAGATAAAATAGATCCTACAAAATAGGATCAGCTTATCCCTCTATTCCTCTATAAAAAGAGGAAGAGTCTAAGAGGAAAGACACTTTAACTTTCACTTGAGTTTGGTGTTCTCTCTTAAGCGTATTAGAGGTCCCGGTTGTGATCAAGAGACTGTCAATAAGTCCTTGCCCACCGGAGTACATCAGATACAAGATTAAGAGATTGATGCACCACGTGATCAAAGGTTGAACACAGAACTACGTTTGGCTTTGATTCCCTTTGGGATACGTAGGACCGGAACATAAGTATTCTGTCAAGCCACGGTCTAAAACAACCCCAACGTTCAACCTTGGTCTGGACGTTTACGGCGAGATTCCGGTAACTCGGAACTCGGCAGGAACATTTGGCGCCCACCGTGGGGCCGAGGAAAAACTTTCCCCGGTTCCATAAGATTTAATGGTGACTACACGGAATGGACCGAAGGGAGGGGCCCACAGTGCAAATCACGTCGAGGAGTCAAACTCCAATCACAACAACCCCCCTCCCTTCGATGAAGGTAATCCGCAGCTGGGGGAGATCATGGCACAATTAAGACAGTTGCGTCAGGAGAACGAGGAGATTCGAACGGAGTACCAAAGACTATTGGGAACTCGGAAAAGGGGAAGATCGGCAACTCATGCCGAGGAAGAGCATTCCTCACCCGAGGACAGCCAGAGAGACCCAACTTATGTACCTTCTCGTGATGACAGAAGCCGACCTTCCAGAACTGGGCCCGAAGCCTCAAGGGTCCGATCTCGTAATGAGGAGACCACTCAGAGAGAGAAAGCACGGGACAGACGACCGAGATTACCTTTCACTGATGCCATTGACGAGGTGATCATACCTCGGCATTTCAAGTCTCTTAACATGGATAAGTACAATGGCACTACTGATCCAACAGAACATGTGGAATCTTTCATTTCATCTGTTTACCTGGTGACCGACTCGGAAGCCATCATGTGCAAGATCTTTCCAACCACTTTGCAGGGACCTGCCTTGACTTGGCTCACGAATCTTCCATCACGGTCAGTGGATTCTTTTGACATGTTGGTTACAAAGTTCACTGCACAATTCGCAGCAAGCCGAAGGCATAGAAAGCACTCGGTCTCGCTTGTGAATTTCAGGCAGGAGAAAAATGAATCACTCAGGGATTACATGGCTCGCTTCAGTGCTCAACAGGTTTTAATCCCCAATATGAGCTCAGAACTTTGTCTTCATACCGTTATGAATGGTTTGAGGCCAGGACTGTTATTTGAATATCTATCTCGGAAGCCACCGAGGGATTTTGAAGAACTCCAAGAAAAAGCCACAGGGTTCATGAACTCGGAAGAAATGGTGGAATCAAAGAAAAGAAGTTTTGAGGAAAAAAGCATAATCTCAAACAAAGAAAGAGATAAAGGGGCCAATTCACAGAAAGCTTTCAGGAGTAATGACAGAGGATTTTCAGAAAGGCAGTCCCAACCCCGACACCAGTCCTACACTCCACTGAACCGATCCAGAACCGCTATTCTTCAGGAGGTATGCAATACTGAGTTGATCACTTTGCCAAGGCCATCCAAAACCCCAGCTCAGGCCGATAAGAGTAAAGAGTGCAAGTGGCATCAGAACTATGGCCACACTACTGAAGACTGTAAAACAGTTCAGGATAAAATTGAAGAATTGGTACAGGCAGGCCGACTTGATCGGTTTGTCCGTCGAGATGGTGGTGGCCGAGATGGCAGACGACGAAGCAGGCGGGGTTATGACAATCGAAACCGAGATGAAGATCATCGAAGTAATAATCAGAACGGGGATCGAGATAACAGTCAGCGACCCCCAAATGTTGAGGCAGAGGTTGGTGTCAGAGGAGTCATTAATACCATCTCGGGAGGTTTCGCAGGAGGAGGTACAACGAGTTCAGCTCGGCGACGCCACATCAAGGCTATCCGAGCTGTCAACTCGGTTTCCAGAAAAACCGCAAGGTCGAGACCACCAATTACTTTCTCAGAAAGTGACTTCCAAGGAATAGATCCCAATCAAGATGACCCAATGGTAATAACAGTTGAAGTGGCCAATTACTCGGTCAAACGTACATTAATTGATCAGGGTAGCTCGGCCGACATTCTGTACTTGGCAACCTTTAAAAAGCTCGGAATTCCAGAAAAGTTGATAAAAGAACAGGAAGACAAGCTAGTGGGGTTCGCCGGAGAGCAGGTCAAAACTAGAGGATATATAGACCTCTTGACAACATTTGGTGAAGGCAAGCTTGCTCGAACCATATCCGTCAGATATGTCATTGTGGATGCTAACACTTCATACAACATCCTCATCGGAAGACCGACTTTGAATGAGCTCGGAGCAATTGTCTCCACACCTCACCTCACCATGAAATTTCCAGCTGATTCAGGTGAGATAGTTGCAGTCCGAGCTGATCAGAGAATGGCCAGACAATGCTACGCAGACAGTTTAAAGGTAACTCGGGAGCCAGATATCACCGAAAATACTGAAGATCATCAAGCAGAAGTGGTGAGCTCGGTCAGTTCAGTAAGCTCGGCAAAGTCAGATGACATGTTTGAATTGGATCCAAGAATAGAAATGTATGAGTCCAGAGCAGAACCTACGGAATCATTGGAAAAATTTCAACTGGGAGCCCAAGTCGGTCAGTGCACAAGCATCGACAGTCAGGTCAATCCCTCGCTGAAACAACAGATACAAGCAGTCCTGAGAAAGAATGCCGACCTGTTTGCTTGGAAGACATCCGATATGCCTGGCATAGATCCCAATTTCCTGTGCCACAGGCTATCTATATATCCGGAAGCCAAGCCCATAGCTCAGAGGAAAAGGAAACTCGGTGAAGAGAGAAGGAAAGCTGTAGCCGAAGAGACTGCAAAACTGAAAAAGGCCAACTTTATCAGAGAAGTAAAATATACTACCTGGCTAGCCAATGTCGTGTTGGTTAAAAAAGCCAATGGCAAGTGGAGAATGTGTACTGATTACACCGATCTCAACAAGGCGTGCCCAAAGGATTCTTATCCTCTTCCAAACATTGACAGATTGGTAGATGGAGCTTCGGGTTATAGAGTCTTAACTTTCTTGGATGCATACTCGGGGTACAACCAGATAAGAATGCATCCACCAGATGAGGAGAAAACGGCGTTTATGACCGAGGGGGCAAACTACTGCTACCGGGTAATGCCCTTCGGTTTAAAAAATGCTGGTGCAACATATCAGAGGCTCATGGACAAAGTGTTTCTCAATCAGATCGGAAAAAATCTCGAGGTTTATGTTGATGATATGGTGGTAAAGTCTGATGATCCAGAACGACACCCTGCCGACTTGGAGGAAATCCTTGCCCAACTCCGAAAGTACAACATGAGGTTGAACCCTGAAAAATGTTCTTTCGATGTACAAGGAGGAAAGTTCTTGGGATACATGCTAACACACAGAGGGATTGAGGCCAATCCAGATAAATGCAAGGCTGTCATTGAAATGCGGAGTCCGCAAACAGTGAAAGAAATACAAAGGCTGTCAGGCCGTTTAGCTTCCCTATCTCGGTTCCTCCCCAAATCGGCCGAAAAAGCTAGACCCTTTTTTCAACTATTGAAGAAACCCAAGGAGTTTGTCTGGACTAAGGAGTGTGAAAAGGCTTTTGAAGAATTGAAATTGTTTCTGGCCTCGCCTCCGATTCTAACTCGGCCAGAGCTCGGTAAGGAGCTATATTTATACTTATCTGTTAATGATTATGCAATCAGTGCAGTAATCATCCAAGAGGAGGAGAAGCAACAGATGCCGGTGTATTACATCAGTAGAATCTTGAAAGATGCAGAGACACGGTACCAAGTCATTGAAAAACTTGCTCTCGCTTTGGTAATGGCAGCTCGGAGGCTTAGACCTTATTTCCAGTCGCACCAAGTGATAGTCAAAACAGATCATCCAATCAAGCAAGTGCTTCGAAAGCCTGATCTGGCAGGACGAATGATAGCTTGGTAAGTTGAACTATCAGAGTTCGGTTTACAGTACGAACCGAGGGGGCCAATGAAAGCCCAATGCCTCTCCGACTTCGTTGCCGAGCTCTCTTCAAAGCCGAGCCCCGAACCTATTAATTGGCTTCTATATGTAGATGGCTCATCAAATTTAAAAGGAAGCGGGGCTGGAGTAATTCTGGAGGGCCCAGATAACCTTATCCTAGAGCAGTCCTTGAAGTTTGGGTTCAAGGCATCAAACAACCAGGCAGAGTATGAAGCTCTCATTGCCGGGCTGGTATTAGCTAAAGAGGTTGGAGTCAAAGGATTAAAGTGCCGAAGTGATTCACAGCTGGTAACAGGGCAAGTCTCAGGGGATTATCAAACAAAAGATCCTCAATTAACCAGGTATTTGTGCAAAGTCAATAGTTTAATTTCAGAATTTGACAATTTCACTATTGAGCATATACCTCGGGAGGAAAATACTAGAGCCGACCTGTTGTCTAAATTGGCTAGCACCAAGAAAACTGGTCAGTTAAAAACTTTCATTCAGGAAAATCTCCCGGAACCGAGTATAAAAAGTGCCGAGGTGATGATAACCGAGCACTATGATCGAGGATGGATGATGCCATTCTGGGAATTCCTGACCTCGGACAAGTTACCTGCTGATCCCAAAGAAGCAAAGAAAATTCGTTTGAAGTCTTGTCATTACACTATCCGAGATGGAGAACTGTACAGAAGAGGATTTTCAATGCCTTTATTGAAATGCATAAACAAGGAACAATCCGAGTATGTAATGGACGAGATGCATAGAGGAATCTGTCGAATGCATTCTGGTGGCCGATCCCTAGCAGCTCGGGTTCTGCGAGCAGGCTTCTATTGGCCGACTATGAGATCAGATTGTGCTTCCTGGACTAACAAATGTGATTCTTGTCAGAAGTTTGCTACTGTGGCACGAGTTCCAGGAGAAGAGCTCCATTCAATGATGTCACCCTGGCCCTTCACTATGTGGGGGATGGACATTGTGGGCCCTTTCCCTGTCGCCAAAGGCCAAGTAAAGTTCTTGCTGGTGGGAGTGGATTATTTCACTAAATGGATCGAAGCCGAGCCATTAGCTGTTATAACAGCTAAAAAGGTCCAGAGTTTTGTGTGGAGAAACATCATATGCCGACATGGTCTACCTTATGCGATTGTCACTGATAATGGAAAGCAATTCACGGACAAAAATCTTAAAGAATTCTACTCCAATCTCGGAATCAAACATAAGGTGACCTCGGTTGAGCACCCGCAAACAAATGGTCAGGCAGAGGCAGCTAACAAAGTCATTCTGAACGAGCTCAAGAAAAGGTTGGGCCAATCAAAAGGAGCATGGGCTGAAGAATTACCGAGCATCCTCTGGTCTTATCATTGCTCACCACAGTCATCAACAGGAGAAACGCCGTTCAGGCTAACCTATGGAACTGACGCAATGATTCCAGTTGAGCTCGGTGAACTTTCTTTCAGAAGGCAGCATCACGACCAAAGCAAGAATGAAGAAGAAATCCGAGTTGAGCTTGATATGGTTGAAGAAGTCCGAGATGAAGCAAAGATCAGGGAAGAACTATGCAAGCAGAAAGCAACTCGGAAGTACAACTCAAAATTGCGACCGAGAGAGTTTGTTCAAGGAGACCTAGTACTAAGATTGCAGAATGATGCAAGGAAGGACTCCAGAGAGGGCAAGCTCGCAGCAAACTGGTCTGGCCCATTCAGAATAGTTGAAAATCTTAGAAATGGTGCTTATAGGCTAGAAGAGTTATCAGGGAAGGCTGTTCCAAGAACTTGGAACACCTCTCATCTCAAGTTTTATTTTAGTTAAGCAATGTAAAGTTAGGTAATGTACTCTTTTTTCCTACCATGGTCTTTTTCCCATGAGGTTTTGGCCGGGAAGGTTTTAATGAGGCATGCCTAAGAAATAAATGAATAAAGTCCGTTTTACAGGACTAAAAATTCACTTGTTTTTACACACAGAGCCTAAAAGGGTTGACCGAGCTAAAATCGGCCGAGTTGAGGTCGAAATGCCGGACCCAAGGGTAAAATTAAATCCTAAAAGGGTTAACCGAGCTAAAATCGATCGAGTGGAGGTCGAAATGCCGGACCCAAAGGTAAAATAAAAAACCTAAAAGGGTTGACCGAGCTAAAATCGACCGAGTTGAGGTCGAAATGCCGAACCCAAAGGTAAAAACCTAAAAGGGTGACCGAGCTAAAATCGACCGAGTTGAGGTCGAAATGCCGAACCCAAAAAGGTACAAGCATGAGCTTAAAAAGGTTAGCCGAGCTAAAATCGACCGAATTACAGTCGAAATGCCAAACTTAAAAAGCAACACAAGGGCCGAGCTTATAAGCTCAAGAGGCCACGAGCAAAACTTACAAAGTTGCAAAAACCGACTAAGAAGTTAAGGGTAAATATCCGAGCTGAGAAAAAACTTGGAATAATTTCTAAGTAAGCAAAAAAGACAAGCTGCAATATAAAAGCAAAAAGTTGCAGAATTCCATTACTTAGTGGCAAAAGCCCAGTACAAAAGAGGGCATCGCCCGGTACATTAAAAAGGAAGAAAATTTAAGTTACTCATGGGCATCCCCATGAACAAAAGCTTCATCAGCAACTAAGGTAAGGCCATCGCCATTTGGAGAAGCAGCACCGAAAGTTGGATCAGGCAATCCACTGTCATTCGCTCCTCCCTCCTCGGCAGCTCGTCCTTCAGCTTGACCTTGAACATCTTCCTCTTCTTCATCCTCAAGCTCGGACAGAGGAACAAAAACCCCTTCCTTGTTGAAGTCCTTATCCACATCAGCCTGGGAGAAATCGGCGTCGGGGTTAAATTGTTGAAGCTGTTTCACAGCTCGGAAAAACCCATTGATATGCTCCTTCATGATGGATTCTTCGGCTTCAGCAAGGTCAGACCGTAGCTTCAGGTTAGCCTCCTTCTCGGAATTTAAAGATCTTTGAAGCATAAGGTTGACCTCCTTATCAGCCTGAGAGTCCTCGGCAATCTTCTCGAACTTAGCCCTTTCGGCTTTCTCGTCACACAGCTCGGATTGCAGGGAGGCATTAGCCTTCTCAAGCTCAGCTTTTTGGGCCTTTAATTGCCCAATTAACCGAGCCTGTTCTTCGCATTTGGTCATGGCTTGGGCTAGCTCATCCCTCACCAACAAAGCCCGAGCTGCGTCAGCCCTCATCGCCTCCATTTTCCTGTTATTAGTGGAGAGTTCATTGCTCCAGAAGCGGGTGATAGATGAGATCCGAAGGGCGTAAGCGGCAGCAGCCTCCATGCTAGCCTCTGGGCCTTGCTCCAGCAATAGCCGGGCATCAGAAGGCTTGAGCACTTGGCCATCAATGAGTGAGCCGGGATTGAAGTCGTTGCTCCAGAGAGAACTGAACCCCGGATTACAGTGGCCATTATACCACTTGTTCTCCGCCGTCAAATCAGTAACTGGCAGCGTCCTTTCAGCTCTCCTCTCCGCACTACGGTCCTCCTCAGCCATCGGAAAGGGCGAAGTGCTCCTTCTCGGTATTTCTGGTTGAACAGTGACCCGAGATCTTTTGGGAGGACGAGTATCAGGAGCCGAAGCCTGAGCAACCTTCTTCTTCTTCCCCTTCGCATCGGCGGCAGGAGCTGAAGTACCAGCATCTTGATGGGCCAACTTCTTCAACAACGCTTTGTAGTTGAATTTTCCCATTATCACTGCAAAAGGGAAATCGGTCAGACGATAATAGCAACAAGGTAATAAAAATGCCTCTCGGCAAAAGCTACTTACGTTCGAAGTCGGCTTGCCGAGTGGAAGAAGTTACAAGTTTCAACAGCTTTCCACAGGGCAATGGCCGAGGATAAAGTTTCAGAACCTCAACGTCGGCCCGCTCTTGAGCAGTCATGCAGCCGAGGTCGAAGCTAGAAAATTTAGAAGGATGGGGTTGCCAGTATAAAGGAAACTTTGCCTTCCCCTCAGAATCAAAGAAAATGGATTCGTTCCCCTCAGTAGGACGGACTCTGAAGAAGTCCGATTTGAAGAATTTGTAAGAACTCTTATAAAGGCCGATGATACCTCTCTTCTCAACCCCGCTCAGAGAGACCCACCCAACTCGGTCCCCTAACCTAACCCTATAGAAGTAAAGAAATTTGGGCGCAGTAGCTTCCATCCCTATTTGCCCACAGAGAATCTGGAAAGCCTTCATGAAGGCCCAGCTGTTCGGATGCAGTTGAGTTGGAGCGACGTTCATAATTTTCAGAATATCACACTCAAACTGGGTAAAGGGAAAGGAGACTCCAATTTGCTCAAACAGTGTTTTATACACATATGTAAAATGTGTTTCTACGGGAAGGGCTTGCAGAAATACATGCTCAGTTTCTGAGCAAGGTACGCTGCGAATAAGCCCACGAGAAGAAGAAACCTTGGGCCTAACAGTTCTAAGAGACTCGTGAGTCCTAAAATTAGAATGAAAAGCACCAACATCTGGCTTCACCCAGAAATACCCAGGAATGGTGATTTCGGGGTAAGGAACCCGGGGCATCCTAGAGGCACGCTGTCGTCGTTGGGGGGCAGTAATAGCTTCCGGAGTAGCAGAGCTACTCTCGTTAAAGGAGGAAGAAGAAGAGCCCCTAGGGTTCGTTTCACCGCCCCTTGAGAGAGACGGTGAAGAATGAGGAGAACCCCCAATAGAGTTTATTTCCTGGTCTATGATCTGGACCTCTGAGGAGGCATTTTGAGATACCTCGAACGAGGGTTCCATAGTCGAGTATAGAAGCGGAGACCCAATAAAAATGGAGGGTTCAAGGCGTACCTGGAAAAAGTAACGAAAGAGTGAAAATGCTTGAAGAAGAAAGACTTGAGGAAGAAGAAGCTTCAGAGGTTTGTGAATAGCAAAGGCGGGTAAGGGTTTCTCCTCGAAAATGCCTCAATTTATAGCACACAAACGTGATCTTGATGGAAAAACCGAAACGTCTGTAATGATGGTGGTTGACGTGTGAGAGAAGGGAAACGTCTCTTCAAAACCTGTGCAAGTTCGGCACACCTATCCAGGGTTACCACGTGGCGAAGACATCGGAATACACGATGCCACCACGAGGGGTCTTAAATGCCCAATCACAGAGTAGGCCTCGGAAATAGGACCTTCAATGACCACGTGTCACAAGCAAAACGGGTCTTAAAAGTAATGCAACGTCTCTTTACATCTCGGGTACTGAGAGGCTGACGTCACAAGCCAAGATTGACAAGACCGTTCCTGTCTCAGTTCTGCTCGGCTCCTTCGATAAAGCTTTCAAGCTCTATAAAGCCTAAAAGCTTGGGGGGCTTGTGTATGAGCCGAGGTGGTGCATGGCCGAGGTATAGAACTCGGCCAACAAACCCACCGACCTGAGATAGTCACGAACCGAGATGTATATGGTACAAACAGCAAAGTATCAAGCTCGGCCAAACTGAGGCCACCGAGCTCACGAGTTGGCCGACATGCGGTAGGTCACCAACAACATGGTAAAAAGGGAAACAAAAACCTAGGCCATGAACTCAGATATTTTCAAAAGGCAAGCTCGGCTCTTGTCATGAAAACTTCTTCGCTCTTGTGAGCTAGAAGCTTGGGGGGCTTGTGTACTGGCCGAGGTAATAAGCTCGGCCGCCGAGCTCGGAAAGCTTAACCACTTTAACAATACACTTATCTAAAACTCAGCTAACAACCTCACCATAGATAAGAGATAACTCTTATCAGTGGAAGAGATGAAAGTTGAGTTAAAAGAGATAGGTGATAAGTGATAAGAGATAAAATAGATCCTACAAAATAGGATCAGCTTATCCCTCTATTCCTCTATAAAAAGAGGAAGAGTCTAAGAGGAAAGACACTTTAACTTTCACTTGAGTTTGGTGTTCTCTCTTAAGCGTATTAGAGGTCCCGGTTGTGATCAAGAGACTGTCAATAAGTCCTTGCCCACCGGAGTACATCAGATACAAGATTAAGAGATTGATGCACCACGTGATCAAAGGTTGAACACAGAACTACGTTTGGCTTTGATTCCCTTTGGGATACGTAGGACCGGAACATAAGTATTCTGTCAAGCCACGGTCTAAAACAACCCCAACGTTCAACCTTGGTCTGGACGTTTACGGCGAGATTCCGGTAACTCGGAACTCGGCAGGAACAGACGCGGTATGCAATGGACGCGCATTAAAAACATGTAATAAACTTGTAATGCTTGCATACTTCAATAACAAAATTTCTCAAGGCTGAATAACATAATCAATCCACACATAGCATGTTGAGATGCTTTCTAATAAAAATAAATCTGTCCTCGGCAAGAGGTTTAGTAAAGATATCTTCCCATTGATAGTCAGTATCTACAAATTGTATATCCAAAACACCTTTTTGCATATAATCTATTATAAAATGATGTTTAATCTCTATGTGCTTAGCTCTAGAATGCATTATTAGATTCTTAGATAAGTTAATTGCAGTATTATTATCACACATAAGTGGAATACTACTTACAAACACATTGTAATCCTCCAATTGATATTTGATCCATAGAAGTTGTGAGCAGCAACTACCAGCTGAAATATACTCAGCTTCAGCAGTTGATAATGCAATGGTACTTTATCTTTTGCTTGACCATGATACAAGGTTAGCTCCAATGAAGTGACATCCTCCACTAGTACTTTTTCTTTCAATTATGTCTCCAGTATAGTTAGCATCACAAAAGCCAGCTAATCTGTAATCTTCATTTTTCTTAAAGCACAAACCCAGATTAGTAGTACCTTTCAAATATTTAAATATTCTCTTAACTGCTGATAAGTGAGATTCTCTAGGATCAGATTGAAACCGAGCACATAAGCAAACACTGAACATTATATCAGGTCTAGACGCAGTAAGATATAAAAGAGATCCTATCATACCTCTATATACCTTTTGGTCTACCTTTTTCTCTTTATCATCTTTGTTCAGTTTGGACGTGGGGTGCATAGGGGTCTTCATTAGTTTGCAATCATCCATTTTGAACTTCTTCAGGAGTTGCTTTGTATACTTGGTTTGATGGATGTACACCTCGTCCATAGTTTGTTTGACTTGAAGTCCAAGAAAGAACTTGAGTTCTCCCATCATGCTCATTTCAAATTCTTTCTGCATTAACTTAGAAAACTCTTTGCACAGAGATTCATTAGTAGCACCAAATATAATATCACCAACATAAATTTGCACTACTATAAAATTGGATTTAATTGACTTTCTAAACAAGGTTGTACCAACCTTTCCTCTATTAAAGCCATTTTCCATTAGAAATGAACTTAGCCTATCATACCAAGCTCTAGGGGCTTGTTTTAGGACGTATAAAGCTTTCTTAAGCTTATATACAAGTTCAGGTTGGGTTTCACTTTCAAAACCCAGAGGTTGCATTACCTATACCTCTTCATTAGTAAAGCCATTAAGAAAAGCACTTTTTACATCCATTTGAAAAAGCATTATATTATGATGTGCAGTAAAGGAAAGTAGAATCCTAATTGCTTCTAATCTAGCAATAGGTGCAAAAGTTTCAGTGTAATCTATACCTTCTTCTTGAGAATAACCTTGTGCAACCAGTCTTGCTTTGTTTCTTACAACCTTACCATTCTCATCAAGCTTGTTTCTGTAGACCCATTTTGTTCCTATAACTGATTTAGTTCTTCTTACATAGCTAGAAACCAGCCATTATCCAACAGAGCCTCGTCTACTATCTTTGGTTCCAACTCAGAGACTAGTGCAGTATCTTCCTGCTCTCTGAAAGTTGATCTGGTTCTCAGCTTATCATTGGGGTTTCCAATGATTTGATCTAGTGGATGATAATTCTTGAAATGCCAAGATCTCTGAACATTGTCTTGTTGAGAGGTGGATGTTTCTGGTTGTTGAGGAGGATCTTCCACTTGATCATCAGCTTTTACCTCAGTTGTTTCTCCTGAGATATTTAAATCAAGATCTGTAAAAGCTTCATCTAGCTCTGATAATTTCTTATCAGGCTGCTTGTCATCAAACTTGACATGTATACATTCTTCTACTACTAGAGTTCTAGAATTATATACTCTAAAGCCTTTTGATGTTTCTGAATATCCTAACAGAATTTCATTATCTACTTTTGCATCAAACTTACCAAGTTGATCTTTAGTATTTAGAATATGGCATTTATAACCGAAAGGATGAAAATATGAAATGTTGGGTTTTCGTCCCTTCTACAATTCATAAGGAGTCTTATTCAAGATTGGTCTAATGTATATTCTGTTCTGAATGTAGCATGCAGTGTTAACAGCTTCAGCCCAGAAGTGTCTAGAGACAGAGCTGTCAATGAGCACAGTTATAGCCATCTCTTGAAGAGATTTGTTCTTTCTCTCTACCACACCATTTTGCTGTGGTGTTCTAGGTATTGAGAAATTGTGAAGAATACCACTTTCTTCACAGAACTTATGATATAGCTCATTTTCAAACTCTCCCCCATGGTCACTTCTGATTGAAGTGATACACATGCCTTTTTCATTCTGTATACGTTTGCAGAATATAGAAAAGACCTTGAAAGACTCATCCTTGTGAGCTAGGAACATAACCCATGTCCATCTAGTGTAGTCACCTATAATGACTAGACCATATTTCTTACCACTGACAGAAGCAATCCTTGTTGGACCAAAGAGATCAAGGTGTAGTAGCTCTAGTGGTCTATTGGTACTAACAACATTCTTAGATTCAAAAGAACCTTTGACTTGTTTTCCGTTTTGACATGCATAACAGAGAGCATCAGATTTGTACTTAAGGTTTGGTAGCCCTCTCACGAGGTTATGCTTATTTAGCTTTGAGATTAATCTCAAGCTTGCATGACCTAGCCTTTTGTGCCATATCCATCGCTCATCTTCAATGGACATTAGACATGATACACTTTGATTGAAGAGGTCCTCCAAGTCAATTTTATATAAATTGTTTTGCCTCTTAGCAGTGAATAAAAGTGATCCATCATTTTTCTTAACATTACACATGTTCTTATTAAAAGAAACATCATATCCACTATCACATAATTGACTTATGCTTAGCAGATTATGTTTTAAACCATTTACTAAAAGAACATTATCAATGGAGGGAAAAGGTGTATAACAATTTTACCTATACCAGTGATCTTCCCTTTCTGGTTTCCTCCAAATGTTACCCAGCCACCATCTTTATGTCTTAGGTCTTGGAACATACACCTTTCTCCCGTCATGTGACGTGAGCACCCACTGTCCAAGTACGAAGATGTTTGTTTCTTTCCTACTGTTAAGCAAATCTGCAACAGGTATTATCTTGTCCTTAGATACCCAAAATGACTTAGGTCCTTTCTTGTTAGTTTTCATTGGACGTGAATGTTTAGCATGCTTATTATGTATGCATCTATATGTAGCATGCCCACTTTTTCCACACACTTTGCAAAAGATGTTGGACGGGCCTAACTTAGCTTTAGCATAATTAGCTGGAGCTTTTGAAGCTCTATGTTGTATAAGTGGTTTTGACTTATTATGAGATGCCTCATGCTTCTCCTTGTCATAACCAAGGCCATATTTATCATATGGTGACCTAGAGTACCTTAAAATAAGACTGAGCTTATCTGAGCTACCTACAAATTTTGACAGAGTGTTTGTCAAATATGTTACATCTTGTTTTAGTTTTGCAACTTCACAAGAATTATCAGGCTCACATTCAAGTTTGTCAGTTAGACTGACATTCTATGATCTTAGCTTATCATTTTCTTGTGCTAAGTTTTGTTTTTCAATGCAGACTCTATCATACTCTTTTGCTAATTTTGCAAACTTCTTTTTAAGACTTTTGTATTCATGAGACAGTATGGATGATTCATGCAATAATTCATCAAAAGCATTTTTAAGAGTGGACGGGTCAGAATCCATTACCTCATCATCAGTGTATTCACTCTCTGATGATGTGTCAGCCATGAGACAGATATTTGCCTCTTCCTCAGTTTCATCTTCCTCATCAGATGAAGATCGGTCCAAGTCCTCCCAAGTAGCCATTAAGCCCTTCTTTTTCTTGAAGAACTTGTTTTTCTCTTTTAGATCAGGACAATCAGCTTTGAAATGGCTAGGCTTCTTGCATTCAAAGCACAAGGGAGGACCTTTTTCCTTGGAGTCTGATTTCTCCTTAGAAAATTTCTTGTTGACCTGCTTCCTTCTGAAGTTACCTTTCTTTCTCCACATGTGTTGAATTTTTCTGGAGATGAAAGATAATTCATCTTCATCTGATCCTTCATCACTATCTGAAGGTTCAGCATCATCTGAAGATTCAGCAGCTTTGAGGACTTTTGAAGAATTGGCTTTCTTTGCCTTTAAGGCAATAGACTTTCCTTTTCTGGAATTGTCTTCTTCATTCATTTCAAGTTCATGAACCTTGAGTGACCCGAGAAGCTCTTCCAGAGAAAGAGTATTCAGATTTTTGGCTTCCTGAATAGCCGTAACCTTGGGTCCCCATTGCTTGGAAAGACTTCTCAGAATCTTTCTAATATGATCTCTATTTTCAAAGATTTTTCCAAGAGATCTGAGACTGCTGGTGATTGTTTGAAATCTTCCAAACATCTGATCTATAGTCTCATGATCAGCCATTTTAAAAAGCTTATACTGGTGAACCAGCATGCTTATCTTTGACTCCTTCACTTGAGATGAACCTTCATGAGCAAGGGCCAGAGTATCCCAGATTTCTTTAGTAGTGTTGCTGCTGTGAACTTTGTCATGTTCTGATCTGGTGATGGCACACATCAAATAATGTTTTGCTTTGAGATTAAGTTGATGTTTGGCCTTTTGATCTACAGTCCAATCTGCTCTAGCAATGGCT
Organism: Echinosophora koreensis; assembly: GCA_035048595.1. NCBI lineage: Eukaryota > Viridiplantae > Streptophyta > Magnoliopsida > Fabales > Fabaceae > Echinosophora > Echinosophora koreensis. The sequence continues at coordinate 538,806 of JAPCYP010000048.1, read as the reverse complement.
GCTCCATTTTCACCTCTAGGCTCAGTATAGCCATTCTCAATCAGTTCCCAGATGTCTAAATTTTGTGCATCCAAGAAGGCCATCATCCTCTTCTTCCAGTAGTCATAGTCAGTTCCATCAAAGAGAGGAGGTTTGTTGATAGCTTGTCCTTCTGCATCCATGGTTATTGGATCGTACACCTTCAGCACTTGTTAGATGCTCAACCCTTTCGAGGCTGAGCTCTGATACCAACTGAAGTTGACACAAGCAAACACAAGAAGGGTGGTTGATTTGTGTTTGTTAATAATTTTTGAAAAACAACCTTTTTCAAAATAATTTTGGCACACAAGGATTAAGAGGCAGAAGCACATACACAGAAAAAGAATCTTTTAAAGACTTAACAAAATGAAATTCAAATCCCCACAGTTAGTATAATCAAATAAAACTAAGGAGATAAGGGATTAGAAGATTCACGCAAGCGTTTTATCCTGGTTCACTCTCTTCCAACCAAGAGCTACGTCCAGTCCCTTCTACTTGAAGGTTTTTCTCCACTATTTTCCAAATAGATTACAACAAGTGTTCAACACTGCTCCAGGCTACAAGTATTCTTTTCTTACCAACCCTCTTCAGGCTCTACCTCTAACAAAGAGATTGGTTTCTTTTGATCTTCTTACTCACTATGTGTGAGGATATGACAATTTTTTATTAGTTGAATATTATAGCAATATTCAAGCTAAGGTATTACAGACTTTTGCTCTAGAAAGAATAGATAAAATTGAGCTCGTAGAATGACAAGAGTTTTTCTAGCATGATTTCTATATTTGCAAAAGTTATTTCTTAAAATGATGAGGTCTTCTATTTATAGTGACCTTTCTCTTCACTTGAAACTCTTCAACGGTTGTTTTTGAATTTTTTCGTTTAGGGAAAGAATCAAATGTATAATATCCGTTGTGACTCATAGCTTGCTCGTGGCCATTCTGAAATGTACTATGGTTATCATTCTTGCACAAAACGGGCACACCTCTGAGCAATTGCAACTTGAAAACTGTCTTGCCTCCCTTGTACAAATTCTAACCATTCCAGCGTTAAAGGTGACAGGGTACAAGGCGTTTTGCATTGTACTATTTTGCTTTTGCATTTCCTCATTTGTACTATGTCTCTCTCAAGGAAAGAAACAAGGCAATAAAACAGTTAAAACAAATAGGAAGGACCAACATATACTTGAAATAAATATCAGTCATTTGAAATAAATACTTCTATGTGGTCGAGGTAGTCTTTCAAGAGCATATGAAAGGTTCACAAAGAAAAAGAGCTCGTCTACTTAATATAGTGCGTCTACACGCTCATAGTTAGAAATTCTTTTAGCTCGTCTAGTGATATGGCAAATTCTCTCGTCTACTATCAAGTCTTTTTATATATCGGTGAGTAACTTAGATCTCCATCTACTGACGCGACACTCAAGCTCGTCTACTCATAGTAATTAAAATTCTCGTCAACTGAGACTACTCTATATTCCGTCTACTCAAACATATTTACATAAATAAATATACCGTTCATTTTGAGCAGCTCGTCTACTCAGGTGGACGCGAATATTAATAAACTCTTTTGAGGTTTCCGTAACTTATTAAATTTCGAATATCCCTGCAAGACTAGATAGAGCATGTTAGATATTAACTAACACTTTGCCATACAAATTTAATCCTTTTTGTTAACATCAAAACTTAGAGATTATTTAATCCAAATTACTTTGGTTCCAACAAAGACTTGAAATTTAACAAGAAAGATTAACAAAAAGATTGATTTCAGATATGAACAAACAGATCATATCATGCAGGTTTCCTTAACCAATTGCTTAAACATACATTTACCAATAAAGCAAATAAAGAGTTAAGGGATAGAGAAAAATGCATACCGAGATTTTATCCTGGTTCAGCTATCCCCTCTGGCAACCTACATCCAGTCCCCACATTACTATGAGTTTTGTCCACTAAATCAATGATCAATTAAGAGATTCTTTACAAGCTTCAACTCTAGTTTCTTCTATCCAATGACTGCTTTTCCTAACAAAGCAATCTTACAATTCCCAAGAGTCCCTTCTACTCTTTTCAAACCACCAAGTGTCCCTTATACTCTTGATCTAAACAACGAGAGAACCTTCTATCTTATATCTCTCTTTTACAGTAAGAAAATATTTGATTCAGATTCTAAGAAATCAAATATCATAATTTGAAGTTCTATACAAAACTCTAAGTTTCTCAATGAAAAGCTCTCTCAGAAAAATTCATGTTTAATCTCAATATTGAATGAATTGTTATTTGAGAAAGTGTTTGTCCATGCCTTTATATAGTTATATTTCAAAATAGATCCGTTGGGCATACTTTATAAATCAGTTAAGATCAAAACAAACATTATCTGAAAATTTCAGTTTATCAGTCAATTGATTGTGTAATCGATGTATTAAACAAAGATTTCACTTTTTAGCCTGTGTACATTGATTGCCCAATCGATTGTGTTCTTGGATATTCTTGATCTTGAATGATACACAGATGTGTACATCGATTGTGTTCTTGAGGAACTCATGCATTTTCTACCCAGAAGTCTTTATATTGATTGATCAATGGATTGCATGATGATTATCAAAAGTCATTGCCTCTGTTTGGGCTTATGCATCGATGTACCAATCGATTGTTCCTTTATTTCATAAAGACCTTGCTTCTGTTCTGGCTTATGCATCGATGTACCAATCGATTGCATGCTTATTTCAAAAAGACTTGGCTTCTATTTTCCCTTATACATCGATGTACTAATCGATGTACATAAGCTAATTTGCATACTGATCAAGTAAGTCTAGAGAGAAATTTTACCTTTATTCATTTGTAAGGAAAACCCTTCCTTTTGCTCTGCTAGGGTTTTGGCTTGCATGAGGGTTTAAGGTTCGCATGACTTGCACCATGGCCGTTGCACCATGGCAATGCTTGTTCCCTGAATCTTTGGCTCCTCCTCCCTGCCCTCCATCCTCACCCTCTTGCTCTTCTCCGTCCTCCCTTCCTTTTCCTTCTACCCTTCCTTCTTCTTCTGTTGCGCAGCCTCTTTCTACACAAAAAAAGTCCTTTGTGCAGGCTTTGAAAAACTCCTGTGATGTCCCTTTTAGTCAGCTACCTAAGCCGTGCACTAATGGTGATGTTCTTAATATCAAGATCCCTGAAGAGGAGTATAAAGCTGGTTTGGAAGAATGTAAGAAACACCTTCATGGTAGACTGATTCTTTCCAAGGGTGATAACCCCATCAAGAATCAAGACTTGATATCCAAGTTATCCTCACTTTGGAAACCGATAGGACAATGGGATATGGTTTCCCTTGGTAAGGGGTTCTTTGAATTCTCTTTCTCTTCAATGGATGATTTACGTAGTGTGCAAGCTATTGGTGTTTGGAACCTGCATCCAGGATGTCTAAGACTCTTCCCATGGTCTAAAGATTTTAATCCAGATTTGCAGCGGAATTCGAATGCTCAATGGTGGGTGAGATTCTATGGACTGCCCCAGGAGTATTGGAGACAAAGAATCATTTTTACTATTGCTGGAAGCATTGACATTCCTATTTGTTTAGATGGTGCAACAAGTAGGAGAACTTTCGGCCATTTTGCCAGGGTTCTGGTGGAAATAGACCTTAAAAATACAATGCACGATCAGATTATGGTTGAAAGGGATGGGTTTGCTTTCTATGTGAAATTAGATTATGAAAAACTCCCTCCTTTTTGCTCTTTCTGTAAATATATTGGTCACTCAATTGATGCTTGCAAGAACCAGTTCTCGAATGTGAATGGCCAGAAGCAATCTTTTCAGAAAACTAGACCTGTTGTAGGAAATCGAAGGGCAGTTTATGTTCCAAAGCATAAGATTGATGATGCTCTTCCCAATATTGGAGCAATGGTTGGTAAAACAAATATTGTTGATGGGGATAATAATAATAATCATGATGCTTCTGATCACAATGTTGTGACCAATGGTCAAGATATCTCTTCTAAGGGAAAAGAAAATGTCAATACAGGCGTGCAGGGTAATAATTTGAATAATCATGACAGTAATGATATTGTTGTTCCTGATATTCCGGTTCTCACTGGACAAGACAATATCCCTCCTGAGGTGATTGCAGTTGGTAAAGAAAAGACTAATAAAGTTGTGCAGGGGAGTAAGACTTCTGTGGAGAAAGGAAAAAAGGTCCTTGTTGATCCTAGTGTCCTTTCTGTTGAGGATGTTGTTGATAGGAATCTATTCACAGGTGTTAATAATATTCCTTGGTCTGTAATGGGAAACCAATCAGTAATCCTTGGTTCTGATGATGTTGTTTTTAATCGGCCTCAGGGTTCTCCTGCTGCTGCCTCTTCTTCCAGTGATCAAAGGAAAGGTCTTTCTATGTCTCACATTTCAGATTCCTTATGCACCAAGTCTCCATCAGATTTGCATGAAGGTGGTTCTGTATTTCATGCCTCTCCCCTCCTCTTGGTAATTTGTCTTGCTTTCCAAGTCAAGTTGCTCAGGATTTGAGAATTATTGGAAAGTTCTGGGGAGATGATGAGGAAGCTACTGCTGATGGTGGTTTTTCTAATAGGACATCTCATTCAGAGGATAATGATGAATCTTTCAAGGTTGTCCTTTCTAAATCACAAAAGAAGAAACTTAAGCAGAAGCAGAAAATACAGTTAAGGACTGAGCAATATCAAACCCGATCAAGGGCTAGTTCTCAATCCATATCCTTTTAATCATGAAAATTTTATATTGGAATGTTAGAGGTTTAGGTAATCTTGAAACTAGACTGGTTTTGAAAGAACTGTGTTCAATTCATAAGCCTGATTTCCTGTTTGTTTCTAAACCTTGGATCTCTTTGGATCAAATTTCAATTCAGTTTTGGAATCATCTCAATCTGAAACATTTTGCTCCTAACAATAGAGGGGATCTTTTTCCTAATCTGTGGTGCTTCTGCTCTTCTGCAGTCTCCCCTATTTTAGTTGGCTCTTCATCTCAACATATTGCTTATTCTGTTCCTATTGATAATCAAAATATTTTCATAGCTGGAGTTTATGCTAGTACAAACCATATTCTGAGAAGACAGTTATGGTTGGACTTGACCTCACTGCAGCAAACCAATCCTGCTCCTTGGACTTTTATTGGTGATTTCAATGCAGTTTTGGGGGCACATGACTAGAGGAGGTTCCCTTCCCTTGGGAGCTTCTTGTGATGAATTCAAGGCTTGGTCGGATTGTTGTCATTTGACTCATATTTTAACTAGAGGGGCAGAATTCACTTGGTCAAATGGTAGGAATTCGAGATCTATTGTTGAAAGAAGGCTGGATAGAACTTTATGTAATGATGAGTGGTTTTCTTTTTGGGATAATATGGCTTGTTGCACACTTACAATAAGCCATTCTGACCATTATCCCATTATGCTTGTTCTTAATAAAGGTATCAATTCTTATCCTGCTTCATTTAAATTTCTGAACATGTGGACTTCCCACATTGACTGCAAAAGGTTAGTAGCTGATGTTTGGAGCAGAAGCTTTGTTGGCTGTCCTATCGCCATTCTGATCCAAAAATTAAAGGTTCTCAAGTTGGAATTGAAGAAATGGAACAAAGAAGTATTTGGCAATGTGCATACCAGAGTTGAAAAGGCTATGGTAGTTGTTGATGAAATTCAAGCAAATATTGGTTCTTCTGGTGTTTCTGACTTGCTGTTACAGCTGGAAACTCTTGCTCAAATTGAACTTCAGCAAGCTCTTGCAGATCAGGAATCCTTCTGGAGAGATAAGGCAAGGTTAAACTGGGCTACCTATGGAGACAGAAACACAGCCTTTTTTCACAAAATCACTAAGATCAGAAATGTGTCTAAGCAAATGTCTGTTTTGAAGGTTGGCGATGATGTGTTGGATTCAGTTCCTGAGATTGAAAATCATGTAATTGAGTACTTTTCCAACTTATATTCCCAACAGTCTTCTCATGTGGATAATGGCCTAATTGAAAGTGTTATTCCTTCTTTGGTCTCTTCTGCTGATAATTTGATGCTTACTTGCATTCCTTCTGTTGATGAAATCAAGAGTGCAGTGTTCTCAATGAAGCATAATTCTGCCCCTGGCCCTGATGGTTTTGGCTCCTGTTTCTATCAGGCTTATTGGGACATTATAGGGGCTTATGTTTGCAATTCAGTTTTGCAATTCTTTAATACTAGTAGTATTCTCTCCAACTTGAACTCCAACATTGTAGTGCTTATTCCTAAAGAGAAGGGTGCAGACAGAATTGAAAAGTACAGGCCAATTGCTCTTGCCAATTTCCAATTTAAAGTCATAACCAAGGTTTTGGCTGATAGGCTAGCACTCTTTGCTCCAAAAATCATCTCTGATCAACAAAGAGGGTTTATTAGAGGAAGAAATATTGCTGATTGCGTATGCATTGCTTCTGAAGCAATCAATATGCTTGATAACAAGTCCTTTGGTGGTAACTTGGCATTGAAGCTGGACATTAAAAAAGCCTTTGACACATTGGATTAGTGCTTTCTACTAAAGGTGCTTAAGTCTTTTGATTTTGATGATAAATTCTGCTTTTGGATCCAGACTATACTTCAATCTGCTAAGCTTTCAATCTCTGTCAATGGTCATTCTTGTGGTTTTTTCAGCTGTTCTAGAGGGGTGAGGCAGCGTGACCCCCTTTCTCCTCTTCTTTTTTGTATAGCAGAAAAGGTTCTCAGTAGAGGGATTTCTTTTCTGGTTTCTGATGGGAGGTTAAAGCCAATGTCCAGCCCTAGAGGCTATTCTACTCCTAGCCACATCCTGTATGCTGATGATGTGTTGATCTTTTGTAGAGGAAATAAAAAAGGCTTGCAAAATTTGATGAAGCTGTTCCACTCGTATGCCGAGTCTTCGGGTCAATATCTCAGTATTGACAAATGTAGGTTCTTTGCTGGCTCCATTTCTCCTAGAAGATCTGCAGAGTTGAGCAACTTGATTGGTTTCAGGCAAGGTCAGTTACCTTTCTCTTACCTTGGTGTTCCTCTTTTCAAAGGGAAGCCAAAGAAGATCTTTCTTCAACCTATAATAGACAGGATCAAGAACAAGCTTTCTCTATGGAAAGGCAGTCTTTTATCCATTATGGAAGAGTGGAGACATTAATACTTGGAAACATGTCACTGTAGCTTGGCATAAGGTTTGTTCTTCAGTGGAGGATGGTGGTCTTGGGTTGAGATCCCTTAGATCAATTAATGAAGCTGCTATGTTGAAGCTTTCATGGGAATTCATCTCATCTACTGGCCAGTGGGCTTGTTTTCTTCGAGCCAGGTTTCTTAGGAATTTCTCTCCAATTGCTCATTATGCAAAATCTTCAATTTGGCCTGCTTTAAAGTCCTGTTTGAATAAGGTGGTGCTGCATTCGTCTTGGATGTTAGGTGATGGTAAGTCTATTAATTTTTAGACTGCCAAATGGTTAGATAGGACTGTGGTTGATATTCTAAACATTCCAGCTCATCTTCATCACTCCCTTAAAGCCACTGTTAATGACTTTATCTGCAATAATGTTTGGAATGTTCCTCAATATATCCAGGATAAGTCAGCTGTTCTTAACAGGCAGATAATGCAGGTTTGCATCCTTTCTGCCCCTTGCCCTGACAGGTTAGTGTGGAATGACTCCTCTTCTGGGGATCTTTCCTTGAAAGAAGCTTTCTTTTCATTGAATCTGATTCTCAATGTTGCTGCTTGGACTAAAATTATTTGGAGTTCTTGTGTTCCTCCTTCAAAATCTCTGCTGGTTTGGAGAATCTTCCATCATAAACTACCAACTGATGATAAGCTAAGAATGATTGGCAATGTTGTGGTCTCCATGTGTGATAATTGTGGTGCTGCAGATGAATCCATTGACCATCTAGTTTTTCAATGCTTTTTTGCCTTAAGGCTTTGGCAATGGATGAGTTCTCTCTTCAAGTGCAGATTTGATTTGTCATCTGTTCAAGCATTTTTCAACTCAGTTTCCTGCTGTAACTATCCTCAAATTAAAGATATTATGGTTGCTGCAATCATCAATGTTTGCTGGTTCATTTGGTACAATAGAAACCAAAGCAGATTCCAAAATAAGAAGTTGTCCTTTTCTGCAATCTGCAGTAGAATCATTGTTGCAATTTCTATTTCTGGAAATGCTTCCAAGGGAACTTCTAGCAATTCAATTGATGACTTCATAGTTCTCAAGTTCTTTTCTGTTTCTGCTAGAATCAGGAAAGCTCCAGTGATCAAAGAAGTTTGGTGGCATCCTCCTTTATACAACTGGATCAAATGCAACACTGATGGGGCAGCTCATGGTTCTCCTGGTATGGCTACTTGTGGGGGTATTTTCAGGGATAGCTCAGCTGCTGTTCTAGGTTGTTTTGCTGTTAATATTGGGGTCAGCTCTTCTTTGAGTGCTGAACTGAATGGATCAATGTATGCTATTGAAATTGCTTCCAAAAAAGGCTGGAGAAACCTATGGCTAGAGTGTGACTCTATGTTAGTGATCCATGCTTTCAGTTCCCTTGATGTGGTTCCTTGGTATCTTCAAAATCGTTGGAAGATTGCATTGCTTTGTGTCAGCAGCTAAATTTTGGAGTTTCTCACATTTTTAGAGAGGGTAATTGCTGTGCTGATAGACTTGCCTCTTATGGTATTCAGAATATTGGTTTTTCTTGGTGGGATTGTTTACCTAATTTTCTAAGTAGTGTTTTTAGCCGTGATAGGCTTGGTTTACCTTCCTATAGGTTTTGTTAAAGCTTTCTTCATGGGTTTGGTTTATGTCCCCTCATGTTTTTGTATTCTTCTTTTTCTTTATTAATATTAATTTTGGAGTGTGCTGCATATGATTGATGGGGTTGGTGGTGCCAACCTAGTTGGGATGTCCTTCCTCATGGTGATGCCTTAGCATGGTTCTTCATTAAAAAAAAAAATTCTAATTACAGAAACATACAAAATATAAATATCATGATAAAAACATATTTAATAAGGTCTTTTATTAAATACACTCCCACTATTTTACTCAAATCAATGACCCTCATCATTGACTCGGAAAATCCCGTTGGAAGATTTTCTAGTGAGATCAAGATTCATATATATTTCACTTCGTTTTGAGTCAACTTTGGCTGATCTCCCAAGACTTAGTTATTTAGGTAGGAAACTTATTTCCAATTACATCTCATGTAACTCTTGGATCAGTTGGGTGAATAACTCTTATTCTAATTCATCTCATGAATTAAAGCCCAACTCAACGCCTCTAAGCCTTTCAATCCTATTGAAGTAGGCTTAGTTAAGTTAAACCCAATGGATAACATTTGGACATTACAATTGTCCCATCGCATCTTACTAGTATAGAAAAATGCACTCCGCTTTGACGGACGAGTGCCATGCATTGGAAGGCTCTTAAACTTAATATTTTCTTTTGAGAGATTTTTATTAAAATTGATCTCACCGGCGTTGTATCACATACAAAGCGTCTCTTAGCATACATGCTATTATACATTTAACAAACAAACATAACATTTAAAACACACATGTATACATATATTTCATGCATCACATACACAAACATACATCTCATACATTTCATGCATCTCATACATAAACATATAAGATAAGGTACTATAGTTATGGCCTCCTAAAAGTACAAAAAATTAAATAAATAATTATTACAAATCTTTGACCCTCGAGCAAGTTTCTCAAGCTTCTCCCACAGCGTTATCGTTTGGTGTTGCCTTCTCTTCAACTCGAACAATTACATTTATTTAAAATAAATAAATAAATACATTAAAGGCACTGCACGCAAACGGTATTTAAATAAATAAATCATGACACACAGGTTGTATTTACCCCAAATAAATAACATCATAATCTAGGGCGATAACCATATACCTTACATTTAAAATTATTTAATTACAAATAATAATAACCTTTATTATTATTAATAGTTTACATAATTTTAGATTGATTAAAATTAAATTTTCGAAACATGTACGCATTATCCTGACTAGCTTTGAAATCAATTACCAGGATGGTATATCCTGATTTACTTTGAAAACAAAAGATTTCAAAATTTTGACATCAGCGCATGAGTTAAATTAGAACTCCAGCTTCAAATTCAAACCTTTTTTTTTTTATATTAATTATAATGGCAATCAGGGAAAAAAAATTTTCCTTAATACATGGCCATTTGAACCATGCGAGCTTGAGTCATGAACCATGCCAATTCCATCGCCAATTCACTATAACAATGAATTCCAAATTGAATTCATATGCGTACCACAATCATGAAAAGGATTTTGCGCACACATATATGTCAATAAAATGATATATGATATTTGTGAAAGCAAATCTTCTGCATTCAAAACATGGATCCTTGTTTATTCACGGATCATTCAAAAAATTAATTACCAATGCCCAGGCGGACATTAGGAACGTGTACGTACTTTACGTACTCTTGGAGATCATAAAGAAAATTCCATGAGAGTGTATCCATAGCACGAACACAAGCACGCATATATTTCATGAGATATCCTCTTTTAAAATCAAATCTCAAGGCGGAAGAAAACCTCATCCATGGATCGCGCATTACAAACATGAATCACATAAGTCTATTGTGTTTATCTCTTGAAGCGTGCTTTCCTTTATGGATCACTAGTGCCATGAAGGGGCGGCACCTCTACTCAGTCCACGCGAGCAAATGGCGTCGGAGCTATGCATCATGTGGTAGCTGACGGCTACGGGGAGGCATAGTTAGCAAGACTTGGTTAAAGGGGAGAGCACTAGCCTATTTATAAGCTGGCAGCTGGCAGCTCCCTTTGACCTAACTGCTTACCCTATTGGGCTTTGTACACTACAAGCCCAATTGTCCTTTAAATAAATTAAATCATATTTAATTAATTTAACTGCTCCGCATTTGCTCTATGTATGTGACCATATAGGCTCCCACTAAGTTGGTAATAATATTAAGTATTATAATAATATCAAATATTAATTATAATATTAAATATTATAAATAATGAGCGGCATCTAGCAATGCATCATTACTACCCAATTAGCAAGAGTATCGGTGATCCGATTTTAGCCTTACCGCGACCAGAATTTACCGTGCAATAAATGTCCCTTCGTCCATATATCTTAATTGAACACAAGGCATACGAGTGTCATCCTTATTATGTTCAATTATTTATTCCTCGATCCCCAAGTAGACGTGTAATGACAAATAGGCCAAATATCACATATTGGCCCACTTCCGCGTGGCCACGCATATTTCACGTCTCACTCTATCGAGAGGCCCAAGACATTACCCCTGTTATGTAGGAGGGACGAATCCTGTCTACATCACTCACACTCCTCAACATGATTTATTGCAGTCCCAATAACTACCTTTATGATCACCCTGTTACGCGTGACGTTTAATAGCATTATAGCCTACAACTCCTCATGTAAGAATCGTAGTGACTTCAAGTCGAAGGACTACTTCACAATGGTCGCCATGAGAGTACTTATGACACATACATAACTATTATGAAGTATTCTCATAGTGGGTCATCCGGTATAAATATTACTCCTAATTTAGACCCGTGTGCCGACTTGATATCACAGATCCATGACCCGTGAGATGTGGTCATCAGTCTACTCACACAATAGTCTCTATGTATTATTGTCGTCCTAATTAACAATAATACTCAACTACGGATATTTAAGAATAGTGTTCTATTATTCCATGAGGTCTCACGATTAAGTCACGTACTTAATATCTCATTGAATGAACTACCTATTCTAAGGACTTTATTATGCTATAAACTAATAACATCATAAATGAATGCCTTATTCATATATCAAATATATGATTAAATTCATGATACAAATGATGATCTATTTAAAATAGATTGGCCTCTATGAACATAACCTTACCTCTCACACTATATTCATGTCTTATGAACAAATGGAAGAAACATCCCTTAATTCTCATTATTATCATTAACATATTTTAACGTCTTAACATCATTAACGAGACCTATTAATTAATTAGAGACTTATTATCATCATTGTTGGCATTAACATCCTCAACAATCAACACTCATAAGAGCACAACATCATCATCACCATGATCATTCATTCATAATGTCATCAATCCAAACATAATCATGGCATAAACATCATTATCAATTATAACAACAATAGGCATACCAATCATCAACACAAATCACTAAAAGGCATATAAATCATCAATTAAGCTATATCATCATGAACATGATAGCAAACAAATAGACAAACAACATAACAGGGTCATGGGTTAGCCCTTCATCTTACGCTATCCCATAGCCTGCATATTTATACTAGCCCTTCTCCCCATACCTGGTATGAAGATTCCCAAAACGATAACATTGACAAACTAGACACGTTCCCTCGAGCGGCTCGACGAGTTCCCCAAGCCTTAGTCAAACAAGAAGAGGATAACCAATTAGTCTCTAGATCTAATAATAGAAAATAGACTAAGAGAGAGGGAAGACAGCATTACCTTAAATGACACTACCATGCTACTTCTCTCCCACAACTAGAGCAAGAACACCAAGAACTTCAAGGGGTTCAAGGGAAGGTAAAGGAAGAGGTTTATGTCGCACTAGGATTGCCCAAAGTGCCAAAAAGAGGGTTTGGGTCGCAACTCTCACAGAACTGCTCAATTTATAGACTCTGAGACCTGAGCACGGCCTTGCTCCCTATTGAGCACGGCCGTGCTCAATTCCTGAGCACGGAACGCTCAAAGATTGTAATGCGAGACCATCTAAACTACTGAATTGGCCAAAACACATAAAATAAGACTTGTAGATAATTCTCTTAGCTTCCAACGCAACAAAGATCACCTCGATCAAACATCTAGAACTCAAGATATGGCCAAAACGGCAAAACAGGTTACTTGGACTCTAAAAGGATTAAACCTTTCTAAGGCTAAACTCCCCAAACATGAACTTAGGCATCAAAAACAAATATAACATGCATATACAAACATATATAACATATATGAAAGCACTAAGCTTATTTACGAAAAATGGGGTGTTACAATAAGCTAATAACCTTGGAAAACATTCGAATGAATAAAGAAAAAGTGGCCAAAGCTTGTAATAAACATGTTAAAATCAAAAGGTTTGTTGAAGGGGACTTAGTTTGGAAAGCCATTTTACCATTAGGGACTAAAGACCCCAAATTATGGATATGGTCACCAACTTGGGAAGGTCCTTTTACCATTAGCCAAGTAATACCTAATGGAGCTTATCGGCTAGTTAATATGCATGGTGAAGAGATAAGCAGAAGTATAAATGGCAAGTATTTGAAAAAGTACTACCCTCCAGTCTGGGATGATAAATAAAAGCTTGTTCAACATAGGATGACTATAAGACAGCCATTTAACAGAGCAAAAGTCCTCAAACTAGAAAGCTAAGTGTTCAAAAGGGACAATTAAAATTAAAAGGTCCTAAAGCATACTATTCGGCAGAAGCAGGGTTGTTAGTAGCAGCTTCAGTGGTTGAGGCAGAAGTTTTAGCAGCAAAAGGAGTAAGGTCAGGAGCAGTTTGGCTTGCTGAGGCATCATTAAGAATAGGAATATCAGCTGCAGCAGGGAGATCAACAATATGTCCAGACTCGAGGGCAATCGGGGCTTCCTATTCTGGCTGAGTAGTTATTGTCTCAGTCGAAGAGGAGGCCTTATCTTTCTTCAAATCAGCTAATAGTCTTTTCAAACCAGCCCAGGACTCATTAGCTAACAGAAGCCCTTGTTCACCTATGGACAAATCCTTTTCCAATGCTGCCTTTTGCTCGCAGAGATTTTGTTGGTCACAGTTTCCAGATTGGGTTCAATCTCAGCTATCACCTTCTGGATTTTTGCCAGCTCGATTTTTAACTCTGCCAGCCAATTGGACATCCTTAGTTGATCAGCTAGATGTTTTTGACATTCGGCCTTTACTTTTTTAAAATCCAGTTGAAATTGTGCCTTTTGTCCTTGAAGATTCTCCAACCTGGACAGATCCCTTTGGACAACCTCTTTGTGCTCATTATGCACTTTAAATTAAAAGTGATATCTCCAACTGGATAGCCATCTGGCTAAAAGAAACTTGCTGGGAAGGGGTGATATTGGTAGACCTGGCAAGTTTGAGAAGGGAAAGGTGCAAGTCAGATTTAATTTTTTGAGTCAGTGGGGATGTCTTGATTCAAAATCTCCTCAAAAAGGCCAATGATTTGATCAATGGGAGAAGAAATTGGTTCAACAACTGTTTGAGGGATTGGTGATGAAAAGTATGATGCAAGGACGTCATCTAGAATGGATTCGGCTTGAGGAATAGTGGCCGATGTGTCCATAGCAGGTTCTTGTGGTGGATGAGTAGGAGGCAAAACTATTTCCTGAAGAGAAACTAAGCTAATACCCTTAGGAATTACAATGCAAATTCAGATATGTGAGCAATATTAGAAAAATTACCTGAAAAATAGCTCCCCTTATAGGTGATGTCCTTGGTGTAGGAGCTTCGGTAGACAGGTTTTCAGTGGATCTGTCAGCTGGGGAAGCTTGAGTAGAAAGATTCTAAGTGGATCTGTCAGCGGGGGTAGTCGGGACAGAAGGATTCTCAATGGACCTGTCAGCTGGGGAAGCCTGAACAGAGGAAGTACTAAGAGGTGACTTTTCGACAAGGTGTAAAAATATTACAAGTTAGCCGAATTAAGGAAGAAACAGAAGAAAAGAGGTTGTGAAAGAGAATACCTTAACAAGTTTCTTATTTTTCTTGGATGGTTACTGGGTGGCTGGAGCAGGCTCTCTGATGCGATCCTAACAGGTAAAGCCTTATTCTCTAGATTCTCACACTGTTGTATAGACTCATACTCAAGAAAATGTGAAGAATCAGGATAATACTTTCTCAACTGAGAGATGTGAAAGACGTCATTAAGGTTAGAAATGTTAGGTGGTAAAGCAATATGGTAAGCTACTGGACCAATCCGTCGAAGAATCTGAAAAGGTCCAATGAATCTAGGAGTAAGTTTTTTAGACTTGATAGCCCTGCCAATTCCGGTCTTCGAAGTGACTCTCAAAAACAGGTGATCACCCTCCTGGAATTCTAAAGGTCTCATTCTCTTGTTACTGTAGCTCCTCTTCTTATCCTATGCTTCCTTCATCTTTTCCCTTATCTTCCTAACTTGTTCCGTAGTCTGTTGCACCACATCTGGACCCAAAACTTGATTCTCACCAGTCTCATACCAACATAATGGGGTCCTACACTTCCTGCCATACAAAGCCTCATATGGTACCATTCTGATACTACTATGAAAACTGTTGTTATAGGTAAACTCAATCAATGGCAAGAACTCATCCCAACTGCCAATGTGCTCCAACACACAAGCTCTCAAAAGATCCTCCAATGACTGAATCGTCCTCTCTGACTGTCCATCTGTCTGGGGATGATAAGCATAACTCATCCTCAACTTCGTCCCCAAAATCTAGATGTGAATCTAGGGTCTCGGTCTGAGACAATGCTCGACGGCACACCATGCAATCGAGCCACTTCCTTAATGTAGATCTATGTCAAATTTTCCAAAATATAAATCTCACCAATAGGTAAGAAGTGAGCACACTTCGTCAACCTATCAATGATAACCCAAATCGTATCATGCCTCTTAGAAGTTCGTGGTAAACCAACTACAAAATCCATAGCTATACTATCCCATTTCCACTCTGGGATATCCCACGACTGCAATAAACCAGCAGGCTTCTGATGCTCTATCTTAGCCTTTTGACACACCAAGTAAGATAAAACATACTCTGTTACCTCTTTCTTCATCCTCGGCCACCAAAACATCTTCTTCAGATCCTGATACATCTTCGTGGCTCCAGGGTGAAAACTCAACTTACTCTTATGTGCTTCTTCCAAGATCATCTTCCTAAGTTCTAAATCCTCTGGCACACATATCCTATCTCTAACCCTCAACAGACCATCTACTCCCCGGCTAAACTCAAACCTTACGCTCGTCTATACCTCTACTCACCTCTTAAAGATATTGATCCTGAACCTGCTTATCCTTAAGCTCTCTCATAAACTCACCACTGATGGTGATCATACCCAAGAAAATCCTATCTTCAACCAATTCTATCCCTAAGTTCAGATCCCTGAACTGTTCAAGCAATTCCAGCTCCTTAACCATCATCGCGGACACATGTAATTATAACTCCTAGTTTTAATTAACACTAATTATAATGTTTAAAATAGGGATTTTCTCAAATCATTTTCGAAATGTCTCCTTTGAAAAATGATGATTTGTTAGAAATCGGAAAACCTGATAAACAGTTTATAACGTCGAAACTTAATTCAAACCAATTTCTTGGTCTCTGGTCTTACATCACCTGCCAGGGGCGGAAAAAAAAATAAAAATAAAAGACTTCCTTCATAAATAAAGACTTAAAATTATCGATACAGTAATCCGAAATTGATTTTCATATGTACGCGGAAGTTTTCATTAGTAAAATAACATAAACATAAAGTCATAAAAACAGGAAACTGCCATCACGGCAGATACATCAAAGTTTCCCTTAATATATACAAAACACAAAATAAAAGAGGATTCTCAAGAATATCTCTCCAGCACGGGATCCTCCAAAAGAAGCAAAAGTCCACGTGATACATCATCAACCATCAGTCATCTCGGTCCCACATATAGTGCGGCCATCAGAATCAGCTACTCACATACACAAGAAGAAAGAAGAAACGCATATGGAGGTAAGATTCTATGCCAAGCTCATAATGTAGATATGGGTATGTGGCGACAAACAAACAATCAAGTGGATACATATATTTAGGGATACTTTTATAACATACGTATATACGATTTCAGAAAAAGTTGAGACTCAAATGCATGCCTAAGACTAGACCTAACTCTGCTCCATGGAGACTATTGTTGTCATAGTGTTCTGTCAGGATAGCATTCAGGTAATATGCGTAAACAACTCGGTGCACAAGTCCCAAACGGAGTACGCTAACAGCAATCTCCGCGACCCTTTCACACGAGAGTACTTAACATCTTAATAATATTTAGTTCAATGGAGTGTCAAGATAGCCCTGCTGTCCAGGTATCCACCGGCGTAGTGCAGCTGTACACTGAACTGTTGGCAGGATCCACGCCTGACTATCCCCAAGGTCTCCGTGGCCCCCACACAGTCCCCTAATATCCTATGAATAGGTGTCTATGCTTCCAGAACGACAATGACTATGATTAGGTTGGAATGTTGCCCGAAGACAAACAAAGCAAGAACTAAAAGTTCCAAAGCGCTGGTATCAATTTAAAAAGAGTTATTGTTAAGAATTGGGCTCGAATAGACCATTAACCAAAATATTATTCCTAATTCAAAATTCGTTTGACACTTCAAATTCATTTGAGCATACTTAGGCTAAAATGAAGTATATAATCATATTTAGAATTAACATTTGATACTTAAGATCAAATACAACTCGAAGGATAAAATCATCCAAAAGACAAGATTTTGAAAGTCTTTAACTTTCCAATATTTGGTCTATTCATTTCATTCCAAAATATCATATATCATAATAACTTCGAGCCCAAAACAACAAAATATGAAAAGGATGAACCTTGAAGTTGAATTCATAAATTCATAAATTCAAAAAATAACAATTGATACCAACTAAAAATATACATTCCAACACCTCCCGAATCAGAGTTCGGAAACAAATGCAATTCACAAAAGTCCCTAAACGACTTAACGACCGTACCAAGAGGCTTATACTTAGAGCCCAAATACATGGAATTAAATCCAACGCTTAATGTACGCGAGTTATAAGAATAAGTAAGGTTCTCAAATTCGAACCTTACGCCAATTCAACTAGATCGAATTTAGCACAACGCTAAATTAAATCTAAACAGTTACAACAATGTATAACTAAGGTCCTACTATTACACAGACAATCACAATATTAAAGGAAATATTGAGCGAGCATAATAAAACAATTTTCAATATTCCTAAGCAGTTATACTAACCCGCATATACCCCAAACTATACCTAACATATAATCTTCCCCCACCTTTTAAGGCGTTCGGAGGTTTTTCTGGAACTTCACAGCTATGCAGTCAGGTCCAATTAGTTCCCAAGAGCAATTCCTGCTTTCCCAAAGCAAGCACGAACACGAACAACACCACAGAGAGACGACCCAAGCATTGAAACAATCAGACAATTCACAAAATTAATTACCCATCCTCAATACTATATATTTAACTCACTAATATACTTAATTTCACAAAATAGGGTCATTTTCAAGAGAAAACAGATTTGGGGCTTTATGGTTCATAATCCAATTTGGGGAAAAATAATCTACCCAAAGAATGATAAAATCAGTTTAGGGAAACATTAATTCACAATCCCAATTACATAAAAACATAAATAATTTCATATTTAACAATAGAAATCAAAAGGCTAGGGTTAGGGTTTCAAAATTAATTTGGGGCTTTTTGAATATGCACACAATAGGTGAGATTTCACTCACCCAAATGAAGAAGAAGAGAGACATGGTGGCTGTTGAAGGTCTGGTGCGGCGGCTGGAGGCGATGAGGTGGCGGCAGCGGTGGTTGGATGTTTGTGGTGACAACCAACACTACTAGAAAATTGACATTTTCGGACAAATTTACAGACAGATTTCAGACGAAATTTCAACACTTTTCCCACGGATTTCGGACAAAAAGTTCTTTTCCAATGGATTTCGGACGGAACATCTCCCGTCCGAAAAAGCCCCGTTGCAAATTAAAAATCTGTCCCAAATTCCGTCCGAAAATTATTTCAGACGAATTTCAAACGGATATCAGACAAATACAAAAATCTGAATGTATATATTATATTGACTTAACTTCAAACGGATTTCGGACGGATCCAATATTTCTAAAAGCATATTTCAATCAGATTTTGGACAGATTTAATATTTCTAAAACAACATTTCAGATAGAATTTGAAATGATCAATGATATTATTTTAGATGGATTTGTCACGAAATAAATGATTAGATTTAAATTACGCAAATTGTTAGGCTATTCTATCCTCGACTAATCAAATGGAACTCACCTTAATCAAATGGAACTCACCAAAATCAGATCTGCACCTTCCAAAAAGTCTTTGCACACCATTTTATTTTAAAAAGATAAAAATGAGAGCCTTAAAGCCAAACTTACAAACAACCAAAAATTCAAGAGAACCAAGTCAGTTTTTTCATCAAACACATAGTGTGCCAACTTGAGGTGCATAAGAACACTACAATATCTACATCATAGAATCTATGAACGCTATTAAATCAAAGATACAAACCCATGTTTCCCTACATAGATATGAACTACCCCAACAATCTTACTGAAAATAAACCAGAATGATAGAAGCTCTATCGGTTCGTGCCTCCGTCTATGTTCGTGTCTCTGGGTGGGTGTATCTCGATCTGTGTTCTCTGGGTATCTCCCTCTATGCTCGTGTCTCTTCCCTTTGGTGCGTTCTCTGCGTTTGTATCCCGATCTGTGTTATCCGCGTTCTCTGTTCGTGCTCAAACAGATATGGTGTCGAAAAAGAAGAAGAAGCCCGATCTATGTTCTATGTTCTCTGTTCTTGTCTCAGTCAGATACGGTGTTAGAGAAGAAGAAAGCAGAAGGGCGTTCTCTCTTCGTGTCTCCACATTCTCTGTGTGCTCTGGGTCGCTTGGTCTTCAGCTTGAGTGGTGGTGGGTAGAGCAAAGGTTGGGGAAGAGGTTTTTGGGGGAGAAGGGGCTGAAGATTGAAGAATAAATAAAGAAAAGGGTTTTTGTGCTCTTTTCAGATAAATGAGAAAATGGGGAGCGGGAAACGAAAATTAGTAAGGGAATAAGGAGGGAATGTAAAAATTAGTGAGGGAAAGGGAACCGGGAAATGAAAATTAGTAAGGGAATGAAAATGAGAAATTTGAAATAAAGGATAAATTATATTAAAAATAAAAATAGAGCATTTATCTGTCTGAATTCCGTCTCAATCTTTTGGACAGATTTGAGACGGATTGTTTACATAATTATATTTTTTATCAATCTGTATCAAATCCGTGGGAAATATTTATGGAACATTATTGGCATGAGATTTTCAGACAAAATAGAGACGGATTTGAGACGGAATCATGTTGACATCTAATGTGCCTTAAATCCGTCCCAAATCCGTCCGAAACGTTCATGAAATTTCAGATGGAAACGTTTCCGTCCGAAAATTCCGTCCGAAAATCCATAATTTCTAGTAGTGCAAACCAAAAGAAAGAGGCTAAGCCTCAAGGAAGAAGATATGGAGACTCAAATAAGTATAAAAATGGTGAAACCACCATGGAAGGCGGTCGAAAACGTTACCGTGGTGGAGATGACGGAGGTATAGCGTGGTTGCCTCCTCCACGACGTGCGGCTGCCGGACGCTGCTTCTACGGTGGCGGCGCGCGGCTGGGCTCTTGGGAGGTGGCTGGTCGGCGGTTGGAACAAGAGAGAAGGAGGAGAGTGGAAGTGAAGAGAGGAGAAGAGATGGGTTTTTGTTTTAAATGAAGAAGAAGAAGGTAATACAAGGAAAGAAGAAAGAAACGTAAATGAGAGAAAGAAGAAAGAGAAAAAAAGAAAGAAAAAGATGAGGGGGAGGGAAGTCCACGCGGTAGGTCCTGCGCCATATAGAAAGAAAATGCAAACATTTGCTTAAGTTTTGGTTGTGAGTAAAATTTGAGTGATTGAGATTGAGTCTAGAAAAAAGAAATAATACTGGCCCTTGAATCTAAAAATAATGAGTAACAAATATATAATTTCATTATTTGAATTAGAGATTGATGATTGAATTTATCAACCAAGGAAATCAATGATCCAAAATTAATCTCCGATTACTTTTAAACCAACATATTTTCAAATCTAAAATTAAATATAGTAAAATATGAAAATAAATTTCTTCCAATCATATTATTTAAAATATTTTTTTAAACAAAATAATAGTAGTGACAATAACGTAAATATTATTGTCCTGCAAGCGTGCATACACTGTAGGATCGCAGTGTTAACGCACCTAATAAAATCTTTTAAATGAGTAACTAAAATTACTCAAGCCAAACAACATTAAAATAAACAAAAATAACCATTTAGAAAATTAATCACCCTTAATAAAGCAATTAAACATACATGTAAAAACAGGGATGTTACAGCAAGGACTTCCTACTTAAAGCATCCGCTACAACAGTCACCTTCCCAGAATGGTACAATAGATCAAACTCATAATCCTTGATAAACTCCATCAATCTCGCTATCTCATATTCAACTCTCTTCTGATCAAATGGATACTTCAGACTCTTATGGTCACTATAAACATTAAACTTCGCTCCATACAGAAAGTGTCGCCATAGCTTTAATACGAACACTATGGCTGCCAACTCCAAATCATGGGTCGCATAGTTCCTCTCATGAACTCTCAATTGTCGGGAAGCATAAGCCACAACTCTTCCCTCTTGCATCAGAACACAACCCAAACCTTCGTATGACGCATCACAGTACACGTCAAACTGTCCTAAAGGATCTGGTAAAGTCAACACTTGTGATGTAGTCAACCTGTCCTTCAGCTTCTGGAAACTCTGCTCACACTCGTCTGTCCATACAAAATTTGTCCTTCCTTGTTGATTACATGTCAAAGAAACTGAACTTCCTCCATCCAAAATTAACACTTGGAAAGCTTTGCATAAAGTTGCCTATCTTTCAAAACCTGCAACACCACTCTCAGATGTTCCTCATGATCTTCCCGCATATGGGAATAGATAACGATATCGTCGATGAACACTGCTGGCACATTAGTCACACCAGAAGGCATAACTAGATACTCATAGTGCCCGTACCTCGTTCTGAAAGCCGTCTTGGGTATATCTTCCTTTCTCACTCTAATCTGATTGTATCCAGACCTCAAATCAATCTTAGAAAACACTACTGCTCCCTTCAGCTGATCCATCAGATCATCTATCCTAGGAAATGGATATTTGTTCTTAATTGTCACCTTGTTTGACTGTCTATAATCCGTGCACAACCTAGTACTTCCATCCTTCTTCTTAACAAAAAACACCAGTGCTCCCCACGGTAAAACAGTGGGTCTGATGAATTCCTTTTTCAACATATCATCCAATTGTTTCTTTAACTTGGCTAACTCTATGGGTGACATCTGATAGGGTGCTATAGATATAGGTCTTGTCCCTGGTATGAGATCTATGGTGAATTCCACCTCTCTCTGGTGGCAAACCTGGAACATCTGGAGGGAAAACCTTAGGAAACTCTCTCACAATAGGCATAGAATCTATACTAAGAATCTCCTTAGCTTCCAGTGAGAACAGCATCACGAACTGCTGAGAATCATCACTCCTCATGGATACTCCTTCATTGGCAGATACTATGCTAGAAGGCTCAAGAAATGACAAGGTCTTACTAGAACAATCTAACACTACATGCGAAATAAATGAATGTGTAGCACCTGAGTCAAACAACACAGATGAGAGTCTATCTGCTGTATAGGCACACAGACAAGGTCTACAATAAATATCCTATTCTCAACAACTATAGGACACTGTAAACAAACAAACATGGTAGTCAAAGAATCGCTAGTCGGAGTAGGTACGGTAAGGGTATAAGGTAACTGAGAAACAAGTAACTGTAAATGATCCACACACTCAAGCGAAATAAATGAATGTGCAGCACCTGAGTCAAACAACACAGACAAGAGTCTACCGGATATCAAACACATACCTTGTATAAGATCCGTAGATTGATAGGATTCAGCTCCCCTCACAGTAAACACTCTCCCAGTGGCCTGAGGTCTGGTGATGAGTGTGATTTCACCTCATATTTCCGTGACATTTTGCATGCATTTTCATATAGTTTAGGCATATTTAATTTGATTTTTGTTACTTTTTACCTTGGAACGGGTAAGGTGGTTTTTGTGGTGTGTTTGTGCAGGAATTGAGGACTTAAATGTTTAGATCAATCATAAGGAGCTTGAAGAATAAAGGAAAACTGGCCAACCAGAAGCCATCACGGCCAGGTCGTGATAGGCATCATGGCCGTGACAGAGTGGAGCTGAAAAGGAAGAAAATGCTCAAAGCAGAACTGATCACGGCCAGACCGTGATGTGCATCACGGCCGTGACATGGAAGCTGAACCAGACCCTCGCAGGCAGAAATGATCACGGCCAGGCCGTGATGACCATCACGGCTGTGACAGACTCAGAGTGAAGCCATCCCACAAATCAGAAGAGATCACGCCCAGGCCGTGATGACCATCACGGCCGTGATGCGCAATATCTGGAATTTTAAATTGAAGATTTGATTTGATTTTTAACAGATTTGGACCCAAGTTGCCCTGCATTATAAATAGGAGTGAAAGGCTCGAAAATAGGGACCTCTTGGCTGCTACCTTAGGCTTAATTTTAGGATTTCTCTTCTTCTCAATTTCTTCTCTTCTCTTAGGATTTTCATGTTTTTGTTATTCAACATTGTTATGAACATGGCAATGTGTGAGTAGTCATTTCATTTCTAGGAATTGGGGCTATGCCCAAGACTCGTTTTATGTGATGAATTGACGTTTTAGTTCTTGTTAATTTCAATTTGCTTTCGATTTGATTCCTATTGCATGAATTACTTGTAAATTTGGTGCGCACTTATTTGCATGTCATAGATACTCTAAGGATGAACCTAGCGGTGAACTTAGGTATTGGATCTATAGGGATTGAACTTAGGACTTAAATCACGAGAGTTAGAAGCGGTCCTTCGAGGGTTCATTGAATTGTCACGAATCTTAATGGGTTCAATTTAAATACAATTACCACGAGAGTAGGGGTTGGTTTAATTGGGCACGGTTCTTGTATCTCGAGAGGGAACATTAACTTTATTAGGATAAATTCACCTTCAAAGCAATTTTGATAGTTAACAAGAGGGGTAGTCAATTTAGTAGCATAAGCAGTCTTGTTGGTAACCCAATTCCTGGAAATATCTTTTAATTTGAAAAACACCAGATTAGATTTGATTGCGATTTTTAACTGATTTCGTTTTAGATATTTGATTTGTTAGTTAATCTTTATTTTAAAAACCAAATCTTTTCCAAATCTTTTTTTATATATAGTTTAGTTAAATTAATTTAATAATTAATTGTTATTTAAGATCACGGTCTCTGTGGGTTCGATCTTTTTATTACTTGATGACGAAGCCGTACACTTGCCGATTCACGCTATCAAGTTTTTGGCGCCGTTGCCGGGGACTGTGCTTTCTTGAATTTCAATTTAATTTTTAAATTGATTTTTCAGAACATTTTTTATTAAAAAAATTTAAAAAAAAAAAATTAAAAACATTCTTTTTCTAGTGTATCTAACTCTCTCTTTGCAGGTATTTTGTCTCTTATATGCGAAGATCCCAAAGTCTTGGAACTCTTATTGAAGTTGATCCCGAGATCGAAAGGACTTTTCATAGACGTAGGAGACTACAAAGACAAAGAGTGAGAGAAAGGTTGACCCCCATCCCACTCATGGCCGATCAACCGGATACTAAACCACTGAAGGACTACGCAGCCCCAAATGCTAGGGGTTTGCCAACTGGGATTGCTAGGCCAGAAATTGAGGCGGATAACTACACTATACCGCCCCAGTTAATTGGCATGATTAGGCAACATCAGTTTGGAGGATTACCCTCGGAAGACCCGACTGATCATGTGGAGACATTCTTGGAGTTCACCGATGCAATAAGAATTCGAGGTGCACCGGTTGATGCTATTCGCTTGAGGTTATTCCCCTCCTCTCTAACTGGAAGGGCAAGAGCTTGGTTGAAATCAGTGCTTGCTAATACTTTGTCCACTTGGGACCAATTGGAGCAGGCGTTCTTGGAAAAATTCTTCCCACCATCCAAGACCGCTTACCTACGAACTCAGATCACCGGCTTCTTCCAAAAGGACGGAGAATGCTTATCCGAAGCTTGGGATCGTTACAAGGGATTGCTAGAGTCTTGCCCACATCATGGGCTTGAGAAGTGGCTTTTAGTGCATACCTTCTACAATGGATTGGACTATTCTTCGAAGGTGTCACTTGACTCCGCAGCTGGTGGAGCATTGATGAATAGACCATTGGCTCAAGCATTTGAGATCATTGAGAACGTTGCCACCAACTATCATCAATGGGGTTCAGAAAGAGGTAATAACCCGAAAAAGCTTTCGGGAGGTAAGTTTGAAATGAATAGTAATGATTTAATATTGTCTAAAGTTGACTCATTGAGTAAGCGCTTTGATAGACTTGAAAAGGCTAATGTGAGTTCATTAGGTGCTACTAATGTTGCTTGTGAGATTTGTGGAGTGCAGGGACATGACTTCGTGGAATGCCCACATGGAAGTGCTCACGAATCAGGGGCTTCGGGGGAACAAGTGAATTCATGTCACAACTTTTATGACACGAACCCGAAGTTGCCAAACTATGTTCCCCCAAATTCATACAACCAAGGAAGGAAGAATAACTCTTATCTCTCATACGGGAACTACAACAACACGTTGAACCATGAATTCCAAGAAGGCCAAGGTAATAGGAAACCCGCATTGGGGTATCCTCAGGTACAAAAGTCTAAACTTGAGTCTCTTATGGAAAATTTTGTTGAAACTCAAACAAAGCAAAATGAAGAGTTTAGGCAACATGGTAGGGCTATGGGCGAAGCCATTAAGGAACTAGCTTCTAAGGTAGACAACTTAGCTATTCACAATAAGATGCTAGAGACACAAATTTCCCAACAAGCTAGTACATCTTCTAGGACTAAGGGTACGTTTCCGGGATAACCCGAAGTTAATCCCAGTGAGCACTGTAATGCTATATACTTGAGGGATGATAAGCTTGGGGTAGTTGAAAAGGGCATGGAATGTGAGGTAGACATGAGTGAACAAGAAGAAATTAAACCAAAATATATCCCTCCACCACCTTACCAACCCCTAATACCTTTCCCACAAAGGCTAGTCAGGAAAAAGCAAGTAGAAAAAGAGACTAAGAGCTTAGTTAAGGAGCATGATGAAAAGATGAAAACTAATATGCCTCCTAAATTAAAAGATCCAGGAAGTTTCTCTATTGCTTGCTCAATTGGAGAAGTTAAAATAGATCATGCCTTATGTGACTTAGGGGCTAGTGCAAGTTTGATGCCACTTGCCATCTTTGAGAGGTTAGGAACCAAGAAATTGAGCCCATCCAAGTTCTCTTTACAATTTGCGGATGGCTCAACTAAAACCCCTCTAGGCATACTAGAGAATGTCCCCATAAAGGTAGGGAAACTTTTCATTCCTACTGATTTCATGGTGTTGGATATGAACGGGAATTCTAAATTCCCTATCATTCTTGGAAGGCCATTCTTGGCCACAGCTGGAGCAATAATAGATGTTAAAAATGGCAAGCTCTCTTTGAATGTAGAGGAAGGTAGGGTGGATTTTGATTTGACTAACGCATATAACAACCCTCCTTTTGAGAATCATGTATGCAGGATTGAGATAATGCCTCCGGAGGTGAAAGAAAAGCTTAACATGGAAGCAACTCCCAAACTTTGCATGACAAATGATGCACCGAATAAAGATGAACCAGTAGTTGCTCAACATGTGGAGTTAAAACTTCCGTCGGGAGGAAGTAAGGCCATGAAACTCAGAGTAAAAAGAGCAAAGCGAAAGCGCATATGGCCATATGAACAATATAAGCTCTTTGAAGGACTTCCTTGGAAGAGAGGTGTTCTTTCACTTCCAAGCCCAGCTGACCCCGGTTGATTGAAGAGACTATGGTCAAGCTTAGGACCGTAAATAAGCGCTTCTTGGGAGGCAACCCAAGCTCTCTTTCCCTTCTTAGTTATTTTTAAAATTTGTTTTTGAATAATTTGAGAGAATTAGAGAAGAAAGATCACAAATTGATAGTATTGCCAAGTGTTTTCAGGTTAAGGAGGCAAGGAGAGCAAAAAGGCATGTGGAAAATGAAGTCAGAGGAGATCATGGCCTGGCCCTGATTACCATCATGGCCATGAAGAAAAATAAATAAATAAATAAATAAAAAGTCAGGGGTGATCACGGGCTGGCCATGATACCCATCATGGCCGTAATGATGGTCACGGCCGTGACAGGCCAGCTCTAGGAAACCAGAGAGAATCACGGCTCAGCCGTGATGAACATCACGCCCGTGATGGGCCTACAGCAGGTGAACAGAGAGAATCACGGGCCAGCCGTGATTGACATCACGCCCATGATGAGCCTACAGCAAGAAACCAGAGAGAATCACGGCCCAGCCGTGATTGACATCACGCCCATGATGAGCCTACAGCAGGAAACCAGAGAGAATCACGGCCCAGCCGTGATGTACATCACGCCCGTGATGAGCTAAATTCTGATGAACAGACACGATCACGGCCTAGCCGTGATACCTATCACGGCCGTGATACGCGACCTGCTGTAGTTTTTAAACAACCCGATTCTGCTCCCACCCTGTTTCAGTTCTCAAACCCTCTCCTATTCTCCTTCTACTTTTCTCTAACCTCCATAGCCACCAAGCTCTCAACCTCCCTTCCTTCATCTCACTCATCAACACATCATACCAAAACACAAACCCACCATCTTCCTCTTCTCCTTCTCATCATCATCTTCTTCTTCCTTTCTACCCCCCTCTCTCCACCATACCCACTCACCAAGAAAACCTTCAAAAACTCACCTCTTCCATGACACCCATGCCAAACCAACACTACTCCCTTGCTCCCTAGTCCCAACCCAACAAAACCCATAAGTCAATTCCTTCAATTTTGGGCAAAAACAAAAATTCCTAATTTTGAAACCCTAGCCCCTAAATTCGAATTTGCTGACAAAGTTCAACAAAGGGTTGTGCATTCTGTGCTTTTGGGATTCATTGAAACAACTTATGGCAACCAAGCGCCAAAGAGCAGCCGGAGCCTCACGTCCTCGTACCAGAGGAAGCAGGAACCTAGGTAACTACTCTGACTCTGACTCTTCTAATTCTGGAAATGATGAGCATGACTATGGGATTATTTTTAAAAATGCTGCTCAACAGAATAGGTTCAATATTTTGAAAAATAGAAAAATTGTTCAAACAAAATATATTGATGATGCCTGTATAGACACCCTAGGCTTAACTGTTGATATTAATTGGATGTTGGAAAACATAGGGTGGAGCATGTTTGCTCGCACCCGATATCCTGCATTTGCTGGCCCTACTCTGGAGTTTTTAAGCTCTCTAGATACGGAAATTCTGCAAGGGGGCACCATAGCACTGAAGGTCGGATCACTTTCCGGCTTTTTAATGAGGATTATCAATTAACTATGGTTGAATTCAATGAAATTTTTGAACTGCCAGTCGGGGGGAACGGACTTATCCCATTGGATTTAGTCCTTACAATTTTTGGTCGTGTATTTCTTGTCCCGGAACGCCTTTTGATCCTAGGACGGCTAAGTCTACAAGCCTTGTTAACCCTAGCCTACGCTATATGCATAGGGTTATGTCCAACACCCTATTTGGTCGGGGCGATAATGATGGATCCGTCCACCAGGACGAGGTCCTTATGCTTTGGGCCATGCTCCACCCTGAGAGCAATGTGGACACAGGGTCATATATGGCTAGGCACCTTCTAAAGGCTGCCAGGAGCTCAAAAGGGACTATTGTCATTGGTGGCTTAATCACCACCATATGCCATTATTTTAACCTTGATTTGGATGGTTTTGAGCCCGCCCCGGGGCGGACACGAATTACCTTGCAGGCCTGTGAGGCCATGGGGATGATCGTCCAGGAGGATGACATCTACTGCCTGACTCACCCAGAGCGTAGACGCCCAATTCCTCTCCCTAACCCCGCACTCTTGGATGTTAAAATTCCGGCAAACTGGAAAGTGCCAATGGGAGAGGAGCCTGAGCCTATTGAGGTACAAAGGCCGTTACGCCCACCACCACCGGCTAGGCCATCTGGGCGCCCATCTTCTTCCTCTGCAGGTACATCATCTGAAGATCCTTATGCGCGGTTCTCATCCGCCTTTGATACTGTTTTAGCGAACCAGGAGCGCATCATGGAGGAGCAGCGCGAGCAGCGAGTCATGCTCCAGCAGCTCTATGACTGGCATCTGAGCCAGCACCCACCACCACCTCAGTGAGTTGTTCCATTTTTTTTATTATTTTTATCCTCCCTCAGACTTAATTATTTACATTGGGGACAATGTAAGTTTTTAAGCTTGGGGTAGGGGTATTATTTTTGTTTTGCATGCTTGCATATTGCATTCACATAGGCATAGTTTTGCATAATCATAAGTTTTGCATAATCACATGATTAGATTGCCCCTTGCTTAGAGTATGCATCCAAATGTGAAAATTTTGTGCCAAATAAATCAAGACAGTGAATTTTGAACCCAATTTTTGTATTCTTGTGATAGGCTGAAATTAAAAATTCTAGAGATGATCTTTTGATAGTTGATAATTAGCATGTGGTTCCTTGGATTTGTATTTCTCATTGATTTTTGAACAACTAAATGTGAGATATTTGAGCCTAAAAGGGGTATTCACTAAATTTACCCCATTCCTTGTGATTGAGTGTTTTCTTCCTCTTGGATTGTATTCTCTAGAACTTGACTTGAAATCGTTTTGAAACTTAGAAATTTTTGAAAACATATTTGAAAATGATTGAGGCACTAGGTATTTTTCTGGCCTTCTGAGCTTTGACTGATTAAAATTCTACCCCTTAGTTACCCAATTTTGAGCCTAAAAGAATAAAATGCTTTTCTTGGTACCCTGATTAATTTTGATAAATGATGCATGATATGGCACCTTTTAAAGTATTGTAAAAAGGGCAAAAAGGATGGTTTGAAAAAAAAAATTGGGATGAAAAAGTTAGAAAATTATTTCTCTCGCGTTGAAAATCTCCCCTTCTTCAAAAAAATAAAAAAAATAAAAAAATAAAAAAAATGGAGAAGGGGAGGAAAAGAAAAAGAAAGTGAAAAAGAAAATGAAAAAGGAAGAAAGAGTGGTGGAAGAGTGATTTAAAGCCCAAAAGGTATTTTAGAAGGTTGTCATACTTTGCATTATTTGATATTTTTGTTAGCCTTCTTGTAATTCCTTTTCTTGGTTTCCCCACCTAACAATTAATCCCATGGCCCCATTACAACCAAAATAAAAGACCTCTTGATTCTTGTGTGTTTTCATTAATAAAGTAGAGATTTGGTTAATAGTCAAGCTTATGGTAGGGTACCTTCCTTGAGGAAATTGAGTGAATTGTCATATACCCTTAAACACTTGCGTGAGGTGAGATGAGTGCCCGAATCAATGAGAGATATGAATTTAGGGAACCTAAGCTTCTAATTGGACTTGAAATTGATTGTCTCATGATTACTTATTTGGATATGCCTATTACTTGGATTTGTTACTCGGGTTCTTGGTTTACTGTCCATGCTCTGATTGTTTATCTTGGCTGGCCTTAATGATTGCTTGAGGACAAGCAAAATCTTAAGCTTGGGGTAGTTTGATGAGTGTGATTTCACCTCATATTTCCGTGACATTTTGCATGCATTTTCATATAGTTTAGGCATATTTAATTTGATTTTTGTTAGTTTTTACCTTGGAACGGGTAAGGTGGTTTTTGTGGTGTGTTTGTGCAGGAATTGAGGACTTAAATGTTTAGAATCAATCATAAGGAGCTTGAAGAATAAAGGAAAACTGGCCAACCAGGAGCCATCACGGCCAGGCCGTGATAGGCATCATGGCCGTGACGGAGTGGAGCTGAAAAGGAAGAAAATGCTCAAAGCAGAACTGATCACGGCCAGGCCGTGATGTCCATCACGGTCGTGACATGGAAGCTGAACCAGACCCTCGCAGGTAGAAATGATCACGGCCAGGCCGTGATGACCATCACGGCCGTGACAGACTCAGAGTGAAGCCATCCCACAAATCAGAAGAGATCACGCCCAGGCCGTGATGACCATCACGGCCGTGACACGCAATATCTGGAATTTTAAATTGAAGATTTGATTTGATTTTTAACAGATTTGGATCCAAGTTGCCCTGCATTATAAATAGGAGTGAAAGGCTCGAAAATAGGGACCTCTTGGCTGCTACCTTAGGCTTAATTTTAGGATTTCTCTTCTTCTCAATTTCTTCTCTTCTCTTAGGATTTTCATGTTTTTGTTATTCAACATTGTTATGAACATGGCAATGTGTGAGTAGTCATTTTATTTCTAGGAATTGGGGCTATGCCCAAGACTCGTTTTATGTGATGAATTGACGTTTTACTTCTTGTTAATTTCAATTTGCTTTCGATTTGATTCCTATTGCATGAATTACTTGTAAGTTTGGTGCGCACTTATTTGCATGTCATAGATACTCTAAGGATGAACCTAGCGGTGAACTTAGGTATTGGATCTATAGGGATTGAACTTAGGACTTAAATCACGAGAGTTAGAAGCGGTCCTTCGAGGGTTCATTGAATTGTCACGAATCTTAATGGGTTCAATTTAAATACAATTACCACGAGAGTAGGGGTTGGTTTAATTGGGCACGGTTCTTGTATCTCGAGAGGGAACATTAACTTTATTAGGATAAATTCACCTTCAAAGCAATTTTGATAGTTAACAAGAGGGGTAGTCAATTTAGTAGCATAAGCAGTCTTGTTGGTAACCCAATTCCTGGAAATATCTTTTAATTTGAAAAACACCAGATTAGATTTGATTGCGATTTTTAACTGATTTCGTTTTAGATATTTGATTTGTTAGTTAATCTTTATTTTAAAAACCAAATCTTTTCCAAATCTTTTTTTATATATAGTTTAGTTAATTTAATTTAATAATTAATTGTTATTTAAGATCACGGTCTCTGTGGGTTTGATCTTTTTATTACTTGACGACGAAGCCGTACACTTGCCGATTCACGCTATCATCTGGCCACCTGTGGTCCTGCTACTGGGACACCTCTCCCAGCTCCACCTCTATAGCCTCCAGCTCCTCTACCCATAGCTACCGACTGCTGCATGCCCCTCTGTCTACAATCACAAGCAAAATGACCTGGTTTACAGCAATGGAAATAACTAGGCTTCTCCCTGCAATCCCGTTGATAATGCCGTCCTCCGCATCTGTAACAAACTAGGCCTTGCTGCTGCTGGCCCACTCCAACCACTGGTGTTGTAGCAACTGGTACTGGTTCAGCTGTCTACACTGGTTTGGTATGTGGTCCCCGTCTCCACTGGGAACCACTACCTACTCTCCTCTGAAAACCTGATCAAATAGGACCTCCACTCCTCTGCTGCCTCTGCTCAGCAGCCTGCCTCTAATCTATGCCCTCTATGGCACTACATCTCTCAACTAGCTCTGGGAAACTCTAAATATCAATAGGCATTATAGCTCTCTGTAGCTCATGCCGCAGGCCCTCATCAAATTGTCTACACTGCTAATCCTCATATGGAAATCGCTGGCAGAACTCTAAAAACTGAATCAGAGCCTCAAAACGTGCTGCATAATCACCAACAGTCATGTTGCCCTGTTTAAGACACATAAACTCCCTCTCCTTCTCGCGTCGGACCAATCGCGGGAAATACTTCTCGAGGAAACATTCATGAAACAACTACCAGCTGATAAGTCTGCCCTCTGCCACCAGTAATCTCCTCTTGCCTCTCCACCAAGCCTCTGCTCCTCCAGTCAACATGAAGGCAGCATAAGTCACCTTCCTATCCTCTCTACAACGCATGGTATCGAATATCTTCTCTAGCTCCTGTACCTACCACTCTGCCTTCTCTAGGTTATAATCTCCTCGTAACTGTGGTGGCTTCCCTTTCAGGAAGGTAGCCATCCCTGCATCCTCGGCTTCAGCAGGTCTCCTCTAATTCTGCAGTTCCTGCTGCTCTTTGGTTATCTGCAGCATATGTGCATTCAGCTGTGTCTGCTGTAACATAGCAGTAGCTTGATCTCTGATGGTCTTGAGAGTCTCAGATGACTCTCCTCCACCTTCGGTATTATTAGTCTCACCATTGCCACTTCCGGCAATTCTCTCAGGGGTTCTATCACCACCATTTGTACCATGTCCCCTATCTCGAGCCATGATCCTGTAAAAGAAATCATCATCTCACATCCATATGACATATAAAACTACATAAAAAAGTATATATATACTATATGCCATATCAACGGTAATTATCGCGTCCGTACTCACTACCCAACTTCTAAGCATAGTCGATATCCAATGTGGATTAAACTAAATAGCCAGTACTCCCTAACCTCACAGTCTGAACAGAATCAAACTGCTCTGATACCACCAAATGATACACTCTGTTGTGGCATTAAATGAAAATCTCATTTTTTAAAACCTAATCGCGTTCTTAACATTAACACATATAACCAAAAACAAAGATATTAAAAACTTAAATATAAAACATACGGCTTCTTAAAGTTAAACCATCACACCATAGACATAATACACATACACAACATATGTCTATCCATCAAAGTACAAAACACTGTCTAGGGTATCCCATCAGTAGGATCCCCTGCAGGTACATATTAATACAAACTATCATAAGCAACGAAAAATAAAACGTCTCAAAAGACACACTGGCCATAATCCCTAAACTCTACCGCTAGAATCCATGGCTCGTTCTCCAGCATCCAGTTCATAAGAAGTTCCATCAAGATCCACAGTAGCTGGGTCCTCCGCAGGATCTTCTCATACGATCACATAACAAAACATATACAATATAGCAAAATAGGAGATAAGAAACAGTTCTATCATCATAAGCGGAAAAGGAATACATAGCATACAATAATAGTCAAAGACACGCATCACATCTAATTAACAGTCATCCTTAATTTATGATTATCATCCTCTACTCTTAATCTCATGTAACTAATCATTTATGCTGATGTGGCCATCTCTACTCCTGTCACCATTCCCCATTTCCATTAGTGATGTTAGTCAGTAGTCCAAACGGTGCGGTGCCAAGAACTCGGTGCGCCCCTATTCCCTTATCTCTAGCAGGGAATAGTGCATAAGCACAATGCGCCACTATTCCCCATTGGAAATGGCGCAATAAGCACAAAAATACATAGTATCTCTATCCTGGATAGAATACTCAGAGCAACTCATAAAGGACTAAATGAGTATTACAATAGTCTTCCTCGGATCTCAGTATCCATAGGGCACTCACCCACAATATCTGGTATCCGTAATAGGATACTCTGACCTCGTATGTTCCACTCACACGCCTGTAAATAACAATGCATCTATATGAATCTCACTGACTCGCATCGGGTTACAACCTAGTGCCTCAACCTTCCATCACAGTCTCAACACATATTCCATTTCACATCTCATATATAAAATAATATTTAATTAGGCTAGGCACCTCCAAATCACATTCATTCTCTCCCCAACATGCATATCTCCTGACCAACATATATCATTGCCAAGATGTCAACTAAGCATGAAATAACATATACTGCATGTTATCAGAAAAAACACATTATACATAGTATAATAATAATAATAATAATAATAATAATAATAATAATAATAATAATAATAATAATAATAATAAAATATTCATGTATCACAAAATATCACATAAAGTATGTTACCACAACTAGCGCATCACAAACAGCTCAACATAGATAAAATCATACATCATTGAATATCATAAAATTATCCTAACAGTGATAAACCTACAATCCCCAAATCATCATTAGTACTACGGGGTAGTTGCCAATGTGATTTTTGGTATTGTCGATTACTCCCCCACTAGTAGGGTTTAAGTTGCCTACACCATTATTATAAAATATGCTACTTTGTCGTTCCGACAATAGGATGCTTCTTTCCCCCACCTGAGGTGTATACAGCTAACACTGGAACCACGAAATTGAAGCTCCTCTTTACCACAGCACAAGCTACCAATCAACCTTCAACCAAAACAACATAAAACAAGCTAAGTCAACAAATCCATCTAGAGTAACAAAGAGCTGGGGTTCGGCCAAGAAATCAAAAAAGGGGCTGGGGTTCTTTTCTCATTTCAATCTTTTGGATACTAGTTTCTAGGGTCTTAGATAGCATGGAGAAATTGTCACAAGTCAAAAATTTGAAAACAACTATTTAACCCAATATGGAGGTTTCGGCCAAGACATCAACATATGGCTAGAATTTTATTTTGCTCTCATCCTTTTGGATTTAGAATCTAGAGGCCTTAGATAGCTTCCAAAAATCATCACACAATTAAAGGTTGAAGAAAACTCATTTAACCCACTTTGAGGGGCATTCGGCCATTACAAGAAAAATTGGCTAGGGATCTTTAAATTTTTCAAGCTCCTGGATCTATGATCCTAGAGTACTATAGTGTTAGAAACAATTGTCATACTTCAACAATTCTCATTCTATGATTTTCTAGAATTATTTGAAGAAAATCAATGAAAAAGGAAATATTGAATTATTGACTATAATGAATGGAAATAAATAAATGGAAGAGTAATCATGATCATTAGCAATGAGGATCTACCTCTAGATGATGAAGAAATTGAAGAGAAATGAACAAAGTTCAAGCTTTTCAACAATGGAGTTTCTTAGGTTTTTGAGAGAAAATGAACTTGAAGAAGTTGGATGAAGTGAAAACTGAAATAACCAAGTGATTCAAGAGGGGGGAGGCCGTGTACAATGGGGGGGGGGGGGGGTATTTTGGTCACAAATTATTGGGACAAGGTTGGAATTTTGATGGTAGGAAAAGGGCAATTTGGACATTTCCTTAAGGAGGTTAGCATTTTTGTTAAAACACCATCATTACTTGGTGAGTCATGGTGGTGACTCACCCCATGACTCACCACCCCTAGGTGGCAAGTGTCATCTCCATTCGGTGTCTGGTTCTATCTCTGCACATCCATTCCCGACTCCTTCGATTACCTGATTTAAATTTTCTCGCGCGTTTTCTTTGAAAATTCGCCCGAATAAAGTATAATAATTTATTTTTGTGCAAAATTTTCAAAATAGCCTATATCGTTGAAAATGTGATATAAAACTAAATTGTTTCGTTCTCGGATCAAAATTAGGTTTTCTGATCAGTAAATTTTTACTATCAGTGAAAACGCAGATCGGGTTCAGTCTGAATTTTAAACCCAAATTTTAATCGTAGCATTTTACCATGAAATAGAGTGTAAATATGGTTTTGTTTTATCCAAAATCATTTTCTTGGTCTCAGGTAAAAAAATATAATTAAATATATCGTTACCGGTAATACAGCATATATAAAAAGCAGGGTGTTACAACCTTTGCTTCCTCGATAGGCCATAACTTGGGCTATAATTATCTGATTGTTGTGATCTTGATGGTTTTGAGCTACAACTTTCATTAAGACAACATAACCTAGTTCGACAGTTAAATTGATCAAAATCGCATAAATTGCTGACTGTTCGGACCAGATGTGGGAATTGGATTACATCTCAACAACTGTTTATGTAATTAGTCGTTATTGGGCTATTAAACATCTAATGAACCCTTTTCTTGGGCTAAACTTCTTAGTTAACCAAATTTTTTTTTTTTGACCGGAGTTAACCATTATTAATCTAGGGAGTCTATTAATATAGGTTTTAAGAGTCTTAGTAAAAGACTTTTGATTTTGGCAAACTTGAGGTTGTTTACTCTTTCATTTTCAAGATTCCTTTTCATTAGAGTATCTTTCTCCTTTTCTTGAGAATTTTGTGTGAGCCTCCGATCAATTCAATGGTATAAGGATTTCTTTTATAGGTCTTGAGGTTTGATTTTAATATTGAATTCTTGTTCTTCATTTGATTTCTTTTTATTTAATCTCTCCTCTTGGATTCATGATTGCAAATTCACTTTGAATTGATTTTTAATCATTCGATTTTGTTTTCTGCATTTTGTTCTTATTTTTAATATAATATGAAGATAGATGAACATGTTGGATGCTTAATTTTGCATGTTTATGAAATAGACAACTATAAACACGAGAAGGGGGGTTGAATTGTGTTTATCAGAAATTAAAATAAAGTTGAAAACTTTTCGCACACAGAAGCTAGGTTCAGATAAGTGTAAAATAGCTTACACAGACAGGTGACCTGTCTGGTGTGTTTTGACAGAAAAACACACAATCATGCAAATGGAAAACAAGCTTGATATTTACACTTTTAACCCCTTAGTTAGAAAGCAGATAATATAATCAAAACAGCTAAAGAGTTTAAGGGAAGAAAGATTAACACAGTTGTTTATCCTAATTCACTCTTTAACACAAAGAGCTACGTCCAGTCCTTGGCAGCACCAAGTTTTATCCACTATAACTGATCAGGTTATAGACTCCAAGTATTGTTTGCACACCTAGCCTCTTCAGGCTCCAAGACAAGTATTCTTTGCTCACTTAACCTCTTAAGGCTCACACAGGTTTGTTTTGAGAAGTTTGTTTGTAATAAATACAATCAGACAAACAGTTCTTTCACTAACACTCAGAGAGTGGATTAAATGTAGACTTAGGAAAGACTGCGTAATAACATCAAATGATTGAAGAATACAGATTGAAATAATGAACAGAGTAATGGCTCTTTAATGCTTTGTATTCTCTGATATCTTCATCTTCAATGACTTCTATATTTATAGCCTTCAAACATTTAATATCCGTTAGAGACATTCCTTCCAACGATGGCTTCAAGCAGAGCTTCATTAAATACAATAGAGTCGTTCTGGGCAGCCATTAATGCAATAGGAACGTTGGTTGTACTCTAACATGAAGGATCATGGCTTTATGCATCATGCAGTAGCCAAATCAGAGTTGTGCAGAATGCTTTTGTACTTTGCAGAGCATATTTCCCTTTTCGTGTAATAACCAAGAGTACTAGGGAATAAAGCATGTTGGAAACATTCTTTAATAGGATGTTATCTCTGACTTCCTAGGTTGCTTATGAGAATGACCTTTTGAATTCCTTGATAAGCATGAGAGAGAGAATCAGAGTCTTCTATATGAGGGGACAGCTTCCAAAAGATTTCTGTACTCGAGTTCCTATCTGGGAACCTTAGACGAGTAGGAGAATATAGTAGAGACAGATTGAAACTGATTTGTAGAAAATCAACAATCCTAATCAGCAGACGGGTTGACTTTTGCTTATCCAGACAGGTTGTCATACATGTGGACAGACAGGTGAGTTTTGCTATTATGATCTTTACACTAAGTAGATAGGTTAGCAACCACAAAGTAGGTTAATTAAATCATTATCCAATGTTTAGCTTTCATCAAAACTTAGGGAAATGCAACAGACATTTTAGAGACTTAATAGTTTAATTCAAGATTAATAGGATATATGATGCTTAATCGTAGGCTTGATTGAATTTCAATTTTTAAATTGATTTGGTGTCTTTGATGATGGTTAATTGTCAAACCCAATTTGATAATATTCTGAATGCTTTAATTGATGCTTAATTAGTTAATTCTGGGTTCAAGCAAGAATTTAATCAAAAATCGGAATCAAGCCTAAGAAATCATTGATAGATCCTATTAGGAAACTTAACCAATATTGGTCTCTTCAATTTATTGATTTTCTCTTTTTTTTTTAATCTATTTTTCTACTTTGAACATTTGAAATCCCCCTTTTCTAACCTTCTTAATATTGGTTAATAAACCCAAAGATTCTTGTGAGACGACGAATGTTGTATTGCCTTGTTCTGTTATTTTGACCCGTGTACGGCCTTGAATCAAATTGCCACCGTTGTCGCAGATCTCTGTTTGTCATATTAGGAACCTTATTGACTTTGTTTACTAACTTGTTTGTTCACTATTTTATTGTTTAGATCGTTTTTATATTTTACAGGTTTTAATGGCTGAATTGGTACCCAAATTATGGGATTTGGAGATGAAATTTGGTACCCAAAGGTTTGTGGCCATTCTGAGCAAGCTGATCCTAATGAATCAGTCACTCATATTTTAGCCAAATTTGTCCATCTTGTATGAGTTTTGGACTTCTACGGAGATAAGGGCTCTTAAAAACTTGCTTTTTCTAGCTCTGATTGGTCTGTTTTTGGAGGAGCCCATGGAAACATTTGTTTGGTCATAACCCAGTATAAAAACTTGCATTATTTCTTTATGTTAGTTAGGTGTTGAGAGATGATGTATTGTATAACGGTTGGAATATCTCTTGTACTTATAGAAATATAATTTTTTTTATTATCATTTTTTTTATCGGTAACATGATTTAAACGAGTAATGTTATGCATGATGTACAACTCACATAATTTACATCGGGAAATGTTAAGCCAATGATCGTAATGCATGTATAATAAAGAGAGAGAGAAAAAGAAAATCATGTATTGTCAGTGTAAAAAAATTTATAATGTCAATGAATCACAAATTACCATATTATTAAAAGTGGTTAATTCTTATCCCAATTTTCTTAAAAGTCACTCATCATGATTTTTGATTAGTAGATAGTATAAAAAAATTTGCACTGATAATACATAACAATTAAACTCTAAAACTTTTTTCTTATTGTAACACCCCAGTTTTTACGGTTTTTCAATATCTGTAAAATATATCTCTTTATATTATTTTTATTAATTTGGAGTGATTGATTATCTGGGTATTTATGTTAATTTATTTTAAGGGGTTTGATTTGAGTAATTTTATTTACTCATTTAAAATTATTTTATTGAGTGCGTTAGCATTGACTTATTTCAGTATATGCACGCTTAGTAGACAATAATATTATGTTATTGTCAATATTAGTATTTTTTTAGAAAAATATTTTAAATGATACGATTGAAAGAAAATTATTTTCATTTTTCACTCTATTTATTTTTAGATTTGAAAATAAATTGGTTTGACATTAATCGGAGATTAAATGTTGGACCGTGGATTTTCTTACTTGATCAATTCAACTATTAATCTTTACTCTAATTTGAATTTTGAAAATATATATTTGTCACTCATTATTTTTAGATCCAAGAGACGATATTATTTCCTTTTCTAGACTCAATCCCAACCACTCATTTTTATTTTGTATCTACATTAAATGAAAGAAAAAAGAAAAAAAAAATAATTTTCCCCTCCCTCTTCTTGGTGGACCTGGATCACCTCCAGCGGTAGGACGGTCCAGCGGCTCGCCCCAATCGTCGGATCTCGCTGAACAACTTCACACCAGCTGGTCCCACCCTCCACACAGCAGTTGCACCGTCGGATCTTGCTGAAGGGGCATTGGACGGGAGCAGGAGCAGGACGGGATCCGTTTCCCTTCTTGGTCTCGCACGATACCCCTCCCCCACTTGTTTTCTTTTATTTTTTCCTTTCTTCTTCTTCCTCTATAAAACCCATTTCTTCTCTTCATCTCATCTTCCTCCACCTTCACCCAACACTTCCATCCACCTCATAGGACCTCAGCCGGGTGCCACCATCCGCAGGAGCATACCCCAACCGCGCGTGCCGCCCTGGGAGAGCCTCCGACAGTCGTGCGACAAGGAGGAAGACGCCAACACGCGTCTGGCGGTTCAGCTCATCTCTCCGCTGCGGGATGCTACTCTGGCCATCGTCCATGGTGGCTTCCACCATGGTTATGTTGTTAAAGCTTCCTTCTCTCCTCCTATGAAGCTCATCTTCTTTGTTTGGCTCATGGGTCCTTCAAAATGCTGTTGCCGCCATCCACCGCCACTGGCGCCGCCACCCACCGTCTCTGACAGCACCAACTCTGGCGCCGTCTTCTCCTTTCCTTGTGGGTGAGTGATCTTCTCTCCTTACTTGTCAATTTTCAAAACCCCAATTTTGAAACCCTAACCCTAAGATTTTGATTTCAGTTTCAAAGTGTGAAATTAACACTTGTTTTATGCAATTGGGATTGTGAATTAATGTTTTCCTAAACCAATTTCATTATTTTTTAGTTAAAATGAGTTTTCCCTAAATTGAATTATGAACCCTAAAGTCCCAATCTGATTTTATTTGAAATTGGTTATGTTTTTGTGAAATTAAGTGTTTAAATCAAATTAGAGTAAGTGTTTGATGAAGAATGATTGAATGTTATATTTGTCTGATGGTTGAAAATGTTTTGACTCCCTCTCCGGGATGTTGTCGGGATTGTGTTTGCTTGGGGAAAACAGGTTTTACATTTTTCGGGAGTTGATAGAAGCTATTTAGAGGAAACTGGAACGTCAAGTCGGGTTATTAGTTGGAGTTTGGCTTTGTGCAGCTTCACTCAGAAGGAAGCTGACGGTTGAGAAACCAAAGAGAGAATCTTTTATGGTCTTCAAAGGTAAAGGGAGTTTGCCTGAGGAGCTATTTGGATAGTCATGTACACTGTTTTTGTGTTGTTTGATTTCATGAATATTTTAAAATGTGTGTGTTGGAATTGATTGATGAATTGTGAATGATGATAATTGTGGATGTTATTGAATGGTTTATGTGAAAAATGTTCATGGAATTGTGGTGTTGATACCATTGGACTTGTTGATAATTAATAGGCTATTATTGTACTATAGTGATTATTTTTTATTGACTGCGATTGGCTGATGGCATGACAATGGTCATTGCTTGTTAACAAAGATTAAGACATTTAAAATATGTTAATCCACAAAGATTGAAACAACGATGTTTTGTTTTATTTAAACAAAAGTAGAAAGAGAATCCAAATGGAAAAAGGGTTGAGATAGACTGAACTTAGGAGAAGAAAGAAGATGGAAAATTGTGAAAAGTTTATGAAAAATGTTTTGAGGAACAAAGATTTTAAAAATGGTGACATCCTTAGAAAATAAAGATTTTCTTTTGAGTTTTTCAAAAGTGGTTTTTCAACAATGGAAAGATTTAGACAAAAGGATCTCTTGGATAAATTTCATTATAAAAGTTATGGATTTTGTCCTAAGTTGAGAAAAGATTTTAGTGATTTTTCTGAGTTTGTGGAATATGATTTCTAAAAGAAAGAGTGTTATTGAAAATTGTATTTTCTAAACATGAAATTTTATTCAAGGTACAAATCTAGAAAGCAAGGATTTTTGTTTTTTGATTTTTTTTTCCCACTAAACGAAAAAGAATATCAAGTGAAAAGAGGTGATGTGGAAAGGACCTAGTTTTACCATGCCGAGATTCGGATTTCCGAGAAGCCAGGCTAGTACTATGCTGAGATTCGAAATTCCGAGAAGTTGGACTAGAGTTCCTATTTGTTTTTGAGAAAAGGCAAGGAACTAGTTTACCGTGCCGAGATTCGGAGAATTCCGAGATGCCGGGCTAGTGTTCCATTTGAGAAGAACCTAGACTCCGAGACGTCGGACTAGTGTTCGATTGTGAAGGAGAATTCGAGAACATGGATTTGTTTTAAAATCCTAACTTGGTGTTAAAATTTAATTAATACCTAAATGAAAGTAGTCGAGAGTGTTAAGCCTTGACACAGAAAGAATGATGCGAAAAAGAAAAGAGAAACGAAAACCTTGTTTTACATGCATAGTCTGGCTAATATGCCATTATGGCAGACGTGCCATTGTGTATCGAGCTACAGTTTCACAAAGGGTGAACTGACAAACTGAATAGTTACGGACCAAAGACAGCTTCTTTAGTTTTTGGGTCTTCAGGGGCATTTGGGTTCGAAATCCACGAAATGCTCGGGGCTGCAATCTCGGGTCGTGGAACTCGGCTACCCTGCTCGAAATGTACTCAATCAGGAACTATTCTGTATTATTTAGGTGAGATTCGATACCCTAGAACAATTGAGGATTCGGACCGACGAGAGGTCAATTCAATGCAAAACAATTGTGCTATAGGTATTATCGCGATCCTATCATTGCTCGACGAAGGGAAGTTAGGATCTTCGGAGAATTATGAGTTAGAGAGAAAACATTGAAGTGACATGAAAGGTTTTATGAAATTGCATTTGGTTGTTGGATTGAACTCCTTGACATAATTGTGAAGTTATGTTATGTATGTTCATGTTATATGCCATTGTTTGTGTGTTGTGTATGTGGCTACCATAAAATGCTCATATATTGGTATCTCACCTTTGCATTATTTCTGTTTGGTTTCTTTTGTGGTATCCTGTTGTGTGTACAGGTGGCGTAGAGGGGTTCTCTGCTTGGTCTCGACTTTTAAAGAAGGTTGAGTAACTGGAATGACCATGGAGGTCTTTTCCAGTAAGAGTCTCATAATAAAACCAACTTAGTCTATCGAGTCAAGTTTAGTTTTGGAGAAGTTTCATATTTATTTGCATTATGGCTCTGAGAGTCTTTTATTGGATCATTGTTATATTTATGAATGTCTTTTAGAACGACCAGCTTAGGTTTTTAAGACTTTGTTGATTTTATGATAGTATGTATGTTTATGGCTCGGAGAGCCTCTGTTTTGGATAGGATGTTTATGGCTCGGAGAGCCTTTCTTTTGGATGAACATATATATATATTAGCAGGTGTTTTGTTTGGGATGTTGGAATTACAGAAGAGACTCTGTCGAAATTTTTGTAAAAAATCTAGATCTAAGTATAATGTGATTTTACTTTTGTCACGTGTGTATCACTTTTCTGAAGTATTTCTGAAAGAAAATTTACACCGAAGTTTTTCTGACTTAAAGTAAATTATTTTTCCAAAAGCAAAACCAGCAAAATTCTTTTTATTTAAGTTCCGTGACGAGTTAAGAGTTAGATATATAACGCCAAGGGGGTGTAACACTTATTTTAA
Source organism: Echinosophora koreensis (assembly GCA_035048595.1). Classification (NCBI taxonomy): domain Eukaryota; kingdom Viridiplantae; phylum Streptophyta; class Magnoliopsida; order Fabales; family Fabaceae; genus Echinosophora; species Echinosophora koreensis. Next base: position 495,138 of record JAPCYP010000048.1, on the reverse strand, counting down.
TGTAAAATATAGGTTGCTAGGATAAATTGATTCTAAGAACTTGCTGTTTTCAGTGACTGAACAGTTTAAAACATTTCTAATCTTGGCAGTTAAGATTAAAGGGACATCATCTTAATTTCGTACGAAGCTTCGTAAACAAAACACCATCTCACAAGGCCAATCAATAATCAATTTGTTGGCGAGCTTGATAGCTGCGCTTTAAACTTTTGTCACGATACAGTCTCGAGCTAAAGCAAGCAATAGGGGGGACTGATGGTGATATCTCACATTTTTTGTTGGTATTAGCAACTACTTAGCTATTGACACTACAAAGTAATGTGCTTTTACGTGGCCCGCCATAAGTCTCTTGGAAACTTCATGGGAAGGAGGCTTCTCACCGTGGATATCCCTCATGCGGAACCTAAAACACAGAAAGTGATCCACTTCTGTGCGAATAGCTTTGAAGAATAACAAGAAAGAAAACAAGGGTATCGTGCAATGTTTTAAAAGTCGGTCCAACTGAATGATCGAAAAGGAAAGTGATTTCACCGGTGGTCGAATTGAATTATATATATATATATATATTAATAAAAAGAACAATCAACGAATCATTATTCTAAGGTTCAACTTTCCATGTCAAGTCCTAATTGTAATTCAATTCCATAATCAATAACAGGTGATTCTAATTTCAACATTGAATTACATTAACCACAACATATAAGTGCTTCCAACTCGGGTGAATTGGGTCTAGACTAGAACCCCAACCCCCAATAAAATCGGACCAAAAGCATTTTCCTTTCTTTGAAAAGAAAATGAAACTTGTGAAACAATGAACCGGCAGGTTTCCAAAAAGCGATTTTATGATTGTTTAACCACTTTTATGTTAGTTTAATCGATTTTTTTTACTTGGTTAGGTTGATTTGTCAATTCGCTAGTCTGAGTAGGACCAAGAGACTTCTTATCCACGATCCAACCAAATGATTAATAGGTCCGATTAGACCAATTTTAAAAATCATTGGTACCGTGCTTATGTTTTTTAGGATATGGTGTTTATAATGAATTGTAACATATTTTATTCGGTTTTTTTTTTTTTTGAAACAACATATTTTATTCGTTATCACTTGATTTTAAATATTTATTATAAATTTAATATTAAATAAATATTTGACAACTTTATATATATATATATATATAAAGGCAAGTACCCAAAAGTGGCTGGTCACAGTTGTAGTGGACTGTGTCCCCGGATAAACTTTACCAGCAATATCAGGAACTCGAATCTTGAAACTGCTATTTTAAGGAGGACTTTACCTAATCACCACTATTGACCCGGGGGTTATTCCCATAAATATAACTGGAGGAATATACCTAGCCAAAGAAAAAGCAAGCTAAAGACTTAAGCTAACGAAACTGCTGCATCATTTGGTACGAAATGACGACAACTTAAAGTCTTCTAAGAAAATAACAGTGCTTGTGGCTTACAACAATGTTGGGTTATTTTAATTTGGATTAACATAATCAATATTATTTTTTATTGTCTTATACTCAGATTAATTAGATGTCAAATATTAGAGTATATTGTTATTGTTAATCCCAATTATGTAATCACTTATGTTAATGTTTATTGGGATTATTGTAAAACACTTTAGTGCCGGGTTAATGTGTAAGGCTTTGTGTGGGCTTACTGTAATGGGTAAGTGAGCCTGCGACACCCCATTCTCAGGATATCACATTTACGTAACATATTATAAAACTCAACTTTAATAAAATCATAAATTTGCTGGTTTCCTTTCAGAAAACTACTTAAGTTAACTAATTACTTATTTTTGTCAAAAAGGTGATAGAATTTTTTTTTCTTTTTCTTTACTGTACATACAACTAAAACCAGTAATATAATATACATCTATATATCATCCATATGCCTTAAAGTTTTATACAAGACCTTTTTCCTACCAGGTCACCATCTACTGCCACACATATATCACATCAACTGAAAAAAAAACATAACTATATCATAGTGGGAGTCTGAAAAACACTACGCAAAAAGGTTGGCTCTCAGTAGCCAAACAGTCAGACTGTCTAAAATCCCACTTTACCCAAACAGACTACATCCTACAGCTGGTCACCACTACAGAAACCCATTGGAGAGTCCAGTGTAGACTCCCCCACCTCTAGGAGGTGTAATAGGAGGGGATGCATCATCTCCCACTCCAGCATCCGGGACTACTCCATCCTCCTCAGCAACATAGTCCGGGTCAACTATCGGATCCTCCTCAGGATCTTCCTCCATCTCCTGCGGTGCATACTCCGGAATCAAGACTATAGGCCCTGGAGAAGACTCCGGGGCTAACTGCTGTAACGGCTGGTCATGCGGAGGTGGCTGATGCTCCATATCCCCGTGGTGTACCAAGTGCTGTAAGATCATCCAAATGGGTGGCAGTGAAACCTCTACCGTCTCCCTAGTATGTATTAACTGCTGGGGTCCATCTGCTACGGTCCCTTGGAGTGTCCGCATCGGACCCGTGTATGTAGCACTCCGAGTTCCTGGGTTAATCACCCAGGCGTTCCCTTGATCTGCGTTGTCAAACACCAGGGCTCGGACCCCCGAGTAGTTCAGATCCACCGCATCCGGATCCATCTGAACGTAGATATATATATAGATTCCACCTACATAGAAGAGAAACAACAAAACAGATATGCAAGTGTGAGTTACAAATATATGGGTTTTAATAAGACAACCCCATGCACGACACACAAAACAGCACATACCATATAATTACAGTATACAGAATTATCTAAACAGTAGAATAATTCAAAGGGTTTCATACCCGACAGTCATCGTCATTTTATAAAAATGTATGAAACTTCAATATTTCGGCTCTATTTTGATACCTAATCTCTGTAGATCCCACAACTTTCTGTTTCGTTTTGAGCAGATCAAGCTCGCACATGGCACAATGTAAAAACGAAATAAAACAATGCCCAAGAGAACACATAACACACTGGCAACTCTCCAATGTACCAAGGTTATTGTTCAAAAATGTAACTCATTGTTCTATACACACAAAACCCAATGGTCACTGCGAATAATGGAGTTTATTGTCCATAACCTATTGCATCACTCAAAACCTCAATAGTTATCGCATAAAGTTGGACACTCAGTCCAGTAAAATACATTGGTTCACACAGAAACGCAATGATTCATATGGAAACATAGTCCATAACAGATACAATGATCCACTCAGGACCCAATGATCATAACACATGGCACGTCTGCCAAAAATGCATGAGAAAAACTTTTGTTCTTGTTTCGTTTTCTTTGTCGTAATAATCTTTCCTTGTCGAAGCCCACAGCTTACGACCATTCTTAATTTATATTAAGACTTTTCACTTTAAACAAACACAGGATACATAGTCCAAATGTTTTAAACTCAACACAGGACACACTGTCTGAGTGCTCAATCGCAAAACCCTAAACTGATGCACCAGTCTTAGGCTCGCGGATATGGAACTCACATTTTCCACATCAAATTTAGGACACACAGTCCACAAAACCATTGCAGGACCCTCAGTCCAATGACACAGATCCCTGATCTACGTGTCCACAGAACACTAGAACCCCGGCGTCTCGGTTCCTAGGTTCGTTTATCCTTTGTAAAACATTTCGCTCAGTGAAAAACAAATACAAAAACAAATCTCTGAAAAACTTATCCAAGTTTAACAGAATAATTTCACTGAATAAAATTCCCTTACAGAAATTCTTTTCTGTTTAAAACGTTGATAAAATGTGAAATCGTAGATAAATTCTTTTCTGTTTAAATTATTCATTTCTAAATTTGTTCTCAAGAAACATCAACTTTTAAAAGTCTCATTTGAATAAAATTAATAATTCTAAAATATAAACCTTTTTCTCAAAATTTCCATAAAAACCTTTTTATAGCGTAAATGACTTTTCTGTTTCGCGTAATTATTCTGCCAGCTATATTACGTTATTTTCGTAACTTAATTACTTTAAATAACATTTTATCATAAAATTGAATTTATTTTGGAAAAACTAGCGCCTGTAAAATTTTCACAGTTTCGCCCTTACGGTCACTTTATTGACACATTTTCCACAAAAATATTATTAAAATAATATTTTTCCACTTTTTTTCAAAATTACACAAATTAATCACTCTGATTAATTACTCAAGCTTATTAAGCTTTTATCCTCAAATTAAATTGAACACTGACCAATGTCAGGTTTCTCAGTCCAACACTCAACAGCAGATAATTTCATCACAAGATAGCATGACTTATCATGACCTGTATCACAATTATAATATAACAAAATAATTCTAATCCTATAAAACAGTATATCTCAAATACTCAAGTAAACAGATATTCAGCAGATAATCAATCAAACCATTAACAGTAGAAAATTTAAAACACAGTAAATTATTACAGACAATACAGAAGACTCCAACAATATAGCATGTGGTTATCTTAAACTCCTCAGGCTTACTCCCCTTACCTCTTGGAGAATCAAACTAACATTTTCGCGAAATCTCCTGATTCGATCCAGTTTCCTCCATCGACTTTAGGTTAACTCAATCCAATCGATTCCTTCATAACGAATTGCAACCAAAATAAATCAAAATCAAACAACAACATACTCATTCATGAGGTCTAGGGTTCGGCATCCTCTAAAAATCTTGGTTAGGAATCCTTAAAATTTTCTAACTAATGGATTTGTGATCCTTAGTAACTTAAACATAATTAAGCACTTAATCCATGATCATGAACTTAAGAACTTTGAATGAAACTCATCTAGTTCCAAGAACTAGGTTTCGGCCTTGACACAAAAAGTGGGATTAAAACTTCACTTGATTTCCATCTCTTGGATTTTACACAAACACATGGTATATGATTAGATTCAAGTGTTACAAAACAACTTTGAATAAAAACTCTTTCCAAAAATCCAAGCTAGGGTTTCGGTTTTCACAAGATCAAAAGGCTAAAGATTTTTAAATTTTCTCAACTCTTGGATTCAATCAACATACATAACATAGAGTTGGATTCAAGTGTCACAAGACAACTTTTGAATCAAAATTCATCCAACAACAAAATTTAGGGTTTCGGCCCTTTTGATAAAGAATAGTCTAGGATTGGATTCTTGGTTTTCTAATCACTTATATACAATAGCTATCATGGTATCAAGAGATTAAATCATGAATCATGACTTAAAGTTGAAACAAAACCCAAGAACACCCATTTTGAGGGGTTTCGGCCTAGCTCAAAAAAATAGGAAATAAATTTCTAATGATCACATGCTTCTAGATGATGAATATAGAGATGATTATGAGATTATAGAAATTGGTTTCAAGTCAAAAGGATTTTTCTACAATTACTTATGATTTTTTGAAGAAAGTGTCATGAACTTGAAGCAAAATGAAGAACATGATGATCAAAGGCATAAACTTGAAAAAAATTTGAAGAGAAAGACTTAGAATGACAAGATTAAGAGATGTTACCTCTTGATGATCAAATAACTTGATGAGTTTGGTGATGTTCTTCACAAAATCAACAAGTTGTTCTTGGTGTTCTTAAGTGTTCTTGATGGATTTTGGAGAGAATGGAGACTTGAAAATGAAACAAAATTTGCCTAAGTGTGCTTAAGGAGAGGGGGAGCCGTGGGTTTTGGGGTTAATTGGGTAAAATTTCATAATGGCAAACTTGTGATTTCTATGAGAAACTAGGGGTAAAATGGTCTTTTCCTTACAAAAATATCTAAATGTCATAAATGCGCCATTATGGCCATTATGATACGGATAGGATCATCATAAATGCCAGTCACATCAATCATCTGAGCTCCGTTGCTGACCCTTTTAGTTCATCTGTCGCGGATTTCCTAGAGACATTTCAACGTATTCGCCCGCAGCAAATATAATATTTTATTTTTTTGTTAAAATTTTAAAAACTTCCAATATCGAAGCAAATATGATAAAAATATTTTTCATCTCGTTACGACTTAAAATTAGGTCTCCTGAGTAGTAAACTTTTACTGTCAGTGAAAACGCAGATCGGGTTCCGTCTGAATTTCCAACCCAAAATTTTATCGTAAGCTTATAATATTAAGCATAACATGGAAATGACGTTGGTTTATCCAAAATCATTTTCTAAGTCTCGAATAAAAATATAATCATTTATATATTTATTACCGATATTAGAAAGCAGTAAAAAAATCGAGGTATTACAGAGCCCATTTTTTTTAACACAGATATGCCCCTATTTCTTTTCACTCTGCAGTACAATTGCCCCATTGAGACTACAGAACCCTAGAGGCACAGTGGAATAGAGATAGTTTGCTCTCCTCACTCACACACGAAATTACGATAATGTTTGGATAAATTTCGGATTTCGAAACACACTTGCCATGGACTCATCTCTGTCGGCATATTCAAGTAATCCTAAATTCTAACATGAATCAATAATAGGATTGTTTACACATATCACTAAATTGGGTTAGAATATTTTAGGATTAATTGATGATTAAATTTATATTAGTATTGAATTTATTCTTTCAATTAGTATCATAGTAAATCTAACCCTAATTGTGATTGTTCAAATTGTTGATTACTATTAATTGTTGTTAATTAATATGATTTAGGACTTGATTGTTCGACATGATCATGATTTTATTTTGTTAATTTTCTTGTTCCTATTTTTTAATGTATTTTCTAATTATTATGAGAGTTTTTGTGAAAATATCGTTTACGAAAAAACAAATTGGAACCATATACCATAGGGCTTTTGTAGAGCATGATTTCATGAATCTATTGGCACAAGAATGACGAATTATTGATTACTATGGAGAAATAATTTTGTAAAATATAGTGACGTTAGGGTTCTTGTAACTTGCATTTTTGAAGCTTGAAATCGCATGCTTTTGATGGCTAAAAATGGGCTTTTGCTCTAGAATGATTAGAAAAAGTGTTTCTAAACAGAACCCGTGTATAATAGCACGAAAATCATGAACAAAAGTGGTTGTTTTCGCTCGACCCGAATCGAACCCATACGCATCTTGTTTTCTGGTCACGCGTCGACCCGTCTGGAGGTTGAAGATGACCTCCCTTGCGCGACACCCCCACTCGCAGACCTGGAAAAGTGATGGAATGTGTAAACCCTACAGAAGTCTTTTTTTGGCAATGTTTTTTGCGTTGTGCTGTCAGCTTTGTACTTGATTTTACTATATATATTTCATAATTTTTCAGCTGTACTAAATATTTTTTATGAAAATTAATGCATTATATTGCTTATTTATTTATTTTTATGGGTGAAATTCAAATGAAAGTATGTTGGAAAAATAATTGACCATATTTTGGATTTTATGGTGATGGTCACTCTCCCTAGATAATTTTTTGAGATTATATGCTTTAATATGTTTGTCTATTAAGCTATATGTTGTCACTAAAATTGTTTGAGTGCAAAACATTTAGGGAATGTTTTCAATATTTATACGTGATCGGTATGGGTGCTATTTTGATAAAGTACCTTCTTGTGTATTGTGTAATGGCTTAGGCAAGAGAAAAGTGATTCTTGTGCAAGAGTTTTCATTAGTTGTCATGGATCATCACAGCCAAAGTGGGACCAATTGTGACAAAATGTTAATATATATGTATATTGTGGTTGATAATTTTTACATAAGGGATTATGTTAATATTGCACTTACCCTATCGATTTTGTCCTTGTTAATATGATTCCTAATGCTTGTGGTATTAATTGAATTTATGGCCTTGAGGTTTTCAATATCCTATCAGTATTAGCTTTAAGGACATAACTTTAATGTTTATGGGAGTTGTAACATTCGTGGTTTAGAACCCTAGTTTAGATGCTTGTTATGTATGTCTAAGTGTTTGATAGCGAGCTTAAGAGTTACGGGATCAGTTTGCTTCGAATCGGAAGAACACATGAGAATCGGTTCCTCTGACTAGGCAGCACGCTAGAACACGCCAGGACACCACGTCCTAGTGCTTGCACGCTCAAGTATGGCCATCTGGGCGCTTTAGCATGGAAGGTCAACAGACATGGATGTGATGTAGAGAACATGTTGCAAAAGGGGACAAGATGCGTGGCAGCTGAAGCGGTTGCTTTGCGGTGAAGCACTCTCCATGCTCAAGTGTGGAGAAGGTTCACGCTATAGCGCTAGAGCGCTTGAGCGTGGGGCACTTCCCACTCTATAGCATAGGTGGTCAGCAAGTGAAAAATAAATAGGGGCAAAGTGAAACTCGTTTCACTTTTACCCCTTCGACCAGAGAATCAGAGAGTGAGAGAGAGGCCCAGAGGAAGAAGGAAACCTTCCGGAGGTTGCGGAGCTTATACCATCTAGCGTTACGCGAAACCGACAACGCAGTTGCACTCATAGCAATGTCTGCTTCATATCCTTACCTTTTTTTCTTGTTAGGGCTAAGGTAAGCCTATGCTTGTAACATTCAGACGTGTCGACGATGTCGATATTGAGGTTTTATTTTCTTTTATCTATCGGTTTCAAGTTTCGTTTTTGTACTAGGGTTACCAACGACGTCTGTTTCATGTATATGAGTTCAGTGTAATTTTCGGAGCACTGGGGAGCCACATACCATGCATGGCAGATTTGAAACGGTAGCAGAGGCGTTCGGTTTGTGGTCCCAGATACATCTACGTATACCTTGGGTGGGAGAAAGAAGCATCCTATTGTTGGAATCAGTGAAATAGCATAAAGTGCAAATCACATTAGCGACTACCCCGTAGTACCAATGATGATTTGGGGATTGTAGGTTTATCGTTATTAGGTTAATTTTATCATTGTCGAGGATGTTTGATTTTATTATTGAGCTGCTTGCTATGTGCTGGTTGAATTGATATGCTTAACATGCTCTACGTGCTTTCATATGATAATATGCCATTTTATTATTATTTTAATATGTATAACATGCTCTGTATGTCTCACATGCGATATCTATTATTTTATGCTTAGTTGACCTTTAGGCGATGATTTAGGATATTTGGAGATGTGCATGTTAGGGATAGTATGAGACTTAGAGATGCCGAGCCTAATAAATGTGGTTTTATATATGATGCGCCTATGTGATGTGATATGAAGTTTTATACGAGTTTTTGGTAAAGATTGAGGCACTACATTATGACCTAGTAGGAATCAGTGAGACTCATACTAGTATGCATGGTGTTGTTCACAGCCATGTCGGTGAAACACAAGAGGTCAGAGTATCCGATTACGGATGTCGGATATCACAAGCTAGTTCTCTAACAGGAATATGGGAGACTACGTGATACTCTTGTAGTCCTTGTCGAGCCGTCCCGTGTATCCTAACAGGAATGGGGATATTATATTATATTTGGCACTATTCCTAACGGGAATGAGGGAATAGTGTCACTATTTGAATGAGCGCCCTAACGAGAATGGGGGGTGTGCACCAGTGTTTATGGACGTGCCACTTGGACGACGGACTAACATCCCTAACAGGAATGGGGGATGTGTGACAGGATTATAGTGTAAGTATATATTTGATTATGTTTTGATGATTAACAAACACTAACTATAAGGATGCAGGATAAAAAGAAAATATAATTTACAGGCATGCAGGTACTCAAAGGCTAGCAAAGCATGACACAAATAAGCTAGAGGTATCAAGTTTTCAAGCATCAAGATCTCAAGCAAAATTGGTAAATATATTAGGTCTTAGATGTCTTGTAAGGGTATGATGACTAAAACTCACTTTGGCTCACCTAAAATAGATTAACTAAAAATACCATGCTTTTGGATAAAAAGTTTTTTTTAATTAAACATGTGTCTAGTGAAAGGAATTTCAAATTAGCTTGAAAAATATTTCCAACGGTCCACATTCATTATAATTGAATTGAAAATCAAACTTCTAAATCCTTTTTCAAAATCGGTGCAAAATCGGTGCACATTAATTTGAGGTCTTTGAATAATATGTTGAAATTTTAGATTGAATAAAATCTGAATCTTTAACTGTGCATTAGTCAGGTATATATGGATTGATTTTCTTTCTTTAATAAAACATAACTATTGATTATTTTTCATAATATATTTGTTTGAATTCAAACGGTGGCAATATTCTTCGATTAATATATGTGTTATCAAATATTATCAAATTGCTATTCTTTTGGTTCATTACTAAATTGACTGATTGTTTATGAAAGGATCAATTTTCAATATGTATTCAATTGATAGTAAAAGTTTCTTGACTGATTAAAATCAATGTGCAATGACTAATTTTCATAAAATCATTCCTTCCTTCCTTAAGGTGCAACGGTCATATTCTCAAAAGCTATAAGAGTGAGTCTCTTTGTTGCAAGTAAGTGAGTAGAGCATATACGAAAAATAATCTTTTGATCAGATAATTCTTGTGAGCCAAAACGTGTTAAAATCATCATACGCATAGGACTTCAATTTGTATTATATGAACTATCTAGAGTGCTTCAAATTCCTCTACTCCTTGTGTCAACTCAGAAATAGGGTGAGGTATCCCTAGGTTGAGAGTGAGGTATCCATCTAATTTGAAGGTGAGGTATCCTTCTATTGTAAAGGGTGTGGCATTCCCTTGGTGTGCGACTTTAGGCTCAGAAGCACGGGTGAGGTATCCCGTAGGCGCGAGGGAGAGTGCTAGAGGTCGTTGAGGCTCTTACACGTGGTGGGTGAGGTATCCCAGGAGGCATGGTTAGAGTGCTCTATTTTGTACAAAGGTTGCAAGCACTAGTTTATAAGCTTGTTTATTAGTGAAAGAAAATCCCACAGGTGGAGTCGGGACTGGACTAGGCCACTGGCGGTGGGTGGCTGAACCAAGATAAAATATGGTTTGCAAGCTTTTCTTCCCTATCTCCTTTATATTATTCATCATCTTCTTTCGTGCTTTTATTATTTTCTTTATACGCGTTAAGTTTTAATTGAGTAAAACAATTTTGATAAATTAATTTAGAAAATTTTTATAAACCTAATTCACCCCCTCTTGGGTAATGGTTGCCACAGCCAACATATAGGTGGCCACTGTAATACCCTTCTCGGACGCTACATTGTCTGTAACGTTTTAAGACCGAAAATAGGGTAATTTAAAATTTATTGTAATATAATGGGGAAAATTTTCACTTTCGCAAGACATAAATGTAAATATCTGGAAATAAGTAATGTGTAATAAAGCATTTCTTAATGCATTTCAGGTCATAGGTTCAAAAATAGACTTACATAAAAAACCCAACCCGACTCGTCGAACAAAACACATACACATATATCTCCAACGTAAAGATATGGAGACACAGTGTGACACCCTAACTTGGGTCATCACATGGTTACCCGTTGCGGAAAATAAAATTTTAATTTCGCTGGTTGCTTTCGGAAAATAATGTTTTCTCAACGTTTATCTTTTCAAAATATGGTGATAAATTTTTTTCTTCTTGTTAACCTCATAATAACAATAACATAACCAAATCACACTTAAGTACATAATAGTATATAAGTCATACAACTATACTGCCTCATATGTTTTCACACTTATCTATAATAAGCATATATTATTTCCAAACACAACATAACATAAAACCTAAGCTGGTCGTAACTTAACTAATACTATAACAGTAGAGGGTAGCTTCGGCACGCTCCAACCTAAAGGGTCTTTCCCTTAAATTCGCCAACAGGAAGAATACCTGATATTGTTTGTAAGGGTGAGACACCAATATATGGATATAAACACGATAACCATTAGTGTGACTCACATACGGCACATACACATATATAAGCATATACTCTATCGATGGGTTTCACACCCCAAACATCAACATTTTAAAATTATGCATGAACACTTCATATACACCATCTAAACTTTCATACTTAATCTCATGAGATATCCCAACACGTAATGAGTGGATCAAACTCAATAGCCATCCCATGGCACAAGGCACGCAGCCAAAACCCATTGCACACTGTCCAACACCGTGGCACAGTGATAAAACCGTAAATGGGGTTTCATTGTCCAACCAGGCACAATGAAGGAAATCGTAATTATGAAATACCTGATGCCGCAAGGTAATCATACATAAAACCGTAGGCACGTCTGCCAAATGCATGCAAGAAAACAATTTGTTCTTGACACTTTTCTTTGTGTTCAATCTTTCCTTGTCGAAGCTTAAAAGCTTACGACCAACCATAATCTTAAACATCTTAAAACTTTCATTAATAACACAGGACCTCAAAGTTCGAGTGCTCAATCACAAAACACCTAGACCGATGCATCAGGCTTAGGGTTGTGGTAATAGAAAACATCTCATAATGTTTTAACACCTTTAACACCCATCAAGTCAACACCACGTCTACAGGACCTCAAAGTCCACAGGACACCAAGTCCACAACACCTTAAGAACCTTAGTACCCCGACGTCTCGGTTACTAAGTTCCATAACACTTTTAACCTTTAACATCTTTGAGGAAACTTGATTTCGGAAAATTGTTAAGTGAGAAGATTTCTACCATAAAACACCGGTTACCGAAAAATATCATTTTCAGAAAAGAGGGTCACAGAGATTTGAAGTTCATTAAAAATACAAGTTGCCGTTTCTAAAATACTTGCCGTCATCGGTTTTCCAAATTGTCGTCGTTAAGTCCTTTTAAAGTATTTTAAGTTAAAACTTAGCTGTTTTCGCTTAAACAATTTTCTAAATTCATGATTAAGTTATTTTCGCAGATTAACTTCACAAAATAACTTTTTATAATATTGCGGAATATCTTATGTAAAATTTAGCAGCAGTAAAATATTTTCACGGTTCCGCCCTCTCTGTGACTCCTAGTTCACTTTTACACTAATAGATCGTTAAAATAATAATATTTTCCAAAAACTCTTATTTTTCCCAAATAATATTTTCCATAAACATTATATTCCAACATTTCCCATAAAACATTGAATATAATTTTATGAAGCTTATTAAAGCTTTTATCTGATTAGACGGTTGTGCACTGACCACTGTCAGGCTTCACAAACAACATCCAACATCATCATCAAAACTATATTACCAAACAAATCATACATCATAGCAACATAATATATATCTGCGGATAATTAAATAAATTAAAAGCAGATAAATCACCGAAACACAGATAAACAGCTAGAAACACATAGCCAAATAAAATAAACCAGAAACACTACAACCACATATATCACACACACAGTTATCGAGAAAAATCCCTCAGGCAAGGCTCCCCTTACCTCTTGATGATTTCGAACTAGCAGTTTCAAGAACTCTCCCTATCCCGATCCGATTCTCCTCCGTCGGCTTAAGTCAAACTTACTCGATCGATTCCTTCAAACGAATTGCAACTAAAATAAATCAAATCAAACAACAACACATCTAATTCATGAAGAGTAGGTTTCGGCCTCTTAAAAAAAAAAAAACTAGATTAGGAAACTTAAAATTTTTCCAACTTAGGGATTTATGATCCTTAAGTATCTTAAACATGAATAAGAACTTAAACCAAGATCATGAACTAAGAACATGGAATAAAACTCATCTAGTTCCAAGGTTAGGGTTTCGGTTTTCTCAAGGCAAAAAGGCTAGGGATTATTTGGAATTTTCATCAACTCTTGGATTAAATCAACATACAAAACCTAAAGTTGATTTCAAGTGTTACTTAGACAACTTTGGAATCAAAAATTCCTTCAACAACAAAACATAGGGTTTCGGCCCTAGTGAACAAAACTAGGCTTGGATTAGATTCTTGGTTTTCAAACCACTTACATACAAGAGCTATCAAGGTACTAAGAGATTAAATCATGAATCAAAGTTTAAAGTTGAAAAAATTCAAGAACACCCACTTTTGAGGGATTTCGGCCAAGCTCAGAAAATTGGGAAGGAAATTTCTCATGATCATATGCTTCTAGATGATGAATATAGAGATGATTATGAGATCATAGCAATTGGTGAACATAAGCATGAATCCATAAAAGTTGTGAAATGAAGAACTTGATGAACATAAGCATGAATCCATAAAAGTTGTGAAGAGAAAGACTTAGAATAACAAGATTATGAGAGGTTACCTCTTGATGATCAAAGGAAATGATGATTTGGGTGATGTTCTTCACAAAAATCATCAAGTGTTCTTGAGAGAAAATGAAAGAAAAGTGAAGAAGATGAAGGATTAGAGCAGTTTCGGTAATTTGGACATATCTCTCAATATACTTATCCGTTTTTGATGATCTTTATGTCGTTGGAAAGAAGAGGGAAAGAGGAACAACTGTCATGTAGAAAGTTTTTCGAGATTCAGAAGAGGAAAGGGTTAGAATTATGGTACAGTTTTCAGCGAGTATGAACACCAATTTGTGTTCTTAGAGAAAATGGTGTTTTTTGGATGAAGAAGATGACATAAATGAAGAAGTTGCCTAAGTGATGCTAAGTGAAGGGAGGGAGCCGTGGGTTTTAGGGCATTTGGGTCAAAAATTACAATGGCAAATTTGCAATTATCATAACAAACCAAAGGTAAAATAGTCAATTCCAAGCAAAAATATCCATTTGTCATAAATGCGCCATTATGGCCATTATGATATGGATAGGATCGTCATTAATGCTAGTCGCATCAATCACATCAGTCATCTAAGCTCCGTTGCTGACCCTTTTTGTTCATCTGAAGCGGATTTCCTAGAGATATCTCGACGTTTACGACCGCAACAAACAAAATATTTTATTTTTACACGAAAATTTTCAAAACTTCCAATAACGTAGAAAATACGATAAAAATATTTTTCATCTCGTTCACGACTTAAAATTGGGTCATCTCAGCAGTAAACTTTTTCTATCAGTGAAAACGCAGACCGGGCTCCGTCTGAATTTTCAACACAAAATTTCATCGTAACTTTATAATATCAAACATATCATGGAAATGACATTGGTTTACCCAAAATCATTTTCTAAGTCTCGGATAAAAATATAAACATTTATATTTATTACCGATATTAGAAAGCAGCGAAAAATCGTGGTGTTACACACAGCTCCTAAAAACATAAGGTACTGGAGACGCATCTCTATAAAAGCTAAAATCACACACATACATCCTACTCTGGCCCAACTATACATAAATGACAATCTTTTCTCATACATTACGAGAAAGACAAACTAACTGATGAAATCTAGTGAAAACTCTATTTGAGCCCACTACTGACGTCGCCACAAAAGTCACTACTAGTGCCACTACAAAGTAACTCTCGTACTAGGCCCTTTCCCCTTCCAAGGGAAAAGTCATAGCCTACTAAACATCGACAGTCATGCCTATCAGAAAGAAAGGAAGATCAGGCACGACAGGAAACACAGACACCCTCGTCTTGAACCATCAGAAAGATGGAAGTGACGTCCTCTAGACACTTCCCCATGTCGTCCTCATGCTCGAACCTCAACACCTCTGGTGGGTTAGCCGAGTGACATCTCGCCATCCCATCCTTCTTAGAAGAACACAAAAAAAAGCGCATAGTCAAACCAGACACAACAATATAAAACAAATGAGGTGAGATTCCCAACATCACACAACATATGGCAGATATGAAAACAACACGACACAACATGGCACATATGCATATCCATACTCTTACTAACCTATCTCATGTTATCATCTAATTGCAGAACAGCAATTCAATCAATATACCAACAACATACATTATATACTTATCATCAAAAGCATACAACATCAAAGCATTACAGAACACGGCTTATACACAAACATGACCCAGTGAAACTGCATAGTCCAATACCAACACAGCGTCACAAGACCTGAGAGATGACTGATTGAAACTGCATAGCCCTATACCTACACAGCCTCAAGGAACATCTGACTCTACTCCGGAGTTAAGAGGATGTTCGGAAGGAGTGGTTAGAACACATGTTTCACAACTGCCAACATTAGGCATACTTGTGCATCAATAATAATAATAACCCCATTGATTGTGAAAAGCCATCGATAACCAGGATTGTACAGCAGCAAGTAGAAGATGTCAGTGTTTTGCACAGAACTCCATGACCTATCACCCTGGGTGGCCATCCGTGGTTAACCCAACCCTAACATTCCCAAGATCATTGAGAATCATCACCCTACAATCCACATGCACACAGAACATGTAGGCCCACTTCCTAGGCACAAAGGCCTTACTGACAATATTCTTTGGATCAAGTCGATCATGGCATGTGCGTTCGTATTTATCCGCCAGATAAATTTCGGGATTCCTTTGACCAAATCAATAGCCAGTCTAGAGGCAAGATAGTACCAACCTGTGAATCCTTGCACAAGTTTAGGATCCCCTCATTGGTCTATCCATGTTTCAACGCTTAAGTGGAATATGGAGATTGATCATTCCCCATTCCATTATATTTCTTCTGGTTCTTCCCAAATGAGATTACTTACTCGGCAAATAATCTTAGAATACTCTTGGTTATTAAGTATTATGGATCCTTGGATGATACAATCATCTAGGGTATGAAGACATAGTCTTGCTCCACTATATCTCATACTTTAAACATTCCATTTCTTTTAATCGCTAAGTCCTACTCCTCGACTTAGGTTTTGCAATACACGTTTACTTTGGTTTTAAAATCCTTTTGATTATAAATCCAAATGTTTAATTCCTTTCTTTTGTAAACACATCTCCTTAAATACCACGGTCTTATGACCTTAAGTACCTCAACATTAAGGGTTTGAACTCAAAATAAAAGAAGAGTTCTAAAGGCTTAACTTCCTTTTTCATCACTCTCAAAACTCCAAATGATAGAACTCTTATGGCCCAACAACTGTCAACCAATTGAATGTCATGTGGAAACTTTACAAAAGTACCTCATTTAAGTGAAATCATTCAACGCTTAAACCATGGTTCCATCTTTCATTCATTTGGGTTTTGAAATCCGTTTTGAAAACCTTTAGAGCCATCACATAAAGTTAATACGTAAAGTTCATTATAAGGACTGTTCTTATCAAAATCATTTTGATTTAACTGATTTATAACTTAAACGAAGTCATTTGATTAGTGGGCTAAGTATAGAAAATGTTTCTCATTCAAGTTATAACTCAAACCCGAATTAAAATAAACATCTATTATGGATGGTTCTGCTTCATGAAAACTTATGTCCATTGATTTCCAAATACGATTTCAACTACACAGTTACCTTGATTGAAAATCAAAACATTCTAAGTGAGGATTCTAAGGAAATCATACCTATGGCTCACTTAGAGTAGGCTTTTAATTAAATCTTTCCTTGTAATAATTTCATAATTTCATAGCGTAAGAACTTGTTCTTTCCCTTTCTTCAGTGTCTTTGTTCATATCCCCACTTAAGTGTTGTGAAATCCACTTAAAACTCGGGGATTGGAGTTAAACTCCCATTTGTTCCATATGTGACCGAAACTTTACCACAATTCAAGAGAAGATTCCACTTCTCCAAAAACACTCATAGTCATAACCATACATCAACATAGCATATAACTACTCAAAAAGTCATGCAATAACCATATTGACAATTCAAACCAATTAATCAAACCAAGACATATGAATAAGCCAATTAAACATAGCATGTTCATGAGCATATAATCATATTAATTTTCAACCAAGATCACATATCAAAACACACAAATCAAACCATAACCACTATTACAATCATGTCCTCATAGAGGACCAAGCCAGACAAAGTGGATATCCCTTGGTCTAGGGTTTCCAACCACAAACACCCATCAATATGTTGTAAGGTGGTTCACTCCTCCCTACCTCTTGTAGCTCCCAAAAGCAAGACATCCTCTTTGATCAACAAAGCTACCAAGTCCAACTTCAACACCAAATTTTCATCAACAACAACTTAAACTAGTTAAAACAAGCAAGATCCAAGGCTAAACCCTAGATATAGCTCACGGCCAAGCAAGGATCTTAGGGCTAGGATGATTTGTTTTGAAAACCCTTTGGTAGACATGTATAGATAGGTACTTCTATGATAGAAAAATTGTCGAAAGTCAAAATACAACATCATGCAAATTCCTATGAATTAATACATGATTCTTTCGAAAGTATATAAATTGAAATAAATTACATATCCATGAAGCTAATGAAGCATAAAATAAAGTTACTAACTAGGGTCAAGATAAATTACCCCTTTTGTTGATTAGAAAGTGATGAACAAAGTGTAGGCTAGAAAAACCCATTCACACCCAAGCTTCAAATGGATTTTTGTATGAAGTAGAAAGTGTCTAGATCATATAGGGGAGTAGGAATATAATCTTAGAAAATCAAAAGGGCAAAAGGATGATGAGATTAAGGTGATGACCAAATTCTAGGTCTAGAAAAATCATTTCTCATACTTGCTTGAAATGGAAATTTGTTTGAGATAGCTTAGGTTTAGAATGAGGAGAGGATCAAGGATATGTTCTTAGCTTGTCAAACAAGCTCTTGGATCATGGTTTGATGATGGTGGCCGATACCATGGAGGAAGAAAAGAAAACACGAAAGGAGATGAAGAAATGATGAATCAAAGCTTATGCACTTAGGAGAGATTTTGAGTTTCAAGAAAATACTTAATGTTTTTGTGTGAGAAATGAAGAAATGAAAAGGTTTAGTGTATTAGGGAGGGGCTGGTCAAATTTTTGGGGTTAGGAGACCAAAGAAAATGTCTTAGGAACTTGTTAAGCAAGTTAAGGGTAGTTTGGACAACATAGAAAGAACTTAGATATTTTGTTCAAAATATCTAGATATTTTGTGTGTGATTATGATAACTAGGTGAAAAGATAAGTGAGCATAGGTGGCTATGTGTGGCAGGTCGAAATTCATGGAGCAAGAGAAAGAGAAATTGAACTTTGCCACTTAAACTCAAGGTACAAGGAAGAATGACTCACCTCATACATTTATGACTAGTGGTGAATTGTAACCGCCTGATTTTTAATTACGATGTTTAACCGGTTAAAATATAATTAATTATATTTTAATCTGAGAGTTAGAAAGTGATTTTTAATAAAATAAAATCATATTCATAGTCTCTCTTATGGTAGACGGTTACGGTAAAAATTTGGGTTGAAAATTCAGATGGAGCCCGGTCTGCGTTTTTACTGACAGTATAATTTTATACTGACAGAAAACCCTAATTTGACCCAAAAACTGAGATTTGTAGATTTTTTATATTTTGTTCATGAGGAAGTCTACTTTCCAAATTTCTGATCAGAAATAAAATATTATGTGTATTCGGGTGAATTTTGGGGAAAGTTCGAACGGAAAACAGTCGGTATTTTCACTGATAGTAAGATTTTAATGATCAGAAAAACTAATTTTGGCTTGTGAACAAAATAATGTAGGTTTTTATCACGTTTCCAACGAGATAGGGTATTTTGAAATTTTTGTAAAAAAATAAGACATTAGACGATTCTCGGGAGTTTTAGTCGTTAATCGGGTAATCGACGGAGCCGGGAACAGATAACAGAAAAATATCTAGATATTTATTTGAAAATATCTAGATATTTAGATTAACCTAACCATGATTATTTTAAACCTAACCTAAGTTAAAGCCAATTTCCTACCTATAAATACCCCCCACGGCATCCCTCCCCCTCCATCTCTTCTCCTTCATTTGTTCTTCTTCCACCCAAAACATAAACTCCATTTTCATGAGCTCTGGTGCATCCTTGTTGAAGTGCATCAAGATCATCATCTTCTTTCCATTTCCAGCATCACTGGAGGTGAATTTGATAACACGTGGCATGACAACAAGGAACCGCGAATTCAGAATTTCGGTGATAACCCAGGTGGGGGAAAGAATCAACCTATTGTCAGAATCGATAAGTAGTAGATTATATGATAATTGTGTAGGGCGACCTAAACCCTACTAGTAGTCGAGTAATCGACAAGACCAAAATCACATTGGAAATCTTTTCTGTAAAACCAATAGTGATTTGGGGATTGTAGGCTTATCAAAGTTATGATGATTTTATCTTATCTGAGGTTGATTGAATTTATTATTGTTATTGAAATTACTGTGATCCGCTGGTTGAGGTATTCCACCTGCATGTGACGTATTATTTTGGTGTTTGAATATTTTCTGATGCTATGTTATGCATGATCTGCCTGGTTGTTAATATTATGCTTAGTGGATTTTTAAGTAAAGATATATATGTTGTTCGAGAGATAGTTGTTTGTTTTGGGTGTGAGAATAATGGTGACTTAGAGGTGCCTAACCTAGATGATGTATTGTAATGAGGTGTGGTGACTTAGAATATGTATTGAGTTCTAGTGGAAGGTTAAGGCATTAGGATGTTGTTAAAATGGGTTGGTGAGATTCACGTGTATTGGTAATATAATACACGAGGTCGGTGTTGGTGTTCACAACCGTGTATTGGTAATATAATACACAAGGTCAAGAGTTCTCGCTAGACCGTTCCACCTTAGAAATAGGTTGTGCAGCTATAGTGTCATTGAATTTCATTGAGCACCACTGGGAGTGGGCGGGGTGTGCACGAGGAGCATCGTGCAGCTATAGTGTCAGGCTTAGCGTGAGCATTCTCACCATGGAAGAGAATGTGCACCGAGAATTTGGAACCTGTCGCTTGAACAATTGACTGACATTCCCCGAGAGGAATGAGTGAAAGAAATCAGTGGTGGCCACGTCAGTATAAAAGTATAGTTATACGAGATTGGGGTAGAGGATGATACTTGAATTTGAGGATGTTGTGCTAGTTAGGTGTTGAATGATGATTTGTCTGTGACAATTACTGTATAATTTACTATTACTCTTTTCCGCTTTTTGATGGTATAACTGCTTCTTATCCCCTATATTTCTGTATTTTTGGTGGGTTACTTTACTTACATTAGAAGACCCGGTGGAGGATTATGTTGCTGAGGAGCTGGACGGAACTCTGTATGAAACGGAGGTTGCTGAGGAGTTGGATGGAACTCCTTACGAACCAGATGCTGGAGGTCGAGCTGTGGTCCATGGTGATTAGAGTATAGACATTATGGCTAGTGTGTCCAAGGAGTCTATTTTATCTTTTCCGCTAAGTATGAATGTTGTTAACTTTATGCCTGTGAGGGATCCTACTGAGGGAATACTCTTAACAATATTTTGGTATTATAATGAAAAAATATGTGTGTATTTATATATTACAATGTTGGTGTGCTTAATTTGCAGAAGTTATATGATTATTTAAAAAAGTTTTAATTTTTACGTATTTTTCACACTAAGCGCGCGATTAAGAAATGATTTAAGAGGGAATTAATCTAATAAAACACCGGGGCACAACGGGGTGTCTCATGAATCACCACATTTGCATTTATGGTTCAATTATGACAATGGTGACTCAATAGGGTGAGTTCTGAGTTGTCCAAGTTGAGTCATCACTCCTATCCTCTGGCACACCTCTGCTGATCCGTTTCCAGCTCCGTCGTTTTACCCGATTAAGGTTTTCGATCGTTTTTCTTCAAGATTTGCCCAAATAAAACATAATATTTTATTTTTGAGTGAAAATTATAGAAATAGACTTTACCACAAAAATAATGACAAAATCTAAAATTTCTCAGTTTCGGGTCAAATTATGGTTTCTGCCGGAACAAAATTATACTGTCAGTAAAAACGCAGATCGGTTTCTGTCTGAGTTTTAAACCCAAAATTTCATCGTAACTTCCCACGATATGATAGGTTCCAACTATGATTTTATTTTTCTCCAAATCATTTTCTGGATCCCCGATAATAATATTTACCGGTCCAGAGACGAGAAAACGGGGTGTTACAAACCTCAGAATACAGGCTTAGCTTCATGAGTGCTTGAGGGTAGAGGATGATACTAAAAATCGAGGATGATTTCTATATATATGTATTGCATGTGTTTGCATTGTTATTGTATTTAATGCTATGTACCATTTTCCATTATATGATGATAGCATAGTTTCTTATCTCCTTATCCCTTTCTTTGTATGTTACGTATCGCTTCGTTGAGCAGAGACAGTAGAGGAGGATGCGACACTTGAACCATCCTTGGATGAACGAGCCGACGGGGGTCCTGATCATGGGGACCATTGAGTTGGAATTCCTGATGAGAGAATTGAGGATAAACCCGGTCACTTTCCTCTCTGTGTATAGCTGGCCTGTTACAATTTAAATGCCTTTGGGTGATGCGCCCTATTCTTGCTTCATCGGAGTCTTCCTACTGAGGCAGTGTTTACCTTTTCATCAGTTTTCGCATCCACCACCCAGTCCACAGCCACATCCATGGGATTTATTGTAGAGTTCTGAGGTCGTTGGACATGTTGGAGTAGTTCCTCGAGGCAGTGCCTGACCTATTCTTTAGTACCAACGCATGCATCAGAGATGCTGGGTGATCATTTCTGATAGTAGTGAGGTGACTGCATCCACACCGCCGCAGCGACCACCTTGGAGGTTGTACAGACGCAGATATGGGGAGAGTAAGGGTAGTACTAGATATCCACGCTAGTGCTAGTGGATGGCCAGAGCGTCTATCTGTATATAGGTCTGTGTGTATAGAGCCCATTTTGATGTATTTTGAGTGGGGTTGGGGCTTGTGTGGAGAATTGAGAGGGTGGAGTCACTTTGTGTCCTTCTTCTGTATCTTATCTTTATTTTCAGTTTTATGCCAGTATGTGTGATACCTAGCCCTACTGATGGGGCATTTCAGACACGTTATATATGTATATATAAGGTGTGTGATGTTTATCTTTATATGTTTTATGTTTGAAGTTTTTAATATATCCGCTTTTCTGTTATACGTGTTTCACGTTAACATCATGATTAAGGTTTAGTTAGTTAGGTTTTTCTTTAATGGGACACCGGGGTGTCTCATTTGGTGGTATCAGAGAAGTTTGATTCTAATCGGACTATAAGATTAGGGTGTATTGGCCATTTTAGTTGGATCCAAATCGGATATCGACTATACTTAGAAAATGGGTAGTGAGTCTCGACGCGATAGTTAACATTTGTATGACATATAGTATTTATATATTTATTTTATGTAATATTATAAGTCATATAAATGTGAGCTAATGATTTCTTTTACAGGATCATGGATCGCGGTAGAGGTAGAGGAGTACATAGGAGAAGTGGCACTAGAGCGACGGATAGAGTTACCGGAGACGGTAATGGGAATGCTTTGCATACCGGTGGTGGAGGAAAGTCATTAGAGACCCTTCAGACCATCAGAGAGTTAGCTACAACAATGTTACAACAGACACAACAGAATGCTCAGATGCTCCAGATGACTAGGGAGCAGCAAGATCAGCAGAATCAGAGGAGAGCCGATAAGGCTGGCATGTCCACTTTCCTAAAAATCAAGCCACAACAGTTCATAGGTGACAATGACCCTCAGGGAGCAGAGTGGTGGATTCATGAGCTGGAAAAGATCTTCTCAGCAATGTATTGTAGAGAAGGTTGGATGGTTACAGACGCTTCGCTCATGCTGATAGGAGGAGCAGAGGCGTGGTGGAGAGGCAAGAGTAGAGTGCTTGAGGCAGAGGGCAGGATTATCACATGGGAGGTCTTTACAGAGTGCTTCCTTTAGAAGTACTTTCCGTGGTTGGTTCGACGCGAGAAGGAGCGGGAGTTCATGAGCTTGTGGCTGGGTAGTATGTTTATTGGAGACTACTATACCAGGTTTGAGGCTTTGTTACAGTTCATGACCGTGAGGTGTGTGGAGGGAGCATACAAAACTGTAATACCTAAAACTAAAAAAAGAAACCCTGCAAAATAAAGACAGACATGTCTATACAAAAAGGGGTTAGAAGTCATCTACCCTAATATTGAAACAAGCCAAAAAAAAAAATTAACATACAAAATCATAACAAGATAAACCAAAACAAGAGCATAAAAAAAAAGATTCTTTTTCATTTTCCATTTTTCATTATTTTTTTTTATGAACATCAAAACAAAGAAAACCAAAAGGGGTAGAATAATTAAGTTAAAATTTATCAAAAATTTGCACAACTAATTTTGATGGGCTTGACTCTCTAGAAACATCCCCAGTGGAGTCGCCATCTGTCGCAACCGAAAATCGCGACAAGGACGGCGATAAAAATATTTTAAGAAAAAAAGTAGAGTCGCCACCAATTTTATTTAATTCGAGTAAAAATTGGAAAACCTTTAAAAACATGGCCTTTGGAACCAGCTTGAGTTCGGGAGTCGATTGCACATAGAGAAAGATGAGGACTTAACCCCACAGCGCCCCTAATACACCTGTTAAACAAAAACGGTTACCCCAAATTAATTGTGCAGATTTTAATTAAACTTAAAAATGTTTGTTTACCCCCTTATAAAAAAAACTTCTAACACCTTTTATTTACTTTTTAAATAAATTAACAAAAAAAAAAAACCTATCTCATCATTTTTTTTTAGGAACAAAGAAACCTTACCTGGAGTATCAACACCTCTTAGGTGCGTATGAAAATATATGATGGAATAAGTTGGCACCTGTCTAGTTTCTCATTGGAAAGCATGGTCAATATTGATCACAAAGGCAAGCACATACAAGTGACAATTAAACAATCCCTTGAGATGAATTCAATCATATGAGGAATTGAACAAAAAGGTCCATGGCTTCCAAATTGAAGATGATTTATGCTCAAAGGAATAAGAGACAAAATCGAAATAAGAAAAAGCCTAACTCATCTCACATATGTTCTCAATCATATTCCACCAGTAATAAACTCAAATGGAAGGCACACCTCTAAAAGTTCCAATATTAGCAAAGAACACTCTAAAACTCTATAAAAATCATTTTGCTCCCAAACAGATAATGAATAAGACATTCAAACAGATTATTTGCCCTGCTATGAGAACATTCAGATCATTATATCTCATCACAAGCAGAACCAAATTCATCACCATCAAACTGATATATTCATTATAATGCAAACAAAATGCGCTGGAAGAGAACCATCTGGGTCATACATACTTATGCAAACCTGTTAATTTTGTTGACCCAACAAGAGCAAAGTAACATATTCAAATAATGAGTAAAAAAAAAAATCAGAGATCATAGACTACCAATAACACAATGAGAAGAATCAAAATACAAATAGATTAAGCAACATCAAAATGGTAACCATAATATGAATAACATTGATTTTGGAAGCTCCTTCAGTACATATAACAGAGAAAGAAAAATCTCTGGTTTGGTTTCAATTAAAAAAGAAGGAACAAAGCATAACTAAGAATTACACATTATCTCTCTCTAAATTTTCCTTCTTCTATCCTACTCTGAATTTTTTTGTGCCTTTTTTCTCTCTCCCTTCGTCCTCCATAACCCTCTTTCTTTTTTGAATCAGTTCCTTTTCATCTCTTTCCCTTCTACGTGTTATTGTTGTTCCACCTTTCTTCCTCCTTTCCTCTTGCAGATTTATAGAGTTGAGGTCGCGCTGCTATTGCTAACCTGTCAAACAATCATAAAATGCAATTAATTCGTGATTAAGGACAAATAAAGCAGAAACGATACCCACCTTGATGATTAACGAAAGAAAGGAAAGAAAATCATGCTGGATTGATGGTGTGAGACGCACATGTGTGGCTAAGAAAGGAAGGTGTGGATTCACCTCTGATGATGGAGATGGGTGACGCGAAATTTTTGGGAATGGAAAGAGTGGAGTGTGGCTAGGGTTCCAAATGGGTAGAGAAGGAGATTCTGATGTGGAGGCTAGGGTTTGCTAAGGATGAAGAAGAGAGTTTGTGGTCTTGGGTCATGAATATGGATAGTGGGTCTGGATTAAAAAAAAAAAATGGGCAGAGAACTTGCTTAATTTCCTTTTCTTTAGCCCAAATAAAATTGTAAACCTGCAAAACAATAAGTAGCAAAATATCTTTTGTATTTTTTTCTGTCTAATCTTTAGAATAAAATAAAACTAAGAAAAAAATGTCATTTTTATGATTTTGATATATTTTGAATGTTTTTGGATTTTTGTTAATTTTTGTAAAAAAGTAAAAGGGACCCGGTCAAAATGGGGTGTTCACAGTTGCCCCTCTTTACTTGTTGCTTACTAGAAATCATGAAGAGTCGTGACTCTTTATGTCATCGTAGTAAGGAACGAGTAAAGAAAAAGAACACTTATTTTGTCCGGGAATGCATGCGACTGTACAAAGAGATTAAATGCAAATGATCCAAGCACAATAACAAATGGCAGAAAATTAAAAGATCGATGGGCCTCTGATCCCGAAAAGCAAATGATGGAAAATTAAAAGTGCAGTGGGCCTCTGATTCCGAAAATTAAAAGTGTGGTGGGCCTCTGATCCCGAAAATTACACGACAGAATTTTAAAAGTGCATTGGGCCTCTGATCCCAAAAGTTAAAACAACAATGGGCTTCTGATCCCGAAAATTAAAAGTGTGATGGGCCTCTGATCCGGAAAATTAAAAGTGTGATGGGCCTCTGATCCCGAAAAATATTATTTACAGCGGGCCTCTGATCCCGAAAAGTAAATAGCAACGGGCCTCTGATCCCGGAAAACAGATATTTAAAAGTGCGATGGGCCTCTAATCCCGAAAAGTAAATTTGCAGCGAGCCTCTGATCCCGAAAAACAGAAATTTGAAAGTGCGATGGGCCTCTGATCCCGAAAAGTAAATTTGCAACGGGCCTCTGATCCCGAAAATTAAATTACAAAAATTTAAAAGTGCAATGGGCCTCTGATCCTAAAAAGTAAATTTGCAGCGGGTCTCTGATCCCAAAATTTAAATGACAGAAATTTAAGTGCAATGGGCCTCTGATCCCAATAATGCAATGGACCTTGAGTCAAAACAAGTGAGCCATGAGCCTGAAAAATAGAACTTTGAGTCAGAAAAATTTTATGAGTTGGGCCATGACCCAAAAATTTTATTCGGAGACTTGACCCCCTTTTTTGTTTGTAACAAAGAAGAGGCTTTAGCCAAGAATGATGAATTATGCTATGTGCAAGAAAATTTTATGAAAATGGGCTTTGAGCCAAACAACTTTTTGAGTTGGGTCATAAACCAAAAACTTCTGATGTGGCCTTTGAGCCAAAAACATTTATAGTGGGTTGAACCCAAAATATTTGTAGTTGGCCTTTGAGCCAAAAAGAAACGAGCCTTGGGTCACAGAAATACAACTCTTCTTTCTCCTTTTTTTTCTCTTTTTTCTTTCTTTCTTTTCCTTCCTTTTTTCTTTTCTTTCTTTTTCTTTTTCCCTTTTTCCCTTTTTTCTTTGAAAACATTCACACTTGTAAACCAACTCGACACAAAGTCACACAAGAGAAAATTTAGGCATGAAAAGCGACCTTGCAAATAAATTGAACCTGGTGCTTCTTAACAAGTATCAACCAATCCAACCTGCAGTGGGACACTTTACGGCTTCTTATCCACTTAGAGTCGAACCTTGTTCTTGTAGCATCTTAGACCCCACTTGTATTCACCTTCCCTTCATTTCCAAGCATCAAATTGAGAATCAAGCTGTCTCATAATCTCGATTGCTCCTTGAGAAAATCATCTACCACCTCCACTCAGAATATTTGAACTTTTTTTGTGACTTCAATGGTCCCTCGAGAGATTGCCATTAGATTGTTGAACCATACTATTGGACCTATATTCAATTACCCTGAAGCATTACCTAATGAACATCCATGGAATTGCAAGTGCCTCAAGAAGAAGATTGATTAGAGACATTCTTTAAGGACTTTGAAAGCTTGACTGCAAGGAATAGAGAATAGCAAGAAAATCAAATGGGTGTTACTCCAAGTGAGTTCCTTTGATAGTCCTGGATCAAAATTCACTCATTTATGTGACCCTTTGACAACCAAAACAAAATTGCCCCAGTTTAGGGTTGAATTAAGCAACAAAGGAAGCATTTGCCCCAGTGTAGGGCTGAATCGACCAACGCGGAAAATTGCCCCAATGTTGGGCCAACTCAAAAATTTCCCCAGTTTGGGATTGAATCAAGGAATGAGGGAAATTTGCCCCAGTGTAGGGCTGGATTAATCAACACGGACATTTGCCCCAGTGTAGGGCCACACTCAACCAAAAGTTCTGCCTTAAAATAGGATTGGGTAGAGAGTTGTCCCTATGTAAACCCCTCTTAATTTTTTTTATTTGCCCTAACTTTTGCTTAGACCGCCCATATGGGTTTTCAACCTAACGGGTTTTTTTTTTCCTTCTTTTCTTCTTCATTTTTTTTTTGTTTTTTTACTATTTTTTTTATGGAGCAAAATACTTCAAAAGATGGTGTAAACACCTTGTCTCAAGATTAATATTTTATGAAAATATGAGCAACCCTTCATTGATCCGAATGGACTTTTTAAAGCTTGTAACGTGGCCATGGTTAAAGGGTTAAGAAATAAAAGGTATGAAAGGCTCAAACAAGTATTTAAGGGTGAATGAGACCAAGGATCTTTGACTTTTCTTACATCGCCAAGAGCATTGCTTGCCTTATCTTGCACCCAAAGATTTTCTGCTTTCATTTTTATTCATTTTTCAATCCAACCATGTACTTTGCCAACATACCTCCTTTTTTCTCTTTCTTGTTTTCTTTCTTCTTCTTTTTTTTTTTTTTTTGCTTTTTCCTCATCATCATCTCCTTCACATTTTCTTCTTTTCCTTCACTTATTGTTATTGCAAGCAACCTTCCGTACGAGAGCCCCATTGTAGGGATGATCCTGGTCCAGGGTTATTAGAAAGAATTTTCAAGGCTCAAAAGGGGTAGCAAGGGATAATGATTTTTTTTTTTTTAGAAGGATAGAGAAAGATGGCCAATCTTCATTTCAAATCTTGGTTACTCAATTCTCATAAAGAATTAATCCTAAGACAAAATCAACCAATGGTGAAAATCACACCTTCATTTATTTGCTCCCAATTTTATTTTTTATTTTTTATTTTTTCATCTTTTTTTTTTTTTAAGAGGGGATTTAGGAACTTCTACCCGCTACTGTTGCATGTTCCCCACAACACAAAGATTAATCAAAGGGTCTAAAAATGAATCGCAAAACTTTTATTTCCAGGATACGGAAAAACAAACAAACCATGCATGTCCATTATAATAAAACTTCAAGACAAACCAAACATAAGGGACAATATGATCAAACAATCTTGATGCGGAAAATCATGGCTCGACAACACCTGTTCAATCCATTTGCTCAAAGATTCTTTGCCATAGGATTGTTGGGCGGTGGACTGCCGATGACAACTGGAACTCCATAATCTTGAACAAGTAGTGATCCACCGGTTGGCAACCCTGCTAGAAATTGAGGCTTCCTTGAAAACATAGGCACCTTTGCAATTAGTTGTGATCTCCATAATATCTCAAACAGCTTGATATTGGGGATCGAGTGTCTCGACCTTGGAAGAGGTAGTAGGCTAGAGCTTGGACGACAATGCTTTCATTCTTTGAGATCTGAGCCTTGTTGAGTGATGGTCTGGACAAGTTTTAGAGGGCACTGACAGATGACTTGGAAAGATTGGATGCCCCAAGTTATGAAACTGTGCTATTTCTTCTTTTCCTCCACCTCATTACTAAAGGTTCCTTCAACTCTTTGTCCATCAATTTCCATTATCCAAGTTTGATTGGTATCAACTTTTCTTGAAAGCACAAGGATTCAATTTATCCGCAAAGGAGTTGTAATTTTTTTTGGAAAAAAAAAATTGACATGCCAAGGCATCACAATAAACAGCTAAGGTCCTAACTAGGTTAACACCTTAGCTTTCACCAATCATCTACAGCACACCAAAGATCTGAACTTTTTGAGGAAACAAAAAAAATTTCACTTATGCTTTTTTATTTTTTTTTTGAAATTTTTTTTTTTAAAAAAGAACTTTATTAGTTACTCGAGCAAAGACTTTTTTTTTTTTTCCTTCAAATTATTATGCCAAAATGGCAATGAACTTGAAAGGAAGAATTTTTTTTATTTTTATTTTACCCAAATTTAAGAATGCATGAAATGAATGCCTTTTTTAAAATATATATATATGCAAAGGAATGACCATTTTTATTTTTTTAATGCATGACATGTGTAGAAAATCTTTTCAATTTACAAGAAAAGTGCATGTTTATGCATGTGGTGAGTATTTTTTTTTTTTTTTTAATGAATATCAATACTAGTGAGGCAATTTTATGTTTTCTTTTTTTCAAAGTTTATGGATGCATGAGATACATGAAATGATTTTATTTTTTTTATTGACAAGGAAAAAAAGTACACAAGATGCAATAAAGAACAAGTTTTTATTTTATTTTAAGAAAGATGCTCCCTTTGTGTCCTAGGATCGTCAGACCCAAAGGTTGAGTTGACTAGATTTCATCTATCAGTGCGTGGTTTTAAAGGATACTTCTAAAAAACCTAGAGGAAAAAGTCCCCAGATTGCCCCTATCAAGAAGATAAGGATCTAGTTCCAAGAATTGATCACAAGGAGGGATAAACCCTCACAATATGGTCATATCCATGAAACTAGGCACAATCTGAGCGGGAGAATTAGCGCAAGTCAAGGAAGCATAAAGCTCCACAATAACATCGCCAAAGCCCCTTCTAAATCCTACAACGTCACTCAGGCTCGGGTATAGAGCCCATATTGTGTGTCAGGTAAGTGACCGTGAGGTGTGTGGAGGGAGCATACAAAACTGTAATACCTAAAACTAAAAAAAGAAACCCTACAAAATAAAGACAGACATGTCTATACAAAAAGGGGTTAGAAGTCATCTACCCTAATATTGAAACAAGCCAAAAAAAAAAAAATTTAACATACAAAATCATAACAAGATAAACCAAAGCAAGAGCATAAAAAAAAGTTCCTTTTCATTTTCCATTTTTCATAATTTTTTTTATTTTTTTTTATGAACATCAAAACAAAGAAAACCAAAAGGGGTAGAATAATTAAGTTAAAATTTATCAAAAATTTGCACAACTAATTTTGATGGGCTTGACTCTCTAGAAACATCCCCAGTGGAGTCGCCATTTGTCGCAACCGAAAATCGCGACGAGGACGGCGATAAAAAGATTTTAAGAAAAAAAGTAGAGTCGCCACCAATTTTATTTAATTCGAGTAAAAATTGGAAAACCTTTAAAAACATGGCCTTTGGAACCAGCTTGAGTTCGGGAGTCGATTGCGCATAGAGAAGGATGAGGACTTAACCCCACAGCGCCCCTAATACACCCGTTAAAAAAAACAGTTACCCCAAATTAATTGTGCAGATTTTAATTAAACTTAAAAATGTTTGTTTACCCCCTTATAAAAAAACGTCTAACACCTTTTATTTACTTTTTAAATAAATTAACAAAAAAAAAAACCTATCTCATCATTTTTTTTTTAGGAACAAAGAAACCTTACCTGGAGTATCAACACCTCTTAGGTGCGTATGAAAATATATGATGGAATAAGTTGGCACCTGTCTAGTTTCTCATTGGAAAGCATGGTCAGTATTGATCACAAAGGCAAGCACATACAAGTGACAATTAAACAATCCCTTGAGATGAATTCAATCATACGAGGAATTGAACAAAAAGGTCCATGGCTTCCAAATTGAAGATGATTTATGCTCAAAGGAATAAGAGACAAAATCGAAATAAGAAAAAGCCTAACTCATCTCACATATGTTCTCAATCATATTCCACCAGTAATAAACTCAAATGGAAGGCACACCTCTAAAAGTTCCAATATTAGCAAAGAACACTCTAAAACTCTATAAAAATCATTTTGCTCCCAAACAGATAATGAATAAGACATTCAAACAGATTATTTGCCCTGCTATGAGAACATTCAGATCATTATATCTCATCACAAGCAGAACCAAATTCATCACCATCAAACTGATATATTCATTATAATGCAAACAAAATGCGCTGGAAGAGAACCATCTGGGTCATACATACTTATGCAAACCTGTTAATTTTGTTGACCCAACAAGAGCAAAGTAACATATTCAAATAATGAGTAAAAAAAAAAAATCAGAGATCATAGACTACCAATAACACAATAAGAAGAATCAAAATACAAATAGATTAAGCAACATCAAAATGGTAACCATAATATGAATAACATTGATTTTGGAAGCTCCTTCAGTACATATAACAGAGAAAGAAAAATCTCTGGTTTGGTTTCAATTAAAAAAGAAGGAACAAAGCATAACTAAGAATTACACATTATCTCTCTCTAAATTTTCCTTCTTCTATCCTACTCTGAATTTTTTTGTGCCTTTTTTCTCTCTCCCTTCGTCCTCCATAACCCTCTTTGTTTTTTGAATCTGTTTCTTTTCATCTCTTTCCCTTCTACGTGTTATTGTTGTTCCACCTTTCTTCCTCCTTTCCTCTTGCAGATTTATAGAGTTGAGGTCGCGCTGCTATTGCTAACCTGTCAAACAATCATAAAATGCAATTAATTCGTGATTAAGGACAAAATAAAGCAGAAACGATACCCACCTTGATGATTAACGAAAGAAAGGAAAGAAAATCATGCTGGATTGATGGTGTGAGACGCACATGTGTGGCTAAGAAAGGAAGGTGTGGATTCGCCTCTGATGATGGAGATGGGTGACGCGAAATTTTTGGGAATGGAAAGAGTGGAGTGTGGCTAGGGTTCCAAATGGGTAGAGAAGGAGATTCTGATGTGGAGGCTAGGGTTTGCTAAGGATGAAGAAGAGAGTTTGTGGTCTTGGGTCATGAATATGGATAGTGGGTCTGGATAAAAAAAAAAAATGGGCAGAGAACTTGCTTAATTTCCTTTTCTTTAGCCCAAATAAAATTGTAAACCTGCAAAACAATAAGTAGCAAAATATCTTTTGTATTTTTTTTCTGTCTAATCTTTATAATAAAATAAAACTAAGAAAAAAAATGTCATTTTTATGATTTTGATATATTTTCAATGTCAATGGGGTGTTCACACTATATGCCATACAAATGTTAATTATCGCGTTCGGACTCACTACCCAACTTCTAAGCATAGTCAGTATCCGATGTGGATCCAACTAAAATGGCCAGTGCACCCTAACCTCACAGTCTGATTAGAATCAAACTGCTCTTATACCACCAAATGAGACACCCCGATGTCCCATTAAATAAAACCTAATTACTAAGCATTAGTCATGATATAAACGTTAAACACGTAAAACAGAAAAGCGAAGATATTAAAACTTTAAAACATACACAAATAGAGATATAAAACATCACACATATATATACATACATATAGGAACATGTCTAAGATTCCCCATCGGTAGGTTCCTCTATCATAAAACTAAGAAAGGACACAAACGACACCACCCTCACAACAGGCCTCACAAGCCTAGCCTTCCACTCAAAATACATCAAAAATGGGCTCACCGCACACATTTATCTACACTGATGCACTGGCCTCCCATTACCACTGACATGGGTATATACTACTATGCTGACTTTCCCAAAACTTGCGTCTGTAGATTCTCCAGGGTGGTCGCTGTGGTGATGCGGACACAGTCGCCTTGCTGCTATCAGAAATGATCACTCATCGATGATGGTGCATGAGCTGATACTGTAAGTTGCATCGTGCATGCCCTTAGGGAACCACTCCGACTGGTCCCAAGACCTCGGAGCTTTGGGACAAGTCCCATGGGTGAGGTTGCGAACCGGGTGGATGCCAGAAATGATAGAAGGGTAGGCACTGTCCCAACTGGATAACTCCAATAAAGTAGGAATATGAAGCGTCGCCAGAACGCATATAAACAGTAACATGCCCGGTATCTACGAGTGGTGTAGATGCGGCATCCTGATTGACTATGTCTGCTCCACGGATCGATAACAAAACATACAGACAAAGGGATTGGGAGATGAGAAACTATGCTATCATCATGCAATGGAAATGGTACGTAGCATAAAATACAATAACAGTGCAAAAACATGCAACATATATAGATAGCAATCATCCTCTACCATCAAGCATTGATGCAACTAAGCTTGTATACTGACATGGCCACCTACAATCCTGTTACACATCCCCAAGTCATTGTTGGTACTACGGGGTAGTCGCCACATGACTTCAGCACTGTCAATTACTCGGCCCCTGAGGTACACGTAAGTATCACTGGGACCACCAACAAGATCCTATCTTCTCTCTCTCGATTCTGCCATGCAAGTTTCAAACAACTACAGGGCTCTGATAATTATCTAGAACACAGATACATGAAGCAGACGTTGTCGGTAAACCTGATACAAAAACATAACGATAAACAGATAGGTAAACGAAAGAAAAACCTTAATACCGAATTCGTTGGCCTGTTGGTATGCTACGAGCATAGGCTTACCTTAGCCCTAACGAAGAAACAGAGATATAGATGTGAAGCAGAAGGAGATACCAACTCGTTAGGAGACAGATTGAGCTCGGTAAGCTCTGAAACCTCAAAAACTCTCTCTACCTTGTTTCTCTCACTCTATGGTCTGATTTAGGAGGTAGGTGAAAGTGAAAACACTTTTACCTGCTTCCCTTTTATTTTTCCAATATCTGTTGCACACGCTCTAGCATGGGCTTCCTGCAAGCATGAGCATGAACCTTAGTCAACAAAATCACACACTGAAGAACAGACGATATATATATATATATATATATACGTCGTCTGTTCTTCAGTGTGTGACACGTGTTGAACACGTCACAGAATAGGTCAACGCTCTAGCGTGCCCTATCCCCACGTCAAAGCATTCCCACGCATGAGAATGGGGTCTTAGCACGTCCATGCGTGTTATCCTGATAACAAACCCTAAGTCGCGCGCTCATACAATTCGAAGTCGATCCAACAAACAACTCTTGAGCATAGATTCAAACATCAAAGCATACTTAACAAACATGTAAACTACGGTTCTAAAACACGGATGTTACATTACCACCCCCTTAAAATAAATTCCATACTCGGAATTTACGTACCTCAAAAAAGATGTGGATACTGCTGATGTATGTCTGCCTCGGCCTTCCATGTAGGATCTCCTGGGATATTGTCCCATATGACCTTAACCAAAGGGATCTGCCTACAGCGAAGCTCCCTAATCCTTCTATCTACGATCCTATCAGGTACAGCCTCATACTCTAGATTCTCTCGCAGTTGTATAGACTCAGGCTCAATAACATGAGAAGGATCAGGGTAATACTTCCTCAACTGGGAGACGTGAAAGACGTCTTGAAGGTTAGAAAGGTTAGGTGGTAAGGCTATATGATACGCTACTGGGCCAACCCGTCGAAGAATCTGAAAAGGTCCAATAAATCTGGGAGTAAGCTTTCTAGACTTGATAGCTCTGCCAATTCCAGTCTTCGGAGTAACTCTCAAGAACATGTGATCACCCTCCAATAATATTGAGGGTCTCCTCATCTTGTTATTGTAGCTCTTCTGCCTATCATTTGCTTCCTTCATGTTTTCCCATATCTTCCTAACCCGTTCCGTTGTCTGTTGCACCACATCCTGTCCTCAGATCTAACTTGTTTAATTAAAGGCTTGTAGGATTTCTAAGTTGTGATAAGAAGAGGAAATATATATACAATTGCAGTATCGGGTCTATTTCTCAAGCTCTAGATGAGTCTTCAAAACAATGGTAAAATTCTGAGTCTATGAAGTTATCGCTAGACGAGGCCTTCAAAAATGGGCTAAAGTAGTAAATGCTAGAAGAGTATCTAAGTCTAAGAAAAGAGTAGTAGACGAGTAAATGAAAATATTCCAGTGAATATAGCAAGTCCAGAGACTTGATAATAGACTAGAAGATGCCACGTCAGTAGATGAGCTATTGAGAATAGCGAGTCCAAAGACTTGGAATAAGACATGAGTCTTATAGACGCAGTATCAGTAGACGAGCCCGCTTTACTGATAAGATATTTTTGTACGACCAAAGTCTTGCGCGTCTGCTAGCTACTAAAACTGAACTCGTCTTCCATAAGCGTATTTATTTCAAATGATTGTATATTTAATTCAAAGGAATATATGTCTCTTTTTCTTACTCCTTCATTTGTTAACTCTTTGTTTCTTGAGATTAGAAACATAGGAGCATCGAGAACATAAACCTTTGTACTCTGTCACCTATATTGCTGTAAATTTTAAACCAAGTGCAAAGAAGGAAAGTCAGAAAGCAACCTTCTGTACAATGGGGAAGTGACAGCTCTACTTTGAGCATTCCTATAAACAAGAGAATTTCTCCATGAAGCATATCAAGTTATCAGTCTCAACGGATACAAGCATTTAATGCCATGTCCAATCGGAAACAATTTGAAGACCATTGAAGAATTTCAAGACAGCAAAGCACTCAAAATCTATAAATACTAAATGAACCTCAGTGAAGATAGATAGACTCGATATATCAAAAGTGCCAAAAACTCTACTGAAATTTATTGAGCAAGTTTACTTGTAATCCTATCTAATCTTCAACTTTCATACTCTCACACTTAGTGAGTTCTTAGATTAAATCTGTAAATCTCTTTGTTAGAGTTAGAGCTTGAAGATGCTTGGTAGAGAAAGAATACTTGTAGCCTGAAGAGGTGTTAAATACTTGGAATCTATTTGGAGAATAGTGGAGAAAACCTTCAGGTAGAAGGGATTGGACGTAGCTCTCAGTTGGAAGAGAGTGAACCAGTATAAATCACTTATGTGAATTTTCTATCCCTAATCTTTTACAGTATTTATTTATACTAACTGTGGGGTCCTGAATCTGAGTTTGTTAACTTCTTCAAAAGGTTTTCTTGTTTGCGTGTTGCTTATTTTGTTTTGCTTGCAAAAATGTTTGAGAAAAGACTTTTTCGAAAAACTGTTAAGAAACATAATGCAACCACCCTTCTTGTGTTTCCCTGTGTCAACTTCAGTTGGTATCAGAGCTCAGCCTTGAAAGGATTGAGCATCTAACAAGTGCCGAGGGAGTATGATCCAATAAGCATGGATATAGAAGGACAAGCAATCAACAGACCTCCTCTCTTTGATGGTAGTGATTATGACTACTGGAAAAAGAGAACGATGGCTTTTCTTGATGCATAAGAAACTGGCTACATTGAGCCAAGAGGTGATGCTAGAGATGATATTCCTAGAGCTCAATGGACTCCAGAGCAGAAAAATCAACATCAACTCAATCTGAAAGCCAAGCACTACCTGATGTGTGCTATCACCAGATCTGAGCATGATAAGGTCCATAGCTGTAACGCTGCTAAGGAAATATGGGATACTCGTGCCCTAGCTCATGAAGGGTCATCCCAACAGTCTTAGATCAAATGGCTGAACATGAAACCAGATCAAATGTTTGGAAGATTTCAAACTATCACCAATAGTCTTAGATCTCTTGGAAAGACCTATGAGAATAGAGATCATGTTAGAAAAATTTTGAGAAGTTTACATAAACAGTGGAGACCTAAGGTCACTGCTATTCAAGAAGCAAAGAACCTCAATACTCTCACTTTGGAGGAACTTCTTGGATCTCTGAAAGTTCATGAGCTTGAGCTCAACGAAGAAGAAAGTTCCAAAAAAAGGAAAGTATGTTGCCCTAATGGCAAAGAAAGCTAGCTCATCTAAAGTTCTCAAAGCTGAAGAATCCTTAGATGAAGCAGACCCTTCTGATAGTGATGAAGGATCTGATGAGAATGAACTGTCTTTCATCTCCAGAAAGATTCAACATATATGGAGAAAGAAAGGTGGTTTCAGAAGGAAGCAGTTCAGCAAAAAGTTCTTCAAAGAAAAGTTAGACTCCAAAGAAAAAGGTCCACTTCTGTGCTTCGAGTGCAAAAATCCTGGTCATTTCAAAGCTGACAACCCAGAACTAAAGGACAAAAAGAAGTTCTTCAAAAAGAAAATGGGGTTTAATGGCTACTTGGGAGGATCTTGATCTATCATCATCTGAAGAAGATGATGAAGCTGAGGAAGAGGCAAACATTTGTCTCATGGCTGCACTTCTTCAGAAATTGAATACACTGATGCTGAGGTAATGGAATCTGATTCATTTACTTTACAAGAAGCATTTGATGATTTGTTACACAACTCGTCTATTCTGCCACATGAATATAAAAATCTCAAAAAGAAATTTTCAAGGTTGGCTAATGAATATGATAAAGTTTGCATGGAAAGGCAAGATCTTGAATATGAAAACAAGAAGCTTGAATCAGAGAATGTCAGTCTAATTGACAAACTCAAGGTTGAGAGTGATGTCCCTTGTGAAGTTGCAAAACTGAAACAAGATGTGACATATCTGATAGACACTTTGTCTAAATTCATAGGAGGCTCAGGAAAGTTAAGCTTGATACTGGGGTACTCTAGGTCACCTCATGATAAGTCTGGTTTAGGCTATGAAAGCGACAAGCATGAAGCATCTGTTGGTGTAAGTCCTAGAGGTCAATCTATTTTGAATAGATCATCATTTGTATTATGAATTTGATCATATATTTGATATATGAATAAGGCATTCATTTATTATGTTATTAGTTTATAGCATAATAAAGTCCTTAGAATATACAGTTCATTCAATGAGATATTAAGTGCGTGACTTAATCGTGAGACCTTATTGAATAATAGAACTCTATTCTTAAATATCCGTAGTCGAGTATTATTATTAATTAGGACGGCAATAATACATAGAGACTATTGTGTGAGTAGACTGATGACCACATCTCACGGGTCATGAATATATGATATCAAGTCGGCACACAGGTATAAATATTATGAGTAATATTTATACCGGATGACCCACTATGAGAATACTTATTAATAGTTATGTAAGTGTCATAAGTATTCTCATAGCGATCATAGTGAAGTAGTCCTTTGACTTGAAGTCACTACGATTCCTACATGAGGAGTTGTAGGCTTTAATGCTATCAAACGTCACGCGTAACAGGGTGATCATAAAGGTAGTTATTTGGCTTGCAATAAATCATGTTGAGGGGTGTGAGTGATGTAGACATGATTCATCCCTCCTACATAACAGGGGTAATGTCTTAGGCCCCTCGATATAGTGAGACGTGGAATATGCTTGGCCACGCGGAAGTGGGTCAATATGTGATATTGGGCCCATTTATGATTACACGTCTACTCGGGGATCGAGGAACAAATAATTGAACATAACAAGGATTAGGGGCGTTCGCGGATTGGATTGGATCGGTTTTGAGCTAAAAAGTCATCTGATCCAATGATGAAAACAATGTGCTGTTTGGATTGGATCGGTTTGCTTCTTTGAAAAAATCCGATCCAATCCAATCCAATCAAGTGCGGTTTGGATTGGATTGGATAATTCGGTTTTTGTCATATTTTATTTTTTCCTTATGTCAAGTGTCATTTCCACTTATTTAATAGTGGACAAAATATAATTTTCATTTAAGGGAGTTAGTCTAGGGTGTCAAATACCTATTTTAATATATCTCTATACTAGAACAGTAGAACCTTTATTAAAGCCGGCAACTATTTGTACCTTATTAACCGTTATTTGATTTGATGAAGACTGAGAAAACTGTTATAGAATTCTTGACAAAATATTGGGAGTTTGAGAAAAAATAGGTATTGATATTTTTTAACACGTTCTTTTATGTTAAATATTCTTTTTGTTAATTTTTTATATCTACTCTCAGTTATCTTATTTTGTCCTTGAATCAGCTACAAATAAATTGTAACTAATTATTTTTCAAATTACTTAATTGATTTCCTATTTTTCATATTTACTCAATCAAGTATATATATGTTATACATCAAAACTTATAGCAAAATATAATTTCAAGACATTAACATTTATTCTAAATAATCTCATATATGTCATTCCAACAAAAATATTAAAGAGAATAAGGGTCATAAAAGTATAAAAAACAATGTTTAAGTATGAGTAATACCATAATTTCAAAAATAATAGTATATGTCTATAGTAGTTCGGTTTGGATTGGATTGGATTGGATGTCACTAGGGGATCCAAAATCCGATCCAATCCAATGAAAAATTGCGGTTTTTTCGGTTTTCGGTTTGTTCGGTCTTCTGTTTTTGGGTTCGGTTTTTGCGGTTTGAATCGGTTTGGATCGGTTGATGAACACCCTTAACAAGGATGACACTATTATGCCTTGTGTTCAATTAAGACATATGGACGAAGGGACATTTACTACATGGTAAATTTTGGTCGCGGTAAGGCTAAAATCGAATCACCGATACTCTCGCTAATTGGGTAGTAATGATGTATTGCTAGATGCTGCTCATTATTTATAATATTTAATATTATAATTAATATTTGATATTATTATAATATTTAATATTATTGCCAACTTAGTGGGAGCCTATAGGGGTCACACGCATAGAGCAAATACGGAGCAGTTATATTAATTAAATATGATTTAATTAATATAAAGACAATTGGGCTTGTAGTGTACAAAGCCCAATAGGGTAAGCAGTTAGGTTAAAGAGAGCTGCCAACTTATAAATAGAAGTGCTCTCCCCTCTAACCTGGTCTTGCTAACCGTGCCTCCCCGTAGCCGTCAGCTAGCACAAGACGTATAGCTCCGACACCCATTTGCTCGCGTGGACTGAGTAGAGGTGCTGCCCCTTCGTGGCACTGGTGATCAAAAAGAAAAGCACGCTTCAAGAGGTAAACACTAATAGCCCTTTGTGATTCATGTTTGTAATGCGCGATCCATGGGATGATTTTCTTCCGCCTTGAGATTTGATTTTAAAAGAAGATAATCTCATGAAAACCCAACAGTAGTATCAGAGTGTATGGTCGTAATTACCATGAGTCCCCTATGTGCTTCTTTGCCTTGTTTGATAACATGATTTTTTTTGTTTTTGAATATGATTCAATCGAATACATGTTATCTTTTGTGAGCACATGTTTATTCTTTTTGTTTGATCTATATATGTTGATATATGTGATCATGGCTGGGCGTTAATTTAAAAAAAAAAGAAAAAGAAAAAAAGAAAAGAAATATAGAACTTCAAGCGTATGCATGTTGTTCGAAATTGATCTGGGCATCATTGGTTCTATATTTAAGCCAGGATCATTACCTGAATATCGACCTTTTCATTCCTTTTGAAATCTAACTTTAATTTAAAAGGCAATTAGAGTGCGCAATGTCCAAGTACATACGTGATGATGACCAATTTCTATTTGATTGCTTTGGTTTAATTAGTATTTGGTTCAAATGCTATTTGGAACTCCGTACAGTGTCAATTCAAAATGATTTGATCTTGATTTGATTTGATTTTTTTTTTTTTTTTTGAAAGTAAGGACAGTACGTGAATTTGACACGGTCAAATGCAATCAATTTGAAAACAGGTTTTCAAGTTTAAATTATAAATATGAGAATAATTGTTATGAAAAATCAACTATGTGATCTTGTTTGATTTGGATAAGGTAAATCTTTTGGTTTCAAAATAATAAAGATAATAATCAATTTAAAATTATTTAAAAATATTAATAATAATAAAGAGTTATTATTATTTTTAACTAAATAATTTTAAATGTGTGGTATATGGTTATGGCTCTAGATCATGGTATTATTTATTTGGGGTAAATACAACCTACGTGTCGTGATTTATTTATTTAAATGTGGCCTGCGTGTCGTGTCTTTTTATTTTATTTATTTATTTATTTTAAATAAATGTAATTGCTCGAGTTGAAGAGGAGGCAACACCAAATGATGACGTAGTAGGAGAAGCTTGCTCTAGGGTTGAAGAATTGTAATAAATTAGTTATTTTAATTCTTGTATATTAGGAGGCCATAACCATAGTACCTTGTCTTATATTTTTATGTATGAGATGCATGAAATGTATGAGATGTATGTTTATGTATGAGATGCATGAAATGTATGGTTGTATGCGTATATGTCTTATATGTTATATATGTTTGTTAAATGTATGATAACATGTATGCATGTATTCTGAGAGATGTCTTGTATGAGTTACAAAGCCGGTGAGATCAATTTTAATAAAAATCCCTCAAAAGGAAATATTAAGTTTAAGAGCATTACAATGCATGGCACTCATCAAGACTAATATCGAATGTGTGTAGGTACGCCAAAGCGGAGTGCATTTTTCTATACTAGTAAGATGCAATGGGACAATTGTAATGTCCAATTCCTGTCCATTGGGTCTAACTTAACTCAGCCAATTTCAATAGGATTGAAAGGCTTAGAGGCGTTGAGTTGGGCTTTAGTCCATAGGATGGATTAGAATAAGAGTTATTCACCCAACTGATCCGAGAGTTACATGAGATGTAATTGGAAAGGAGTTTCCTACCTTAAAAACTGAAAGGAGTTTCCTACCTAAATAACCAAGTTTTGGGAGATCAGTCAAAGTTGACTCAAAACGAGGTGAAATATGGATCTTGGTCTCACTAGAAAATCTTCCAAAGGGATTTTCCGAGTCAATGATGAGGGTCATTGATTTGAGTTAAATAGTGGGAGCATATTCAATAAAAGACCTTATTAAACATGTTTTATCATGATACTTATATTCTACATGTTTTTGCAATTAGAATTATCATTACATAAAACACTATAAGGTATTACTGCGATTTGTCCTTAAGAAGGACAAGGTATCCAGAATTAAATTTCTGGATTGGTACAGGAATTTGGGATTGCCCTCAAGTACAATAAGTCCAGTTTTATTATTGTTCAAATATATGTTGATGACATAATCTTTGGTGCCACTAATGAATCTCTAGGCAAAGAATTTTCTAAGCTAATGCAGAAAGAATTTGAAAGGAGCATGATGGGAGAACTAAAGTTCTTCCTTGGACTTCAAGTTAAACAAATAGTGGACGAGGTGTACATCCATCAAACTAAGTACACAAAGGAACTTCTAAATAAATTCAAGATGGATGATTGCAAACCAATGAACACCCCTATGCATCCCACGTCCATACTGAACAAAGATGATAAAGATAAAAAGGTAGACCAAAAGGTATATAGAGGTATGATAGGATATCTTCTATATCTTATCGCGTCTAGACCAGATATTATATTCAGTGTATGTTTAGGTAGAGTCTTATGGTATAAATACAAGTTAGGGCATAACGGGCTCCTATTTCAGCCCAAACTGCATACATATCGGTATTTTGACCATAACTTGAGCTACAAGTTTCTGATTGAGGCATTTTTAGTGTCGTTAGAAAGCTCAAAGAAATATCTTCAAATTAATGTGTGACGATCGAATCCTAAATCGAACTCTAAGATGGTCAAAAAGTGCAATGGAATTTTAGCTGCAGATTTGGTAGTTGTTCCTAGATAGGATCCTTAGGAGATTATGATAAGATCTTAAGAGATAATCAAAAAGAGGATTATCCTATATTAATAAGGACTCAAATATTATTAATTGAGGGACTAAAACCTAGGAGATACACTATCTCGATTTAAATACTAAATCACACGATATCTCATAATATATTTCTTAATCACTTATTATTAATAAAAATACATATTATATATTAACATATAAAATCACATAC
The DNA here is from genome assembly GCA_035048595.1 of Echinosophora koreensis. NCBI lineage: Eukaryota > Viridiplantae > Streptophyta > Magnoliopsida > Fabales > Fabaceae > Echinosophora > Echinosophora koreensis. The sequence goes on along the minus strand of JAPCYP010000048.1, from coordinate 451,794 downwards.
AAATCATATATCCATATAAGATCACAAATTAAGGGACACAATCTCATATTAATGCAAATAATCATATATTAAAATACATATTATCATATTTAATAATATATACATACATACATATATACATACATATATATATATATATATAAAATAATACAACACTAATAACAATTACATTATCAACTATATAAATAACAATTCTAACTTCATTAATAATAATAATAATAATAATAATAATAATAATAATAATAACAACAACAACAACAACTAGGCATCCAAAGTAACATAATCTCTTATACGAAAATCGGGGTGTTACAACATATGTTTTTGTCAAAGGAAAATAGCAAACCCACTATCGTACAATTGTCTAAATACCAATCGCTATTATTTTAGCTTTCTAATTACCTCCAAAGGTAACCCAGCCACCATCCATACGTTTGAGGTCTTGGAACATAAACCTTTGTTCCATCTTGTGACGTAAGCACCCACTATCCAAGTACCAAGATAGGTGCTTCGATCCTGTTGTTAAGCAAGTCTGCAACAAGTATAATTATATTTTTATATATCCAGATTGACTTGGGTCCTTTCTTGTTAGTAGTCACTAAACGTGCATGCTCAACATATTTGTTATTATAAATGCACCTAGATGTAATATGGCGACTTTTACCACAGATTTTATAGTAAGCATTGGACAAGTGAGGTTTCGTCACTTTATGTTGTGCACATGGCATTGATACTTTATGAAAGGCATTTTGCTTCTCTGCTAGACTTATCATGAGGTGATCTTGAGTACCTAAGTATCAAGTTTAACTTTTCTGAGCCTCCAACAAACATGGATAGGCTCTCAGTGAGATTTGTCACATCTTGTTTCAGTTATACAAATTCACAAGAGACACTTGGCTCAGCTTTGAGTTTGTCAGCTAGACTGAAATTCTCTGACTTTAGCTTATCGTTTTCATCATGAAGAGCTTGTTTTTCCATGCAAACTCTGTCATACTCTTTATTAACTTAGAAAGTTTCTTCCTAAGACTTTTATGTTCATGTGACAAAATGGACGAGCTGCTTAGCAGTTCATTAAATGATCCTTGTAAGGTAAAAGAGTCAGATTCTATTACCTCAGCATCTTCATATTCTTCATATGAAGAGTTGTTGGCCAAAAGACATATGTTTGCCTCCTCTTCTGCCTACTCTTCCTTGTCAAACAAGGATAAGTCCAAATCTTCCCATGTTGCAATCAGACTTTTCTTTTTCTTGATGAACTTCCTTTTGTCCTTCAGGTCAAGGCAGTCTGCTTTAAAGTGACTAGGCTCCTTGCACTCAAAACACAAAGGTGGACCTTTGTCTTTTGACTCAGGTTTATCCTTTGAGAATTTGTGGTTGAACTTCTTCCTTATAGCTCCATCTTTCTTTCTCTAGATTTGTTGAATCTTTCTAAAGATAAATGAAAGTTCATCTTCATCATATCCTCCATCAATTTCATAAAGGGCTTGCTTCATCATAAGATTCCTCGGCTTTCAGAACCTTGGACAAGCTAGCCTTTTTGGCTTCAGGGCAATGGACTTTCCTTTTATGGTACTCTCTTCTTCATTGAGTTCAAGCTCTTGAACTTTGAGAAATCCAAGGAGCTCTTCTAGAGTAAGAACATTGAGATTTTTGGCTTCTTGTATAGCAGTGACTTTGGGTCTCCATTGCTTAGGTAGGCTTCTCAAAATCATTCTTACTTGTTCCTTGTTTTCAAAAGTTTTCCCGAGAGATCTCAAACCATTAGTGATAGTTTGAAATCTTCCAAACATTTGGTCTATGGTTTCATGCTCACTCATCTTGAACAACTCATACTGTTGAACTAGCATGTTTATCTTTGACTCCTTCACTTGGGATGATCCTTCATGAGCTAGGGCTAGAGTATTCCATATTTCCTTAACTGTTTTACAGCCATGGACTTTATCATGCTCTGATCTGGTGATAGCATGCATCAGATAGTGTTTGGCTTTGAGGTTGAGTTGATGTTGAGTCTTTTGATCCACTGTCTAATAAGCTCTTGGAAGAGCAACTCCATCATCATTTGTTGGTTGTATGTAACCATTTTTCATCAGCTCCCAGATATCTACATTCTGTGCATCGAAGAAGGCTATCATTCTCTTTTTCCACTAGTCATAATCACTCCTGTCAAACAGTGGTGGTCTGTCGATGGCTTATCCTTCGTTGTCCATAGCTTGTTGGATCGTACTCCCTCATCACTTTTTAGATGCTCAACCCTTTCGAGGCTGAGCTCTGAACCAACTGAATTTGACACGGGGAAACACATGAAGGGGGGTTGAATTGTGTTACTTAACTTTTTGAAATCTTTTTCAAAAACATTTTATCAAGCAAGTAGAAAGTAAAGCACACTCAAGAAAATACTTCTGGAAAGGAACTTTAATAAACTCAATATCAAATCCTCATCAGTTAGTTTAAAACAAAACATAAAGAGATAAGGGATAAGAGAATAACCACACAAGCGATTTATCCTTGTTCACTTTCTTCCAACCGAGAGCTATGTTTAGTTCCTTCTACTTGAAGGTTTTATCCGCTATTAACCGAATAGCTTACATGTATTCTTTTAACTTACCATTTCAGGCTTACAATCTCTCAAGTATTAAACACCTTTCCAGACATTCAAGTACTCTTTTATAGTCAAGCCACTTCAGACTCACTCTAACTTAAGAGTTTAAAGGTTTGAGCTAAATATTACTCACTATGTGTGAGGGTATAACAAGTTTAAGCTTGAATTAAATACAGTGAAGATTACAGAAAAATATCTAAGCAAAGTTTAGCACTTTGAATATCAGAGCTTCGATATTTTCTTCAATGGGGTCGTCCAGTATTTATAGAGTGCTTCTTCAACTCTTGTTCTACAACGGTCTTCGAGATATATCCATTTAGAGATAGCATTAAATGTTGAGGTCCTTTGACCTTCAGAAAAGTGCTCTTGGTTATCAGATAGCTCAAAGTAGAACTGTCTTTTCTTTGTTGTACACGAAAGTTTCCTTTTGTCTTTCCTTGTTTTAGTAGGGTCTTTCCTTGTTTGAGTAGGGTCAACATTGCAGCAGCTCCGTGTCAAAGCAGAAAGGCAGTAATGTAAACGAGGGTACTATATTTCTTTTACCAAGATAAAACAATATTTATATTTAAGGCATGCAAGGTAAGGTCACGTGAAATATTTTAAACAAGAAAAGCAAACTTAGTTAGACGAGTGCTAGACAAACTTGTCTCAAGTAGCGAGTACATCTTTGGACGTCTATCAGAATTGTTATCAAATAACATTGGATGTCTACTATGCTAGTCGTCTAGTGTCTTAAAACACTCAGCAATAAGTCTTTGGACTTCTTTATTGGATTTGTCCGTTGGACTTGCCCACTCGTCTGGACTTTAAATGTTCCTCCACACTTCAATAAATTAGTTTGTCCATAAAACTAACTTTGTTCTTCGAATTTAATCTTTTGGTTAACATCAAAATTTAGGGGTCAGTAACCATAACCACTTTGGTTCCAACATATCTTCATCGTTGTCCTCAAATGTTTGAGAGGTTGATAAGCGATAGAAAGACACCATTGTATCCTGGTTGTACTAAGTTCAAAATATTGTCATCGGTGTTAAGGTTATAAACCCTAAAATCACGCAATGGATGGACTCTTGTAGTACAATGCAAAATAGTGGTGTGAATCTTGTAGCTCAAGCTATGCATGTGGAAAATGCCAAAGACAAGAACCCCATTTTTCGACTATGTCATACTTCGGTGTCATTGAGTACATATGGGAGTTGGACTGCACAACATTTCGGGTGCTTGTGTTCCAATGTAAGTGGGTTGACAACCATAACGGTGTTCAGATGGATGAGTTGGGGTTCATGCGGGTGGATCTCAATAATGTGGGTCTAAAGATGAGCCTTTTATTTTGGCATTTCAAGCTCAACAAGTCTTCTATGTCATCGATCCAGCTGATAATAGGTGGTCCATTGTTCTTTTGACCCACAAAGTAAATGTCAATAACATGGTTGATGAAGAGAATAGTGAAGCTACTAGTATGGAGGATGATCCTTTCATCGAGACATCCCAATCACTTGAGACTGATGCAAATGGAGATGATGGACTGTATATGAGGGATGATCATGATGAGGGAATTTGGATTAAACCATCATTTCGTACCCTTGAGGGACAGATGAGTCTCAACCCGACGAGGAAAAGGAAAATGAAAAGATCAACTTAAATATATATGTTCTTTTTTTGTGATTAATTTTAAAGAGGGGTACTTTTTATTTATTTATTTTGTATATCCTTCACTTATTATTGTCCACTGACTTTTTACTTGTGTGTTCTATTTTTGTTGTAAGTGAATGGCAACAGCCAGCAAGTTGGGAGGTTCTGGTTATTAGTGCTGAAAAGGATGCAGGTAGTTCAAATCCTGGACTTTGTAAATTCTGGTATATTTCATGGACAATATGTCCTTTGTTTTTGCTTTATCATATCTGTATTTAAGAACTAAATTTTGATTATGATCGATTATGCTGATTGCATTATGAATATTATTGGTGTTGATTGCTTAATGCTATTTTTTTAATGTGGATTCCCGGTTTTGATTGCTGAATGCTATTTTTTTTTTATTGGTGAATGTTGTTTTTGGATTGCTGAATGCGGTTTTTTATTGCTACATGCAGGCGGATGTGCAGGAAGCAGTGAAATTTAAAAAAAAAAAAAAAAAAAAAAGGTGGACAATAGATATGGCTTCTTTAATAATACACTATTGTAGTTAAACCTATGATAGAGTTTTTTATAAGAAGCGATGTTATTTATTAGAAACTAAGATAGCTCATATTTAAGGTCGTGCTATATTTATTCTGAGTTTAGGTCAGCACTGCTTTCAGGCTATGCATTTTGGTGACAACTACAAAAGCGTTTCGTATGACAAACGCTATAGTAGTTAAATATACGAAAACACATCCGAAGCGCTATCTGTGTCAATGACTTACGAAAATAGCGAGATAGGTAGCGCCCAAAAGCACTACGAAATGCCAAAAATACGCGCTATTAAATCCTTAATTTGTTGTAGTGAACCAAATGGAGAGAGTGTTAGAAAGTGTATTGCTAGCATTTCTTAAATTAAAATAATTCTTCTGTGAAGTAAATTAGCATTCCAATTTAGAAATGAAGCCATGGTATAAAACTATGTTTCGAACACAAATAGTTAAATACATGCATTTGTGGAGGTGACTTTAAGTAGTTTTAAATCTTTTCTCTCAGATGGTACTGATTGTCTTTTACAAAATGTAAAGTGTGAAAAGAGAGAAACTAGAATTTACTTTTCTGATAAGGAAATCAATCACACAGTGAAAATGGACAGAATATAATTTCTCATTGTTGTTGAATGCACTATTACAAGCTATTCTATACAACCATAAGTTATACTAACGACTAAATCTCTACACAATAACGGAAACTAATAAAAAAATAATTTAACCAAATAACAGACAAATGTATAGAAACAAAACTAACTGAAATTTATAACTTTGACACCCCCAGCAAGCTGGAATGGATATCCAACACGCAAAGCTTGGAATGAAGGAGTTGCAATGATCGAAGAGGTTTAGTAAAAATGTCAGCAACCAGAGATATCGTGTTATAATAAGAAGCAAATGGAGGACCCAGACTAGCTAAACCTTTTCAGGTATAATGTGGCAATCAATCTCTGTGTTTCGTACACTTATGAAACACGGGATTTGCAGCTATATGTAATGCAGGTTAATTGTCACAGTAATGATAGTTGGACTCATGGAAGTGATTCTGAAACCTTGCAACAAGTATATGATCCATTGTGCTTCACAAGTTGCTTGAGCAAGTTCCCTATATTTGGCTTCGGAGGAGGATCGAAACAAAGTGCTATGTTTTTTGCTTTTCCATGAGACAACATTCTTGGCTTTGATCCTTAAGGTTGACCACCTTTTTTCGTTTTCTCAGTTTAGGCCTATTTCTCTTATTGGTAGCATTTATAAATTGATCTCAAAGCTGCTTGCCATGAAGCTGAAAATTATGTTAGGGGTGATTTCTAACTGTCAAACTGCTTTTCTACCTTAGAGACAGATTTTAGAGGGTGTTTTAGTTGTGAATAAGATTACAGTATTGGCAAAAAAATAATAATAATAAAGCCTGGATTGTTTAGTTCTAAAGGTAGACTTTAAAAAAGCCTACGACTCTATCAGTTGTTCTAAACTATATGATGGGTTTCAGTACTAGGTGGTTACGGTGGATGAAGGCCTATATTTTCTCAGGTGCAGTTTCTACCCTAATTAATGGTTGTAGAAACTAATGCATAAAGATGAAAAGGTTTTGTATATTCATATATTGTTGTGTGTAAATGTTACAAGAGAGTGCTCCTATTTATAGAGCAGAAAAAGAGACAAAGAAATTAAGGCTAATCAAACCTAATATCCTAATATGATTACAATATCAATCACAATAATTACATAATCAAATCATATCGTATCATATCAAATCATATCGTAACATCCCCCCTCAAACTCAAGTGGGTGGAGCTGTAACCAACTTGAGTTTGGACCCTAAAGTGTGGAAGCGACCAGGAGAATGAGCTTTTGTGAACAAATCAGCAGGCTGGTCAAGGGTGCCAATGGAGACAAGATGGAGATCACCACGGAGAAGATGCTGACGAATGAAATGACAATCAATCTCAATATGCTTGGTGCGCTCATGAAAAACATCATTGTGGGCAATCTGAATGGCACTACGATTGTCACAATAAAGATCAGTGGAGGATGACTGAGATATCTCTAAATCAGCAAGAAGCCAACGAAGCCACAATATTTCAGAAGTTGTATCAGCAAGTGCACGATATTCAGCTACGGTGCTAGAGCGAGCTGTCAGAGTTTGTTTCTTGCTACGCCAAGAAATAAGAGAATCTCCAAGAAAGATGAACTGCATAGGAGATGTCCGGCCGAGTAACTGTGAGGTAAATCAGACTGCCTACGAGCTGACGATAAAGAGTGGCATCGTCGAGTAAAGTACCATCCTGAGGAGTAAACCGAACATTGGTTTCAAGAGGAGTGTGTTCAATTTTACAATCAGTGAGACCTGCTCAAGAGACAAGATCAGAAGCATACTTAGCCTGTGAGAGAAATAAGCCATCACTAGAAAGATAAAACTTCAAGCCCCAGAAAGTAACTTTACGGTCGAAGATCCTTCATCTCAAAGTGTTGACACAAGAACTGCTTGAGCTCAATAATGCCAATAGAATCACTTCCGATAATAATCATATCATTAACATAAAGAAGCAAGACAACAGTACCATTTTCAGTCTTCCAAGTAAAAAGAGCAGAATCATGAGCACTGGAAGAGAAACCCAACTGACTAATAATTCTATGAAATTTAGCAAACCAGGCCCGAGGTGCTTGCTTGAGGCCATAGAGAGCCTTTCGAAGACGACAAACCTTGTTTGCCGGACAAGTATATCCTAGAGGAGGATGCATATAAACCTCTTCTTCTAACTCTCCATTGAGGAAGGCATTCTTAACATCCATTTGTGTAAGTGACCATTGTCGAGTGGCTGCAATGGCGAGAAGAGTTCGAACAGAGGTGATGCGTGAAACAGGGGCAAATGTTTCTTCATAATCAATACCATACTCTTGAGTGAACCCTTTTGCAACTAGACGAGCTTTGTACCGCTCAATAGAACCATCAGAATGAGTCTTGATTTTATATACCCACTTGCATCCTACAAGAGACTTACCAGAAGGAGGATCAACTAGGTCCCAAGTGTGAGTGTTCTCCAGTGCATGTAACTCTTCCTGCATAGCTTGTTGCCAATGAGGATCTGTAGAGGCTTCCTTATAGGACTGCGGTTCATGAAGGTGAAGCATAGTAGAAAAACAATGGTAATCACGTAGGTAGGTGGGTGGATTTCTTACCCTAGGAGGATGCTCAATGGTGGGAGGTGCTGGATCAACGGTCGGAATAACATCATTAGAAGCGGATGGAACATCGGAAGAGGCTGGAAGCTCACTAGAAGAACCTGCATCTGTGTCACTAGCAAATAGATCAACATCGAGGTTAGTAAAAAAAAGGAGTGGGGGTGGACGGAATTGATGTAAACTTGGACAAGGAAGAGAACATTATATGTTCCCAGAAGATAACATGACGGGAGATACGAATACACTGAGATATCGGATCCCAACAACGGTAACATTTGTGTTCTGTGCCATAACCAAGGAAACAACAAATACGGGCACGAGGCTCAAGTTTAGTGTATTCATGATGTTGGAGAAGAACAAAACAAGCACAACCAAAGACCTTAAGAGAGTTATAATCGGGTGTAGTATGGTAAAGACGCTCAAAAGGAGAAACATTACCAAGGACAGAGGAAGGGAGACGATTGATGACGTGGACAGCAGTAAGAGTAGCTTCACCCCAGGCACGTTCAGGACAGGAGGCTGAGATAACATAGCACGGACGTAGTCAAGAATGTGACGATGCTTTCTCTCAGCGCGACCATTCTGTTGAGATGTATATGGACATGAGAACTCAGACACGGTACCCTATTTACCAAGAAATGAAAAGAGTTTGGAATCGCGATATTCCATAGCATTATCTCGACGAAAAACTTTAATGACTTTAGAAAACTGTGCTCAAATCATATTAGCAAAGTTAATGTAAATTTGAGGAAGTTCATGACGATTTTTCATCGAGTAAATCCAAGTAAAGCGATAATAATCATCAATAAACAACACGAAATACCGAGAACCTCCCATAGTAGGTGTGGGAGCAGGGCCCCAAATATCAGAATGCACAAGATCAAAAGGTGAAGCAGAAATAGAAGTACTATTATCAAATGACAAAGCCGGTTGTTTAGCAGTTTGACAAGCAGTACAATTAAGAGACTCACTAGAAACAGATCCTAACACACCCCGAGACACAAGAGGACGGAGTTTACCAAGAGAACTATGGGCAAGACGTTGATGCCAAAGATGAATAGTGGAGGCAGTGGAAGCAGCACAAATATTGGACACAGGGGGAACATGCAGATTAGTGAGCTCAAATAGACTTCCGATCTTACATCCAGTTCCTATAAGTTGTCCCGTTCGTGGATCCTGCACACGACAACCAAAGGAAGAAAGGTTACTTCATAACCATGATCACATAATTGGCCAACAGATATAAAGTTAAAATTTAGCTTAGGAATGAGATAAGTGTCAGGTAAACTGAGATTGGATAGAGAGATAGAACCTTTGTGACTTATATCCATAAGAGATCCATCAGCAGTGTGTATAGAACGAGCAATGTCATTTTCAATTAATGATGAAAAAAGATGAGATGCAGAGGTCATGTGGTTACAACAGGCAGAGTCTAAATACCATTTAGTATTACCTGGTGTGGTGGAAAGGGCTGCAGGAGTATTACCATTATCAGAGGAAGTAAGAAGCTTCTTAAGGACAGACGCAAGGTCATTGACAGAGAACGCTGGCGAAAGGTGGCAAGAAGAACCTGAAGATTCATTGGCAACAACAGGAAGAGCTACAGGCCTGGAGGAACTGGAACAATGTTGATTCCTGTTCTGGTAAGATCGTGGAGGACGAGTGGGACAATTCTGAATCAAGTGTCCTGATTGTTTGCAATATCAACAACAATTTGAAGCAATATGACCATTTTTCCTGCAATTATAACATCAATAGTAGGGCAGTCGAAGAAGGAATGCCCAAACATACGATAATGACGACAAAATTTGTCCATTGTAAGCCATAAAATTCAAGCAACAGTGATACCAGAGTAGAATTGACAAAAACTGACGGCAAAAATGAAAGGATCTCACCGAAAAACTTTAGGAAGGGTCAAAATGCACTGGTCAACAAGACAAAATACGCTGGTCAACGAGTCAAAGGGTCAACGAGTCAATTCGCGGGTCAGGAACCGGTCGGAGCGCTGTTATGGAGCAGAACCAGATCTGGAGTGCTGGCGCGTGAACTACACGCGCGTTCAGTCGGAAAGCGCGTGGCGGCACGTGGAACATCGGAAGGCGGCGAAATTTCACCGCAAGGTAGATCGGACGACGACGGTTTCAGTGATAGTGGCGGTGAGACGAACCAGTCATGGGAAGGGCCTGAACTGAACTACACCGATGTAGGGAAATCAAGCCAATGAAAGAACAAACTAGGAAACAACTTTAGGAACACCACAGGGATTCAAACCAACGAAGGAGATGATGGGAACACCATAGGAAGATAGGAACCGAAAGCCTAAGCTCTTGATACCATGTAGAAACTAATGCATAAAGATGAAAAGGTTTTGTATATTCATATATTGTTGTGTGTCAATGTTACAAGAGAGTGCTCCTATTTATAGAGCAGAAAAAGAGACAAAGAAATTAAGGCTAATCAAACCTAATATCGTAATATGATTACAATATCAATCACAATAATTACATAATCAAATCATATCGTAACAATGGTTTCTATCGTAATTAATGGTAGTCCTTCACAGGAGGTCTTTGTTTCTAAACGTTTGAGACAAGGAGATCCTCTTGCTCCTTTCCTCTTTCTCATTGCAGCGGAAGGCTTGATAGGTCTATTGCAAAATGCAAAATCTCTTGGTCTCTTTTCTGGTTTTAAGGTAGGGGAGCAGCACATTATCTCAATCTCCCAATATGCAGCTGATACTATGTTATTGGGCAGGCCAAGTGGGATAATTTATGGAATATAAAGGCAATTCTTTGGGCTTTTGAATCAGTCTTTGGGTTAAAGGTGAATTTCCACAAGAGCAACCTTTTTTGACAGTTTTTTAATGGTAGCTTCTAATTTCTTGTTTTGCAGAATTGGTTTGTTCCCTTTCAAAGTTTTGGGACTGCCAATAGAGGCCAATCCTAGAAAACGCAGCACCCAGATTCCAGTTATAGACTTGGTTAAACGTCGGTTAGCAACTTGGAAGGGAAAGAATTTATCCATCGGTGGCAGAGTGGTTCTTATCAACTCGGTTCTCTCAATTTTGCCGATTTATTTTTTCTCCATTTTCAAGTGTCCAAAGAAAGAGGTTAGTCTCCAATGGAACTTTCTGTGGGCTGGTGGGAAAGCGTCGAAGAAAGTTGATTGGGTGAGCTGGAATACAATCTGTCAACCGAAAGATCGTGGTGGTTTGGGCATCAAGAATAAAATTAGTCTTCTTTCTGAATAGTGTTGGCGTTTTCTTGAAGACAAAAGAGTTTTTTGGTATTCTTTATTGTCTTATAAATATGGAAATATGGAGCTAGCTTCCTCTGAAGGGTAAAGGCCGACTAGTAATTGCTCAATTTGGTGGAAGGACTTGTTTGTTATTGAAACTGAGGTTAATCTCACTCTTATGTGGTTTGCAAATTTGGTTGGCAGATCAATCAAGTCTGGAGCTCAAAATCGGTTTTGGCTTGATAAATGGGTTGGTGATTGTTGTCTTAAAGATCTTTTTCCCAGGCTTTTTAGGATTTCAAGTGACGAAATAGTTATTGCAATTAGATGGGGGATTGGGTTGATTTGAGTGGGTGTGGATTGGTAACTGGAGAAGGCTTTTATTTGAGGGGGAATCAGATTTATTGTTGCAACTCTTGCTTATGTCCTTCCCAATTCAAGTTCTGCTCATTACTTTCAACACGGTTTCTTCTTCAAAGGGAAGATGGTCAAACAGAGGTCATACATTCTTTGGCATGTACTAATTTGGTCCATTTGGTTGATTAGGTGTAACATCATATCTGACAGGGGCATTTTTTATTTTATTGGTATTATGAATTTGATTAAGACTCTATTTGGTAAAAACTAGCGGATAGCGGATAAGCTAGTGGATAGCGGTAGCGGATAAACTAGCGGATAGCGGATAAGCTAGCTGATAGCGGATAGCTGATTAGTTAGCGGATTGGATTTGAAGTGTTTGGTAAAACTAGCGGTTGTACTAACTGATAAATATAAAATGACATAAAAGGGTATGTTTGCATTTTTTTATGTAAATTATATGTATATATATTATTTATTTTAAAATAATTATCACTTATAATAATTTATTTTATTCTAAATTATTTATCGTTTGTCACGTCAAAAAAAATTTATTTATAGTTTAAAAAATTCAATCATTAATTTTAAATTTTAATATTAATTTAGTTTTAATTATTTTTAATAAATAAAATGGAATAATAAAAATAAAATTATATATTGATTTGATTTTTATATAATTTTTATTTTTTATAGATAAAAATATATTTTTCACTTTTTTATCTTAAATATAAATCTAAATAGCAAAATTAATTCTTATTTATGTACTATGTTAAATGATTAATATTTTATTTTATAATCAAGGATAAGTGAGGAATTTAATTAAGATGGTAGGGATAAAAATGGAAGAAAAAATGAAACGTTATACGCTATAAGCTCAAACACTACTTCAAGTAGCGTCTGGGAAAAACGCTATATGCTAGTGAAAAAACGCTATACGCTAATTTTAAAAACGACTACCAAACTGGACTAATTTTCCATCCGCTATACGCTATCCGCTAAACGCTAGCGGATTTGGCAAACCAAACAGTGCCTAAGACTAAGATTTTAGCACTGGTTTGTGTCAAGTTAGGGGGAAAGTCGTGTGTTTTTTTCTAATTGGTGCGTGAACCTATTTCCCGTATCAAAATGGGCTATCAATAACTTAGTCCGTTTGCTTGTGAATTAGAGTATCTCTTAAACTCTTTTTGAATAAATAAATGTGTTTGCTTAACAAAAAACAAAAAAAAGTATATAAACACCCAAGAAGAAGCAAAAGCCAGTAAATGACAGTGAAGGACTTAGTCGGGTAGCAATAATTCTAACTTCCAAAGAAGATACATATTATATATAAGATGTACAAAGAGGTGAATCAATGTAATTTAGACTAAGCAGGCTTTTGTAGTGTCTAGGGGGAAACGAAAGTAAAAATTCTAGGCTCTACAAATACTTTAGCCAACGATACAAAAAAATTGATTTGATGTCAATGGTGTGTAGCTAATTTACTAAACTTGCTCATCGATAGATTTACCATCCCAAGTTAGCTAGTGATTTAGCTTACTAAATTTATAGATATGCATACCGTAAATCGATCACTGAACAGAGCATGATTTGTTGCCTATAATAGCGACAAAAGCTGTCTACCTCCTCTCACACATTACCTAATTTGATCAGAGCACTAAAACTTGACACTGATGCAGAAATATCCTCTCACAAAACTTGAAATGGCAGGCTCCCATTAATGATATTTTGATGTAACTCAGGCCTAGAAATAGATACATGTCCCTTCCCGTTTTTATTGTTTGCACTATCCATTAAATACATGCGCCACATGAGTAGGTGAGCTGAGAAACGCGTTGCAACTTTAGGCACATTTCCATCCGCCACTTAGTAGACTCGGCAATGGGGTGGGTGGTAATGGTTGAGGTGAGTACATTCTCAACCCAATCCTGCTCCCTCTCTTTAGGGATTGGAACCTGTACATTCTAGTTGTAGATTATATCAATATTTTTAAAATCGAGCCTATCATTAAGCCATGAAGACACTAGTTCAATGGTTTAATGATCTAATTGAGGTTGATGCGTGATTGAACCGATAATAATTAAATATTTTTTAAAATTTTTTAATATAATATATATTAAGCAATATTAACATAAATTCTAAGTTATCATATTTTATTAAAATATATATATTTTTTTTTTTTTTTGCATTTATGTTAAAAAATTTACAAGAACAATTCTTGTATTTACTCCAAAAAGTTAAAAAAGAAAAAAAAAATTCAAGGACCTGTCAGCACAAAGCTCCTTTATATGTTTTGGTCCAACTATAAGAAAAAGAACAAAAAAAATTATGAACTTAGGCTGGTTTAGACCCATTTTACGTTTAAAAAGCAAAGACAAAAAAGAAACTAGGTTGGACTTGGACCAAACCTTTTCTTAAAAACTCAAAAACATAAAGGATGCAAATTTTCCCTAGCTTTACTAATGGAAAATATACAATATATGAGAAGGGTACACGTCTGTTAAACAAAAATGAGACATAACAAAAGAGGTGGTGGCAGAACCGTTTATCAGGTTCATCAGCCCAAAGCTCCTTTATACGTCAGTTGTTTAAACAACTGAAGTAAAAAGTGATGGGAGTAATCTTTTACGTCAGTTATTTAAACAACTGACGTTAAAAGTGTATCTTTTATGTCAGTTGTTTAAACAACTGACATAAAAGATGAATTTTAAGTTATTTTAAAACCGGCCCAACCAACTCACTCTCGTTTCATTCAAGTTTCACCCTTCACTTCTGAAACCCTAGCGCAGCCGTAGCAGCGCCTCTCTCCCTCTTTAGTTCCTTATCTTCCTAATCCTCCCTTATTCAAGTCTCAAACCTTATTAATTTCATTCTGAAACCCTCAAGTCTCTTCCTTAGTCTCTCCGCCCCTTCCTCAAAGAAGTGACCAGATCTGCGAAAAAGAAGATTGTGAACGAAGGGACCAGATTTGCGAGCGAAGGGGTCAGATCTTCGAAGAAGGGACTAGATCTGCTAAGAAGAAGACATGCGAATGAAGATCTCTGAATAAACTTCCTACTTTTTCTTGAAAGTTCCAAACTTTCTTGCTTTTTGTTCATGGTTTGTTTTTGTTTATGGTTTGTAACCTTTGATGCTTTCTGTTATTGAAACTTTCTTGGTTCATTTTCTTTTTTTATGGGTGTATACATAATGTACAGTGCATCCTTTCATCTTTAATTTCCTCAGTTATCAGATGAGTTTGAAGATCTTAATTATCCCTTACTCCCTCCCTTTTTTTTTGTATTAGAGCTTATATATGCTCATGATTGAGACATTTAAATCACAAGTTTTGGTTAGTATGCTCATATTGAATCACCGTTCCCTCAGTTTCCCTTCTCTATGATGGCTGAGGAAAGAATTGTTGGAACTTAAGATAGATATAATTTTTTAAAAAAAAATACTTTTAACGTCAGTTAAATTAAATAACTGACGTTAAAAGTGAACTTTTACGTCAGTTGTTAACAGACGTTAAAAGTTACAGTTTTAACGTCTGCCTGAATAACGTTAGACTTTTTTCAGATGTTAAAAGGCACTTTTAACTGACGTAAAAAGTGCTTCCTGCGCTAGTGCTTTCATAAATACCGCTGATGCCTCTCCATTCTCAGTCTCACTTTTCTTCCTTCCTATTTTCTACTTTCATGGTTGTCGTCCCCTCCCACTCTTCTTCCTACTTTCTTTCGCCCCCTGATCTGTGACACCTGAGGTTGACAAGGATAGAGAATGGTCGCCGGTACAAAAGAATTGATTGTACTACCTATACCAACAAGATGCATTTTCTTTTCAGGAGCCCATTAATACTTGAGAACTCCAAAGTTAAGCGTGATTGACTTGGAGCAATTCTGGGATAGGTGACCTCCTGAGAAGTCTTCTTAGAAAGCGTGTGAGTGAGGATAAAGCAAGCTGAAAAGACTTGTGTTGGTATATGGGAATAGTCGTCAATCAGTAAAGCAACCCGGGGTGTTACATGATCTCTATAACTTGTCCCCTCTAAGGTTAGACGTGGCGAAGATACAAGCGGTGCCAGAGGTAGAAGAATCAGAATTATGATCGGTTGAAGCAGAACGTGCCAGAGGAGCAAACACGTTTTTGTGGACAGTCGAAACACGGCGAACCATCGATTTTGCCTGCGGGTTTCTCTTGTTTCGTCCTGGTTCAACGATTTCTGATTCAGTTCATTTATAGAGCGATTATAGGAATTGTCCAGACTGAATTGCAGACCGATTGTCGGTCCCACCATTCGAACTGACCGATCCATTTTGACAGCACTAGATTATATTGGTTGATGAAACTTTATTAATAGTTAAGTTAAACATAATGTTCCTATGTAAAATAAAAACTAAATATAATATGGAAAAAAACCTAGGTTATGCAACTCAAAAGAGTAAATTCATATGAGAATTTATGTATTTTATACTTTTAAGAATAAAATATCTAGTTTTTCAATAAATAGTTATTGTTTTTTAGTTCTTAACCTGTAAAAGATTGCATATGATTAAAAAAAAAAACTCATATAATATTTATGTAAATGTGTAATACAGTGCATGGGGAATTCAAATAATTCCGAACTTGCACAAGACGAGACGGGGTGGATACACGTGAGTCGGAGGTGTGATTTGCCAGACCTACTACCGAACCCTTCCACACACACATTTGAGAGAGGTCCCATGCAATAAAATGCTAAGATCACCTTAAAGATTAGGACATACTATTCTACTTTGCTTTTGGTTTCTTGGTAGACCCAACCGATAGGTACTTAACAAGGAATAGCCACACATGTATGATGATAGTATTTTGTGTGTGTGAGTGAGAGAGAGAGAGAGAGAGCATCTGCACTGCAGGTTGATATTGGCAATAATAACTGGGTTTAGTACAGCAAATATAGCCTCCATAGAGGAGACAGCTTCACGGCTTGGTTTTCGAATAAATGTTCCTAACTATACGTATTAAGATTGAAGTCCATTTTCTACATTATACAGGTTATATTCATTATATACATGATCCCTTCATTTTTCCGGAAAAAATCAGGGCCAGACAAAAGGAAAATAATTCAATACCCTATAGGCCCTGAACACCCGTGCTCAGCTGCCACAACTCTCTCAGACCCAAACAGGTGCTATTTCCGGGAAAATCCAAATAGAGGGTGCCAATTTCCCCATCTACGGTTTACCATAACTAAAATTTACAGCAGTGAAAACTGAACATATCATAAAGTAGAGGGCCATTGCAGAATTCCATTTGCTAATAGTACCCACTACCTAAGGGGCAAAAATTAATATTGAGCTAGTTGAAAATATATATATATTTATAGAAAAACGGTAACTAATTAACTTAGATGCTTTAAATCACCATTCTTACAAATAACACAAGATTGAAGCTTTGAAATTAAATTCGGGGAGAATGTTACAAGTGGAAGTTCACTATATTATTGTTGATGCTCCTCCATTAATTTTCTTGGAAATATTAGCCATGCAAATTATAACTGCTCCTACATGCACTACCCGCTTGAGAAAAACAGTGAGCTTGAAGTTGTTGATGGGCTTGTGCTTTGGTACGGCCTTTGCCGGAAATAATCCGGTGGCGACACCGCCACCGTCACCGACGACAATGACTGAGCTCCAGAGTCCGGTGGGGACCCTGCAAATAAATTAAAAAAATTTGCAAATTAATAGCAAAAGAAAATAATGCGAAAGATAAGCTTCATATTACTCAACGAAAAAAAGCATATATGATAACAATTATGTTTATGATACAAGCAAGTCATTTCACTACTTCAAAATTTAGAATTTTTGTCTCGATAAGTGGATCATTCAATATATTTTGTCTTTAAATTAATGCTTAATTATCAAAATTATCATTATAACAGTTAATAATCAAATACACTGAGACTTATTAGAAGAAAGAAATTAAGAAAAGGGTGTACTTGCAACATTATCCAAAGTAAGCTGAGATTTCGGAATTTCTTGAGTTGGCTGCTGAGTTTTTCTTCTGCGACGATTATGATCTGCCAGTCTCTTTCTGCAGCTACGTTTTCCATTATCAAACTCAGAAAGAAGATGGAACCTGCAAGTCAAAATCAAATAATTAAATATAACATATATATCTATTAAAAAATTGGTTTCGTGATATATAGTGCTACTGCTTTTAATGGTACCAACTAAAATGAGCAAAACAATGCAGTACGTAAGTAAAACTGAAAGTGGAGTGGAGCGAACACGAAACATTTTAGGGACGCAAATGCCCTCGGGATTTCCCCATGTACGGTCAACCCAATCATTATCAACACTCCTCCCAAGGGTACTTTCGTCTTTCCAAACCTAACCTTCATAGCTTCCGACCATTCCGGGAAATCATCACATAGAGAACAACAATGTGTCGTGCTCAATGTGCTTGCCCTTGTTGTTTCATACATAATACATAATTTGTGGATATTGAAACCGAAAATACACACCAAAATCTAGGATCTTTCCGTCTGTTCAAAAATGTTTTTATTCAATGTTTAATTAAAATCAGTAAGTGAGTGTTGTTTCGTTCACTGTTGTGTAAATTAATAAACTGCAAACTAGAAAAAAAGAGTAAGAAACATTTGAGTGAAAGGACGGGAATGCCCTCGGGGTCACCACGTGTACTATGGGAGGATCAACATCAATGATTGTCTCCCAGGGGCATTCGTGTCTTTTCATCAACTACAACCACCACCTGCTGCATTGCTGGCAGAATCGCTGAGTCAACCCGGCAGCGATGACGGTGGAAGCCTTCGAGTGAAACTCGCACACCTTGTGGCGGCGGTGGTAGTGCTTGGCCTGTGACAGATCAGCATTGCATCCCTCGGCCTGGCACCTCGGCGAGTTCGACGAGGTTGTCGAGCCCGGTTCGGCCGGCCTAGACCGGCGGTAGAGCCGGCTGACGAAGTCGTCTTCGGAGGACGAGAAGTACGTGCGGCCTCCCAGGTTAAGCCCAATTCGTGAGCCCACGAAGTCCATGGGCCGACCGACGTCCTCGGATTTGGGCACGAGGAGGAGCCCGGGCCCAGGGGAACAGTTGGCAGCGTTGACGTGAGGCAGCGGGTCAAGCGACAGCATGGGTGGTTGTGGTGGAGGATAGGAGGTTGAGGACGCGCCGTGGAAGGCGCGTGGGTCGAAAAAGGTGTGGTGGACTTGAGGGTTGAAGTGGTGGTGGTGTTGTTGGTGGTGGGAGAAATCAACGGTGTTTGCGGTGGTTGTTGTCGTGGTGGGTGTGGGTGTGGGCCCATGTAGGAAGTAGTCAGGTAACAAGTTGTGAGAGGCATAGTGGTCGAAGATTTGCCGGTGGGTTTGGTCGGAGCCAGCAGCAGAGCCATCTTCGTTTCCAGTGAGCATTATGGTTGATGGGTTCCCCCATTCATAGTCCAACATGTCTCTCTTTCCCTCTTTCTCTACACTACCTGTGAAAAGCAGGTTAGATATAAGTGAGTCATGAGTGAGTGAGTCATGACTCATAACAAAAAGACATAAAAAGAAATGAGGTGCTTTTGTATTGTTTATGAAGATTCTGGTGGTGAAAATGGCCAAGGGTTATGAAGGGTTTTTGTTTTTTTGAAGAGAACTATTACTTACCTATGGCAGTTTTTAAACTGAATGAAGAAGTGGGATAGATATATGATTGAAAATACCAAAAACCCTATTTTGTAGAAGATATATATGTGTGGCTCTCTCACTCACTTTCTCATCTGCTCATTTTCTTCCTCACACTCTAATGGCGTGTACATTAAGTCTTTTTTCTCTTTATCTCTCTATGTCTCAGAGCCTTTGCCCTCTGCCAAACGGATGTGTGTTAAAAAGATCTCACTTTCACCCTCAAAAAGCTGAACCCTTTTGTCCCCTTCTCCATCTCTCTATAGAAATAAATTACTCTTTCTCTTTCTCTCTCTAGGTGAGTGAGTGAGAGTATGTGTGCGGTGACTGTGAGTGTGAGGTTGAGGGAAACTGAGTTTATGAGACGGCTTGTGCAGACAGTGGGTTATTGGTGGTGTGATCTGTACTGGGATATGTTTGGAGTTAAACTGAAATTACCATCTTATCCCATGGAACATGCACATATTGCAATTCAATAGCATTTTATACGGATATAATTTGAGTAATAATATTTGGACATAAAAATAGTGTCCAACACCGGATAAAAATACTCATTTTTATTTATTTTATTTTTTTCTCTCAACATGTATTTATCATTCTCAATATACTCATAAGATCTATGGTATCTATATCCAAATTGTGTGTTCAAATATCTATACTCATTCATAAAAATGTTCACTGAACATCTACTTTAGATAATTTTGATTTTTATGAGGTGAAGTATTTACATTTGTCTTATTAAAAATAAAGTTATTCATAAAATTGTCGGAATTTATTGTACTATAACACTTCTCTAAATCCAATTACTTTCAAAATATTGGGTTGCTATTGCTATCCTTAGCTAACAGTTAATAAATAAAATTGTTTGCTAATTCCTTAAATTTTATTCCCATATTTTAATGACTGGATTAGCCGTCACCTCTTATTTACCACATGGTTCGATCAATATACCAATTTTTAAGAAGTCAAATTATATGTATCCATAATTATATGGATTATTATTTATGAAAAAAAAATCACTTTTTAAAGAAAAAATATTTTTAATGAGTTTGATTGTGTTTAAGTTTTTCACAAAAATGATTTTTTTTTTTAAATATCTTTTGGTTAAAACGAAAAAAATTATTTTCATTAGCTTTTGTGAAAAATCATGTAAAATCACTAACTACTATTTAAAAAATAATTTTTATAAATGTAAATAAACACAAAACAACTTTTTTCCTTAAAAACTCTAAAAGATTATTTTCAAATTATTAAATTTCAAAATCAATTTTTTTAACCTATAACAAATGGACCCTTGATAACTGATTCCTATGCGACTACATGAATTAGTCACTTAGTTCAATCGTTAAACTCAAATTATTTTGTTTTATGATTTTCTTCATCAGTCATTTGGTTACTAATGTGGGTCGTTAGATTTAGCTGTTTTGCAGTGGCAGTAATTAGTAAATTTTGAAAATTAGAAACTAATAAAACAAGGAAATCCATTAGTTACTTTAAAAAATGGGAAGCTAGATAGAAAGATTGGGGTGGGAAGGGGTTAATCTCAAGCAGGGTGACATTAAATTTATGGACCCACAATCTGTTTTGGGTTTGGTCTACTTGATCTCTGTCCCAGGCCAGAAGATCGTCATGATTAATTCATATATGGCTAGGTGGATTTTATACTTGCTTATTTGAATTTTCGCTTTCTTGCTTTCAAAAACGCACTCTTTATTTCGTTTTTGAACATTTGAAAGGGACTTCTTAGTGTAAGTATAACTACTTCTGTTTCTTTATTTTAGTGTAAATGGATATTGCTTTTACACTAAAGTTTCCAGCCATGTGATTGCTCTTCTGAACAAACTTTATGAACAATTAGGGGTGTTCATAAACTCATTTCAGAAATGTGAAAAAACTATCTTAATAGTTCAGTTTGATTTCTACAATAAATCAATTTGACTGGCTTCAAGTATTAATTAGGTCTACTGAACTTTGAAGCCATATATGATTGATGTACTAAAAAAAGTTTAGGACCTCATAATCTCGTATTAGTTTTCGTCCTTAAGTTTTATATTATGAAACATAGCCTTTTAATTGTTACACTATTAATGTAAGAACTAGTGATTTTCAAAAATCGCCATTTTAAACAACCGACTATAGTTTTGCAGAATGAGTAAAGGACTTTCAAATAAATTTTAACATTTATATTAACGTAAGGAAAAATATAAACCAATATAGATTTATATAGTAAAAAATTACCAAAATTATGTTGGTCTGAGTAAAACTAGGCTCAGATCTCCTAAGAACGATCTCGGGTTTGAGCCTTGTAGATGGATAAAACATGGTTGGGAGGGGGAGACCCCACTAAAGATGGCCGGTCAGGTTCCCCGATGGATCGAGATTAGTCATTGATGAAGCAGGTGGATACTTCATACCTATAACATGGTAACAAAAAAAATATAGTAAAAAAGTTTATTTCTATTGTTTTTCAAATTTGAAAATGTTATAATAATGTTGTCTGTAACATCCCTGACTGCTTTATGGACAAGTGACACCCGGGGCTGACGAGGGCGGGGAGTGGTCGCCAGTGGAAGAAGGCACAGACAAGGAGCGGCTCCTCGCAGGCTTCTAGGTGGAGGGACACATGAATGAACCGATTACACACCGGAATGAAAGGGATCCTGAGATTGAGTAGGTATGGGACTATACAGTTGAGGATGGCTTATATGAATTGATTGATACTACATATACCAACAAGATGCATCTTCCTTTCGGGAGCTCATCACTTAAGAACTCCACAGTTAAGCGTACTTGACTTGGAGCAATTCTGAGATGGGTGACCTCCTGGGAAGTTTTCCCAGGAAGTGTGTAAGTGAGGACAAAGAAAACTGAAAAGACTCATGTTGGTTTGTGGGGACAGTCGTCAATCCATAAAGCAGTCAGGGATGTTACAAATGGTATCAGAGCGGTGCCTCTCCCAGTACGGTGTGGTTCGGGGACGAACCAAGCGGAAGCTGGTGAACATGTGACACCCGGGGCTGATGAGGGCAGGGAGTGGTCGCCGATGCAAGAAGGTGTTGGCAAGGAGCGGCTCCTGGCAGGCTTTTAGACGGAGGGACACATGAATGAACTGATTACACACCAGAATGAGAAGGATCCTGAGACTGAGTAGGTATGGGACTATACAGTTGAGGATGACTTATATGAATCGATTGGTACTACCTATACCAACAAGATGCATCTTCTTTTCGGTAGCCCATCACTTAAGAACTCCATAGTTAAGCATGCTTAACTTGTAGCAATTCTGGGAAGGGTGACTTACTGGGAATTTTTCGGTAACCCATCACTTAAGAACTCCATAGTTAAGCGTGCTTAACTTGTAGCAATTCTGGGAAGGGTGACCTCCTGGGAAGTTTTCCCAAGAAGTGTGTGAGTGAGGACAAAGCACGCTGAAAAGACCCGTATTGGTTTGTGGGGACAGTCGTCAATTCACAGAGCAACCAGGGATGTTACATTGTCAAAATTGAATTTAGGATTAACTTTTCTTTTTACGATTTTAACTTATTGTTTAAGAAAGTCAGAATACAAAAAGGTGAAAAAAGATTTTAAATAAAAGAAAAGATAATAAACCATCTTTAAAATTCAATCATCTTAAAAAAAATCAATATTTTATTAAAAATAAAATTTATTTAATTTAGAACCCTTTCATATAGAACTTTTCTTATAAAAGCACTTTGATAAACATATTAAAAATGTTTATACGAAGAAAAAAAATTGAAAATCAGCTTTTAGAAAAACTAATTTTTTTTTTCAGCTTTTCATAAAAAAATTTGCTAAAAGCATTTTTTGAGAATTTTTTTTATGATTAAACAGACAGACTCCGAAGTTTAAAATTGAGTAAATGCACTAAATTAATCTATAATTCTATATTCTCATAAAATCTACTTATTAATGGATTTGGATCCTCTTTTTTTCTTCTCTCATTTTCCCTCTCATGTTAGGAGACATAAAGACACAAAAATAAGTTTTAATGGACCCTACATATAAAATCAAACTTGTATCTTTTTCTCTCTAACATGAGGGGGAAAAGGAGATAAGAAAAAGAGATGATCCAAATACCTTATTAATGTACAACCTTCAATGATGGAGAAAGCATGAGAAGCTCAGTGACTTTGGTTGATTGGGTTACGGCTTACCTCGGCATTGCAATTTTTTTATAAGTAAAGTCATTTTATTAAAGATATCTAATTTTAGTATCAAAGTGCTTATTCTCTCAATCGTTTAGGAAAGGTTGAAAAATACCCATTTTATCATGTTTTCTAAGTTAGAAAAGGATACATAGGCGACTTCTACCATGCGCGACTCAAAGAAGTCGCTCACGGTGCATGACAAAGTTATATAACCATTGAATCTTTTAAAAAAAATTGAATGGCAGATATCACTCAAGGGAACCGGTTGTCTAGATTTCACTGAGTTGAGTGAAACAGTAGACAGGAGAGAGAGTTGCAAACCCACCCAAATGGCCACCACAATACCAACCCAAAACAGTATCGTTAACCACTCCCAACCGACAATGCCTCTGCCGTCACCGATAGCGATGCAACTCAGGACCCCCGGTCCAGTCCGATCTCTGCCACCATTCTGCCGAAGAACAGATGGCCCCGAGACTGTGTGTTCTGGACGGTAAAGTTGGCAACATCATATGGTATTCTTAGCACTCCCGATTGAATTGTTAGCATCAATTGAATCCTCTCTCTCAATGGTTTTCTTTTTTTTTTTTTCTTTTTTTTTTATCTTCATTGTGATTGAAGATCTCTGTAACGGACGGCGAACCATTACTATTGTCGGGCGTGGGGGGATGGTAAATGTTACAGAGATGGTGTCGACAAGAAAAAGCTTCGACCATCGAACCGTTCTCTCATCCTCTTCTATGCCGTCGTCGTTGACTGTATTTTTCTCTACACGTCGTCTTCACGTTTCATCACTGCACACCCGCAACCTCACGCATTCAACAATTGTACAACATCATGATTAAAGAAAACAGCCGCGTGCGACGTGGGGTTGCCGGCATGGCGGCAAACATCTCCCCTTTATCTTGCTTTTCTGTCCCCTAATCTAGCGAGGGAACAGAACCCAATTATTCCAAAGTTACCTGCTACAGCAGGTAAAAAGTCTCTTACCATAAGAGGCTTCTCTAAGTTGCTCACCCTAGCAAAAGCCAGGATACATTATACAATGACTTTGGTTGATTGGGTTACAGCTAATCGAAGCATTGCAATATAAATTAAAAAGGTAAATATATAGTTCATAAAAAAAATGATTGTCTCACCAGTGATTATCTCATCACTTGATGTTGTGAAAAAATTACAACCATGGTTCAGCACCATACTCTTTTGACATTGTGCTATACAAGGCAATGCAGGTCATGTCCATCAACAAACAAAATGGAGACAATGTCAATATAGGAATTATACATAGACAATCATGCAGGCAATATTATTATTCCCTCTAACTGAGCTAGCTAGCTAGCAAGATCTTCATTTGATGTGCCCGTTGGTTGGAGGCCATTTTTGAAGCCACAACGGGGAACAAGGCAAATGCTTACTTTTCAAAAGGAAATCAAATTAACTGAGAAACCACAGGTATATTGCAATGTAAGAAATCGAGAGAGAGGGAAAAGGAAAGACGCTGAGAGTGTCAAACAAACAGTCAATAAGTATGTGTTTGGATTAGTGTTTGACAAACATG
Organism: Echinosophora koreensis; assembly: GCA_035048595.1. Lineage (NCBI taxonomy): Eukaryota > Viridiplantae > Streptophyta > Magnoliopsida > Fabales > Fabaceae > Echinosophora > Echinosophora koreensis. The sequence continues at coordinate 426,880 of JAPCYP010000048.1, read as the reverse complement.
ATTTTAGATGGAATTAATTTTGTAGAATTGATTTTAATAGAATTGAGTTTGAACTATTCAAAAAAAAAAAAGAATTGAGTTTGAAGTAAAATGATTTATGTTTGGATGTTTTTATTTTAAAAGTAAGTTTAATGTAAAACTTAATGTAATTTGAGACTAAAAATCACGTTTGGAGACAAAAGCTACAAATTCTAGCTTCAAATTAGAATTGATTCCAAAGGTAAAATCCATTCTTATCAAAAATATTCAAACATGTCAAAATCAATTTTTATCTCTAAAACCATTATTACCTCTCAAAAAAGTGAATACAAACATACACTAATTAATGGAGCAGCTTGTGGACGTGGTTAGTAACTTGCGGTGACCACGCTTCCACATTAAGAAGTAAAAAGTGTCAATTCACGACTCTAAGAGTCAAACTGTAGGGACATTCTTTGGCCCAAAAACAACCATGCGAACAAAATTCAGCCGGAATTCCAGAAACAATCACGTGGGTTCAATAAAAGGGGTGTGAGTTAGTGAAAGAATTTTCTTGCCATTTAATATAGTCACATTATTGCAAGCATTTTATTATATACTCTTGAAGTATAACGAAAATAACTAATTGAGTAAAGGCCCAAAATGATCCCTTAAATTTTTTGAGTAACCCAGTTTGATCCCTAAAAAAAAAAAGGACAATTTGGTCCCCACGAGGTACAATTTGGTCCCCCAAATTTTAAAAAGGGGGATAATTCAGTCCCTCCGTAAGGACCAGATTGTCCCCCGTTTTAAAATTTCGGGGACCAAATTATCATTTTATTTTTTTTAGGGACCAAACTGACCTACTCGAAAAATTTGAGGGATCACTTTGAGCCTTTACTCTAACTAATTTTATCAGAAAGATGAATAAATTTTTTTGAGATCCCAAATTTGTAATACTTATATTAAATAATAAATTCTTTGGTTATCATGTCATTGTTACAAAGTATTTACTGTTGTAAATAGTAATTAATTTTCGTCAGGACCTGAACGACATTTAAGAGACTTGCCCACTACCACTCCCAACTAGGTTTTTTTTTTTTTTTTTTTAATTAACAACAGGGCCTAAGCCCAAACAACAAAAGAAAAACTAGAAAATAACTGAACGGGGTATGGAAGCCCCAGCATGATCACTACTAACAATTGTAGCAAGCTCTATAGGAGGATGATCTAAAATAACAGTTCATAGATCTTGATGAATACTCTAGTTAGCATGCCAGTCTGCGCCTCTATTGCTTTCCTGGAAAGTGTGGCAAAAATAACCTGCCAATCTTTATTATTCCAATCCAATACACAAGATCTATAAGTCGTATCTCGGACAACTTGCTTAATGAATCCGAGTCCGTTATTGTTTGGATCAACCACGCATGCGCATATTGGTTTAAATGATACATTGAGTCATTGATGATTTTTTTTTTTGACAAAAACCAAATCACTGCATTTCATTATGAATAATGTTCCAAATACAAACAGGTGCTGAATGAAAGATAGTGCGAGTAGCATAAGAGATAGATGCCCTAGCTAAGGTATGAGCACTACTATTAGCTTGTCACCCAGTAAAAATAACTTTGTAATTGTTTTTAAAAACTGAAAAAATATATTTCTTAACTTTTAATAATATAGGATAATTTATAATTAGGGATGTATTCCTGAAAAAAATGTACTTTATTTTTACAAGTTAATACATAGATACTTCAATAAATAAATAAGATAAATAATTATTTGTACGAAATCATATCAAACTAAAAAAAATTAGAGAAAATAAATACTTAGAGGGGAATCATATGTTTTGTTTATTAACCCAGTTATTTATTACCAACCATTTCACGAAGGGAAAAAAAATCAATCAATCACAATTTACTAAGCCAAAAATGGCTAGCTATAAAATTATTGCAGATATCCCTATAGCATCCCCATTTCCCCGCTTGTGGTTTAATCCGTACTATTATCAATGTCTTGGGTGCTACCTTACCTATTCTTGATCCGTAGTTTGTAAATTATATGCAATTATTCTTTCTTTGGATCGCATATTGTAACAAGCTATAACATTATAGGACAAGCCCCACCGGTGACGCACTCCAAGGGTTAAATCACCTAATTGTAGAAACTAAAAGGCCAAAAAAGACGAGAACAAAGAACAAGATAAAGAAATTAAAAGAAAAAGATTGATTAAGTAGGCCTCTCTTTTTCCATATTTAACAACTTCCCTTGCAATATATCTTACGTAAATGATAATTTTCCATGAAATTGAAAACTTGATGTTTACGTTATTATCTACATATATATGGTGAACGAATCTATGCCAAACCAAGGGTTGGCTTAGTGTAGGTGTGCTCCATATTTTGATTATTATGGATGGAACCTTAAGCTATTTTCTTTTATCAAAGCCAAACTAAGGCAGTTCATTCAAAATAATATCAGCAATATAACTTGGAGCAATGTAAAAACTACAGGAGTTAGCATATAACACAGATGTCCTAGCAAGAGAATGAGCAACTTTGTTTCCTTGCCTCTTAATAACCTTAAGCTAATTATACTTATGGAAATTGATTATTTCTCTTAATTGTATATGATCGTTGCTTACAGGCTTAGTCAATATTCGTATGTAAACAAATCTAAAAAATACTATTATATAAATTTCTATATTCATGAGGGCCGGAGATTTAAATTTTAGAAGTTTAAAACAGTAAGCAAAGTCAAATGGTACTCATCATAGGCTTATGCGCAAACTGGTTATATAAGGAACCTTCCGTGGCCTGAATGACATTCTACTTAAAATAATGTTTGATCACTTTGAGATCAGGACAAAAAACGATGCTTCAGAAAATGTGTGCAAGTACTGGTGCAGTCCTGGTGGTGGACATCCTTACTGAGAAAATAACAGATTGACAAAAGGCTGCTAATCAGGTAATGAGTGTAAAACCTGATCCATATTTATTACTAAAAATCAGCCACACTGTAATAACGCGCATTAGAAATGCTATTAAATTATAAACCTTTAATAGTGATTCATCGAGAAAACGTTATCTTTATCCCATAACCTATTTTGAAAAGAAAAAAACGCTATTTACCCCAAACATCATTAATAGCGGATAATCAAGGAAGCGCTATCATAATAGATGAATTTAATAGTGTTTATTAGGACAAACACAATGGAAGTTGAAACTATCATAGCGCTTGAATGTGGAAACACTATCTTTTCCTTGTATTAAAACTACTCTTTCAATGTGACCACCTCTCTATATACCCGTATTCGTTGGGCGTTGGCACAATTCATGGAACACTAGTGCAAAATATGCATTTCACATCGCGGTTTTAACATCGGTTTCCAGAAAACCGATGTGAAAAAGGAGGCGGTGGCATTTTTGAAATTAAATTGAAAACTTGTCACATCGGTTCAAAAATTAACCGCTGTTATAATGGTTTTTACATCGGTTTCTATAAAACCGATGTTGAAAATTGAACAAAAAATAAAATATTAAAAATTTGATAAGTTACCACATCGGTTTTTTAATTAACCGATGTGTAAAGGTTAAAGTTTTAACATCGGTTGTTTAATAATCGATGTGAAAAAACGAATAAAAAATTTGATTAAATGAATTGAAACCTTTTAACATCGGTTTCAATATAACTGATGTGGAAAAATGTATAACATCGGTTCTGTCCATAACCGATGTGGAAAAGATAAGATAAAAAATAATTTAAATTCGCAACATTTAACATCGGTTCTGTCCATAACCGATGTTGAAAAGTGTTTAACATCGGTTATTTGGATAACCGATGTGTATTATCAATTTTTATTACTCAGTCCCTTTTCATTTTTCGCGCTGCGCTCAGTCTCCCTCCCAGAAAACCCTCCATTTCTCCTCTCTTCCTTTCCTCTCTTCTTCTCGGAATCCCACACCCACCTCTCTCCGTCGCAGTCCGGTCGTCACCACCACCACCGCAACGCAACCACCGCAACGCCACCACCCTTTCCATTCGCCTCTCCCCATTTGGCCTCCTCTCTCCCCCTTCGCCCATCACCGTAGCCACCCCTCCCTTTCCACTGCGCTCACTGTTTGCGTTGGCAAAGCCACCGCCGCAACGCCACCACCGCAGCGCCACCACCAAGGTAAGTTATACCCCCCCCTCTCTTTCTCTCCCCATTGTGCACAACCCCCTCCCCATCTCCCTGGTTTGCAATATTGGCAACTGATTGTGGCTTCAATCGGTAAGCAACCATTTCTCTTTTATTTGCTAAACCCTAAACCCCAAATTATCTATTGCTTCCATTTCCCTGCTATCATATATTCTATTCTGTCAAATTGCTAAATTGTTGTTGTGTGGGTTTTGATCAGTACACTGATGTTTGCAACAACTTGTTTATATGTTGTGTCAGTATGTATCAGTTAGGCGTAATGTATGTAAACATGAGTCAGTGTCAATGTGAAATGAGACTGCAGTAGCTTATGTCATTGATTTATTTTTATTTATTTTATTTTGATGTTCGAATAAGTTATTTTTTTATATTTACTGTTAGAGCCAAAGGGGTTGCTCTAGTTTCACATTAATCAGGTGTTATGTATTGAATTTGTTGCTGTGAGCGGCGGATACACGCGAAACCCGCTAACTATATTTGGTACATCAAAAATTATTAAAGTATTATTAGGATGCTGAAGTAAATTACATTATGCTATATTGTTAAAGCCTTAGTTTCCCGTTTGAGATGCAATATTAATGAGCACACGTGTACCTGCTTAAGGTACTTGTACAGCTCATTATATTGGATCTTGAATTGTCCAAGTTGGACAGTTTGGGAAAAAACTTTTTCTTCATTCAGTTAAAATAGTTATTCGTTGATTCTCATGTTATATACCTGATGAAAGTTCGGATTGGTACATTTCTTTTCGTTCTCCGGGTGCATACTTTATCGTGGTGGATGGCATCGCGTTCAAGTCGTGTACGTCGGAGACCGAAGGGAAATGCTGCCGAAATTTCGTTGGGTATGAGCATGAGAGTTAAGGACTAACTGTTAACCGAATGTTGAAAAAGTTTCTTCTCGAATGGGATAGGGCCATACCCTATCATAAGAAGTAGTTGATGAAGATGTTGGACTAAGTATGAAGTTAATGTTTTAGTCATGGATCGCGGTTGGATGAATGCTAGACGGACAAGTGATGAGTATGAGAATGGAGTGGAAGATTTTCTACAATTTGCAAAAACAAATGCTCCTGATAGTAGTGACGGAAGGTTTTGTTGTCCTTGTGTTAACTGTTTGAATGAGAGATGACTAGAAGCTGACGAGATACGGGATCATCTTATTTGTGAGGGGATTTGCAAGAGTTATACAATATGGATATGTCATGGTGAATCGTTAGACAGGCCAAGGGTGTCGGATAGAGAGGAAGTTGATGACGTAGATATGGACGATGGACTAGAGGACATGATCCGTGATATTGGGCAAGAGTCCTTTCGGCGAGCACATGTGTATGATACTTTGTGCAGTGATGCGGAAGTGGCTTTGTATCCGGGGTGCACTAATTTCACACGGTTGTCAGCGGTCTTAAGATTGTTCAATGTGAAGGCGAGAAATGGGTGGAGCGATAAAAGCTTTACTGAATTGCTTGAGTTGTTGAAAGACATGCTTCCAGAAGGTAACACATTACCATCCCGAAACTATGAGGCGAAGAAGATATTGTGTCCGATGGGTATGGAGTATAAGAAAATACACGCTTACCCCAATGATTGCATATTGTACAGGAAAGAGTTTGAAGAGATGCACGAGTGCCCCAGGTGTGGGGTATCACGATACAAAGTGAAGGATGATGATTCTAGTTGTGATGCGGTCACCAAGGGTCCTCCTGCGAAGGTGTTATGGTATCTTCCAGTAATTCCGCGGTTCAAGCGATTGTTTGCTAATGAAAAGGATGCAAAGAATATTAGATGGCATGCAGATGAGAGGAAATGTGATGGACAGCTTCGTCATCCGGCTGATTCTTTGCAGTGGAAGAGAATTGATAGTTTGTTTCCGGAGTTTGGCAATGAGCCCAGAAACCTCAGGCTTGGACTTGCTACCGATGGAATGAATCCATATGGAAACTTAAGTAGTATTCATAGTTCATGGCCTGTTCTCCTGGTAATTTACAACCTATCTCCTTGGTTGTGCATGAAGCGCAAATACATTATGTTAAGTATGATGATTTCGGGTCCAAAACAGCCAGGAAATGATATTGATGTTTATCTGAGTCCATTGATTGAAGACTTGAGAAAGTTGTGGGATGAAGGCATTGATGTGATCGACGGGTATTGCCGTGAGACTTTCAGATTGCGTGCCATGTTATTTTGCACCATCAATGACTTTCCAGCATACGGGAACTTGTGCGGGTATAGTGTTAAGGGGCATAAAGCATGTCCAATATGTGAAGAAGGCACATGTTACCATCAACTGCAACATGGAAGGAAGACAGTCTACCTTGGGCATCGGAGATTTCTCCAGCGTGATCATCCTTATCGTAGGTTGAGAAAAGCTTTCAATGGACTTCCGGAGAATGCATTTGCTCCGGTGGCCTTGACTGGAGACCAAGTTTATGAACGGGTGAAGAACACTAATGTTATCTATGGGAAGTCCCAAAAGAAGGCTACTGAGAAGAATATATGGAAGAAGAGGTCGATCTTCTTTGATCTTCCATATTGGTGCAAGCTTGATGTAAGACATTGTATTGATGTGATGCATGTGGAGAAAAATGTGTGTGACAGTTTAATTGGAACGCTTCTCAACATTCAAGGCAAGACAAAGGATGGTGTGAATGCTCGTCTGGATCTAGTTGCGATGGGTATACGAGAGCAGTTAGCTCCACATAAAGTGGGGGATAAGAAGACTTATTTGCCCCCAGCATGTCATACTTTATCAAAAAAAGAGATAAGAAGTTTCTGTGAATGTCTACGGGGAGTCAAAGTGCCACAGGGTTACTCTTCAAATATCAAGAGACTTGTCTAAATGAAAGATCTCAAATTAGTTGGCTTAAAGTCTCATGATTGCCATGTCTTGATGCAACAATTACTACCGGTGGCCATTCGTGACATCTTGCCTAAAAAAGTCAGACATGCCATTACTAGGTTATGCTTATTCTTCAATGCTATATGTAGCAAGGTCATTGACACTAAAAAGTTGGATGACTTGGAAAATGAGGCAGCCATTATCTTGTGCCAATTGGAGATGTATTTTCCACCTTCATTTTTTGACATCATGGTTCATTTGATTGTTCATCTAGTGAGGGAGATTAGATTGTGTGGCCCCGTTTATTTAAGGTGGATGTACCCGGTTGAGCGATACATGAAGATCTTGAAAGGATATATGAAGAATCCACACCGTCCCGAAGCATCTATTGTTGAAAGGTATGTTGCAGAAGAAGCTATTGAGTTTTGTACAGACTACATGTCAGAAGCGGAACCTGTAGGGCTTCCGAAGTCTCGTCATGAAGGAAGATATGATGGGAAGGGTACACGAGGTATCACTGTTAAGAGCATGGATCGGGAGGAAGTGCTTCAAGCACATTTGTATATATTGAATAACACTGATGAGGTTGAACCATACTTATGTTAGCACAAAAGCATCATCAACAAAACTTACCCTAGAATGAATGAAAAATGGTGTTTGTACAAGCATAATAAGACTTTCTTGAACTGGTTTAAAGAAAAAATTGCAAAGGATGGTACTGCTTCTGAAACATTAAAATGGCTAGCACAGGGACCTAACTCTGATGCCGACATAAAAAACATAAGGATACGTTGGGCAAATTTCTTTCTTGAAGTGTACCAACATTAGTTTATATGTAGTTAGTATATAAACGCATCATGTAATAGCTATAGTGTACTTTTGACTGATATATGTTTTGACATGAAATCTATAATATATCATATGTAGCTTTTTGGTTTCTAATTATCTTTGTTGTGTGAATGTTATTGAATATATTTATTGTTAGTAGACTTTTAATTTAGTGTGTTTTGGTTGTACAAAAATGATTCTGTAGACAATATAGATTCTGTATTGATCTGGATTACTGAATTACTGGATTACTTAAACAGGGGAAAGGACTGTCAATACTGAAAAGGATGATTTTTAAAAAAAAAAAACTAAAATTCACATCGGTTTTCATAAGACCGATGTGGTAAACCCAATTTTCCACATCAGTTTTCATAAAAACCGATGTGGTAACTCAACTTTCCACATCGGTTATGTTAAAAACCGATGTGGAAAACAAACTTTCAACATCGGTTTTTAACATAACCGATGTGGAAAGTTGAGTTACCACATCGATTTTTATTAAAAAACCGATGTGGAAAATTGCTGAAAAGGAGATGTGGCTTTCTGAAACAGACTTTTTTACATCGGTTTTAAAACCGATGTGAAAAGTGGTAATAAACCACATCGGCCTTTTCAACATCAGTTTGAAAACCGATGTGAAAAGCCAAAAAAAACCGATGTGAAATCCCTTTTCTGCACTAGTGGAAGTACAATAAACTTTCGCAAAAAAAGATCTGATATTCAACCTTCAATGCAAAGAAAACTGGAAAGTAATCAATTCCGCCTTAATAGCTACTGAACAAATGTTCCTAAACCTAAGCCAATTTCTCCTATAAAGAACCATCCTTTGTGTTCTTATCCCACACTATAAATTTTATAAAATCTCTGCATGTATTCTTCTCTATGTTCTTATCTTCCATAAGAGTCTGACACTCTCATATATTTGTGTCGTATGTCATGTCTAATGTCCAGAAGAGGGTCAGAAGAAGCCCTATCCTAAGTGTCATGACAGACGACAAGATAAGTGAATGTCATCATCTCTCCCAATGCCTCACGAAATGAGAAGCTACAACACTCAAGTACTGCTCTAATCCTATATGAGGATTATCAAGGAGGCGCTAGCACAAGACGCTTTGCTCCGATGACATCTACTCACGTGGACTGATTAGAGGTGCCGCTTCTTTTGTGGCACTGGTTATTGATATTCTAAAGCGTACTTTAAGAGGTAAACACAAATGTCCCTATGTGATTCATGTTTTGTAATGTGAGGTCCTTGGCCATAGTTTTCTTCCGCCTTGAGATATAAATATAATTGATGATTGTCTCTTGAAAACCCAACATCTACTACAAAGCATCAAAAGTTAGGAAGGAAATCATGTCATAGGCATATTAATAGTCACACAACACACAAACATACATACAATCATCTCTCGAGTCATACTTTGACATTCACTTCCAAATCATGATCTCTCCCTCAATCATTGCCAATGTTAGGAACACTGACTCTATATGCATGTCGGCTGATCCCTGAACAGTCATTCTTAACTCGGAGAATGTGAGTTAGTTTGTTCAAGTAAACATTTCGCTTGTAATGACCAATAAGAGTGCATCCCCACTCCTTTCTTTTCCCTCAGGAGGGGTACATATCTTGGTCATATTGGAACGTCCACCTTCAACATGGAATACTTGGGGTCTAGTCGGGATAACAAGGCTAAATCAGAATCTCACGACAACAATAAAAGCTACCTATTGGTCATTGTGACATAGTTTGACCATGATTATATCCCCAAGATCTCACAGATCGTCCCATCCCAATTTCGATTCAAGTACACTAACCTCGTATGATCCTTGGTCATACGGCCCACCACTGGGCAAAATGCTATGCAATACAATCATCTCTAAGCTGACATTAGTACCACCACAACCATTCACGTCATCTCGTCACTGATACCAAAGTATCTAATAACCTCATATCTCAACATATAGTAGCACCCCAATGATTGTCAACTCAAGTAACTAAAGCATGAAAGTATATTATCAAGAATATCAATCTAACATGTGGTTCATCATATGAGCATTATACCAAACATATCAATTCAACACACAAGCATGTGATTCACTGAGCAATATATCATCAAGCATTCTAGTCATCGATCAAGTAATAATCATCTAACCTAGGTATCATCCTAATGGTAAGGAAACCTGCAATGCCTAAACCCTAACCGGTACTACTTTGCAGTAGTCGCCAAAGTAGGTTAGGTGTTGTCGATTACTAAACTACTAGTAGGTTTGGGTTCCCTTACACACATATGAATACATTATTCTACTCTTGCCTCCCCGACGATTGTGGATTCTTCTCCCCACCTTATAGTGCTATGCATAAGCCTCCTAAATGTACAAACTTCATGAACACACATGTCCCCTTGCTACACACATCTGCCACACTAAGAATAGGTACACTCACTACTCCAAAATTTGCCCTAATAACGCAAGCAACACGTATACTATATCGCTAACCCTAAAATGAATCAAAAGCAAAGGTAATGACTAAGAACGAATGAAGCACGTGAAGAAAATACGAAGAACGTCAATGTCAACAATGTCGATGTATATCAAACTTCGACTTACCTTCGACATAACAAAGAAACGATCTGTCGAATTCAAAGCAGATGAGGATATCACGACGATGAAGTCAAGTTAGGGTTTTGTTGCTTGAAATGGAGCAAACCGAATTCCAATGGTCCAGCATTGGCTTCCTGCTAATCTTTTGTGTTTTTTACAGTTAGGAGACACGAGAAGTTTCGGTCAAAAATGAAAGTGAAAGAAAACTTGAAGATTTATTACCTGCTGTGTACGATTAAGCTTGGGGATTTCCCACGTTTGAACGTTGCTTCATTGCAAAGCAACTCCATCTCTTGACAAACGTGCATGCTGACTGACAGGTGTCCACTACATGTCTAACCACTTAGAACACTTGAGCGTGCTCCTACCCCATGTTTGAGCATGCCCACACTTGGATGTGGGTTTCCTTCACATTCAATCGTGTTGTCCTGATTCTGACTCGTTCTTTCACACTTCTTTGCATTTTGTGCCATTTCAAAGACCTATTCCACCCAAATTCTAAGCCAATCCATTCTTCAACAAACAATCAAGAGCGCAATCATTCACATTATCATACTTAAAATCACGGTTTAAGGAAACGAGGATGTTACATTACCACCCCCCTTAAAAGAAATTTCGTCATCGAAATTTAGCAGACCTTAAAAAAGATTTGGGTATTGATGTAGCATATATGCTTCACGTTCCCATATGGCATCGCTTGTCGTAACATCCCAAATCATTTTTACAAAGGGAATATGTTTTCCACGGAGTTCCTTAATCCTTCGATCTGTCCTATTTTATCGATTAGTGTATGAGGAAAAGATTAAGCATGTTTGAAGTCTTAATCATGTTCCTTAGGTGTTTGTAAGCTTGTGCTTCAAGTTTGAGTAGAATCGGAGCTGAAACAAGTCCAGAACGCAAGGAAAAGCAAATCGAGTGATTAATTAATTAATTGAAAAGTTAGAATATTAAAATTAGGTCGGGCATGAGTGCAATAGGTTTCTAGGAGTAGCCTAAAATGAAGTTGACACATGGAAACACAAGTAGAGGGGTTAAATTGTGTTTTTTAACAGATTTTTCAAAATACTTTTGAAAACTCTTTTACAAGCAAGCTATGAAATAAACACACAATAAAAACCTTTTTGCAAAGAGTTAACAAACTCAAAATCAAATCCCCAAAGTTAGTATAAACGAAAACTATAAAGAGATAGGGATAGAAGATTCACACAAAATGAATTTTATCATGTTCACTCTCTTCCAACCAAGAGTTATGCCTAGTCCCTTCTACTTGAAGGTTTTCTCCACTATAATCCAATAGCTTACAAGTATTCTTTCATTTGCCTCTTCAGGCTTACAACTCACAAGTATTCAACATCTCTCCAGGCACTTAAGTATTCTTTTCCAGTCAAGCCTCTTCAGGCTCTCTCTAACTTAAGAGATTAAAAGATTGATCTAAGAACTTACTATGTGTGATGGTATGAAAGTTTAAGATCAAAGATTACAAGGTAATCGAGAGAAGATTTGGTAGAGTTTTGACACTTTCAAATATCAGAGCTTGTAGTAGTTTCAGTCTCTTTCTTCACTGGGGTCGTCCAGTATTTATAGAAGGAGTGCAGGTTTGAGCTCTTTCTTCTTTAACGGCCTTTTAGAAATATCCATTTAGAGATAACATTAAATGCTATGATCCGTTGAGTATGATAACTTGATATGTGATCTTCAGAAAAGCATTCTTGGTTATCAGAAATGCTGAAAGTGGTACTGTCACTTCTCTATTGTACTCGAAAGTTGTTTTTTTGTTTTTCCTTCTTTCCACAGGGTCAACTATGCAGCAGCTTATGTCAGAGTACAAGGTATTTTTGTAATCGATGGTACTATGTTTCTCTTACCAAGAAACAAAGCATAAACATTTGAAACAACACAAGAGAAAGACATGGAAACAATCGAATTAAATAAACAATCATTTGAAATAAAAGCGCTGACTAGACGGGTTCATAAGCAGTACATCTTTGGACATGCATTTTTAACATTGAACTAGAGCAACTAAGTAGTCTACTGATAGATCGTCTAGATGTTCTATTGGATAGTCTAGTGTTGACTTATTCTTTGCTTTTACCGGGTAGTCTAGTTAACTAGTCGTCTAGCTTCTATCGGGTAGTCCACTTCTAAGATCATCTAATCTTTTCTCGGATGGACTACAAGTATTTGGACTTGCTATTCCTTGGACTTATTCTTTTAACTGATAAGCTTAGTGACTCGTCTAGCACTCCTTACACTTAGTTATTTTTAACGACTCGTCTAGCGATTCACTGTTAGACTAGTTCTTTACTAGATGAGTTTAAAGGCTCGTCTAGCAAACATAGATTGGACCTGCGATGCTTTTGGACTTTCTCAGAGGAACTTTAGACTAGTTCCCTCGTCTAACGATATTTAAAACAGTCTTGCACGCTAAAATAGATGAGTTAGTCCATAACTTAACTTTGCCATACAAATTTAATCTTTTGTTAACATCAAAACTTAAGAGATTATTTAACCATAATCATTTTGGTTCCAACAATCTCCCCTTTTTGATGATGACAAAAACTTATTAAATTTGATTGAACAAAGTCTAAGAGAGCCAAAGAGCTTCCCCAATGACAAAGCACTCAAGCATTTTAACAAGTCTAATAACAAACATTCAGATATGCAAAACAGATATATACATTTAAGCGTATAGACAAGTATCAGAGCATAAACAAAACATATATGAATCAGAGAAACCATGTATGCATATGCATCAGAACCTATATATATATATATATATATATACTAAGTTAAAAATACATGTTTCTCAAAACTTTTCAAATTTAATTTATTTATTTTTTGTCATCAGACAAAAAGGTAAAATGAGATGGATCATCATTGTCAGTTTCAAAACAAAATAACGAGAGACAAAAGATAAAAGAGAATTTTATGAAGAAGGAGGAGGAGGGGTGGAGATGGAGCAGGAGGATCCTGGTTTTGCTTAAATCCCATAGCAGAGAGCATCCGAAACATCTGCTGGAGCATGACATTGGTATGCTGAATTGCACATTGAACACTACTTTCAACTTGTCCTTCAAACTTCTTAGCTATGATTTCTTCAAGCTCTAGAGGTATGGTAGCCCTAGAGCTCTCAGTAGTGGCATCCAAATGACCTTGTCCAAACCTTGTGCTTAGATCAAGTGATTGTTGTGGAGCTTCTGGATGTATATCAGAAAGAGGAACAGGCTGTGAGACTTGTTTCCCAGATCTTTGATGAACTTCCTCTGAGTCTCCCACATTCTCAGCTTGGTGCTCTGGCTGTACTTGCTTAGCTTCTTCAGCAATTATCTCTTCAATCTCCTCGGATTGATCTTCAGCTTCATGAACTGAAGGCTCTGGCTCAGGTTCTGGTTCCACCCAATAGACTTCATCCTCATATATATATGAACTTCTTAAGGGGATGCCCAGGGTGTCGGAGTGAATAAAGAACCTGACTTTAGAGAAGCCATATTCACCTCTTACTACTGGAGTTTCTTCCTTCTCAGAAGTAGAGAGACCAGAAGAGGAAGCTTGATGTGAGCAGATCTTGATATGACTCTCCCAGTAGCCTCTTGCAACATAGTCAAAATTCTTTTCTTCTTCTCCAACAAGGTAGATAGCTAGGATATCATCATCAATCATTTATTCCTGACTGACTTCTAGCATACATTTGTCAGGTAGAGGAAGGCATTTCTTAGGTGGTCTGAATTTGCCATCCTTGTCCTTGTTAAGATCTATCATGGGTAGCCTCAGGAAAATCTTAGGAGGGACCATGCCAATTCTGTTTTTGTGATTATGATGCAACCAAGTGGGAGGCACAAAGTTTGCAGCTCTGAAGTACCTTGGCATTGAGAACTCAACTGTTAGATGACCATACATCAGATAGTCACCAACATCAGCCAAAGTGGCATACTCTCTTAGGTGTACAAGTTGTTTCCACTTGACCTCTCTGCTCGGAATGAATCTTCTGTAGCCATAGGTTCTTGACCTTCTATACTCAACATTGTCTTTCTTTACTTTGGAGGGCACAATCCACCAAATGGGAATGATATCCTTATCAACACCATCAGTATGGGGGGTAAAGGGTTCCATTTTGATGAGGTTGGGAAATATTTTCTTAGGTGGGAATTTTTACTGAGGTAAGCGAGTTAGAAGAGGGCCATTGGCAATGTAATGTTCAGATGGAAGAGGTTCAGAGAGTATATATAGAATGCCAATGTAGTACCTTGGCTCATGAGTATCAAGTTCATACTCATATTCTGGTGGAGGGTATGATGGCCTGGGTTCAGGTGTAGGTGGGAATGTATGGTACATGATTCTCCAGTTTCTCTTTACTTTAGTCCAACTCTCAACTTGGCCATCATAAAGGGTAAAAGGGTCTGTATAAGAGAATTGGACTTTGAGTAGTTTTGGGAAAGGTGCTCCAAGAATAATCCCATTATCTAGTTGATTAAACCAGGGATCATCATCAGGAATGATGTATAGAAATTGTGGTCTTGGTGGAGAAGTGTGAATTGGTGAGTGTTCAATTTGGTGTTGTTGGGGTTAGTATTGTGGTTGTTCTTGTAAGGGGTGAGAGTGGTTGGTTCTGTGTTTATGATGGTGATGAGGTGTTGACAGGAACATTAACACTACTAACAACAACAACAACACTTTCAATCACAGAGTGAGTGGGTGGAGTTACCTCAGCAGAAATAAAATATTTGTCTTTTCTGGCAAGTTGCCTTGCTCTTGTAGGAACATCAGTAGAAGTAGCAACTTGCTTCTGCTTCTTCAGAGCAAGTCCAATAGGCTGATCATCTTCATCATCTTCATTATGAGATAGAATGATCTTCCTTGCCTTTTTCTTCTTCTGACCAGCTTGAGGTTCATCGGCCCTTGGTTCCCCGATGACTACTGTGTAAACTGATCCTTCTCCTTATATATGTATGTGTGTGTTTGTGTGTGTATATATATATATATATATATATATATATATATATATATATATAGATCAAGATTGGTCGGGCCAAATCCTATACTAGACAACACCCAACACGAGGTACTCCATAGAAAATCTAGGGGTACCCCTATTCCAACTCCGGAACACACACACACACACACACACAAAAGTTTTAATTTTGATCTATTTTCACTATAACGTTTTTTGATCGTCAATCAATCATACATTATTATATGTGTGATTTTTGAACTAATTAATATGAGAATAAAATATTTCTAATAACATGATAATTTAAACTAAATATATATAAAAATTAAATCAACACACACACATATAAACACTTGAAAACAGTTAGGCCATACACTTTCATGCGAATAACAAATGTTATTGGGTCCAAATCCTCAAGGTTATTGCGACTGGATAATAAACAACTGGTTTCAAGCATGTTGTTCATCAGTAAACATGGCCTCTCATAGAATGAGTCCTCGGAAAATGAGATCGTATGAGAAAACAAATCTTTGAAGTACTAATAAATACCAGCCAAATGATCATATGCATACTATTCACATTTTCCATGAGCAAAAATATGGGTATTAAATATTTTTTTTCTCTTTTCGTGATAAATTAGGCAGTAAAGCATGTAAGTAGCCGCGATCTAATGTTAAAGAATGTATTTGGTATTCGAGTATGGAATAGTTGTATTTCCCGAGGGTTGAAAAGGATTTATGAATGGGAAATGTTATTTGCAGGCTATATCAAGATATTAGCCTTTTAGTTATCGGTCGAAAAAATAATTTAGAAAGTCATAAAAATTTATTACATCAATCTTAATTGGATGAGAAGGTGGTCCATTAGATGGCCACTGTGGTCATTTGTTCTTTGGTTTATATAATACAACAAGAAAAAAATTATTTAGTGAATGACCCTATGAGCTAATTTTGAAAAAAGAAGAAGTGATTAGCATGCCTTTAGTGACTACTTCAGCAATCAATTTCAATGGTTGCAACTACATTGGTCGCTAAACTGTAAAATTAAAGTCAACTAGGTTGGATTATTTAGTGACCACATTAGCGATCGTTTTGATTAGCTGTAAAGTCTCAACTCTGGAGCGTGTTACAGACTGAATATATATTGGTCACTAAATGGAAAATTGACATATGAGTTGGTGTCTTTTAGCAACCGAATCAATGTTTGTTTTTCCTGTAACTTCTCAATTCTGGAGAGATGGAAGAAGGGGATGGAAAATGGTTGGGTGCATTACGGAATTTTGAAACCGTGCACTTACAATTCATGTTCCACAACTTATAACAAAATTAGCTGACTCAATGGGACTCAATGTCACAAATTTTATTTGATTGAATTAATTTTATAAATTTTACGACTTTAATATTTTTACTTAAAAGGAATATTATGACAACTTAATGAAATAAGTCCAAAATAATTTTTAATCTTCTGGTTATTCCAAAAGTTCTTGACATCCAAAGCAGGT
The DNA here is from genome assembly GCA_035048595.1 of Echinosophora koreensis. Classification (NCBI taxonomy): domain Eukaryota; kingdom Viridiplantae; phylum Streptophyta; class Magnoliopsida; order Fabales; family Fabaceae; genus Echinosophora; species Echinosophora koreensis. The sequence goes on along the minus strand of JAPCYP010000048.1, from coordinate 410,005 downwards.
AATAGTTATTATTTGTTCTGTTAATCATATTTGCATATTACTTTTTATTTATATACTTTTATCCTAAATATATCTAAAAATGTTAAAATTAGTGATGGAAATTAGCGACAAAAACACATCTGTCACAAATTGCGATAGGTCTAACGATGAATTGTATTATGATTTATAGTATTATATTGTTTGTCATTTAGCGACAGATTATGTTCGTCGTTGCAAGTCTCATCACAAAATCCAACACAAAAGTTAAACACTCTGTCACTACGAAACGACAAAATTAGCTACGGATATTATTCATCGTTAAACAGTCCGTAGCTAAACATGTCTCTAATATTTTATTCCAATTTAACAATGAAATTAGCGACGGACAAATGACATAGCTAAATTTTCCATCGCTAAATTTGTAATTATTATTTTTATTTAAATTTCATGGCGAAATTAATGACAAATGATATCCTTCACGAAAAAACTTGTCTTTAGTTCCGTCGTTAAATTTAAAATAAATTGAACACTGAAATTATCTTTTGCAGCTTGCCGTTGACAAAATGGACTGAATTTTGTTAGAAATAATATTTATATGTGTACTTGATAGCGTGAATCCGCAAGCGTACAACTTCGTCGTCAAGTGATAAAAAGATCGAACCCACAGAGACCGTGATCTTGAACAACAATTAATTATTAAATCAATTAAACTAAACAAGGAAAGATTTGGTTTTTGAATTTAAAATTAAGTAACAAATCAATTATAAAATTCGCAATAAAACAAAATAGGAAAGTAAATCAATTAGGGTGTTTTTCAAATTAAAAGAGATTTCTAGGAATTGGGTTACCAACAAGACTGCTTATGCTACTAAATTGACTAATCCTCTTGTTAATTATCAAAATGCTTTGAAGGTGAATTTATCCTAATAAAGTTAATGTTCCCTCTCGAGATACAAGAACCGTGCCCAATTAAACCAACCCCTACTCTCGTGGTAATTGTATTTAAATTGAATCCATTAAGGTTTGTGACAATTCAATGAACCCTCGAAGGACCGCTTCTAACTCTCGTGATTTAAGTCCTAAGTTCTATTCTTATGGATCCAATACCTAGGTTCACTTCTTAGTTCCTCCCTAGAATATCTAAGACATGCAAATAGTTGATCAATCAATTCACATGGATGAAGCACAATAAGAATTAAATCAAAATCAAATTGAAATTAACAAAAGGGAAAAGGGAAAAGATCAATTCATAACATAAAAACAAGTCTTGGGCATTGCCCTAATTCCTAGAAATAAAATGACTACTCAAGCATTGCCATGGTAATAGCAATCTTGATTAACAAGAATATAAAAATCCTAAGAGAAGAGAAGAAATTGGAGAAGAAGAGAAATCCTAAATTAAGCCAAAGGTAGCAGCCCAGATGCCCTATTTTCGAGCCTAATTACCCTATTTATAGTGTAGTTAACTTGGGATTAAAGCAATTACAAATCAGATAAAAAACAGATCCCAAAATCCCAGATTTTACGCGTCACGGTCGTGATGGCTGTCAAGGCCAGGCCATGACAGCCTCTGCTTTGTGAATTCTTGTGCCATCACGGCCGTGACAGTTTCTGAGTTTTGCTTCCTTCCTTTTTTCTTCATTCTACGCGATCATGGCCATGATGGCCATCACCCCCAGGCCGTGATGGCTTCTGCCTTGCTTATTTTTATGCTTTTCAAGTCTCATCTTCAAGCAAACTCCAAATCAACTGGACTTAAGCATTTTCATCATCAATTCCTGCACACAAACACCACAAAACCACCTTATCCGTTCCAAAGGAAAAACTAACAAATAACAAAAATAAAATGCCTAATCTACATGAAAATACATGCAAAATGATGAAGAATTATGAGGTGAAAACACACTCATCAGTACTTAAACACTTATATAATTTAACAACTATTACAATAAATGCGGTTTTTGTGACCACATTTTAGTGATAAATATAATTTTTTTGGGTAAATAAACTCTTTTATATAATATATCTTTATATATATAAAAGAAGCAGTCACTGGGTGTTGAGACCTCATAAGTTTAAAACACATTTAATGTGTAGATTATCTAAGTTTTGATGATTCCAAATAGATTAAGCATGGTAATATTGAACCATATGAAATTACTGACATATCTGATAAGTATGCAGGAAAATAAACTTAAGGTCACTCGTCTATTTTTGACCCATCTACTTTTTAGTAGAAGCTCAGTTTTTAGACTTGTCTAAAAATCACTCGTCTAAAATTCAGTCAAAGATCAAGTCAACGCTCAGTCAAGATCTAAGTTTACTTGATGACATGGCAAGAAGCATTTGTCTAGAAAAGACTCAGTGGATCACCCGTCTAGTTTTGGAATGCGCTAGCTCCCGTCTAAGTCTTGTACTGCATAAGCACTCGTCTAAATTTTGGATTGACTTTCACCCGTCTAAATTTTCATTACTGATACCAAGTCAGTGTGTCAGAAATAAAGTCCAAGTCACCTTATTCAAATTAGATGCCTTCCTTAAGGATCTTGAAGACCTCGGGACAATAGCTCAAAGGACAAAGAATAAAGAACGTTGTTTTAAGGTTTTAAGGAATAAACACGCAATCTTTGTATCACAGCAGTAACTTTTTAGCTGTTTTAGTACAAAGTAAAAGTGCTTTCTGGAAAGTGAACTGATGTTGCACTGAAAGAGGAAAGCTCTCTGCTACAAGTATAAGAAGCCTGCTGCTGCATACTCTGAAACAACAGCTGTTCAGTTTAAAGTGTACTCTTGGACATCCTTGCCAAAGCTCAACGTTCCCAAGCATTTAATGTTTATACAGAACGACTCTTTGGCATTAATGGTGTCTCAGAAAGCTCAAGTCAGAAGAACACACTTTCTGAAGCTGTGACTAAACGGATCTTTTGATTGAAGTATTTAAATAGATCAAACAATGAAGATGAAGACAAGAAGTTGAATATCATTAAGAACACTGCACAGAAGCATTTACTCTCTTCATTATCTTCTTTATTCTTTCATTGAATACACCTTTAATCATTTGATATTAATTAGCAGTCTTTCATACTTCATATTTATTTCACTCCCTGAGTGTGATCTGAAAGATCTGCAAGTTGTATTAATTACACAAAAACCTTTTCATTCCTTTGTGTTGAGCCTGAAGAGGCTAGGTGAGAAAAGAATACTTGTTTGAGTGTTGAAACTGAAGAGGCTAGGTGTGCAAAGAATACTTGTACTATAATTTACTCAGTTATAGTGGAAACTTGATGCTGCCAAGAAACTGGACGTAGCCCTGTGGATTTTGGGGTGAACTAGTATAAATCTCTTGAGTGATATTTCTCTTCCCCTTATCTCTTTAATTTGCTTAAGTATTGTTTCTGTTTAAGCTTTTAACTTGGGGAGTTAATATTGTGAATATCAAACTCTGCTTTACCCTTCTCTGATTGCTTGTGTGTTCTGTCTTAATATTAGACGTTTCACTCGTCTAATTTTCTTATATCTAAGCTTTGCTTGTTGGGCCTGCGAAAATCTTTTTAAAGTAACCGAAAAAGTTGATAAACACAATTCAACCCCCTTCTTGTGTTAACTTTGGTTATTTCAGTTGGTATCAGAGCTCAGCCTCTGGGTTGAGCACTTAACAGTGTGGAGAAAAATATCTTGGAAATGGCAGGAGAAACCAGTGCAAGCAAGAACCATGCTGGAGAAGGATCCTCAATGTCGAGACCTCCTTTCTTCAATGGAGAGGACTACATCTACTGGAAAGAAAAGATGAAGTGGTTTTTACAATCCACTAATTCTGATCTTTGGGATATCATTGATGAAGGTCCCTTTGTTCCTAAAGATGACAAAGGAGATGAAATTCCTAAAGCAAACATGACCACTGATCAAAGAACAAAATGGCAGTTGAATGCCAAAGTTAGATATGCAATCATGTGTGCTTTAAGCAGAGAAGAATTTGAAAAAGTCTATGCTTGTGAGTCTGCAAAGGAAATGTGGGATTCACTAGCTGTTGCTCATGAAGGAACTAGCAAGGTCAAAGAAACCAAAGTCAGCATGCTTGTCAGAAAGCATGAGCTGTTCAAAATGGAGGAAGGAGAAACTATTGGCCAAATGTATGGAATGTTTCAAACCATAACTAATGGATTGAAATCTCTGGGAAAAACTTACAAGACTAAGGAACACATTCAAAAGATTCTCAGAAGTCTTCCAAAACAATGGAGACCACTTGTAACTGCTATGTCTCAGGCCAAAGACTTAACAACAATGAAGCTTGATGAGCTTCTTGGTACTCTTCAGATTCATGAACAAGAGCTGATTGAAGAGAACAATGTATAGAAAAACAAATCCATCGCACTCAAAGCTGACAAGAAGTCATCTAACGGAGCAGGTTCGAAAGCTCTCAAAGTAGATGAATCTTCAGAAGAATATGAGGAATCAAATAAGGATGACTCTGATGATGAAGATGATGAACTCTCTCTTTTCACCAGAAAAATGAAAAAGCTATGGAAGAAAAGAAACTTCAGAAAAGACAAACCCTTCAGGCGCTTCAACAAAGAGAAACACAATAAAGATGGTGGATCTAATGACAGAAATGTCATTGTGTGCTATGAATGCAAAAAGCCTTGTCACATCAAGGCAGAATGTCCTTAACTTAAAAAGCAACCTTCCAAGAAATTCTTCAACAAAAAGAAGAAAGGAATGATGGCCACTTGGGAAGATCTTGATGAAAGCTCCATTGAAAGTGAAGGAGAGGAGCTTGAAGCAAATATCTGTCTTATGGCAGATACTGATTCAGAATCAGAAACTGAGGTACATTCTGAACTTGAGAAATTGAATGATGCCTATGATAAACTATTGGAGGAATCCAACTATATATCTAAAGCTTTCAGATCCCTCAAGAGACAGTATGCTAAACTCTCAAATGAGTATACACAGAAATCTCAAGAGTGTGAGAAGTTAGCTGAAGAGAATAGTAGGCTTAAGACTGAGAAGTCTAAAGTTGAGATCTCAGTTGAAACTCTACCCTCTGAAGAAGTGACTAAACTTCAACAGAAAGTAGAAGAGCTCACCTCAGATCTTGCCAAGTTTGTTAATGGTAGAGATAATCTGACTAAACTCTTAGGAAGTCAGAGGCACTCCCTTAACAAAGAAGGTATAGGTTATTCCAATCAAGAACATCATAAAGGATCAACAAAGTTCACAAACATAGTTGTTAAATCTGTGTTAGATAGTTCAAATAAATCTATATGTTCCTACTGTGGAAAAGCTGGGCATATCATGTCCAAGTGCATTCACAAAAAGGGAAGGAAGTCTTCACAGACTCCTCATACTAACAGAAAAGGAGCCAAGAAAATATGGGTACCTAAGTCTGTAACACCCTGTTTTTCAGAATAATTTAATTAAGCTGGTTTTGGTTAAGTTGGATTTATCGGTCAAGGGCATAGTGGGATTTTTGGCTAAAAGTCCCTTTCTGGTACATGAGCACACCCGTGCTCATCAGCCAGCAAGCCCGTGCTTAAAGTCAGAAGCGTGTTTCTGATTTTAAGTTGAGCACGACCGTGCTCAACAAGGAGCACGCCCGTGCTCAATGCGTGGACCGCGTCTCGTGACGCTAAGTGGAGCACGGTCGTGCACGACCGTGCTCAAGGGAGAGCACGACCGTGCTCAGGTCCGAATGTTATATACGTGAACAGAACTCGAGGGTTTAATGTTTTAACCCTAATTATGAGTGCAGCAGCCACCTTGAGTGCGGCCAGAACATGTCTCCTTCCTTTTCCTCCCTCTTAAACAGTTTAAGTGAGTATTGGAGACCTTGGGAGACCGCTAGCTTACCTGTGTTGATTATATAGGTAACGTTTCTTCCCTGTCTAAGTTTCCTTTTCATTATTGTGATTAGGGAACTAAGTGTTCGTGTTCTTATTTGTTTAAGGATCGTTTGAGGTCGAGCTGTCTTACGGGAGGAACCGTTTGCTGTCAGGACTTGTTAGAGAGCTACCTTCAATCCAGGTATGGGGAGAAGGGTAGTGTGATCATAGGCTCGGGTTTAGAGTAGAGTAAAGGGGTCCCCATGGCCCCGGTTTTGTTGTATGATTGGATGTTTATGTATGCATGATTGGTTGATTATTCTAATAACATGTTAGTGATTATTAATATGTTATGTTTATGTTTATAATTGTTGGTTTGAGTTACGTTGTTGTAATGGTTATGAACATGATGTTATCGTTGTTGGTTGATGCCACTGTTGAATTGGTCGTTGTTATGGTGATGAGTTTAAGCCTTAAAAGATGCTGATAATTGATGGTAGGATTAATGGGGTTAAAACCCTAAAGTTTGGTTGAAACTCAGCCTCTGTTCCTGCCCGGAACAGCACTGTCGCGCGTTGAGCACGACCGTGCTGGACAGGGAGCACGACCGTGCTCCCAGTTGAATTCTGGGTAAATGACCGTGCTGTTCAGCACGGCCGTGCAGGGCAAAGAGCACGACTGTGCTGCTGAGCACGACCGTGCTCAATGAGAAGCACGACCGTGCTTCACTTAAAGGGGAGCACGCCCCTCACGTGCTTAAGCACGACCGTGCTGGGTTACGAGCACGACCGTGCTCAACCCACCTGGACAGAACAAGATTAAAGGACTTAAGGGGTTTTAAACCCCACTTCCCTATGATGATAACTGATTAGACAACTTGGTAAATGTTACTAAAGATAAATAAAGATGATGAGATGGTGAGATGTTAAGTCGATACCCTTTTGGGTGCCGCAAGCTGGTGAGCTGTGCCTTGGTGCGTTTTGGCCAAGGAGGCCTTGACCCCATGGTTTGGGTCTAAGGTGTTGTTGTGTACCTTGGTGGCTGAGAGTTTGCCTCAGGTACTACGGTTGATTCCACTTAAGTCCTCAGGTAGATTCCACGAGGCAAGTTGGTGCGATTGATTCCGCTGTTACCTTCGGTCGTTTCCGTTGGAGTTATGGAGGTGGTGATGCCGTTGTTGTTGTGTTGCATACGCATTGCATTGGAGATGTTGTTTAGGGATGTTTGACATAGGGGAGATCGTCCTAGAGTATGGCGATCCGGCCATCCACGGTTGGAGTAGATTCTCCTAGCGCCCCCGTGATGAGGCATTAGTTGGTTTGATGCGTTGGCTATCCAAGGAGTAGATTCTCCGGCGTTGAGTAGATTCTCAATGTGGATATGTAACTTTGAAGTCGTTCATCCCGAGTTTAGTGGATCCACATACATTGTTGGTTTAGCGGAGTAGGACTGCATTGCACTGCATAGCATAATGATGATGTTGATGTTTGGTGTAATGTTGCTGTGTTTACTGTTTACTTTACTCCCTACTTCTTGCTGTATATGATTACATGAACTTACTCCCCGTGTTTGTTTGTGTTTGGCTTGATTGGCACCTTGCAGAGGATGACGAGCAGCCCGGAGAGGAGTGACTCCGAGGAGCCGCCACTCATAGTAGGGCTAGTTTGTGTGATGTTAGTTTTCAGTTGTAATTCGGTGGGTGTTTATCCCGGAACGGTTATACCAGCTCTGTAGGTGACATCGGGGTTCGGATATTTATATTAGTTTATTATGTTTAAATCTCATTTCATTTTCCGCGTTGTAAACGGTTCATGTGGGACTTTTCTACCCATGGACAATTGTTTTATTTATTTCAATAATTGCATGTTTCCCTTTTATTGTTTTTAATTTAAATCGCTTATAACATGCGGGGTAGAAGGGTGTCACATTTAGTGGTATTAGAGCAGTTCGACCTTGTTCGGACGTGGTATGAGTCTGTTGTGTGACTCTTGTTTGAATTGTCTATACTTGGTATAGATAATGATGCTTAAGTTAGCTGCTTGTAGCTTTTACTCGCTATGTTTCTGTATTAAAGGTTGTTTTGGGTATGTACAGGAACTAATGGCCGGTAGAGGACGCAACGATCAGGCGATTGCTGACGCATTGGCACTTCTGGCCAATGCTATCGGACAGGTCAACCCTAACAACGGTGGGCCAGCTGAGTTCCATGGACTGGATAAGTTCCAGAGGAACAACCCTCCGTCGTTCAAGGGAGCATATGACCTAGAGGGAGCATTGTTGTGGCTGAGGGAGACAGAAAAGATCTTCCGTGCGATGGACTGCAATGATCAGCAGAAGCTCATCTTCGCCACCTTCATGTTGACTGAAGAGGCGGAGCACTGGTGGGATAACTGCAGACAGAGGATGCAGGCAGAGGGCACAACTGTCACTTGGGCTGTGTTCAGGCAGAGGTTTCTGGAGAAGTATTTTCCAGCAGATATCAGGGACAAGAAAGAGATGGAATTCTTGTCCTTGAGGCAGGGGTCGCTGTCAGTCGGTGACAATGCGGCTAAGTTTGAGGAGCTGGCTAGGTACTACACTCCTTACCAGCATGAGACGGACGATCGCTCCAAATGTGTGAAGTTTGAAGCGGGACTCCGGCCTGAGATCAAACAGGCCATCAGTTATCAAGAGATCCGAGTCTTTCCGATTCTAGTCAACAAGTGTCGGATTTACGAGGATGCTAGTCAGTTCAGAGCTGCCAGTTCCAGAGGATCGGACAATCAGAGTAGCAAGAGGACTGATCAGAGGGACAAGGGCAAGCAGCGGTATGCCCCTTCGGGCAAGGACTTCAAGCAGAGTGGCAGGAAGCCCCAGTTTCAGCAGAGTAGCTTCAGGGGTGGGTTTTCTGATGCCCCTAAAGCTATGAGGTGTGGGAAGTGTGGAGCACAGGACCACTATTCGTCCCAGTGCAAGGAAGAACAGGTCATCTGCTTCAAGTGTGGCAAGCCAGGAAACATCAGCCGAGAGTGTGATGGAGCTAAGGCCGAGCCTCCCAGCGCTAGCAAGAATCAGAAGTCCCAGGCCAGCAGACTGAAGACCACTGGAAGAGTCTTTACTCTTAGTGGAGCTGAAGCCTCCGAGTCTGATGACTTGATCCAAGGTACGTGTTTAATTGATGGAACTCAATTGACTCTATTGTATGATTCGGGTGCTACCCACTCGTTTATATCGCATAATAGGGTCAAGAGTCAAAAATTGCCTGTTACCTTCCTTGAGTTTGATTTGTTGGTTTCTACACCTACAAATAAACCTGTTTCTACTTCTTATGCATGCAAGAACAGCCTTATTGTTATAAATGATAAAACTTTCCTTGCTGATCTTGTATGCTTACCCTTGAAAGACCTGGACGTTATTCTGGTATGGACTGGTTATCTTCCAACCATGTCCTTCTAAACTGTTTTGATAAAACCTTGATTTTTGGAACTCCAAAGGAGTCTAAGAATCCGGACCTTCTCTCTGCTAGCCAAGTACGAGCTTCGATGAGAGACAAAGCCCAAGTATACATGATGTTAGCTTCCTTGGATATAGAGAGCAGACCTCCTGATGTCGCTAGCTTGCCTGTTGTGCGGGAATTTCCTGAAGTATTTCCGGGGGATGTTTATAACTTACCCCCAGAAAGAGATGTTGAGTTTACCATAGATTTAGTGCCTGGCACCGGGCCGATATCCATAGCACCCTATAGAATGTCTCCTCTAGAGCTAGCTAAGTTGAAAGAACAGTTGGAGGACCTGATGGAGAAGCAGTTCATTAGGCCGAGTGTGTCTCCGTGGGGAGCACCTGTGTTGTTGGTGAAGAAGAAGGATGGTAGTATGAGGTTGTGTGTCGACTTTCGACAGCTTAACAAGGTAACCATAAAGAATCGGTATCCCCTCCCTAGGATTGATGATCTTATGGACCAGTTGATGGGCGCTTGCGTCTTTTCAAAGATAGATTTGAGGTTAGGGTACCATCAGTTTAGGGTTAAGTCTGAGGACATCCCGAAGACAGCGTTTAGGACGCGATATGGTCATTATGAGTACTTGGTTATGCCTTTCGGTGTGACCAATGCTCCTGCGGTCTTCATGGACTACATGAACAAGACCTTTCACCCTTACTTAGATAAGTTCATGGTGGTGTTTATAGATGACATCTTAGTGTACTCCAAGAGTAAGGAGGAACATGAGGAACACCTGAGGGTTGTCTTGCAGACCCTTAAGGAGAAGCAATTGTATGCTAAGTTGTCTAAGTGTGAGTTCTGGTTAGAGGAAGTGAGCTTCTTAGGACATGTCATCTCTAAGGGTGGCATAGCAGTGGACCCAGCTAAGGTAGAGACGGTGCTCCAGTGGGAAGCGCCAAAGTCTGTGACCGAGATTAGGAGTTTCTTGGGGTTAGCCGGGTACTATAGGCGGTTTATAGAAGGTTTCTCTAAGATAGCTTCACCCTTAACCCGTCTCACCAAAAAGGGACAGTTGTTTGTGTGGGACTCTAAGTGTGAAGAGAGTTTCCAAACCCTTAAGAATAGGTTGACGTCAGCACCAGTGTTAGTTTTGCCAGATCCTAGTGTCAGCACCAGTGTTAGTTTTGCCAGATCCTAGTGAACCTTTCGTAGTTTACTGCGATGCTTCTAAGCAAGGGTTAGGTGGTGTGTTGATGCATAATGGTAAGGTAGTTGCTTACGCTTCTAGGCAGTTGAAAACCCACGAGAAGAACTACCCTACCCATGACCTAGAGTTAGGAGCTGTGGTATTTGCCTTGAAGATCTGGAGGCATTACCTGTATGGAGCGAGGTTTGAGGTCTTTAGTGATCATAAGAGTTTGAAGTACCTCTTTGATCAAAAGGAGTTGAATATGAGGCAGCGTAGGTGGATGGAGTTTTTAAAGGATTATGACTTCGAGCTGACCTATCACCCAGGAAAGGCCAATGTGGTGGTCGATGCCTTGAGTAGGAAAACCCTGCATGTCTCCGCTTTGATGGTTAGGGAGATGGATCTGATTGAGGAGTTTAGAGACCTTAGTCTAGCTTGTGAGTTTACCCCTAAGAGTATTAGGCTTGGTACCTTGAAGGTTACCAACAGTTTGATGGATCAGATTAGAGAGGGTCAGAAGTTAGATAAGTATCTCTTAGACCAGCGAGAGTTGCTCGCTCAGGGTAGAGACCTAAGTTTTAAGGATGGCAGTGATGGTATCTTGAGGTTTAAGGATAGAGTTTGTGTACCAGATATTCCTGAGCTTAGGAAGTTGATCTTAGAAGAAGGTCATAGGAGTGGATTGAGTGTGCACCCAGGTGCCACTAAATGTATCAGGATCTTAAGAGAATGTTTTGGTGGCCTAGGATGAAAAAGGATGTAGCTGAGTTTGTGTATGCGTGCCTAGTTTGTCAGAAGGCTAAGATCGAGCATCAGAGGCCTTCGGGTAAATTGCAACCTTTGAATGTCCCAGAATGGAAATGGGATAGTATCTCCATGGATTTTGTGTCTGGACTCCCTAGGACTCCAGCTGGTTTTGAGACAATTTGGGTTGTTGTGGATAGACTGGCTAAGTCTGCCCATTTCATTCCGATGAACATGGAGTATCCTTTAGAGAAGTTGGCTAAGCTGTACATCAAAGTGATAGTTAGGCTTCATGGTGTACCCTCTAGCATAGTTTCAGATAGAGACCCGAGGTTTACCTCTAGGTTTTGGAATAGTTTGCAAGAGGCTTTAGGGACAAAGCTTAGGCTTAGTTCAGCTTACCACCCACAGACTGATGGGCAGTCTGAGCGGACCATCCAGTCCTTAGAGGACTTGTTGAGGGCTTGTGTGTTAGAACAGTCAGGAAGTTGGGACAAGTTTTTGCCCCTGATAGAGTTCACCTATAACAACAGTTTCCATTCCAGCATTGGGATGGCACCTTATGAAGCCCTGTGTGGGAGGAGATGTAGGACACCCTTGTGTTGGAGTGAACCTAGTGATAGTGTGGTGCTAGGGCCAGAGATAGTCCAGGAAACAACAGAAAAGATTAAGTTGGTTCAGGAAAAGATGAGAGTTGCACAGAGTAGGCAGAAAAGCTACCATGATAAAAGGAGGAAGGCGCTCGAATTCCAGGAAGGAGATCATGTATTCTTGAGAGTTACCCCGATGAATGGGGTTGGTAGAGTGATGAAGGCGAGGAAACTTACTCCGAGGTTCATTGGTCCTTCCCAAATCCTCAAAAGAGTCGGCGAAGTCGCCTACCAAATAGCCTTACCCCGGTTCTTGTCAAATCTCCACAATGTTTTTCATGTATCTCAACTCAGGAAATACATTCATGACCCTAGTCACGTGATAGTACCCGACACTATACAGTTGAAAGAGAACCTGACGTTTGAGGTGTTACCTCTTCGAGTCGAGGATAGGAGGGTGAAGCAGCTAAGAGGTAAGGAAATTCCCTTGGTCAAAGTGGTTTGGAGTGGGGCGACTGAGGAAAGTGCTACCTGGGAGCTGGAGAGCAAGATGATGGAAGCGTACCCGCATCTTTTTCCTTGATGGAAGCGTACCCGCATCTGTTTTTCAGAATAATTTAATTAAGCTGGTTTTGGTTAAGTTGGATTTATCGGTCGAGGGCATAGTGGGATTTTTGGCTAAAAGTCCCTTTCTGGTACATGAGCACACCCGTGCTCATCAGCCAGCAAGCCCGTGCTTAAAGTCAGAAGCGTGTTTCTGATTTTAAGTTGAGCACGACCGTGCTCAACAAGGAGCACGCCCGTGCTCAATGCGTGGACCGCGTCTCGTGACGCTAAGTGGAGCACGACCATGCTCAAGGGAGAGCACGACCGTGCTCAGGTCCGAACGTTATATACGTGAACAGAACTCGAGGGTTTAACGTTTTAACCCTAATTGTGAGTGCAGCAGCCACCTTGAGTGCGGCCAAAACGAGTCTCCTTCCTTTTCCTCCTTCTTGAACAGTTTAAGTGAGTATTGGAGACCTTGGGAGACCGCTAGCATACCTGTGTTGATTATATAGGTAACGTTTCTTCCCTGTCTAAGTTTCCTTTTCATTATTGTGATTAGGGAACTAAGTGTTCGTGTTCTTATTTGTTTAAGGATCGTTTGAGGTCGAGCTGTCTTAGGGGAGGAACCGTTTGCTGTCAGGACTTGTTAGAGAGCTACCTTCAATCCAGGTATGGGGAGAAGGGTAGTGTGATCATAGGCTCGGGGTTAGAGTAGAGTAAAAGGGTCCCCATGGCCCCGGTTTTGTTGTATGATTGGATGTTTATGTATGCATGATTGGTTGATTATTCTAATAACATGTTAGTGATTATTAATATGTTATGTTTATGTTTATAATTGTTGGTTTGAGTTACGTTGTTGTAATGGTTATGAACATGATGTTATCGTTGTTGGTTGATGCCACTATTGAATTGGTCGTTGTTATGGTGATGAGTTTAAGCCTTAAAAGATGCTGATAATTGATGGTAGGATTAATGGGGTTAAAACCCTAAAGTTTGGTTGAAACTCAGCCTCTGTTCCGGCCCAGAACAACACTGTCGCGCGTTGAGCACGACCGTGCTAGACAGGGAGCACGACCGAGCTCCCAGTTGAATTCTGGGTAAATGGCCGCGCTGTTCAGCACTACCGTGCAGGGGAAAGAGCACGACCGTGCTCAATAAGAAGCACGACCGTGCTTCACTTAAAGAGGAGCACGCCCCTCACGTGCTTAAGCACAACCGTGCTGGGTTACGAGCACGACCGTGCTCAACCCCCCTGGACAGAACAAGATTAAAGGACTTAAGGGGTTTTAAACCCCACTTCCCTATGATGATAACTGATTAGACAACTTGGTAAATGTTACTAAAGATAAATAAAGATGATGAGATGGTGAGATGGTGAGATGTTAAGTCGATACCCTTTTGGGTGCCGCAAGCTGGTGAGTTGTGCCTTGGTGCGTTTTGGCCAAGGAGGCCTTGACCCTACGGTTTAGGTCTAAGGTGTTGTTGTTGTTGTTGTGTACCTTGGTGGCCGAGAGTTTGCCCCAGGTACTGCGGTTGATTCCGCTTAAGTCCTCAGGTAGATTCCGCGAGGCAAGTTGGTGCGGTTGATTCCGCTGTCACCTTCGGTCGTTTCCGTTGGAGTTATGGAGGTGGTGATGCCGTTGTTGTTGTGTTGCATACGCATTGCATCAGAGATGTTGTTTAGGGATGTTCGACATAGGGGAGATCGTCCTAGAGTATGGCGATCCGGCCATCCACGGTTGGAGTAGATTCTCCTAGCGCCCCCGTGATGAGGCATTCGTTGGTTTGATGCGTTGGCTATCCAAGGAGTAGATTCTCCGGCGTTGAGTAGATTCTCAATGTGAATATGTAACTTTAAAGTCGTTCATCTCGAGTTTAGTGGATCCACATACATTGTTGGTTTAGCGGAGTAGGACTGCATTGCACTGCATAGCATAATGATGATGTTGCTGTTTGGTGTAATGTTGCTGTGTTTACTGTTTACTTTACTCCCTACTTCTTGCTGTATATGATTACATGAACTTACTCCCCGTGTTTGTTTGTGTTTGGCCTGATTGGCACCTTGCAGAGGATGACGAGCAGCCCGGAGAGGAGTGAATCCGAGGAGCCGCCACTCATAGTAGGGCTAGTTTGTGTGATGTTAGTTTTCAGTTGTAATTCGGTGGGTGTTTATCCCGGAACGGTTATACCAGCTATGTAGGTGACATCGGGGTTCGGATATTTATATTAGTTTATTATGTTTAAATCTCATTTCATTTTCCGCGTTGTAAACGGTTCATGTGGGACTTTTCTACCCATGGACAATTGTTTTATTTATTTCAATAATTGCATGTTTCCCTTTTATTGTTTTTAATTTAAATGGCTTATAACATGCGGGGTAGAAGGGTGTCACAAAGTCCATGATCATTCCTATTGCAGATATACTTAACAGGACAAAGCAAACACCTGTCATGGTACCTGGACAGTGGATGCTCGCGACACATGACAGGAGAAAGGTCTATGTTCCTAGACCTCCAACCTAAGAAAGGTGGACATGTAACTTTTGGTGGCAACCAGAAAGGAAAAGTTGTTGGTATAGGTAAAATTGGTGGTAAACCTCCCTTGCCTATTATCCGTGATGTTTTATATGTGAAAGGGTTAAAACATAATCTGCTTAGCATAAGTCAATTATGTGACAGTGGATTTTCTGTATCTTTTTCCAAGGATGTATGTATAGTCAATGACAGTAGTGGAAAGACCCTCTTTTCTGCCAAAAGGCAAAACAATCTGTATAAGATTGACCTGTCTGAACTTTCAGATCAAAGTGTAACATGCTTTATGTTTAAAGAGGATGAAAAGTGGTTGTGGCTAGTCAGTGTAGCTAGCCTAGGTGGAAAGAAATATAGTTTTGTCATAGTTAATGACTATTCTAGATTTACATGGGTACTCTTCTTAACCCATAAGGATGAGTCTTATAAGGTGTTTTCAGTATTCAGTAAGAGAGTACAAAATGAGCAAGTTTTTGTATTTCTGCTATTAGAAATTACCATGGGGGAGAATTTGAAAATGAGCAGTTCAAACTGTTCTGTGAGGAAAATGGTATTTATCACAATTTCTCCGCACCTAGAACTCCACAGCAAAATGGAGTGGTTGAGAGAAAGAACAGATCTCTTCAAGAGATGGGAAGAACAATGCTTAATGAAAATAATCTTCCTAAGTACTTCTGGGCAGAAGCCATTAACACTGCTTGTTATGTGCAAAACATAATACTGATTAGGCCTATTCTAAATAAGACTCCTTATGAATTGTGGAAAGGTAGAAAACCCAACATATCATATTTTCATGCATTTGGATGTGAATGTTATATTCTCAATACAAAAGATCATCTTGGTATTTGACTCTAAAGTAGATAAAGGCATATTTATTGGATATTCTGAAATGTCTAAAGCTTTTAGAATTTTTAATTCTAGAACTTCTGCTGTAGAAGAATCAATTCATGCAAAGTTTAATGATGGTTTGAAGACTGATAGGGAACTATCAGATCTAGAGGATGATGTTGCAGGTATTGAACTTAATCCTGCAGTGGAAGAATCTTCAGACAAGTCAAAAGTAGACGTGTCTGAAATACAGACAAGTACTGATAAGTCTGAAAATCGGATTTTGAAGAAAGATTGGAAATTCAAGACCTATCATCCAGAAGAACTTATCATTGGAAGTCCATCTCAAGGAGTTAGAACCATATCTGCTTTCAATGAAAACAACAACATGGCCTTCATATCAGATTTGGAACCTAAAAAGATTGAAGAAGTCTTGCAAGATGAAAGCTGGATTCTAGCCATGCAAGAAGAACTAAATCAGTTCAAGAGAAATGATGTTTGGACTCTAGTTTCTAAACCCAAAGAGAAAACTATTATTGGAACCAGATGGGTGTTTAGAAATAAACTAGATGAAGATGGAAAAGTGGTAAGAAACAAAGCAAGACTAGTTGCTCAAGGGTATAATCAACAGGAAGGTATTGATTTCACTGAGACCTTTGCACCTGTAGCTAGATTAGAAGCAATTAGAATTCTCATGTCATATGCTGCACAACATGATATAACTCTTTATCAAATGGATGTTAAAAGTGCATTTCTAAATGGACTAATTGAGGAGGAAGTTTATGTCAAGCAACCTCCTGGATTTGAGGATTCTGAAAATCCTCACCATGTCTATAAGCTTAAGAAAGCTTTGTATGGACTAAACAAGCTCCTAGAGCTTTGTATGATAGGTTAAGCACATATCTAATGGAAAATAATTTCATTAGAGGAAAAGTAGACATTACACTTTTCAAGAAGTGCTCAAAGAAAGATTTCATAGTAGTACAGATTTATGTTGATGATATTATATTTCGTGCTACTGATGAAAAACTCTGCAAAGAGTTCTCTGAGTTGATGCAGAATGAATTTGAGATGAGCATGATGGGAGAATTGAAGTTCTTCTTTGGTCTTCAAATAAAACAGTCAAGCGATGGAATCTATATCCATGAATAGAAGTACACCATCGAGCTTCTGAAAAAGTATAAAATGGAAAATTCAAAGCTTATGAGTACTCCTATGCATCCAACAGTTATTCTAAACAAAGATGAGGAAGATAAAAAGGTAGATCAAACTGTCTACCGAGGTATGATTGGATCTCTTCTATACTTAACTGCTAGCAGACCTGATATTCAATTCAGTGTTTGTCTTTGTGCTAGATTTCAATCAGATCCTAAAGAATCTCATTAGAAGGCTGTTAAAAGAATTTTCAGATATTTGATTGGGACCACTAACCTTGGTTTATTATATAAGAAAACTAAAAAATTCAGGTTAGCTGGATTTTGTGATGCTGATTTTGCTGGAGATAGAATTGATAGAAAAAGCACTAGTGGAGAATGTCACTTCATTAAAGCAAATATGATCTCCTGGTCAAGCAAAAGGCAAAGCACCATTGCTCTATCAATTGCTGAAGCTGAATATATATCAGCAGCTAGTTGTTGTTCACAACTGCTTTGGGTAAAATATCCACTTGAAGATTATTCAATGTTTGAGCATAATATACCTGTTTGGTGTGATAATACTGGTGCTATTAGTCTGTCTAAAAATCCAATACAGCATTCTTGAGCAAAGCATATAGAGATAAAGCATCACTTTATTAGAGACTATGTTCAAAAAGGTGTTTTTGAAATTAAGTTTGTAAACACTAATTATCAGTGGGCTGTATCTTTACTAAACCTCTAAGTGAAGATAGATTTGTTTTTATTAGAAGGAATCTTAATATGCATAATGTGTCTGAATAAGTGTTTGCTGATATGTCTGAAAATTTACTTGTCTATATTCTATGTTTACTTGACTCGTCTATTTTCTCTATGCTTCACTATGCTTCACTCGTCTACTTTAGCCAAGCGTCTAATGACGTGGCTAAAAGCACTCAGTGCTAAACCCTGTCTGAGACACATGTACATTACATTTTCCCTACTTTTCTTAAAAAAAAAAAAACATTTCATTTTTTTTTAATATCTATCTTTTCAAATTGATTGATTGCTATTTATGGCAACACTCTCTCTCCTTATTCCCAACGCAAAAAAACTCAAGTGTTTTTAACAAAAGCAACCCGTGTCGTTTCAAAATCTACCCACTCAAAATTTCTTGCTCACAATCTCTCTCTCTGAATTCTCTTCGTCTTCATTCTCTCGAAACCGTTCCTTTCCAAACCCTAATCTTCACCTCTCAGAATCAATGGCACCCAAAAGTCTTCTTGAAACTTTGGCTGAGAAAACTAAGCTATCAATTGCTGAACTGAAAAAGGCGCACCCTGGAAGGGTCCCTAACTTTGAAGAACTCAGAACAAAGGGTTTAGATGTTCTTCCTGAACTCAACCATGCTAGATGGTTACCCTTCTTTCAACTACAAGAACTGTCTTCCCTGCTCTTGTTAGGGATTTTTGGACCACGACAAAGATCACCAAGGACAATACAACCTCCATGATTTCTAAGGACGTTGGTGAGGACCACATCTTCATAACTCATGAGTTACTCACAGAAGTAACAAAATGTCCAAGGGAAGGTGTTGGGTATTATAAGGAGTGGATGAAGGATCAAGGATAAGCGAATGTGAATCTAGTGCTTTATGGAGATGCAAAACCTGGAAACATAGACTCTAAATATTTGTCTCCTAAGGCAAGATTTCTTCATGTTCTTCTTATAAACTGTGTCATGCCTAGGACTGGGTCTAGAAATCATGTCAGTAAATTAGAGAAGTTTGCTCTCTTTCATCTAGTCCAAAAGATTAGGATAGATATTACTAACTTGATTTTCATTCACATGGAAAAAGCTATCAAGGGAAAGGATAAGGATTATCCCTTTGGAATGATTATGACAAGGATTTTTAGGGCATGCAAATTGAATTTAAGAAATGCTGTCTCTGCTGATCTCTGTACTGAGATCACTACAAAAACTCTGTCTCTGATGAAAGTTACTTTGACTCCTACTATTGAGCAAAATGCTGAAGCATCTGCTCAAATGGAAGAATCTCTTTCGATCCCTGCTGTTAAACCTGAACCCTTTGTGGAACCAGTTGAAGAAGAAAGAACTCAACTTCAGAGGAAGAAGAGGAAAGTCACTCAGTCAACTGCTGAAACTTCTGTATCTCAAGATTCTACTGAGGTTGTTGAACCTGTTTCTGAATCTGTTTCAGTTGCTGAAACTGCTGAGGAAGTTGCTGCCTCTGTTCCTAATACTCCTAGTATAACTAAAGTTTTCAAGAGGAAGAGAGTTGTGCAAGCTAAGGGAGAGTCTAGACCAGAAGAGACTGTGATCCTAAGAAAAGGAGGACTACTGTAACAAAAAGGAAGCTTGTCTTACCTTCCACTCCCTCATCATCACCCTCACCTTAGAAGGATTTATCTCCTCCACCTCAACAAACAGAACCTTTTGCCACAACAACTTCCATTCCACAACCTTCATCACCACTACCTGCTATATCACCATAAAGAACACCATCACCTCAACCACAACAAAAAATTCCCACTCCACCTACTTCACCAAAAATTCCAACTCCTCCACATATATCACCTATCCATCACACTTCTGAACCCAATCCTACCATCTCAGAAACTCACATGTCTGATACTCACTCATCAAAACCTTCCACACCACAAACATCTCACCATTCTGACATTCTTCAAACTGAGGATGTCAATGATTTTGAGTACTTTGACAATCTCACTCCTCTTCCACCCTCACTTAAATCATCAATCCCTAATCATATCAAAAACCAGTGCCTAGTCCCTCTGAGAATAGTCTTTCCAGACTTATTCTCTGAAACCAGACACAAGCCTATCCCCTTAGCCACTATATCTCCCTATCACCTATCTTCCAGAACCGCTCCTTTCTCTGTCACAGATGAATCCTGTTCCAACTACCTAGATGGCAAAGGCTTGGATGTGATTGCCTCACTTGAAGCTGAAAGGCAGATTGTAAAGTTAGAAAGAACACATAAGCCTGTAGGAAAATGGATGTTCAATCCTCACATCTTCATGAAGCCTTCAACAAGAATCAAAGTGATGCCTGACTCCATGGCTCTGGAAGGAAGACAGAAGTTAGTAAACTTGCCATTGGATCAGAAGTTCTCTCTTATCAAGCTGAATGATAAGAAGTTCCAATTCAGAAAGAGGTTGTTCTCAAAAGGTGGATCCAGTTCTGGCTTAAAGGAAGAAGAAAAGGAAGATATTCTAACCAGAGGTAGCCAAGCCTATGCTAAGATCGTCTAATCTTTTCTCGAATGGACTACAAGTCTTTGGACTTGCTATTCCTTGGACTTGCTATAGCAGTGATCTTTGGACTTGTTATTCTTTTGACTTGCTATAGCAATGATCTTTGGTTACCATTCTCTTGTCAAACATCTCATAATCTTGTTGATTTGTTGTTCATCTGAAATGCTAGTGAACCTTCTTTTCATATCATTGATGTCTTCACCATTCTTCATGTGAAAGAGTTCATACTCGTTCATGAGAGAGTTCATCCTTGCTCTCTTTACATCGCTGGTTCCTTCATGAGTAATTTGCAGCGTATCCCACATTTGCTTGGCTGTCTTACAATTTGATACCCTGAAAAATTCATCATAGCTCAAGGCAGCAGTTATAATATTCTTTGCTTTAGCATTATAACCTACTTTCTTTTTGTCCTCATCATCCCAATCACTCCTAAGTTTTTCTTTCTTAGTGCCATTTGCATCAATAGTATGAGGGATGTATGGACCATTCTCAATAGCATATAATACATCAATACCACTTGTCCACTTGCCTCAAGGAATATTAACATCCTTTCTTTCCAATACATATAGGCAGTGCCATTAAATGCAGGGGGTCTTGCCAAGGAAGCCCCTTCTCCTAAGATGTCATTTGAAGCCATCCTCTTGAGCTGTTAAGCTTTACACAAGAGTGAAAGCTCTGATGCCACTTGTTGGTTGTGGCTTCTCACTACTCAAGAGCCGGGGGGGGTGTTGAATTGAGTTTGTTATCTTTTAAAACGTTTTACCCCTCTTTGCAAAAACTGATTGTTTTTCTTACGTGAAAAAGATTTTATCAACCAACAAACCAAAATGTGTTTTTGCAAGATGTTAATTTCACAAAACTTGGAGTTTAGAAAGCAAAGATTAACAACACTTTATATTTCAGATGTAATCAAGATCAGAACTAATCAAATCATGCAAGTTTCCCTATGATATTTCTAATTCATGCATTCAACAATAAAGCATATAAAAGAGTTTTGGGGAAGAGAAAATGCAAGCCAATTTTATCCTGGTTCAGCTGACCTCTCTGGTAACCTACATCCAGTCCCCATATCACTGTAAGTTTCGTCCACTAATCAAAAACAATTTACAAGAATCTTTACACAAGCTTCATTTCTAGGTTCCTTCTACCCAAATGACAGCTTTTCCAAGCAATCTTGAAAATCCAACAAGAGTTCCTTCTACTCTTGCACAGCACCAAAAGTCCCTTCTACTCTTGAATCAACCAACGAGAGAACCTTCTCTCTAATCATAATTTTTACAATTGAAAAGATTGAATATTGATTCTCAGAAATCAGATTTACAAACTGAAGAACTATTAAAAATACTCAGATTTTCTCAATGCTAAGCTCTCTTAAATTTTCAGTGAATGATCTTGTATTTTCAGTGATTATTTTTGAAAAAGTGTTTGCTAATGTCCTTATATAGGTATATAACAAAATAAATCTGTTGGACACACTTTATAAGTTAGTTGAGATCAAAACAAATTGAATTGAAAAATTCTGTTATCAGACAATCGATTAGTACACAGATGTATTGAACAAAATTTCACTTTTATAACATGTGTACATCGATTTCCTAATCAATTGTGTTCTTGAAAGTTCTTGATTTAAAGAGTTACATGCATTAGTACATCGATGTATTTCTTGAAAACACTTGTATTTGCAACCCAGAACCATATACATCGATTATCCAATCGATTATGTATATGTTTCAGAAACTCCTTGGTTCTATTTTGGCTTATACATGGATGTACTAATCGATGTACATTGTCAAAATAATTCCTGATCAAGAAACTTAAGAATCAATCGATGTATACATAGATGTATAACACTTATACATATATGTACACACAGGTTTTTATTAAAAGTTAGTTAATTAACTGAAAGTACATAGATGTACACATAGATGTACAAATTCATTAATTAACCTCTTTCATTGTAAGTTCATTATGAAAACTTGTTTATCTTTGAAAATCATTTTCCTTATTAATTGAGAGCTTAACTAAGAGTTAATCTAGAGAATTTTCATTGCACAAATATCTAATGATCTTCTTCATCTTCTTTGTTCATGATGCTCCTTCTTCAAGTCATTCTCCATTATCCTTTCTTTAAGTTCCATGATGTCCACTTTACTTGCTTCTAAAATATTCAATGAAAAACTCAAGCTTTGCAAGTAGTTAGTGAATCATATCAAAACATTCTAAGTTTAGTCATTAATCAAAACACTTAAGAGTCATTTATCCAATCCTGCTTCGGTGACCATTTATACCCCTCTCAAGACCTCTATCAGTACTACCGTCATTTATCCCCGCCACCCTTTTTCTTTGTCCTTTTTCGCCAATTTTTAGAGACAAATTAGCTAACTCCCCCATGGTACATTGGTGTTGATCGTTTACACTAGTCCCTTTTTTGTGTAGACACAACAACTCCCTAGATCTAGACAGTACCCCTTCCTCGAGAAGAGCTAAATTTTCAAAATTTGAAAATCTCAGATCTTCTCCATCCTTGTCAGCCACCTCTCCCCTGAAAGTCGTTGACAATGGTGTCTCCAGTACCACTTCTAACCTTTCCAAGCTATCAAGCACGAAATCAATTCCATTAGAAGAACTATCATTAGTACTGTGAAAGTTATTATCGTTGTTAACTTGGAAGAAGGTATCAGAGAAAGATTCCTACATCAGTCTTATAGGGTGGATATCGTTGTTGACTTTAACCTTTACCACTGTATTTAACATGTTTGGGCTTGATATTTTGATGAGGGCCCTGCCCACAACCAACCTGGTTTTGTATCTTGTTGAGTCATCCAGAACCACCAACTTCCCCACAGTGAGGATCAATTTATTGAAGAAAACTTCATTCCAGACATGTTTTGGAACACCGAAAAATGACATCCACACCAATCTTTCCTTGACCACTATCTTTGGATGCCATTACTTAACCTCTGAGAACCATTTTGTTAAGCTTTCTTTTTCTTTTTCTTTTTCCTTCATGATTTTTGGGATTACCTCTTGGTGATCACCTATTAGAAGAACTGAGTTCCCACCTATAGGTATTTCTCTTATGGAGGACAATCCCTCCTTTAACAGATTTTGTTGTACCAAAAAAACCTTTTCTGGGTTTTTAGTTGTACCCACTTGACTACCAATTAGCCATTTGATGTCTGGTACTCCATTCCATTCAATGATTCTATCTCTCAGTAATGACTCCGTTAATCCACTTGTTAGCCAGATACGTCCTTCTCTCTATGGCCACATTTATTCTTTTATTGACACTTCATTTGCATACGTAACACCCATTCTTACTATGTCCTTCTTCCTTAGTCCTTTAATTCCCAAGCTATTGTAACCACCTACCTTCTGTTTCCCCTTATCATACATAGGTAAATTAGCTTTCAATTTGTAGTTTCATATTTGGATAGCATCCAGTTGAACTTCTAAAATCTTTGGATCTTGAACATTTGCAAACCTTACAAATCCAAATCTATCTCCTTGTCTATCCCCATTTTGAAAATAAATCCTACATTTCTTCATCACCAATATTCTAGCTCTGATAATTGTTCCTCCTTTGGAAACCTTCTGCATAATAATAAATGCAATGCAAACCCATATAACATGGGAGGTTTGGTTTATACCTTCGAAAGAAAATTAATCACCCTACCATTCAATTTCCACATCAATTTAAATACATTTCATCTTTTGCTTGCACCCACCAATTTTAAAACAAAATCATCTTCTGAATGTATTCAGCATCAAAGAGAGATGGGTCATTATAGTTGTACACTAAATGTGTAATCAATGAATAATTAATAGACGCATAGCGATCAGACCATGTGAAACTCTTCCACAAAAAGGGGACCCCAAAGAAATATGAACGTACAAAACCACGGGATTGCTATAATTCAGATCGTCCAGGTTGATCAAGGCCAGTAGAAAATTCTCTAGTTACTCATCCTACAATAATAAAATCAGAAATACAACCCCCATTATTAGTTTTGCACAATCAGGGAGATCTTGACATATTGCGGCTGAGCACAAACATAATATTCAATGGTTTAGGGGAAGGGTCTGGAAGACCTTGGGATTAGTACCTATGTAGTCAATCCTGAATAGTGTACGTCACACAGCAGCAGACCCCAAAAACACTATAACGAGATAGCTACTATTGTAAGGAGGGGAGAATGTGGGTTTGTACGAGGAAGAAGATGAATAAACTAAAAAGAGAACCAAGTAACTAGAAGAACTTGAGGAAGAAGATAAAGGACCAAGAATAACGTGAAGGTCTAGTAGGAAAAGGGCAGTAAAGGTAAGGGAAAATGGAAAATTACTGAGTTTAAGTGAGGATAAATAAAACATTTGAAAAGATTAAGAGACGACAAAATAGATATTTGATGAGTTAAAGAGGGAAAAATAGATATTTGAAGAGTTAAAAAGAGGGTAAAGTGGTTAGGAAAAAGAGAAGAGTGTGAAACCTGAACCTATTTTTACAAGGGTAGTAAGAATTTAACTTCTTTTACTCTGGTTAAATTATTTATTTATTTTTAATAAAAAGGTTATAAGAGAAAAATATTAAGGTAAGTAAAGTTGAGGAGGAGATAAAGAAAGGAATAGAGAAAAAGGTGAGAGCTTTTGAAGATGGAACTTCCTTCTCATCTAAGCCATGAAGGAAAGATTGTTGATCATCTTCCAAGCTTCCCAAAGACCCCACCATCTTCAATCTTCTTTGTCCTCTATGGTTGGGTAAGAACCCTAAGGTGAGGGAGTTTAATGTTTTATTGATTTTCTCTTATTCAATCTTGTGCAATCTTCTTTAATTAATGTTTAAGTTCATGAAATTGAAATAAAAACAAAGGTTATGACTGTTTGGTTGAACCCTAGAAATTGGGGATGAGGGACTCCATTGTTGGAGCTTGAGGTTTGAATTTTTTTTTTTAGAGTGTCTCGGTTTTGTGATCAAAATTTGACATGTAATCAAAAAAATTGTATCTAGAATTGTAGATCTCGGATTGAGATGAAATAGGTCCCATTGGAAAGATAACGCACAGAGGTAAATAGAGATGTTTTAAGTTAACTTTTGAAACCAGGGCTAGGGTTGCCCCTAATGCAACTTGACAGCCTGCATTCAAAAAATTGTATCTTGAGTTGTAAAACTCAGAATGAGATTAAACTTGTTGAATTTGAAAACTGAAATGGAGAAGTTTATCTTGAAAAAATTTCCTGATTTAAAGAGACCTGAGGAAGTCACTGTTTAATTTGGAAAGTTGAATATTGTCTATCTCGGATGTACTCGGACAGTCCATGCCACAAAATTTATATTTGGAGTTGTATAGCTCTTTTTTTATGTGAAATTAGTATCATTTGAAAGAAGACATGTAAGTTTTATTGTGAATAAAATTTTGGAATTTATGGACCTCTGTATTATTCCCAGTTTTTGTTTGAACTTGGTCTAAGCTTGCTGAAAACCTCCTTTAGCAGTCAATCTTGGTAAGGTTGCATCTTGGGCCATAATCTTCAAACTCACGTACTACTGGTTACATTACAAGTTTGTTAAAAAGGACACAAAACTTTCTAAATGTTAGGAAGTATACTCATGAAGTGTACTCATAGAATTGAGTAAAGATCAATAAAGTGAGACAGCAATATGTAAATCTTAATTGGGACATGTATTGTCCATAAACAACAATTTTGTGAACAATGAGGAGAATTTTAGTTGGGTGGCCAAGGAGGCCCTATATGATTGGAATAATAATATGAATGCTTTATTACTGACTAAATGTTCTACATTTTGAATTTTATGTATACAATGAGTGTTATAGAGATATTGAATAAGCAAGTTATAATAAAGGAATTGTATTATTGAAGGAAGATAAAAGAAATATGTTTGTATATAATATATTACTATGAGTTATGTTGATGTGATTATAGCGTAGGTTATTATAATGGAAGTATAAGAAAATAGTATTGTTGATATTTACAATTGTGAATGGCAGCACGTACTCGTGTCTTGCTGATTGATAATTGATAAACATGTGGGTGTTGAGGTTATTCGTTATGGGAGGGTATATATATATATATATATATATATATATATATATATATATATATATATATATATATATATATACTAGTGAATGTTTGCTATGATGCTTATGTGGATGCTTGGCGGTGATGAAATATTGAAATGAGTCTGGTACATGAGTAATGAAGTGTGGTAAGTCCTTGACTTTGTGAAATGATTAAGAGTAAATGTGTGAGATGTATATTGCACATGAATGGTTGGTTGCCACTATGGTTATGGGATCATGATGCGCGGATAAGCTTATGTATGCTTACTGTGTAATATGGGTGAATATTGTTTGATACCTGTTGTACGTTTTATTATAAGCTATTAAATAGCGACAACTTTAAGGGATGAGATTATGGAAAACACACATTTGTTATAATTGGAATGGTCTCTCAAATGAGAGTCGCTGGATATGTTTCAGTGTAAGCAATTGATTATCATTATTTAGTTGTGCAGATATTATGTGATATGATATTAGAAATTTACGTAGGGTATGAAAGTGATGCCAACTGTTAAGTTTGGATGTGTGTATGTGATGTGAATTATGGAATATACTTGATGCTTGAATTAACAATTGAAAAGTCGCACCGGGGACGGCGAGACGTAACACCCAGTTGCATAATGTTATGGGTAGCCTATTGGGGACGGTAAGACGTAACACCCAGTAGAGCTTGGATGTGACGATATGGCCATATGCTGGGGACGCCTAGTAATTGTGAGACCGCACTAGGGATGACGAGATGTAACGCTCGATAGTGCGGATGAAATATTTTATATTCGAATTGTGAGGCAATTCAAGCATCATGGTAGAAAATCCACAATGAGAATATTGAATGTTAATTATGTGAGATTAAAGATTTTGAATAGTTAGACATTGTCATACTTTTTGGTTGAATAATTTCCATATGTTTTTACATTTGAAACCCTTATTGAGTTTATATAACTCACTCTTTCTTAGTGTTAAGATGCAGGCACAAAAACTATTGGATCATCCCAAGCTACCTAACTCCTAACTCTGGAGTTGTAGTGCTAAGCCGCAACCTCTGAATATGCTTTTATTTATCTCCTACAATTAATGTGTTTACATTGTAAAACATTGAAAACTAAATTGCATCATTTTTTCTACGAGAGTTTGGTATTCAAATATGTTATTAGAAGTTATTTGTATCTCATTTACGAAAACTTATCTGATGAAGACATATAAGTTCGTTTTTTCCTTAAAAGAAAAAGGTTCAATGTTGCACAGTTTTGGTTATTTATTTATCTTGAATTGAGAATAAGGAAGTGTTACCATGGTCAAGGCTTCAGATTTGGGTTGCCACCCCTCTTCTGGCCGGTCACCAACACCAAATTTGGGTCATTACAAAGAGAAACTTAAAAATCCATAATTCTAAGTTAACCACAACCAAAAAGCAGCTAAAAGGAAACAAGAACGACTGGTTTCACCCAGTCTTCATTGTTGCGAATATGATAACCATGTTTTAGCCGCGATTCACAGCTACAACAGCCGCTCCACAAAAACACAACACAACGGGGTATGTCAAGGCTTCACATTTGGGTTGCCACCCCTCTTCTGGCCGGTCACCAACACCAAATTTGGGTCATTACAAAGAGAAACTTAAAAATCCATAATTCTAAGTTAACCACAACCAAAAAGCAGCTAAAAGGAAACAAGAACGACTGGTTTCACCCAGTCTTCGTTGTTGCAAATATGATAACCATGTTTTAGCCGCGATTCACGGCTACAACAGTCGCTCCATAAAAACACAACACAACGGGGTATAGCATCACACCCCAAGTCCGCTCAGCGATGGCGCAATAGCACCGTTGTTGGCCGTTATTGACCACATAGATTAGGATCATTAGGTCGATAGATTGTGGCTCAGGAAGTTCAAAGAAAAAGGACGGTCCACATAATAGTCAAAGAATTGAAGGATCAAATATGTCACAAATTCTCCGTCTCTAAGATTGAATATAGTAGCCATAGCATAAATTTGTGATAAGAAATTATAAAAAGTATTGTATACATAAGCTACCAAAATGCCTCAGAAAACACAGCCATTTTCCTCCCAGTTGATGCTACAACAAGTTTTCACACTATAGTCAGCTCAAGCATCTTACTTTGGCTGGTCATTTAATGTTACAAGAGATTTGAGCACTCCCGGACTTATCTTGTCAGCAAGGGCCCCTGTCTCTGAAATAAGATAAGATTTTTCCTTCACAGTGCTTTGTAGTCGCTTTGCCTCAAAGTCAAGTTGTGCTTGATCTGTGATTACGTGGTCAGTTAAGAGGATACCAACCAATTGTTAACAGAAGAAAATGTTTTAATAAAAGGACTGGAGTCAAAGCTATAGTTCTCTCACAACAACAACAACTTACAACAACAACAATAATAATAACAATAAGAATAAAAATAATAGTGATCACTGAATGGAGAAAAAAAGTTGGGCATAATATACTTATCATCCAAGCTCAATCACTTGATTATCATAAGTACATATCCTGTGTTCCAGGATGATAAACAACTATATAAAAGTCCTCAGAAAGTTTTCATGCTAATGATTCGGATTTAATTCCAGATAAAAGAATCACTCCTTAAGTTGCATTTTAAAACATAAATAGTTTGGTAGACAATACCATATTTAGGTAAAATTACATTCATTTTCAGCAATGCAGGGTTTGCAATCACATGAAGACATTGCTCACAACAATCAGTATGAACCAGTAAATTATATGACAAGCAATTTAAATATCTTAGAAGGATTTACAAACGAAGAAAGCAGAAACAGTTAATATAGCAGAGACACATATCATCTCTCATATCAAATAGGAAAATCATTTACAATCCAGATTCCAAACTAACAAATAAATCCTAGCTTGCATTTTCTTCCAGTATTACATGAAATACGTCTAAGGAGTAAAGATATTATCGCACAGGTATTCTCAAATTTCACTGAACCCAAAAAGTTAAAATTGCATTGATCAAGGATGAGTACCAAACACTACAACTGTAGAATGCACACATATATAGAAGTAATAGCTAAGCAAGCATTTTGGCCCATCAAATGAAAAAGGGAGACTAACATGGGCATGCATTTACAGCATTGTCTTACATTCTATTTTTGCATGATTAGTATGCAATTTGGGACAGGAGGAAGGGGGCAGGAATGAATGAAGGACCTGTTTCCAGTATAGTGTGAGCAGCATGAAACGGAATTCTAGCAAACAGATCAGTTCCGGGAAACATCATCCACGTCTTCTCAAAAGTGTCATGGTTGCCACAGGAGGCACACACCTCTTGCACTAAAGGTCTTGAGCTGATCCCTGCAACTCCTTTCATTATTGATTCAAAAGGAGATGGAACACTACTCTTTGTTGTCCGAGCCCTTTTCCTTAATGCTGTAAGTGCTTCCCTGTTCCCATTCCTCAGTCTATCATTCTCAACGAGCTATACTTTTACCAAAAAGGACAGTTAAGTACCCACTTATATATAGAAAAACAAATAAATAATGAATCCAGCAGAAGAAAAATAGATTTTATTAACATAATGAAAAACTATCCTTTAATTGACAGTACAGTATTGAATGGAAGGTAGTTAGGAATAGAGCACAGCGTGGTTATTAAATCGAGATTTGCATCGTTAAATGGAAGATCTATTTTCCGAATCGTTAATTGAATCAAACCATGAATCGTAAGATACATAACCAATATTTAAAAAAACATAAAATATATTTTCACATAAAGAAACAACAGATATTAGTATTTTAAAATCAAATAATTCATTAGTATTTTATGAACATTAATTACTAATTTACTATATTAATTATTAGGGTTTCTTTGTCTTCTTTATCTAAATTTTTAAAACCATAAAAAACGCTAACAGCCACCAGTCTCTTCTATTTCTTCTCCCCTGTTCTTTGTCATACATCTGTAAATTTCTTCTCTTCTTCTATTTCCCAACCCTCACCGTTGGTGTCAGACAGTCCTGCCATTAAAGGCTCGTTGCCAATCATTGTCACTTGCTTTCACTCCTCGTTGCTAAAAATCCGCATTTTGATAATCATTTGCATGGTACCCAGCCTTGCGTAGACACATTTCAGAATCATTGTGATTGAAACCGCGAAAAGAACTCTGGTATAGTAGTATTATTCAATATAAAAGAGGAGCTCCCAGTTTTGTGGCCATCCCGCACCTATTCCACATGAGCTTGACCATGGCACAACCCAGTGGCTGCTGTCGTCCCTCTGTTATCTTTTTCATTTCTCCACCATCCCCACAGCCACAGATTTTCCTTTGCAGTAGCGATCTCCCCCTCATCTAAAAATTCTTTAATAGCCTTCAACTCTTCACCTCCTTAGACAACTTGTTTTTGCTCCACTTATCAGAATTAAAAAGGCTGTAGCAAATCTAGTAACCCTATGCCTTACCAATTCCCTCTTGTTTGTGAATTGTCTCAACAAACTCAAGGTACTTGAATGGCTGTAGATGAAACCACCAAATTGATTCCCCTTTGAATTATCTTCTTTATCAAAGGAATCTTTCCAATGTCTTCAAGCATTAAGTTCAAGCCATGGGCTACACAAGGAGTCCAGTAAAGATGTGGTCATTTATCTTCTATTATCTTACCAGCTAGAACATAGTTGCTTCCATTATCTGTTATGATCTAAACCACTTCCTCCTCTCCAATCTCCTCTATAAGAGAATCAAGCAACTCAAACAGTATCTCATCGGTCTTCGCAAATTCCGATCCATCAAACACCGTCCCAACTGGAGAGTTCACCAAGAAATTAATAATGCATCTTTGCTTCCGATCAGTCCATGCATCTAACATAATATAGCAACCATGTTCACACCACTGCTCCTTGTGATTTTTCAATAATTCTTTAGTGTATTCCATCTCCATGTTTAGGAGTGGAACTCTAATAGCAAGATAAGTGGGAGCTGGCAGATTTGGACCAAAGTCACGAACGGCTGTAAGCATACCCTTGAAAGTTGTCCAACTTGATACAATTGAATGATAAACCAGCTTGGTAACAAAATCGAGCAATTTTTTTATGGACCCTAAGAATTGCTTTTTTTGTCACATAAATCTCGTATGTTAACTTGCCTCAATTTCTCCTCTTTTTTTTCCTCAATGGCAACTTTTGGCTCCTACAATAAAGATAGATAGGTCCCTTTTTAGCAACATTTTTATTCCTTGTGGCACTACTAGGTGCC
Organism: Echinosophora koreensis; assembly: GCA_035048595.1. NCBI lineage: Eukaryota > Viridiplantae > Streptophyta > Magnoliopsida > Fabales > Fabaceae > Echinosophora > Echinosophora koreensis. The sequence goes on along the minus strand of JAPCYP010000048.1, from coordinate 378,651 downwards.
ATCACCAGCTCATTTTTTTCTCTTTTAGAAGTGCCAAAAGCTCTTCCCTAACTTCCTTTGGACACTTGAGGCAAGGAGCTACATTGCCCTTCTTACCCAACCCATTAAGTGTTGTTTGGCTCTAGTGACCCCTCCCTTCATGGGTTTTGAACAAAAACTACACACAGCTGAATTAGTATCTCCTTGTTGCAATGCAAAGCAATATTTCCAGCCAGGATCAGTTCTGTAAATGGTCCGTGAATCATCTGACGAGGCTTGTTCAGAAGCGATTGTTGGAAAAGATTGAAAAAGGAGAAGAGAAGAGGCTTGTCGCTGGCTGCCGGGCAAAGGACGGTCGCCAGAGGTCGATTGTCGCCGGACAAAGGGTGGTCGAAGAAGAATGAAATGGGAGAAGAGAAGAGGTTCTGATCGAAGGTCTAGGTTCATGAACGAAAGAAGAGGAAAATAAAGAAGGTTTGACCTTTCCATTATGGTTTTACCCATTTTGGGCCCAAATTCAGGGTCGGTCACACGACCCAGCAACCCAAATGATTGTTTTTTCATATATTTTTTTTTTAAAACCCACTTTTTTTGCCATGGTCGGCGCCTCTGCCATACCCGCCAGCTGCCACAGACTGCAACGCGAAATCCACTACGCAACTGCCTCTGTATGGCAGCTCTTTTGAAACCCGCCTTCCACCATGGCTCCGCCATGACCGCTTTTCGATAACACTGATTTTCCACTTTTTATACCCCCTCTCTCTAGAATTCTTATTTTTCAACAGAGGAATTAATAAACTTGTTTTGTGACACATTAATATCTCATCCTTTTCCTTTCCTTATTGTGGTCCCCTTCCCTTTAACATAATTGATATATTTCTTTTACACCAATTGTTTTGTTAAAACTTAAAACATCCCATGCATTTAACACATGAATCAAATGATTCAAATATAATTAAAACAATCTAGTACATGGTTCTTCACATTACAATGATATGTCTTTAAGATGAAGTAGTTTTGTAGCATATTTATTATACAATAGAAGTTTATAAATTTGAATAAACTAATCCTAAGCCCCATGAAAACAACTTCTACTACTACTATTAAAATACCAATGTTTCTTAACACTCCAAAATGTCAAGTATAGCCTCCTAAACAAAGCATGCTAAATTCCTCCCTTGACAAATCAAAGCCACGGCTCTGAAAGCAAGGTATCACAAATTCAACCACATCATATTCCCAAAATGGTATTCAAATGCAACAATAGATTCTACATAAAACCCTTCCTTACATATTTCATATATAGACACCAAGCAAGAAATTATAGCTGAATAAATAATAACTACAATAAACTGTTAACCATGTACTTTCTCTTTAAGGTCATGTTCTTGTTCTTAATGTAGCCAGAGAAGCTAGTTTTTCTTATTTTTCTAATGGCTTTTATTACTTATGCCTTATTTATTTGTACTAGCATCACCTTCAATTTGAATTACCTGATGTCGGGCCAAATGAAGATGTTCAGCTTCCACTTCCAGCTCTGTTAATTTTTTTTGGAATTGTGTCATGGTCTCATCCATATTTCAAGAAAGAGACTCCTGGTAGCTGTAAATAAAATATTATCTTCAAAAATTTGTATAGAATATTGTCACAATAAGTATTCAGTTGACACCCAATGGAGAATAATGCTATTGTTTAGAACAGCTAAGGATTAAGGAATATACCAGAAAATAAAAAATAAGGAATATTCTGAGAGGGACCTAGACCCAAGGCCCAATATTACTAAGCCCACTATTACTAAAGTGTAGGTGAGGATGATGCACCTGTGATGCACCTGATCACACCCCAGGAGAGAGAAATGGTGTAACTAACTACTGCCTAGTTGGCAATAGCAATGAGGAAGGGTGTGTGCGTGTGAATTCTGTTGCTGGCGGAGTATTTGTATGGGAGGGGAGAGCATAGTGAGGTAGGCTGGAATTAGGATTGGACTTGGGAGAGACTAGGCACTCTCGAATTGCCGCCTTGTGTTCCTTTCTCTCTTCTTCTTCCAGCATTGTAACCACTTGTTACTGGCTAGGAACTTCAACAATACAGCACTCTTTTCCTTGTTTTCTGTATCTAAATTGCTGGGTTCCTAACATATTCTAACATATGTTTTTCCATCCAAACAGCTACATATCTCAGCACATATGTACTTGCTTAAACATTGAGTGGCAACCCTTCGCATAAAAGCACAAAAAAATTAATTTTATTTATTTTGTGTCATAAATATATAAATAAGACTTGTGCTGCATTATGGTACTGAATGTTGGGCAGTATAGAGACAACAAAAGTATAAGCTTAGTGTTGCAAAGATAAAGAATGGGACATTGGATGAGTGGACATACAAGAGAAGATAGGATCAATAATGAATGCATTGGAGCGAAAGTAGAGGTAGTACCTATCAATGAAAAGATGGTAGAATTTCGTCTTAGATGGTTTGGTAATGTGAGGAAATACCATCAGTAAGAAGAGTATATAAAATGGAAGATAACTCAATAATTAGAGATAGAGTAAGACCAAGAAAAATCATAGGAGAAAGTGAGAAAATATTAAAAAGGATATAGAGATAAATGACCTCAATGAAGACATGATTTATGACAGAACACAATGACATTGTTTGGCCCATGTAGCCCACCCACCCAATGGGAAAAGGCTTTGATTGTTGTTGTATATTTTTGTGTCATGTCACAGGAAATATGATTTTTCATGGGAACGCAAGAATAAGGAAACAATGAATAATATGTAAGCATCACTCATAAACAGAGATAACCCTTGACTCATAAATCATGGAAGCAAAAAGCATAGACGAGGAAAAACAGACTAACTCAAATAGTAGCTACTGAATTTCAATAGTTGCATTGTTCTAATTTTTGAAAGAAAGTACAAAACAAAGACCATCAGCAGACAGCAATAACCGGCATCACCAAAAATGACTTGATTGCTACTTCTATCGGAAAGAAAATTAAAATAACAAAACCCTAACAACCACATTGTGGCAATGAAGCTCATTGTGGAAAAGGCCAAGCACAAAGGTAGAAAAGAATTGGAGGAACCTGAGAGCATAGTTATAATAAAACTTGACCCAGACATTGAGTCAGCCAAGGCACTTGTTGTCCCACATATAATTAAATAAATTGAATAAATGTATTAACATTCATTAAAAATTAAGTTCAAAAGAAAAAAAAAAACACACACACACACACACACAATTTAACAAACACGAGTTCGAAAGAGAATTAAACAAGGTTCACAACACAAGGCCACAAATCAGAGCTACAATACATAATGCATTCTGTGACCAATGCCATAAAAACACTCAAAGTATAAATGGGGTCTGGTATCTTGTTCAAATTTTATGAGATATTTTCAGACAATTCAGTATTTCAGTACTTGTTAATTCCACATTGCTGCCTATATATTCAGGTCTGCTTTATTTAAAGCCAATTCCTTTATAGAAGAATGAGACTAAATACACAGTTGATTGACAACACCATCATAGACAAATAGGAATAAGACAGAGAAAGTAAAGTGAATTGCCTGTGCGTGTGCGTCCAATTGGAATCTGGGATATTTTATACACCGCTTCTTCTGCAACAAATACACCGCTGCCTGTGCGTCTTTTAAAACTAGTGTCCTTTTGAAAATGATACTGCAACCCTTCTTCTCCAGTACGCTTGCTGCCTGTGCGTCTCTGCGTGCGAAGATGGTCTCTGCGTCACTAGCGGTCCTTCTCAGTGGCGGGAGGGAGCCACGGCTCCCCCCAATATTTTCATTTTATTTTTTTTAGTTTAAGTTTTTTTCATGGCACCCCTAAAAATACCGAGTGTTGAGCTGTTTATCTTCTCTTGATACTGGTTGAAGAAGACAAAGGTAGAAGATGAAGCAAATGGGAAGATGAAGTAAAAAGCATGTTGTGCTTCTCGAGGAAATAAAAAGCATGCTCTGGTCATTGTTGTTCTCGGGAACCAAAATCATTAAAGTTCTTTTTTCCAAACTTAATTTTAATAATAATAAAAAACTGACTACTCATAATTTTTTCAGTTTTCATTTTTTATATATTATTATTTTACATATTTACATATAGCTACACAAATAACGAAGGAGAGTGCACGAATAAGGAAGGAGCAAATTAAACTTCAAACAATTAATGAGTCAGCAATTAATTGAAGAAAACAAAAAATGAGGCAATATGAAAAAAAATCTTATTCTTATATATTTACATAGAAAAACAAATATTTAAACTTGATCGTTCCTGGCCTTTCCTATCAAAGTCAAAGTAATATTACAATTAGTACATTAATTAATCTAATACAAAATTATGAAATTATATTAAATTTATAGAACATATGAATTGATATTATAAAGAAGAACTAAACTAAATTCTGATAAATAAATAAATAAATAAAAAAGAACTAAATAATTTTAAACTAAACAAATAATTTCATAGGGGTCTCTTATGTTGGGGCATTTCTATTAAACGGTGGATTTTGATTTATATATATATATATATATATATATATATATATATATATATATATATATATATAATTTTAGCTAATAGTATGTGGTTCCCCCCAAAATTTTAGGCAAGGTCTGCCATTGGTCACTACGTCGTCGTTGCCGCTGGTCTGTGCGTCGCCTTCGTCGTTGCCCAAGGTCGCTGCGTGAAGATGGTTCGCGAGGTAACGGCTGGTTCCCTTTGAAGATGTTTCCCTCGTGAATATCCGAGGAGTGTTTCGAATAAGCAGCCCCTTCTAAACTTACTTCTTTTAAAAAAACAACTAAGAGTGTGTTTGGGAAAGATTATTTTCCCACATTTCAGCTGTTTTTTAGCTTAAAAGCTATTTTATAGATAATCTATCATGTTTGGTATTTTGCTTAAATTTATAAAAAAGCTTTTTTTAGGGGGAAAAAACTGTTTTATGCTATCTAGTTTTTCTAGCTTAAGATTGTTGTAATTTGATTATTTTTCATTCTCAAAACTCTCTTCCATGTTTACCACTACAAAACTAACTTCTAAACAAATATTATTAAATTATACAAATAATTCCATACCATTTTTCGTCTATGTAAAAGTGATTATTTTTGCACCACCAAAACGAAATAGATTATCTTAAAATCACTTTTCAGCAAACATACCCAAACAAAAACAGATTCTGATTATAATCGATTATCACAATAATCGATTATTTGAAAACAGATTATCAGCATAATCTTTTTTTTCTAGCTTTCCCAAACACACTCTAAATATGGTGCTCATTTTGGTCCCCGACAAAAAATATGGTGCTCATTTTGGTCCTTGACAAAAAAAAAATACCCTCGTAGTCTTTGACAATTACTAACGTGGGACAAGTTAGTCCCTAACAATTACTGTGGGACATTATAGTCCATAACAATATTTAAAGTGAGACTAATCAGTCCCTGACAATTAGTATCGTTTAGTATCTTGGGACATTTAGCGGACGTTGACTAATGGAAGTCACATAGGGAGTAACTTGTCCCACGTTAGTAATTGTCAGAGACTAACGGGGTTTTTTTTTTTGTCAGGGACTGAAATGGGTATCGCATTTTTTGTCAAGGACCAAAATGGGCATTTACCCAATATTATTAGTTGATATTTAACTAAAACTATATAAGGATTTATTTTAAAAATAATTAAAGCATAGGGATTTAATTAAAAACTTTTTAAATATATAGGCTAAATTATATTTTTTGTCCCTTATCTGTATTTTAGATTTCAATTTGGTCCTTCTTTTATTTTTTTGTTCCGAAATGGTCCCTTATTTTTTAAAGTTATACCAATATGATCCCTCTTTTATATTTTGTTCTGAAATGGTTAGGGGTGAGCATGGGACAGGTTTGGAACGGGTTATGTTTGTCCCTTACCCGGCCCTAAACATTGATAGGGCCAATTCTTTGAACCCGAACCCGTCCCTATACCCGAAGGAACCTGGTCATATGCGGGTTGGTTTAAGATCGGGTCTAAATGGGACGGGACTGGGTTGACCCGAATTTAAATAGATTTTTTGTAAACAAAATTTCTATGAGTGAGAAAAATGTTATTTTTTTTTATAAGGCAAAATATCAGCAAAAGATGCTATCTAAAAGCCACCAATTGATCTCGTGTCACCAAATAGAACCAGAATTAGATGTTACAAAATATCAATAAATAAATCCTTATGATGGATGCTTTCTTGATGCTCATGCTACCAAAGCCACATTGTTAAAAACAAGATACTCTCATCAAACAGGATTCTTTTAATGTTACAAAACGCACAAAATACTTCCTAAAAGCCACCAATTGGGCTAGTGTGAGACGTGAGATGTGAGAGTAGAAGTTTAGTAATTTACTTTAGACTTCTTTCTTGGTGACTGTGTGTGAAACGTAAGTTAGGGAGGGATAAAAGTAAAAGTAGATTTTTATTATATGGGACGGGTTGGATAACCCGAAGGTCAACCCGGATCCATCCCTAACCCGACGTCGGGTCACAAAATGGGACGCGAGTTCGTCCCTTCTCTTCTGCGGGTTAGAGTCAGACTCGGCCCGTACACCACGGGTTAGGATGGGTTCTAAGGCCGGGATGGGTTTTGCACATCCCTAGAAATGGTCCCTCATTTTGCAAAAGTTAAACCAATGTAGTCCTTTTTTTGGTTTTAAAATGGTCCCTCTTTTATTTTTTGTTCTGTAATGGTCCCTTATTTTATAAAATTTATATCAATTTTGTCGTCTTCGTACCATATTTTAAACGAAAAGGACCACATTGAAACCTAAAGTAAAGATAAGGGACCAAAACGAAACAAATAATGAAAGAATGACCAAATTGAAATTTAAAATAAAGATAAGGGACTAAAAGTATAATTTAGCATTTTAGAAAAGATTAGGGTTCACGATGGTGAGGGGAGGGGGGAGCTGTTCTGAAAGTGAGAGTGTATCATGGATATGTTTTGATTAGGTTTTTGATTTCGCAGTTTGGGGCTTGTGGGTCTTTAAAATAAATTCGAAAATATTTGGGGGTATGGAGCTTTCATTTTTGCATAAAGCCCCCTGTGGGTTAGAATTGAAAAACTAAAGTATGTCCTATCTTTAGGGATGGCAATGTGTAAGGTTTGGGTAGGGTACTATAGTACCCGTCCGTAAACCCGCGTTTGAAAAAATTACCCGTACCTGGACTCACACCCGCGTGGATAGCAACTTTGTTAAGTCTCTAAAATGTCTGTGTACATTTCTCTAAGTTTTGATGAAAGCTAAACATTGGTTAATAATTTAATTAACCTACTTTATGGTTGCTAACCTGTCTACTTAGTGTACAAATCATAAAATAGCAAAACTCACCTGTCTGTCCACTTGAATGACAACCTGTCTAGATAAGCAAAAGTCAACCCGTCTGCTGACTTGGATTGTTGACTTTCTACAAATCAGTTTCAACCTGTCTTTGCTATGCTCTCATACTCGTCTAAGATTCTTTGATGGGAACTCGAGTACACGAAGCTTTTAGAAGCTGTCCCCTCATGCAGAAGACTCTGAAAATTTCTCTCACGCTTATCAAGAAATTCAGAAGGTCACTCTCTCAAGCAACCTAGGAAGTCAGAGACAACTTCCAGTTAAAGATTGTTTCCAACATGCTTTATTCCCTAGTACTCTTGGTTATTACACGAAAAGGGAAATATACTCTGCAAAGTACAAAAGCATTTTGCACAACTCTGATTTGGATACTGCGCGATGCATAAAGCCATGATCCTTCATGTTAGAGTACAACCAACGTCTCCATTGCATTAATAGCTGCCCAGAACGACTCTATTGCATTTTATGAAGCTCTGCTTGAAGTCATCGCTGCAAGGAATGTCTCTAATGGATATTAAATGTTTGAAGGCTATAAATACAGAAGTCATTGAAGATGAAGACATCAGAGATTACAAAGTATTAAAGAGCCATTACTCTGTTCATTCTTTCTATCTGTATTCTTCAATCATTTGAAGTTATTACGCAGTCTTTCCTAAGTCTACATTTAATCCACTCTCTGAGTGTTAGTGAAAGAACTGTTTGTCTGATTGTATTTATTACAAACAAACTTCTCAAAACAAACCTGTTTGAGCCTGAAGAGGCTAAGTGAGCAAAGAATACTTGTCTTGGAGCCTGAAGAGGCTAGGTGTGCAAACAATACTTGGAGTCTGTAACCTGATCAGTTATAGTAGTTAAAACTTGGTGCTGCCAAGGACTGGACGTAACTCTTTGTGTTAAAGAGTGAACCAGGATAAACAACTGTGTTAATCTCTCTTCCCTTAAACTCTTTAGTTGTTTTGGTTATATTATTTGTGTTCTAACTAAGGGGCTAAAAGTGTGCATATCAAGCTTGTTTTTCATCTGTGTGATTGTGTGCTTTTCTGTGAAAATATACCAGATAGGTGACCTGTCTGTGTAAGTTGTTTTACACCTGTCTGAACCTAGCTTCTGTGTGCGAAAATTTTTCAACTTTATTTTAATTTCTGATAAACACAATTCAACCCCCTTCTCGTGTTTATAGTTGTCTATTTCAGTTGGTATCAGAGCTCAGCCTCTAGGTTGAGCATCTAACAGTGTAGAGGTAAAAGGTCCTGAAGAATAGACATGGCTGCTGGAGCTAGTGGGAGTCACCAGACTGAAGGAGCTTCCTTAACCACACCTCCATTCTTCAATGGAGAAAACTACAACTATTGGAAAGATGGATTTCAATGGTTCATTCTATCTACAAACTCTGATCTCTGGGATGTCATGACAGATGGTCCATTCATTCCTAAAAATGATGACAACACTGACAAGCCAAAAGCTCAGTGTACCCCTGCAGAAAAGACAAAGTGGGAGCTGAATCACAAAGCCAGATACAACATCATTTGTGCTCTCAGTCCTGATGAATTTGAAAAGGTTTGTGCCTGTGATTCTGCTAAAGAAATATGGGACACTTTAGCTGTCACACATGAAGGAACAGCCAAAGTCAAAGAATCAAAAATTGTCATACTTGTCAGAAAGTATGAACTGTTTCTCATGGAGGAAGGAGAATCTGTTGCTCAGATGATAGGAAGATTTCAAACTATCATCAATGGCCTAAAGTCTCTTGGCAAAGTTTGCTCTAATGCTGAGAAGGTTGGAAAGATTCTAAGGAGTCTACCTAAGCAGTGGAGACCTTTGGTAACTGCTATCTCTCAAGCCAAGGATCTTACTTCCTTGACTATGGATGAACTTCTTGGTATACTCACTGTTCATGTGCAAGAACTTGGAGATGAAATCACAACAAAGAAGGGCAAGTCAATTGCTCTGAAGGCTGATCAAAAGTCTTCAAAGGCTTCAAAAGCTCTGAAGGCAGACGAGTCATCCAGTGATGCTGACCTATCTGAACTAGAGGATTCTGAAAGTGATGAAGAATTATCTCTCCTAACCAGAAAGATAAAACTTCTTTTACAGAAAAAGAAGTTTAGAAAGGATAAGCCATTCAGAAGGTTCAACAAGGACAAGAACTTCAAAGAATCAACTTCAACAGACAAGAGTTCAATTGTCTGCTATGAGTGCAAAAAACCAGGTCACATCAAAGCTTAATGTCCTCAACTCAAGAAAGCCCCTTTTAAGAAGTTCTTCAAAAAGAAGAAGAAATGGATGATGGCTACTTAGGAAGATCTGGAGTCAACATCTTCTGATGAAGAGACAGAGGAAGAAGCTAATCTCTGTCTGATGGCCAACACTGACTCAGATTCAGATAATGAGGTACATCCTGACTATCAGGAATTACTTGATGCCTACGAGGAATTGCTGGAGGAATCCAACTACTTATCTAAGGCTTTCAAATCCCTCAAAAGAGATTATGTTAAGCTTCTCAGTGAGCATAAACAGAAATCTCAAGAGTGTGAGAAGTTTGCCAAAGAGAGTGAGCTGAAGACTAAAAAGTTTGATGAAGCTAAGATCTCTAGTGATACATCACAATCTGAAGAAGTTAAAAAACTTCAACAGAAAGTGGAAGAGCTCACTACTGATCTTGCCAACTTTGTTAATAGTAGAGATAATCTGACCAAGCTGCTTGGCTGTCAGAGGCACTCCCTTAACAAAGAAGGTATTGGATATATCCATCAGACACATCATAAAGTATCAACTAAAAACTCTAAAGTGTCTGCTAAATCTGCTTTCATTAAATCCATACCTGTCTATAAATTCTATGGAAAAACTGGACATGTTATGTCTAAGTGTATTCATAAGAAAAGAAGGAAGTCTTCACAAACTCCTAAAACTAACAGAAAAGGACCCAGAAAATTATGGGTACCTAAAGAGCAAATAATCTCTGTTGCAGATGTCCTCAACAGCACAAAGAAAACACCACTACTGGTACCTGGACAGTGGTTGCTCGCGACACATGACAGGAGAAAGGTCTATGTTCCTAGACCTCCAACTTAAGAAAGGAGGACATGATGCATTTGGTGGAAATCAGAAAGGGAAGGTTATAGGCATTGGTACTATTGGTGGTAAACCTCCTCTTCCCTCTATGTCTAATGTTCTTATGGTTAAAGAATTAAAACACAATTTGCTTAGCATAAGTCAATTATGTGACAGTGGATTTGATGTCTCCTTTACCAAGGATTTATGTATAGTTAAAGATCTCGGTGGCAAAACCCTCTTTTCAGCTAAAAGGCAACAAAATCTGTATAACATTGAACTGACTGACCTCTTAGATCAAAGTGTAACCTGTCTGATGTCTAAAGAGGATGAAAGATGGTTATGGCATAAGAAACTAGGACATGCTAGTATGAAACTAATTTCAAAATTGAAAAGGGATAACCTTGTGAGAGGATTGCCCGATATTAGTTTTAAGAAAGATGTTTTGTGTGATACATGTCAGAGAGGTAAACAAGTAAAATCAAATTTCAAATCTAAAAACCAAGTATCAACCTCTAGACCTCTTCAGTTGTTACACATGGATCTGTTTGGACCAGTTAGTGTTGCTAGCTTGGCTGGAAGAAAATATGGATTTGTCATAGTTGATGACTATTCTAGATATACATGGGTACTCTTTTTAACCCACAAGGATGAGTCTTTTAAGGCTTTCTCAGTATTATGTAAAAGAGTACAAAATGAGCAGGGTTTCTGTATTTCTACTCTTAGAAGTGACCATGGGGGAGAATTTGAAAATGAGTAGTTTAGACAGTTCTGTGAGGAGAATGAAATCTCTCCCTAAGTACTTATGGGCAGAAGCAGTAAACACTGAGTGTTATGTACAAAACAGAATACTCATTAGGCATTTTCTTAAAAAGACACCCTATGAATTGTGGAAAGGAAAAAGCCCCAACATTTCTTACTTTCTTGCATTTGGTTGTGAATGCTTCATTCTAAATACTAAGGATCAACTTGGAAAGTTTGACTCCAAAGCAGATAAAGGTATCTTTGTAGGCTATTCTGAAATGTCTAAAGCTTTTAGAATTTATAATTCTAGAACATCTGTTATTGAAGAATCTGTCCATGTCAAATTTAATGATAGTTTAAAGACTGATAAGGATTTATCAGATCTAGAAGATGATCTTGCAGGTCTTGACATACATAAGTCAGAAAATCAACAACCTGACCTGACCAAGTCAGAACCTGAAAATGAATCAGTCAGACAAGTGGAGCAGACAAGTCAGCAGACAAGTCAAGATCTTCATGATGATCTTAAAAGGGACTGGAAATTCAAAACTCGTCATCCTAAGGATCTTATTATTAGAAATCCCTAAGAAGGAGTGAGAACCAGATCCACTTTAAAAGAATCAAGCAATGTGGCCATCATGTCAGAAATAGAGCCAAAGCACATTGAAGAAGCTCTTGATGATGAAAGCTGGATTCTTGCTATGCAAGAGGAACTCAACCAGTTCACCAGAAATAATGTCTGGACACTTGTCTCCAAGCCCAAAAACAAGTCTGTCATTGGAACAAGATAGGTCTTCAGAAACAAATTGGATGAGGATGGCAAAGTTGTCAGAAATAAGGCAAGGTTAGTAGCTCAGGGCTATAACCAACAAGAAGGTATTGACTATACTAAACCTTTGCACCTGTAGCTAGAATAGAAGCTATTCGCATTCTGATATCATATACTGCACAACACCAAATCACTCCTTTTCAAATGGATGTGAAAAGTGTTTTTCTCAATGGTATAATTGAAGAAGAAGTATATGTTAAACAACCGCCTGGTTTTGAAGATACTGATAAACCAGATCATGTTTTTAAACTTAAAAAGGCATTATATGGTTTAAAACAAGCACCTAGAGCATGGTATGATAGATTAAGTTCTTTTCTCATGCATAATGATTTTACTAGAGGACAAGTAGATACTACTCTGTTTAAGAAAAGTTCTAAAGAGAACTTCATCATAGTCCAAATATATGTTGATGATATTATTTTTGGAGCAACTAATGAAAAGCTATGCAAGGACTTTTCCAAGCTAATGCAAGCAGAATTTGAGATAAGCATGATGGGAGAATTAAAGTTCTTCCTTGGATTACAAATCAAACAGACAAGTGATGGAATCTACATCCATCAACAAAAGTATATCAAGGAGATGCTTAAGAAGTACAAAATGGAAAGTGCTAAACTGATGAAAACTCCCATGGAAACCAATGCAAAACTAAGTAAAGATGATGAAGGTAAAAAGGTAGACCAAACTGTCTACAGAGGTATGATTGGATCTCTATTATACTTAACTTCAAGCAGACCTGATATTCAATTTAGTGTCTGTATGTGTGCTAGATTTCAATCTGACCCAAGAGAATCTCATCTTAAAGCTGTTAAACGAATATTTAGATACTTGCTTGGGACTACTAATCTTGGTTTGCTATATTTAAGAACTAAAGAATACAGATTAGTGGGATTCTGTGATGCTGACTTTGCTGGAGACAGAATAGAAAGGAAAAGCACCAATGGAGGATGCCACTTCATTGGAGCAAACTTAGTCTCTTGGTCAAGCAAAAGGCAGACAACTATTGCTCTATCTACTGCTGAAGCAAAATACATCTCAGCTGCTAGCTGTTGCTCTCAACTTTTATGGGTAAAACATCAACTTGAGGATTACTCTATTTTTGAGCATGATATATCTGTATGGTGTGATAATTCCAGTGCTATTTGCTTAACTAAAAATCCAATTCAGCATTCTAAGGCTAAGCATATAGAAATCAAACATCACTTTATAAGAGATTATGGTCAGAAAGGTATCTTTGATATTAAGTTTGTTAAAACTGAAAATCAATGGGCTGATATTTTCACTAAACCCTTAGCAGAAGAAAGGTTTTTATTTATTAGAGATAATCTAAACATGCATTGCATTGTTGAATGAAATGTCTGAATTTTTTGAACTGTCTATGCTACCTGTCTTATGGTTTTATATCACCTGTCTGATTAGCTGTCTGACTCTGCTGAGTCATTGTGCTAAAACTCAATAGTTTTATTGAAATCGTTATTAATTATTTAATACCATTTATTAATCTGAAGCTAATCATGTGCACGGCGGTTTTTAATCTCGAAACCATGTTTTCATTATGTCTTAAGTGGGCGCTACAGTTCCCGACAAAAATCGTGCCGTATTAAAATTAAAAATGTTTTCTTTCTCTCTCTTGCCTTTATTGCTATAAAAGGCAAATATTCAGAAAGGTTCAAACTTTACCGTTTCAATCCCTAAAGTCTCTTTCTCTTCGTCTTCTCTTCTCTCAAACCCTTCTCTCTTGCAAAACCCTCGTAACCCCTTCTCTAAACAATGGCATCTTCAAAGCGTCTCTCGTCAAAGGATATTGCTGAGAAATACAATATGAGAGTTACTGATATTGATAAGATTCTTCCTGGCAAGACTGTTGATCTTCAACAGGTGAAGAAATGAGGTATGGATGTCACTAAAGAGTTGAAATACTCTAAGTGGACCTCTTTCTTTGACATCAAGGAGCTTGTTCACCCCAAGCTTGTCAAAGATTTCTGGACAAATGTTGTGGTTGTCACTAGTCCGCTTGATGGAACCAAGAGCTTTAAGGCTCGAATGATGGACCAAACTCTTCTTTTTCCCATCAATTCTTTGGAGCTAGTTACAAGATGTCCAAGGATTGGAGCTACTTTCAAGCCTGACTGGGAAGATCAGGTGGGAGTTGAGAATGTCAACATTGCTGTCTATGGTGTTCCCATCCCTGAGAACAAGAAGCCAATCAGCATGGTGCCAAAGTGCAGATTCTTGCACAAACTGTTGTTGGAATGCGTGATGCCAAGAAAAGGATCACGAGACAATATGACCAGGATAGACAGATTTGCTTTGTACCATTTGATTCACAAAATCAAGGTAGACATCAATGATCTCATCTACATGTACCTTGAGTCTCTGATCAAGAGGACCAACATGCAAACCTATCCCTATGGAATGATGTTGACAAGAGTTTTCAGGAACAAGCTGTTTGTTCCAAGTGATGTTCATTTTGTGGACATGTCACTTCCTATTGACAAGAAGGTCCTGTCTATGATGGGCATTGAAGGTATCCCTCTGGAGGATGAAGAGGAAGATAAGAAGAAAAAGAAGAAGCCTACTGCTGAGCAGAAGCAGAAGGAGAAAATAGAGGAATCAGTGGATTTTACTGCTGAATCAGAAGTTCCTATTTCTGAGAGAATCTGGAAGCCTACTGGAAAGGTGGCCAGACAAGACCAGAGGCTTGAGAAACCTTCAGCTTCTGAGGAATCTGCTGAAACAGTTGAGCCTCTAAGGTTCAAGCTGAAGAAACCCTCTCCCAAGAGGAAGACAAGTGAAGCTGAGGAATTTGTTGGTGCATCTGCACAACCCAGCAATAGAAGAAGGCTGGTGAAGACCTTTACCAAGGTCAGACAAGTGGAGTCTGAACCTAGTAAAGATGAAGCATCTGCTCAGGGGGAGCAGACAACTCCACCCTTGGAGGAGCCCAAGGAGAAGAAGCCTCTTGATTTGGGAATCATTCCTAGAAAAAGAAGGTCAGGGTACCCAATGCCTTTTGTGGCTCAAGCTGGAAGGGAAGAAATCCCTGCAGAAGGACCCTCTGTTGTTGCTGCTGCTGTAACTTCTACTGACCTGTCTGGTTGGACTCAGACAGTTGTTCAACCTGAAGTTATCTCTTCGTCCCCTTCAAAGAAGAAGACAAGGCTCTTTGAAGATGAGTTTTTCTTTTTTCCCTCTGCACCATCCTCTCCCCTTCACCAAGGTATCCCCATCTCTGTTGTCTCTTCTTCATCTGCTCTTTTTGTTAAACCTCTTTCTGTTGCCCCTCCTTTTCCCTCGCCTGTCTCCTCACACCACACCCAAACATCTTTTGATGCTATGTCTGATATGTGTCAGTACTCAGTTGTTCACAGGGACTCAACTTCCAGAGAACAATTTGGCATATCATCAAGACTGTTTGTGAGTGATCTGCAATCTCTGATGACTGCAAGTGTCTCTCACTTATCTGTCATTCCTTCTCCTCCACCTCACATTCTTAACCCTTGTAGGGAGATTTTCTTTTATCCCCCTATCGTTGTGTTCATTAGAACATTGGAAGGATCTCACTATCCTGCCTCTGTTGTAATGTTACCAAATATGTCTAGATATTTCTTTCTCTTAGTAACAGAGTCTAATTCTTTTTTCTGTCATATAGACTCTCTATTACCCTTACCTCCATCTGTCTTAGCTAATAAACCTCTTCCCCCTCCTATACAAATTAGAGTCACTCGTCTGTCTCTATGTGAGAGACTTTCCTGTGTCTTTCCCTCTTTTGATACTGACTTAGTCAGAATCAAACCTCTGTTTAAGATAGCCTTTCTCCCTTTCTTCTATTTCAGAACCATTCATCAATATGTCTTTCCCCGTATCTCTTGACCCTTCTCTGTACCCAAGGCACCCCCAGTCTTAGCCTTGACCTGGTATTCAGACCTGTCTACTGTTTCAACCAGCTTGTCTACAGAAGCCCCCTCTTCTTAGATGGTGGATTTATACAGCTTCAATTTGCTTAAAGCTGAGCTAGAAGAAGTCAGAAGACAATTGGATGAAGAAAGGTGTGCTAGGCTGCTTTTAGAAAAGAGAGTTGCCTCTCTATTTTCACGTTTTAGTCAGTCTAGGTAGCTGTTGCTGTAAAAACTGCCTTGTACTTAAAAAGCTTATGATGAATGAAAAATCAGTGTTATTTTAACATTTCTGCTCTTTACTGTTTTCTGGATGTTCCTTTTTGTTGTTGACAAAAGGGGGAGAAAGTATAAGATGATTAACATAAAGTTAAAGTTAAAATTGAGATGAACTTTTGAACTTGAGCTGCATATTTCTCTGATATTAATGATAATTTGTCCCAAAATGCACCTATCTGCACATTACTTCTGGTTTAGACAATTTCAACTTGTCTTAATTATGTTGTCTCTTGTGATGATATTTTCTAAGGTTCATTAAATCATCTGAATGTTTGTCATCATCAAAAAGGGGGAGATTGTTGAGTCTCTAAAATGTCTGTGTGCATTTCCCTAAGTTTTGATGAAAGCTAAACATTGGTTAATGATTTAATTAACCTACTTTGTGGTTGCTAACCTGTCTACTTAGTGTACAGATCATAAAATAGCAAAACTCACCTGTCTGTCCACTTGAATGACAACCTGTCTGGATAAGCAAAAGTCAACCCATCTGCTAACTTGGATTGTTGACTTTCTACAAGTCAGTTTCAACCTGTGTCTGCTATGCTCTCATACTCGTCTAAGATTCTTTGATGGGAACTCGAGTACACGAAGCTTTTAGAAGTTGTCCCCTCATGCAGAAGACTCTGAATATTTCTCTTACGCTTATCAAGAAATTCAGAAGGTCACTCTCTCAAGCAACCTAGGAAGTCAGAGACAACTTCCAGTTAAAGAATGTTTCCAACATGCTTTATTCCCTAGTACTCTTGGTTATTACACGAAAAGGGAAATATACTCTGCAAAGTACAAAAGCATTTTGCACAACTCTGATTTGGCTACTGCGCGATGCATAAAGCCATGATCCTTCATGTTAGAGTACAACCAACGTCTCCATTGCATTAATGGCTGCCCAGAACGACTCTATTGCATTTGATGAAGCTCTGCTTGAAGCCATCGCTGCAAGGAATGTCTCTAACGGATATTAAATGCTTGAAGACTATAAATACAGAAGTCATTGAAGATGAAGACATCAGAGATTACAAAGCATTAAAGAGCCATTACTTTGTTCATCTTTCTATCTATATTCTTCAATCATTTGAAGTTATTACGCAGTCTTTCCTAAGTCTACATTTAATCCACTCTCTGAGTGTTAGTGAAAGAACTGTTTGTCTGATTGTATTTATTACAAACAAACTTCTCAAAACAAACCTGTTTGAGCCTGAAGAGGCTAAGTGAGCAAAGAATACTTGTCTTGGAGCTTGAAGAGGCTAGTTGTGCAAACAATACTTGAAGTCTGTAACCTGATCAGTTATAGTGGATAAAACTTGGTGCTGCCAAGGACTGGACGTAACTCTTTGTGTTAAAGAGTGAACCAGGATAAACAACTGTGTTAATCTCTCTTCCCTTAAACTCTTTAGTTGTTTTGGTTATTTTATTTGCGTTCTAACTAAGGGGCTAAAAGTGTGCATATCAAGCTTGTTTTTCATCTGTGTGATTGTGTGCTTTTCTGTGACAATATACCAGACAGGTGACCTGTCTGTGTAAATTGTTTTACACCTGTCTGAACCTAGCTTCTGTGTGCGAAAAGTTTTCAACTTTATTTTAATTTCTGATAAACACAATTCAACCCCCCTTCTCGTGTTTATAGTTGTCTATTTCAAACTTTACTACCCTAACCCATACCCTTTGGGTGCCTAAGTACTCGTACCCGCACCCGTTACCCGCACTTTAACTGTGGAAAAGCAATAAATAACAAAAGAAACATTATAACAATTAAAAAATAATTCAAATGTCTTTTTAGTCTACTCATAAAACATTACAAATCAAAATAATTAAATAAATAAAACATCCCAAAAGGAATTATAGATGCAACAAGGTTTAAAAGGTTAAGAATCTTTAGATTAGTTTTGGTTTTAAAATTTGTATTATAGTTAAAATTATATATATTAGTAATATAAATAAAAAAATAAATAATTATATATACATGTACATATGTGCAGCGGAACAGGGTGGGTACCATAGTACTCGTGCCCGCACCCATACCCATTCAAATTTATGGGTAATTACTCGTACCCGGACCCTTACCCATTGTGCGGGTAATTCCCCTACCCATCATCGGTAATTTTTTAGGATACGCGATGGGTAGGGTACAAATTGCCATCCCTACCTATCTGGGTGTGAGGTGGCCTCATTAAGTAGTTGGTGTAACCTGATTGGGCCATCTAAAAAGTGTAACATTTATCCAAAAACTATGGAGTATTTAAGAGAATTCACCAAGATATAATTAGCAGAACAAATTATGTTTGTAAGCCCGCAAAATTAAGGTTTTTTTTTTACTGTAACAATTTCATTCAAACAAATCAAGCAATGGAGCATACAAAAGGAGCAATACAAGGAGGAGTATCCTCTATCCAAATAGAGTCAGGATTATGTAGAGCAAATTTTGCTAGGAGATGAGCCACATGGTTAGCATCTCTTCTAACATGAGATATTTCAAACTCAGAGAAAGAAACACTAATAGCAACAATATCACTAATAATGAGACCAAAGCAAGAAGGAAAGGAAGACTTATTCTTCAAAGCTGCTACCACGTTAAGGGAGTCTGTCTCTGCATGGATTTTTGTGAAACCCAAATCTGCTGCGAAGATGAGACCCAAACACAATCCATAAGCTTCAGCAACATCTACATCCGGAAAGGTCTCTATGTTCCATGTTGCTGCAAACATGATTTCACCATCTGCATCTCTAATGATTGCTCCAATACCCCATTTTCCATCTAAGAGACCAGCAGCATCAACATTTAGTTTATAGAAAGGCCTGGGAGGAGGAGACCAACTAATGGCTTTATCTTCAACATGCGCAGGTGCAACTGAGCTTCCATGCAAATCATTGTGGAAATCCAAGGTTTTAGTAGCTGCCTTGTACTCATACACCCTGCTCCAAGCTTGCTTCAGCAAGTCATGCATAATAATATCTTTTCCTTCAAAGCACAATTTATTCCTAGCAAGCCAAATACTATAGCACAAGGATAAGATAAACTCAACTACTTCTTCTGAAGCATTGCAAAAAACCATCTTCCAACCAGCCAGCAAAATCATTAGAGTTGCTAAATCTGATGCTAAGAGGAGAAGAGAACCAAACTCTATTTGCCCAGTAACAACTTTGGAAAACATGCTCAATGGTCTCAACAGATTGGTCACACCTAGAACACATGGGAGAGCAGTGAACACCTTTATAGATTAAATTTGCTTTAACTGGCAAACTTTTATGGAGGATCCTCCACGCCAGGTAGACATGTTTAGACACTGTCCTCAATCTCCAAAGTTTAGACCACACCAAAGAAGACTTGTTGCTGCCCACAGTGTGAGAATTTTGCATTTCCTCCCATTTCTTAATGGAGTAATAAGCTGATTTAATTGAAAATAAGCCTTTTTTGTCTGGACCCCATCAGAAACGGTCTTGTTGATAACTAGAAGGCAGGGGGATTTGTAAAATTTGTGTAGCTTCAAAAGGGAGAAATAATGAGTTTACTAGCTGAGAGTTCCAACAGTTAAGCTTATGGGAGATTAGCTCCGAGACCAAAGAAATTTGGCAATTTTGAGGCTTTGGTGTCCAGATTTTGTATCCATGTTGGAGTGGCAACCAATTATCCTCCCAAATATCTATATGATACCCTGTTCCCACAGTCCAGAGACCTCCTTTTTAATAACCCAACTAGCATGATGAATACTACGCCATGTGTAGTTGGGAGAGTATCCAACTTTCGACTTCTGAAAACCTCCTCTAGGAAAATAACGAGCTCTCAAGCAGCGAGAGAGAAGGGAATCTGGATTAGCTAAAATCCTCCAACCTTGTTTGGCAAGAAGAGCCACATTAAAAGCATTAAAACTTATGAAACCCAATCCTCCATTCTTCTTTGGTTTGCAACATTGATTCTATCTAGTGAATTTTTCTCTCCCCTTATTTGTACCCCACCAAAATCCACGAATCATCCCTTCAATATGTTCACATAGGCCTAATGGGATTAAGGTTGAAAGGGAGGGAGCGGGCTGATTTCTTAGTTGCCTTACTTGCTTCCATGGATGAAATAGTGAGCTAAGGAGAGCCAACTGAAAATAGGATATGGATTGTACTTATTACTAGATTGAATTGATAGACTAAAATCTTGATATCTAGATTGTACCAAAATCAATTATTCGAAGGTGTCGATTTCATCATTTCCTATGGCTTCTTGATATTGGTATGGATTAATCTAATCCATTGTTAAATTTTATTATGTATAACATTTTGTTTTATTTATTTTATAAGAATCTTATAGGAACGATATTTATATTTAGAATTAATCTATTGATTTTTCCTTTTATTAATTCTCAAATTGCAAATAATTTTAAATTTATGTATTTTTTTACATCGTCGTCAATCATCATTTTTATTATGAGAATACTCAACTCAAATATATTTTAAAAGTATACTTATTTTATTTTATTTATTTTATATGGATTATGTTTATATTTAGAATATTTAAAATTAATCTATTAACTCTTCCTTTTTAAATTCTCAACTTGCAAACAATTTTTAAGATTTGTGCATTTTTTACGTCATCGTCAATCATTCTTTTTATTATGAGAACACTCAACTCAAATATATTTTAAATATATAAATTTTTATTTTATTTCATTTATTTTATAAGAATTTTATAGGAATGATGTTTGTATTTAGAATATTTAGAATAAATCTATTCAGTATTCCTTTTTTAATTCTCATATTGCAAACAATTTTTAAAACTTATGTATTTTTTTACATTGTCACCATTTGGCTCATTTGGTAGAGCATAGAGCTCTTAAATCTTTTGTCGTGGGATTGAGTCCACGTAACACTTCTCTTTCCTAGTTTTCCCCCTTATTTCAAGGATATAATTAGAGCTGGGTATATGGATTTGGGTCTGCGAACAATCCATTTAACCCGCAGTCCGCACGGACTTGGATTGGGTAAAATACGAGTCTATTCAAATGCGGGTTTAACGGACCTGTCCGCGGACTGTACACTTTTGATAAAACAAAAATTTTAACTATGTTGGGCCCAAAAAAAGGGACCAGACAGCCCAATCCCAAGGCTTTTCAGACATTCATTTTTGTTGCTTCTGGTTTTTTGTCTTATTTCCGTTAATTTGTAGTTGCTTAATTATGAGATTTTTTGGTTGTTCAGTTGGGTTGTATGAAATTTATAGTTTTAGTTTTACATGGTTTTCATTTTGGAAATTGACATTTAAATTCATATTGTCTTAAGCATTTATAATAACTAGTGAGCGCTAACTAACTGAATTATATGGGAAGGTAGTTACCCTTTATTTGTTTCTACACCAGTCATTATTTGTTTTTGATGTTTGATGTAAAAAAAAAGAAAAAAAGAAAACTGGTGCTGAGTCCGTAGATAGTCCGTTTAGCCCGCGGACTGAACGCGGACTCTGTTTTTCAGAGTCCATTTATCATGCGGACTTTTAGGTCCTGTTCATTTCAGTGTGGACCAATGTGGACCAGACTTAAACGGATCGGACTGGTCCTCTTACCCCTAGATATGATGGACCACTGGAACGTAAGGCTAAAGGCTCTATTCTTTTTCCCTCTAGCTCAATTGGACCAAAACAATGTGGGCCTTGGAGAATGCTATTGGACTTGAATATGGTACATGATGATTTTGGTCTTAAATTTACACTTTAACCTTAAAATTGGGTCAAAAGCTTTAAATTATATGACTATAAAAATAACTGTTTAATGTGTAATAATTTTTGTATGATTAGACTATTTTATCTATGTCACTCATGCCCCAGAATTATCTACTGGGCTCATACTTAACCTCTCACATGTATGAGTAACTAATGCATTTTTAATTTATTTTGTAAGGCCCATGATTTTTATGTTACTATCTCACATAAAAGGCTTCATATCAAAATCCGTTTTAGGCCTAAAACTAGGATGGGCCAGCCTTTAAATAGGCCCCTTTAGAGCATTAATATCTTCTACAAAAAAAAAAAAAAAAGCATTATTACCACATGGGAATAAAAGACTTAAAAGAATTTTTCTTCCCTTTCTTGGTGACACATTCCTCTAACTGTTTCAGTATACTCTCATCACTAGGCTTTTTTCTATATTTATCCTGATTCCTGAATTACCGTCATAACGTCATTCTTAACTCCTGCTATTTCGATTGTTACACATTTCCAGTCTTCATCACTAGGGAAACTTGTGTGCGCTAGCTCTATATTTCTCTAGAACTACTCTTGGTGACAATGGTGACCACAGACCCAGTTAGAGTTTTGGTCACTGGTGCTGCTGGTAATGGTTTTCTATGCAAAAATAATAGTTTTATTACTTGAATTCGTTATTAGTTTGGCATCTAAGAAAATGTGAGAATATAAATTCTAATTTTGATTTTATATTTCATTCTCCTACATCCTTGCTTATTTGATGACCAATATTTAAATAAAGTTCTTTTCTTTGTTGTTAAAGTGATTGATTCTCTTGCACTTGCATTTCGTGTGGACTTGGTTTTGGTATATGATTGCCTTGCTGTAAAGGAATGTGCATAGATTCTTTTTCAAATTGATGTTATATATCAAAGACGATGAATTGGATTTCCTATGGTGTGGATCTTAACAGAAATTGATCATGGAAATGTTTACATGGGAGATTGTGGACTACACAGTTCTTTCAAAAACTCTTCTGGTTTTGATTTGTACTTCTTTGTTTTGGAAGATCGTTAGATATATGTGTGGTCTTCTCTATGGAGAGAAGGAACCAGTCACAGTATTGGTCACCGGTGCTGCAGGCACGACCAATTTAGTCTTCCATATCTCCTTTACTGCATTGTATATCTTAGCATTATCCTATAATATAATCCCAAATATCATGAGAATTTTTTGATTTCATGGCTTACTCATATTTGATACATTTATCGAGTTTTTAGTTGAAGTTGGCTAAACTTACGAAATGTTCATCATGTTCTAATTATACTGGTAATAAAATTCCTGAAATGTGTTGTGTCAAATCTGAATATCCTTTGTGAATCTTTATCTCCAAGTCGATTTCAACGCATGCACTTTCTATTTGGTCTTATTTCAGAGAACCTTTAGTTTATAGAGCACATGGTTCTGTCTATTGTTGACCTAATTTCATACGTTACATTTCTCCAGTTATATTATGTTGAAATTAGAACAAAATACTTTCAAAAGTAAAGTTGAATTTCAATCACTGGGATAATATTACTAATAATGATTAACCAATAGTAAAGATTAAAATACGAATAAGATTGAATTATTTTTCCGCAAATTCATTAGCATATACTATCTTGCTTGAATTACGAACTTTTTCAGTTTTACTGTTAAATCTGTTTAGTGATTTGTCAACAAACTTTCCCATAATTGATGTGCATTTCAACCATGTATGGATTTATAGTCTAATGTATAATTGGGAATTTGGGATTGTAAAATTTGATTGAATTTTAACTTTATTGGAATATACCTTATTCTGATTTGGTTCAACAACAGGGCAAATTGGTTATGCGCTTGTTCCAATGATTGCAAGAGGGGTCATGCTGGGCCCAAATCAGCCTGTAATTCTGCATATGCTCGACATTGAACCTGCAGCAGATGCCTTAAAAGGGGTGAAGATGGAGCTGGTTGATGCTGCCTTTCCACTGCTTAGAGGCATGATATTTGAAATTTATGATGATCTACGTACAATTATTGCATATTGTTGATAACTTGATAAATTACAATATTATTTGTGCATATAAATATAATAGGTGTTGTTGCTACAACGGATGTTGTTGAAGCTTGCAAGGGTGTCAACATTGCTGTCATGGTGGGTGGATTCCCACGGAAGGAAGGAATGGAAAGAAAAGATGTGATGTCTAAAAATGTATCCATATACAAGGCTCAGGCTTCAGCCTTGGAGCAACATGCTGCTGCAGATTGCAAGGTTAGCAGCTGCTTTGTTAGCATCTATAGAGGCGCTTTTTCTCCAATTTAAGTAGCCTAATTTTAATTTTGAAAATAGTTGACAACATATCACTGTCGTTGACACTAAAAATTGTCTGAATATGAGTTACTGGTATTTTGACATTAGCATACTTGAGAACTATAGAATAGAACCTGATTATGTTTTTATAAAAGATTTTACCTGAACTTGCCTATAATAACTCCAAATATGTGAAACTATATGAAATTTGTTATCATATTTCATTTTTAATTTTAAGTCTGATATTATCTGTACTTGGGCATGGCCTCTACCATTGGACAAATTTCCTGATTTCCAGGTAGAGAGACTATAGTTTGTATTACTAGTGTGTACTTTCATCAGTCTAAATCGACTTCTATATGATGCATATAGTAACAGTTATTGTAATTATAGTACCTCATTTAAAAATTCTGCAAAATAATCTAATTATTTTCTTGTTTTTTTCCGTTCCTTGGGTGGTTTTTGTTTTGATATCTTGTTCATAAGGAGATTAGGAGGCAGGGCATTTATATTAGGCAATGGATCTCAAAGGTCGAAAATTGGGAATCTCAATTTGATATATTCCTTATCTGGGATGGATGTTACATTGAGGTTATGTCATTTTGTCAGTGTTATTAGTAGATGAGACATTTAATAAAATGACAAGATGGATATCCTTTTCTGATGTTACTATTATTATTAAGAATGTCCATTTTACTGGTACTTATACAATGTTTTTGGTAACTACATCAATTAATTTGGTACATAGTATTTGTCACAATGTAGAATGAATAACAGACATCTTCGTGAATTCCTTCTATCCTATAAATCACTATGCATTCTAGTCCTCTAACACCTAGTTGTTCCTCTTATGTTCATGCATTTCAATTGTTGCTGAATGCAGGTACTAGTGGTTGCCAATCCAGCAAACACCAATGCTCTCATTTTGAAGGAATTCGCTCCTTCAATCCCAGAGAAAAATATCACCTGTCTTACACGACTTGATCACAATAGAGCATTAGGCCAAATCTCTGAGAGGCTAAATGTTCATGTTAGTGATGTTAAAAATGTCATCATCTGGGGAAATCACTCCTCAACCCAATATCCAGACGTCAACCATGCAACTGTCACCGCCATCACTGGGCCGAAGCCAGTCAGAGAAGTAGTTGCTGATGATAATTGGTAACTGATGAGTTTCAAACCATCTCAATTTAACTTCCTTTATTTAGGGCTTGTTTGGTTTGTTTCTAATTTCCTGTTTTCATTTCCTAACTTTAAAGACAATTACAACTAAAGTACTTACAAAAATGTCACATCTTATTTCTTGTTTTCAAAGATTTGTACAGGAAATAGTGGAAACAAATAAAAAGTTGTTTTTAACATTTCCTGCACAAATATTTGGAAACAAGGAACAAAATAGAAACAAAGGGACACTTTTATAATTATTTTAGTTATAATTATATTGGAAATCAGGAAATGAAAACGGGAAACTGAAAATAAACTAAACAGGCCCTTATTTTTTTTAATTTGTTTTGGACTTCCATTATTTTGTCTTTTCAATAACATAGAAGAATAAATAAATTAGTTGGATACAGCTGTTGCATTATGTCATTTGCATGTTTAGGTTCTCATTGAATATTTTAGATTACTATAATTATTTTCCTGTGTCAAGGGCTAATAACTTACTGAACTTCCACATTTCTGGGGTCTGAATGGTGAACTAAGAAACGTCACCAAGTAAAAATACAGGGCACATAAAATTCTTTCCTCCTCCTTCCCTTGCCCTGCCCCCAAGAAAAGAAAGTACACATGCAGCTAGTCTATTTAGAAAATCACTGCATAAATCTCCGCCACGGCATACTGATAGATTTGACTAACGTATATAGGAAGGTGGGGAAAGAAGCAGAAAGATGGACCTAACAGCATTAAAGGCTTGGTGGTGTATGAGAGAAGGAGAAAATGAGATAAGAGTGTGAGAAGAGTTAGGTGTTGGGTACTAGAGTTATGGAACAATATCACACAATTAAAACAAAGTTATAGAGCTTAGAAAATAGAAATTGGCACAAAACATTTAATGTGGAAAACACTCCAAAATGTTAATGAGAGAACCACAAGTAAGAATAGAAGGTTTTTACTAAGTGAAAAGATATAATTTCTAAATACAAGGAGAACAATGACATGATCTTTTGAAATAGGAGAATACACATCTCAGATAAGAGAAACACTTAGGAAGATACTATATGGATTTTTTCTCTTCTGAAGTTGAGGATGTTGTGGTATTAAAGGATGTCTTTATTTATAGTTGAAACTCGAAAACCTCTTCCTCTTTTGAGCTTCACCATAAGGAAGGAAATAAGGTCATATTTAGTTTATTTCTTTTTTCCTGTTTTCATTTCCTAATTTTAGCAATAATTTCAACTAAAATAATTATCAAACTGTTGCTTTGTTTTCATTTTATTTCTTGTTTTCAAAGATTTATACAGGAAACACTGAAAACAACTTTTGTTTGTTTTCACTGTTTCCTGTACAAATCTTTGGAGACAAGAAATAAAATGAAAACAAAGCAATAGTTTGGTAATTATTTTAGTTAAAATTATCTTTAAAATTAGGAAATGGAAAGGAAACTGAAAATAAACCAACCAGACCCTAAATTTCCTTCTTGCCTTCCAACCATCACCTTCCTTTATTTAATTACCATCCAAAAATCAACCTCCTCTTTTTGACTTGCAAAGCCCAAAACGGCTTTACCATTTCTTACATGATGAAAGAAGGGAGTGTAGGATTAGCGGATTGGTTGGAGGAGAGAGTGAAAAGAGTAAAGGAATAGACAGCTGGCTGACGGGGAGTGAGGGAAGAGAATAAGAGAATATGAGTGCAATTGGGGAATGATAAAGGGGATTGGACACATGGAAGCATTGGTCTAGTCCCGTTCCGTCGGACTTCAGGAGGAGTGTTGGAAACTAAAGAAGTCTTACATTGTTTGGAAATAAAAGCAAAGAACCGTTTATAATAATTTGGACATCCGTCCCTCTAGAAGCTAATTTTTAGAGTGGAGTTCAACCCAATTATTATAACCCAAGAAGCTGTGCGCGGAGTCCTGGCAAGGCTCATACGTGGAAATATTGGTCCTTACCAAGTTACCAAATGACAAGCTAAATCTGTGATCATTCAGTCACAATGTGTGTATATATCCGATGTTCCGATATAAGTCAATAATAGCTCTATATTTCAAGGATACTCATGCAATTTTCTTCATTACGAAAGTAATTTTGTTTTACATTTGTCCTAGGCTAAACACCGAGTTCATCACCACTGTTCAGCAGCGTGGGGCCGCCATCATTAAAGCCAGGAAGCTGTCTAGTGCATTATCAGCAGCAAGTGCTGCTTGTGATCATATACGTGATTGGGTTCTAGGTACTCCAAAGGTTGGTTCTCCTTATTTCAAGTAGAAATGTACAATTTCGTTATCTGCCAGTTGTTGCTTCGTTAAAATCTGTACTACCTCTTTATATTATTTACCTTTTTGTTGCTTTTTGCATCCTCTTCAGGGAACATGGGTATCAATGGGAGTATACTCTGATGGATCTTATGGCATCCAACCTGGCCTCATTTACTCATTTCCTGTTACATGTGAGAAAGGAGACTGGAATATAGTACAAGGTATTCTTATAAACTACGTAGGATTTAAATTTCTTTCAGCACTTTCTAGCCTATGATTTCAACTTACTCTTAATCTTGCCAACCTATTTAAGCATAACAAGATGTGGTCATTTGTTCCTAAGGTAGTGTTTGTTTCAAGGTATCTTAGGCTATTCCTGGGAATATGAAGGTAGGAATATAACGTTCCTATGTTTGTTTGAAGTTATAAAAAAATATTCCTGGGAAATAGTTATTCCTAGAAAAGTGATATGCCTATGGTTTTGCTCCTTTTTATTCCTACCATTGAGGTTGGGTATGTTCTATTCCCATCAACATTACTCTAATAAAATTATAAAACTGACCCTATAATTTTAACTGCTTTGTTCCACTATCTATAATCAGCCCCACGTCTCTCCTCGCACACAATGTTTTCCAGCGGTGAATATAAGATGTGTAAAGCAATAGTGCCCTTTTTTTTTGTGTGCATCAATAGCTATGCGTAATAGCAATAGTGCCCTTTTCTTTAAAAACATAAATTTCATTAAAAAATTTAATCTTTAGATTAATATTATGTTTTTTTTAAAGGAGATTAATATTGTGTTAATACCATATAGTACATGATCATAATTTTAACATATCATTTATTAAAAAATCATTAAAAATGGTTAAACAGAAATAAATATAAAAATATTTATTTTATATTATAAATATGTTAATCACCTTAATTTTTATTTTTATCAATTGCTTTCAAAACTCATATTTAAATAATATTTTATATAGCTGGGCATTTTGATAATTACAACATTTATTCCTAAGAATATACATCATGAATCAAACATACCTCCAAATTATTCCCAGGAATTTTAAGAAAGATTCCTAGGAACTTTCATGGTTAACCAAACATCTTTTATAAAATACCCGGCAATGTCATTCCCGACAATAACATTCTCAGGGAATATAATTGCAAACCTTGAAACAAACGTCCCCTAAGTTACCAAGATGATATTGAATCTTTATGCAAAAAAATGACCCAAAAAAAAAAGCAATGTACGTTGTTTGATAATGTTAATGTGTAAATAAACTCACCCGCGTAAGAAATTCGAATATTGCATATTACTTCCTGTTCTTTTGTCTTTTGTCTTTTTTTTTTTTTGCCCCCACTGAGAAATCTCTTTGATAATGTGGCAGGGCTCAAGATCGATCAATTCTCTAGGGAAAAGATGGATAAAACGGCCCAAGAGCTCATTGAGGAGAAAACATTGGCTAAGTCATGCCTCAATTGACTGCCCATATATCTTAAGTTAGAATGACTACTTAATAATTGTGTCTCTTGAAAATAAAGGGAGAGTTTCAGTTTCCTTCTAAATTGTGGACTTGTGGTGAAGTTAGTTTTATTATTGTATGATTATAGGAAAATAAATTACTTCAATATAAGAAGTTGTGCCAGCACATTTCTTGCCTCAGTTTTAGTTACCTAGGGGAAATGCCTAGTTTTAAAATATATGAAAAATATCTCATAATACCACTATTGTAACATAAAATTATTTTATAATATCCAAGATGATCTTTTTAGAATTATTTAATTTATATTTCCCAATTTATTTTCTTATTTAATTAAGAATAGGGGAATAAACATTGGTTGGAAAATTTTAACCTGTATAACCAATTATTTTGTCTTGCTGGTGAAATATATGTGCTACATTCAACAACAAAAAATAGCACTGAGACGAACTTATTTTATTTTAAATTAACTTATGCTTTAATTGTTAAGCTTGTTGATAAATAGAATAATAAAATAAAGGGGAAATTATACTCACGTTCTCTGAATTTTAGTCAGTTAGCACTTGACACCCTTATATATATTTTTTTTTACTCTTGCACAGGTTTTTTTTTTTTTTTTTTTATGATACTTGCCCAGGTTTTCTTTAATTTATATAAAGATAGTACACCGTGTTCCCTTTCATCAATTAGCCATTAGTGAATGTGACGGAACCCGATTATACAGCCAGTCTAGTTAAGTTGTTGGATCATGCAAGGCATCGACTCAGCCCGAAATTGGCTCAACTGATCGATTTTCTCAAAACTGGTAGGTGACCCGGTCAGGGTGCCTGTGAATCGAATGAGTCATTTTCAGTATGTTTTTATTTTAAAAAAATAGAATGTGAGCCATTGAACCAACCAAACGAAAATAGTAATAGCAACTTGCAGGTTGGGAGGAGAAAAAGAAGGAAGAAGTTTACGGGTTGAGAGGAGAAGAAGAAGGAAGAAGTTTGCCGGGGACATGGTTGTTTCGAGGCGGCAGAGCTCACTGGTTCGTGGACGATGGCGAGATGATATCTGTAACACCCTCCAACGTCATCCCCACCATCGAAGACCTTGAAGATATACTCATCCTCGCCACTCAAGACATCACTGTAATTGAAGGTCTCCCAACCATGACTCCCCGGGTACACTACCCTCTTCCCTTTGCACCCTTAAGAGTACGAGGGATAGGATGAGGCACCACAGATACATATCGAGGGGCCTCAGAAACAGGTCCGGCAGGTATGGAAGAAAACTAGGTCTCGTCGTCAACAACACACACATCGTCGTCGACGACATCAAGAAACTCAAACTGCAGGGTCCTAGGGGGATCCAGATCATCGTTGAGAAACATTTGTACATGTATCCAAAAACACCACGGGATATCCCACATGTACGTAGCAAGGGTGAGATACTTATTCACAAGTTTATCGCAATAGCCGCACAAGCGATCACAAAACAAGATACATTATCATATAAACACAGTTATATCATAAAATATTCATACAACATAGTATCTCCACAAGATAACCCAGCCAATAGAGTTATATCCAAGCATCAATATAAGTTTTAAAAATGCATGGGACTTCAATATCAACCTTCCAGTTGTAACCTCTAGAGATATTAACTTCCCTCCGTCGAGCGATAGGCTCGCAATACTCCCATAACATAATTGTTCTCATAAAGTCGGCCTCTCAATTTAGGTCCAAGCTCCAATTGTTCAAGGGTATCACGTCTCAACCTAAATAATATTGTCCAATCTCTGATTGAGTCCATTCGTTTTAGACAATCGTTACCACGGCACATGGTTGCTAACCATCGGCCTTTTGTGGAATTCGGAACCCAGATGTCCCTACAGACCCAGTGGTCTTAATTAGTCCAACTTGTTAATCCACCATGGATTGTAGCTCAAAAACCATGGCACATCTATCAGTTGATGCATATAAAACAATTGGTTTTTTGTTTTCTTTTTCATTCGTTCTTTCTTGTTGAGGAACAAAGCTCATGACTCATTTCAAAAAGGCATTTAGCTCATCCATCCATAACACATGACACATAGTCTGAGTGCTCTACTCATGAAACTCTAGGTCAGCGCATTGATTACTAGGTTCGTATATATAGGACACTAAGTCCGTTCATACATAACACAGGACGCAATGTCCAGGTGTTCAACTCACAAAACTCTAGCCTAACGTCTCGGTCACTAGGTTCACATAAATCACAAAGTGAAGGGTAATCACCAATTTCATCTTCGTTAACTAAAACTTGAAAACAAAACTAAAAAATCTTTGGCATTAACCAAAAGAATTTTCGCCCTTAAAACGATTTGCAAGAAGTCCTTTGTTTATAAATTCCTTTCTGAAAGCTAAATACTAAAAAAACCATTCCAAAAGGATTTTGACTTGAAAAGAAAATCTTTTCTAAAGTTTTTACCATTGAAACATTTTTCTAAAATCTTCTTGTAACACCATAAGTTAATAAAGACTGATTAAATTGAATAAATAAGGATTTTTCAATAAATTTTTCGAAATGACCTCTTTAGAAAAAATTGAAACTTTGCATGACGTCAAAATAACACCTGATAAACGACTGATAAATTTAAAACTTTCTCAAATAAAAACTTACTCACTGGTCTTACATCAATTGTCAGGTGAGGAAAAAAATCAAAGTTCCATTCATAAATGATAACTCTTAGAAGTAAGAGTTATTCATACCCTTTTTGCTTAGACTTATTGTTATCTTTGAGTGATATATGTAGCTTTTGTGAGCCTTTTTGGTAATTATGTGAATAAGTGTCTTTTGTTTTATTTTAGAAGGTTATTTTGTTTTTAAGTTGTCAAAGTGTTGCTCATGAGGTTTTACACCTTTTTGCAATTGTTTGCTGGAGCATGTTCTAAGCACTGGAAATGATTTCTTGAATGTTGCGGCATAGAGTCCCCTGATACCTTTCAAATGAGGACAAAAGATTAGGACACCTTTTCTCTCTCCTGCTAGACACTCCTGTACTGATTGGATGTGGGCCTCACGGGCGCGCCTAGGGATCGGGTTTCCTACAATTCTGGAAATGGGCCAGGGTCTTGAATTTAATATTAGTAAATGATTGCCCAAAAAAGGAGGAAAGAGGTTTTATAAACCCTTAGCAACCCTAGGAAAGGACACTTCTTACACATACTAGGAAATATTTTGTTTTCGTTACTAAGGGAGAGTAGCCGAAAGTTCCTCTTCCCCTTCCACCATTGTTTAGCATTTTCAAGTCCTCCATTGTAATAAACTTCTTTTCATTTTTATTTCTTAGTTTGTTTAAGCTCATCATGAGCTAAACTTACTGTAGCTATGCGTATATAACCATGTAATGGTTGCTTAGCTGAAATTTATGTTATGTTATGTTTGTGCATTTTCTCTTAACTTACGTTTAATGCTATTTGTTTAAGCCTGATCAACTTGAATGAATGTTGAGCTTGATGAGTTTGGAAAAACAGAGTTTAGTGGAACTAGTTAAGAGATAATGATAAAGTCTTTAATTGGAAAATTAAATGATGTTGAATAAATTATGAATAATTATTCAAGTCCTTAAACTAGTTGGAACGAACTCATTAAAAAGAGGGTGTAATTAATATGAATTTAGGAATAGAAAGCATTTAATAAACCTTATTTTTCAAGTGTTGGAAAACATAACTTTTATTTTCTGGAGTTAAATGCTACAGCATATGCAGAGCATAAGCTAAGCTAAGCAGAAGTTACTAGGGAAAACATACCTATAGCTGTTTTATCTCAACTGTTAACAACAACCATTTTAAATCTCTTGTCCTTAAATCTGTTTTTATTTGCAAAAGTTCATTTAAATCATTGTCACTACACACACAATATTTTATCACCTAAGTCTTAACTATTAAGAACAATTAATCTGGATTTTGGTAATTGCTACAGCATTATAATCCTTGTGGGAACGATCTTACTTACTCTTTATTACTTGCTGTGATTATGTATACTTGCACAAGCTTAAGACATATGTTTTTAAGGCAACAAGTTTTTGGCGCCGTTGCTGGGGATTAGTAATGGTGTTAAATTCCAGTTTTTAGATTAGTACTTCAGTAGTTAGGATAACTAATATTTGAAGTGATTTGTTGTAGCATCAGGTACTGAAATTGTATGCACAGACTTCTCACAACTGAGTACATAATAGCCCTTGAGATCGAAAGGACGTTCAGAAGGTTGAGAAGAAAGCATATACAACTGTTTGAACCAGATTTTTGATTTATAACTCCAACCAATTCTCCACCAACCACAACTGAAGCAGATTCCTCTGCTAGTTCTAAAATGACTGAGGAAGAGCAACTTGACAGCATGACACTAGCTAATGACAGGAACAGTGCTATCAGAGGATATGCCCTGTTTGATCCTGAGTCTATGAGTACTGGAATAGTGAGGACTCCTATCACAGCACCTCACTTTGAATTCAAGCCTGTGATTTTCCAAATGCTGCAAGCTATGGGGCAGTTCAATGGAGCTTCCACTGAAGATCCTCACCTGCACCTTAAGCTGTTTTTGGATGTGGCCAGTAATTTCAAAATTCCAGATGTTACCGATGATGCCTTCAGACTGAGATTGTTCTCATTCTCTTTAGGGGACAAGGCTAAGAATTGGTTGAAATCATTGGAGCCAAATTCCATTGATACTTGGAATAAGCTGGCTGAGAAATTTCTGATCAAATTCTTTCCTCCAACAAAGAATGCTAAGATGAGGAATGAAATAACCTCATTCAAGCAGCAAGATTATGAACCTCTATTTGAAGCGTGGGAAAGATTCAAGGAACTCCTTAAGAAGTGTCATCACCATGGCATTCTAATATGCATTCAAATGGAGCACTTTTATAATGGAGTTTTGCCTAGTTCAAGAATGATATTAGATGCCTCAGCTGGAGGTAGCTTACTGAAAAAGTCATACAATGAAGCTTATGAGTTGATTGAAGGCATAACTGCAAACAATTATCAGTGGCCTACCACTAGAATTGCTTCCAGCAAGGTGAATGCTGCATCAGGAGTGCATGAAGTAAATGAAGTATCTGCATTATCAGTACAACTGACTTCTTTGACAAACATGGTAAAGAATTTGGCTATGGCTAATCAAAGCAACCCAGTGAATCAGGTGGTTATGACTGAGGCACTGGTGCAG
Organism: Echinosophora koreensis; assembly: GCA_035048595.1. NCBI lineage: Eukaryota > Viridiplantae > Streptophyta > Magnoliopsida > Fabales > Fabaceae > Echinosophora > Echinosophora koreensis. Next base: position 344,412 of record JAPCYP010000048.1, on the reverse strand, counting down.
GAACAAGCATGCAATGCTGATGTTGTATCATGTGTATACTGTGGGGGAGAACACTTATTTGAGAATTGCTCTTCTAACCTAGCTTCTGTGAACTATGTTGGGAACAACAATATGGGCAACAATGCATACTCTAATACTTATAATGCAGGGTGGAAACAACACCCAAATTTCTCCTATGCCACTCATAACACTTTGAACCCCTCCTCTTGGATTTGTTCCTCAACAGAATAGGCAGCAACAATCACAACAACAACCACAAGCTCAACAGAACAACCAAGAGATGTCTGTGGAAGCAGTCCTAAAAGCATTCATGTCTGAAACTAAGGCACAACTTTAGAATCAAGGCGTTGCTATGAGAAACCTAGAGACTCAAATGGGGCAGCTAGCAAGCGCTATGAATTCAAGGCCAAGTTGTACTTTTCCTGCATCCACTAAAACCCTAAAACCTTCCAGTTCTGGTGTTAATGAGCAATGCAAAGTTATTCATTTGAGGACTGGAATGGAATTACCTGCTGTATCTAAAAAGAAAAAGAAATCGGAGGCAAGCAAACTAGAATCTAAGGTAGTAATGGTAGAAAAGGAACCTGTTGTAGAGAAGCCTGTTGAGAAAAACCCATCAGAGTCTGCTGCAGCATCGGAGCCTATTCCTAAGCTTGTCCCAGAAAGTCCTCCTCCCCCTTTTCCTCAAAGGTTGAGGAAGGTACATCAAGAGAAGCAATTCAACAAATTCCTAGAGGTGCTAAAGTAGCTTCATATGAACATTCCCTTAGTTGAGGCATTGCAACAAATGCCAAATTACACAAAATTCATGAAAGATGTGTTCACAAAGAAGAGGAGATTAGGGGAATCTGAAACAATAGCTTAATGGGGCTCTGACAAGTGTACCACATCGAAGCAAGTAATAAAAAACACGACAAATAAATTACCGAGATTGAATACAAGGATTGGGTGACCAATTGTTATCAATATTTAAAGGAAGTAGTTAAGATTGACCAAGTCAAGGGAGAGAAGTTTGTTTGTTTTCAAGCAGTTATTTTTATCAAATATCAAGCAAGAGATTAAACAAGTCAATAGAAATTAACAAAAAGTTGTGATTAAGAATGGTGGAGATCTAAGGTCACGAATTCACCAACCCAATTAAACATAGATCAAAAGTGATTATTTTCTATCCCTAAGTTCAATTACATGCCAACTAGGAACCCAAAATTATCCTAATGTCTCGGTTGAGTACAATAGAAAGCACCTAAGCATGCTAATCAACAATAAATCTATTCGAAGACTAACAAGTTAGATTCATTAAGTTCTTAGTTCCCTATAACGATTGCACAAATCTCCTATTATATCTCTATCAATATTCAACTTGTGTTCTTAATTCAAGTCCTAAAGCATGAATCTCCGGTCGGACTCATCATACTTGACTAGTTAACCACGAGCTCATATAATTAACACAAACAAAGCAGAATTAAGAAACAAGAATTGAGAATTAGGGAGTAGCAAATATCACAATTTTACTATGCCATCATGAGCGGCTTCATCGCTTTCTTAGAAAAGAGGATTAGTTCCTCATAACGTGCTTCAACATAACAAAATAAAAAGAAAACATGGTATAAAACTACTAAAGGAGTATGTAAACCTAAACGAGACACAACTCAGAGAAAACTAGGACTGGATACTAAAATTCGCACAGTGACAAGCTATTTATAGGAAACTGGGTCTGCACTCGCTCGCGGGGCTAACAGGTGCTCGCGGGGCGAGCACTTACTTTTGGCTCCATTCTGAGTTTGAATCCTCGTGGGGCGAGGACTGTTTCGCGGGGCGGGGCACAGCATCTTCAGAATTCATGTGTCTGGATCGCGAGGCGCGTCCTTGTTCCTAGAACGCACTGAGTTTAGAGGAAAAAGGGAAAAGAACACTTGTAGCCGCAACAGGGTTTCTATTTGTGCCAAAATAGGGTTTACAAGCAAAACCCTCGGTTACTTTTCTATATTTAAAGGCATCAGACCCAAGCACGGTCGTGCTCCTCGTTGAGCACAGGCGTGCTAAACTTAGCGCCTACGGAGTGTGGTCTGCCTTTGAGCACGGGCGTGCTCAACTCAGCATCAACGAGACGCGTTCTCTCACCAAGCACGGTCGTGTTCCCTATTGAGCACGACCGTGCTTGTGACTCAAACAGTCACAAGACACAAGCCTAAGAAAGGGATTTTAAGCCCAGAAATCCTACTTAGCCCCTCATCAACAACTCTAAGCTAAGTCCTAAGGCTAAACGACCAAACAAACATGCATAAAAGCACTTAACGAAAAACGAGGTGTTACAACTCCACCCCCCTTATAAAAAATTTTGTCCTCTAAATTTCTACTCACCTCGATTGAAAAGGTGCGGATACGCTTCCATCATCTTGCTTTCCAACTCCCATGTAGCGCTTTCCTCAATAGCCCCACTCCAAACAACTTTGACCAAAGGAATTTCCTTGCCTCTTAGCTGCTTCACCCTGCCACTTTCATCTTTTCCTGAATCATCCTCACTTTTTCTGTGGTTTCTTGCACTATTTCTGGTCCTAGCACCATATTGTCACCAGGTTCATTCCAACATAAGGTTGTCCTACATCTCCTCCCATAAAGAGCTTCATAAGGTGTCATCCTAATACTGGAATGGAAACTATTGTTGTAGGTGAACACTATCAGGGGCAAAAACTTGCCCAACTACCCGACTATTCTAACACACAAGCTCTAAGCAAGTCCTCTAAGGACTGGATGGTTCTCTCAGGCTGACCATCAGTCTGTGGGTGATAAGCTGAACTTAGCCTAAGCTTGGTACCTAACGCCTCTTGCAAACTATTCCAAAACCTAGAGGTAAACCTAGGTCTCTATCTGACACTATGCTAACTATCTCTTTGATGTACAACTTGGCCAACTTTTCCAAAGGGTATTCCATGTTCATCAGGATGAAATGGGCAGACTTAGTCAGTCTATCCACAACAACCCAAATAGCCTCAAAACCAGCTGGAGTCCTAGGGAGTCCAGACACAAAATCTTCAAGGTAAAATGTGTTTATCATGCCAAGCCTTTGTCCGCTCCTTGTAGATTCGCGCATTTTCATACGCTTGCATACGGATCTCCGCCATTTCATTCAAGTCCAATAGACGTTTCTCACCAGCTTACTTCGAGTCATAGTTGAGGGTCTTGATTACCCAAGAGGATTTATGCTCCAATTCCACCGGCAAGTGACACGCCTTTCCAAACACCAAATTATATGGAGATCTACCAATGGTTGTTTTGAAAGCAGTCCTATATGCCCATAATGCATCATCTACTTTCTTCGACCAATCCTTTCGTGATGATTTTTTTGTCTTCTCAAGAATTTGCTCCAACTCACGGTTGGATACTTCCACTTGACCACTGGTTTGCGGATGGAAAGGAGTTGCAATCTTGTGTGTGACCCCGTATCTTGAAAGTAGGTGATCCATTCGTTTGTTACAGAAATGCGAACCACCATCACTAATTAAAACTCTTGGGACACCAAACCTTGTAAAAATGTTGCGCCTTAGGAATTCCATGACGACCCGCGTATCATCCGTTGTGGTTGGTATGGCTTCAACCCATTTGGACACATAATCTACCGCCACCAAAATATATTGATAGGAAAACGACGGAGGAAAAGGTCCCATAAGATCAATACCCCACACATCAAATATCTCTACCTCCAACATGCTTTGGAAAGGAAGTTCATGCCTCTTGGAGATATTGCCAACCTTTTGGCAACGATCACACCTCTCTGCAAAAGTTTGTGCATCCTTGAAGATGGTGGGCCAATAGAAACACCTTTGGAGAACTTTTTCTGCAATTTTCTTTCCCCCAAAGTGCTCACCATAATCAGAGCCATTTCAATGCCACAACACGCTCCCAATTTGATCATGAGGAATGCACCTCCGCATTAATCCATCTACATATTGCTTGAATAAGAAGGGATCCTCCCAAATGTAGTACTTAGCATCCGAGAAGAACTTCTTTCTTTGTTGCCTAGTGTAGCCTTCCGGGACCACTTTTGGAGCATTGTAGTTAGCCATATCCGTGAACCAAGGAGGAAAATTTTTAAAAATGGCGAACAAGCGCTCATCCGGAAATTTTTCCTGGATATCTAATAGTTTTTCCTCTTGGTCGGGATTGACTAATCTTGACAAGTGGTCCGTAACTCCATTCTCGGAACCTTTCCGGTCCCTAATCTCAAGATCGAACTCCTGCAAAAGTAATACTTACTAGATTTGTCTAGGGTTGGCCTCTTGTTTTGTTATCAAGTGTTTAATGGCCGCATGATCGGTGAATACAATAATCTTAGACCCAACTACATAAGATCCAAATTTATCAAGTGCAAACACTACCGCAAGGAGTTCTTTTTCAGTGGTGGAATAGTTAACCTGTGCATCATTTAAAACTTTGCTTGCATAATAAATCACCTGAACTAACTTTTCCACCCTCTGTCCTAGCACAGCCCCCACCGCATAATCACTTGCATCACACATGATTTCAAAAGGCAAGTCCCAATTAGGTGTAGTGATTATGGGTGCGGTCACAAGTTTATGTTTCAAAATTTTAAAAGCATTTAAACATGAAACATTAAACTTAAAGGATACATCCTTCATAAAAGGTCACATAGCGGCTTCTCTTTTATGGAGAAGTCCCGAATAAAGTACCGGTAGAAGCCGGCATGCCCGAAAAAACTCCTTACCCCTTTCACATTTGTTGGTGGTGGCAACTTCTCAATCACTTCAATTGTGGCTTTGTCCACTTCAATCCCCTTTTGGGAGATTTTATGCCCCAAGACTACACCTTCACGAACCATGAAATGGCATTTCTCCCAATTGAGCACTAGATTGGTCTCTTGGCACTTTTGTAGCACGCATGCCAAGTTCTTCAAGCAATTGTCAAACGAAGTCCCGAAGACTGAGAAGTCATCCATAAAGGCCTCAATGAATTTTTCCACCATGTCCGAGAAGATAGAAAACATGCACCTCTGGAAAGTAGCCGGATCGTTGCACAAACCAAAGGGCATCCTCCTATATGCAAATACACCATATGGACAAGTGAAGGCCGTCTTTTCTTGGTCCTATGGATCCACCACAATTTGGTTATACCCGGAATAACAATCTAAGAAACAATAGTACTCATATCCGGATAACCTTTCCACCATTTGATCTATGAATGGGAGGGGAAAGTGGTCCTTTCTTGTTGCATCATTAAGCTTCCTGTAGTCCACACACACTCTCCATCCCATGATGGTCCTTGTCGGAATCATCTCATTGTTTTCATTCATCACCACGGTTGTACCTCCCTTCTTTGGGACCACATGAATTGGGCTAACCCAACTACTATCCGAGATTGGATAGGTAATTCCAGCATCTAAAACCTTAATCACCTCTTTGCGCACCGCTTCTTTTATGATGGGATTTAACCGTCTTTGTGGTTGAACCACCGGTTTATAATCATCCTCTATCAAAATTTTATGCAAGCACAAAGAAGGATTTATACCTTTTAAATCCGAAATCTTCCATCCAATGGCAGATTTGTGTTCCCTAAGAACTCTTAAGAGCTTTTCTTCTTCATCCTTCTTCAACGCTTTACTAATGATGACCGGATGTTGTCCCTCCTTACTAAAAAATGCATATCTCAAGTGGGATGGGAGTTGCTTCAATTCCGGTTTCTTGTTGTCCTCTTCCTTGCTTTCCTTGTTGAGCTCTTCCTTTTTGCATTCTTCCTTGGGGAGAATTGGCAACGCCTCCAATTGTTTAAGGCATTCAATATATTCCGCATCCTCCAAGAACTCCCCATCTTCATCATCAACATAGGATTTTACCAACACTTTCGCAAGTGAAGAACCATGCGCTTCGTGTGTGGCAAAGGATTTCACAATTGGCTCCACCACATCTATGCTATACACACTAGCTTGCTCCACCGGATGCTTCATTTCCTCAAACACATTGAAGACTACAATCTCATCTTGCACCCAAAGTGTGAGCTTTCATTGTTGTACATCAATTAGTGCTCTTCCGGTAGCCAAGAAAGGCCTACCTAATATAAAAGGAATCTCGGCATCTTCATCCATATCAAGCACCACGAAGTCCACCGGAAAGATGAATTTGTCAACCTTCACCAACAAGTCCTCAACCACCCCATAGGGGTATTTAATAGAACGATCCGCAAGTTGGAGTGACATCATAGTCCCACTGGCCTCTTTAATGCCTAGCTTCCTCATCATCGAGAGGGGGCATTAGATTAATGCTTGCCCCTAGATTACACAATTCCTTCCTAAAAGTCTTCTCCCCAATGGTACATGGTATACTGAATGAACCCGGATCCTTCAACTTCGAAGGTAGCGTAACACCCCTTTTTTGTTAAGTGCTTTATGTATGCTTGTTTGTTTGGTTAAAGCCTTAGGACTTAGCTTAGAGTTGTTGTTGAAGGGCTAAATGGGATTTCTAGGCTTAAAATCCCTTTCTGGTACATGAGCACTGCCATGCTCATGTCCAGCACACCCGTGCTTAAGGTATGCGTCTTGTGACTGTCTGAGTCACAAGCACGACCATGCTCAATAGGGAGCACGACTGTGCTCAGTGGATGACCACGTCTCGCTGAAGCTAGGTTGAGCACGACCGTGCTCAACAAGGAGCACGATCGTGCTCGGGTCTGAGCCTTTATAAACAGAACAGTACGCGAGGGTTTTCGTGTGAAACCCTATTTTGGCACATTGGGCAATCCTAGTGTGGCAGAAACCTCTCCTCTCTTCCTTCCCTTGAACCTCTTGAAGTTCCTGGCATTCTTGCTCTAGTTTTGGGAGAGAAGTAGCGTGATGGTGTCGCTTAAGGTAACGTTGTCTTCCCTCTCTCTTAGTCTCTTTTCTATTATTAGATCTAGAGACTAATTGGTTGTCTTCCTCTTGTTTTGCCAAGGCTTGGGAAACTCGTCGAGCCGCTCAAGGGAACGTGTCTAGCTTGTCCACGTCAGCGTTGTTTGGGAATCTTCATACCAGGTATAGGGAGAAGGACTAGTATAAACATGTAGGCTATAAGGTAGCATAAGATGAAAGGTTAACCCATGACCCTGGTGTCTGATTAAATGCCTATATGAATGTGTGCTTGATAACATGTTTATATATGCATATTCGATATCTTGATGTTTAATTGTTTATGTTTGGCATGTTTAGACTTGTTACTATGATGATGAGGTTGATATGTTTAATGAATACCATGAGTGAATGTTCATGATAATGATGAATGCCTTATGATGATGATGATATCATGCTCTGGATGAGTGTTAATTGTTGAGGATGTTAATGGCAACAACGATGTTAATAAGTGTCCAATTAATTAATAGGTCTTGTTAATGATGTTGAAAGATGTTAATATACGTTAACAATGATGAATGAGATTTAAGGGATGTTGCCCAGTTGTTCATAAAACATGAATATAGTATGAGAGGTAGGGTTATGTTCATAGGGCTTAGTTAGAGACCCTAGGATTGATTAGTAAGTGTTTTAAGGACATTAATAACGAAGCTGTGATTAAAGGATTAATTCCCTATAATGATAAGACATGAAGAACAGTTAAGAATAATGAAGCTGATGTTCAGTCCCAAGGATTTGGGAAAGGGTTTCTGACTCTTTTTGCCCATATTAGTACGACCACGCTCCATTGAGCACGACCATGCTTAACAAGGAGCACGTCCGTGCTCCAGTTTGAATCCCAGAAAAGGGCGCGCTGCTTAAACACTCTCGTGCTCAACAGTCAGCACGACCATACTTGACTGTGAGCTCAGCACGTCCGTGCTGAAGGGTGAGTACGTTCATGCTCACCTGTGCAGATCAGAATGCTGAAACAATGCAGAAATAGGGGTTTCACCCCAAACGCCTTAAAAGATTTAATAAGATACCAAACAAACATGAAGACCAAAGACAAGTGATAAGATGATGTTGTACCTTGGTAGCCGAGTGGCCAAGGGGGCCTTGATGCTTAATGGTCAAGGTGTTGAGCTCTGGTGCTTTTTGGCCAGAGTGTTGTTTAACGTTTAAAGTTAAAAGATTAAAGATGATGTTATCTTTGGTGCTTGTTGGCCAAAGACGTTAAGCTATAATAAATGGTGTTGATGGAGGTGGTGGATAAACGGTTGGTTGTTTGTGTGCATGCATCATGCATGAAGTTATTAGGGGGAGGTATGACATAGGGGAGGTCGTCCGAGAGTAAAGCGATCTGACCATCCGCGGTGATTCATCCGAGAGTTAGGTGAATCGTGGCCCCCCGTGGTGGCACATCCTAGAGTATGGTGCTTCGGTTTTCCAAGGGGTCCACCCATGGTAAGGTGAACTGCCCGGCATTGGTGCTTATTGGCCAATGTGGAAATATAACTCTGAAGTCGTATGCCTGGTGTAGATGGATCCATGTGCATTCGGAGTAGTGAGTCGCATTGCATTATAAAATTGATGAATGTGATATGTGATATACTTCTTATGTTGATATGATGATGTGTATGATGTTGCTTTGTTTTATGTTCATCTTGCCAACTATCCTGTTGCCGTTATGTTTATATATATAGTTCTTACTCCCCGTCTTTTGTTGTTTGCTTTGCATGTATCTTTTTGGTTATGCAGAGGACGGTGAGCAGCTTCCTGAGGAGTGACTCTGAGGAGCCGCTACTCGTAGTTTAGTTATGTTTAGTTTCGGTTTGTTTATCCGAGTTGTTTATCGGATTGGTTATACCAGCTCTGTAATGTGACATTGGGGATGGGTTTCATTTTTATCTTTCGTATATGTTTTCAGTTATGTTATGTTTCTTTTATAAACATGTTTTGGTTTTTCCGCGTTATGTTACAATGCGGCAGCCTATGCCCGGTTTTTATTATTATGATATAATATGCATGTGTTCTTTCCCTTTTTATATCTGTGTTATCGCTTTTGAATGCATGCGGGGTAGAGGGTGTCACAGGTAGCTTGCGTTGTAAGTTGCACTACACTCCTCGGTTAAAACGACCGTTTCCTCATCAATGATCTTCCGCTTCTTAGAGAGAAGCTCCTTCATGAATTTGGCATAGGATGACATTTGTTCCAAGGTTCCGTGAAAGGAATGTTGATTTGAAGCTTGTGGAAGACATCAAGGAATTTTGAGAATTGCTTGTCTTGCAATGGCTCCTTCAAGCATTCTGGATATAGCATCGTCATGTAAGGGGGAAGATCCTTGGGCTCTACATACTTTTTCTTCACGAAGTCCTCATCAACCAACTTTAGCTTCCCCTCTTGCTCTGACACCTTTGCAACTATCACTTCTTCTTCTGCTACATGCTCTGCTTCCACCTGTGGCACTTTCGGAATTTCTTCCTCAATAGAAATAGAAGGACTTCCCTTTGAATCCAGTATCTTACCACTTCGAGTTGTTACGACATTGCATTGATTCTTTAGGTTGACCTCTGTATTACCTGGAAAAGAGCCCGCTCGTTCAGTTGCTTTGCAAGTTTAGCTACCTGAGTTTCTAGATTCTGTATCGTTGCACCTGTATGAGTTGCTAACTTGTCAATTGCTATGTCCGTGTGCACTGTCAACTTTTCAATAGCCGCACTAGTCTTCTCAATAGCCACCTCCCAAGGTTGCTTGTTTCCATCCGTGATTTGCAATTGATTTGACCTTGGGAGAGCTTGTTAATTATTCTGATTATTCCCATAATACGGCCTTTGCTGCTGTTCTCCTCCTCCTAACACTCCACTAGTGCTACTCCAAGAGAAACCTGGATGTTCCCCGCCTCTTGAGTTCCAATTCTGCCCCTGGTGGTAGTTGTTCTGTCTATTCCTATGATAGTCATTCCGCTGTGAGAAATTACCTGGACAACTGGCACTATCACGATCACCATCACAAAAGTCACAAATCGGAGGCAACCCCTCTCACACTGCATTAACCTTCATCTTGTTTGTAAGTGCTTCGTTCTGTTTCTTCAAAAGTGCATTTTGCTCTAGAATAGCTTCAATGGAACTAGCACTAAGTCTTGGTGCAGAATTCTGAGGAGTTGAGATTTTCATGTTACGCTCCTCCTTGGCTCTGTTGTATTCATTCTTGGACATCTTCTCTAACAAAGCCCATGCATCCTCCACTGATTTGCAAGATAAAGAGTCGCCAGCTAGTTGCGGCATCACAAATCATTTGTTGATGACCCTTCAAACCATTGAAGAAGTTTTGCACCTTCGTCACCAAATCAAAGAAAGAAGATGGACACCTCCTTAATAGCACATTATACCGCTCCCAAGCGTCATTGTAAGTTTCATCATCATGTTGCTTGAAAGAAGTAATGGCTTTTTACAATTGAGCCGCTTTCTGAGGAGGAAAGAACCTTGTAAGGAATTTCTGAGCCATGTCCTCCCAAGTAGTGATGCTTCCGCAATCCATGTTCAAGTCCAACCAATCGCGTGCTCTATCCTAAAGAGAGAAAGGGAATAGATGCAAGCGATATGCATCATCTGAAACTCTAGCATATTTTGAAATATCACATATCTCCAAGAAACGCGAGATATGCCTGTGAGGATCCTCATGCACTCCTCCATCAAATTGATGTTGTTGTACCAATTGAAGAACTGACGGCTTGATATAAAAAACATTAGCCGTGATGGAAGGCCTCACAATAGTAGAAGTACAATCCTCCAAGCTAGGACGGTTGTACTCGTAAAGGGGCTTGTAAGCAAGTGGTTGTTCTTCAGCCATCTCTTCAAGATTGAGAGAATTCAGTGGCTCAAGTCTCCTTTGTTCTCTAAGATTGAGAGAATTCAGTGCCTCAAATCTCTAGGTCGTATAGCAAGTCTTCCGGTTGAACGGTACCTCGCATACAACAAAAACTCACAAAACCAATTGAAATCAAAGAAATTCAAAGAGATAAAAATAAAAAATAAAAAGAAAATTTGGCTTGTTCAAATTAACTATTTTTTTTAAATAAAGAAAAATTGGCTATGCCAGTCCTCGGCAACGGCGCCAAAAACTTGATGAGGCTCCGGTAAGTGTACTGGATCGAAGCAAATAATAAAAAACACGATAAATAAATTATCGAGATCGAACACAAGGATTGTGTGGCCAGTTGTTATCAATATTTAAAGGAAGTAGTTAAGACTGACCAAGTCAAGGGAGAGAAGTTTGTTTGGTTTCAAGCAGTTATTTTTATCAAATATCAAGCAAGCGATTAAACAAGTCAATAGCAATTAACAAAAACTTGTGATTAAGAATGGGGGAGATCTAAGGTCACAAATTCACCAACTCAATTAAACATAGATCAAAAGTGATTATTTTCTATCCATAGGTTCAATTACATGCCAACCAGGAACCCAAAATTATCCTAATGTCTCGGTCGAGCACAATAGAAAACACCTAAGCATGCCAATCAACAATATCTCTATTCGAAGACTAATAAGTTAGATTCATTAAGTTCTTGGTTCCCTATAACGATTGCACAAATCTCCTATTATATCTCTATCAATATTTAACTTGTGTTCTTAATTCAAGTCCTAAAGCGTGAATCCCCAATCAGACTCATCACTCTTGACTAGTTAACCACGAGCTCATATGATTAACACAAACAAAGCAGAATTAAGAAACAAGAATTGAGAATTAGGGAGTAGAAAACATCACAATTTTATTATGCCGTCATGAGTGGCTTCATCAGTTCCGCAGAAAAGAGGATTAGTTCCTCATAGCGTGCTTTAACATAACAAAATAAAAAGAAAACATAGTATAAAGCTACTAAAAGAGTATGTAAACCTAAACGAGACGCAGCTCAGAGAAAACTAGGACTAGATACTAAAATTCGCACAGTGACAAGTTATTTATAGGAAATCGGGTCTGCGCTCGCTCGAGGGGCCAACAGGTGCTTGTGGGGCGAGCACTTGCTTTTGGCTCCATTCTGAATTTGAATCCTCGCTGGGCGAGGATAGTTTCGCAGGGCTAGACAGAGCATCTTCAGAATTCCTGTGTCTGGCTTGCGAGGCGCGTCCTTGTTCGTGGGGCGACCTGAAAGATCCCAATTCCTCTCAGCATCAGCTCTGGCTCGCGGGGCGAGACCTTGAAATTTTCCTTTTGCTTGTTTTCTTCAATTTTCCAAGTTCCCTTGAGCTTCATTTTAACCAAAAAAATAAAAAGTAGCACTTAGTGCTTTATTTGACCTAAAAATAGCAAAAATACCTAAAAATAATTTCTAAGACTCAAAACGTTGTTTGTGGACAAATAAGGCCAAATTTGGGCGGAAACAAGATTGAACTCGCGTAATTGGTATCAAAATTGAGGTCTTTCTAGTCATAAAACTAGATAAACCAAAGGTTCATCATAGCTATGACCAAGGAGTGCGGCCTAATGCTACAGAATAAGGTTCCTCCTACGTTGAAGGATCCTGGAAGTTTTACTATACCCTGCTCTATTAGAGAAATATACTGTGGCCGTGCGCTTTGTGATTTGGGGGCAAGCATCAACCTGATGCCTATGTCTATCTTCAAGAAGTTAGGCATAGGGGAAGCTCGTCCTACAGCTGTCACTCTCCAGCTAGCAGATAGGTCAATTGCATACCCTGAAAGCGAAATTGAAGATGTGCTGATCAGAGTTGATAAATTTGTATTCTCAATGGACTTCATCATCCTGGATTTTGAAGCTGACAGGGAAGTGCCAATAATCCTTGGAAGACCCTTCCTAGCTATAGGAAAGACTTTGATTGATGTACAAAAAAGGGAGCTCACAAAGAGGGTGAATGACTAGCAAGTAACATTTAATGTCTTCAATGCCCTGAAATATCCAAATGAGGGGAAGGAAGAGTGTTCTTCCATTCAATCTTTTGATGATCTGGTGCAACAGCAGTTCTGGAAAACTCAAGCTGAGCTGGGCTGCAGCATCAGTAGAAGCAGAGAACTCATCTGATGAGGAAGTGTCAGAACTAGTGGACAACAAAACAGTTCAACCCAGATGGTCCAGAAAGTATTAGTCCTTAGAGGTAAATGATGACACTTTCAAGGATAATGTCCCTTCCATTGAAAAACCACCTATTTTAGAAATGAAACAGCTTCCTAATCATTTGAAGTATGCTTATTAGGGTGATAATGATACCTTGCCTGTTATTATATCTTCTTCACTGACTTTCCCTCAAGAAGAACACCTGATAGCAGCTCTGAAAAGACATAAAAAAATTATAGGGTGGCAGATGGCTGACATAAAGGGAATTAGTCATACCATTTGCATGCATAGAATCTTTTTATATCTATATTATTCCTTTGTTATTTTTTTCTCCATAAACAAACATTTTTTATATCTATCTTTTTTTATTACATAAATATTGTGATATTCCATGTGCGTCGCATTGATAACAAGTTAGAGTGCATATTTACAAGACAACTCGTACTCACTATTTACAGTTAACGGTCATTATCTTTATTTTAATATCAATAATAGTTATTATTAAGTTAATATATGTTACATTTTGTGATCGATTGCTAAGACAAAATAATTTTTTAACAATCTTTGGTATATTGGTATATAATTTCTATAAAAAAAAAACCAATAAATGAAATCATCAATTACATATATTTTTTTTTATAAAATCCTAAAATAATAACATATTCCCCATGCATGGCACCAGTTCATACATTAGTTTTTATTTATTATAAAATATTCTAAACAAACAACTTCGTTTTACATATATTTTTTTTATAAAATCCTAAAATAATAACATATTCTCTATACATGGCAGTGGCACCAGTCCATACATTGTTTAGGTTAAAATAATATTTTGGTCCCTATACGTGTCCCTGATTGTCAATTTGGTCCCTATACGTAAAAAACTTGCAAATTAGTCCCCATACGTGACTACCGTTATCACTTTAATCCCTACCGTAACCTACCGTTAGTAACCGTTATCACTTTGGTCCCTATATGTGTCCCTGATTGTCAACTTGGTCCCTATACGTGTCTCTGATTGTCAACTTGGTCCCTATATGTAAAAAATTTGCAAATCAGTCCCCATACGTGACTACCGTTATCACTTTAGTCCCTCTCACTCTCGGCTCACGCCGCCCGTTAAACCTTTAACCCTTATAACAGAGACATACTATTTCCAGCTATAGCAAAAAAGAACTAGAAACTTGTCCCCTGCCTGTTAAACCTTTAACTCTCTAATTACATAATGTATCTTAATTTACTTTTGACCATCCCAAAAAGATCTCCATGTCTTAACAAGCTCCACTGTTCCAGCGCAAATAAAATGGTCAGAGATGGAAGCTCCCCACCACGCATCAACCTGCAAAGCATTGCAGCAGAACAGCAACACCACCAACAATACAATACAAGGCATCATTCTTTCCTTAACTTTCCTTTGAATAATCCTCTATGTTGCAAAAAATGTTGTGATAGCTTTAGTTAGTATAGGTCAAGCAAGCATATTGCTCTCATCAATGTCTTCTCTTTCAAGCTCTTCCTTTTGCACGAATACAGGTACTTAGGAATTAACCCATCTTCTCCAATAACCCAGTTATACTCCGCAACATCACCTAATGTCATCCTTAGTCTTGGGTGTGCAAACTATAGATGTTGAATGTCATCATTACAATTAAAAAATAATATACAGTCACTGGCACTATCAAAGGATATGAATTCAAAGGCATAATTACATGGATCCAATGAGGTTGAAAGGAAGAGGCCAACGTAAGCAAATTTGGGTTTTTCTCCGAGTTCTCCACCTTACGTTGTCAGAGCATCGTCGACTGCGGCGGGCAGCGTGAGCCGAGAGCAAGAAGGACTAAAGTAATAATGGTAGTCACGTATGGGGACTGATTTGCAAATTTTTTACATATAGGGACCAAATTACAATCAGGGACACGTATAAGGACCAAGTTGATAATCAGGGACACATATAGGGACCAAAGTGATAACGGTTACTAACAGTGGGTTACGGTAGGGACTAAAGTGATAATGGTAGTCACGTATGGGGACTGATTTGCAAGTTTTTTACGTATAGGGACCAAATTGATAATCAAGGACACGTATAGGGACCAAAAAGTTATTTTAACCTAGTTTTTATTTATTATAAAATATTCTAAATAAACGACTTCGTTTTGATATATATACATTTGTTTTTTTTTTTTTTTTTACCAAAATATCTGGCCAGTATTTTACGGAAAAAAGGCGGAGTGAAAGCCTTGAGTTCTCCAACTCAATCTGGTCTGGAGAGGCCGAAGACACTGAAGCCACCGCCGCTTACCGCGCCCACCCCTCGTTTTCGTCTACTGCAACACGCACCACTGCACCAGCCACCAGGTACTCTACCTCACGCGTATAGACTGATTTGTTAGTTCTGTTAATGATTTTCTTGGTTCTGACTTATTAGTTCTGTTACTGATTTTGAGTAAAATGATGAGTGAGATTGGTTTAAATTTGAGTTCTGAGTTCTGCCATCTGTGTCATTGGTTCTGAGTTATGAGTAAAATACTACGCGTTTAATTTTGGTACTTGGTTCTGAGATAACTTGGGTTTAGTTGGTTTACTTGGTTCTGAACATCTAGTTCTTTCATTGTCGGTTCTGTTAAATTAAAAGGCAAGCCTATTTTTCTAATTGGTTTACTCGGTTCTAGACTTATGGCTCTTTTGCTTGGTTCTGTTAATTTTGGTCCTTGGGCATAATTGTGTTATTGTATTGTGGTTGTAATTTGTGTTTACTTCCATGAATTTGTTTATAGCTTGTAACTTTTCTGATGACTTAATTTACGTTCAACTTTGGCACTACCAAGGGATAATACTATCTTGCTTCTGCAGATTCAGTGGTACTTGAGATTGACCCTTGAAAATATGACAGTAGTAAGCTTTTCTGGTGGCATAACTAAACCGACTTTTTTGTTTGCCCAAACAGAAATGCCTATTCTAACATTTGGCCATTCTAAGCTGAGTGCCACCTTAGCTCTTCGGTTACCATGTTACTGTGTGAGGAGGATGGGGTTGATCACAAGGCTTCATTATTCTGTTGCTGATAGGACATTGACTTCTAGTTCCACAGGTGAACCCACGGCCAAACAGGTCTCAGGTCGAGTGAGTAGGAAGCGGGGAGGCTCCTCATCATTATATAGTCGTCCTAGTTTATCTGAAATGAAGAAAGATATGTTGGCAATACGTGAAAAGGTTTATGAGTTCTTGAGGAGCATTGGCATTGTTCCTGATGAGCTTGATGGTCTTGAACTTCCTGTGACAGTTGAGGTTATGAGGGAACGTGTAGATTTTCTTCACAATTTGGGGCTTACAATTGAAGACCTTAATAACTATCCACTTGTTCTTGGCTGCAGTGTTAAAAAGAATATGATTCCTGTTCTTGATTACCTTGGTAAATTGGGAGTCAGGAAATCCACGTTCACTCAGTTCTTGCGGAGATACCCACAAGTGCTCCATGCTAGTGTGGTTGTGGATCTTGTGCCGGTGGTCAAGTATCTCCAGGGTATGGATATCAAGCCTGAAGATATTCCTCAGGTTCTTGAGAGGTATCCTGAAGTGTTAGGATTCAAACTTGAGGGAACCATGAGCACGTCTGTTGCTTATTTGGTTGGAATTGGTGTAGGAAGAAGGGAAATTGGAGGGGTCTTAACTAGATACCCAGAGATTTTGGGGATGCGAGTCGGTAGAATCGTCAAGCCTTTTGTAGACTTTCTAGAAAGCTTGGGAATTCCAAGGTTAGCAATTGCCAGACTGATAGAGCAACGGCCTTATATTCTTGGATTTGGGCTGGATGATAAGGTAAAACCAAATGTCAAATCCCTTGAAGAGTTTAATGTTAGGAGAACATCACTTGCATCTATAATTGCACAATATCCTGACATCATTGGAACTGACTTAAAGCCAAAGCTTGTCAATCAGAGAAGTTTACTTAATTCTGTACTTGATTTGGATCCTGAGGATTTTGGTAGAATTGTTGAGAAGATGCCACAGGTTGTTAGTCTAAGTAGCGAACCTTTGCTGAAGCATGTTGAGTTTCTTAAGGATTGTAGGTTTTCCTTGCAGCAAACGAGGAAGATGATTGTTGGATGCCCTCAATTACTTGCTCTGAACATTGACATCATGAAACTTAGCTTTGATTACTTCCAAATGGAGATGAAAAGGCCTTTGGAAGACTTGGTTACTTTCCCAGTGTTCTTTACTTATGGTCTGGAGTCAACTGTAAAACCTAGACAAAAGATGGTTGCCAAGAAAGGATTGAAGTGTTCTCTTGCATGGATGCTTAATTGCTCTGATGATAAATTTGAGCAACGAATGGAATATGACACTATTGACATGGAAGAGATGGAAATGGAGCCATCATTTGACATGAATTCATTGATGCAACCAAGGAGTGATGAATCTGGTTCTGATTATGAAGATAGTGATGATGATTTTGATTAGAATGATGTTACTTCAATAACTTGTATCTGGGAGAATTTTGATCTTCTCTTGGATGATCTTTATGTTAGAATATCAATGCTATACCATTGGAAAGGCAAATTATTTCATGGGTACATTGTGAAGCATTTGCAAGTGCTTGTATCCAAATTCTTATGTTTGTTTATGTGATATGGTATTGAGTCTAGTACTTCAATGTTTTAAGATTCTACCTACTCAATGTTTCTATACACTATCATACGAGTAGAGCTACTGATCTCCATGTCATCTATAAACTATAATATGTATAACACACGCACATATAAACCTAATACAGTCTAGTGAGAGAAGACCCTGTTGGGTGATACGGCACTCGGGTAATTTTTCCCGCTCAAGGTGCTCAGCTGCCATTGACCGTGGAGGTTTGTCCTGATCTGATGTTTGTGTTGCCTGATCTAAAGCGTTGATTTTGGTTTGAATTCATCACCAAAAGTTAAGGTCAGCATTGTCATTTGCAAATAAAATAAACCAAAAAGAAATTCACTTCAGAACATTCTGAGCTGTTACTGAGTTATTACAGTTTGCAAAATATTTCACTTTTGATGTTATTTGTTCTCAAATGTCATCAATAACGATCACTTTTTGTCACTGATGGTATGGTATTCAATTCATAGGATTGAGGGTATTTTTGTCTCTAAAAATGCCATTACTTTTTTCTCTCTCCTTCTTTTCCTCTTCTTCAGGACACCATTCCTCCCTCTTTTTATTTTTATTTTTCAGGTTTCAAATTTGAAATCCATCTTCCATCACCCTTTTCAAATGTTGTTTTACTTCCCTGATCGCGATACAGTGTCCGATGGTAACAGAATTGTGCAGTAGTGGGTTCTGTTCGGGAATGGGGCTGTTTGGGTTTCTCTAGACTCTGATGACAGGATGCATTTGATTGGGGGTTGAGGTGAAGACTGATATGAGGCAAGGTTCATTGTGGAGGATGGCTGGGGGGGACTCTGGCCTTGGTTGAAACCGGTGTTGGTGGTGACCCTCCTTCCTGCCTTCGACTTGTATTAGCCCAATGTCTCTGAACTCTTCTCCTTCACAAGGTCAATGTCATCCCTCCCCTCCTTAGTTCTTTTTTTTTTTTTTTTTTTTTTTTCTTATCCTTAATTAATTTTAATTTGTAATTAGCGTCTAGGAACCAGCCAGAACTGCTTCATGTTGATGGCTTGATGCAGAGCGGATTCGGAAGCAAATGCAAGAGGTGGCCATTGGTGATTCAGGAAGCCTCCTTGGTTGACAGGCGTCTTGAATATTTGGTATTTTCTTTTTGAGAATTTCAGTTTTCTCACTGTGTTTATGTACTTGTCTGTATGTGTGTGTTTGGATTTGCAAATGCATTTTGAAATTCACATATATTTAGATTGGAAGCATATTATGAAAGGATTGCTGCTGCTGCTGACCTCCCTCTTTCATAAGTTGTTTTGTTGAAGCCGGTGTGATGTAAGGAGAACTTACTTCCCTCATATGTATAATCATATCTTTTCATCTTTTCTCATAATAAAGAATACCTACGCAAATGTTAACATATCAATTTAGTACTTTCATTTATGACTATCTTATATTTCTTTACAGACTTGCATCTTAAAACATTTTGACATCACAATCATCTCATCGATATTTAAATTATAAGACTGCTGAATATAAAAATGTTATTACCATAGCTTCGAAGCTGCAGAATGATTCATTCAATTAAAAGACTACAAGAATATGATATAGAAGCAAAGAATGAAGTGAGCACACAATATGAGCATACAATGTGTGTGTGTGTGTGTGAGAGAGAGAGAGAGGAAGAGACTATGGGACATACTAGGTGAAAGATGATATGAGATAAGTAAATTTTGATTATTGAATCTTACATGATTGGTCAAGAACATAAATACATGCGACTTTTTTAAGTGGTCACATGACTTTTAAGTAATTTTTAATCTTGAACATTCATGTACGATTGTATGGTTATGATTTACCCATCTCACCTTCTTACAATAAAACAAATCCCTCACTAGATGTGCCCTCTTATTTATTTGAAGAAGGTAATCAAATTGACGGCAAAATTTTGTTGTGAGAGAATTTTAACACCCACAAATTATAAGGCTAAAATTAATTATTGTTTAGAGCTTTTATTAAAGAATGTGTTAAATTTATGACTTAGGTAATCAAGTGCATAAGGAAGCAAATTAAAGGAAGTTTACACGCTTGGTAATGGTAATCAAGTGTTAAACTATTGATACATGACATGTTCTACATGAAAAAGACAAGTAGCACACTTTATAAGATAACACATGCCATGATTTTTTTTTTGAAGAGAACACATGGCCATGGTTTTAGTAGTTTGAAAACCAAGCTATAAGTTCAAAGATAACACACTATGATTTTTTATATTCTAGGTCAAGCATCTGATTAATATGCTTTGATAACTTAAAACTAGCTCAATTTGATAACTGAGTTGTGCAATAGCTTCAAGCAAATATATGCTCTGAAGGATTTATTTATATAATCCTTCTATCGGATGTTAGCCACTAAATGTAACAGAACAATTGCCTAGACGGCCACGCACGCCCTATTTTGTGTTGGAATAAGTGGTTTCGATTCAAAAACAATTTTTTCAATTAAAACTTAACGCGTACAGAATGACCAATAAATAAAGTATGAGCAAATAAGGAATGATAGTAATTAAACAATAAGGAGATAGGGAAGAAGAGCATGTAAACCAATAACCAATAAATAAAGTATGGATGAGAGGAGGGGAACATTTTGCTTTTGCTAAAAGGTGTGGAATCAAATAAAATAGAATAGAACATCTCGTTCATCTTATTCTATCCATGTATTAAATGCTACCTTATTACTACTTGCTATGTTGCATGAAATAACAAAGAATTGTGCTAATTGATATTGGTTCCACCAACCATATGACAGTGTAAGGGTCATGCAAGGGAATAACACAGTGAATTCTGGATACTTCTTTATTGATGAAGGGAAACATCGATACAATATAATAGCATAAAAGTACTACTGATAAGAGTGTAGTAAACACAAGCACTGACTAAGCATAAGATAAAGTATGAAAGGGAAATACGATCATAAGGGGAAGAAGAATATCGGAGAGGGAGAGTAGGAACCAGAGGTGAGGGTGCAGATCTTTCTCAAATTTCGCCTCTCCATTCCTCATGATTTTCTTCCCTTTATATCACAAAGTCACCATACTTTCTATTACTCTTTCTCTCTGTATCAGCTGTCACGTGTCCCTCTCCACTAACTAATTCTGGTGTCATCTTATGTTTGCCTTGGGCTGGCACCTATGCTCATAACATTACTTCCCCCATTGAAAACAACCTTGTCTCAAGGCTGTACAAGTTCTTTGATTCCTTCCAATTCTTACAGGATGTGTCATCAGTAGTCGACCCATGCCATTTTTTTTTTTGATAAGCAAAAATGTATTGAATAGGGCACTAGGGATGCTCTAACCCATATACAAAGATACAAGATTACAACAAGGAAAGCCATAGATAATAATTCTACCTAGAGCTTGCAAGACACAATACAGTTACAATCAAGCAAATAGGTTGAGAGATTAACTATTGCTCAAACCAAACAGAGAAGAAACACCTATACAAAAGGCGTCTGCTAGCCAAAAAAGAGGAAATAACTTCCTGCACAAAGATATCTCACTTGTATACATCCTGTGGGCTTCTTCTGTAACTCTCCCACTCAACCAAGGCACCAAATAAAAACTCTACTTATTGATGTAGCCATAACCAACTAATTACTTCCTTTTGCAAGACTTTAAACATGACAAAGGGTTTGAACACCAGTCCGAAAATGAGTATGAGTTACCATCCATTTTAGCAAAACACCAATTCCAAGCTCTAATCCTAATCAAATCAAACAATTTGTCATAGTCCACCTGACCTCCCTTGAAGATAATATCATTCCTAAGAAGCCAAAGGGACCACACAACGGAAAACCAAATCAGCTGCCAATGACTTTTAGAGATTTTACTGTATAACAGCCCCTCATGTTGCAAAAAAAGGGATTTTAAGTCCAATGGCAGCACTACTTCTACCCCCAACCAGTTGTAAATAATCATCCACATTCTATAAGAAAAAGGGCAATGAATAAGAATATGTTCAGTCACTTCCAGATCAGAATTACAAAAGCAACAATTAGGATTTAAAGAAGTTGTAATTACTCCCCTCCTTTGAAGATTATAAGTTGTCGGAATCCTGTTCAGTAGTGCCTTCCAGCAAAAAGCTGCCACTCTAAGAGGTGTTACTTTGTTCCACAAGGCTTTGTAATATCTGCTTTCCGCCAAAGACTCAGTCCCTGTAATCAGATTGTATGCTGAATGTATAGAGTAAAGCCCAGAAGGATCACCGGTCCACACCCACGAGTCCCTGCCCTGCTGTTGCACTTGACCGAAAGAGAGGAGATTCAAAAGTGAATCCAACAATCCTTGTTCCCAAATAAATAGTTCCCTGCGCCATTCTAGCCTCCAACACCAAACTCCATCTAACCAGCCACCCATTTAAAAAATAGTTGTGTTTTTAGAGGCTGTAACATTGTACAGTCTTGGAAAAACAATGCTGAGTTTTTCCTCTCCAACCCATAACTCCTTCCAAAATAAAATATCTCTCCCGTTTCCAACTTTTCTCACTAACCCTTTCGATAACCAACCCTCCTTAGGTGAATTTCTTCCATCTAACCTACCCAAGTCCCTCCACCATGAAGAATCTTGACCACCTGCCTCCCTGAACCCCGAACCATCCCCATATCTCACTTTTACCACTTTGAACCACAACCCTTTCCCTTCATATAGTACTCTCCATCTCCACTTTCCCAATAATGCCAAGTTAAAATTGTGGAGATTTTTAACCCCGAGCCCTCCCTCCTCCCTTGGTTTACAAACTATATCCCAACTAACCCATGGGATTTTCCTAGTCTCCTCACTCCCTCCCCAAAGGAACCATCTTTGGAGTTGGATAAGTGATTGTATTACCTTTTTAGGCGCCTTATAAAAAGAGAAGTAGTACACTGGGAGACAAGAGAGAACCGCATTTAATAACACGATTCGGCCACCAAGAGATAATGACTTGTTTCTCCACCCTGAAAGCCTTTTTTTGAAAGAGCTGATGACCGCATTCCAGGTGTTTGCTTTCCTCGGTTCAGCACCAACTAGAACTCCAAGAAATTTGAAAGGCAACTCCCCCACCTTGCAATTTAGTTGGGATGCAGCTTCAGCAATGAAATTCCCTGAATCCTTAATTCCTAATAAGCAACTTTTATGGAAATTAACTTTCAATCCGGAAGCCAATTCAAAGCCTCTAAGGATGCACTTCATCCCCAAAACATTTTCAGCTGTCATAGAGCCCACCATTATCATGTCGTCGGCATACTGAATATGTGAAATAGCCACCTCGCCCACATTAGACTTGATAGAGTAACCTTCAAACAAACCCAAATTAACTGCATTTCTAATGAGGCCACTCAAGCCTTCCACAACGATAAGAAACAGAAAAGGTGCCATAGGATCTCCTTGTCTTAGCCCCTTTGAAACACTAAATTCCTTTGTGGGACTACCATTAACCAACACTGAAACCGAAGAAGATTTGAGACATTCTAGAATCCAAGACCTCCATTTACCACTAAAGCCCATTCTCCGACACATATAATCCAAGAACTCCCAAGACACTGAATCATATGCCTTTTGGAAATCCACTTTCAGTAAAACACACGGATCCCCCTTCTTCTTAGCATAATCAATGATCTCATTTATCACCACCACACCGTCTAGAATATTGCTTCCTTGCATGAAAGCAGATTGGTTTTCCGATATGACCGACTTCATTACCTTACACAATCTTGCGGCTAATAGCTTAGCCAAGATTTTATAGCAACAACCCACCAAGGAAATAGGCCGGTACTCCTCAAGGTTGGTTGGACAGTCCTTTTTGGGAATGAGAACAAGAAAAGAGGCATTACAACCCCTCGGTAATCTCCCGTTCCGGTTAAAGTCAACAAGCATCTTGCAAAAATCGTCTTTGATTACATCCCAACACTTCTTAATGAAAGTGAAATTAAATCCGTCCGGGCCCGGGGTCTTGTCACTATCGCAGCTCCAAACTGCCTCCTCTATCTCCTTGACTGAAAATTCGGCCGTAAGCATGATGTTATCAACCTCTGAGATTTGATTGAAGTGCACACCATCTAGATTAGGCCTTTGCCAAAAGGGCTCATTGAAAAGCTTTTCAAAATGCTTATGAACCTCCATCTTGACAGTAACAGGATCATCAACCCAAGTGTTACCTAAATGTAGACCGTGTATCATATTAGCCCTCTTTCTTTTGTTTATGCACGCGTGAAAGAAATGTGTATTGGCATCCCCATCCTTTAACCATTTTGTCTTTGACCGCTGGAAGTTGAAAGCATCTTTCATTCTTGAATATCTCCAAAAAGCTTCCATATGTTCCCTTCTTAATTTCACATCATCATCTGTTAGATCTGCACTTTCCCCTTTAACATCCACCAAATTAATTCCTTCAATAGACTTGGCTATATTGGCATCCATGTTCCCAAAAGTGGTTGAGTTCCATTCCTTCAGATCAGTCTTCAAAAGTTTGAGCTTCTCCTTGACAACGAAAGCTCCCCACCCCTGAACATCAAACAGCCTCCACTTTTCTTCCACCAAACTCTGAAAATCCTTGTGCATTAACCACGAATTCATCACTCTAAATGGTTTAGGCCCCCAATCTTTTCCTGCAGATTTAAGCACTATTGCACAATGATCAGAAACAGTTCTATTTAGTCCCCACTGAGAAAGATCATTCCATTGATTCATCCATTCATCCGAAAGGAGAAAACGATCTATCCTACTCATAGCTGTCCCATTAGATCTATACCAGGTAAATTTTCTGCCCGTTAGAGGGATATCATTCAGATCTAAATCCCCAATAAAAGAGTCAAATTCTCTCATTTCAGTTGAACCCTGAACCACTGATCTACCTTTCCTCTCCCCGGTGTTCCTGACTGTGTTGAAATCTCCAGCCAAACACCAAGCTACATTGTTGTGAACAGTTCTCAAACTCCGCAGTTCTGACCACAATGCTCTTTTTCCAGCTAAGTCACAAGGACTGTAGATGTTGAAAATGAAGCACGGAAACCTGCTGCTCCCCCAATAACCCTTAACTCCGAGAAAGCCAGTTCCTGTAAAAGATTCCTCATAGGAGAAAATTTCTTTATCCCATAAACATAACAAACCCCCTGAGTTTCCTTGTGATTGTTTGAATGCCCATTCCATCTCGGATCCTCCCCACAACACCTCAATTGCTCTTCTGTCAAAAGAATCGGTTTTTGTTTCTTGGATACACACAAAATTGAGTTTCTCCTTATTGATAATACTCCTAATTTCGTTCTTTTTTATCCTCCCCCCCAACCCTCGTATATTATATGAGGCTATCCGCATAACTGACCTTCTTTCTCCCCACATTTCCTTTTGTAAAATTTCCTTTTGTGCCTTGCAACCTGTCTCTGTTTTCTAATTCCAGAATTTTGCCAATAACAGTTGAATCATCCTGTTTTGAATTAAGACCCAATTTTTTCCCCAATTCCCACGTTTGTCTGGCATGATCTTCCAAAACTGGTCTAAAAATTGGTTTGAATGAAGAGCTGAACTGACTAATTGTAGGCGAGTTACTGACCTGTAAGGAACCATCATCACAAACTTTTCCTTCCTCCGCACCAGCCTCGGAACCACCCTGCCCAGACTTCTCAGCCAAGCCCTCCACTGATTTGCGGCCACTAGCCAATGAATGGCCGCCGTTGCCATTTTTGACCATGTGGATCGCCTCTTTCGATTTAGAGATAGGTGGCCTTTTAACATTGTGACACCATTTACCCAAAGAACCACACATGTAGAAATTTCTGCCCCGTTTATTTTTCTTTTTTTGATTTTCTAAGTGCCCCATTCCTTTTCCTTTGGAATTTCCATAAGATACATTATCGTTGCATTTAGCATCCCTAGAGTCCGTTTCAAAAGAAGAGAGGTCAGAGCATGATTTTCTTCTCATGAGGCCCAACTTCTTTTTCGCTTTCTTGTCTTTCAAAATGGGCTGGGCATCCAAAGAATTTTTCTCTGAGTTATTTGTTGGGTTGCCACTTCTAATCGAAGACTGGGCCACGTGAGAGGAGTCTCCCACCTCCAACACTCTTAAATGGGCCGGTTCTAGTTCCCCTCCTGGGCCACCCTTTAGATAAGGCCCTTCAGAGACAATCCCTACAACTTCTGTACTAGCCACGTCTTCCTCTGCTCCTACCAGCTTCCCCCCTGCGACGCTGCCTAGCAGAACCGGATTTCCAGGAACATAGGCTGAATCGTTAAGCTCTTGGTTGTATAGTTTTAGTTCCTCCCCAAAAGTAGCCGTCCCATCGATATCTAATCCATCTGTTTCCTCCTCGAAAACTGTTGGATTGAAGGCTAAAGAATTTGAAAATTCGTTCTGAATCTGCCGTACAATATCACGCCTGACACAATCAGAGAAATCTGTTTCCGGCACCGCCTCTTCACTTGCTGAAACAGAACCACCATCCTCAGACTCTGAAAACTCCTCGGAAGAGAGAAGAATTTGCTCTAGGTTCTGCCAAGTCTCAGAATCAGCTGATAAATCTTCCAAAATTCTAACTAAACAAATCTCGTTGTTGACTTTGACTTGAATCACCTTGTTGATGAGTTCCATTAATGGAGTTTTAATCAGTACCCTCCCGTAATCTAGTCTGGATTTATTGGAGGTTTCTTCATCCAGCGTAATAAGTGTCCCCCACAACTGTGAAACCTGTCTGAAGAAGTCTTCCCCCCAAACTGATAGAGGAGTGCCTGTGATTCTTAACTAGACAAAACGTGTTTTTTGCACATAATCTGAGTCCCAAGGCTTGATTTCCTCGAACCATTTTAATAAAGTTACTTCTTCGTCTTTCAAAACCTCCTCCAAGACCTCACCTTCCACTGCTGTCAGAAGGACGAGATTACCCCCCAAGGGAGCAGCTTTTATGCTACAAATGCCTTCGTGATGCATTAGCTCCTGAATATTGACCAAGCCTTCCTGACTGATTGTATAACCAACAAAACTTCCTTGTAACCACTTCTCATTATCTTCTAACACATTAAATTCCATACCTCTCCATTCACTACCATGGTTTGCATTTACTATACGTTGGGTTCTACTTCCACCATTCTGAAGCCTATTGACGTTGTCGTTACTCCTCCCAGGAACCACAGCCTCCGCAAAACTAACTCCCTCTCTTACCCCTTCACCGTTGAAGCCTTTTTTCAGTTTGTGTTGTTGACGGGTTTCATTCCTTCCATCACCATCACGATTGAACAATGGAATATTTACCTTTAGTTTAAAATCACCAATCCAGATATTATCAAGCTGCACCTCTAACCATCTAGGATCACGCACATTTTTAAACCTTACAAATCCGAATCTCTTCCCAAATTTGTCTCTTTTGGAAGCTATAAACACCTCTCCGATCTTGCCCCATTTGAAGAAAACTCTCCACATATCCTCCAAGCCAAACTCCTCAGGAAAATTTGTGAAGTAGTAAGATGTGGTACCTTAATGTTCCCATGATGTGTTTCTTCTTGGATTTTGAAAATTTGGGTCTCTCCAACTGTTTAAGTTATCACGTTTTCCTCTGCCAAGATGATAAGGTTGATGAGATTGGAAGTGAGTTTGGCGGTGAACTGCTCTCTCCCACCCTCTCTCCTTCTCTCTCATGGTCGCCTTACTCTTACTACTATTAATAGTATGTATCAGTATTTATATAAAGTACGCAACTATTTTATTGATATCCCTTCAAATTTCTTCCAAGATTATTTGTATGTTTTATTTATGTGATGATCTATTGCATAAAGGTAACACCATGATTTCGAAAATCTGCTTTAAGTTTGAGCATAGTAGAAAAGTGGATGGAAAGGGACAATGTACTCTTCTTTATGCCCTAGTCGACCCATGCCATTGACTAAGGCAACAATAGAATGTATTTCCAAGCAACAAATTAATATATATAAGCAAACATCCACTTTCTCTTAATTGAATAATGGTAGCACCTCTTTCTACGGCAGTTTTAACTGCTTTAGCAAAGGATCGACCCCACTTCCCATTCATTGATGAATCCATTACTATATATAGCAGTAAGTCATTTGGGTTGGGCCTATCCATCCTACAATAATTCTGATTGATATTCTCAAGTGCCAAAAATGGTCAAAAGGGCCTTGGTTCCATTCCTAATGAACAAGTCTCTATTGTAGTCCAAGGCAGGCTCCACATAACGTTTAGCTACCTTAACTACTGAAAGCATTGATGGACCTTTTGTCAGTTCTGTTGCTATGCTTGACGCCAAAGTACAACCACTACAATGAGTATTGCAAGTATTGCCTCGTGATGAAGAATATGTCAATAGCATCTAATGAATCAGTGAGGTCACCACCTTTGTTTGACAAGTACATTCCTAGGACCCAAATCACATATCAATTTTGCAGCAATATGCATATCGGAAACTAATCTAAGTGGCACATTATTGAGTAAAACTAATGCCTCTTTTAATTTTGGGGTTACAATGTCGGCCATGGGAAGCAGCTGCTCCCGAAATCCAGCAAGAATAGAAGGACCAACAAGTACATCTCCACTGGTAGATACCATGATAGGATCAACCACAAGAGCTTTTAATGGAAATGTCCTACGGCTCTGGCAAGGGGCCTTCACTATATTAGCAGAAGGCAGCATGCCTGTTTTGACCGCATCAACGTGCATTACAGAAAGCATAGCCCTTAGCTGATCTGCCCCAAAATCCTCAGGCCCGATGTCCACTCCCTGAACTCCGTGTCCTGTGCAGTAACAACAATTATGACAGTAAAACAGTAGACTTGCGAGCAAGGATTTAGTGCTTTTGGAGTTTGGTAACTTTGGTGATTTTAGGCAAAAATGAGATGAGAGAGATAGGAAAAAATGGAGAGAATAGATAATAGAGAAAATAAGAGATGAGAGAGATAGAAAGAAATGCACTAAAGACACCAAATCCAAAGGCACCAAATCCATTTTCCTTACGAGCAGCATAGGCCTTTAGAGCTACTTGGATTCTAGCACCATTAGGGTCCAAAATAGCAGCAGCCCAATGTGAGTTAGGATCTAAATAGTCAGAGAACATAGTTTTCCGCAACAAAGTTCCACTTTTGTCATAAAAGTTCCATGAAGTGGCGACCAAAGTGTTGGGAAAATACGCAATTTTCCTAAATCAGATTTGTGAAAAGCGAAATAAATGTGCAATAATAACACACACTTTGATAACGGAGTTCGGCCAATTATGCCTACGTCTCCGGGCTGCTGTAGATATTTTACTAAAAAGGGAAATATACAAAGTGTTTACAAAACACTCTCAACCTCTCACAACCCACAACCCAATGACACCCAGAAAAATAAAGTTTTTATTTCTAAGCTTTTTCTCTCTCTCTCTCTCTCTGGTTATTCTCTCTCTTGTTGGGATTGATATTTTCTTCTTGCAGAGGCT
Source organism: Echinosophora koreensis (assembly GCA_035048595.1). Taxonomy (NCBI): domain Eukaryota; kingdom Viridiplantae; phylum Streptophyta; class Magnoliopsida; order Fabales; family Fabaceae; genus Echinosophora; species Echinosophora koreensis. The sequence goes on along the minus strand of JAPCYP010000048.1, from coordinate 315,418 downwards.
TGTATTTATAGGAGAAGTCTTCACCGCGTACAAGCTGGGTGCCAAGGTGTTTCCATAGTTTATGGAAAACTAATTACTAATAATAATTATTAGTTCCTAACAAATAGCACCAACAACGTAATGTTAGCAATTCTCTTCTGGCCACCTCCAACAATATTCTGGTCACCTCCAACAATCTCCCACTTGAAGACTGATTTCAATCTATCTTCACACCTCGATTAATGCAGCAGCCTTCCCTGGTTTGTTATTCTAGTAGGCCAACTGAAGTTGAACACAACTTCAGTTCGTCAATAGTCACCACCTTTGTTAACATGTCTGCTGGATTCTTACTTCCTTGAATCTTATTCAATGTTAGCACCTTATCCTCAAGCAGAGACTTGATGAAGTGATAACGAAGATCAATGTGCTTTGTTCTGGAATGGAATGTTGAATTCTTTGCCAGATGTATCGCACTCTGACTATCACTGTGCAAAACACTTTTATCCTGGATGAATCCCAGCTCTGTCAACAATCCTTGAAGCCATATCAATTCTTTACTGGCTTCTGTTACAGCTACATACTTTGCTTCTGTAGTGGATAAAGCAACAATCTTTTGTACCTGCGACATCTAACTAATAGCTGTTGTTCCAACAGTGAATGTGTAACCGGTGGTACTTCTTCGGTGATCAACTTCACCTCCAAAGTCTGCATCTACGTATCTTTGTACTTTTAATTCTCCTTTACCAAAGTACAGACACTTCTTTGTGGTGCCCCTTAGATACCTCAAAATCCACTTAACTGCTTCCCAATGAGCTTTACCTGGATTTGACATAAACCTGCTTACAACTCCCACTGCATAGCCAATGTCTGGCCTCGTACAGACCATCGCATACATCAAACTTCCAATGGCTGAAGCATACGGAATCTTAGCTATGAATTCTCTTTCTTCCTCTGTCTGAGGGGACTGGTCCTTCGATAGGCGAAAATGACTAGCCAAAGGTGTACTTACCGGTTTGGCGTCACCCATGTGGAATCTTTGCAAAACATGGTTGATGTACTCTTCCTGAGATGACTGCAAAATTCCTTTTTGCTTATCTCTTGTGATTTGCATTCCAAGGATCTTCTTTGCTGGACCCAAGTCCTTCATGTCAAACTCTTTTGACAACTGCATCTTCAAGCTTCTAATCTCGTCCATATCTGAACTAGCTACTAACATATCATCGACATAAAGTAGCAGAATGATATAACTGGACTTATATCTCTTGAAGTAACAACAGTGGTCGACATTGCACTTCTGAAAACCTTCCTTGTGCATGAAGCCGTCAAACTTTATGAACCACTGTCTCGGGGCTTGTTTCAGGCCGTACAAGCTCTTCTTCAATCTACACACCATATTCTCATTCCCTTTTTCTGAGAAACCTTCTGGTTGGTGCATATATATCTCCTCATCTAAGTCTCCGTGAAGAAATGCAGTCTTCACGTCCAACTGCTCAAGGTAGAGTTCCTCACTGGCAACAATACTTAACACAGACCTGATAGTATTGAGCTTCACAACTGGTGCAAAAATTTCGGTGTAGTCAACTCCTTCCTTCTGCTAGAATCCTTTGACAACTAGTCGGGCTTTGTATCTCTTGGAGCCATCATGCTCCTCCTTCACCCGATACACCAATTTGTTGTGAAGTGCCTTCTTTCCCATGGGTAGCTCAGCTAGCTCCCATGTTTGATTGGAAATCAAAGACTTCATCTCGTCTTTCATGGCAAGTTCCCACTTGCTAGCATATGTGGTCTGACATGCTTCCTCATAGTTTTCAGGCTCCCCTCCATCAGTCAACAACATATAATTCATGTATCTCCTGTTAGGCACATGAGGCCGAGAAGACCTTCTCAATTCAGGAGTTGGAGTAGGAGGTGTTGGCGTGTCAGACTGTTACTCGCTATCTTGTTCAGTTGATTCCTCTGATTGAGAATTATCAACTATAGGACTTTCTGGGACATCGTCCACCTCTGCATACACAGGCCCACTCTGTTTTGAGTTACTGGTTTCTATGCTATGCCTGTCCTTGTACATCACTCTTTCGTTGAAGATCACGTCTCTACTATGGATCATCTTTTTGTTTTCATCATCCCAAAGGCGGTAGTCAAATTCATCTTCACCATAACCGATGAAAGTGCACTTCTTCGATTTCGGATCAAGCTTATTCCGACCTTGATCACTGATATGCACATATGCTACACAACCGAAAACTCTAAGATGTTTGAGGTTCACCTCTTTTCCGCTCCATACCTCTTCTGGTATTTTGTGCTCCAATGGTACCGATGGACCTTGGTTGATCAAGTAAGCTGCTGTGTTGACTGCTTCTGCCCAGAACTGCTTCGGTAGACCTGACTGCACACACAAGCTTCTGGATCTTTCAGTCATCGTTCGGTTTATACGCTCAGCTACACCGTTGTGTTGAGGCGTACCCGGCACAGTTCTCTCCATTCTGATCCCGTGCTCAAAGCAAAACTTCTTGAATCTGGTGTCTTCATATTCACCACCATTGTTGGTTCTGAGCTTTTTGATCTTCAACTCTGTCTCATTTTCAACCCTGGCTTTCCACATCTTAAAAGCCTCAAATACTTCAGACTTATGTTTCAGAAAGTAGACCCATACTTTCCTAGAGTGATCATCGATAAAAGTCACAAAGTATTGTTTCCTAACAATGGATGAGACTGTCGTTGGTCCCCAAACGTCGGAATGAACAAGCTCGAGTCTCTCCTTCTTTGGGGTTCTTCCACTTGTCTGAAAGCTGACTCGTTTATGCTTTCCAAGTATATAGTCTTCACACATGCCAATTTCTACTGACCGAAGACCTGGTAGTTTACCCTTTGAGTGCATGATCTTCATCCCTTTCTCACTCATATGGCCCAGTCTCTGGTGCCATAGATTGGGATTTTCATTTGCTGCAACTACAATCAAATGACATGTTCCTGCTGTCTTGTAAAGAGTACCACTGTTTTTACCGCGAGAAATCATCATCGCACCCTTTGAAATCTTCCATTGATCGCCATGGAAGACTGTTGTGTAGCCATCACTGGCCAACTGGCCTACTGAGATTAAGTTCTTCGTCAGGTCAGGAATATGTCTGACATTTTTCAATTCCCATACAGATCCTTTCAACTTAATCTTCACTACACCTTTACCCACAATCTCACAAGATTGATTGTTACCAAGGTAAACTTTACCAAGGTTTGCGGGGACATAATCCTCAAAGAATTCTTTCTGCAAAGTGGCATGAAAGGATGCTCCAGAGTCTAATACCCAAGACTCTTCCTTGCTCTCCAAAGAGCATATCAATGCATCATCTTCTCCTGACGTGGATGTAACATTTGCCTCTGCCTTCGCCTCATGATTCTCCGGTGCACTCTTGCACTGATTTTTGTAGTGCCCGGTCTTTCCACAATTCCAACACTCGACATTCTTCGAGCTGTTGGAACTACGGTGATTTCTGGACTTGGACCTCCTATCCCTCGATTTATCGCGTCCATTTCTTCTGGTTGAATTTCTTCCTCTTGACTCTGTGTGCAACACTGAAGAGGTTGACGATTCACCCGACTCCCTCAGTCGGATCTCTTCACTGTGAACCAGATCACGAACATCATTAAATTTCAACCTGTTGCTTCCCGATGAGCTACTCACAGCCGTGACAGTAGCATTCCAGCTTTCTAGTAGGGAAGACAAAAGTATCAATGCTTGTACTTCTTCATCAAACTCAATTCCAACTGAACTCAATTGGGTTGTGACTGTATTGAGTTCATTGAGATGTTACGCAGTCGATGAGCCTTCTGTCATCCGTAGATTGAACAATCGCCTCATCAAATGAACTTTGTTTGAGGCCGACGGCTTTTCATACATACTGGAAAGAGCCGCCATAAGACTCGCTGTGGTCTTTTCTTTTGCAATGTTAAAAGCAACATTACGGGATAACGTCAATCGGATGACTCCAAGGGCTTGTCTGTCAAGAAGGGTCCAATCTTCATCCTTCATGCCCTCTGGTTTCTTTTCTTGGAGAGGTTGATACAGCTTTTTCTGATACAGATAATCTTCAATCTACATTTTCCAAAAGCGGAAGTCCGTGCCATCGAACTTCTCAATTTTCACCTTTCCTTCATCTGCAGCCATCGCTCCCACTCAAATCTGACTTCCTCAGGATCGTTTCTGACAATTTGTACGAATTACCGTGTGAATAATTTGGTATCACCGACCAAATTTCACTATTCACAAAATTACTATTTATGTGAATAATACCTTCGTAAAAAAATTGACAGAAATAATCACCAAAGCTCTAATACCAATTGTTGGGAAAATACGCAATTTTCCTAAATCAGATTTGTGAAAAGCGAAATAAATGTGCAATAATAACACACACTTTGATAACGGAGTTCGGCCAATTATGCCTACGTCTCCGGGCTGCTGCAGATATTTTACTAAAAAGGGAAATATACAAAGTGTTTACAAAACACTCTCAACCTCTCACAACCCACAACCCAATGACACCCAGAAAAATAAAGCTTTTATTTCTAAGCTTTTTCTCTCTCTCTCTCTGTCTCTGGTTATTCTCTCTCTTGTTGGGATTGATATTTTCTTCTTGCAGAGGCTTGTATTTATAGGAGAAGTCTTCACCGCGTACAAGCTGGGTGCCAAGGTGTTTCCATAGTTTATGGAAAACTAATTACTAATAATAATTATTAGTTCCTAACAAATAGCACCAACAACGTAATGTTAGCAATTCTCTTCTGGCCACCTCCAACAATATTCTGGTCACCTCCAACAATCTCCCACTTGAAGACTGATTTCAATCTATCTTCACACCTCGATTAATGCAGCAGCCTTCATACACATCAGTTTTTGTACTTTTTAATTCTTTTTTAGAAAGGATTTTTTATTTAAATAAAAGAGATTAAAATCTTAATTTTATATATATTTTTTAAAATAAAAGTGATATTTTATTTATAAATTAAGAGTTTTTTAGCTTGTTTAGGTTTTCTAGAAACGAAGTGGCCTATGTGCTACATCATTCAAATCCAACTCAACTTAAAAAAAAAAAAAAACCTCAGGTAAAATCAAGCTAAGGAGACTTCGCACATACTTGTGAGGACGATGACACAAAGAGCATCTAGATGGTCGATATGGTCGGTGATGCAGCAAATTGTCTTGAAAGCGGTGACCAGTCAGGCTGTCGATCGTAATTCGATGGTCACAGCTTGACGACACTTGAAAATATCACATCTTTTTATATTCAAAATACCTTTTATTAATAAATTGGTAGTTATAATAATCATCTAATGATAAACATCATCATCTTGCTGCTTTTAAATTTTAGAAAAACCCGCCAAATACATGACGAAGATCAAAGTGATTTTTGACTATAAATTTTACTGGTTAAAACAATAACCTTTAAAGATTAGTTCTATGATGGATATTTTCACTAGTGCAGAAAAGGGATTTCACATCGGTTTTTTTTGGCTTTTCACATCGGTTTTCAAACTGATGTTGAAAAGGCCGATGTGGTTTATTACCACTTTTCACATCGGTTTTAAAACCGATGTCAAAAAGTCTGTTTCAGCAAGCCACATATCCTTTTCAGCAATTTTCCACATCGGTTTTCATAAAAACCGATGTGGTAACCCAACTTTCCACATCGGTTATTTTAAAAACCGATGTGGAAAACAAACTTTCAACATCGGTTTTTAATATAACCGATGTGGAAAGTTGGGTTACCACATCGGTTTTTATGAAAACTGATGTGGAAAATTGGGGTTACCACATCGGTTTTTCTGAAAACCGATGTGATTTTTAGTTTTTTTTTTTTTTTAAAAATCATCCTTTTCAGTATTGAGAGTCCTTTCCCCTGTTTCAGTAATCCAGTAATCCAGATCAATACAGAATCTATATTGTCAACAGAATCATTTTTATACAATCAAAACACACAAAATTAAAAGATTACTAACAATAAATATATTCAATTACATTCAGACAACAAAGATAATTAGAAACCAAAAAGCTACATATGATATATTATAGATTTCATGTCAAAACATATATCAGTCAAAAGTACACTATAGCTAGTACATGATGCGTTTATATACTAACTACATACAAACTACTGTTGGTACACTTCAAGAAAGAAAGTTTCCCAACGTATCCTTATGTTTTTTATGTCGGCATCAGAGAGTGGAGTCGGATTGTTGAATATCTGCAAGTTTAATTGGACATAATTAGATTATATCTTTTAAGTAATAAACTAAAATTAAACATATAACGAATCTATATATAATTGTTACAACTAATTGTTACCAATTAGCATTTACCTCCTGCCATCTTTTAGTGATACCGGAGGAGATAATTTCGACCATCCACTTCATCACATAGTATCCACATTCCCATGATCCACGTTGTCTATGAGACTGCGTACAAATGAAACCCAGTTAGAATATGAGAAATTAAATAGAAATCAATAATTATACCCACTGCGCTTGAAGCGTTTGAACTAATAAATATCTTACGTTAGGAATAATCCATCTAATAGGCCGACGCCTTTCACCACACAGCATGCGGCTTGCATCAATAGACCTATCATAAGAAAATAAACATTAATTAAAGTATATCTAATAGATTTCAGATAATTAAAACAACTTCATTACTGATTCTAACTTATTTTAATGCTTACGTTTCCATGATGTTCTTCAGTTCATTCGCCGACCTATGGCCCATCGAGCAGAAGAAGACCACGACATTCACACGAGGGCACAAGATCAACAACTGCCAATGTCGTCTGCATTTGCGGAACAATTAGTGACTAAGTCATATATAGTTATAATTAAATAACTGGTACTTACTTATAGAGATAAGGCGCAAGGTAGAACTGATGATGGTCTCGGGCAACTATATCACGTATGGTGGCGACCGGGTCTTCTGATGCTAGGAGAACATCACCCTGAATGAGCATGGGGTCAATGAACCCATAAAGGGTGAGGTTGCCCTGATTAGCTAGCATGCGATGCAGATACCTAATATATTGATAAAACATGTTAATTATCATAGTATTTAAAATTTAATTATTTAACTTATAAATAAAATATACTTACGTGCACCATAACGAGATGTGGTGAGCACTAGCCATTTCATGGTCGAGCGCCATCTCCATAAGTTCCTTCTTTGGGATATACAGATCGTCATCCGCCCTGCCATCATGTTCCAACCTTACCAAAGCTGCATCAACCTCCATGGTGACAAGCTTTATAGCAAGACGTTGAAAAACATCACCAGGATCCCCTTTGTCGTTCCCCTAAACAACAAAAAAGATATACATTAGTAATCACAGTTAAGTTATTTCATTCGTAATTAATTGAATGGTCAAATGAATACCTTGGCAGGAGCAGATTTCTCTGGTCTTCCTGGATCTGACCTTTTAGGCAGAATATCATGATGATCATCAACATTCAGCTCACACCTATCAGGGGCGTCATCATCATCATCATCATCATCATCATCATCATCATCATCATCATCATCATCATCAGGCTGATGAGGAGGATCACATGAGCCCTTAGTGCTCACATGGACAGAGGGTTGGAACTTGTGAATTGTTGGGACATAGCAGCCATTATTCCCATCTGCTGGTTAAACTGCTGGGTCATCTCCTGTCTAAGCTCAGCTGCAATCTCCTGTTTTAGCCGTTCTCTATCTGCAGCAACATCCCTGTGGCGTTGGTGTGAAGATGAACCATGGTATTGGCGAATGCCAACGCCCCATCCAACACCAATGACACGGCCCGGGTGATCTGGTTTACCGATGGCAGCAGCTAAGATATCCTCGCGTCCTCTAGGAACAAAGGTTCCTTGAGTGGCCTGCTCGTCCAAGGCATCCTGCAACATATAAAATATTAGGTCACATTACAATTCAGTAACATTGTTAAAATCACAATTAGAATTCAAACTACACATACAATCTTCTCAGCTACTTGGCGTGCCTCCTCAGATGTATATTGTCCCGTTTTTCTTTGTCGGGCCCTCTTCCATTTACGATGGCGTGGGGGTGGAGGTGGATCAACAACTTCAGGATGATTTTCAGCATTAGGATCTGCCTGAGATGCTGCTTCCTGACATGCTTTCTTTTCCTCTTCCACCATGGTCTGAGCAAGCTTTTTATATCCCCCACGAGACAATACATGGGGGTAGACATTCTTGCTTTGGTTTTCCTGCCCCTTTTTCCTCTTCTCCTGTTATAAATAGAAGACAATTAAATTACATCAGTAAATTAATAAAATTAATGAAATTACATAAATTTAGAGATAACTCAAATAAGTTAACCTGAAAGCTGGGATCATGTCGGCTCTGAACAAAGCGATCCCACGTCGCCTGGTCAAGAAACAGGTACACCTCAAGTGGGTTCTTTTCACGGCGTGGATTGAATACATAGTATCTGCCCAGGTCCACCTTAAAACCCCTCCAATGCTCACCAGCATACTTTATCCAACGCTTCTTCATATCCGTCATATCCGGCAGGTCAAAGGTGAGCTACATTAACAACAAAAGAATCAACGAATTACTGTATGATATTAATAGGATTAAAATAAAGTAGATACAAACACAGGACGGAAAGGTATAGATACCAGAATAGTCTCCCATATCTGATCCTTCACGCCCTGAGGTACATCTTTCCAACTCTCAATAAGTATGCTAGGCCTGCTTCGAGCAAGGGTCGCCACAAAACTAATAAACTGCTCTGCCATTGGCCCAATAGGATTGAGGTTACAATCAAAGTCGATTGTTATCTTTTGATTTGAACCACGGTTGGCAGTCAAATTCCTCATTCGTGTGGCACGTCTACCCTTTCTACCCGAAGACGGGGTCTCCGACCCACTGCATGAAGGAGGGATATCCTCAGGATCAGCCATGTATACCTGTTTAGACAAAAACAAAAAGTCAGTATGTCTGGATAAATATCAAACATAACTTATAAATATCAATCAACGTAAGCATAACTTAAAAATATCAACGTAAACATATAATATGACTTTAAACATAACTCAAACTAAACTTACACTGTGGTCAAGTAGTAACGTTCTCCCATAACCCTTCTTGGTGATCATTACGAGTAGCATGTACATCGTCCACTTCATTTTCCTCATTGAAATTAGGCACCCGTGTTGAGAAAGAAGGAGTGTCAGAAATATCAAGAGTTGAATCTTGATTTCCCTCACTATTATTATACATGTTTTTTCCCTGGAGAACCACTGACCACCTTTTGTTAGAAGGATCACGGATATAAAACACTTGTTTTGCTTGGGATGCCATGATGAAAGGCTCGTCTTTATTACCTACCTTATTAAGGTCCACAAATTTGAATCCTAACTCATCGGTTTGCGCACCATTGTTACTGTCGACCCACTGACATTTAAAAACAGGCACTCTAAACTTCGTGTAATCAACCTCCCAGATCTCTTCAATGATCCCAAAGTATGAAACGGATGCCATAACAGGGTTTTTATCTTTCGAACTAGAGAAATGCATGGACTCAGCGACGAGCATAACTCCACTGTTTTGCATAGTACTTTTGTCATCCTGGGACTTTGTATAGAAGGAAAACTTATTGATATCGTACCCACTCCAGCATATGACATCAAAGTTAGGTCCCTGTGCTAGCCATTTTAATGTTTCAGAAGCAGTACCATCCTTTGCAATTTTTTCTTTAAACCAGTTCAAGAAAGTGTTATTATGCTTGTTCAAACACCATTTTTCATTCATTCTAGGGTAAGTTTCGTTGATGATGCTTTTGTGCTCACATAAGTATGGTTCAACCTCATCAGTGTTATTCAATATATACAAATGTGCTTGAAGCACTTCCTCCCGATCCATGCTCTTAACAGTGATACCTCGTGTACCCTTCCCATCATATCTTCCTTCATGACGAGACTTTGGAAGCCCTACAGGTTCCGCTTCTGACATGTAGTCTGTACAAAACTCAATAGCTTCTTCTGCAACATACCTTTCAACAATAGATGCTTCGGGACGGTGTGGATTCTTCATATATCCTTTCAAGATCTTCATGTATCGCTCAACCGGGTACATCCACCTTAAATAAACGGGGCCACACAATCTAATCTCCCTCACTAGATGAACAATCAAATGAACCATGATGTCAAAAAATGAAGGTGGAAAATACATCTCCAATTGGCACAAGATAATGGCTGCCTCATTTTCCAAGTCATCCAACTTTTTAGTGTCAATGACCTTGCTACATATAGCATTGAAGAATAAGCATAACCTAGTAATGGCATGTCTGACTTTTTTAGGCAAGATGTCACGAATGGCCACCGGTAGTAGTTGTTGCATCAAGACATGGCAATCATGAGACTTTAAGCCAACTAATTTGAGATCTTTCATTTAGACAAGTCTCTTGATATTTGAAGAGTAACCCTGTGGCACTTTGACTCCCCGTAGACATTCACAGAAACTTCTTTTCTCTTTTTTTGATAAAGTATGACATGCTGGGGGCAAATAAGTCTTCTTATCCCCCACTTTATGTGGAGCTAACTGCTCTCGTATACCCATCGCAACTAGATCCAGACGAGCATTCACACCATCCTTTGTCTTGCCTTGAATGTTGAGAAGCGTTCCGATTAAACTGTCACACACATTTTTCTCCACATGCATCACATCAATACAATGTCTTACATCAAGCTTGCACCAATATGGAAGATCAAAGAAGATCGACCTCTTCTTCCATATATTCTTCTCAGTAGCCTTCTTTTGGGACTTCCCATAGATAACATTAGTGTTCTTCACCCGTTCATAAACTTGGTCTCCAGTCAAGGCCACCGGAGCAAATGCATTCTCCGGAAGTCCATTGAAAGCTTTTCTCAACCTACGATAAGGATGATTACGCTGGAGAAATCTCCGATGCCCAAGGTAGACTGTCTTCCTTCCATGTTGCAGTTGATGGTAACATGTGCCTTCTTCACATATTGGACATGCTTTATGCCCCTTAACACTATACCCGCACAAGTTCCCGTATGCTGGAAAGTCATTGATGGTGCAAAATAACATGGCACGCAATCTGAAAGTCTCACGGCAATACCCGTCGATCACATCAATGCCTTCATCCCACAACTTTCTCAAGTCTTCAATCAATGGACTCAGATAAACATCAATATCATTTCCTGGCTGTTTTGGACCCGAAATCATCATACTTAACATAATGTATTTGCGCTTCATGCACAACCAAGGAGATAGGTTGTAAATTACCAGGAGAACAGGCCATGAACTATGAATACTACTTAAGTTTCCATATGGATTCATTCCATCGGTAGCAAGTCCAAGCCTGAGGTTTCTGGGCTCATTGCCAAACTCCGGAAACAAACTATCAATTCTCTTCCACTGCAAAGAATCAGCCGGATGGCGAAGCTGTCCATCACATTTCCTCTCATCTGCATGCCATCTAATATTCTTTGCATCCTTTTCATTAGCAAACAATCGCTTGAACCTCGGAATTACTGGAAGATACCATAACACCTTCGCAGGAGGACCCTTGGTGACCGCATCACAACTAGAATCATCATCCTTCACTTTGTATCGTGATACCCCACACCTGGGGCACTCGTGCATCTCTTCAAACTCTTTCCTATACAATATGCAATCATTGGGGCAAGCGTGTATTTTCTTATACTCCATACCCATCGGACACAATATCTTCTTCACCTCATAGTTTCGGGATGGTAATGTGTTACCTTCTAGAAGCATGTCTTTCAACAACTCAAGCAATTCGGTAAAGCTTTTATCGCTCCACCCATTTCTCGCCTTCACATTGAACAATCTTAACACCACTGACAACCGTGTGAAATTAGTGCACCCCGGATACAAAGCCACTTCCGCATCACTGCACAAAGTATCATACACATGTGCTCGCCGAAAAGACTCTTGCCCAATATCACGGATCATGTCCTCTAGTCCATCGTCCATATCTACGTCATCAACTTCCTCTCTATCCGACACCCTTGGCCTGTCTAACGATTCACCATGACATATCCATATTGTATAACTCTTGCAAATCCCCTCACAAATAAGATGATCCCGTATCTCGTCAGCTTCTAGTCGTCTCTCATTCAAACAGTTAACACAGGGACATTAACTTCATACTTAGTCCAACATCTTCATCAACTACTTCTTATGATAGGGTATGGCCCTATCCCATTCGAGAAGAAACTTTTTCAACATTCGGTTAACAGTTAGTCCTTAACTCTCATGCTCATACTCAACGAAATTTCGGCAGCATTTCCCTTCGGTCTCCGACGTACACGACTTGAACGCGATGCCATCCACCACGATAAAGTATGCACCCGGAGAACGAAAAGAAATGTACCAATCCGAACTTTCATCAGGTATATAACATGAGAATCAACGAATAACTATTTTAACTGAATGAAGAAAAAGTTTTTTCCCAAACTGTCCAACTTGGACAATTCAAGATCCAATATAATGAGCTGTACAAGTACCTTAAGCAGGTACACGTGTGCTCATTAATATTGCATCTCAAATGGGAAACTAAGGCTTTAACAATATAGCATAATGTAATTTACTTCAGCATCCTAATAATACTTTAACAATTTTTGATGTACCAAATATAGTTAGCGGGTTTCGCGTGTATCCGCCGCTCACAGCAACAAATTCAATATAATACACTTGATACTAGGACTGTAGGACAGGTCTACTTATTTGGCAAAAACATGAAGCAATTTAGCACCTTCAGGAAGATCCTTAACAGCTAAGAAAGTAATCGTTTACAAGAAACAAGAAATGTGGCATGATAAGGTTTTATCTAGACTACTGACACATGCTTACATACAGGCAGAGTTTGTTCCAAGGAGGTTGAAAAATATACATAACACCTGATTAATGTGAAACTAGAGCAACCCCTTTGGCTCTAACAGTAAATATAAAAAAATAACTTATTTGAACATCAAAATAAAATAAATAAAAATAAATCAATGACATAAGCTACTGCAGTCTCATTTCACATTGACACTGACTCATGTTTATATACATTACGCCTAACTGATACATACTGACACAACATATAAACAAGTTGTTGCAAACATCAATGTACTGATCAAAACCCACACAACAACAATTTAGCAATTTGACAGAATAGAATATGATAGCAGGGAAATGGAAGCAATAGATAATTTGGGGTTTAGGTTTTATCAAATAAAAGAGAAATGGAAGCTTACCGATTGAAGCCACAATCAGTTGCCAATATTGCAAAGAATGGAGTGCTGAAAACACAAACCAATTAAAGAAGTCAGAGAAAGGGAGAAAACCAGGGAGATGGGGAGGGGGTTGTGCACGATGGGGAGAGAAAGAGAGGGGGGGGGGGGTATAACTTACCTTGGTGGTGGCGTTGCGGTGGTGGCGTTGCGGCGGTGGCTTTGCCAACGCAAACAGTGAGCGTAGTGGAAAGGGAGGGGTGGCTACGGTGATGGGCGAAGGGGGAGAGAGGGAGGCCAAATGGGGAGAGGCGAATGGAAAGGGAGGAGGTGCACAGTGGTGGTGGTTGCGTTGCGGTGGTGGTGGTGACGACCGGACTGCGACGGAGAGAGGTGGGTGTGGGATTCCGAGAAGAAGAGAGGAAAGGAAGAGAGGAGAAAGAGAGGGTTTTCTGGGAGGGAGACTGAGCGCAGCGCGAAAAATGAAAAGGGGACTGATTACTAAAAATTGATAATACACATCGGTTATACAAAAAACCGATGTTAAACTCTTTTCCACATCGGTTATGGACAGAACCGATGTTAAATGTTGCGAATTTAAATTATTTTTTATCTTACCTTTTCAACATCGGTTTTTAATAAACCGATGTTATACAGTTTTCCACATCGGTTATATTGAAACCGATGTTAAAAGGTTTCAATTCATTTAATCAATTTTTTTATTCGTTTTTTCACATCGGTTATTAAACAACCGATGTTAAAACATTAACCTTTACACACCGGTTAATTAAAAAACCGATGTGGTAACTTATGAAATTTTTAATATTTTATTTTTGGTTCAATTTTCAACATCGGTTTTATAGAAACCGATGTAAAAAACATTATAACAGTGGTTAATTTTTGAACCAATGTTAAAAGTTTTCAATTTAATTTCAAAAATGCCACCGCCTCCTTTTTCACATCGGTTTTCTGGAAACCGATGTTAAAACCGCGATGTGAAATGCATATTTTGCACTAGTGTTTGTACCCAATAATATTCATATAATATCCACTAAGGTAGGAAATATTGTTAATTAAATATTAAATATATTATTAGTTTGATACCATGATAGATGCATGTTCAACGACCCCACTTTCCAACCCTAGCCGCCATGACCATCCGCATGAGTCCCTAGCCTCTACCGTCGCCACCACGCCGGCACGGCTCTGGCCATCACTGCGGATGACACTCTTATGTGTTGTGTTCAATTAAGACATATGGAGGAAGAGACATTTACTGACGGTAAATTTTGGTCGTGGTAAGGCTAAAATCTGATCACCGATACTCTCACTAATTGGGTAGTAATGATGAATTGTTATATGTCGCTCATTATTTATAATATTTAATATTATTATAATATTTAATATTATTGCCAACTTAGTGGGAGTCTATAGGGTCGCATGCATAGAGCAAATACGGAGTGATTCAATTAATTAAATATGATTTAATTAAATATAAAGGTTATTGGACTTGTAGCGTGCATGACCCAATTAGTAAAACCGAATAACGCAGGTTATTAACCGAGAGAATCACATGGGATTAATACAAGCTAATGACTTAATAATTTAAAATAAAGAATATTAAACAAGATCCCTAAAACTAAGGACTATAACTAACTTAAAAGATAATTGAATCATATCTCTAGTAACTGACTAATTGGTTTAAGAGATAAGAGTTATAAACCTTATCAAAGCAACTTGATCAATAAATAACTAATTCTAATATAAAAGGAAAACAACCCCAAAGAGGGGGACACTTTTGCTTATATTGGTATTTTCTCTCTTAAGCGTTGACAGCGAGCTGAAGGTCATAGAGACTGATCTAGTCCTTGACCTTAAGTGTATTGTTAACAGATTTAAGAGATTGAGTTTACCTGATCCTGGTTACGTGGATTTTGGCAGGAACATTTGACACCCATAGTAGGGCCGAGGTAAATCTTCCCTGGTTTCGCAAGAGATTTCAATGGTAACGGCTAGAGATGGGAATGGACCAAGAGGGGGGGGGGGGGGGGGGGGGCGGGGGGTGACCAGTGCAAACCATGATGATAATGGCGCTTCAAACACACGCCATGATCATGATGGAGTGCAACCTCCCCCCAAACCAGAATAATCCAGTGTTAAGGGAAATAATGACGCAGATAACTTAATTGCGGCCAGAGAATGATGAGATACAAGCACAAAATCAAAGGCTTCTTTGAGAGAGGAGGGAAAGATCAGAATCACCTCCTCATTCTGATAGAGAACAATCTTCACAGGGAAATGAAGCACTTGGCATACAAATGAGCCCTCGCACTATGACACAAACCGTCCCTCTCGAGGCCTAGGATCGAGGATACGATTTCGAGGCCCAGAACAGAGGAAACGACTCAAAAAGGAAAGGTTAGGGGTGATAGGAGGCCGAGATTACCATTCACAGATGATATAACCGAGGTAACTCTACCGAGTAATTTTAAACCTTTAAATATGGATAAGTATAATGGTAGTACTGACCCAGTGGAGCATTTAAAATCTTATATCCTCAGTGTACCTCATAATGGATTTGGATGCCGTCATGTGCAAGATCTTTCCAAGAACATTGAAAGGTGTTGCCTTGACTTGGCTTACGAATCTACCTCCTTGGTCTATAAGTTCATTTGATGTGCTCACAACCAAGTTCACTGCATAGTTTGCAGCAAGCCGAAAACATAAGAAAACTTCGGTTTCGCTTGTAAATTTTAAGCAGAAAAAGAATGAATCTTTCTGAGACTTCCTGGCTCCGTTTAGTGAAAAATAGGTGTTGATCCCAAATCTGAGCTCTGAACTTCGTCTACATACCATAATGAGTGGTTTGAAACCAGGACCTTTCTTTGATTATTTGTCTCGAAAGCCTCCAAGAGATTTTGAAGAGTTGCAGGAAAAGGCTTCTGGATACATGACTATGGTAGAGATGTCAGAATCCAAGAAGCGGGATAGAAGCTTCGAAAATAAGAGCATCGTGTAAAGCAATGAGAAAGTGAAGGTGACAGATCAGTTGCCCACCGAGGTAACAAAAATTGGTTGCCCACCGAGGTAACAAAACAGGTTGCCCACCAAGGTAACAAAAAATAAAATCCTTAGCAATTTGACTAAGGTACAGTTGCCCACCGAGGTAACAAAAATTAGTTGCCCACTGAGGTAATAAAAATTGGTTGCCCACCGATGTAACAAAACCGGTTGCCCACCGAGGTAACAAAAAATAAAATCCTTAGCAATTTGACTAAGGTACAGTTGTCCACCGAGGTAACAAAACCGGTTGCCCATCGAAGTAACAAAAATTAGTTGCCCACCGAGGAAACAAAACCAATTGCCCACCGAGGTAACAAATAATTAAATCCTTAGCAATTTGACTAAGATATAGTTGCCCACCTAGGTAACAAAACCAGTTGCCCACCGAGGTAACAAAAATTGGTTGCCCACCGAGGAAACAAAATTGGTTGGCCACCGAGGTAACAAAAAATAAATCCTTAGCAATTTGACTAAGGTACAGTTGCCTGCCGAGGCAACAAAACCAATTGCCCACCGAGGTAACTGTTAAGTCTCTAAATGTCTGATGTGCATTTGCCTTAAATTTTGATGCAAACTAAACATTTATAAATAATTTAATTGAACTCCATCTTGGTTGCTGACCTGTCTACTAGTGTGCAGATTATCACTTTAAGTATATTTATCACCCGTTTGCCCTAAGACTATCTTGGTCAAAAGTGGATAACCCGTCTAATGAGCAAAGCCGACCCGTCTGCTGACTCAACTGAATTGTTGACTTTCTACTTAAAAGAGTCAACCTATCTAATGAAGCTCTTACCCGTCTTTGGTCCTTCGATGTGGAATACGCAAGGAAAGAAGAACTTTTGTGAGCTGTCTACTCAATCAGAGGTTATTGAAGCTTTCTCTCTCACAAGGATCAAGAATTTCAGAAGGTCAAATACTCAAGCAACCATGGAACTCAGAAAAGGAGTGCTCACAATATGCTTTGTTCCTTTGTACATCTGCAAGTTGTACGAAAAGGGAAATGTGCTCAGTAAAGTACAAAAGCAACCTGAACAACTCTGATTTGATTGCTGCACAAAGCATAAAGCACTGCCATCTCTGTTAGAGTACAACCAACGTTCCTATGCATTAAATGGCTGTCCAGAACTACTCAGTTGCATTTAATGAAGCTCAGTTCAAAGCCAGAAATCAGAAGGAATGTCTCTAATGGATTCAAAATGATTATAGCCTATAAATAAAGAAGACATTAAAGATGAAGACATAGAACACAAAATAAAAAATCCATTACTCTGTGCATTTATTTCTTCATTCTTTCATTCCGTATTCTTCAATCATTTGAAGTTATTACGCAATCTTTCTATCTTTCACATTAAATTCACTCATCTGAGTGTTAGTGAAAAACTTGGAAATTGTATTCATTACAATCTTCTTTCAAACAAATCTGAGTGAGCCTAAAGAGGCTAGGTGTGCAAATAATACTTGTCTTGGAGCCTAGAGAGGCTAGGTATGCAAAAAAATATGTGTTGTCTGTAGCCTGGTCAGTTGTAGTGGAGAAAACTTGGTGCTGCCAAGTAATGGACGTAGACCTTGTTGTTTAGGGGTGAACAAGGATACAATAGTTGTGTCTATCTCTATCCCTATCTCTTTAGTTAATTTGTTTATCTTATCTGTTAACTAACTAAAGGGGTTAAAGTGTGAATATCAAACAAGTTTTAATCCTGCGTGTTTGTGTGTTTTTCTGTTTAAAAAAAAAACCATCAGACAAGTCAGTTGTTTGTGCTCTTTTAGATCACTTGCCTGTCCCTAGCTTCTGTGTGCGAATTTTTTTTAAACTTTTATATAAAGTCTGATAAACACAATTCAACCTCCCTTCTTGTGTTTATAGTTGTCTATTTCAGTTGGTATCAGAGCTCAGCCTATGGGTTGAGCATCTAACAGTGTAGAGGAAACGATCCTGAAGAAAAGACATGGCTGCTGGAGCTAGTTCAAGTGGAAGTCACCAGACTGAAGGAGCTTCCTTGATCAGGCCTCCATTCTTCACTGGAGAAAACTACAACTATTGAAAAGATAGATTTCAATGGTTTATCCTTTCAACAAACTCTGATCTCCAGGTTGTCATCACTGAAGGTCCATACACTCCAAAAAATGATGAAAACACTGACAAGCCAAAAGCTCAGTGAACACCTGCAGAAAAGACAAAATGAGAGTTGAATCGCAAATCTAGATACAATATAATATGTGCTCTCAGTCCTGAAGAATTTGAAAAAGTTTGTGCTTGTGACTCTTGTTGAGACCTCATAAGTCTAAAACACATTCAATGAGTAAATCCTCTAAGTTTTGATGATTCCAAATAGTTCAAGTACGATAATGTTGAACCAAATGAAATTACTGATATATTTGATAAGTGTGCAGGAAAATAGACTTGAGGTCACTCGTCTAATTTTTGACCCGTCTACTTTTTAGTAGAAGCTCAGTACTGACTCGTCTAAGTTTCCACTCGTCTAAAAGTTAGTCAAAGATAGTCAACGCTCAAGAAAGACTAAGTTCACTTGATGACGTGGCAAGAAGCATGCGTCTAAGTTTGGCTCAGTTAATAACCCGTCTAACTTTGGAACACGCCAGCACCCGTCTAATGTTTGAATGATCATCACCCGTCTAATTTTTGGATGACTTTCACCCGTCTAAAAATTCTCATTACTGATACCAAGTCAGTATGTCAAAAATCAAGTCTAAGTCACGTTATTCAAATTATATGCCATCCTTGAGGATCTCGAAGACCTTTGGACAATAGCTCAAAGGACAAAGAATAAAGAACGTTGTTTCAAGGTTTTAAGGAATAAAACACGCAATCTCTGCACCACTGCAGTAACCTTTTGCCTATTTTAGTACAAAGTAAAAGTACTTTATGGAAAGTGAACTGATGTTGCACTGAAAGAGGAAAGCTCTCTGCAACAAGTACAAGAAGCCTGCTGCCATATACTCTGAAAGAACAGCTGCTCAGTCTAAAGTGTACTCTTGGACACTCTTGTCAAAGCTCAATGTTTTCAATCATTTAATGAATATTCAGAACGACTCTTTGGCATTAAATGGTGTCTCAGAAAGCTCAAGTCAGAAGCAAACACTTTCTGAAGCTGTGTCAAAACGGATCTCTTGATTGAAGCCTTTAAATAGATCAAACAATGAAGATGAAGCTAAGTAGTTGAATATCAAAAGAACTCTGCACAGAAGCATTTACTCACTTCATTAATTTCTTCATTCCTTCATTGAATATACATTCAATCATTTGATATAAATTCGCAGTCTTTCATACTTCATATTTATTCCACTCTCTGAGTGCGATCTGAAAGATTTGCAAGTTGTATTAACTACACAAAACCTTTTTTATCCTTTATTGTTTTGAGCCTGAAGAGGCTAGGTGAGAAAAGAATACTTGTTTGAGTGTTGAGCCTGAAGAGGCTAGGTGTGCAAAGAATACTTGTACTGTAATTTACTTAGTTATAGTGGAAACTTGGTGCTGCCAAGAAACTGGACGTAGCCCTGTGGACTTTGGGGTGAACCAGTATAAATCTCTTGAGTGATATCTCTACTCCCTTTATCTTTTAATTTACTTAAAGTATTGTTTCTGTTCTAGCTTTTAACTTGGGGAGTTAACATTGTGATTATCAAACTTTTTTTAAACCTTCTCTGTTTGTGTGTGCCATTCTGTTTCAAATATTAGACGTGTCACTCGTCTAACTTTCTCTTATCTAAACTCTGCTTACTGTGCCTGCGAAAAACTTTTTAAAGTAACCGAAAAAGTTGGTAAACACAATTCAACCCCCCTTCTTGTGTTCACTTTGGTTATTTCAACTCTGCCATGGAAATGTGGGACATTATCTGTCACACATGAAGGAACGATAAAAGTAAAAGAGTCAAAAATCGTCATACTTGTCAGAAAGTATGAACTGTTCACCATGGAGGAAGGTGAATCTGTTGCTCAGATGATTAGGAGATTCCAAACTATCATAAACATATTGAAATCTCTTGGCAAAACTTATACAAATGCTGAGAAAGTTGGAAAGATCCTCAAAAGTCTTCCAAAGCAGTGGAGACCCCTGGTTACTGCTATCTCTCAAACCAACGATATCACTACCTTAACTATGGATGAACCTCTTGGCACCCTCATTGTTCACGAGCAAGACCTTAGTGATGATGTGACAACCAAAAATAGCAAGTCAATTGCTCTAAAAGCTGATCAGAAAGCCTCCAAAGCCTCAAAAGATTTAAAAGCAGACGAGTCTACTAGTAACATATATGAGTCTGAAAATGAGGATTCTGAAAGTGATGAGGAGCTATCTCTCTTGACTAGAAAGATGAGAATGCTCTTAAAAAATAAGAAGTTCAGGAAGGAGAAGCCTTTCAGAAGGTTTCATAAAGAAAAGAACTTCAAGTAGTCTACATCAATAGACGAGAGTCCAATAGTCTGCTATGAATGTAAGAAGTCTGGTCACATCAAGGCTGAGTGTGTAACATCCTGATATTCTGAAGACCTTTATCTAGGTTTGAGTTTAAGTTGTAAGGATTATTTGAAGGATTAGAAATGATTAAAGATGATTAAAATGATCAAAGATTGAATTCTTAAGGGTATAATCTATTACAAGTCCACTCCTAATCGATTAAAGGTTCTCTTGAGCAGCAAAATGACAAATAGATAGAAAATAATCGATTAGGCTTCTCATAATCTATTATCCTTTTTCCAGTAATCGATTATAACTGCAATTTTTATATAAATACCCCTATTTTCGACCCAGAGTTGGTGAGAGAAAAGAGAGAGAAAATGAGGGAAAAGCATAAGAAATGATGGAAAATGAAGGAAATCAAGGAGATTACAAAGAATAAAGGAAAATCAAGCTACAAGGAAGGATGAAGAACAAAGAGGTGGGGGAAAGAAGAAGAAGAAGAAGAAGAAGAAGAAGAAGAAGAAGAAGAAGAAGAAGAAGAAGAAGAAGAAGATGAGGAGAAGAAAAGAAGTTTTAGAGTTCAAGGTTTTCATGTAAGGTGAGGAAACACAATCCTTAAACCCCTCTATGTTACAGAAGATTTAATGGATTTTATGCTTGAAGATGTTAGATTATCATGCTTATGAAGTCTTATACCTTCATGTATCCTATTTTTCAAAGAATATGTTTTGAAGGAAGATTTAAGGAACTCATAATAACAAAAACCTTCTTCATTTTTTTGTTGATTATTTGATAACTATAAGGAGACACAATAAGTGAGTTTTATGAGTATTTATGCTCTTAAAAGTTTTTCCTTCTTAAGAGAATAAGTGATAGCAACTAAGGTGTTTGATGAAATGCTTAATAATTTGTTATTGTTTGAGCTATTTTGATATTGGAAGTTTTAAATGATGTTTCTCATGAGTTAATTATGAATTAAGGTTAAGCCATAGAATGTGTTATGCTATAAAATATGTTTATGTGATTTTATGAACATGAACTAAGGTTTTCATGAATGTTTATGTTTATGAAGAATGTTTTTCAAAGGATGATTTGATGAATAAAGTTTACAATGCTGTTTTTATAAAGTTTATATAGTTTATTTATGATTTGAAGATAAGAGAATGATTTTATGATGTTGAAGGTCCTTAGGGACATATGAGGTAAAGCAGTGGGACGCCCTGCTAGGTAGTGAGCTCACATACAATAGAGTTTAAGGATTCATTCCCTAAGTTATGATGTTATTATAATGTTATTTATGATGTTTCCTATGATATGATGTTTTATTAAAGCATAAGATTGATGTAAAGGCATAAAAGTATTTTTATGATGAACTATATGTTTTCATGTACTTAGCTTTGATGATAGCTTGAAGGGATTTTACAGAGTTCCTCCGGCTAGTTGTGCTACTGTATTATTAAAATAATTGTAGTTCCTCATTGTGTTTGGAGTTTTTTTCATGTTGGGGTCGCTTCCTGGACAGTGGGTACGACCTTTCTTCCACCCCTCTTCCTCGCTGCGTTGGGAGTCTTGGACATAGCATGTAGGGCTTGATTCCAATCTTTGTATCCTTCAAGGTATGGGTCAACCAAGTTGGAGGCACAAAATTTGCAGCCCTTACAACCCTGAACAGCTCAAATTCTGACTTTAGCATTGCATACATGATGTGATCAATGATATCAGTTGCTTTGCCATATTCCCTTGGATGTATGAATGTTTTCCATTTTGTTTTGTTGTCCATGATGATGGGAATGTGTATGAAGGATCTTGACCTTTTGAATATGACATTTACAGGTCTTTCTTTGATGGATCCTTAGACCAGTCAGAAATAATGTGTCTCTCTACACCATCTGTGGAGGGTTTGAAAGGAGGGTATTTGACAAGGTTTGGATAAATTTTTCTGCTAGGAAATTTATTTTGTGGTAGGTGAGTGATGAGAGGTCCAAGTTTATTGTACAGTTTGGATGGTGGACGGCCAGGGGGAATGTGATGGTAAGGTCTTTACCAGGGTTTGACAATTGTTTCTGGTTCATACTCATACTCTGGTAAAGGGTTCCAAGGTCTGTTTGAAACAGGTTCTGGTTCATAAATATGATACAAAATTCTCCAATCCCTCTTTACTTTGGCTAAAGATTCAGATTTGCCATCATAAAGTTCAGAGTGGTGAGTGTATGGAAAGTTTGGCTTTTTCATTTTAGGGAAGGGTGCACCAAGGATAATTCCATCATCTGGTTGGTTGAACCAGGGATCTTCCTCAGGTATCAGGGTGGGAATTGTGGTTTTTCTGATGAAGCTGTTTGTGGTTGGTCAGGGGAAGTGATTTGTCGTGAAGGTGGTGTGGGGACATACCAAAAACTTGAGAGCGTGAATCCGCAAGTGAATGGCTTCGTCATCAAGTAATAAAAAGATCGAACCCACAGAGACCGTGATCTTAAACAACAATTAATTATTAAATTAATTGAACTAAACAAGAAAAAGATTTGGTTTTTGAAATAAGAATTAACTAACAAATGAAATATTTAAAACGCAATCAAATAGAATCGCAAAGCAAATCAAATCTGGAGTTTTTCAAATTAAAAGAGATTTCTAGGATTTGGGTTACTAACAAGACTGCTTATGCTACTAAATTGACTAACCCTGTTGTTAATTATCAAAATACTTTGAAGGTGAATTTATCCTAATAAAGTTAATGTTCCCTCTCGAGATACAAGAACCGTGCCCAATTAAACCAACCCCTACTCTCGTGGTAATTGTATTTACATTGAACCCATTAAGGTTTGTGACAATTCAATGAACCCTCGAAGGACCGCTTCTAACTCTCATGATTTAAGTCCTAAGTTCAATTCTTATGGATCCAATACCTAGGTTCACTTCTTAGTTCCTCCCTAGAATATCTAAGACATGCAAATAGTTGATCAATCAATTCACATGGATGAAGCACAATAAGAATTAAATCAAAAGCAAATTGAAATTTACAAAAAGGAAAAGATCAATTCATAACATAAAAAACAAGTCTTGGGCATAGCCCCAATTCCTAGAAATAAAACAACTACTCAAGCATTGTCATGGTCATAGCAATTTTGATTAACAAAAGCATAAAAATCCTAAGAGAAGAGAAGAAATTGGAGAAGAAGAGAAATCCTAAATTAAGCCTAAGGTAGCAGCCAAGATCCCTCTGGTGCTGTCCGGCGCTACTCTATATAATGCACGCGATCAACACTTTATTTTGGTTGGAGATAAAAATCATATCTTTAATGTGATGAGTAGATAAAAAATCATATCAATTATGATCTTATCCATCAATTATGCTCTGTGTCAATCTTCTAATTCTATTCCATTTAAAATCTTGCGGTCCCACCTTCAATTTGTTGTTCCTGCTATCTCACACTTGCACAATTCAATTATGTAAATCTTCAATTTAATAGGATGTGGGCCCTGCATAATTTACTTCACGTTGTTGCTCCAACAATTACAATTGACTTGAAATTGAATTTGCTTGAAGGCCCTGACCATTTTTATTCACGTTGGCAAAGTCACAAATAAACTTGGACTTGAGTATTTTAATCACGAATTCCTGCACACAAACACCATAAAACCACCTTACCCGTTCCAAAGGGGAAATCTAACAAATATCAAAATGAAAATGCCTAATCTATATGAAAATGCATGCAAATTGATGAAGAAATATGAGGTGAAATCACACTCATCAAACTACCCCAAGCTTAAGATTTTGCTTGTCCTCAAGCAATAACTAAGGCCAGACAAGATAAACAATTAGAGCATGGACAGTGAACCAAGAACCCGAGTAACAAATCCAAGTAACAGGCATATTCAAATAAGTAACCAAGAGACAATCAATTTCAAATCCAATTAGAAGCTTAGGTTCCCTAAATTCATGTTTCTCACCAATTTTGGGCACTTTCTCACCTCACTCAAGTGTTTAGGGACATATGACAATTCACTCACTTTCCTCAAGGAAAGTACCCTACCATTAGCTTGACTATTAACCAAAATCTCTACTTTATTAATGAAAACACATAAAAATCAAGAGGTCTTTTATTTTGGTTGTAATGGGGCCATGGGATTAATCGTTAGGTGGGGAAACCAAAAAAAAATGAAAATTCAAGAAGGCTAACAAAACATCAAACAATGCAAAGCATGACAACCTTATAAAATACCTTTTTGGGCTTTAATTCACTTTTCCACCTTTCTTTCTTGTTTCATTTTTTTTCTCAGTTTTTTTTTCTCATCCCTTTCTCCATTTTTTTTTTTATTTTATTTTAACTTTTCATCAATTTGGAGAAGGGGAGATTTACAATTCAAGATAAACATTTATTTATTTTTCTTTCTTTTTCATCCCATAATTTTTCAAACTATCATTTTGCCCTTTTTCCAATACTTTAAAAGGTATCATACCATGCATCATTTATCAAAAACAATCAAGGTACCAAGAAAAGCATTTTTTTTAATTAGGCTCAAAATTGGGCAACTAAAGGGTAGAATTTAATCAGTCAAAGCTCAGAAGGCCAGAAAAATACCTAATGCCTCAATCATTTTCAAATATATTTTCAAAATTTCTAAGTTGCAAAACGGTTTCAAGTCAAGTTCTAGAGAATACAATCCAAGATGAAGAAAACACTCAATCACAAGGAATGAGGTAAATTTGGAGAATACCCCTTTTAGGCTCAAAAATCTTACATTTAGTAGTTTGAAATCAATGAGAAACACAGAATCCAAGGAACCACATGCTAATTAACAACTATCAAAAGACCATCTCTAGAATTTTAATTTTAGCCTATCACAAGAATACAAAAATTGGGTTAAAAATTCACTGTCTCAATTCATTTGGCACAAAGTTCTCACAATTGGATGCAATTTCTAAACAAGGGGCAGTCTAATTATGTGATCATGCAAAACTACACATGAATGCAATATGAAGAATGCAATATGCAAAAATAATACCCCTACCCCCAAGCTTAAATACTTACATTGTCCCCAATGTAAATAATCAAATCGGGGAGAGAAGAAAAATTGAACAACTCACCTAGCTGGTGTTGGGTGAAGCGTGAATTGACCAGAGAGTGAGGGTGAATTTTTTTTTTTTTAAAAACTGCAACAGGGCGCGTCACGACCGTGACCATATTCACGACTGGGTCGTGATCGATTCTGGTTGTGTGGTCCTTTCCGCGTCACGCTCGTGATGGCAATCACGGCCCGGGCGTGATCTTCGATGAGTTGTCTGATGGCTTTCTTCTCACGCCCGTGAGGGCTATCATGGCCTGGGCGTGATCACGGTGATTCTGTCCGTCACGCTCGTGACCCAAGTCACGGCTGGGCCGTGACCTTTTCTGGTCTTCTGCTGGTCCTTGTCACGGCCATGACACTAGTCACGGCCAGGCCGTGATCTTCACTGCCTTCCTTTTTCATGTCTTTTTGCTTTTCATGCCTTCCAACCTGCAATTACTTGCCAAAACCATCAACAATGATATTTCTCCTCTAATCTTCTCAAATTATTGAAAACAAAAATCAAATACAAAATAGCAAGGGAAAGAAAGCTGAGGTTGCCTCTCAAGAAGCGCTTATTTTTTGTCGTAAGCTTGACCATACTCTCTTCAATCAACCGGGATCAGCCGAGCTTGGAAGTGAAAGAACACCTCTCTTCCAAGGAAGTCTTTCAAAGAGCCTATTTTGTTCATATGGCCACATGCGCTTTCGCTTTGCTCTTTTCACTTTGAGTCTCATGGCCTTACTTCCTCCCCGCGGAAGTTTTAACTCCACATGTTGAGCAACTACTGGTTCATCTTTATTCGGTGCATCATTTGTCATGCAAAGTTTGGGAGTTGCTTCCATGTTAAGCTCTTCTTTCGCCTCCGGAGGCATTATCTCAATCCTGCACACATGATTCTCAAAAGGAGGGTTGTTATATGAGTTAGTCAAATCAAAATCCACCCTACCTTCATCTACATTCAAAGACAGCTTATCATTTTTTACATCTATTATTGCTCCAGCTGTGGCCAAGAATGGCCTTCCAAGAATAATGGGGAATTGAGAATTCCCGTTCATATCTAACACCATGAAATTAGTAGGAATGAAAAATTTCCCTACTTTTATGGGGACATTCTCTAGTATGCCTAGAGAGGTTTTAGTTGAGCCATCCGCAAATTGTAAAGAGAACTTGGATGGACTCAATTCCTTGGTTGCTAACCTCTCAAAGATGGTAAGTGGCATCAAACTCGCACTAGCCCCTAAGTCACATAAGGCATGGTCTATTTTAACTTCTTCAATTGAGCAAGCAATAGAGAAACTTCCTGCATCTTTTAGTTTAGGAGGCATATTAGTTTTTATCATTTCATCACGCTCCTCAAATAAGCTCTTAGTCTCTTTTTCTACTTGTTTCTTCCTGACTAGCCTTTGTGGGAAAGGTATTGGGGGTTGATAAGGTGGTGGAGGGATATACTTTGGTTTAATTTCTTCTTGTTCACTCATGTCCACCTCACATTCCATGCCCTTTTCAACTACCCCAAGCTTATCATCTCTCAAGTATATAGCATTACAATGCTCACTGGGATTAACTTCGGGTTGTCCCGGAAACGAACCCTTAGCCCTAGAAGATGTACTAGCTTGTTGGGCAATTTGTACCCTAACTTGGGACATCACATGGTTACCCGTGTGCGGAAATAAAATCATAATTTCGCTGGTTGCTTCCGGAAAATAAAGTTTCTCAACATTTATCTTAATCAAAAAGTAGTGATAAAAGTTTTCTTTCCTTTCCACATCGTCACAACGATGAACACATAAACACACTTAAATATATCAAAATACATATATAAGTCATACAACTATATTGCATCATATGTTTCACACTTAAACATTTAAAATGAAAAGACTATTCCCAAAACATAAACTTAACGTAAACCTAAGCTAGTCAAACACTACGATAAAAACAAGCAGCATCAGCATGCCCCGAACTAAACATTCTTCTTCTTGTAGACGCCATAGTCCTTAAGAGGTTCATCTGAATTCCACCACAAGAACCCAGAAAAGAAACCACAAACAAAACATGCAAGAGTGAGAAACCGACATATGGACATAACGCGATAGCCACATGCACGACACAACAAAAAAAAAACACATATACGTACCCATATACATATTTGCGATCTCATAAACATTAACATCAAAGCATAATGGGTTTCACACCCCAAACAACATCTTTTGAAAATATGCATAAACACTTCATATACATCATCTAACGTTTACACTTAATCTCATGAGATATCCCGACCTCGTGTTTGAGTTGATCAGACTCCCGGCACGTAGCCACAGACATATAGTCACAGGCCCACGTCCGAAACCCATCGCACACTGTCCAACATCGTGGCACAGTGATAACATCGTGAATGGGGTTCCATTGTCCATCCGGCAGAATGAAAACTTCAGGGCATGAAATACCTGACGCCGCAAGGTAATCATATATCGTAGTGTGGCACGTCTGCCAAATGCAAGCTCGAAAACATATTTCTTTCAACACTGTTCTTTGTGTTATATCTTTCCTTGGCAAAGTTCAACGGCTTTAGACCAAATATCGTTTTAACATCTTTAACAACACAGGACCTCAAAGTCCAAGTGCTCAATCACGAAACCCTAGACTGATGCATTAGGCTTAGGTTCGTGGTAATAGAAAACATTTTAAAATGTTTTATCTCTTTTAGGTAGCTATCCAGTCTACCATACACCGAACCTTAATATCCCGACGTCTCGGTTATTAAGTTCAAATCTTTTGATATATCGTCCAAGTCAAAACTTGAATTCGGAAAACACCTTAAGTGGGAAGATTTCTATCATAAAACACCGGTTACCGAAAATCATCATTTTCAGAAAAGAGGGTCACAGAGATTTGAAGTTCATCAAAAATACACGTTGCCGTTTCTAAAATACTTGCCGTCGTCGGTTTTCCAAATTGTCGTCATTAAGACATTTTAAAGTATTTTAAGGTAAAACTTAGTTTTTTCCGCTTAAACAATTTTCTAAATTCACGGTTGAGTTATTTTCGCAGATTAATTTCACAAACTGTCTTTTTATAATATTGCGGAATATCTTATGTAAAAATTAGCAGTAGTAAAATATTTTCACGGTTGCGCCCTCTCTACGACCCATAAACCATTTTTTTATAAATAAATCATTAAAATAATAAGATTTCTCAAATACTTATTATTTCTCCCAAATAATATTTTCCACAAACATTATATCCCAATATTTCCCATAAAACATTGAATATAATATACACAGCTTATTAAAGCTTTTATCTCATTAATCGGTTGTGCACTGACCACTGTCAGGCCTCACAAACAACATTCAACATCATCATCATAATTACAAATCATGCATCACAGCAATATAATATACAACTGCAGATAATTAAATCAATTAAAAACAGATAAGCAACCGAAACACAGATAAACCACTTACAGCTATAAACACATAGCTCAGTAAAATAAATCAGAAAACACCACAGCCACAAAGCTCAGTCTTGACACGGTTTCGGGAAATCAGCGACACACGTACGCGTCAGAAAACACTAACCTTCAACAACCACAAATCCACCAATCAAAACAAGTAAATGAATCACCTAATCCTCTAAGCTAGGTCACGACCTTCCTATGTTTTAGTGGCTCAAAACTTCTAAACTTGCTTAAGCCATTGGATTAATGATCCTAAGTGCTTAAGTCATTGAAATACATGATTAAACATCAAAGTTTGAATCAAAAACATCCTAACCCTCACAAACATGAATTCGGTCACCACAAGGACATAGGGTTAGGGTTTTCATTTTTGACAAATCAACATAGATTTAACATAAACATTTCTTAACTAGATGATTACATGATCACTTTGATAAAACTTAACAAAATCATTCAAGTTCCTCACTAATGAATTACGGCCAAGACATGAAAGACATGGTTAGAAATTTCAACTTGATACAAGAACTTGGATTTAGCAAGTACATACCCTAGAAGCATGAGATCTATGATCATTTTCAAGTAGAAAAACAACAAAGTTCCTCCACCTCACACTATAGGTTTCGGCCATGCTCAAAAAAATGAGGAGGAAGATTTTGTTTTCAACAATATCTTGAATTATGATAGTAAGGATGATTATAAGCAAATAGAAATTGGTTTCACTATTTTAGGATTTTTCTATGATTTATGGTGTTTTTTCAAAGTTCTAGATCTAAGACTTGAATCATGCATGAACTAGATGATCAAAGCTTTGAAATGAAAAACTTTATGAAGAACATGCTATTAAATGATGATAAGGAGTAAGAATCACCTCTTAGAAATGAAAACAAGTGAAGGAATCACCAACTTCCTTTGAAAACTCAAGCTTTTTCACTTGTAAGAAAATGGAGTTTTTGAGAGTTTGGAGAGGATGAAGAAGAATGTGGAAGAATGTGGAAGCTCCTAGCTTCTTCAAAAGCTTATGGCAGCCACAAGGAGGCTTGGACCATGCGAAATTGGGCTTGGCAAAAACCCAAGTCCATTACCAAATTTTGCAACATCAAAAATGCTTAAGACTTTAATCAAAAACCGAGGAAATTAAGAGTAGGAAATTGGTTTTCATGGAATAACCCTTG
This sequence comes from Echinosophora koreensis, assembly GCA_035048595.1. Lineage (NCBI taxonomy): Eukaryota > Viridiplantae > Streptophyta > Magnoliopsida > Fabales > Fabaceae > Echinosophora > Echinosophora koreensis. The sequence goes on along the minus strand of JAPCYP010000048.1, from coordinate 285,035 downwards.
GCCACGAAATTTGGGCCTCAAAACTGCAGCCCAACATGATTTGGATGAGTGAAAAATTAATCCACTTCACTTAGTGTATCATAGAAACTAGTTTAGGGACCAAAGTGTAATTAAGAATAAGTTTAAGGACCAAAAATGCAATTATAAAAATTGCTAACACAACCCTAAGCCATATCAAACCACTCACATGGAAGACTTAGTCCTAAGAGAATTTAGGATTTATCCACTTATCGAGTCCCGAATATCCCGTTGCTAGCTCCGTCGTTCGCCCGATCGAGTATTACGCCCGTTAAAACTTAAATTATTTCACTGTAAATGAAATAATTCTAAAAACACACAATCATAGGAAATAAAATAAAAACCTTAAGTTTTTCGTTCACGAATTAAAATTAGGTCTTCTGATCAGTACAAATATACTGTCAGTGAAATTCGTGGGCCGGGATTCGCCTGACTTTCAAACCTAAATTTTAATCGTAGCTTTCTACGTTCAAGTAGGATAGAGTGATGAACTCCATTTATTTAAAATAATTTTATAACACTCATATAAAAATATAAACATAATCGTCCGCATTTCGACTATTTTGAAACAGTGAAAATCGGGGTGTTACATTACTACCCCTCTAAAAAAAAATTCGTCCTCAAAATTTCGTGACTCGAAACTATGCAAGATTCCTCATTCTCAGAGTCTTACTTTCAAAAGAAAGTATACAAAAAAACTTTGCCAAGTTTGAAAAAAAATACAGAAACATCCAACGCGTAAAAAGATTCTTCAATAGGTTCGTGAGTGTAAAAAAGCATCGCGAATACATATTTACAACCATGACTCTAATTAAAGTTCCTTCTTTCACAAGAATTTTCCTGCCAACAATTCAAAAGAACTATGGTCCAACAAGAATTCAGACTGAATCACTTTTACCAATAGTAAAAGTGACTAGAGCAAGTCTCATTGAGAAACTTTGAAGTTTAAAACAAGAACATCATGAAAATCAAAGAAACGGACACACACAATCCATCGAAACAAGTATGAATTGTACATAAGTTTGAAAATTATAGCTAAGAGATTACCGTCGTAGTTTGGAGTCTCAGCTCTGACCATGGTATAAACTCTCCCTACAGTCTTTGGTTTAACAGCATTGGTGTTATTGACAGCCGATCCACGCCTTGGCGCATTGCAATCTTTCGCCAAATGTCCCACTTGATTACAATTGAAACACTTAGTCCCCTTTTCAGGGCAAGTATTCCTCATGTGACTTGGATCTCCACATCTATAGCACCTTCTAACTTGGCCCTTGACTTTGGTTCGTCTGGCCACCACTCTCTGATGCAACAAAATTCGAATGATGTTGTTGTCGATTATGGTGATTCCCCGGTGGAACGAAAATAAGGCTTCTTCTGATTTCGTTCCTCTTTCTGATCCTGGTTTTGGTTCTTGGAATGAACGGGTCCTCCAACAATTCCCTTATTATCTTTTTCCTTCATCATTAGCTCTATCTTCTGACTCATCTCGACCAAAGCTTGGAAAGTTTGGAGTTGCAGAGGTAAAACAGACTCTTTAATCTCAAACCTAAGTCCTGCCTCAAACCTCTCACACTTCCAGCTCTCGTTGGGTTGTGCTTGAAAGAAACAGAAGTATTTGGCAAGCGATTCAAACTTAGCCGCATACTCTCCCACCGATAATCCTTGTTGTCGAAATTCCAGAAATTCCATTTCTTTCTCGATCCTAACACTCTCCGGAAAATACTTGTCCAGGAATGCAGTTCGAAAAACGTTCCACGTAATTTCCTGATGATCAGCTTCAAGCAGTTGTCTGACCCCTTTCCACCAATACTCTGCATCCCCTATCAATAGGAAAGCAGCATATGTAACCCTAACATCTGCTGGAGTAGCCACCAGTTCAAAGATTTTCTCCAGCTCCTGAATCCATAAATCAGCTTTCTCATGATCAGTATCCCCACCAAACTGTGAAGGATTTTGGCTTCGAAAAGCAGTCAGAGCCTTGCCTTCGGCAGCCTGCAGATTCTGGCCATTCATAGATGCAGTTTGATTGGCAATAGCAGCTGCCACATGTTCCATCGCCTGTGTGGCATAATCCACTCCTTCCTCATAGTTTTCATTTACGTTGGCACGACTGCCAATAGGACCACCTCTGCGACCACGTCCACGACCATGTCCACGTCCTCGTCCACGTCCACCTTCTGGTGCGAGTTCCATACTGACCTGCCTATACAAATCAGTTAGATCGCAACCAGAAAATGAAACACGTATTTCTGTATTAACACACATTACTTCTAAGAAGTAATCCAAACAAAACTTAACTCAGAGAAAACACAACGTCAACACAACAAACCTATTTCCCAACATTCCCGAAAGACTCGACCAGCTCTGATACCACTAATGTGACACCCTAACTTGGGACATCACATGGTTACCCGTGTGCTGAAATAAAATCATAATTTCACTGGTTGCTTCCGGAAAATAAAGTTTCTCAACGTTTATCTTAATCAAAAAGTAGTGATAAAAGTTTTCTTTCCTTTCCACATCGTCACAACGATGAACACATAAACACACTTAAATATATCAAAATATATATATAAGTCATACAACTATATTGCATCATATGTTTCACACTTAAACATTTAAAATGAAAAGACTATTCCCAAAACATAACTTAACGTAAACCTAAGCTGGTCAAACACTACGACAAAAAGAAGCAGCATCAGCATGCCCCGAACTAAACATTCTTCTTCTTGTAGTCGCCATAGTCCTTAAGAGGTTCATCTGAATTCCACCACATAGAACCCAGAAAAAAAACCACAAACAAAACATGCAAGAGTGAGAAACCAACATATGGACATAACGCGATAGCCACATGCACGACACAACAAAAAAAAAACACATATACGTACCCATATACATATTTGCGTTCTCATAAACATTAACATCAAAGCATAATGGGTTTCACACCCCAAACAACATCTTTTGAAAATATGCATGAACACTTCATATACATCATCTAACGTTTACACTTAATCTCATGAGATATCCCGACGTCGTTCGCCCGATCGAGTATTACGCTCGTAAAACTTAAATTATTTCACTGTAAATGAAATAATTCTAAAAACACACAATCATAGGAAATAAAATAAAAACCTTAAGTTTTTCGTTCACGAATTAAAATTAGGTCTTCTGATCAGTATAAATATACTGTCAGTGAAATTCGCGGGCCGGGATTCGCCTGACTTTCAAACCTAAATTTTAATCGTAGCTTTCTATGTTCAAGTAGGATTGAGTGATGAACTCCGTTTATTTAGAATAATTTTTATAACACTCATATAAAAATATAAACATAATCGTCCGCATTTCGACTATTTTGAAACAGTGAAAATCGGGGTGTTGCAATTTGTGTCTCTAGCATCTTATTGTGAATAGCTAAGTAATCTACCTTAGAAGCTATTTCCTTAATGGCTTCGCCCATAGCCCTACCATATTGCCTAAACTCTTCATTTTGCTTTGTTTGAGTTTCAACAAAATTTTCCAAAAGAGACTCAAGTTTAGAATTTTGTACCTGAGGATACCCCGATGCGGGTTTCATATTACCTTGGCCTTCTTGGAATTCGTGGTTCAACGTGTTGTTGTAGTTCCGGTAGGAGAGATAAGGGCTATTCTTCCTTCCTTGGTTGTAAGAGTTTGGGGGAACATAGTTTTGGCAACTTCGGGTTCGTGTCATAAAAATTGTGACATGAATTCACTTGCTCACCCGAAGCGCCTTTTGCAGGAGCACTACCATGTGGGCACTCCATGAAGCCATGTCCCTGCATTCCACAAATCTCACAAGCAACATTAGTAGCACCTATTGAACTCACATTAGCTTTTTCAAGCATATCAAAGCGCTTACTCAATAAATCAAATTTAGACAATATCAATTCCGTACCACCTACATCGAACTTACCTCCCGAAAGCTTTTTCGGGTTATTACCTCTTTCTGAACCCCATTGGTGATACTTGGTGGCTACGCTTTCAATGATATTGAACGCTTCAGTCAGTGGTCTATTCATCAATGCTCCACCAGCTACGGAGTCAAGTAACCACTTCTCGAGCCCATCATGTGGGTAAGACTCTAGCAATCCCTTGTAAACGATCCCATGCCTCAGATAAGCATTCTCCGTCCTTTTGGAAGAAGCCGGTGATCTGAGTTCGTAGGTAAGCAATCTTGGATGGTGGAAAGAATTTTTCCAAGAATGCCTGCTCCAGTTGGTCCCATGTTGACAAAGTATTAGCAGGCACTGACTTCAACCAAGCTCTTGCCCTTCCAGTCAGAGAGGAGGGGAATAACCTCAAGCGAATTGCATCAACCGGGCCACCTTGAATTCTTTTTGCATCGGTGAATTCCAAGAATGTCTCCACATGATCAGTCGGTCTTCTGAGGGTAATCCTCCAAACTGATGTTGCCTAATCATGCCAATTAACTGGGGCGGTATAGTGTAGTTCTCCGCCTCAATTTCGGGCCTAGCAATCCCAGTTCGCAAACACCTAGCATTTGGGGCTGCGTAGTCCTTAAGTGGTTTGGTATCCGGTTGATTGGCCATGAGTGGAATGGGGATTAACTTTTCTCTCGCTCTTTGTCTTTGTAGTCTTCTACGTCTATGAAAAGTCCTTTCGATCTCGGGATCAACTTCAATAAGACATCCAAGACTTTGGGATCTTCGCATAAAAGAGAAAAATCACCTGCAAAGAGAGAAATAGATACACAAAAAAAATGTTTATAAAAATCAATTTAAAAATTAAATTGGTATTCAAGAAAGCACAGTCCCCTGCAACGGCGCCAAAAACTTGACAGCGTGAACCCGCAAGTGAACGGCTTCGTCGTCAAGTAACAAAAAGATCGAACCCACAGAGACCGTGATCTTAAACAACAATTAATTATTAAATTAATTGAACTAAACAAGAAAAAGATTTGGTTTTTGAAATAAGAATTAACTAAAAAATCAAATATTTAAAACGCAATCAAATAGAATCGCAAAGCAAATCAAATCTGGAGTTTTTCAAATTAAAACAGATTTCCAGGAATTGGGTTACCAACAAGACTGCTTATGCTACTAAATTGACTAACGCTCTTGTTAATTATCAAAATGCTTTGAAGGCGAATTTATCCTAATAAAGTTAATGTTTCCTCTCGAGATACAAGAACCGTGCCCAATTAAACCAACCCCTACTCTCGTGGTAATTGTATTTAAATTGAACCCATTAAGGTTTGTGACAATTCAATGAACCCTCGAAGGACCGCTTCTAACTCTCGTGATTTAAGTCCTAGGTTCAATTCTTATGGATCCAATACCTAGGTTCACTTCTCAGTTCTTCCCTAGAATATCTAAGACATGCAAATAGTTGATCAATCAATTCACATGGATGAAGCACAATAAGAATTAAATCAAAAGCAAATTGAAATTTACAAAAGGGAAAAGATCAATTCATAACATAAAAACAAGTCTTGGGCATAGCCCCAATTCCTAGAAATAAAACGACTACTCAAGCATTGTCATGGTCATAGCAATTTTGATTAACAAAAGCATAAAAATCCTAAGAGAAGAGAAGAAATTGGAGAAGAAGAGAAATCCTAAATTAAGCCTAAGGTAGCAGCCAAGATCCCTCTGGTGCTGTCCGGCGCTACTCTATATAATGCACGCGATCAACACTTTATTTTTGGTTGGAGATAAAAATCATATCTTTAATGTGATGAGTAGATAAAAAATCATATCAATTATGATCTTATCCATCAATTATGCTCTGTGTCAATCTTCTAATTCTATTCCATTTAAAATCTTGCGGTCCCACCTTCAATTTGTTGTTCCTGCTATCTCACACTTGCACAATTCAATTATGTAAATCTTCAATTTAATAGGATGTGGGCCCTGCATAATTTACTTCACGTTGCTGCTCCAACAATTACAATTGACTTGAAATTGAATTTGCTTGAAGCCCCTGACCATTTTTATTGACATTGGCAAAGTCACAAATAAACTTGGACTTGAGTATTTTAATCACGAATTCCTGCACATAACACCATAGAACCACCTTACCCGTTCCAAAGGGGAAAAACTAACAAATATCAAAATGAAAATGCCTAATCTATATGAAAATACATGCAAATTGATGAAGAAATATGAGGTGAAATCACACTCATCAGACATACACATCATCAAAAGTATCAAATTGAATTACAGACACATCAGGTGCAGAGACAACATTTATTCTATCTTCAAGGCTAGAAACTAAGGCATCTACTGCTAATTGAACAGGATCATTAGCAGGAAGAATTACCTCAGAAGTCAAAGCAGACTTGGCTTTCCTTTGAGGTTGTTGTCTTCTTGTTGGAATTGCAGCAGCAACAACCTTTTGTTTCTTCCAAATCGTACTGATGGGGACACTGTCCGCATCATCTTCATCATCTTCATTATGGGAGAGGACCAGATTCCTTGTCCTTTTCTGAGTTGTGGCAGGTTGAAGGGCCTCAGTAGTGGGTTCCCTAATTACAATGCCAGTAGCAGGCTTCTTAGGAATTCTTGTCCTAATAGCCATGGTTTTTCTTTTGAGATTTCTCTTCAGCCCTGGAACTTCAGCATTGTTCTGCTCAATTTGTTCTTCTTTGATTTTGTACATTTCTTCTTACTTGGCTAGGGCAGCTGCAATATAAGTGCTCAAGTTCATGTTGGCGATGTTCATTTTACCAAACACAGCAATTGACATGCCCTTCTCTGGCAAAATTCTTTCTTGCTCTTCTCAAGGCTTAGCAGCAAGGAAATCATAGAGAGTTTGTGACTTGAAAATCTTTGACAAAAGATGACAATAGGTAATCGCAGAGAGCTTCTTCCTATTAACCACAACATCCCTGAATCTTCCATAGAGAATTCTGGAAAAATTGATTTTTGTCTCAGTAATTAGATGACAAAGGCAAAACTTGTGTAGGGCAGACAGTTATCCTTTGACCCTGTTTTGTGGAGAATATCCTTATTCAGCATCTGATGAAGAATGCGGACATCATCCTTCATTTCCACTGACTTCCATGCATGAGTGCTTACTTTATCTTGTCTCATTAGTAAGGCAGATATTACTTCTGTACCACCAAGCTCCTTCTCCTAAGTTTCAATAATGACCTTTCCTTCTTGAGCGCAGTTGATTGCCTCTGAAATGGTTTTCTCAGAAACTGTTATCCTTCTCCCAAGAACAGTACCAGAGATTTCATCAATAGTTACCTGAGGGTTCCTCCAAAAATCCCTAATCAAGTCTGGGTATGTGGAAATCTTCTCTACGAACATGCCGTCCCAACCAGCGGCAGTGATATTTTTGCTTACATCCAGGTTGTATTCCTTCAGTATTCCGAAGTCAAAACGATGTTCCGTGGCAAGTTTCAATTTTTTCACATTGAAATTTGCAGAAGCGGAGGCCATTGTTGTTGTATGAAGGTTAGGGTTTTGGAAGCAGAAAACAGAGAGTGAAAGAGAGTGTTTGAAGACGAAGGTTAGCGAAAGGTTTCCTCAAAAGGAAGGGGTTTGCTTTAAAGATTTTTGAAATTCAAAGGTTTTCCTTTTGGAAATAAATCAAAAAGAAAATTTTGACAAGACATGTCATAAAGAATAACATGGCGTTGTTATTTCGAAAATGTAAAAAGATTTAGATGGGATTGATAGAAATTACTGACTTAGCAAAGAGAATATATGATAAATTTGTCTTTGAGACAAAATAAATGCAGTTAATAAATAATATATGTATAGACGGGTTCAAGCACAAAGCAAGTATGGACGCGGCATGTACTGGACGCGGCACACAAAAACAATGGAAGCGGTATGCAATGGATGCGCACTAAAAACATGTAATGAACTTGAAATCTTTAGACTTACATACATCAATAACAAAATTTCTCAAGGCTGAATAACATAATCAATCCACACATAGCATGTTGAAATGTTTTCTAATAAAAATAACTCTGTCCTTAGCAAGAGGTTTAGTAAAGATATCTGTCCATTGATGGTCAGCATCTACAAATTGTATATCAAAAACACCTTTTTGCACATAATCCCTTATAAAATGATGTTTAATCTCTATATGCTTAGCTCTAGAATGCAGTATTGGATTCTTAGATAAGTTAATTGCAACAGTATTATCACACATAAGTGGAATACTACTTACAAACACATTGTAGTCCTCCAATTGGTGTTTGATACATAGAAGTTGTGAGCAACAACTAGCAGCTGAAATATACTCAGCTTCAGCAGTTGATAATGCAATGGTACTTTGTCTTTTGCTTGACCATAAGACAAGGTTAGCTCCAATGAAGTGACATCCTCCACTAGTATTTTTTTTCTTTCAATTCTGTCTCCAGCATGGTCAGCATCACGAAAGCCAACTAATCTGTAATCTTCATTTTTCTTAAAACACAAACCCAAATTAGTAGTACCTTTCAAGTATCTAAATATTCTCTTAACTGCTGATAAATGAGATTCTCTAGGATCAGATTGAATCGAGAACATAAACATACACTGAACATTATATCAGGTCTAGACGCGTTAAGATATAGAAAGGATCCTATCATACCTCTATATACCTTTTGGTCTACCTTTTTCTCTTTATCATCTTTGTTCAGTATAGACCTAGGGTGCATAGGAGTATTCATTGGTTTGCAATCACCCATTTTGAACTTCTTTAGGAGTTCCTTTGTATAATTGGTTTGATGGACATACACCTCGTCCATAGCTTGTTTAACTTGAAGTCCAAGAAAGAAGTTGAGTTCTCCCATCATGCTCATTTCAAATTCTTTCTGCATTAACTTAGAAAACTCTTTGCACAGAGATTCATTAGTAGCACCAAATATGATATCATCAACCTTTCCTCTATTAAAGTCATTTTCCATTAGAAATTAACTTAGCCTATCATACCAAGCTCTAAGGGCTTGTTTTAGGCCGTATAAAGCTTTCTTAAGCTTATATACATGTTCAGGTTGGGTTTCACTTTCAAAACCCGGAGGTTGCATCACATATACTTCTTCATTAATAAAGCCATTTAGAAAAGCACTTTTAACATCCATTTGAAAAAGCATTATATTATGGTGTGCAGTAAAGGAAAGTAGAATCCTAATTGCTTCTAATCTAGCAACAGGTGCAAAAGTTTCAGTGTAATCTATACCTTCTTCTTGAGAATAACCTTGTGCAACCAGTCTTGCTTTGTTTCTAACAACCTTACCATTCTCATCAAGTTTGTTTCTGTAGACTCATTTTGTTCCTATAACTGATTTCTCTTTAGGCAAGTGTACCAGAGTCCAAACATCACTTCTCTCAAACTGATTCAGTTCTTCTTGCATAGCTAGAATCCAGCCATTATCCAGCAAAGCCTCGTCTACTGTCTTTAGTTCCAACTCAGAGACTAGTGCAGTATCTTCCTACTCTCTGAAAGTTGATCTGGTTCTTAGCTTATCATTAGGGTTTCCAATGATTTGATCTTGTGGATGATAATTTTTGAAGTGCCAAGATCTCTGAACAATGTCTTGTTGAGAGGTGGAGGTTTCTGGTTGTTGAGGAGGGTCTTCCACTTGATCGTCAGCTTTTACCTCTGTTGTATCTCCTGAGATATTTAGATCAAGATCTGCAAAAGCTTCATCTAGCTCTGATAATCTCAAGCTTGCATGACCTAGCTTTTTGTGCCAAATCCATCGCTCATCTTCAATGGACACTAGACATGAGACACTTTGATTTGAGAGGTCCTCCAAGTCAATTTTATACAAATTGTTTTGCCTCTTAGCAGTGAATAAGAGTGATCCATCATTTTTCTTGACATTACACATGTTCTTATTAAAAGAAAGAAGATCATATCCACTATCACATAATTGACTTATGCTCAGCAGATTATGTTTTAAACCATTTACCAAAAGAACATTATCAATAGAGGGGAAAGGGTGTTTACCAATTTTACCTATACCAATTGTCTTCCCTTTCTGGTTTCCTCCAAATGTAACCCAGTCGCCATCTTTATGTCTTAGGTCTTTGAACATACACCTTTCTCCCGTCATGTGACGTGACCACCCACTATCCAAGTACCGAGATGTTTGTTTCCTTCCTGTTGTTAAGCAGATCTGCAATAGGTATTATCTTATCCTTAGGTACCCAAATTGACTTGGGTCCTTTTTTGTTAGTTTTCATTGGACGCGAATGTTTAGCATGCTTATTATGTATGCATCTATATGTAACATGCCCACTTTTTCCACATGTGAACACCATATTTTGTCCTCCCTTTTTTGTATAAAAAAAAAAGGACAAATAATTGGAAAATAGAAACAATGGCTTTTTGCTTGTTGTTGTAACAGTTTTGTGAAGGAATAATAGTGATTAAAATGCTTTATAATGAATCATAAAATTGTAACTTTGTAACAGAAGAATAAAGGCAATAATGCACCTCTAATGGCTAATAAAATCCTGGGTTGATTGGTTTCAATCAGTTACAATAGAGGAGAAAATTATCTGAATAAAGGGGGATCACGTTTCTGTCAAGGAGAGATTATGATTTTCACATCCAATTTTTTTTCTCTCTGCAAGAACAGAACATACAATACCCAGAAATCTCCTTCTTCCTTTTCTTCATTCCACTTTCTTTTTCTTTGTTTTACCATTTTCATCTATCAAAAAAAAAACCCAACAACAAATAACAGTAACAACACCCAAAAATGATAAGAAAGCTTCATTTCCTTCTACCGTTCTCTGCCATATGACCCGTGACTGAGCACCGTTGTTATGGGATCGAATCCGTCACTGTCCTCCATGCACCAGCGTCGCGCCGCTGCTACTCCGCCGCGTCACTCCGTTGTGTCGCAGCTCCTGCTCCCTGACCTTCACGTTTGCTCTGTTGCAGTTTCGAACTTGCCGCCATCTGCTATAAGCCACGCGTCGCCGCACTGAACCGCCCTCACCACCGCGAGTTGTGCCATCCTCCGCTACGTTATTGTTGCTCCTGGTTTGTTTTTCTTTCACGTACTGAGACTTTATTTTACTAGTTGGGCCAAAGTTGCTGGGCTTGGGAGATCAAAGTTAATGAGTTTTTTTTTAGACCATGTTAAGTAAAATAAAATCAGAAATGATAAAAATAAAATATAGATCCTAAGAATCAAAAATGATAAATGATAAATGTGTAAAAAATGATACATGTTATTAGTTGTTTAAATAATACAGGTTTATAATATATATGAATGAAAATGTTTTGTTGAAATTAAGGCGTTAGTTTGATTTATTAATATGGTCATGAATGTTTTTTTTAAATATACAAATGTTTCTCTAATTAAAATATTTATTTTAATAAATCAATTGAGTTGTAATGCTATAAATTTTATAAGTTTCTAAAAAATGTAGGTTGTTAGTGATGACCACTTTGGATCTTCTTCCTGTTTGGCTATCACAAACAACCCTTAATTTTCAAAATAAAATTAAGTTGCTAACGATAGCCACTTTGGATCTTTTTCCTGTTTGGTTATCATGAACAACTTTCTAAATTTAAAATTATGTTGTTAGGGTAGCCACTTTGGATCTTCTTCCTGTTTGGTTACCGTGAGCATCTTTTAATTTCCAAAAAAATAAGAATTAAATTGTCAACGATAGTCACTTTGGATCTGCTTCCTATTTGATTATCGAAGGCATCTCGCTTTCTAAAAATTAAAATTAAGTTGCTAACGGTAGCCACTTTGGATCATCTTCCTATTTGGTTATCGTGAGTAATTCCTTTTTCAGATAAAATTAAATTGTCAACGATAGTCACTTTGGATCTGCTTCCTATTTGATTATCGAAGGCATCTTGCATTCTAAAAATTAAAATATAAGTTTTAATGGTAGCCACTTTGGATCTTCTTCTTGTTTGGTTATCGCCATTAAATTTAAAAAAATAATTAAAATAGGTTCTTAGGATGACCATTTTGGATCTTCTTCCTGTCTGATTATCGTGATAGCCTAAATTTCTGAAAATAAAAAAAAATAATTAAAATCAACCAAACCAACAAATATTTTTTAAAAGAACTACGTAGCTTTGATTTCCCTATTGCACCCTGAGATACGTAGGAGCGGGATTTATTCCTGTCAAGCCCAAAAATAATTTTTCATAAAATCCTATTTAATTTCTCTTTAATATTCATTTTCTTTTCTTGAAAAATAATAAGATAAATCTTTATGGTTTATCTATCGTTTTTAATTATTCTCTTAATAAAAAGGGTGAAATAAATATTTTCGAAGTTAACATAATTTTGCACAATTAACTAGAGGTAACCATTTTTCAATGGATGTTGTAGGGTGCTAATACCTTCCCTACGCACAATTGACTCCCGAACCCTAAATCGGTTTTCGAAGACTATTCACTTAAAAAAGGTTTTTCCAATGTTTCCCTAAATAAAATAAACTTTGGTGGCGACTCCATTTTTTTTGCAAAAAAAACAATTAATTTTTGTTCGCCACTCCTGTCGCAATGTGGTTGCGACAGATGGCGACTCCACTAGGGATTATTTTTTTTAAGAGAGTCAAGCCTTACATAGTTATATGTGCAAAATTATTTTTTTTCTTCTCCTTTATTGGTTTCACCCTTTTTGCTTATATGTGCAAGTTGTAAATATTTTTATTATGATGCTTGGTTCACACACTACACCTACACTTTTGCACACACTTATGAGTGGGACCCTATACCCGGGCCTGTGTGAAGCCTAAGAAGAGAGGAGATTGTTAGTGGTAACCATTTTGGATCTACTTCCTGTCTGGTTATCGCAAGAATCTCATCTAGAGTGTGCTCTTTCAGGATGTTTCACACCTGGTAGTTTACCTATCGTTGTGGTTAATATTCTGGAAGAGGCCTTAGCTCTAGAGACCAAGGTCAGCGAGATTGTAGAGCCACCCAAGAGAGATTTCACACGATATAAGGCTTCAAAAAAATTCTAGCATGATAATTTCTCCTTGTATTGTAAAAGACATGTTGCATCATCATGCATTTGCATTCATATTTCAAAAAAAACAAAACATGATAATTTTATAAAGTCACTCATTCTCATTTCATTTGGGTATGTCAGAGAATCGTGGGTGTTCAAAGCTTGTTGTGAGTAGTTTCATTGAGATAATATGGGATCAAGCAGTGAGACAACCCCAATCATGATGAAGAAGCTCATACATCCAAAAATAAAGAAGCCTGAGGTTGAGAGTCTAAAAGCTTGTGCTGGCATGATGACAAAAATCCAGCGTCTCACCTTTGACAGAAAGTATGGAAAGATTCTTACGTTGCTAGAGGTGGATGTGCAAGTGGAGGCTATTACTGCGTTGATTCAATTCTATGATCCTCCCGTGAGGTGCTTCACTTTTCAGGATTTTCAGATGGCCCCTACATTGGAGGAATTTGCACAAATCTTGGGATATCCATTGGAAAATATCAAGCCTTACCAATACTTCGGACATTATCCTTCCTTGCAGACAGTTGCTGGAGTTTTGAAAGTTCAGGTGAAGGAGTTGCAAGGCAAGAAGCGAAACCGAAATGGCTTTGAAGGATTTACACAGAAATATTTGGAAGAAAGAATGAAATATCTAGCAAAAATTGAGGATTGGACTTCGTTCATAGATGTGTTGGCTCTGACTATCTATGGGATTGTTATATTCCCACTTATTGATGAGTAGATAGATTTTGCAGCGATTGATGTTTTCTTGGCCTTACGGGATAAAGGAGAAAGTCTGGTAACAGCGGTACTTGCAGACACATATTGTACTTTTAATCATTGTCATGAAAAGAGAGGAAGGAAGATATTATGTTGCTTGCCTACGATTTATGTTTGGCTCGTCACTCACATGTTTAGTAATAAATGCAAAGTGTCATGTCCAATTGGAGATTTCAAGATGTGTGATGTGAAAGTTAAGAATAATCGTGAATGGGCCCAAAATCTTGTTGATCTTAATGAAAAGACAGTTCGATGGTACCTGCAGTGGCAGGAGGTACAGGAGGTGATCTATCAATGTGGGAATTTTCCTAATGTACCAGTCATGGGAACAAGAGGGTGCATTAATTATAATCCCTCTTTGGTTTTAAGGCAACTGGGTTATCATATGAAAGACCCACCAACTGAAGAAATGATAGTTCCTTTTGTTCTTTATGAGAAGGATATGAAGGACACTGAAATGCTTAGAAGAATCCGCCAAGCCTGGGATCGTGTCATTCGAAAAAGTAAAGAGCTTGGGAAAAGGAGTTGTGATACAAAAGAGAGTTATCGTCAATGGCTAAGGGATAGGGTTCAGAAAGTCGGGTTGCCTTTTCAATGCTCAATAACAGCTGACAAGGAAATTGTTGATGAGACACTTCCAATTAGCATCCAAGAGGTAGAGAACCTTAAGGCAGCATTGCTGAAGTCAGAAGAAGAGAAGAAGAAACTGCAAGAGAAGTTAGAAGAAGCTCTTCGGGAAATCAAGGCTTTGCACCTAGAAAGCACTCAGAAGAGACAATGTCTTGAGAAGGCCAATAAGAGGGCAAGAGTAGAAGAAGAATGCAAGTTCAAGACACAAGGTTGCTTGAGGGCTGCAAATAAGGAGTTAGAGCTGCGTGGAAAAGAAAGAGATAAAGCTTTGGATGAAGCCAAACAGTTGAAAGAATTATACAAAAATTCCAAGATGGCTGAGAGGAGTGTGCAAAGGCAACTCGGGGATTTGAAACAACAATTAGAAAATGTGGTGGTTGAGTATGAGAACAGGGTCAACAATGAAAGGCAGCACCGAGAAGAAGTGGAGCAAATAGCGACCGTGTATCAAAAAGGACTGAAAAAGGAACAAGGAGATGTATGTAAGTTGAAAGCTCACATAAGAGATCAAGATAATATCATCAATGAGCTCAAGAATGAAGGAATGTACTGGAGAGATCGTTTCATAAAGTTGGATAATCATGTGGAAGATCATGCGAAGATCATCAAAGGGCTTAACAATGAAAGCATGTTTTGGAAGGATCGTTATACAAAGTTAGCATGGTTAGCCAACCAAGCAATTGAGGATATCCCAAGATTTTTAAGGAGGGCTGAAGGGATGATGAACCCGTTTTCTGCGCTAGCTGAAATTTCTGAATTTCTTGAATATTGTAAAGATTTAATGGAAAAGATGAAACAAAGGACTGTAATTGAAGGCCGTGTAAAAGTTTGGGTACAATGTACTTGATTTTGATCATTAATTAAAGTTTTGATTCCATATGATCTAGTGCTTTAAAGTACTCACAGCGGGGCAGGCATTGACGATTCTCTAGCATTCCCATGACTTAATAAAAAAAAAATATTGCATCTCCATTCATTCATTCATTTTCTCTTTGCATACTCATGTCATTTTTATCATCAGACAAAAATAAACAAACTGGTTCAAACATGCTCTCAATCAAGGATCATGGCTGAACTAGAGCTTAAAGATGATGTCACCCAACTGAAGTAGCAGATGTCCAAGGTTTTAGAAATCCTTCAGTCTCTTGAAAAGAACAAGAACATAGATGGGGCCTCCTCAGCAGTGAATGAAGATCAACAAGCCACGCCTTCTCATCCGCCTGGTTTCTGTCCGGCGCCTCTGCATTATGGTCTTAATTCTCAAGGAATCTTGGCTCCAATGTACCAACAGGGTCCCACACAACCACCAGGCACCAACCCTCAAGACACCCAAGCACCACAATTCCCACTTTACGGTCTTCCGTTTGGCTACACACCACCATTCGCCACCAACTCTTCAGAGAATAACCTCCAAACCCCTATCGCTGCTGTGCAGAATTCAACCCAACCACCGGGCCCTGATGCAAGTACTGAAACACCACAGGTTCAAATTCAATCTCCGGTTTTCATGACCCATGGCCTTCCACCTGGTTATATTCCACCCCAAGGCACCAATTCCCAAAACCCTACCCAACCACAAGTTCTTCACCATAACGCCCAAGGAAACTCGCCAAATCCATATCCTGTTATTGTGCCATTTCATCCTTATGCAAATACTATGCAGAATTTCTCAGCTGAAAATCCTCAATCTAAAGCAAAGTTGCAAATTCTCGAGGAGAGATTGAGGGCTATGGAAGGAGGAGGCTATTATGGTCTTGGTGATGCTTCAGATCTCTGTCTTGTTCCAAATGTGGTCATACCACCCAAGTTTAAAGTGCCAGACTTTGATAAGTATAAGGGGATTACATGTCCACGAAGTCACTTGACCATGTATTGCAGGAAAATGGCAGCATATGCACATGATGAAAAACTTCTGATTCACTTTTTCCAGGATAGTCTGACTGGGGCAGCCTCGAGTTGGTATACACACCTTGACCGCACTCATGTTCGCTGTTGGAAGGATTTGGCAGATGCTTTCCTAAAGCAGTACAAGTACAATATTGATATGGCACCCGACAGAATGCAATTACAAAATATGGTGAAAAGGGACAATGAGACGTTCAAGGAGTATGCCCAAAGATGGAGGGGATTGGAAGCACAAGTAGAACCACCCCTGTCTGAAAAGGAAATGGTTGCTATGTTCATAGACACTCTTCATTCACCCTTCTATGATAGGATGATTGGGAGTGTGTCGTCAAACTTTTCGGATATGGTCATCATTGGTGAAAGAGTTGAAGGTGGAATGAGGAGTGGAAAAATTGCTTATAATTCTGCTGGAGCAAATAATGCAAAGAAACCCCCCATGGGGTTTACAAAGAAAAAGGAAGGTGAAACTCACGCTGTTATGTCGGGTCAAGGAGGATATACCCAAGGAAAACCCCACCACTTTCATTCCAATTTCCAACATCCAATCCAAATCCCTTATATGACATACCCACTCACTGCTGCCACGACTCCTCAAATTCAATACTCTCAACCTAACCAATCACAAAGGCCACCTATTGCAGCTTCCCAACCCAATCAACAAAGACCACCAAACAACCAAGAAAGGAAACCAGTTCAATTTGACCCCATTCCCATGTCATATACGGAGTTGTTTCATGACCTTCTCCGCAATCAATTGATTTCCCCCATACCAATGAAGCCCCTTGAACCTCCTTTCCCAAAAGGATATGACCCGAATGCTAAATGTGAGTACCATGCAGGGGCAGTGGGACATTCAACTGAAAATTGCAAAGGCTTGAAGTTCAAAGTGCAAGGTTTGATTAATGCCAAATGGTTGAGTTTCACGGAAGATAGTCCCAATGTTAGCAAAAACCCTTTGCCTGGCCATGAGAGTTCATCGGTCAATGCAATTGAAGGACTGGTAGACCAGCATTTGGTGAGGAAGGTGGAAGAGATCAAAATCCCCATGAGGATCATCTTCGCACGGCTTTGTAGGTTGGGTATGAGTGAAATGATCTATAAGGAGGAAGAAACATGTGGTTTTCACCCAAGTGCCAAACACACCATAGAAGAGTGTGATGAATTCAAGCAAGTTCTGCAAAATTTGATGGAGATGCACTTGGTCCAGATAGGTTGTACGAAGAGTAGCGAGGATGTGTTAACACTTCAGTCGGACGATGAGAAGAATATTCCTTTTCCAAGTGCTGATTACTGTTCAAGTGCCGACTCCTTTTCCTTATAAAGATACTAAGGCAGTGCCATGGAGGTATGATGTGAAAATCCATGTGGGAAATTCTGAAGAAGATCAATTAAAATCTGGAACTTCATCCGTTACCAATATTTCTGGGCCAGGAGGGATGACCCGAAGCGGTCGAATTTATACCCCGGAAGAGCTTAGAAAAGAGAAAGGGAAGGAGAAGGAGAAGGAAGTAGATGGGACCTTGATGAATAAAGCGAGGAAAAAATAGGAATATAAGAAGACAGTGTCTGATGATGAGCCAGGTGAATTTCTGAGGTTTATCATGCAGATTGAGTATAAAGTGGTGGATCAGTTGAATCATACACCTGCAAAGATATCTGTCTTGTATTTATTGTTGAGCTCTGAACCACATAGGAAGGCATTGATGAAAGTATTTAATGAAGCTCATGTCACTCATGATATCACAGTCAACCAGTTTGATGGTATTATTGGTAACATTACTACCAATAATCACCTTACTTTTACTGATGATGAAATACCAGCTGAAGGAATGGGGCATAATGAAGCACTACACATTTCTGTAAAATGCCAGGATTATATCCTCACTAGAGTGCTCGTTGATAATGGTTCTTCTTTGAACGTCATGCCTAAGTCGACTCTCATGAAATTGCCTATTGATGGGTCATACATGAAGCCTAGCACTATGGTAGTGAGAGCTTTCGATGGGTCGAGAAGAGAAGTCATTGGGGAGATTGAGTTGCCAATTCAAATTGGCCCCTATACGTTTGAAGTGGTTTTCCAAGTGATGGATATCACACCAGCTTATAGTTGCCTCCTAGGAAGACCATGGATTCATCCTGCTGGAGCTGTGCCTTCCACATTACATCAGAAGTTGAAGTTCATTGTGGATAATAAGTTGGTTATTATTTTAGCAGAAGAAGATTTATTGGTGAGTCAACCGTCGTCAACTCGCTACATTGAAGCAGCGGAAGAGGCACTTGAAACCTCCTTCCAAGCACTTGAGATTGCTAATGCTACCTTTGTAGGCGAAGGGACCCCAATTATGAAACCACAGTTATCTGGGGCATCTATGATGAGTGCTAAAGTTATGCTTGAAGGATGGCTCTGGAAAAAGCTTGGAAAATTGCTGAAGCTATGGGAAAATAAAGACAAGTTTGGGTTGGGATACAAACCATCCAAAGCTGATAAGAGGAGAATCACAGGAGATAAAAAAGAGAAGAGGCTGGCTCATTTAGAAAATCGGGAGCCAAAGGCTGAGGGGGTTCCCATCTGTGATATTCGGCAAAGTTTCCGAAGTGCGGGGTTTATATATGCAGATCAAGTGGCTACTGTTGATGATGATCGTGGTACTGAAGATGATGTTAATCTGGTTTACCCTTGTCCTCCAAATGAAGAGCTTGGCAACTGGGAGATTGTTGAGCTTCCTGTGGTTTTGATTCACTTTCAAAGTAATTATTTAATACATTTCCTATTGCTCTGCCCAAGGCTTTAGGATAACTCATTAATAAGGGCTCACATGTTTTGCTTCAGTATCTTTTATCAATAAAATGCACTTTGAATTTTCCAGTTATTCTTTCGTCTTCCATCCTTCATATGCTTGTTCATTTCTTTTGTTCTCTACCTTGCATACTTTGTTCATTATTCATTCTCAAATAACGCAGATCCAAAAGTGATCCTTTTGAAAATGACAATGCTAGGATCCCATCATATGCTTTTGATTACCCTATTAATCATGCCGATGAGGATGAAGATGATAATTTGGAACCTTCTCCTGAATTAATGAGATTAATTGAACAAGAAGCTAAAATGATTCAACCTCATGAGGAAGTAACTGAAATGATCAATTTGGGGACTGAGAATGATAAAAAAGAGGTTAAAGTTGGCACTTGTATGAAGGAAAGTGAGCGAGACAAGTTGGTTAAGCTTTTGTTTGACTATGTTGATGTCTTCGCATGGTCATATCAGGACATGCCTGGACTAGATACTAGTATAGTTGAGCACAAGTTACCACTAAAGCCTGAATGTCCCCCGGTCAAGCAAAAGTTAAGGCGAATGAAGCCAGAGATGTCATTGAAGATTAAAGAAGAAGTTAAGAAGCAATTTGATGCTGGTTTCCTTGCAGTTGCAAAGTACCCTCAATGGGTTGCCAACATTGGTCCAGTTCCTAAGAAAGACGGGAAGGTTCGAATGTGTGTTGACTATAGAGACTTGAACC
Organism: Echinosophora koreensis; assembly: GCA_035048595.1. Taxonomy (NCBI): domain Eukaryota; kingdom Viridiplantae; phylum Streptophyta; class Magnoliopsida; order Fabales; family Fabaceae; genus Echinosophora; species Echinosophora koreensis. The sequence goes on along the minus strand of JAPCYP010000048.1, from coordinate 265,274 downwards.
GAGCTAGCCCTAAAGATGATTTTCCACTACCTCACATAGATGTTCTGGTGGATAATACTGCTCAACATTCTTTCTTTTCCTTCATGGATGGTTTCTCCGGGTATAATCAGATTAAGATGGCTCCTGAGGATATGGAGAAAACTACCTCCATCACATTGTGGGGAACTTTTTGTTATAAGGTGATGCCGTTTGGACTGAAGAATGCAGGGGCAACCTACCAAAGGGCAATGGTGACTTTGTTCCATGACATGATGCATAAAGAGATCGAAGTATATGTTGATGATATGATTGCAAAGTCTAGAACAGAGGAGGATCATGTTGTCAATTTAAGGAAGTTATTTGAACGTCTGAGGAAGTATAAACTCCGGTTGAATCCTTCTAAGTGCACATTTGGTGTAAGATCAGGCAAGTTGTTGGGGTTTGTGGTTAGCCAAAAAGGGATAGAGGTTCACCCAGACAAGGTACGAGCAATCTTGGAAATGCCAGTTCCTCATACAGAAAAAGAAGTCCGTGGATTTTTGGGGAGGCTAAATTACATCGCTAGATTCATATCCCAGTTAACAGCAACTTGTGAGCCGATTTTCAAATTGTTGTGGAAGAATCAAACAGTTGAATGGAATGAGGATTGTCAAAAAGCTTTTGAAAAGATCAAGCAATATCTACAAGAGCCTCCAATGCCTGGGAGACCTCTCATTATGTATTTGATAGTGCTTGACGAGTCAATGGGTTGTGTACTGGGGCAACATGATGAGTCTGGTAGGAAGGAACATGCCATTTATTATCTAAGCAAGAAGTTCACAAGTTGAAAAGCGAGGTACTCTCTGTTGGAGCGAACGTGTTGTGCTTTGGCTTGGGCCGCTCATCGGTTAAGACAATATATGTTGTGTCATACTACTTGGTTGGTGTCTAAAATGGATCCAATTAAGTATATATTTGAAAAGCCTGCTCTGACTGGGAGAATTGCTCGTTGGCAAGTGTTATTATCAGAATATGATATTGTATATGTCACTCAAAAGGCAATTAAAGGCAGTGCTTTAGCAGAATATCTGGCTCACCAACCCATAGAAGATTATCAGTCAATGCAGTGTGAATTTCCGGATGAAGACATAATGGCTTTGTTTGGGGAAGAAGAATCTTCAAGTGAAGGAAAGTGGACTTGTTGTTTGACGGAGCTTCCAATGCACTGGGGCATGGGATTAGAGCTATTTTGATCTCTCCAGAGAATCAATTTATTCCATTCACAGCCAGGCTATGTTTTGATTGTACCAATAATGTCGCAGAATATGAGGCCTGTGTGATGGGAATCAAAGCAGCTATTGAATCGAAGGCTAGAGTTCTTGAGGTATATGGAGACTCAGCTCTAGTCATTCATCAGTTAAAGGGAGAATGGGAGACTCGAGATGCGAAGTTGACTCCTTACCATGCTTACATTAAGGGGTTGATGGAACAATTTGACAAAGTGACTTTTCAGCACATTCCTCGTGAACATAACCAGTTAGCTGATGCCATGGCTACATTGTCATCAATGTTTGCAATAAGTTATGAGAGAGATATGCCGCTTATAAAGATACAAAGTCAAGATCAACCTGCTTACTGCCAAACAATAGAAGAAGAGTTGGATGGAAACCCATGGTACTTTGATATTAAGCGCTATATCCAAAAGCGAGAATATCCACTTGGTGCCATAGAAAATGATAAGAGGACCTTGAGGAGATTGGCAATGGGTTTTTACCTAGATGGTAATGTGCTTTACAAGAGGAATCATGATATGGTGCTTATCAGGTGTGTTGATGCAACCGAAGCTAAAAAGATTATGCAAGATGTCCACGAAGGTTCATTTGGAACTCATGCAAATGGACATGCAATGGCAAGAAAGATTTTGAGAGAAGGTCATTATTGGTTGACCATGGAGTCTGACTGTTTTAATTATGTAAAGAAATGCCACAAATGCCAAATATATGCTGATAATATTCATGCACCGCCAACAACTCTGAATGTCTTAGCGGCCGTGGCTATTTTCAATGTGGGCAATGGACGTCATAGGACCTATTGAACCCAAGGCTTCAAATGGACATCGATTCATCCTAGTTGCCATTGATTACTTCACAAAGTGGGTTGAAGCTGCATCATATGCCCGTGTTACTAGGAATGTAGTAGTCAAGTTCATCAAGAGGGAACTAATCTGTCGTTATGGTTTGCCGAGCAAGATCATCACAGACAATGCAACTAATTTGAACAATAAGATGATGAAAGAGCTGTGTGATAGTTTCAAAATTCAGCACCATAATTCCTCACCATATCGTCCAAAGATGAATGGAGCGGTTGAAGCAGCAAATAAAAATATTAAGAAGATTGTCCAAAATATGGTGGTGACATATAAAGATTGGCATGAAATGCTGCCTTTTGCCTTGCATGGTTACCGCACTTCTGTTCGTACTTCAACAGGGGCAACCCCATTTTCCCTGGTATATGGAATGGAAGCAGTGCTACCCATTGAAGTGGAGATCCCTTCGCTGAGAGTACTAATGGAGGCAAAATTAGAAGAAGCTGAATGGGTTCAAGCTCGGTTTGATCAATTGAACTTGATTGAAGAAAAGAGATTGATTGCTCTGTGCCATGGTCAGTTGTATCAAAAGAGATTGAAGAAAGCCTACGAGAAAAAGGTTCGTCCTCGAGAATTCCAAGAAGGAGAACTAGTACTTAAGAAGATGTTGCCTATCCAAAAGGATTATCGTGGTAAATGGACCCCAAATTATGAAGGACCCTATGTTGTGAAGAAAGCTTTCTCTGGAGGAGCCTTAATCCTCACAAGGATGGATGGTGAAGAACTCCCACTTCCAATAAATTCTGATGCAGTCAAAAAATATTATGCTTAAAAAATAAGAAGGAAAAATAAAAAATAAAGAAAAGCTCGCTAGATTGAAAACCTGAAAAGGCGGCCTAGGCAAAAGTTAGAGCGACCTGGTGGGCTGAAAACTCGAAAGAGCGGCCCAGGCAAAAATTAGGGTCATAAAAAAGAAAAAAAGAAAAAAAAGAAAAAAGACAAATTAAAAGAGGATTGCATCAGAAGCAGCAAAGGGAGTTTGGACTTCAAACTGGGGCAATTGAGATATACAAGGCATGTGAAACTGGGGCAATCAACGTTCTCAGAAGCTGATTGATGAGTTTTCAAAGTTATAGACATGGGAAACTAGCATTGTTCATTCCAGAAGGCATCACTTGAGGAGTCGAAGTCCATTTGCTTCGCCTTTTTCCAGTGAACCTTTTAGTTTGATTCTCATTTTTGTCCTCTTTGTGTTCTCATTCTGCTTTCATACCAATCTTGTCTATGTATAAATAATTTCATTCTTCAGATAATAAAATATTTCATCTTTCTATGCAACTCCTTGTTGGTTCAAAGTATTATTCTTTTGATAATCTATACTGAAGCATAAACTTGTGACAACACTTGAAAGCATCATGATTATTGTGAGGGTTTCAAAAATTATGGGAAGCATGATGAATCCTATATGACTAGCTCAGCTTGGGTACGAACCTATTGGCACTTCAAAATAATAAACATGATTTTCAAGAGACATTTTCATCAAATATCTGAAGAAAGAGATGAACCAAAATGGGGGTTTCATTCAAGCTCTTGTTCAGTCTTGGATCCTGGGGCACATGAAACCATAAGGAATGAGGAATTAAAGTGGCAAAAATAAATAAATATACTTTGTGATTTCAAATCACCAGAAGTATTCTTCATCACATGTTATTGTCTGCATCATGCATTGAAAAAAATCATGCATCTTGCTTATGCGCTTACGCACCATGCATTACCATACCATTTCATGCATCATTTGATCATACTGGTCTACTTAATTCATCGCTTTGTTCAGTTATGACAAGCACATGGCTCATAAGCCGTGACTTTGCTAGCTTTAGTAGGCATATGGTCTCTATACGCTTCTTTTTTTATTTCGTTTCAAGCTTCGGCGGATACCCCGGCTCCGCAAGCTTCCCTTTTATCTTACGTTTTTAAGCTTCGGTGGATACCCCGACTCCGCAAGCTTCTTTGTATTTCGTTTCAAAGCTTCGGCGGATACCCCGACTCCGCAAGCTTCTTTTAATCTTTCTTTTCAAGCTTCGGCGGATACCCCGACTCCGCAAGCTTCTTTTTATCTTTCTTTTCAAGCTTCGGAGGATACCCCGACTCCGCAAGCTTCTTTTTATCTTTCTTTTCAAGCTTCGGCGGATACCCCGACTCCGCAAGCTTCTTTTTATTTCGTTTCAAGCTTCGGAGGATACCCCGGCTCCGCAAGCTTCCTTTTTTCTCTTTCAAAGCTTCGGCGGATACCCCGACTCCGCAAGCTTCTTTTTATCTTTCTTTTCAAGCTTCGGCGGATACCCCGATTCCGCAAGCTTCTTGTTATATTTTGTTGCAAGCTTCGGCGGATACCCCGACTCCGCAAGCTTCTTTTTATTTCGTTTCAAGCTTCGGCGGATACCCCAGCTCCGCAAGCTTCCTTTTTCTCTTTCAAAGCTTTGGCGGATACCCGGCTCCGCAAGCTTCTTTTCTTTTCATTTAAAAGCTTTGACGGATACCCAGCTCCGCAAGCTTCTTTCTTTCTTGTCATTTCCAAGCTTCGGCGGATACCCGACTCCGCAAGCTTATTTTCATTTCACTTCAAAGCTTTGGCGGATACCCGACTCCGCAAGCTTCTTTTCACTTAATTTCAAAGCTTTGGCTGATACCCGGCTCCGCAAGCTTATTTTTATCTTTCATTTCAAACTTCGGCGAATACCCGACTCCTCAAGCTTCTTTTTATTTTTCGTTTCAAGCTTCGGAGGATACCTCGACTCCGCAAGCTTCTTTTCATTTCCAAGCTTCGGCAGATACCCGACTTCGCAAGCTTCTTTTCTTTCATTTCAAGCTTCGGCGGATACCCGACTCCGCAAGTTTATTTTGTATCTTTCTTTTTTAAGCTTCGGCGGATACACGACTCTACAAACTACCTCATCTTTCGTAACAAGCCTCAATGGATACCCGGTTCCATAGGTTTTTGCATCCTTCTTGTGTTTCGGACAAAATTATGGTTCACTTCTTTACTCATTTCTTACAAGGATAATAAGAAAACTATGGTTATTCATATTATCTAGTAAGAACTAAGTAAAGAGGGGCAGCTGTGAACACCATATTTTGTCCTCCCTTTTTTGTATAAAAAAAAAAAAAAAGACAAATAATTGGAATATAGAAACAATGGCTTTTTGCTTGTTGTTGTAACAGTTTTGTGAAGGAATAATAGTGATTAAAATGCTTTATGAATCATAAAATTGTAACTTTGTAACAGAAGAATAAAGGCAATAATGCACCTCTAATGGCTAATAAAATCCTGGGTTGTTTGGTTTCAGTCAGTTACAATAGAGGAGAAAATTATCTGAATAAAGGGGGATCATGTTTCTGTCAAGGAGAGATTATGATTTTCACATCCAATTTTTTTTCTCTCTGCAAGAACAGAACATACAATACCCAGAAATCTCCTTCTTCCTTTTCTTCATTCCACTTCCTTTTTCTTTGTTTTGCCATTTTCATCTATCAACAAAAAAAACCCAACAACAAATAACAGTAACAACACCCAAAAATGATGAGAAAGCTTCATTTCCTTCTACCGTTCTCTGCCATATGACCCGTGACTGAGCACCGTTGTTACGGGATCGAATCCGTCACCGTCCTCCACGCACCAGCATCGCGCCGCTGCGCCGCTGCGCCGCTGCTGCTACTCCGCCGCGTCACTCCGTTGTGTCGCAGCTCCTGCTCCCTGACCTTCACGTTTGCTCTGTTGCAGTTTCGAACTTGCCGCCATCTGCTATAAGCCACGCGCCGCCGCACTGAACCGCCCTCACCACCGCAAGTTGTGCCGTCCTCCGCTACGTTATTGTTGCTCTCCTGGTTTGTTTTTCTTTCACGTACTGAGACTGAGACCTTCGAGACCTTTCATTAGTGTTGCTACTTGTTATTTTGAATGGTGGCTGATGCTTGTGTGTGTATATGTTTGATTAGGTTTATTTTACTAGTTGGGCCAAAGTTGCTGGGCTTAGGAGATCAAAGTTAATGAGTTTTTTTTTAGACCATGTTAAGTTAAGTAAAATAAAATCAGAAATGATAAAAATAAAATATAGATCCTAAGAATCAAAAATGATAAATGATAAATGTGTAAAAAATGATACATGTTATTAGTTGTTTAAATAATACAGGTTTATAATATATATGAATGAAAATGTTTTGTTGAAATTAAGGCGTTAGTTTGATTTATTAATATGGTCATGAATGTTTTTTTTTAAATATACAAATGTTTCTCTAATTAAAATATATATTTTAATAAATCAATTGAGTTGTAATGCTATAAATTTTATAATTTTCTAAAATATGTAGGTTGTTAGTGATGATCACTTTGGATCTTCTTCCTGTTTGGCTATCACAAACAACCCTTAATTTTCAAAATAAAATTAAGTTGCTAACGATAGCCACTTTGGATCTTTTTCCTGTTTGGTTATCATGAACAACTTTCTAAATTTAAAATTATGTTGTTAGGGTAGCGACTTTGGATCTTCTTCCTGTTTGGTTACCGTGAGCATCTTTTAATTTCCAAAAAAATAAGAATTAAATTGTCAACGATAGTCACTTTGGAGCTGCTTCCTATTTGATTATCGAAGGCATCTCGCTTTCTAAAAATTAAAATTAAGTTGCTAACGGTTGCCACTTTGGATCACCTTCCTATTTGGTTATCGTGAGTAATTCCTTTTTAAGATAAAATTAAATTGTCAACGATAGTCACTTTGGATCTGCTTCCTATTTGATTATCGAAGGCATCTTGCATTCTAAAAATTAAAATATAAGTTTTAATGGTAGCCACTTTGCATCTTCTTCCTGTTTGGTTATCGCCATTAAATTTAAAAAAATAATTAAAACAGGTTCTTAGGATGACCATTTTGGATCTTCTTCCTGTCTGGTTATCGTGATAGCCTAAATTTTTGAAAATAAAAAAAAATAATTAAAATCAACCAAACCAAGAAATATTTTTTAAAAGAACTACGTAGCTTTGATTTCCCTATTGCACCCTGGGATACGTAGGAGCGGGATTTATTCCTGTCAAGCCCAAAAATAATTTTTCATAAAATACTATTTAATTTCTCTTTAATATTCATTTTCTTTTCTTGAAAAATAATAAGATAAATCTTTATGGTTTATCTATCATTTTTAATTATTCTCTTAATAAAAAGGGTGAAATAAATATTTTCGAAGTTAACATAATTTTGCACAATTAACTAGAGGTAACCATTTTTCAATGGATGTCGTAGGGTGCTAATACCTTCCCTACGCATAATTGACTCCCGAACCCTAAATCGGTTTTCGAAGACTATTCACTTAAAAAAGGTTTTTCCAATGTTTCCCCAAAGAAAATAAACTTTGGTGGCGACTCCATTGTTTTTTGCAAAAAAACAATTAATTTTTGTTTGCCGCTCCCGTCACAATGTGGTTGCGATACCACACACTTTGCAAAAGTTGTTGGTAACATTTTTAGCTGGAGCTTTTGAAGCTCTATGTTGTATATGTGGTTTTGACTTATTATGAGATGCTTCATGCTTCTCCTTGTCATAACCAATGCCAGATTTATCATATGGTGACCTAGAGTACCTTAATATAAGACTGAGCTTATCTGAGCCACCTACAAACTTTGGCAGAGTGTCTATCAAATATGTTACATCTTGTTTTGGTTTTGTAACTTCACAAGAATCATCAGGCTGACACTCTAGTTTGTCAGTTAGACTGACATTCTCTGATTTTAGCTTATCATTTTCTTGTGCTAAGTTTTGCTTCTCCATGCAGACTCTATCATACTCTTTAGTTAATTTTGCGAACTTCTTTTTAAGACTTTTGTATTCATGAGACAGTATGGATGATTCATGCAATAATTCATCAAAATCATTTTAAAGAGTGGACGGGTCAGAATCCATTACCTCATCATCAGTGTATTCACTTTCTGATGATGTGTCAGCCATGAGACAAATATTTGCCTCTTTCCCAACTTCATCTTCCTCATCAGATGAAGATAGGTCTAAATCCTCCCAAGTAGCCATTAAGCCCTTCTTTTTCTTGAAGAACTTCTTTTTCTCTGTCAGATCAGGGCAATCAGCTTTGAAATGGCCAGGCTTCTTGCATTCAAAGCACAAGGGCGGACCTTTTTCCTTGGAGTCTGATTTCTCCTTGGAAAATTTCTTGTTGAACTGCTTCCTTCTGAAGTTACTTTTCTTTCTCCACATGTGTTGAATTTTTCTGGAAATGAAAGATAGTTGATCTTCATCTGATCCTTCATCACTATCTGAAGGTCCAGCATCATCTGAAGATTCAGCAGCTTTGAGGACTTTTGATGAACTGGCTTTCTTTGCCTTTAAGGCAATAGACTTTCCTTTTCTGGAAATGTCTTCATTCAGTTCAAGTTCATGAACCTTGAGTGACCCGAGAAGCTCTTCTAGAGAAAGAGTATTCAAATTTTTGGCTTCCTGAATAGCAGTAACCTTGGGTTTCCATTGCTTGGATAAACTTCTCAGAATCTTTCTAATATGATCTCTATTTTCATAGGATTTTTCCAAGAGATCTGAGACTGTTGGTGATTGTTTGAAATCTTCCAAACATCTGATCTATTGTTTCGTAATCAGCCATTTTAAATAGTTCATACTGGTGAACCAGCATGCTTATCTTTGATTCCTTTACCTGAGATGAACCTTCATGAGCAAGGGCCAGAGTATCCCAAATTTCTTTAGCAGTGTTGCAGTTGTGAACTTTGTCATGTTCAGATCTGGTGATGGCACAAATCAAATAATGTTTTGCTTTGAGGTTGAGTTGATGTTTGGCCTTTTGATCTGCAGTCCAATCTGCTCTAGCAATAGCAGCTCCATTTTCACCTCTAGGCTCAGTATAGCCATTTTCAATCAGTTCCCAGATATCTAAATTTTGTGCATCCAAGAAGGCCATCATCCTCTTCTTCCAGTAGTCATAATCAGTTCCATCGAAGAAAGGAGGTCTGTTGATAGCTTGTCCTTCTGCATCCATGGTTGTTGGATCGTACTCCCTCAGCACTTGTTAGATGCTCAACCCTTTCGAGGCTGAGCTCTGATACCAACTGAAGTTGACACAGGCAAACACAAGAAGGGGGTTGAATTGTATTTGTTAATAATTTTTGAAAACAACCTTTTTCAAAACTAATTTTCTCACACAAGGATTAAAAGGCAGAAGCACGCACACAGAAAAAGATCCTTTTAAAGACTTAACAAAATCAAGTTCGAATTCTCACAATTAGTATAAACAAATCAAACTAAAGAGATAAGGGATTAGAAGATTTATGCAAGTGTTTTATCCTGGTTCACTCTCTTCCAACCAAGAGCTACGTCCAGTCCCTTCTACTTGAAGGTTTTTTTCCACTATTTTTCCAAATAGATTACAACAAGTATTCAACACCTCTCCAGGCTACAAGTATTTCTTTCTTACCAAGCCTCTTCAGGCTCTAACTCTAACAAAGAGATTCATTGCTTTTGATTTGCTAACTCACTATGTGTGAGGATATGAAAGTTTAAGATCAGTTGAATATTATAGCAATATTCAAGCTAAGGTATAAAATATTTAGATGCTCGTAGAATGGCAAGCGTTTTTCTAGCAAGGTTTTTATATTTGTAAAAGTTGTTTCTTCAGACGTTGAGGTCTTCAATTTATAGTGACCTTTTTCTTCACTTGAAATTTTTCAACGGTTGTTTTGAATTTTCCCAGTTAGGGATGGAATCAAAGGCATCGTATCCGTTGTGACTCATAGCTTGAACGTGGCCATTCTGAAATGTACTATAGTTTATCGTTCTTGCACAAAATGGGCATACCTCTGAGCAATTGCAACTTGAAAATTGTCTTGCCTTCCTTGTACAAATTCTAGCTATTCCAGCAATAAAGGTGACAGGGTACAAGGCACTTTGCATTGTACTATTTTGCTTTTGCATTTCCTCATTTTTACCATGTTTCTCTCAAAGAAACAAGGCAATAAAACAGTTAAAGCAAATAGGAAAGACCAACATACATTTGAAATAAATATCAATCATTTGAAATAAATACTTCTATGTTGTCGAGCTAGCATTATCTGAGCATATGAAAGATTCACAAAGAAAAAAAAAAAAAAGAGCTCATCTACTTAACAGCATAGTTAGAAACTCTTTTAGCTCGTCTACTGACGTGGCAAATCCTCTCGTCTACTATCAAGTCTTTGGACTTGCTATATATCAGTGAGTTACTTAGATCTCCGTTTTCTGATGTGGCACTTAAGCTCGTCTACTCATAGTAGTTAAAGTTCCCGTCTACTGAGAATACTTTATATTCTGTCTACTCAAATATATTAAAATAAATAAATATACCAAGGATTTTGAGCAGCTCGTCTATATGGGTGGACGCGGATATTAAGAAACTCTTTCAAGGTTTCCATAACTTATTAAATTTCGAATATTCCTGCAAGACTAGATAGAGCATGCTAGATCTTAACTAACACTTTGTCATGCAAATTTAATCCTTTTTGTTAACATCAAAACTTAGAGATTATTTAATCCAAATTACTTTGGTTCCAACATGTATTCCTAGGAGAAATCAAAGCCACGTAGTTCTCTTGAGGGAAGAAGGAATATTTAACAATATTAACAAATTACGTAATTTATAATGAATAAATTCATACATATATAAATATATAAATTTATAAATATATTAATATATTATAATTTATATAATGTCCAAATTATTCTCAGGTCATTCCACTTACCAAATTGTCCCAACAGAAAGTTACCAAATTACCCCTACGATCACACACCCAACATTACCTTGCTTTTATATATATAGATGCATTGTTATTTTTAGGGTAAAATTTAAGCATTTTAACATATTTATCAATTCAAAATAATGAATAATAATAATAGGCTAAACTACATTTTTGGTCCTTTATCTTTTGGTCAGCATTCATTTTGGTCATTTATCTTTGAAACGTTACCCAAAATGATCATTTCTGTCATCCTCGTTAAACCCAGTAACAGAAACTTCTGATGTGGCATTAGAAATGAAAGGACGACTTTGTTTTGACCTTTACTTGCAAAAATAAGATTTTTTTTTTTACAATGATGATGTGGTAATGGCCGAAAACAGTTGCCATGGCAATGGATTCCTCTTCAACTCCTTGTCGTTGTCCATGAAGGCGTTGTTCATGATGTGCTGGACATTAGATAATGTTTGATTCTAGACATCGATTGAAGCATGCACTTTAAAAATCCAAACTTTCCTTCTCCTTGATGTGCTCCCTTCGACACCCACTTCTTGACATTTCAATTTGGTTAGTCATTTTTCTTGCTGTTTTCCCAATTTTTTTGGGTACACTTCAAGGGTTCATGGGTTGTCTTCAAGATAATGACTCTTGAAATTTCTTTAAGCGCAGGAACCACTTTTGTGAGTACATGTTGAATACTTCGTAGGCTAAACCTCTATTGCATTTTTTTAGGGTTCACGAACATGGTTGGTAGTGTTCTTGAAAATGGGTTTCTGGTTTTCTAGTTTAGGGTTTGATTCATCCCTCTCCCCCAAAACCTTTTACCCAAAACCCCTGTTTTTTCATCCCTTTTTGAAATTAAGTTTTCGATTTGTTCATATTTTTGTTGCATAAATTCCAATTAGGTTTTGGATTTGTTCATCCCTCTTTTTGTTTCCTATTTGAAACTATTGGACTGAAGTAATTTTGACCAATTGATGTTGAAATGGAATGACACGAGGTGATTGCTGTGAAGTAATTCTCACAATTGATTTTGCAGAGTTTACATGTAGGTGGAGTGGAGGAAGTCGGTTGTGTTGGAGTTCTTCTTCTTCTTCTTCCATTTCTTATGTTTGATTCTGACGTGATGAAGAGAGAGAGAAAGAGTGTGTGGTGGTGGTGGTGGTGGTGGTGGTGGTGGTGGTGGTAACATAGGAAAATGATGAACAAACTTACTAAAGCCCACATGTCATGCCACGTTGTAAGGTTTTGCCATGTCATGGGCCAAGTAGGAGAATTAACAGCCACATCAGCTGATAGTAATGTCGTTTGTAAGGGAGAAGACATAAATGACTATTTTGGATAACGTTTGAAAGATAAAGGACCAAAATGAATCTTTTTAAAGATAAAGGACCAAAATTAATTCTGACCAAAAGATAAAGGACTGAAAAAGTATTTTAGCCATAATAATATGAATTTAATTTATATGCATTGTCAGTGTAAAGATTTTTTGCACTATCAATCAATCATAAATTGACATATCTTTAAAAATATTTGATGTTTATAATAACTATATCAAAAATCATACATAGAATAATTTACAATTAGTTGATAGTGGAAACGTATAGTGTATCATATCTACACTATAAGGATAGGATTAAAGTCGTATACATTGTCCCGTAAAAAAAAAAAAAAAGAGTATATACTGTCAGCGTAAAAAAGTTTTGCACTGATATCCACTAATATTTTGACATACGTGTTTTTATTTTACAAACTAAGAGAGAAATAACAATATTGCTGATTTGCTAATATATTATTGTATATCAGTGTAAAAATCATCTATATTTTTGTAGATGATCATGCTTAATATTTGATTATTAGATGATCATGCTCACGATAATAATTATTAGTTGTGTCCATATTCATCATATTTTTTTTCATGCAATTAATATTACAAACCACAATTTTATAAATATAATATCTTATATTTCCTTACTGATAAATATTATTTTCTTTCCTTTGTTATAAAAAAAAATATTATTTTTTTCAAACATTTAAATTAACTTCATTCTAAATCTCAATCTTTAAATTTTAAATAACGAAAAATACTCAAAATTCAATGGTTTGTTTTTATTTTGAGGAAAAAAAATTGTCTTTTTAGTTATTTGCGGTACCCTACCTCTTCCTATCTTCTAGCCGCCGTCGTCCCTCCACTGTGAACCACCTCTACGGCGGAGCGCAACTCTGTTCTCTATTCCATTCCCCCTTCTCCGAATGGGCACCACACTAGGTCTTTCATTCTTCTATACATGCCTTTCTCGTCTGTTTTCTTAATTTCTTTTCTATGCTATCTCTGACTGTTTCTTCTATTATCAATTTATCAGTAAAGTAGAGGATAAGGAAGTGGAATGGCAGAACTTGTTTCTTGCTTTTAGTCAAATGGCTGAGGCCCTTTAAATAGGCAACAATACATAACTGAAAAAAGACCCACGACATGTTATCCATAACTCAACTACTCATAAATATCAGATCAACTAGCCACTAAATCATAAAAAATAACTGCAACATACAGCAACAAACTCTTAGGACACTAAACAACTGACTCATTTTAAATAAATTCAACAATAAAAGTGAATAAATTCTGCCAACAATCCCTCCCTTAAACTGACATTTGCTAATATCAGTTTAAAAACTTAGCCTAGCAGATGCCTAACAACTCTCTGAACATCACAAACAGCTCCCTCTTTAAAGCCTTGGTTGTTGATACATATTGTTTTTATTTCTCTAATTTGTTTATTTAAAGGGGTTGCATCTAATCTATATGATAAAATGCTTCTGGGGAGTGGGGACTATACACTGTACAGTGTACACAAGGCTGTGAGCACTCAAGGGAAGACATCCTTGCTGATAGGTAATTAGTATTCTTTTTCAGTCTTTTATGCTTCAATGGTACATACTGATAGGGACTAGAAAATTAAGAAAACAAAACACGAGAATTCACTGTTTTATTACTGGAATTCAGACTTGTATCAAGGTGATATCATGACCTGATTTGCGGAAATACAAGAAGGAAAATTCAGTAAAGAAAAGACTTTAGGCAATTCGAGAGGACTAGTCTCTCCCTAGTCCCAACTAATTTCCAGCCTAACCCTCTATTTCCCACTCCCTCACTATATACCCCCTTCAGCAGAATCACACACCTACTATCCTCCCTAGTCCCTATTGCCAACTCAGCAGTTAGTTACACTGTAGAAACCTTTTCATTTTCTCTCATGGTCATAATTCCCTGCATTACATCCCTTCTTTCTACTTACATACACCTTAGTTATTCTAGGTTCCTATCAATTACTATTCCTCTTTTTCTGCTCTGTTAATCTGCATTTGTTTGGTCGGTTTTTCCTGATAACTTGTATTTCCTTATAACTTGAAATGTGAAATCTACAGATTCCTCTGGCTGGATACTACCTTAATAAGCTGTTTACTCCATCCAAATATTGTGCAATATATTTATTCAGACTCTGCTGCCGTACCATACTGCCACTGCTACTGCACTGGTGACTTTCATGCTCTCTGTCTCTTGCCGCAGCTACGGTTGGCTTCCTGAAGGTATCATCTCTGCTACTACTCACTAAAATGTATCTTTTGTTAATAGTAAGATGTTCAATTTGATTATGTGAATTTTGAATGGTTTTGGTTTAGGGGTATTGTTTTTGTAGATTTTTCTCTGTACAATGTAATTAGTTCACCATTTGTAGATTTTACTGGTATATACTCAGTCTAGAGTGTTACATATCTGAAATGAGAATGCCCTTAGGGCTGGTGGCTTCTTGGTCCCAAATGGAAAGAAATTGTTATAAAAAGGGGACTCACCCCTCATCCTCACATTTTCTCCAAAAATCTTAGAAAAACTTAGAACCAAGAGAGGGAGAGAGCTTGAGCAAGAGGAAGGCAAGAAAGGAGTAGCTTTGTGAGCTGCTTCTTCACCTTTCTCCTCTTGGGTTTTATTTGGTAAAAAATGATAAGGATGTGTATAAGTATGTTAAACTGAAAATGTTAGTCATGAATGTTTCTATTAATGAAGCTTGTTATAAACCCTTGAAATCAACATGATATTGTGTTAGATGCCCTGTGTGTATGTGGTGCTATATATGCTATATACATATATATCGCTGCCTATTTTGTTGTTATCTGGATCGTTTTTCTTATTTGGCAAATAGGGTAGTTGCTTTTGCTTGAACAATTGTGGGCGTTGATGAGCACTATGAATAGAACCATGTTTTTTTTTTTCCTTTTTTTTTTCTTTGTATCTGGAATGATGCGCCAAGTGGGTATATTAGATGCTATGTTTTGGATTCAGCTGGGCATGAATATGGTGTTGTACCAAGGATTTTATAATAATGATTTTAAATGGACTTGCTTTTCCTTTATTTAAGTTGCTTTTGCTTGAACAATTCTGGGCGTTGATGAGCACTATGAATAGAAACATTTTTTTTTCTTTTTTCTTTTTCCTTTGTATCTGGAATGATGCGCCAAGTGGGTATATTAGATGCTATGTTTTGGATTCAGCTGGGCATGAACATGGTGTTGTACCAAGGATTTTAGAATAATGAGTTTAAATGGACTTGCTTTTCCTTTATTTAAGAATAATGAGTTTCAACCAATAGCAAAATAATTCTATCCATAATTTTCAAATTTAATTCAGTATCAGTTAATAGTTGCTGATAGACCAAGTTTTAAGATTCAAGTTTATGCAAACTAAGAATTATACAGAACAGAGGCGAATTCTACGGTGCACAAGGGTCATGGGTACCCCCACCGTGCACAAGGAGTTCTAAACATTAGATTTTGTAGGACTACAGATCTTAATCTAAACCATCCACACCCAATCATTTGGGTCCACTTCTCTTTCTTCACCCTTCCACATCCTCCTCCACCCAGCCCCCTCCGACAACACCCTCGAAGGCTAGTGTACTCGATCTTCCACCAATTTCAATGTCAATCATCGTCTCGATCCACCTCTCCACCCGACAACGCACCTCTTCTTCATTTTCTTTCTCTCTGGTTCAAGCTCAAGTTTAAGCAAATAAAATCAACACCAATCAAGAAAACAAATTGATTTCATCGAATGGAACCCCGGAAGGAAAAGGAAACTCTTGAATCCTTCTTCAATAATTGGTACCCATTAATGTATGAACCTTGACTTCTCAGTTTTATAACTAGTTGTACCACCACTACCAAATTCATAGCAGAAATAGAATGTGAAACTTCAATGGCGAAACAGAGCATGCCGTAACATGATCCTAGGATCCCATCACCGCCTCATCATCCTCCTTCACCATCGATATGCTCACCTCGACCTCCCCGTGCGCCGCCAACAGAAACCTTGACGCACTGGAAAACCCGACCCGGGAATCGAAATCGAACCCGGACAAGACGCTTGCCTTCTTGACCAACTCTCTACCATCAACTTCTTTGGGCCTTTCACAGAGTGGAACACGCATCACCACCAGTAGATATGGCAGAATTGATCTCAACGTGATGTTAGTGTTCAGTTAGATCTCCCTCTTAGGGCACAGACACAAGACGAAGAAGAAGGTGAACGAAACGACGTCGTGTAGTTGCAGCATTGAATTCTCGGCAAATCAGGCGGTGATGATGACGGCGGAGGCTGTTGTTGAGGATGGAGGTCGTTGTTGATGATGAGGTAGTTGGTAGGGTTCCACGGCGGAGTTGCAAAATTTGGACAATGGTTGGGCAGACCAGCGGAGAAAGGGGAGAGGGGAAGAGGAGAGAAAAGAGAAAAAATCAGGTGTAAGGTGTCTATTATTAGATTGTATAAGTCTTTACGATCCAACGGTCAAGATTAAAAATAAAACTTGTGCACCATGCACCACCCACTTAACTTGTGCACACCACCATAGAACTCACCCAGAACAGAGGCGAATTCAATTTTACATAGACTTGTGAAACATATAAGTTTCAATAGTTCTGGACTAGTTTTAAAATTTGCCAATCCTCACCATAAGAATCTAAGTTGTTCATATACATACATTGCTTAAAGTCAGCATGTTTAATAGAAAGTAAAAAGAATACAATAAAGTTATGAATTAGTGAGGTTTTAAAAATAAAAATCGGTGAGAAAATCGAAAACAAATTAAATTCAATATTTCTGTTTTGGGTGTTCAACAAACTGCATATATCTATGTTTTCATTGAATCAAAGTTGTTATTTTCTGAAATTGTCAGATAAACAGCAGTATCAAACACTGAATTTTATTTTCTATCTTCTTGTTGTTATCTGTTTTCCTATATTAAAGGTGAATCAAAAGCTTTCAATCTAAAATTTCAAACATGCATCCCTGCCAGCGACCTTCACATTGTTACGCACACAGCGATCCCAAAATTTCAATACTATTCGCCAAAATTTTGTATGGGTAAAAAATAATAATAATCGTGTTTTGGAACTTGTGAATCTATGGTGGGGTAGGAATAGGATACAGAGGAAATGTTCCTCACAGTTAATAGGAGAACTTCATCAGTTTCTATGCTTTTACATAATTTTAGATTAGATGACCTGCTTGTGTAGACTATGGGTCCGCAGCACTCCACCTGTAAAATCCCAATACTGCATGTGTTATTCTTAGTGAAATACATATAAACCAATGTTTTAATAACCGAACCGGAGATTAAACTGGTGAGACCTCTAGGTCGTGGTTCAACCAGATGACTAATAAATAAATAAAAAATAAATAAATTATGTAATATATAAATATTTATATATATTTGTATATATATATATATATATATATACATATATATGCATAAAAATTTTGTAGTTTCCCTTTATCCCAATATATATATATATATATATATATATATATATATATATATATATAGTTATTAATTAATTAATATGTAATCCCCAATTGTTCCCAATAATTAATTATATATATGTAGTTTCCAATAGGTCATGTGGTTTTCAATATTTAGTTCCCATTAAAAAAAAAATTAGTAATTCCCAATCTATAAAACTCTTCATCTACCTCTAATTTTATATTTTCTTTTCCCTGGTACACCATCAATAGAGCACCGAATAAAAAGTAAGACCCTAAATAATTTGACTTTTCACTTTCTCTCACCTCTCCTCAATCTCTCCAATAGTTTCTTCATTTTTTTTCTCCCCTTACATTGAACAAACCTAATCTGAGAACCATCACTCACCACATATGAAGTTTACAAGACACTCACTGATACCACTGGGCTTTTGCAATGGCTTGAGTTGCATAAATGGTATTCCACTATTCCTCGGATGCGGATTCTCTCCTGCTGAGAATCGTCCAGCGCCTCTCCTGTGGTTGAATCTGGACCGTCCGTCCAGATTGGACGGTCCAGATTAAATGGGCTTTTAAAAAATAAAAATAAAAAATAAAAAATAAAAAACTCAATTCTTTTATAACTTCCCTCCCTTGACACCCTTCTTCCCTCCACCCTTCGCACCCCCTGTTGTGAGTGGCCGTTTGCTCCATCTCACCACCGCCGCGTCTTAATGGCTGAAACCGCCGCCGTTCAAGCCCACAACCGTTCAACAAAATTTTTAAGAACCCAGCATGCTAGATGATTGGCAAGCAGCTAGACTTAAAAACCAGTAGAAATGGGGTAACAAATGCCCTTCTTCCTTGATCTATTCCACTGCCATGATAAAATTTTTGCAGAACAGATGAAATTAAAAGAATAACAGTTCTTCATCAATGCAACTAAAACGCACAGTGATGTTAAAAACTAATCAGTTTGCAATTTCATTGGCTTAGGCATCATACTATGAACCAGGTACCAAGAAATTCTAAGTATATACATGAAAATTGTATGATATTCATTCAAGGGACTTTGATTTCAGAAGCAAATCACATATGTGGGGTTAACCAAAAAACCCAAATTTCAGAAACAAAATTTTACCCAAAAAACCCAAAAAAGACCCAAGAAAAAGCATCACTAACAGAGGGGGTAACATACTTTCAAAAAAACAGAGGGGGTAACATGGGCAGGAGAGGCAGGCGCGGCGGCGGACGTGGTGGAAGGCGCGACGGCGTGAGTCTTGAAGGCACGGCGACGAAGTAGCGGCAGCGTGAATACAACCACCGCGGAGAGAATCAATGGGAGAGAGATGAAGGGCTAGCCGGAATCGGAGGCAGGATGGGCAGCGCGATGGTGGTTGTTGGCGGCAGCGAATCACAGTACGGCGGAGATGGGTGTATGGGGTGGGGGGTGTGCCGCGTATGGGGAGGGGAAAGATGTCACGAAGCTTTTCTGAAACAAATGGGTTTTATTTTATTTTATTTTTATTTTTTAAAAGCCTATTTAATCTGGACCGTCCGTCGGTCCGGATTCAACCGCAGGAGAGGCGTTGGACCATTCGCAGCAGGAGAGAATCCGCATCCCTATTCCTCCTCCACTACTTTTCCACATCTTGTTCATTGTGTTTATTTAGTCGATGGATAGTTTCTAAAACTTTCATCTCTAGGATTGATTCCCAATCAAAGCCCTCTATATTCCCTACCCACTATCACTGTAGCAGCGACGTATAAGCAGCACAACGCTTCACCATCACTTGTCTGCTTCAAAAGGTGAGAAAAACTGGGAAAAAATCCTGACCGGCAGGTTTTTAAGAACCGGACCCGCTTCACCGGTTCAATCCGGTTTTTACGGTTTTTTGGCAGTTCGTTGAGACTCTTGGGGGTCAACCGAACCGCAGACACGACCGGTTCAACCGGCCGGTCTGGTCCGGTTTTTTAAAACACTAATACAAACACACACATATACATAGTGGGCATATCAGGTGAGGTGTGGTATTGTAAAAGATGAGAGCATTAAATACCATTAGATCTAAATTAACGTATGAGATTACAAGAGGCAATTAACACCTCATGTGACTTGCTCTTCCAAGTTGTTCTCCAGTCTCCCCCTCTATGGGGCGTACAACTATCGAGTTCTCCGAAAGTCCTACTCTTTTTCTCTTCATGATCTCACCAAACATCAGGTGAGAAAAACTGCACATGCCTTGTTTCTCTGAGATACACACACCTCCTTGTTTTGCTACAAGACTACTTTGTTTTTCTTCCATCTTGTGCAGAACTGAATTTCAAGTCCCAATTTTGCAAGTATATGAACATATCTTATATTGTTTGATCTTGCTGGATGAGTTCCTTAATTTTTTTTATTTTTTATTTTTGATGTGGTGCTTATTTTCATTTGTCTCCTCTTTAGGTGAAAGACGTTTTAGTATGGCTAATGTTGAAGAAGTCATCCAAGAAATATTCCAAGCACATGATATTCGAGTTCAAATTGCAATATGCTGATTTATTTCTTTAGAAGAAAAAATCCCCCTAAGAGATGTCATTTAGTTAATAACATCATATTTCCTTTTTTTTTATCATTTTATTTACATTATGTATTTTATTCTTTTTAGGGAAATGAAGGGGTGCCAAATTGTGATGAAGAATTAAAGCCTAAGGTTGGACAACTGTTTGAAATATTAAAGAAGGTGAACGGTTTTACAAAAAAATATGCACATAATGTTGGATTTAGCGTGCGTTGCTCATCGGAAACTAAAGATAAAAATGGTGTGAAGTGTTGGAAGCATTTTGTTTGCTCAAAAGAAGGCTACAAACCAGATAAAACAAAAGTTGCGGAGCAAAATGTATCAACTATTAAGGCTAGAAGAAGGAGTCTTACAAGCAAGGTAGTCAAAACCGGACCGGACCGGCCGATCGTACCGGTTGGACAGGGAACCGGACCCCAGGACGGTTCAAATAACCCCCAGAACCGGCTTTGCAAGGAACCGGTGCGAGAACCGTTCCGTTGAACCGGTTCCCAAATTTTTAATTTAAAAATAAAATAAAATTGAGAAGATGAAAAACGTCGTCGTGCTCCACAGCCTCCACTCCTCCATAGTTGTTGCTTGCTCATGTAAAACGACGAAGACGAGAAGAAGAATAAGAAAGAAAGAAAAGGAGGGGGAGGGCGTTCCTTTTTAAACTAAAAAGAGAGAATGAATATGGTCTTATCTCTTTATTAATGGAAATTTGAAATTATGAACATTGAGATGCGGTGCTTTGAGAATGTGGGAAGTGGAATGCGGCTAGGGTTTTTATTACCATCTAATTTGTAGAAAGTGTGGGCTTATAAAACTCGGGGCAATGCTTATCGTGGGCTGTTTTTTTTTTTTTATGGTGGTGAAAAAAGTGTAGACTATTTTAATATAGCTTCCGTGGGCTGTTTGTTTTCAGAAGAGTGAAGAATGGTTTTAATACACTTCAACACTTGTTTGAGCTTAATAATTCAAAATAAAAAATTGGGTTTAATAATTTCAAATGTTATGTCATATTTAATTTGATTTTATGTGTAACTCTGCATGCTTTATGTTATGTTTTATGACATTTTTAAGTGAAGCTTAACTTTTTAATGTGATGAATTTTGAATATTGTTATTTTTTGTTTAATATTATTATATATATTATATTTAAAATTTTAAAAAATATTATTTAGTTAATACCGGTTCAACCACGGTTGAACCATTGAACCTTGAACCAGTACTTTCACAGAATCAATGACCGGTTCGGTTTTGATGACCTTGCTTACAAGAGAAGCATGCAATGCAAAAACTGTTTTCAAACTAGTTGATGAAGGTAAATATGAGCTTATTTGATCTCATGAAAGTCATACACATGCATCTACTTCAACTATGAAGAGGCAATTTTTAAGATTAGCAAGAAAAGTGAATCATATTCACAAGATTTATTCCATGCATACAATAGAGCGGATTTTGGACCTTAAAAAACATACCATTTATTGAAAAAATAGTTTGGGGGTTATCAAAATGTTGGTTGCACACATAGGGATCTCCAAAACTATTCGAGAGATTCAAGAAGTTAATCCATCATTCTATTATGCTGATCCTGATGGATCCTACGTAATATAATATGATAATATTGTTATTAAATTATTTATTTAATATTATAACCATTCATACTTTGAGGTTCAAAACTAACACTTTGAAACCATTCAAAGTTAAAGGTTAATATTATTTAACGGTTGGGTAGCTCAACTAGTTTGAGCTAAGGATATAAGGTGTTAAGGAGCAGAAGATCCAGGGTTCAAACCCTGGCAAAGATGAAAACTAACGTAACATTTAATTTATTAACGTTGTTCTATAAAAAAATATTATTATTTAATGAATTTAAACCATTTGTTAAATTCACTTGTTATTTTTAGTACATATTTTAAGAAGTCATCTTTGTACATAAAAGGAAAATTATGGAGGAATGAAAAAAAAGGCAGTTTTCATTGTTTGAATCTTTCTTTTTCGTTTCATATTAAAAAGTCAATTTCCAAAGAGAGATAACGACTCTTATTTTTCCTACTAATGTTCTATCTCCTAGAAGTTTTGCGTTGGCCGCGAGTTACGACGATAAACCACCTTTACCCCTTTTCAGATCTATCTGATACCACTTGATCCAAAACTTCCAGGAGATAGAACTTAAGGAAGGAAAAATAAGAGTCGTTACTTCTCTTTAGAAATTGACTTCTTAATATGATAGGAAATTATTAAAAAAAAAAATTGGAGAAAGAGAAACATTGAAACAATGAAAACAGTTTTTTTTTTTTCATTTCTGTCATTTTCCTTTTATATACAACGATAACTTCTTAAAATAGAAACTAAAAATAACTAGTGAATTTAAATCATAAATGACAACTTGTTTAAATTCATTAAATAATATTAAGCTTTACTCCTTTTTTTTTTTTACAGAAAAGGGATTAACCTTTAACTTTGAATGGTTTTAAAACGTCATTTCTAAACCTCAAAGTATGATTGGTTATAATATTACCTAAATAATATTACGTAGGATCCACCTGGATCATATACGTGTGAGGCAGATGGAGAATGTCGACTAAAATATGTTTTTTGGGCGAATGGTATTTATAGGAAAAAATATTCCTTGTTTGGGGATGTGGTTTCATTTAATACTACATATGAACAAATAAATATTCAATGATTTTTGCACCATTTACTAGGATAAACCACCTTAGACAATCGGTTACTTTCGTAGCAAGTTTTTTAGCTAATGAGAAAATTCATTTATACATATGATTGTTTGAAAAGTTTTTGGAAGCAATGGGAGGACATAAGCGAACTCTTCTGACAACAGATCAAGATCCTGTCATGAAAGTTACTATAGAGAAGATTTTTAATTCTTCTATTGATAGATTTTGTGTGTGGCACATTATGAAAAATGTTTCTTAAAAAGTAGGTGTTTCCTTGAATGCTAACGAGAAGTTCAACAATAATTTCAAGTCATATGTTTGGAGATCAGAGAAACCAAATGATCTTGAAGCAACATATAAATCTATAATGAGTATTTCAAGTTAGAAAAGAATTACTGGCTCTCGCATATGTACGATATTCGAAGCATGTGGATCCCAGCTTACTTTAAAGATATTCTTTTGACTGGGATATTGAGAACAACATCAAGGTCAGAATGTGAAAAATCTTTTTGTGGTTCTTGAATCCTAATTTTAGCTTGGTTGAAGTTTGGATGAGGCTTGATTCTGTAATAGAGGCATAAGGGGATACTTGTTGATAATGATTATCTTCATACTATGCCAAAATTATAGTTGGATCGTGGTTTAGAGAAGCATGGAAGAGATGTTTATACTCATGAGAACTTTTATATATTTCAGAAAGAATTGTGGAGTTGAAAATAAGAAAGAGGAAGATGGAATGAAAATATTGCATATAATTGATAATAGTGAGACCAATAGTATACTATGAGAAGTGGTTTATGATCCTTCTAATCATAATGCAAATTGTTCATGCAAGATGTTTCAGTCTCAAGCCATACCTTGTAGACACATATTTTATGTTCTAAAAGGGAAAGATTTGAATGAAATATCAAGTAAATACATTGTGAGTAGGTAGACTAAGTTGGCAAATAGAAAACCTATTTTTGATATTGTTGACAAAGTCCTTAAAATGTGTTCTAAACTAAAAAATGAGAGCAAGCTCATTTCAGCATGGGATCACCTATTTAGGTGTATGGACATGGATGAACAGTGTAAGAAAAATTGTTTATTGTGAGAGCAGGTCACGTCAATGGCCACATGCTCATTCTTTTCTAACTTGAACCTGCTCATTATAGATATCTATGTTGCTTCAAAATCATTTGGTGTCTATGATCTCCAAACACATGACTGGAAATTATTGTTAAACTCCTCGTTAGATCATTCAAGGAAACACCAATTCTTCCAGAAACTTTTCATAATGTGCCACATACAAAATCTATGAATAGGAGAGTTAAAAATGTTATCTATAGTAACTTTCATGGCAGGATCATGATCTGTTCGTAGAAGAGTTGGCTTATGTCCTCCCATTGCTTCAAAAAAAATTCAAACAACCATATGAATGAATCAATTTTCTTATCTGCTAAAAAACCTGCTCCGAAAGTAATACATTGTCTATGGTGGTTCACCCCAGTAAATGGTGCAAAAATCATTGAATATTTATTTGTTTCGTATGTAGTATCAAATGAAACCACTTCCCTAGACAAGGATTAATTTTTCCTACAAATACCACCTGCCCAAAAATCATTTAAGTTGACCTTCTTTGTCTACTTCTTATGTATAATAGAATGATGAATTAACTTCTTGCTTCCTTTTAAAGTTATCAATAAAAACATGTGCATCGGAATCTTTAATCAAGGTCTTTAAATCTCTTGAATAATTTTGGAGATCCTTTTGTGTGCACCCAACATTTTGTTAGCCCCCAGACCGTTCTTTCATTAAATGGTATGTTTTTGAAGGTCCAATATTTGCTCTGTATATGCATGTAATAAACTATTGTGAACAGGAATCACTTTTCTTGCTGATCTTAGAAATTGTCTCTTCATAGGTGAAACAAGTGTATGTGTATGACTTTCATGAAATCTAATAAGGTCATATTTACCTTCCTCAACTAGTTTGAAAACAACATTTACATTGCATTCTTCTCTTGTAAGACTCCTTCTTCTAACCTTAACAGTTGATCCACTTTGCTCTACACCTTTTGTCTTATCTAGTTTGTAACCTTTTGAACAAACAAAATACTTCCAACGCTTCATTTTTATCTTTAGTTTTCGAACGCTTCACCTTCTTCTAATGTATCAAACAGTTGTCCAAGCTTAGGCTTTAATTCTTAACCACAATCACAATTGGGCACCCATTCATTTTCCTAAAAGGTATAAAATATATAATGTAATTAAGCGACAAAAATAGGAAATATGCTATCAACAAAATGACATCTCTTTTGTTTTTGTGTGTGTGTGTGTGTGTGGGTGGGTGGGGGTGGTGGGGGGTGGGGGGGGGGGGGTGTGGTGGTTCTTCTAAAGAAATAAATCAGCATATTGCAATTTGAACTCACTTTAATATCATACACTAAAACGTCTTTCACCTAGAGAGAAGACAAATGAATTAGTGGCAAGTAGGAACCTTCTCAAAAAAAAAAAATTAAGGAATTCGTGAACTAAGATCAAACAATATAAGATATGTTCATATACATGCAGAATCGGGACTTGACATTCACTTCTTCACAAGAGGGAAGAAAAACAGAGTAGTCTTGGAGCAAAACAGGGAGGTGTGCGTATATGAGGAAAAACAAGGCATGTGAAGTTTTTCTCACCTGATATTTGGTGGGATCATGAAGAGAGAGAGAAAAAAAGATGCATGTATCCCAAATTGGATAGGACTTTCGGAGAACTCAATTGTTGTACGCACCAAGGTCATGTGTAGTACTAATTGCCTCTTCTAATCTCATATGTTAATTTAGATCTAATAATCATTATTTAATGCTCTCATTTCTCACAATAACACACCACTATCACCTTGTATGCCCCTTATATATATAAAATGTTTATGCACATAATGAAACTAGGAAAGGATGAAGGATTGATAACCCATAACCCAAGGGGTTGGTCTAGTGGAGCATGATATGGTCTCGTATCTGACAGGTTGCTTGTTCGAGCCTCACTAGTCTCCTTGGGGTGAGGTAAATGTAAATTCCTTTGTAAGTGCTCATAGAGCCCGAAGGTTTTCTCTATCTTGGACTGGGTCCCCTCACTCTAAATTTTCTGCTATCAAAAAAAAAAAAAGGATTGATAACCCATACAAATATAGTTTCATGAACTACAACGCTTAAAGGGAAAAAAATAAAGAAATAGGAGAACAATAAATTGAAATAGTAGAAATCGTAGACCTATCATAGGCTAGTGGGCAATGGATATTTACATGATATGAATATATGATATTGGATAAAGGTATGCGTGTTATTATTATTGAAAATTTTGTTGAACTGTGTTATTGGTTAAGTTTTAATTATATGATTTATGATATGTAATGGGATCTATTGTATTATGCTGGATTATTAAATATCGATATTATGTGTAAACATTGTATTAAATTGTGATTAAATGGCTCATATTCTTGTGGGATTATTGTAACGGATTCAAAGGACATGAGTGTGACACATGATTCGTGTACGTGACATTATGTGAGATGGATAGTGTATGTTGAATAATTGGATGTATAAGATTATGTACTTGTTTGAATTATGTCAATAAGGCATGCATATGGAATATAGTGCTTTGGACATTTGATAAGACTTGATTTATCCGACCGGTTAGTGGGGTTATCATGATATAAATGCTACTGCCAGAGTTGAGGCCTCTTGTGGGAAACCTCGAAGTTTGGAGGGATGTTATGTAGTGTCTGAGGTCACATGCCGGTCTAGCAGGGTTATCAGGGTATAAATGTCATTGTCGGAGCAGGAGATTCTAGTGAGCTACTCCAAGAGGTTATACAAGCTTCTTGCTTGATGGTAATTTGAGTATATGGCAATGGTTTATTGCTATGGTTCGTTTCAAATATTGATAAGTATTCCATGGTTTAATTAAGATCGAATGATTATGCATGCATTTTTTTGTTGCATATTTGTTAAGTTTTGTTTACCCTAACTGATTTTTGGAAATCACCCCGCCCTTTTTGGTTTTAAGCTTTAGGTTCCCTTCACAAGGATCTATCTCGAGGACCCCGAGCACCTCTATAGTGCGATATCTCCGAGCACCTGACTTAGTTTTAGTTTTGAATTGTTGTCAAATGGGACATCTCCATTGAATTGGAGTTTTAGTTTCCTTTTGATTTTAGATTTAAAACTCTTGTTGACTCAATGCCACCTTGGCTTATATTTGGTATACTTATTTACTCTGATTATTACTTGTGAAATTTAATACCTTATTATTTGACTTGAACATGCTTGAAAGGCCTTGGGAATGGGACGACGATGTCCCATTCTGACAGGTCAGGAACACCTAAGTTGGGTTCTAACAGACTAACATCAAAGGGCACAAGAAATTTGGGGTACCTAAACCATTAATCGGATGCAGATATCCTTAATAGAACAAACTAGACACTGGTCATGGTATCTGGATAGGGGTTGCTCACTACACACGACAGAACAATGGTTTATGTTCCTTTCTGAGCTTCCACACCACCACAGACCAAGTCGGACCACCACGTCTTTGAGTTTCCCCGCCGTCGAGAACCAAGGTCGCCATCCACCTCCGCACGACCTCTGTCCACCACCGGTGCGAAACTGCTATGTCAACCAAAAAGATCACAGCCACAGATCACAATTCCAACCTCCATCAGTCCACCAGGTTTTGGTCAGAGATAAGGATGCAGGTGGTGGGTGAAGGAGTGTTGAGGAGGTTAAGGATGAAGGGTGGAGGGAGGTGATGATGATGCTGGTGAATCGGTGATGGTGATGAAGGAGATGAAGGTGCGGAGGAGCAGTGAAGGGAGTTGAAGAAGAAATGATTTGGTGTGTGTGGTATACGATACAATCATGTGGATGAAAAGGAATCTACGGTAATCTAAGGCCTCTCATGGTGAGAGGCGTGGTTAGCCCTCTCACCCTAGAACTTGCCTGTGTTAGGAATAGGTAAGATTAAGAAGCATCTTCTACCTTATATCTTCAATGTATTAATGGTTGAAGGATCAAAATATCTGCCAAGCATAATCTAATTGTCTAGATAATATATGTTAATTGTTGTCTAGATTAAAGTAAATATTTACAATTCATTAAATTATTTTGTATATGATGCTTCAAAATTTTATATTCAGTCTTATTCTCATGTATGTTTTTTTGAATAATATTTTTGTCAAGGATAATTATTATAATAATCCGTATCTCCTATATATAACACAATTGAAAGCAAGATATTTTTTTAGAAGTTGTGGAGTTCAATGACAAAAAAAATAGAATACAATGAAAAAAAAAACTTACTTTTAACATAAATGATACACGTTTCATATCTAAATTTTGTTACATTGTATACTAAAAATATTAGTTTATGTAAAATAAATATATAATAGATTGAAGAAAAGAAATACTTAAATTAATCATATTCTTTTTTATAAGGTTTTCCGAAATATATATTTTATTTTTCAAGTTAAAATATCAACTTTTGTTTGTAAATAAGAAATTCTAAGATTAATTTTTAAGAATTTTTTTAACATATAAATATCAAATTGCTAATTATAATATGTAATTTTTAATGTCTTTAGTCAACACTAGAAATTGGAATGAGATGTAATTTATGATTATATTTAGGCTTAATTACACTTTTGGTCCCTCTATTTTACTGCTTCGGCGATTTTGGTCCCCCAAATTTTTTCTACTCGATTTTAGTCCCCACATTTTAAAAATATGCAATTTTGGTCTATCTGTATGTTAACATCCAATAATTCACATTCCAAATCAACATTCACTCTTGGCGTCACTTGTTAGAAAGCGTAAATAAGGTTGGAATATCATAAGTCACGTTAGATACACCATTGATTATTGGATATTAACATACAAATAGACCAAAATTGCACATTTTTTAAATATGGGGACTAAAATCTAGCGAAAAAAACTGGGGGACCAAAATCTCCCAAGCAGTAAAATAGAGAGACCAAAAGTACAATTAAGCCTTATATTTAAGATTTGTTATTGGTGGATGGTAATTTAGTAAATTTATTTTCAATTATGTTATTTGAACATCTGAAAAATTGACATTTGTAACAAGTGGTTAATAACTTTCAAAATCGTAGTTAATAGCGTGTTGAGTTTGGTTAATGGATATATATGTAGAAGATGAGTAACTTGTTAATCGACAACTTGATTAATGATATACAAAATCTAGGTTAATAAAGATTAGTTGATGGTTAATGAGTTACTTATCTTGATATATCAATTAATTAAATTCAACATATCATTAATCACGATTGTGAATGTCATTATTCATTCTTAGGGACTATTTGATTAATTTATTTGGCTTAATTGTACTTTTGGTCCCCCAAATATCAAGATTGTGCGATTTTGGTCCCTCATATTTTAATTGCGACAATTAGGTCCTCCAGGTTTCACGATTGTGCAGTTTTAGTCCCCCATATTTTAATTGTGACAGGTATCACGATTGTGCAATTTTGGTCCTCCAGATATCACAATTATGCAATTTTAATTGCCAGTAGCCTATGTGGGGTTGGTTTGACAACTTACATGACATCTCTATGTGGCATTATTGAAACCTCACACACTTTAATTGACGTATAGGAATGCCATGTAAGTTGTTAGGATTGACTAGTTAGTTAGTTAGTTTTCTGTTAATAAGAGTTAGTTAGGAGTTAGTTAGTAGTTCTGGTGTATCAAAGTAGAATTGTAATGTGCCTTATATAAGGCATTTAGCCTTCAATGAAAAGTTCAGTCTTGTTATTCACACTTCACCATAGCCTTAACATTTGGTACCAGAGCTCCTTACGGGGCCTGATATAGAAATTGCAATTTTTGTGTGAGATAAAGAAAGAAAGGAGAGTGAAGTGCAAGAAAGCATGGCGGATAGAGTGGATAGTAATTTTGTGCAGCCTGTGATTCCAAGGTTCGATGGTCACTATGACCATTGGGCAATGCTGATGGAGAATCTCCTTAGATCAAAGGAGTATTGGAATCTTGTGGAGAATGGAATCCCTGCAGCTCCAGAAAGAGCAACTCTAGAACAGTTAAAGACTGTGGAAGAGAGTAGACTGAAAGACTTGAAGGTCAAGAACTACCTTTTCCAAGCTATAGATAGGAGCATCATTGAGATGATTCTCAAGAAAGACACAGCTAAAGATATCTGGGATTCAATGAAGCAGAAGCATCAAGGCTCTACAAAGGTAAGAAGGGCTCAGCTGCAAGCTCTTAGGAGAGAATTTGAGGTTCTTGCAATGAAAGAAGGTGAGACTGTGGATGAATACTTTGCAAGAACCATTGCCATTGCAAATAAGATGAAGGCACATGATGAAAGGATAGATCAAGTCACAATTTGTGAGAAGATCCTAAGATCTGTGACTGCAAAGTTTGACTATGTGGTGTGCTCGATTGAGGAGTCCAATGATGTGACTACCCTATCCATTGATGAGCTTCAGAGCAGCTTGATAGTTCATGAGCAGAGAATGAAAGGACACAGGGAGGAGGAGCAGGCTCTGAAAGTGTCAAATGAAGGAAGATTTGGAGGAAGAGGAAGGGGTCGTGGAGGTTCCAGAGGTGGAAGAGGTAGAGGTAGGCAATCTTTCAACAAAGATCTTGTGGAATGCTTCAAGTGTCATAAGCTAGGACATTATAAATATGAATGTCCTAGCTGGGAGGAGAATGCTAACTATGCAGAATTTAATGAGGAGGTGGAGATGCTGCTGATGGCTTATGATGAAATCAACAAATCATCACAGGAGAATGTGTGGTTCCTTGATTCTGGATGCAACAATCACATGTGTGGTAACAAGGCATGGTTTTTTGATCTTGATGAGAAGTTCAGGGAATCAGTGAAGTTGGGAGACAATTCAAGTATGTCAGTCATGGGCAAAGGGAGTATCAAGCTACAAATTCATGGATTGACTCAGGTTATCACTGAAGTTTTTTACATTCTAGAATTAAGGAATAATCTTTTGAGCATAGGGCAGTTGCAACAGAAGGACTTAACCATAATCTTTCAGAAAGATACCTGCAAAGTGTATCATTCTGAGAAAGGACTCATCATGGCTACTCAAATGTCAGCAAACAGAATGTTTGCCATCAATGCTTCTATAATCTCTCCTTTGTGTATGCAAGCCATGAGTGAAGACTCTCATTTGTGGCATTGCAGATATGGACATCTCAGCATCAAAGGTCTGAGAATCTTAGCTCAGAAAGAAATGGTCAGAGGCTTGCCAAAGATCCAGGAGTCAGCAGAAGTACAAGGTGAAGCCAGAATCTCAGCATCGTGAAGTTTTCCCAAAGAAAGGTTCTTGGAGGGCCTCCAAAACCCTGGAGCTTATTCACTCAGACATATGTGGACCAGTGAAGCCAGAATCCAATAGTAACAAAAGGTATTTCATTACCTTTATTGATGATTACAGTAGAAAGTCTTGGGTTTATTTCCTATCTGAAAAATCTGAGGCTCTTGATACTTTTAAAAGATTCAAAGTACTAGTTGAAAAGGAGTCTGGAAATTCTATATGTTGTTTAAGAACAGATAGAGGAGGTGAGTTCAATTCCTTGGAATTTGATTCTTTCTGCAGCACTAATGGAATAAGGAGACAGCTCACTACTGCATACACCCCACAACAAAATGGGGTGTCAGAGAGGAAGAATAGAACAGTGATGAACATGGTGAGAAGCATGTTAGCAGAAAAGGAAGTGCCCAAGGAATTCTGGCCAGAAGCAGTGAATTGGTCCATCTATCTATTGAATAGAAGTCCTACTCTGGAAGTGAAAGATATGACTCCTGAAGAAGCATGGAGTGGAATCAAGCCTTCTGTTCACCACTTCAGAATATTTGGATGCATAGCCCATGCTAATGTTCCTGATAAGCAAAGAAAGAAGCTGGATAGCAAGAGTATCAAATGTGTACTCTTGGGGGTGAGTGAGGAATCTAAAGCTTACAGGCTTTATGATCCTATTTCTAGAAGAATAATAGTCAGCAGAGATGTGGTGTTTTCTGAATCAGAAAAATGGAAGTGGAAGGGAGGAAATGAAGAGCAGAAGCAGGAATTTGAAGTAAATGAGAAAAGTGATGATGAAGCAGATGAAGCGAGTGAAGATGAGGTTGAGAACACTCAAACTCTCAACTCACCCGAAGTTGCAGATCATGTGCACCATTCTCCACAGAATACACCTGGTACAAACACAGAAAATCTGGTGCAAGGCAGAACCAGAAGGCAACCAGTATGGCTAGAGGACTATGTTACTGAAGATGAGCCTAATGATCATGATGAAGAATAGCACAATTTAGCAGTTTTCTCATCAAGTGAAGATCGTGTCACTTATGAGGAAGCAGTGAGGCATGATGTGTGGAGAAAAGCAATGGACATGGAAATCAATGCTATTGAAAAGAATGAAACATGGGAGCTGACCTCTCTTCCTACAAGTGCTAAGAAGATATGGGTCAAGTGGGTTTACAAAACTAAATATATTGAGAATGGAAAGCTTGAAAAACACAAGGCTTGGCTTATGGCAAAAGGGTACTCTCAGCAATATGGAATAGACTATAATGAGGTTTTTGCTCCTGTAGCCAGATGGGACACAATTAGAACAATCCTTGCTCTTGCTGCTCTTAAAGGTTGGTGTGTTTATCAACTTGATGTGAAGAGTGCTTTTCTACATGGAGAATTGACTGAGACTGTGTATATTGAGCAACCTCAAGGCTATCAGAAACAAGAGCAGAAGGACAAGGTGTATAAACTAAAAAAGGCCTTGTATGGCCTTAAACAAGCCCATCGGGCTTGGTATAGCAGAATTGAGTCATATTTCTGCAAAGGATGTTTTTAAAAATGTCCCTATGAGCATACTTTGTTTGTGCAGCATGGAAGTGAGGGCAGAATTCTAATTGTTAGCTTGTATGTTGATGACCTCATCTTCAGTGGAAATGACAAAGAGATGCTTGTTAAGTTCAAAGAGTCTATGAAAAATGAGTTTGATATGACTGATCTGGGCAAAATGAGGTACTTCCTTGGCATAGAAGTTCTTCAAAATGCTGAAGGAATCTTTATTTGTCAACAAAAGTATGCAAGACAGGTGCTGGGAAGATTTGGTATTGAGAAGAGTAATTCAGTAAACAATCCAATTGTTCCTGGTTGCAAATTGGATGAGCAAGGAAAGTCAGTTGATGCAACTACTTATAACCAGATAGTAGGAAGCTTAATGTATCTTACTGCTTCAAGACCAGATCTAATGTTTGCAGTGTGCTTGATTAGTAGATACATGGAGAAACCTACTGAAATACATAAGCAGGCTGCTAAGAGGTTACTCAGATACTTGAGAGCAACCTTGGACCTTGGAATTATGTACAGAAGAGGAAAAGGAGAAGCCTTGATAGCTTTCTCAGATAGTGATTATACATGGGATACTGATGATAGAAAACGCACTTCGGGCTATGCATTCATGCTTGGCTCTGGAGCTGTGTCTTGGTCATCCAAGAAGCAGCCTAGTGACCTTATCAACAACAGAAGCTAAATTCATTGCTGCAGTATCTTATGCTTGTCAAGGAGTATGACTAAGAAGAATATTGGAAAAACTTGACCATAAACAGAAAGGTTGCACTACTATCTTCTATGATAATAGCTCTACTATCAAGCTGTCCAGAAATCCTGTTCTCCATGGTAGAAGCAAACATATAGATGTGAGGTTCCACTTCCTTAGAGATCTCAGCAGAGATGGGACAATCGAATTGGTGCATTGCAACTCTCAGGATCAGATCTCAGACATCATGACTAAGCCTTTGAAGCTTGAATCTTTCTCCAAGTTAAGAGATAGATTAGGAATGTGTAAAGTAACATTTGATTAAACTGATTACAAATGGTAATTAGTTTAAGGGAGGATATGTTAGGATGGACTAGTTAGTTAGTTAGTTAATTTTCTGTTAATAAGAGTTAGTTAGGAGTTAGTTAGTAGTTGTGGTGTATCAAAGTAGAATTGTAATGTGCCTTATATAAGGCATTAGCCTTCAATGAAAAGTTCAGTCTTGTTATTCACACTTCACCATAGCCTTAACATAAGCTACCAAGCTGGCCTCGCTAAGTGCCAAATCAGTCTCATGTATGCCACGTAGACTACCTGATAACTCTTTTAATGAAGAGTTATTTAGTCCTTTTTCTCTCTTAATTGTTGCTATCTTTGAGGTGTTGAGTCTTGACTTTGGTAGAAAATGTTGTTTTGTGAATATTTACTTGGAGCATTGTTAATATCAGTTAGTTACTTTTAAATGCTTCATCATTGTCTCAATTTTCTGTGTCTGCATATGCAGTAAACTTGCTGGAGTAGAGCTGGAGCATGGGTGACTAAGCTACTGATTGTTGCAGCAAGGGCTACTTTCCAGTGGTTCTGCACTAAAGGACAAAGCTGACAAGGACACTCATTCTCTCTCCTAGTAGGCGCTGGCACTGCCATTTGCTGATTCCCACGCGCCTAGGGATCTGACGCCCCACTTTTCTGGAATTGGGCCAGGGTCCATTATAATAATATTATTGTTGTTGGCCTAAAAAGGGATGAAAGAGAATAGGGTGCTATTTAAGCATTTAGGGAAACCCTAGTGGAGGAGATTCTGACTTTATTACAAAATACCTTGTCCTTTCTTGGAGGCTGCGCTGTCTTCTTCTTCTTCCTCTAGCTGCTGCTGCTGCGTTCATTTTCTTGTTCTTACCATTGTAATGTCTTTCTTTTTATTTTACCATTGTGTTCTTTGTAAGCTCACTATGAGCTAAACACTTTTAAGCTTTAGGTATGCAAATGTGATGAATGCTTAGCTGAGTTATGCAAATGAATATGTTCTCATCTTCTTTTATCGCATGCTTACGGTTGTTTGATTAAGAGTGATCAACTTAATTAGATATTTAGCTTGCTTGATTTGGAAAAATTAAGTAAGTGGAAATGGATAAAAGATAGAGGTTAAATCATTAATTGGAAAAGTAAATGATGTTGGATAGACTAGGAATAGTTATCCAAGCTTCTAAGCTAGCTAGAACATGCTTATTAAGAGGGTGGTGTAATTAATCTGAATCTAGGAATAGAAAACAGTTAATGAACCTAACCTTTAAGTGTTGGAAAACATACATTTACTTCCTGGAGTTAGATGCTAGAGCATATTCATAGCATAATATAAGCTAAGCAGGATTTATGTTGCAGCATACCTAGAGCTATTTTCTCCATAATTTACAACAACATCTCTTCACTGTTTGCAGTTTATTTTTATTGCTTATTTACAAACGCGTTTATTTGTACTTGCATTCACACAACAAATTTTTTGTTACCATTCCTAACTCCTAGAACATATAATCTGTTTTGGGAATTTGCTACACCATTATAATAATCCCTGTGAGAACGATATCTGAACTCAGTTTCTATATTACTTGAGGCATTTGTGTACACTTGCACAAGCTTAAAGACATATGTTTTTTAAGGCAACAAGTTTTTGGCGCCGTTGCCGGGGATTGTTAATGGTGTTAAATTTCTAATTTTAGATTATTAGTTCTGAAGTTAGAAGATCTAATACTCTGTGTGACTTGCTGTAGCACAGGTTACAGACTTGATCCAGAGATAGAAAGAACTTTCAGAAGGCTTAGGAGAGGTTACCCATCACAACCTGTTCCTGAGTTGGTTCTGAATACTCCAACCAACTCCACACCAGAATCCACTGAAGCACTGTCCCCTGCTGGTTCAGAAATGGTTGAAGAAGTGCCACAAGACAGTATGGCTATGGCCAATGACAGAAATTGCGCTATCAGGGGGTATGCTGTATTTGACCCTGAAGCCATGAACACAGGGATAGTGAGGACTCCCATCACTGCACCTCAGTTTGAATTCAAGCTAGTGATGTTCCAAATGTTGCAAACAATTGGCCAATTTAATGGAGCTGTAACAGAGGACCCTCACTTGCACCTCAAACAGTTTCTAGATGTGGCAAGCAACTTCAAGATCCCAGGAATAACTGATGATGCATTCAGACTGCGTTTATTTCCATTCTCTTTGGGAGGAAGGGCTAAAAACTGGTTAAATTCCTTGGATGCAAATTCAGTTGATACTTGGAATAAACTTGCTGAAAAATTTTTGACCAAGTTCTTCCCACCAACTATGAATGCAAAGATGAGGACTGACATCACTTCATTCAGGCAGCATGAAGATGAACCACTAGTTGAAGCATGGGAGAGATTTAAGCAACTCATTAAGAAGTGTCCGCATCATGGCATTTCATTTTGTATTCAGATGGAGCACTTCTATAATGGAGTTTTACCTACCTCAAGGATGATGTTAGATGCCTCATCTCGAGGCAGTCTTCTCACTAAATCTACAATGAGGCTCATGCTCTGATAGAAGGTATAGCAGCTAACAGCTATCAGTGGCCATCAGCTAGACTTGCTCCTGGCAAGGTAAATACTGTAGCAGGAGTTTATGAAGTAAGTGAAGCATCTGCATTATTTGCACAAATGCATGCTTTGACTAATTTGGTAAAAAGGATGACCATGGGAAGTCAAAGCAATTCTGTGGCTCCACCTATCAAAACTAAAGCAATGGTAGAAGAACAAATCTACAGTACTGCTTCTGTCTCTTGTGTATACTGTGGTGGAGAGCACCTATATGAGAATTGCTCTGCTAACCCAGCTTCAGTTAACTATATTGGAAACAGCAATAATAGGGGAAACAATTCATACAATGCTGCATATAATTCAGGGTGGAAACAGCAGCATCCAAATCTGTCATATTCAAATTACAGTAATACTCTGAATCCACCCCCTGGTTACAACTAGCAACAACAACCTAGGCAGCAGACACCACAGCAACAGCAACCATTCCAACAGAAAGCTGTTGAACCATCTCTAGAGTCTGTTCTGAAAGCATTCATGACAGAGACCAAGGCTGGAATGAGAAACTTGGAAACTCAGATGGGACAGCTTGCTAATGCTCTAAACTCAAGGTAGAAGGGCACACTACCTGCAGCAACTGAAGATCCAAAGGCCTCAAGCTCTGGAGGAGGAAATGAACACTGTAAAGCTATACACCTGAGGAGTGGTAAGGATGTAGAGATTGTTGAACCAAAGAAGAAATCAGTAAAGGACAATGTTGCACCAGAGCAACTTGCAGTTGCTGATGAACTACCCAAGGCTGCAGAATCACATGTACCCCTAAGTTAATTCCAGAAAGGCCACCTCCACCATTCCCTCAGAGATTAAGAAAAGTCCATCAAGACAAACAGTTCAACAAGTTTCTGGACGTACTGAAGCAGCTTCATATCAACATACCATTGGTGGAAGCTTTGCAACAAATGCCCAATTATACAAAGTTCATGAAAGATGTGCTAACCAAGAAGAGGAGACTGGGTGAATTTGAAGCAGTGGCCATGACTGAAGAATGCAGTATGATGCTACAGAATAAGGTTCCACAAAAGATGAAAGATCCTGGAAGCTTCACCATACCCTGATCGATTGGAGATACTTACTGTGGCAGAGCTTTATGTGACTTGGGAGCAAGCATCAACCTTATGCCCATGTCAATTTTCAGAAAACTTGGAATTGGAAAGGCTAGGCCTACTTCTGTTACACTTCAGTTAGCTGACAGATCTATTGCTTATCCTGAGGGGAAGATTGAAGATGTATTGATTAAAGTTGATAAATTTGTGTTTCCTACTGATTTCATCATCTTGGATTTTGAGGCAGACAGGGAAGTCCCTATTATTCTTGGGAGGCCATTCCTAGCAACAGGGAAGACTTTGATTGATGTGCAAAAAGGAGAACTAACCATGAGAGTTAATGATCAGAAAATCACATTCAATGTTTTTAATGCCCTCAAGTATCTAGATGAAGGAATGGAGAAATGCTCCTTCATAGAATCATTTGATGAGCTGGTGTAACAACACTTCTTGCAAGATCAATCTAATGATAGTAATGCTGCAGCATCAGGGGAAGCTGAAAACTCCTCTCATGAAGAAGTTGGAGAACCCTCAGACTCTAAGGCTGTTCAACAATTGTGCACCAGAAGATATGAATCATTAGAGGTAACTGATGATACTTTTAAAGATAACATTCCTTCTATTGTAAAGCCTCCTACTCTGGAAATAAAAAAATTACCAAGTCATTTGAAATATGCTTACCTTGGTGATAATGATACTCTACCTGTGATAATGTCTGCTTCACTGAACTGTTTCCAAGAGGAACAATTGCTAGCTGCTCTGAAAAGACAAAAAAAAAAAGCAATAGGTTGGCAAATAGCAGATATTAAGGGGATTAATCCATCAATATGCATGCACAAAATTCTATTGGAGGAAGGCT
This sequence comes from Echinosophora koreensis, assembly GCA_035048595.1. Taxonomy (NCBI): domain Eukaryota; kingdom Viridiplantae; phylum Streptophyta; class Magnoliopsida; order Fabales; family Fabaceae; genus Echinosophora; species Echinosophora koreensis. The sequence continues at coordinate 227,081 of JAPCYP010000048.1, read as the reverse complement.
CAAAGAATAGCATTGAAAGTCAAAGGAGGTTGAATCCAATCATGAAGGAGGTGGTTAAAAAGGAGATCATTAAGTGGCTGGATGCAGGAATTATTTATCCTATTTCAGATAGTATGTGGGTAAGTCCAATTCAGTGTGTGCCTAAAAAGGGGGGGTGTGACTGTCATCACCAATGAAAAAAATGAAATAATCCCCACAAGAACTATAACTGGCTGGAGAATCTGCATGGACTATAGGAAATTGAACAAAGCTACAAGAAAAGATCACTTTCCCTTGCCATTCATTGATCAGATGTTGGACAGATTGGCTGGTAATGAATATTACTGTTTTATGGACGGTTACTCAGGGTATAATCAGATTGCTATAGCACCAAAAGATCAGGAGAAAACAACTTTCACTTGTCCTTATGGCACAGTTGCTTTCAGAAGAATGCCTTTTGGTTTGTGTAATGCTCCAGTAACCTTTCAAAGGTGTATGATGGTTGTATTTTCATATATGATTGAGAAATCCATGGAAGTGTTTATGGATGATTTTTCAGTCTTTGGAGAAACCTTCCACAGTTGTTTGCTGAACTTAGAGCAGATACTTGATAGATGTGAGGAAACCAATATTGTGTTGAATTGGGAAAAATGTCACTTCATGGTAATAGAAGGAATTGTGCTAGGGCATAGAATCTCAAAGAATGGTATTGAGGTGGACAAGGCAAAAGTTGAGGTTATTGAAAAACTACCTCCTCCCACATCAGTAAAAGGAATGAGAAGTTTTTTAGGCCATGCTGGGTTCTATAGAAGATTTATCAAGGACTTCTCCAAGATCTCTAAACCACTGTGTCAGATGCTGGAGCATGATAGAGTTTTTGAACTCACAGCTAAATGTCTGAAAGCATTTGAACTCCTAAAGAAGGCCTTCATCTCTGCACCTATCATTGTTCCACCTGATTGGGAGAAACCTTTTGAGTTTATGTGTGATACAAGTGACTTTGCTGTGGGAGCAGTATTGGGACAGAGGTACAACAAGGTGTTCCACCCTGTCTATTATGCAAGCAAGTCCTTGATTGATGCTCAAATTAATTATACCACCACTGAAAAGGAGCTACTAGCTGTGGTATTTGCTTTTGAGAAGTTTAGATCCTATCTTGTTGGTACAAAAGTGGTAGTATACACTGACCACTCAGCCATCAAATACTTAATTGATAAAAATGATGCTAAACCAAGGCTCATAAGGTGGGTGCTTCTGTTGCAAGAATTTGATTTAGAAATCAGAGACAAGAAAGGAGTGGAAAATCAGGTGGCTGATCACCTTTCAAGGCTATCAGAGGATGCTGCAGCATCTAAAGGAATAGTCATTGATGAATCTTTCCCTGATGAACAGCTGTTAGCAATACAGGATGCTGCAACACCATAGTATGCTGATTTGGTCAAATTTTTAGCTAGTGGTGTGGTTCCCCCAGACTTGAACTCTCAACAAAAAAGGAGATTTTTTCATCAAGCAAAACAATATTTCTAGGACGAACCATACCTCTACAAGTTGTGCCCAGACAAATTGAACAGAAGGTGTGCTGCAGATGAAGAGTTTCAGGATATACTGACCCAGTGCCATGCCGCAGCATATGGTGGACATTTTGGTGGCATGAGAACTGCTGCCAAGGTGCTCCAATCAGGTTTATTCTGGCCCACTTTATTTAAAGATGCACATGAATTTGTTAAACACTGTGACAGATGCCAAAGGGTGGGAAATGTGTCTAACAAAAATGAAATGCCCCTTAACACTATTTTAGAAATTGAACTCTTTGATGTATGGGGTATTGACTTTATGGGACCATTTCCCCCTTCCTTTGGAAACCTTTATATTCTGGTAGTTGTTGAATATGTGTCCAAATGGGTGGAGGCTGTGGCAACAATAAAAAATGATGCTAGGGTGGTGACAAAATTCTTACAAAAAAATATATTTTCTAGATTTGGAACCCCTAGAGCTATCATTAGTGATGAAGGTACCCATTTTTTCAACCAAGTTTTCTCAAAATTACTTGCAAAATATGGGGTCAAGCATAAAGTAGCCTACCATCCACAAACTAATGGCCAAGCTGAGTTGTCCAACAGGGAAATTAAAAGAATTCTGAAAAAGATGGTCAACCCAAGTAGGAAGGATTGGTTTTTGCATCTGGATGAGGCCCCGTGGGCTTACAGAACTGCTTTCAAAACTCTTTTGGGGATGTCCCCATACAGATTAGTGTATGGCAAAGCTTGCCATTTACCCTTGGAATTGCAGCACAAAGCTTTCTGGGCAATCAAGAAACTGAATTTTGATCTTCAGTCTGCTGGAGCAGTACGAAAGCTGCAGCTTAATGAACTGGATGAGCACAGACTGTTTTCCTATGAAAATGCTGAAGCATACAAAGCAAAGACTAAAGCTTGGCATGATAAGAGAATCCATCACAGATCCTTTCATGAAGGAGAACAAGTGTTGTTGTTCAATTCCAAGCTAAAGTTTTTTCCAGGGAAATTAAAGTCAAGGTGGTCTGGCCCATTTAAAATTGTGAAAGTTTATCCACATGGAGCTGTGGACTTGCTAGATGCTGCCAATGGCAGGGAGTTCAAGGTTAATGGCCAGAGAATTAAGCATTATTTTGGTGAACCTTTGGACAGAATGAAGATCACCACCACCCTTGATGACATGGAATGAAGTGCAATAGGGTCTGGCTCAGGACCTGATAAACCAAGCTCTCATTGGAGGCAGCCCTTCTGAATAAATAAAAAAATAAAAGGGACCATGCTGCAGATCAAAAAGACCAAGGGTTGCTCTGGAGCAATGCTACATCATGCTCCCAAAATGCTGAGAAAGAGACAAGGATTAACTGCTGACAAAAGTGCAAGGTGGGGACAGCTCAGATTTGTCTGTTGTGGGATAGAGTGTAAGTTGGACAGTTTTCTTTTTAAATCATTTTGAATAGGTGGCAAGAGTGGGATGTGGAGAGAGAAGATCACATTCTCCCATGATCAATCCCTAACCGTAAGATTTCCTTTCCTCTCTCCTTCCTTCTCTCCCACGTCTACCACTCTCAATAACCAATCCATACCTCCCTCCTGACACATTAAATAGCCCACTCATCTTTCTTCTTCTCCCACTACGAACTTGAAAACCTTTCTCTCTTCTCCCTTAACTTCAGAAACCCTAACCTCAAAACCTTTCTCTCTTCTCCCTTAACTTTAGAAACCCTAACCTCTGAAATTCTTACCTCTCCCTTCTCAAACCAAACCACATACTCACCATGACTGCTAAGAAAGGGAGTCGAGTGAAACACAGAGCTATCAAGAATGCTAACCCTGCCTCTACTGCCCAAAAAGAAAACTTAACCACTTGGACCAGTGAGGAAGCACAAGAGAAGTATGAGAAAGAAACACTCAACCGTAACCTCCATCAGGAAAAGGGGTTCAAGTATGGAAAAGGGGTGAACTGGGGATTATTGTCAGAGCTGGTGGAAATAATAGAGGCACACAAGTGGACGATTTTTGTTGATCATCCAGATGGTTTCTGCACCCAGATGGTGAGGGAGTTTTACGCAAATATTGCGTCTGAAGCCCAAACCTTTATGGTGATCCGAGGAGGGAAGGTGTCATTTTCAGCCAAGACCATCAATCAGCACCTAGGGTTGGAAGAGGTGGAGAATGAGTACCAACAGATCTTGAAGGGTGCTACTCCAGCAAAACTGCAGCAGATGAAGAAAGATTTGGCCCTCCCTGGTGCAAAATTCATACAGCAAGCTGAAGGTCAACTCAAGTTACCTTGATCCATGCTGCAGCCCCTGGCAAAAATTTGGTACCACTTCCTCAGATACTCCCTCTCCCCTACTGCTCATTTGGAGACAGTGGACAAAGAACGCCTAGTTCTACTCCACTGTATCATGAACAAAAAGAAAATCAATGTGGGGGAGATACTCAAACATCAAATTTCCAGTTGTGCCATGAAACAGCAAGGTAATCTAATCCTCCCCTGTCTTATCACTGATCTGTGTCTGGAACAAGGAGTAGAGTATAATCCTGGGGAAGGATTAGAGCCAAACAAAGGCCCTATTGACATGTGCTGTATATTAAGAATGTACTCCAACTCAGAAAAAGCCAGTACCAGTGGAGCCAAGCCTCTCAGATCTAGCACCCTAGAGCAGCAGGATCGCTCTGGGATGCTGGAGCATAAAGTTGATCAACTGACCACCATGCTGCAGCAACACATACAAAAGGAGCAAGCTTTCTGGCAGTTTTATTTCTGCAAATATCAATGGGAGAAGCAGACCATGAAGATTAACAACTGGAAGCTTGAGACTCCAATCCCCCAGTTCCCACAAGAAATCTTGGCCCCCTTTGAAGAAGATGCCCCTGTACCACCCTTTAACACTGTTTCTGATCCAGTTTCTGTAAATCCTGAGAAGTCCAACCTCAACACTACTCACAGCTCTGCATCTGATGAAGATTGGATGGGTATTCCCCCTTCCAAGCAGCAAAAAGATACTGTGGTCGCTGACCCAAAGAAAAAGAAGTCTGCCCCTCACACCTCTGCCTCTCAAGTCTCCCAGCAAGATCAGGGGAGCACTAAAAGGTCTCGTGCTGCAGCGTCTGCAAAAATACCCTCCTCTCCTCCTGTAGTAGCAGAGACTCACCCTTCAGCCTTTAAAGCAGCAAAAAGCACCAAGTCAGCTGCTGGTAAGGGGAGTCCAGTAATGAAGATTGCTGCTGCTTATGCTGCAGCAGCAGATGAAGAGGAGGAGGACATAATCCCTCTCTAAAAGAGAAAAGGTGGCTGTGCCAGGAAATGCAGCTGTGATCAAGAAGGAAAAGGTTGCTGCAGCACGAGAGGAGGAAGAAGAGGAGCAGTAAGCTGAAGAAGAGGCAGAAGAAGAAGAAGAAGAAAAGGCTGAAGAAGAGCAAGCTGAGGAGGAAATGGAGGAAGAAGAAGATAATGAAGAAGAGGAAGATGTCCAAGTCACAGGAGAAACACAAGGCAAGGTGCCTTCCACTAAAAGTGGAGGCACCAGGAAGAGTTTGCGTGTCCGAGCTCCTCAGGCTTGAAAAAGAGCCACAGTGGATGCTGCAGCTCCCATAACAGGATACACACTAAAACCTTCCACCTCATTCCCAGTATTATGTTTTCTTTTTACTTTTTTGAAAGTAGTGGTCACTAGGACCTGTGTGTTTGTTTGTCAGTAGGGCCATTAGGGCCATGATTGTTACTGGATTCCTGCTTGATTAATGGCCATGCATGAGCCACCCTTTTGATTCCATATGATTAATGATTAAATGGAACTGGCCTCTTTTGCTATGGTTGATATCAAATCTTAGAATGAAACTCTCACTAAATAACTCAATGCACTAACTTGACTGTGATCACTAGCACTGATGCACCTCTGATTAGGACAGAGGATATGCGTGTTGTAGCATGAACACATAAATGTGAACTTGAGTGACAAAATCACACTGTGAATATAAACCACACTCATGCATTTTCTGTAAGGTTTGCTTTGTTTCTGTTTGATCTGAACACACATGATTGCACACACTTTATGCTTGAGGCATTTTCTTATTTTGTTTTTATTTTTAGCCAATGCCTAAACAGCCAACCCTCTCAATCTATATGTCCTTAGTGTTACCCCTTTGAGCCTTAGCCCTTTATTGAGAAAACTAGCACATTACAAGCCTTTAACTGGAAAAACAAAGAATACCTGAATAGGTGGAGCTTAGGGATGCTTTTTGTAGCTATGTTCTGAGGTTAGTTTGGGGGTGGCTTGAGGACAAGCACCAATTTAAGTTTGGGGGTGCTATGCTGCAACACTTATGCAGCTGCAAGGCTTTACAAATAAAAGGGGGGAAGCTGCAAAGAAGAAAGGAACTCTCAAATGTTCTTTCTTTTCTTTTCTTTTTTTTAAAAAAAAAAAAAAAGAAAATTGAGAACAAAGAACAAAGAAAAATCTGAAAGTTAACAATAATCTATTCTTTGTTCACAGTAAAAACAATAATCTGGGATCTTAGTGAGGAAAGGAAGAAACAAATGTGTGGATTGTAGGAGTAATGGGGATTGTGAGCTGAATTGAAAAGTATCCTTTTGCTCTATCTTGAGATTAGCTACTTACCCAAATTTCTTAATTCCACCTGTCCTAAGCCCTGTTACAACCATAAAAGACCTCTTGCTGTGTGTAATTCTGTGATGTTTTGATTGTGATAGAATCTTATCAAGTTTAAATCAGAGATGCATGTTTGTGGTGAGGTTGAGAGTCTGATAAGAGGGTGAGAAGCAGAACCAACTGTTCTGAGAGAGAATGCTGCAGCATGTGTTAATCTGTCTGAAACCAGTTTTGTAGCAGTTTTTAGTTTGAGCATGATATGAAGTGCATTTTGTTAGGAAGGTATGAGTGGAATTCTGAGCTATTAAAAGAATGCAAAAATCTGGGTGAGCCATGCATGCCAACTTGCAATTGAGTTCTTTAGGTTTTTCATGTAATTATGTTGCATTACTTGAGGACAAGCAATGGTTTAAGTTTGGGGGTGTGATAACTCTTTTAATGAAGAGTTATTTAGCCCTTTTTCTCTCTTAATTGTTGCTATCTTTGAGGTGTTGAGTCTTGACTTTGGTAGAAAATGTTGTTTTGTGAATATTTACTTGGAGCATTGTTAATATCAGTTAGTTGCTTTTAAATGCTTCATCATTGTCTCAATTTTCTGTGTCTGCATATGCAGTAAACTTGCTGGAGCAGAGCTGGAGCATGGGTGACTAAGCTACTGATTGTTGCAGCAAGGGGTACTTTCCAGTGGTTCTACACTAAAGGACAAAGCTGACAAGGACACTCATTCTCTCTCCTAGTAGGCGTTGGCACTGCCATTTGCTGATTCCCAAGCGCCTAGGGATCTGACGCCCCACTTTTCTGGAATTGGGCCAAGGTCCATTATAATAATATTATTGTTGTTGGCCTAAAAAGGGATGAAAGAGAATAGGGTGCTATTTAAGCATTTAGGGAAACCCTAGTGGAGGAGATTCTGACTTTATTACAAAATACCTTGTCCTTTCTTGGAGGCTGCGCTGTCTTCTTCTTCCTCTAGCTGCTGCTACTGCGTTCATTTTCTTGTTCTTACCATTGTAATGTCTTTCTTTTTATTTTACCATTGTGTTCTTTGTAAGCTCACTATGAGCTAAACACTTTTAAGCTTTAGGTATGCAAATGTGATGAATGCTTAGCTGAGTTATGCAAATGAATATGTTCTCATCTTCTTTTATCGCGTGCTTACGGTTGTTTGATTAAGAGTAATCAACTTAATTAGATATTTAGCTTGCTTGATTTGGAAAAATTAAGTAAGTAGAAATGGATAAAAGATAGAGGTTAAATCATTAATTAGAAAATTAAATGATGTTGGATAGACTAGGAATAGTTATCCAAGCTTCTAAGCTAGCTAGAACATGCTCATTAAGAGGGTGGTGTAATTAATCTGAATCTAGGAATAGAAAACAGTTAATGAACCTAACCTTTAAGTGTTGGAAAACATACATTTACTTCCTGGAGTTAGATGCTAGAGCATATTTATAGCATAATATAAGCTAAGCAGGATTTATGCTGCACCATACCTAGAGCTATTTTCTCCATAATTTACAACAACATCTCTTCACTGTTTGCAGTTTATTTTTATTGCTTATTTACAAACACGTTTATTTGTACTTGCATTCACACAACAAATTTTTTGTTACCATTCCTAACTCCTAGAACATATAATCTATTTTGGGAATTTGCTACACCATTATAATCCCTGTGGGAACGATATCTGAACTCAGTTTCTATATTACTTGAGGCATTTGTGTACACTTGCACAAGCTTAAAGACATCTGTTTTTTAAGGCAACACTACTGGCATTAAAAATTGCACAATCGTGATACTTGAGGGACCCAATTGGCGCAATTGAAATCTAGGGGACTAAAACTGCACAATCGCGATACCTGGAGGACCCAATTATTACAATTAAAACATGAGGGACAAAAATCGCACAATCGTGATAATTAGGGGACCAAAAGTATAATTAAACCAATTTTTTTTTGTCGGGACTAAAGGGGGTGTATTGGATTGGGATTTCAAAAGATTTTAATGGACTTTTTTATAATAAAAAAATCTTGTAGTATTCAATAAAGACTTTTAAGTAATCTAAATAAGTTTGGTGGTATTCAATCAAGACTATCAGATTTTTTAAAGAGAGATTCCAAATCTAGCGGAATTCAATCATGACTTTTTACAATTAATAAAAAGTCTTGTGGTATTAAAAAACTTCCTAATTTCGATGGATTGTTTTCTAAGACGGATTTTATGGGACTTTATGTGACTTTTTAGTGATTTTTTAGTAACAAAAAGTCTTATCTCAACACATGAGATTTCTCAGGATTCTTCATCCTTATTTCTCTTTACCTTATGCCTCTATCTCCCCCCTCCCCTCCCTCCCTCCCTCCCTCCCTCCATCTCTCTCCTCCCCCTCCCTCCCTCCATCTCTCTCCTTTCTCCCTCTCTCTCTCCCGTCCCCCCCGGTTGCCGTTCAACCCAACATAAGTCACTAAACAACTTTAGAGTGTGTTTGTTAGAGATTATTTGACGGGAAAAAAAATACTTTTTTAATTGAAAAAATCATTTTTAATTAGTTTAATTGTGATTGTTTAAACTTCTCATTAAAGTCATTTAAAAAAAATCATTTTTAAGGTTAAAATCAGAAGCTATAAGATTTTGCAGGTAATGGTAATGACCCTCAAAATGGAAATGAATTGTTCAATCTTCGCCATGCGTCCTTAAGGGATGTGATCGAGAAGATATTTGGGATTTATAAATCGCGGTTCACAATTTTTAAGTCAGCGTCTCCAGTTCTATTTAAGACATAAGCAGAACTTGTGTTAGCATGTGTAGCACTACATAACTTCCTTTATAAAGAAAGTCGTTCTGATGAATTTTCAATTAAATCAATAGACGAACCTTTTCGTCTTCAGTATCACCAGCTAATGTAGACATTAATTTTGAACATATTGTTCAAACCCAAGAGCAGGAACGAGAAGGTACTAATATTTGGAGGGCTAGCATGACTTTAGATATGTGAAGAAATACAACTTAGGAGGACATGAAACTACATCAATTTGACTATTAATTAAAAGATTAGAAAATTTGTATCGGGTTTTACTTTTTTTTTAAATTATATTATTCATTTCTTTGTTACTTTTTTACTGGCTCTTGTAAATTTGAAAGTTTTGGTAAAAATTCATTTTTTCTTTCAAATCTTATAAATCCATATAGTCTATTCAAATATTCTAAAGTCTTATGATATAAATCCTTTAAAATTCATACATGAAAATCTTGATTATAATAATCTTTTTAAAAAAAAAAATTAAAATCTTATAAGTCATTACATTCCTATATAGTCTTTTAAAATCCGTTAAACTTTTTTAGATAAAAATAATCTTTTAAAATCCAAATCCAATTCAAACTTTTAAAATGGACGCTGCAGGAATTGTGAGGGACTAAAATGAGGTTTTACTGATAAATAAAAAATAAAATGGGAAAAGCCTGTAGTCTACACTAGTGCCATTCCACAAGATCGTCAGTTTTCTCGACGTCAATCCTCTTTAGGCGGAGCGCAGAGCAGAGATTTGGCGAAGTGGGAAAAAAAATGATGCAAAGCTCAAGGGCTGCCTCGTTGCTAAGAAGGGCGAGGCTTCTCCTTCACAGCAACAGATACAGAACCCTCTCTGGCATCCCTCAAAATGATGATAATGCCATCCTCGATAACCAGGTCACACTCTTCTATTTACCCTTTCTTCTGTACTCGCTTAAACTCACATGTTCCTTATACGATTGCACTGCTTCAAGGAACCCTTACTCTCTCTCCCCCTCTCTCAGGTTCTGGTCGAAGGAAATGGTTGTTCCAGAAAGGCTATTCTCAATAGACCCTCCGCTCTCAATGCTCTCAACACCACTATGGTAATTCTGCCTTTCCTTAATTCAATTTACCTCTTATGTTTCAGTATTATGCTTCTTTGGTCATTTAGAAGATACTTTTGGTTTCTCAGGTGGCTAGACTGCATAAACTTTATAGAAGTTGGGAAGATAACCCTGATATTGGTTTTGTGATGGTTAAGGTAATATTCTAAAACGACAATTTAAATCCATGATATTTTATATTATCTTTGAGTCCTTTTTAATTATACATATTAATTTAAAACTGACACAATGTTGAGTTTTCTTAAGGGCAGTGGCCGGGCTTTTGCAGCTGGCGGAGATATTGTTGCACTTTACCATCTGATAAACAAAGGTAAGAAATGTGATGTCTTAGTTTCATATGCTTCTAAAATGTATGTTTATTCGTTGCACTTTACCCCTGAAACAGCTCGATATTATTCTTGGTATGGACTGGTTATCTTCCAACCACGTCCTCTTAAACTGTTTTGATAAAACCATAGTTTTTGGAACTCCTATGGAGTTTAAGGATCCAAGATTTCTCTCTGCCAACCAAGTTAAGGCTTTTGTGAGGGAAGAGGCCCAAGTCTACATGATGTTGTCTTCCCTGGAAGTAGAGAGCAAGCCTGATGTTGGAAATGTGCCAATAGTGAGAGAGTTTCCTGAAGTGTTCCCTGGGGATGTTTATGAGTTACCCCCGGAGAGAGATGTTGAGTTTACCATAGACTTAGTGCCGGGAACGGGACCCATATCCATAGCACCTTATAGGATGTCTCCTCTAGAGCTAGCTGAGTTGAAGAAACAGTTGGAGGAGCTGATTCAAAAGCGGTTCATTAGGCCTAGCGTGTCTCCATGGAGAGCGCCAGTGTTGTTGGTGAAGAAGAAGGATGGCAACATGAGGTTGTGTGTCGACTATCGATAACTCAACAAAGTGACCGTTAAGAATAGGTATCCCCTCCCTAGGATTGATGATCTTATGGACCAGTTGATAGGAGCTTGTGTTTTCTCCAAAATAGATTTGAGGTCAGGATACCATCAAATTCGAGTTAAGTCTGAGGACATCCCAAAGACTGCATGTAGAACGCGTTATGGTCACTATGAGTATTTGGTTATGCCTTTTGGTGTGACTAATGCTCATGCTGTGTTCATGGATTATATGAACAAGATCTTCCACCCTTACTTTGATAAGTTTGTGATGGTTTTCATAGATGACATCTTAGTGTACTCCAAGTCCAAGGAGGAACATGAAGAACACTTGAGGGTTGTCTTGCAGACCCTTAAAGAGAAGCAGTTGTATGCCAAGTTGTATAAGTGCGAGTTTTGGTTAGAAGATGTGAGTTTCTTAGGACATGTCATCTCTAAAGGTGGGATAGTCATAGATCCGGCTAAGGTAGAGACGGTGCTCCACTAGGAAGCACCAAAGTCAGTGACCGAGATTAGGAGTTTCTGTGGTTTAGCAGGGTACTATAGGAGGTTCATAGAAGGTTTCTCTAAGATAGTCTTACCCTTGACCCGTCTCACCAAGAAGGGACAGCTCTTTGTGTGGGACTCTAAATGTGAGGAAAGTTTTCAAACCTTAAAGGAAATGTTAACATCAGCACCAGTGTTAGTTTTACCCAATCCTGGTGAGCCTTTCGTAGTATACTACGATGCTTCTAAGCAATGTTTAGCTAAAGTGTTGATGCAGGATGGTAAGGTAGTAGCTCACGCTTCTAGGTAATTGAAAACTCATGAGAAGAATTACCCTACCCATGATTTGGAATTTGGAGCTGTAGTGTTTGCCTTGAAAATCTGGAGGCATTATCTGTATGGAGAAAAGTTTGAGGTCTTTAGTGATCATAAGAGTTTAAAATATCTTTTTGACCAAAAGGAGTTAAATATGAGGCAACGTAGGCGGATGGAGTTTCTTAAGGATTATGATTTTGAGTTAACCTACCACCCAGGAAAAGCCAATGTAGTAGCAGATGCTTTAAGTAGAAAGACCTTGCATGTTGAAGCCTTGATGGTTAGGGAAATGGATTTAATTGAGGAATTTAGAGACTTGAGCATAGCTTAGGAAGTTACCCCTAAGAGTATTAGGCTTGGAACTTTGAAGATTACAAACAGTTTGATGGATCATATTAGAGAATGTCAGAAGGTAGATGTTTACCTATTAAGTCAGAAAGAGCTGCTTGCTCAAGGTAGAGACCTTAGCTTTAAGGAAGGAAGTGATGGAGTTTTGAGGTTTCAAAATAGAGTTTGTATACCTGATGTTCCGAAGCTTAGAAAGTTGATTCTTGAGGAAGGACATAGAAGTAGACTGAGTGTGCACCCAGGTACCACTAAGATGTATCAGGATTTAAAGCAGATGTTTTGGTGGCCTAGGATGAAAAAGGATGTGGCTGAGTTTGTCTACGCATTCTTAGTGTGCCAATAGGCTAAGATAGAACACCAGAAACCTTCGAGCATGATGCAGCCCTTGAACATCCCAGAATGGAAATGGGATAGTGTCTCTATGGATTTTGTGTCTGGACTCCCTAGGACTCCAGCTGGTTGTGATGCTATCTGGGTTGTTGTGGACAGGTTGACTAAATCTACCCATTTCATCCCTATGAACATGGAATATCCCTTAGAGAAGTTGACTAGGTTGTATATCAGGGAGATAGTTAGGCTACATGGTGTTCCCTCTAGCATAGTGTCAGATAAAGACCCTAGATTTACCTCTAGGTTCTGGAATAGTTTGCATGAGGCTTTAGGGACCAAGCTTCTAAGTTCAGCTTACCAACCACAGACTGACGGTCAGTCTGAGAGAACCATCCAGTCCTTAGAGGACTTATTGAGAGCTTGTGTGTTAGAGCAGTCAGGTAGTTGGGACAAGTTTTTGCCCCTGATAGAGTTCACCTATAACAACAGCTTCCATTCCAGTATTGGGATGCACCCTATGAAGTGTTATATGGGAGGAGATTTAGGACACCTTTGTGTTGGAATGAACTTGGTGAGAATATGGTGCTAGGACCTGAGATAGTGTAAGAAACCACAGAGAAAGTAAGAATGATCCAAGAAAAGATTAGAGTGGCACAAAGTAGGCAAAAGAGTTATCATGATAAGAGGAGGAAGGCTCTCGAATTCCAGGAAGGTGATCATGTGTTCTTGCTAGCTACTCCAATAATTGAGGTCGACAGAGTGATGAAAGCGAAGAAACTTACTCCCAAATTCATTGGCCCTTACCAAATTCGAAAATGAGTGGGCGAAGTTGCTTACCAAATCGCGTTACCACCCTTCCTATCCAGACTTCACAATGTTTTTCATGTGTCACAACTACCAAAGTATATTCATGATCCTAGCCATGTGATAGTACCCTATACAATTTAGTTGAAAAAGAACTTAACTTTTGAGGTACTACCGCTTCGGGTTGAGGATCGAAGGGTGAAGCTGCTAAGAGGGAAGGAGATTCCTTTGGTTAAGGTTGTTTGGAGTGTGGCTACTGAGGAAAGTGCTACTTGGGAGCTGGAGAGCAAGATGATGGAAGCGTATCCTCACCTTTTCAATCGAGGTAAGTAGAAATTTCGAGAACGAAATTTTTATAAGGGAGTGGAATTGTAACACCCTGTTTTTCGTATAAAGTCTTTAAGCGCTTCTATATGTTTTGTACGTATGTTTGTTTGTTGGGTAGCTGCTAGGAATATGCCTAGTAAACGTTAAATGGGACTAAGTAGGATTTTAGAGCAGAAAATCCCTTTTTGGTGCATGAGCACGGCCGTACTCATGTATCAGCATGCCCGTGCTTAAGGCGCGTGTTCTGTGGCTGCCTGAGCCACAAGAACGGCCGTGTCGGACATGTACATTTTTTATGTTAATGTTGCGGACCCCGTGCTCAGTTAAGCACGCCCGTGCCCAAGTGAAGCACGCCGGTGCTTAGTGGGAGCACGGCCTTGCTCGGGTCTGAAGGTATATAAATAGAGGAGTCTGCAAGGGTTTTAGTGTTAATCCTCAATTTGGCACTTTTAGTAACCCTAATGTGACAGAAACATCTCCCATTTCCCTTCTCTTGAACCCTTCAAAGTTCTTGGAGTTCTTGAGTCTGTTTGGGAGAGAAGTCACGCGCTCTAGTGCCATTAAAGGTAACGGTTATCCCTCTATTAATCTCTTTTTCCTATTTCTTGGATTTAGGGATTAATTGGTTATTCTTTTCATGTTTGGACAAGGCTTGAGTAACTCGTCGAGCCGCTCGAGGGAATGAGAATAGTTTGTATCGTAGTTGGAATCTTCATACTAGGTATGGGGAGAAGGGATATTATGAACATGTAGGCATTTGGGTAGCGTCAGATGAAGGGTTAACCCATGACCCTGTTGTGAGACACCCCGATGTCCCATTAAAGAAAACCTAAATTTAACTAATCTTAATTGCAATATAAACGTTAAACGTATATAAAACGGAAGACAGAGATATTAAAACATTAAGCATAAAAGAAATAAATATAAGCAGTACACCACACATATAAATATAACCATAAAAGATACAAAAACTGTCTAGGGCATCCCATCAGTATGGTCCCACAATATACATACTAGTACAAACTGACATAAGCAACGGAAGATAAAACCTCTCAAAAGACACACTGGCCACAGACTCTATACTCAACTACTCGGGTCCACGACTCCTCCTCAGCATCTGGCTCATAAGGGATTCCATCAAGCTTCTCCATAGCTGGCTTCTCCGTAGGGTCTTCTCATAATGATCACATAAATAAAACATATACATAAAGAAATAGGGAGATAAGAAACTAGCTATCATCATATACGAAAAAAGTTACATAGCATATCAACAATAATAGCACACATACATGCATCATATAATTTCCACATATAGATATAACAATCATCCTCGAGATAGATAATATTCCTCTACCCTTCGTGCTCATGCAACTGGTCATGTACGCTGACATGGCCACCACGATCCTGTCACACAACCTCCATCATAATAAGGATGTTAGACCTCCGTCCGAGCGAGCACTCCACTCTATATATATATATATATATATATATATATATAGGGTTGGGTTCAAATGACACCTAGGTGTCAAACTTATGTTTGACACCAAATCCTACCCCTTAATTATAGTTTAATCTTATGGCTGATATTAATTCACTTAAGTGATCACGTGACCTTCCCTTTCCCAATTCCCACTCCTCTCCATTTCCCAATTTGAGCCAGAGAAAGACTGAAAGAGATATCCGCAATTGTTTACCTTCCCTATCTCCGTCGTTACCTTTTCCTCTGTGAATTGCACGATGCTGACAGCCTTGCACCATCATGTCGCGCCATCTCCTTGAACCACCATCACAGTCGCATCCCCTTCTTTGGGTAAGATGGGATAGTTGGATTTAGTCACACAGCAAGACGACGCTGGCGGATCCAGTTTGGGGTTTTGGGTAAACTCAGATTGTGCGTTTTGATTATATATATCAAAATAAATAAAAAAAGTATAAAAGAAAAGGTATTGAACAGAATTAATAAAAAAATAAATAAAGAAAAAGAGCACCAAAGTATGATTTGCCGGTGGTGATCATAAAACATAACCATCAGTGTGGAAATTGAAAATGTGCTAGCATGTTGCAAATAGGAACAAAGATGGCTGGAGTGGTTATTCGCCTTTGATTCCCGAACAGGAACAAACCAGATGCACAATGAGAGAGTAGAGAGTGGGGGGAGGTAGGTAGGTGATGATGGCACATGAGGCATTAGAGAAGAAATTTGAGAGTTTACATGAATTAATCTTAGCCATGTGATTAAACTATAATTAATGGATAGGATTTGGTGTCAAACTTAAATATGACACCTTGGCGTCATTTGATCCCCATCCATATATATATATATATATATATCCAGATGCATATGTATACATAAATGGTCCGAAACTACAGTAGCCCGAAGCCATAGTAGCCCAAAGCTACACGGAGCCGCTCTGCAAGAACTACGGATATATCTACGGATACTCTGATCTCATGCGTTCCACTCACACGGCTATGATCAACATCATGCATCTTCATGGGTCTCGCCGACGTATATCGAGTCATACCTTAGTGCCTTAACCTCTCATCACTATCTCATAAAATATCTTAAGTAATATCACGTCATCAATCTCATCATAATAAAATATTAATCAATTAGGTTAGGCACGTTTAAATCATACATCATGCACTCCCCAACATGCATCGCTCCAAAATATCATATCTCAATGCCTAGGAATTAACTAAGCATGTTATAGCAGATAAAACATATTATCACACAATACACATGTTATCAACCATAATCATGTAATAATATTAATAATCATATATACCATAATAATAATAATAATAATAATAATAATAATAATAATAATAATAATAATAATAATAATAATAATAATAATAATAATAATAATAATAAATATTTAAATAAACATAATTAACCTAAAGATTAACATATTAATCCAAACAGCACACCACAAGCAGCTCAATGCAGTAAAATCAGACAACCTCAGATATCATAAAATTAACCTAACAGCGATAAACCTACAATCCCCATATCATCATTGGTACCATCGAGTAGTCGCCAATGTGATATTGACATTGTCAATTATTCGCCCACTAGAAGGGTTTAGGTCGCCCTACGCTATTAATGTAAAATATGCTACTTTGTCATTTCCGACGATATGTGGCTCCTTTCTCCCCCCGAAAAGTCGTAAGCTAGTCTAGAAGCAATGAAACGAGCCCCCTCCTAAAGCTCACAAATCTGCCGTGCAAGATACAGGCACCTCCGGTGCTCCAAAAATTCACCTGAACACATCATTGGGAAGCACACGTTATGGGTAACCCTAATCTGAATACAGAATTGAAAATCGATAAACAAATTGAAAGATAACCTCAATACCGTCGCCGACGGCATTTCGGCATAAAAAGGACATTGGTTTACCTTAGCCTAATCAAGGAAAGAAAGATAGGATAATGAAGTAGACGTCACGAGGATCACAACCGTATAGTCGGTTTCTCGATAGGACGAACGGATTACTCGAAATCGGCTCCGGAATTTTTTCCTCTCATGGCCTCTCTCTCTCTCTCTCTCTCTCTCTCTCTCTCTACGTTACCTCTTGGGTCTTTTTTTTCTCTTTTCTTTTACGTCACTTTTATGTGGAAGAAGAACCAACATACTTCATTTTGCGCTAAGAAACTAAGTAGGTGGCGTGGTCCTTTGCTTACCATGAAAAAAACTTACAACTTGCATGACTTTGAACTAGACACAAGTAGGAGGTGTCTTTATGTTATCATGCAACTTAAAGCACTCAAGCTGGAGGTGTCCAGCCGAGTATAAGCTTAAAAAAATTATTTTAGTTAATTTAATTAAGTTAAAACTTGTAACTTGGGCATAGTTAATTAAGATTAGTGCTAATTAATCATGATGATTACAACTTGAGTAAATTGATTATAACTATCTAGTTATGATTAAGATCTATATCTATGGCTAATTATCTTTTAATGTTGTTAATGATAAACCACCTTAATTAATGATTTAAATTGAAGTGCTTGCCTATTGAAAATTTTAAGTTGCTTGAATTTTGTTTTAAACATGCATATATGTTTGGATTCTTAAATAGTTTTGATTTATCTAACCCTCATTCCCATCTAATTAAGATATCTAATTTTTATTCACAAAAGATAGGATGTTACATGTTGTATGCTAATTGCCTAATTGATGTTGTCTACTATATGTATGATATGATTTCAATGTTATTGGTATGCTTTGATTATTGTATTGTTTGTGAATAAATGATAATGTGACGTTTATGCCATTGATGAATGATTATGATGATGTTGTCATGTTGTGAATGAGTGTTTGGTTGTTACGGTTGTTAATGCATGCGTTAATGTAATAAGACGTTAAAGAATGTTAGTAATAATGAATGGAATTAAGGGATGATTTCCCAATGTTCATAAGACATGAACCGTAGTAACGTGGAGTGAGATTATTGCTTAATGGCATAGTTAGGACCCTAGGTTGATCCCTGAGTGTTTTAGGGACATTAATAATGAAACGAAATTAAAGGATTAATTCCCAATGATTATGAGACATGAAGATTAAACAAGAATAGTGAGATTGATGCTTGGTGGAGTAGTTAAAGACCAATAGGATTGATCTATGAAAGCCCTAGGAAGCTTAACAAGGGTTTCCAACCCTTTCTGCCCAGATCAGTACGACCATGCTCCAGTAAGCACGACCGTGCTCAATAGACAGCACGCCCGTGCTCGGGGAAGCACGACCGTGCTCCCCTAGACAGAACAGATGCTGAAACAGGGACAAGGGTGGTTTCACCCAAATTGTCCCCATGATGTAATAAGACACCAGTTGAAGTAAAGGCAAGATAGATAATTCAATGAAGACTTAACAAAGATAATTAAATACAAACGTTAAGATGATTAAGACGGTGACGATGTGTCACCGCACGTTTTTGTACCTTGGTGCTTATTGGCAAAGGGGGCCTTGATGCTTATGGTTCAAGGTGTTGTTATGTTGAACCTTTGTGCTGATTGGCCAAGGGGGCCTCGATGCTTATTGGTCGATGTGTTGATGGTGATAAAACTTTGGTGCTTATTGGCCAAAGCGGAGATGGTGATTGTTTGATTGTGTTGTTGTTGCTCATGCAATCACGTATTGGAGATGTTAGTGGGGGACGTTCAACATAGGGGAGGTCGTCCGAGAGTAAGGTGCATCGGCTATCTAAGGGGTTCACCCATGGTTTGGTGAACTGCGCGCCAGCGTTGGTGCTTATTGACTAATGTGGATATGTAACTCCGAAGTTGACTTACTGAGGTAGATTGGATCTACATGCATAACGAAGTAGTGGAGTGCTACTGCACCGCATAACATACATTGTTGAGATGATATAAATGATATGAATATCTTATGTATGATGTTATGTTATAACATGCTTGATTTTGATGTATGCTAATCTTGATAACTGCTTCCATGCCGTTGTGTTTTATACATGTTTCTTACTCCCCGTTTTCTGTTGTTTGCTTTGCATGTACCTTTTTGTTATGCAGAGGATGGTGAGCAGCTGGTTGAGGAGTGACTCTGAGGAGCCGTTACTCATAGTTAGGATTTCCTTGTTTTAGTTTGTTTATCCGAGATGTTTCGGACTATGGTTATACCAGCTCTGTAATGTGATATCGGTGTTGGGTTTTGTTTTATTGTTATGCTTTATTTTAAAACTTGTTTTATTTTCGCGTTGAGACGTTTTGTTACAATGTGGTATCTTCTATCATGGTTTTCATTTTATAATAAATGATATGCATGTGTTTTTTTTATTTATTTCTTTTATGTTATGCCTTTATAAATGCATGTAGGGTAGAGAGTGTCACACTATGCGCTATCATCCTTCTCACAATAGGTAACTCTCCCTTTTCCCCTTCTCCATTTCCCTTTTCTTTCCCCTCTCCCTTTGACGTATGACCCCTCCTTTCTCCTTTGCCATTTGCTGTTTTTATTGATGTACTAATGTATGATAGTTTTGTTAGGTAGCGTTTGGTAACTGAAATATTTTATTCCCAGACAAACTACATTCCTGGGAATCACATTCCCGGGCATAGAATTTTCCCACCTTCACAGGTGGGAATAGAGTTTTGCCAAGTTTCTAACTATCATTTACTAATTTTATTCCCAGGAATCTTTTATGACTAGGAATAAATTTTTAAAACTTGTACCAAACATGGGAAACTTTTTTCCCCATTCCAACATTCCCGGGAATTTTTTTAAAACTTGTAACAAACGCTACCTTATTGTTAATGTTAGACTCACATAATTTTTTGCTGTGTTAATGTTACCCTTTCTCCCTGTTGATTTTTTTGCTACTTAATCTTTATCCATATGTGTCTACTGAATATTTCTTCTACTGTGTCAACTTAGTGCTATTGCTATGTATTATTTGTTCAAGTGTAATCTTTCATTTGCTTTGTAATTTTAAGTAGTGGGATCCTCTGTTACTTGCTTGCTCTGTAATTTTAAGTATTGGGAAACAGAGAGAAGAAAAATGCAATTTGCTAACTAGGCTGCACTGTTTCTTTACATGAATTCGATTATATCATGAAACTAATGCTCTGTATTTGGGTCTGAATTCGATTATATCATGAAATTAATGCTCTGTTTTTGTTATGTGTTAGAATGGCCTCTAAAATGTCTTCAAATCCAATTGAAGGGAATGGAAAGCTAGATGGAAGATATTAGGCAATATTCCTCCTTTCCCATTGAAAATCGCGACTCACATAATTGTTGCTTGTATGGCTTTGCACAATTTTATAAGAAGCAATGACATAGATGATGAAGAATTTCTTTTATTTGACGAAAATGTTGAATTGGAGTACAATGTCGATGTACCTGAAACTACACCTGAAGATGTCACATGGGAGGAACCAAATCAACAAAGTGTTAGGCAGATGGAGCAAGTCAGAGACACCATTAGAAACCAGATGCCTAGAAATATCTAGCTTATTTTTCATGTTTTTATTAATCTATAAAAGTTGTTTCTCAACACTTGGATGCTTATACCTCATATGCTGCTGATGCAACTTGTTTTTTTTGGAACAATACGATTCTTTTTATCAAATGATTGTATATTTATTTTTTATGCCAGTGCAACCTTTACATTAGCCTTATAAATATATGATATATTTTTTAACATTAACGTCAAAAACTTCATGCTATTTGTATGATATTAGTTTTTATATTAACCTTTAAAATTTGTTGTTATTAGTTTTTAGATTAATGTTAAAAAAAAAAACCCAATATTTAAAATTATATTTTAAAGTTACATTTTTTAATTATAATTTAATAAATTCAAATTTTTTAAATTTAAAATGTTCATAAGCGCTTATGTAGTAATGCATCCAAATGCTTTAATTTACGTATAAGTGCTTTTTAAAGTGTGCATCCAAATGCAAATAGCTTATTGAATTTAAGCGTTTGTGGCATAAGCTCTCATGTGATAAGCTCTTATGCGATAAATGCTTAGTTAAGCTATTTACCCAAACGTGACCTATATCCACTACGACCAGTGTACAAGCCACGCTTATCATAACGCGACAAGATGCTATCCTGCTTGGCCAGGTTCAACAAATGAATTTTAAACACCTCCATAGCATCTCGTGGCTCCAAGAGGCTTTGAACTAGCTGAATATTCCAGTTACCTGTTAAAATCAATGAGAGCATTAACATATGTGATATTTGTATTATGAGAAAGGGTTGTTTGAATAAAAGGATTCTTGTTACATCTCAACCATTGGGATCTTCAAATATCGATTGAGGTGTAACACCCCCCCGTTAACAATTTCCAAATAACATCAAAACACATTTTAAATCAAACATATATCCAATCACACAAACAGGGTATATGACTAACAAAAACTCCTCAGGTAAACTCCCTTTACCTTTGTAGACCGGAAAAGATCCTCATCCTAATGCTCCAATTAGTTCCAAGAGTGCAAACTCTACTCCATCAAGCAAGCATATCCGCGTTCAACGTCCCAGAGACACAAACCAAGTACGATAACAAACAGACAAATTTACCAAAATAGAGTCAATTTCATGATCAGAGTAAGATGAAAAATTAGGTTTTTGAGTTAAATTAGGAAAATCTGAACATCATTGACGTGTGACCTATCTCATAGGTTATGACGATGGCTACTTGATTCATATCACGATATCAGAGTTAGTTGAGTACAGTAAGAATGTAATTGACATTTGAGACATTCCTAGTTAAGATGTTAGCATTGCAATGAATGTTGTCGTGGGTTTATCGAGTACCTTCAAGAGTTTTAATTCAATTCGAGTGATAGTGGACAGGTCGATGAAGTCAACACCCTTCTTAGCTATTAAGATCCACTATGCAGTGGAGAAGCTGACTAAAGTAGGTATCTGAGGACTGATCAGACTTCATGGAGTAGCCTCCAGCATCGTTCCAAGTGAAGATCTGAAGTTTATCAAGGTTGGTAGGTAAAATCTGTTGTAAGTGTTGAGGACCAAGTTGAGGCTAAGTCCAACCAATTACCCTCAACTAGATGGGAAAGTAAGGAATAATCTAATCCTTAGAAGGTAGATAAGGAGTAAGTGTAGTATCTAAGTATGGTCATCTCTATAGTTCGATAGACAAGAATTGATAGGAGTTTTGTTGATGAGTAGATGTGACTGATGAATTGAGAATCCATAAGATCAACCCTAATAGGCAATGACAATTTCTATAGATCAAATGATCAAATGTTGATCGAGACAGAAGGAAAATCTAAGATAATGATCAAATACTTGTAGTTAAGATTGATTGCATGAGTTGGAAGATTTGAAGGAAAGTATTTATAGTAATTTCACATAAGTAGATTTAAGCAAAAGAGATAAGCTATTGTGTAAATTAAGGTTGCTAGAGAAATGTAAAGTTGAGGAGTTAGATAATCTTACCCTGCTTGGTGTATTTAGATTTTAGCTTATCTTAAGAAGTATTATGATGTTTTGATTGGATACTTGGAATATGTGATTTTTATAGAATCTGGAAAAGTAGATTACGTTCAGAAGGGATAAGACTATAATTGTATACCTTGGGTAGGAAGTTGATACATGTTGCAGTAAAGATTAGTTTTGACCTTGGTGTTAAATAAGAGAATTGGATGTGTGGAAAGCAGTTTTTCAAGTGGACCAGTAATTGAGAATACAAGTGATTAAGTTTGATTGTTGTTCTCCATGTGGTGGTGGAAAATTTCGAGGATGGAAAAGAAACGACGTAAGAATTGATTATGTTATGGAGTTAGCAATAAGAGGAATGAAGCGACTGAAAATACAACATAGAATCTTGTATAGAAATTTATGTGTGTGCTGTAAGCGAAGTGAGAATCTTAGCTTGAATCTTGGTGTTACCAGTGAGAGTTAAGGATGTTGAAGGAAAATTTTTCTAATGGATTAGTATTAAAGGAAGAGGAGATTAAGTTTTAATTATATCCTTATGTGTGAAAAATTAAGATAACATTGTTGAGGACAGGGAGAGTATAAATTTAGGATAAGTGATTTGATATTGAGGATAAATAGAATGAAGACTAAGTATGAATTTCATTATTAAGTTATGAAAGTCATCTAAGGGAAACTGAATACGGGAAGTATAAAATAGGATCTTGGGATTAAGATGTAATTACAAGATCCTGTCTAGTTTCGACTCATGAAATTTCGAGGATGAAATTTTTTTAAAAGTGGGGTAGTAATGTAACACCCCGGTTTTTATCGTTCTTCAATAACAGTAAATATATATGTTTATATTATTTAATTTGGATTGTTTAATTATCTGAATAATTATTTTAATTTATTTTTACTTGGTTTAGTTTGAGTAATTTTAATTACTTATTTAAAATCATTTTATGAAGTGCGTCAGCACTGCCTTATTTCAGTATAAGTACTTTTACTAGACAATAATGTTATGTTATTGTCACTAATAATATTTGTTTAGAAAAATATTTGAAATGATATGATTAAAAGAAAATTATTTTCATATTTTATTCTATTTAATTTTAGATTTGAAAATAATTTGGTTTGACATTAATCGGAGATTAAATGTTGGACCGTGGATTTTCTTAATTGATCACTTCAACTCTCAATCTCTACTTTATTTCAAATTTTGAAAGTACATATTTGTCACCCTTTATTTTTAGATTCAAAAACTAAAAACATGTTTATTTTTAGACTCAATATTTATCATTCATTTTGTACCTACCCACTAATTAAATGAAAATACTCTCTTTTCTCTCTCTGGTCCCTTACCCTTCCACGACACTACTCACTCTTCCTTTCTCTCTTTTATTTCTTCTTTCTTCTTCCTCATCTCACCATAGTTCTTCTTCTCCTACAACATAACAACTCTCTCCTTCAACTTCAATTTCCTCTCCTTGCTGCTTTGAACCGTGCGCGCCGCCTTGCACCACCCCCTGGACCGCGACCGCCATCGACCATGCCGCGTGAGGAGAAGATCGCACGATCCAGATCGTCGTCCAGCATGATCCGGCCTTCGCTACTCCGTTCTGCCGCGGTAGCGCCTCCTAGCCGCTACCCAAGGTGGTTCGACCACCCTTCTTCTTTTCTATGAACCTCCATGGTTTGGTCCTTGGTTGCTTCAAGAACTTTGTTGAAGTCGTCCACCGCCACTGCCACCTCGCCGTCGCCGCCGTGCCGCCGCCGTCGCCCCTCTCTTTGGTTGTGGTATCCTTACCTCTTCATCTTGGGTGAGTGCTTCATCATAACCTCTCCTAGTTGAAAATCCCCAAATCAATTTCTCAAACCCTAACCCTAGCCTTTTGGATTCATATTTTAATCTTGAAATTGTGCCTTGTCTTATACAATTGGGACTGTAAATTAGTGCTCTATTAAGTTAATTTTATTATCCTTGATCAAATGATTTTTCCCCAAATTGTGTTTATGAATCCTAAAGCCCCAATTTGATTTTAAGTTAAAATTAGTTTTTGTTTTACGAAATTAAGTATGTAAGTAAGCTAATTAAATGTTATGGATGTTGAGTAACTGATTTGGGGTGAATTGTCTGTTTGTTATCATGCTTGGTTTGTGTCTCTGGGACGTTGAACGTGGCTATACTTGCTTGGTGGAGTAGAGTTTGCACTCTTAGAACTAATTGGAGCATTAAGACGAGGATCTTTCTCTTGTCTCCAAAGGTAAAGGGAGTTTACCTAAGGAGTTTTTGCTATTCATGTACCTTGTTGTGTTTGATTGATAAAATAGGTTTGATTTTAAAAAATGTGTGTTGATGTTATTTAGAATTGTTGAACATGAATTATATTGTTGTTGGATTATGTATGCATTGGACTATATGTTATATTTCTTGATTGTGATTGACTAAGGGCATGACACTGATCATTGCTTGTTAATAAAGATTAAGACATTGAAGTACCTTAACTCATAAATATCGAAAAAGTGGAGTTTTATTTCTTTGGAAAAGTGAGACGAAAATCCTAAATGATGAAAGTGTGAAGATAGAACAAAGTTAGGAAAGAAAGAAAATGGAAAACATCAAAGCTTATGAAAACTATTTAAAAGTATTTTGGAAAGGAAAAGTCTTTTGGAAACAAGGATTTTCTCATAGGTTTTATGAAAAGTTGGTTCCAAAAATGGAAAGATTTAGAGAAAATGCCTCTTTGATAAATCGATTTGCAAAAGTTTTGTATTTGGTTTAAAGTTGAGAAAAATATTTCAGTGGTTTTCTAAGTTTTCAGAAAATAGATTTTAGAGAACAAAATTTTCTATGAAAGTGTATTTACAAAAACGAAAAGTATTTATGTCACAAAGTTGAGAAACTTTTGAACTTTTGTTTTTCGATTTAGTTTTCACTGAACAAAAAAAACCAAGTGGAAAAGAGAAAAGTGGAAAGGACCTAGTTACCAAAATGACGGGCTAGAGTTCCTGTTTTGAGTTTTGAGGAAAAGAAAGGACCTAGAACACTGAGCTATAAACCCGGGATGGATTTGGATTGCCGAGATATCGGGCTAAATTCAGAGTGCCGGTAAAGCCGTACTAGTGTTCCTGTTGAGAAGAACCTAGATCACCGAGACGTCGGGCTAGTGTTCGAATTGAGGAAGCTATTTTAAGATCATTGTTTTTGGTCTAAAATCTTGAGTTGGTATTAAAAATGTATTTAATACTTGAATAAAAGTAGTTGGGAGCTTTCAGCCTCGACGAAGAAAGAACGATGCGAAAAAGAAAAACAAAGCAAAAAACCATTGTTTTACATGCATAGTCTGGCATATGTACCGTCGTGGCAGACGTGCAATTGTGTATCGAGCTACAGTTTCACAAAGGGTGAACTGACAAACTAAATAGTTACGGACCCAAGACGGCTCCTTTAGTTTTTGGGTCTTCAGGGACATTCGGGTTCGAAATCCACGAAATGCTCGGGGCTGCAACCTCGGTCGTGGAACTCGGTTACCCTGCTCGAAATGTACTAAATCAGGAACTATTCTGTATTATTTAGGTGAGATGCGATACCCTAGAACAATTGGGGATCGGACCTAAATTGAGAGGCCGACCCGACGCGAAACAATTGTGTTATGGGCATTATCGCGATCCTATCATGCTCGACGAAGGGAAGTTAGGATCTCCGGAGAATTATGAGTTAGATGGTGAATATTGAAGTGACATGAAAGGTTTTATAAAATTGTATTTGGTTGTCGGGTATGAATCCATCTGCTATAATTATGATGTTATATTATGTATTGTTGTCATATGTTGTTGTCTTGTGAGTCGTGTATGTGACTGCTATGATAAAACTCATATATTGGTATCTCACCTTTGCGTTATTTCTGTTTGGTTTCTATTTGTGGTATTTTGGTTTGAGTGTACAGATGATACAGAGGAGTTCTTTGCCCCACTCGAAGGGATTGGTCCCAATTTTTGAAGAATGTTGATTTACTGGAATAACCATGGGGTATTTTCCAGTAAGAGTCTCATAGTGCGACCAGCTTAGTTTATCGAGTCAATTTTTATTTGGAGAAGGTCATAGGGATATGTATTATGACTCTGAAAGTCTTTTATTGGATTACTGTTATGTTTATGAATGTCTTTTAGAACGACCAGCTTAGGTTTTAAGACTTTGTTGACTTATGATAGTATGTATGTTTATGGCTCGGAGAGCCTCTATTTTGGATAGGATGTTTATGGCTCGGAGAGCCTTTCTTTTGGATGAAAATATAAATTTTTTTAGCAGGTGTTCTGTTTGGGATGTTGGAATTACAGAGGAGACTCTGTCGAAAATTTTGTAAAAATTTTATATCTTTATTCAAGTATGTTTTCTAAATTGCAGAGTGATCAGTTTAGGATTTTACTTTTGTGACGTGTGTATCACTTTTCTGAAGTATTTCAGAAAGAAAATTTTTACACCCAAGTTTTTCTGACCAAAAGTAAATTATTTTTTCGCATGTAAAACAATGGTTTTTCGCTTTGTTTTTCTTTTTCGCATCGTTCGTTCTTCATCGAGGCTGAAAGCTCCCGACTACTTTTATTCAGGTATTAAATACATTTTTAATACCAACCCAAGATTTTAGACCAAAAACAATGATCTTAAAATCTCTTCCTCAATTCGAATACTAGCTCGACGTCTTGGTGATCTAGGTTCTTCTCAACAGGAACACTAGTCCGGTTTTACCGGCACTTCGAATTCAGCCCGATATCTCGGCAATCCAAATCCAGCCCAAGTTTATAGCTCGATGATCTAGGTCATTTCATTTCCTCAAAACTCAAAACAGGAACTCTAGCCCGTCATTTTGGTAACTAGGTCCTTTCCACTTTTCTCTTTTCCACTTGGTTTTTTTTGTTCAGTGAAAACTAAATCGAAAAACAAAAGTTCAAAAGTTTCTCAACTTTGTGACATAAATACTTTTCGTTCTTGTAAATACACTTTCATAGAAAATTTTGTTCTCTAAAATCTATTTTCTGAAAACTTAGAAAACCACTGAAATATTTTTCTCAACTTTAAACCAAATACAAAACTTTTGCAAATCGATTTATCAAAGAGGCATTTTCTCTAAATCTTTCCATTTTTGGAACCAACTTTTCATAAAACCTATGAGAAAATCCTTGTTTCCAAAAGACTTTTCCTTTCCAAAATACTTTTAAATAGTTTTCATAAGCTTTGATGTTTTCCATTTTCTTTCTTTCCTAACTTTGTTCTATCTTCACACTTTCATCATTTAGGATTTTCGTCTCACTTTTCCAAAGAAATAAAACTCCACTTTTTCGATATTTATGAGTTAAGGTACTTTAATGTCTTAATCTTTATTAACAAGCAATGATCAGTGTCATGCCCTCAGCCAATCACAATCAAGAAATATAACATATAGTCCAATGCATACATAATCCAACAACAATATAATTCATGTTCAACAATTTTAAATAACATCAACACACATTTTTAAAATCAAACATATTATCAATCAAACACAACAAGGTATGCGACTAGCAAAAACTCCTTAGGTAAACTCCCTTTACCTTTGGAGACAAGAGAAAGATCCTCGTCTTAATGCTCCAATTAGTTCTAAGAGTGCAAACTCTACTCCACCAAGCAAGTATAGCCACGTTCAACGTCCTAGAGACACAAACCAAGCATGATAACAAACAGACAATTCCCCCGAATCAGTTACTCAACATCCATAACATTTAATTAGCTTACTTACATACTTAATTTCGCAAAACAAAACTAATTTTAACTTAAAATCAAATTGGGGCTTTATGATTCATAAACACAATTTGGGGAAAAATCAGTTGATCAAAGGATAATAAAATTAACTTAATAGAGCACTAAATTACAGTCCCAATTATATAAAACAAGGCTCAGTTTCAAGATTAAAATATGAATCCAAAAGGCTAGGGTTAGGGTTTGAGAAATTGATTTGCGGATTTTCAACTAGGAGAGGTTATGATGAAGCACTCACCCAAGATGAAGAGGTAAGGATACCACAACCAAACAGAGGGGCGGCGGCGGCGACAGCGAGGTGGCAGTGGCGGTGGACGACTTCAACAAAGTTCTTGAAGCAACCAAGGACCAAACCATGGAGGTGAACCTCATAGAAAAGAAGAAGGGTGGTCGAACCACCTTGGGTAGCAGCTAGGAGGCGCTACCGCGGCGACTAGCGGCGGCGAACGGAGTAGCGAAGGCCGAAACACGCTGGACGGCAATCTGGATTGCGCGGTCTTCTCCTCACGCGGCGTGGTCGACGGCGGTCGCGGTCCAGGCGTTGGTGCAAGGCTGTACGCACGGTTCGGAGCAGCAAGGAGAGGAAAATGAAGTTGAAGGAGAGAGTTGTTATGTTGTAGGAGAAGAAGAACTATGGTGAGATGAGGAAGAAGAAAAAAGCAATAAAAGAGAGAAAGGAAGAGTGAGTAGTGTCGTGGAAGGGTGAGGACCAGAGAGAGAAAAGAGAGTATTTTCATTTAATTAGTGGGTAGAAACAAAATGAGTGGTAAATATTGAGTCTAAAAATAAACTTGTTTTTAGTTTTTGAATCTAAAAATAAAGAGTGACAAATATATACTTTCAAAATTTGAAATAAGGTAGAGATAGAGAGTTGAATTGATCAACTAAGAAAATCCACAGTCCAACATTTAATCTCCGATTAATGTCAAACCAAATTATTTTCAAATCTAAAATTAAATAGAATAAAATATGAAAATAATTTTCTTTCAATCATATCATTTAAAATATTTTTCTAAACAAATACTAATAGTGACAATAACATAACATTATTGTCTAGTAAAAGTACTTATACTGGAATAAGACAGTGCTGACGCACTTCATAAAATGATTTTAGATGAGTAATTAAAATTACTCAAACTAAACCAAGTAAAAATAAATTAAAATAATTATTCAGATAATTAAACAATCCAAATTAAATAATGTAAACATATATATTTACTGTTATTGAAGAACGGTAAAAATCGGGGTGTTACATGAGACACAATTACCAAATTTCCACCGATACCCTTCCTCAAGTAACATCTGAGAAGACCTGATACTATGCCAAATTTAACTGGGGTTATGACCAATGGCAACCCCTAAAAAGTCTCCTTGAGAGAAATATTTAGCACTGAAAACTCTAGAAATCATAGTATCCAGGTTGGTCATGAACTTCCAACCTTGTTTTCCCAACATAGCAAGATTAAAGGCATGCATGTCTCTAAAATCTATACCTCCTCATTCTTTTCTCATAGTTAATTTATCCCAACTAAGCCAATTAATTACTTTTTTATCACCTTTTTTCGAACCCCACCAAAAAGAATTAAGCATACGTCGAATTTTCTCCTCAATAGAAGATGGAAGAGGAAAAACACTCATACAGTAGGAAGGGATGACCTGAGCAACAGATTTAATTAAAACCTCTCATACATTGAACAATTTGTTAATTGACAATTTGGTTAATGATATCACATGACTCTATATATATTTGAACACCTGAAAATAGTGGTTAATTACGTTCATTGGATGGTTAATGAGTTGCGACAGTTATATCGATTAACCATTTACTAAACGTAATTAATCATATATTTAAACTTCGTTAACCATCCAAATTATTGTCGAAAATTGTTTTTTCTATTTTTGTGTTAAAAAATCATTTTACTGCAAGTTTTAACTAGGGGTTTTGTTGTTTTTTCTTTTGTTTGTTTTCGTCAATTTACCAAAAAAAAAAACTAGGGAAACAACGGTCTACTTTACGAGAAAAGAAAAGGAAAAAAAAGAAAAAGAAAAAGGAAAAGTCTGTAGTCTACACTAGTGCCATTCCACAAGATCACAAGTTTTCTCACGTCAATCCTCTAAAGGCGGAGCGCAGAGCAGAGATTTGGTGAAGTGGGAAAAAAATGATGCAAAGCTCAAGGGCTGCCTCGTTGCTAAGAAGGGCGAGGCTTCTCCTTCACAGCAACAGATACAGAACCCTCTCTGGTATCCCTCAAAATGATGATAATGTCATCCTCGACAACCAGGTCACACTCTTCTATTTACCCTTTCTTCTTTCCTCCTTAAACTCACATGTTCCTTATACGATTGCACTGCTTCAAGGAACCCTTACTCTCTCTCCCTCTCTCAGGTTTTGGTCGAAGGAAATTGTTGTTCCAGAAAGGCTATTCTCAATAGACCCTCAGCTCTTAATGCTCTCAACACCACTATGGTAATTCCGCCTTTCCTTAATTCAATTTACCTCTTATGTTTCAGTATTATGCTTCTTTGGTCATTTAGAAGATACTTTTGGTTTCTCAGGTGGCTAGACTGCATAAACTTTATAGAAGTTGGGAAGATAACCCTGATATTGGTTTTGTGATGGTTAAGGTAATATTCTAAAACGACAATTTAAATCCATGATATTTTATATTATCTTTGAGTCCTTTTTAATTATACATATTAATTTAAAACTGACACAATGTTGAGTTTTCTTAAGGGCAGTGGCCGGGCATTTGCAGCTGGCGGAGATATTGTTGCACTTTACCATCTGATAAACAAAGGTAAGAAATGTGATGTCTTAGTTTCATATGCTTCTAAAATGTATGTTTATTCGTTGTCTATGTTTTCAAAATGGTGTTGGATTTTCTTAGACAGTAGACCACATGAACTATCAATACTAATATGGAATACCAAATATGGGGATGACATGATATGAATTAATGCATTTAAGTCTTTAAGATCCTTGGAACTTAAGATACAATATGTTTGAATTTAAACTAATGCAAATAGAGGCTTTGGAATGTTTTATATATCAAGTAGTAAACAATAGTTACAGTTTTTTGACTTTTGATTTGAAAGGATCTAAATGCTACTAGCAACAACTATGGTTAAAATGGCTGAACTTCTTGGGTTATAACCTAGAATAAAATCAATAGATTTTGTTAGTAATTTTCATGATGCCAAACCCTTCATAATTGGAATAATGAAGACTTAAACTTTCTACTTCTTGCTCAGGTTAAAAAATGAAAAGAGAAAACGAAAACAAGGGATACATAAAATAGAATGCATTCTTCCTCTGATCTGTCGTGTTTGCTTTCAAACAAGTCAATTTGAAAGACAATAAAGAACAGAAATACATGCATTTTTCTGTTTTCTGTTTTCATCTTCTTGATAGTTGTTAGATGGTAATCACCTAACAAATGAAATCTTCCCTTATACTTTATTATTTTTTCTCCCAAGTCCCAACTTTCTTGATCTATTTAGATTGCTTTGCAACAACTAAAGTGAAAGGAAAAAGGAAACAGGGTACATTTGTTTTGCATTCCTATCTTATTGATGCTCACTAATAGTCACATAATTGACTAATGAGATCTTCCCTTACACTTTGTTATTGTTTCTCCCAAGTGCCGATGATAGTAAATTAGTGGTGTCTTCATCCTTTTACATCCCTTCTCTATCCCCCATTGTTGCATCTTACATACAAGAAAAGCCTTAATAATTACTGCAGAAGTTTGATGTGCAGGAGAACTACTGACTTGTGCAGATTATCATCATTCATAGTTTCCAATGGAGCTAGTGTGTCAATGAGACTCCTCACAACAGTGACAACTATATCTAGCCTTAATATTTGGAGCCCATATTGTGAGACTTCGATAAAACTAGTTGAGTCCTCCATCGAAATATCTTTTCCTTGTATGCACAGTCTTATGTAGGTTGGCTTTACCCAGTTGGACACTACCTCTGCTGATAACTCATCATTTGAGATGCTGAGCCTGTTATTCCTTTATTCATCTTTCAGTAGAACAAGGAACCCCCTTGCACTTCCATATTCTTCTCACTTTCTTCCTTGAGGTCTTCTTATCGTCTTTGATAAGTTCAATGTCGTCTTCTCATTCTGGGTGGTTGCTTCTCAATTTTGTACCTTTACAAACCAGACAATCACTCTTCATCTTATTTTTCAGTTTACCCTTTTATATTTTTGAGCTGACATCTTCATTTGTATTCAATGCTTCTTGTGGTTATTTTATCTCTGATTCTATTCAACTATTTGAATTTGTCCACATTTTGTAGGTTACTTGTTTACATTTTGTTCTTAAGCTTTTTATGTTTGAAGATGTTAGAAAAGTTCAAGAGTTTTTTGGGAGTACTGCATTAGATAAGGGAGAAGACCATATTTTTTTAACATTTGTAGTTTTTAAAATTTTCTTGACAAGCAAGACGCAACTCCTAAGAGTGTTTGGTATTTGTATTTTCGTTGCTTAAGTTAGTTTAAGAGAAACTGTAGGTTGAATCCATACTTCAGGTTCTATATTTTTCATGCAATTTGGTTTCAGTTATTTTCCTCTTGTATTTTAGATGCCTTTTTCTACTACATTTTAGTTACTTTAATTTTCTGCTTGTTTTCACACAATGCTTTTTATTTTCATTCAATTTATGCAGGGAACATGGAAGCCTGTAAAGAATTTTTTAGAACGATATATAGTTTTATATACCTGATAGGTACATATATGAAGCCAAATGTGAGTGCAGTATTTAGAGGCTAATAAATTATTTGTGCTCTCTCTCAATTAGACGTATAAGAGTCATATACTCTTACCTACTGTTTCTTATGATTAATCATTTATAATTATGATATATTTGTTGTCTAATTGTTGATTCAAAACCATTGGAATGCATATGTTTGCAAATAACAGTTAATATGAGCTTGTTTTGATTGGGGTATTGGGCATACTATTTTAAAAACTGATCCAACCGGAGGATCGGAAAGGCGAGCGGTTCAGGGTTTAATCGTTGCAACCAGTTTAACTGGTGGTCGAACTGGGAAGCACACACACACACACACACTCTCTCAAATACACAATAATGAAGAAATCAATCAACATGTCAAATTTCAATTCAAGTTCCAACTTTCCATACCAAATCCAAATTGTTTTATTGCAAATTCAATATCCAGTTGTTATAATTTCAACATTGAACTACATTAACTACAACGTGTAAGAGATCCCCACCTAGGCGAATTGGGTTAGGACTAGAGCCCCTAGACCCCAAAGAAACCAGACCAAAAGTATATATATATTTTTCGAAGATCAATTTTATGCTGGTTTAACCGCTTTTACATCCCCTCAAGCTGGAGCATATAAATCATATGCACTGAACTTGTTACATAAATAACTAATTCGAGGACCTCTCAGGGATTTGGTGAAGGCATCTTTCGGTTGATCATTGGAGTTAACAAAGCTAGTGGTGATGTCTCCTGATAGGATCTTTTCCCTGATGAAATGACAATCTATCTCAATGTATTTGCAATAGCGAGGTCCAAGTCATATCTTTCTTCTCCAACTTCTTCAACCACACTTGGTTCTTTTTCCACCGGAGAATCTACCATTGGTTCAAACCTATGAAGCATTGACACCCCTAGTTTTAGGGGTGTCTGAGTGTCAGACACGCGTCCGATACTGACACACATGCGACATTCGTATGACACCTGTCCGACATTCTTTGTCAGGTGTCGGATTTAAAAATTAAATTTTTTTTTGGCTTGGACACGTAGCCGGCACTTCTATGTGGTTGGACACCTAAAGAACGCCTAAAATTTTATAATGATGTCTCATTATTTTTTTTTGTGTGACTCGGTGTTATCAAATGGCGGCGCCATGGCGGATTGTGGTGGCCGATTTTTGCCCAACCGCTAAGGCCAATTTGTGAAGGATGGCGGTGCCATGGCGTTTTATGGCAGCTTAAAGTGGCGGATTTTTGGCCTTCCGCTATGTTCCGCCATCCGCTATCGATAACATTGGTGTGACTTAATATCATAAGGAGAATGTAATGCTTAACAAGTTGTTTTGAGATAATGAATATATAAATCTTGATTTTCAATTTGGATCTTTTATATTGATGCTCATTATATTTTGGACATTGTCGGTGTCTGCGTCTCCGTGTCTGTGTCTGTGCTTCATAGGTTCAGACTCATGGTATTGTTTAAGAGTTTTCAACTTGCGAGAGAAAACATATCTCAAAGGTAGTTTATGACCATGTGACACTGGTTCTGTTTGAGTGGGAGGAGAAAGAGAGCTGGGAATATCTAAAACATGTATGACCACCGGACTAACATGTTCACCCAGGGCTATTGGATCGCAAGGATGGTCTCCTGACATTGGTTTCTCCCCCAGGAGAGCAGCCTTGATCGTCCCATAGGATACGTCACAGGAAGTGAAAAATATGCTTGGAGGATGATAACAGCGGTACCCTTTTTGAGAAGCAGAATAACTCAAGAAAAGACACTTACAAGCTCTGGGGTCCAGTTTATTGGGATTAGGAGAATTGAGGTGAACACAGGCAAGACGCCGAAAAGGCGAAAACATGAAGAGGAAGAGTTATGGATACTAGATGAGTAGAAGGGAAAACAGTGTGAAGCACCAAGTAGATAGAGTGCGAAACTTGAGGACTTTGCAGGGTAAACGGTTAATAAGATGTGCTGAAGACAAGAGACAGCTTCTCCCAAAAAGGAATGGGGGACATTGCTAGTGATATTGAGGGACCAAAAGAGTAATTAAACCTTTAGTTAATATTCCTTTTGAATATCTAACCTTATATTCTGACACAAATGATCATAACGCGTTATTCTAATTCATATTTTATCAGCAGAATTATTTGATTCACATTTCGTTTTGCATGTGCATATTATAAATTAATATAGTACAGAAATGCTATTATCCCATTGACCACACTAGCTGAAAGCAAGTTGTTATATAATTTAAAATCAATGTTCATGATTACTAGTTATTTTCCTTTGAGCAGAAGTTATGCAGTAATGAACTTCATGCAGGTTGCTCTTCTGAATGGCATTACCATGGGTGGTGGGGCAGGAATTTCAATCCCTGGGACATTCCGGGTTGCAACAGACAAAACTGTATGTAATATAGAAACTTTCATAAATATGTACACGATAAACCTCTTGCTTAACCCTACATTGTTCTCATTCTGTTAGGAATATTGGATTTTCTGGTTTACATGCTTCGCTCTTGGGTTGTCTTACTAGCTGAATCAGGATTTTATTTTCTATTTTAGATTGGGCTTTTTAAGCAATTAAGTTTGGGTTGCTTGTCTTGGTAATATTAGGCTTCTTTGTGTTGCATATACAAGATTTATTATCTCTCTTAGTGCATTTAGTCTTGTCATTGGAACTTACCAATACGAATTTTAAGTGTTTGTTTTTTTGTTCTTTGTTTCAATTTCCTGTCCTATGATGGGTTCCTGTTTGTGTAAAGAGGAATGCTAGTGTCAAACTCTCTGTCACACTCTTTTTGACACTTTCTTTTTTATTGGTCCAAGACACTCCCTTTCCACCTGTTAACCTACTATACAGGTTATCTAAATTAATTATTTTTTAAAAGGTCTCTCCTTGTTGGTCCAGACTCCTGTCTTTCCCACTCCCGTCTCTAGTTTTCATCCCTGTCGCAAGAGTTCATCGGCTCCTGTAAACGCTGGAGCGTCGCCGGAGAGTTACCAGAGCATCGTTGGAGCGTCTGTTGCACTTGTCGTCAGAGCATCCCTCCTTCTCTGATCTCCTTCACCTCTCTACAATTTTGGCTTCCCAAACCTAAAGTTGGAAGCTTTATTATTCTGGTTAAATGGATTCTAAGTTCTAACAAATTCATCTCACTGATTTTCTGATTCACTTTTGTATTGTAGTGTGTTAAGAGACCCTGAAAGGTGGAATCAACCAGTGGGTTCAAATTGATTTTTTAGTAAACACGTTTCATCTTTTGTTCAATTCTTTCTTATCATAAAAATAAGGTAAGTTAGGTATAAAAATGGTAAGTAAAATGTCAAACGAGTAGCAAACACAGCAAACTTGTTTATTGTGGAGGTACAAGCATAAAAAATGGTAACCAAAATGTAAAACGAAAAAGAAAATCCAGAAGTTAGGAAGGCTGCTCACGCAGAATCACAGGAAAACGGGGCTTTGGACGAAGAAGGGACAATTTTTTTTTTTTTTTTTGTAGGAATTTTATTTTTTAAGTTTAGATAACCTATATAGTGATTAACAGGTTATATAATTTTAAAAAGTAGTGACCTGGACCAATCAAAAAGGAAGTGTCCAAAAGAGTGTGGGAGAGTTTGATGGTAGCATTCCTCTTGTGTAAAAGGGTGAGTAGTTGATGGAGAATAAAGAAGCCTTCTTTTTGTGTACATTAAGAGTTTTAGTAGTTGAGTTGAGTCATACATTTGTTTAATTTGTTAGATATTTTAGCTACTCAGTCATTTTTCTACATATTTGATGAGTTAATTACATCTGCAGAAGTCCAATCTTATCATTAGGGGTCTAAGTAATTATTATAGATAGTCTAAAAGCCAGTCAAAAGTCATTAATTAAGCTACTTAATGGTCCAGGCAGTTCTGGATACATATTCAGTCTATAAATAGTGGTTCTATATTTAATTTCAACAGAATTCTGTGAAATAGAATTAAATGAAATGTCTTCAGATAATATCTTTTTTTTTTAATTTCCAACTTAGGATTAGATCACAGCAGATTTCTACCGAAGGAGTTGACTCCTCCCACACAAATCCCTCTGTCCCACATATCTACCGAATCTATTTCCATAATTTCCCTTTCCATACAACCCTAAAATCTAAACAAATTTCGTGGCTGCATCAGCAGTTTGAATTATGTTAAGCAGCTATGGAAAAAGGGAAAAAAAGCTTGTTGCAGTCATTAATCATTTCTTTGGGCTTGATCTGAGAGCTTAATGCTTCAACTTTGCTTATGAAGCATTCAATAAGAGTTCAGTAAACTTTTCTATAAAAAGAGATTAGTAAACTTGAGAAGACTAAAGTTACGATTCCCAACAAAATAATATTATACACATTTACCTCACGAAAAGTTGGTCAATTTGGTCTTTAGCTCTACAATGTTGGTGCAACCTCTGACTGGCAGATTGTGACACAGTCGTTGAGTGACAATGATGAGAATCAGACGTCCAACCCAGCTAACAATCAGGCTTCTAGGCCCAATAAGGTTACTAAAGTGTATGTGAGGAAAAGGATGAGAGGCAAGAGGGGGGAGGGAAATGATGTAACTAACTCTGCCAGCTGGCAGAGTGAGAGTGGGAAAGGCATGCATGGGCATGAGCTGCTGCAAGGAGAGATATAAGAAAGGAGGGGAGGTTAGGATACGGCAGGCTGGAATTAGTTGGGACTTGGGAGAGAATCGGGGCACTCTCTAATTTGCCCTGTTATCATTTCTTTTCTGCATTTTCTTTGTAATACTCATATCTAGACCTGATATCAGCTTGATACAGGCTAGGAATCCCACAGTAATACACACAGTTCCTTGTTTCCTATTCTATTAATTGTTGGTACCTATCAATTGGTATCAAAGCTCTCGATCCCGGAGCTTGAATGGTAGTTACCCGCACAGCAATGGACGCAAGAGTTGAGCAATTGGAGCGTAGCCTTCAAGAATGGAGGCTCGAGAATCAGACTCAGATGGAAGAACTCAGGCACCTCCTAGCAAGAAGGGATCGGAGGCGTAGGGGGCGGACCCGACATCGTGGCAACGAAAGTTCGGTGAGTCGCACGAGTTGGTCGCAATCGAGGTCCAGACCAAGGGAGAACAGTACCCGGCCACCGTACGACTCCAGCGGCCGAAAGCTGGAACTCCCCGTGTTCAATGGTGATGCGGCGTACGGATGGCTCGTGAAGGTGGAGAGGTATTTTCGAGTGAATGCGGTCAGGGAAGATGACAAGCTCGATGCCGTGGTACTCGCCATGGAGGGTCGAGCTCTGAACTGGTATCAATGGTGGGAGGAGGAAACGGAGGAGCTGAGTTGGGCTGAGTTCAAAAGGGCGGTGATCCGAAGGTTCCAACCGGGGTTGGTTCAAAACCCGCTGGGACCTCTTCTGAACATCCGACAGACTGGGTCGGTGATGGAATACCGGGAGCAATTTGAGATGCTCATCGCGCCGTTGAGTCGAGACGAAAGGGTGATGTTGGAGAGCATTTTCTTGAATGGATTGAAGGAGGAAACCCAGGCAGAACTGAAACTCTATGAGCCGAGGTCTTTGGCGGATTTGATGGATAGGGCGTTGTTGCTAGAGGAGAAGAACTGGGCATTCCAGAAAGGGAAGGGAGCAGCGAAGGAGAAGACCGAATGGGGGGAGAAAGGGAGCAGCTGGAAGAATCGGGCCAGTGGAGAAGTGAGTCGACCCAGATCTTTTGGGCCTCGGCCCACTTACGGGAATAGCGGGTCCACTGAGGCCAAACCACATTCTGGAAATGGGGGTGAAAAAAAAACAGAGGGAGGAAGGAGGCTGACCCAAGATGAGCTCAGGGAGTTGAGTAGGAAGGGGTTGTGCTTCAAGTGTGGGGAGAAATGGGGGCCCGAACACACTTGTAAATTCAAGCATTTCCAATTGGTATTGATAGAGGGTGAGGGGGATGAAGAGGAGCCCAAAACTCAGGAGGAAGAAGAGGATGAGCCGAAGATGGAAGCTAAAATTCTCCGGCTATCATTGAAGAGCAAGGAAGGACTCACTTCAAACAGGTCCTTCAAGGTGTGGGGGGAAATTCAACAAAGGCCAGTACTGGTATTGATAGACTCTGGAGCAACAAGCAATTTCATATCCCAAGGGCTAGTGAGGGAGTTAAACTTAATGGTGGAAGGTACTCCCAGGTACATGGTGGAGGTGGGCACGGGTGAAAGAGTGAGCAATGAGGGGGTTTGCAGAGGCGTGAAGATGAGGGCGCAAGGGGTGGAAATCAAACAGAATTTTTTTTTAATGGAGTTAGGAGGGACTGAGGTGGTTTTGGGAATGGATTGGTTGGGGAGCTTGGGAGATATTGAGGCTAATTTCAAAAATCTGATTATCAAATGGAAGGATGGGGACCATAAATTGATGTTGAAAGGAGATCCGTCTCTATGTAAAAACCAAGCTTCTTGGAAAGCCATGATCAAGGCCTTGCAAGATGAAGGAGAGGGATATTTAATTGAGTATCACCACCTGATAGGGACTGAGACGGGAATGCAGCAGTGGGCAGAGGGAATGGACAAGGTTTTGGAGCTTTTCCAGGATGTTTTCCAAGAACCAGAAGGGTTACCCCCAAAAAGAGAGCAAGATCATGCAATCACTCTCAAGGCAGAAGCTCAAATTCCCAACATGCGACCCTACAGGTACCCCCATTATCAAAAAAATGAAATTGAGAAAATAGTGGGTGAGATGCTGCAAGCTGGAATCATTAGGCCTAGTATTAGTCCTTTTTCGAGTCCTATAATCTTAGTGAAAAAGAAAGATGGCGGGTGGCGGTTTTGTGTAGATTATAGGGCTTTGAACAAATATACAGTGCCTGATAAATTTCCTATTCCGGTCATTGATGAGTTATTGGACGAACTGGGGGCAGCAGTTATTTTTTCTAAACTGGATTTAAAATCCGGCTATCACCAGATTAGGATGAGGGAGGAGGATATTCCCAAGACGGCTTTTAGGACTCATGAGGGGCACTATGAGTACTTGGTAATGCCGTTTGGCTTAACAAATGCTCCCTCTACCTTTCAGGCTCTCATGAACAGGGTCCTTAAGCCATATTTGAGGAGATTTGTCTTGGTTTTCTTTGATGATATTTTGATCTACAGCCTGGATGAAGAGAACCATACACAACACCTTCAAATGGTGTTGCAATTACTGAGAGAACATCGTTTATTTGCCAACAAAAAGAAGTGCACGTTCGGTCAAAAGCAGTTGGAGTACTTGGGGCACTTAATTTCCGGACAAGGAGTTGCAGCAGACCCGAACAAAATCACCGATATGGTTAATTGGCCCCCACCGAAAGATGTGAAGAGCCTGAGGGGATTTCTAGGCTTGACAGGGTATTACAGGAAATTTGTGAAGAACTATGGGAAGATTGCTTGGCCCCTTACACAGCAGTTAAAGAAAGACAGTTTCAACTGGCATAATGAAGCTCAAGAGGCCTTTGATCAGTTGAAACAAGCTATGACTACCCTGCCCGTGTTAGCAGTACCAGACTTTGAGAAGCCTTTTGTTGTGGAAACTGATGCATCGGGTAAGGGAATAGGTGCAGTGCTCATGCAAGGAGGGAGGCCGGTAGCTTATATGAGTCAAACTTTATCAGGAAGAGCCCAGAACAAGTCCGTGTATGAGAGGGAGTTGATGGCTATTGTGCTAGCCATCCAAAAATGGAGACACTACCTGCTGGGTAGACATTTCACTGTCCATACAGATCAGAAAAGTTTGAGATTCTTGACAGATCAGAGACTTATGGGCGAGGAACAGCAGAAATGGGTCTCAAAATTGTTGGGATTTGATTTCGAGGTCAAGTACAAGCCTGGGAATGAAAACAGGGCAGCAGATGCGCTTTCCAGAAAATTACAATACTCAGCCCTTTCCACTGTCCAATGCCATGAGTGGGAAGGATTAGAAGAGGAGTTACTAGCAGATGAGAAACTAAAGGGAATTATCCAAGACATTTTGGACCAAGGGGACTCCCGTCCAGGGTATCAATTGAGGAAAGGAAGGCTGTACTACAAAGGGCGGTTGGTAATTCCTAAGGATTCACCAAGAATTCCCATGATACTCAAAGAATTCCATGACTCGGCTATGGGGGGACACTCGGGGTCCTTTAGAACTTACAAAAGGATTGCTGGAGTTGTCTTTTGGGAAGGGATGAGAGGAAGAATTCAGCAATATGTGCAGGCCTGTGAAGCTTGCCAAAGGAATAAATACCAAGCCTTGACTCCTGGGGAATTACTACAACCTCTGCCTATCCCTCAACAAGTTTGGGCTGATGTATCCATGGACTTTATAGGGGGGCTACCAAAAGCCTTGGGGCGGGACACGATTTTGGTACTGGTGGATAGATTATCAAAGTATGCTCACTTCCTAGCCTTGGCACATCCATACACGGCCAAGGATGTGGCTGAGATTTTCCTTAAGGAGGTAATTAAATTACATGGTTTCCCTACTTCCATTGTATCCGATCGTGATAGAGTTTTTATAAGCTCCTTTTGGACCGAATTGTTCAAACTAGCAGGCACAAAGCTGAAATTCAGTTCAGCTTACCATCCTCAAACGGATGGGCAAACCGAGGTGGTCAATCGCTGCTTAGAGACCTATCTCAGGTGCTTGACGGGAACTAAACCAAAACAGTGGCCCAAGTGGTTATGTTGGGCAGAATATTGGTACAATACCAATTATCATTCAGCCATGAAGATGACCCCTTTTGAAGCGTTGTATGGCAGGAAACCCCCAGCAATAATTAGAGGTGATGCAGTGCAAACTCCAATTGATGAGGTGCAGCAATTGACCTCAGAGAGGAATAGAATGTTGGGGGAACTTAAGGCACAACTGGTGAAGGCTCAAAACAGAATGAAACAACAAGCAGATCAACATAGAAGAGATGTGGCATATCAGATTGGGGAGCAAGTTTTCTTGAAAATCCAGCCATATAAACTTAAGCAGTTGGCAAAGAGGGAGAACCAGAAGCTCAGTCCCCGATATTATGGGCCATTTGAAGTGATGGAAAAATTGGGCACAGCTGCATACAAACTAAAACTACCCGAGGGTAGCAAGGTGCACCCTGTCTTCCATGTCACTCTGCTAAAAAAAGCAGTGGCTGCAGAAGCTACTGTACAGCCTCTACCTGCTTTCCTAGCCGAAGATTGGGAGCTCCAGGTCCAACCCGAGGAGGCTCTAGCAGTGAGGCAGACTGAGCAAGGAAAATTGGAGGTTTTGCTGAAGTGGAAAGAGCTGCCAGCTTGTGAAAACTCATGGGAATTATGGGATGAAATTCAGGAGCAGTTTCCAAATTTTCACCTTGGGGACAAGGTGAATTTCGAAGGGGGAAGAATTGATGAGAATCAGACGTCCAACCCAGCTAACAATCAGGCTTCTAGGCCCAATAAGGTTACTAAAGTGTATGTGAGGAAAAGGATGAGAGGCAAGAGGGGGGAGGGAAATGATGTAACTAACTCTGCCAGCTGGCAGAGTGAGAGTGGGAAAGGCATGCATGGGCATGAGCTGCTGCAAGGAGAGATATAAGAAAGGAGGGGAGGTTAGGATACGGCAGGCTGGAATTAGTTGGGACTTGGGAGAGAATCGGGGCACTCTCTAATTTGCCCTGTTATCATTTCTTTTCTGCATTTTCTTTGTAATACTCATATCTAGACCTGATATCAGCTTGATACAGGCTAGGAATCCCACAGTAATACACACAGTTCCTTGTTTCCTATTCTATTAATTGTTGGTACCTATCAGACAGCATCTTTGGACATCCATCCTGCTGGAGGTTTCATGCATTTGAGCCTTGAGGGAGCATAAAAAATTCACTGATCTTTGGGCTTGCTGGACTTCCACTCTTTTGGAAGTATAAAAAAAATTAGCTAGTGGAGATTCCAAACAAGTAATATAAGTAAACATATATGTATAATCCATCTCATCTCTACATCTATTGTAATTTGTGTACCGCATTGGAAGTGTGAAAAGAGAAGAGAGAAAAGAGAGGCTTGCTGAAATTCGTGTATCTCCACTACACAGCAGAGGCATGTACATGTAGATCCTATGTAATAAATACAAATAAATACAAAAGATATGAACATAATTACGTGAATCGATTATGATTTGGTTACCCCATACATTAAATCTAGACATTTATTTACATATATTCAACACTATCCCTTTTGTTAGAGACTTAGAGTATATAAATCATATGCACCAAGCTTGTTAAAAATATAGCTTATCTGAGGTCCTCTCAAAGACTCAATGAAAACATCTGTCAATTCATCATTTGAATTGACGATGCTAGTGGTTATATCTTCAGATAGGATCTTTTCTCCAACTAAATGATAGTTAATCTCAATATTGATGTTTGGTCCTCTCATGAAATGCTATATTAGAGGCGATATGCAATGCAACTTGACTATCACAAAGCATCATGCACAATCTCCCTTAATTGGAGTTCTTCAAGTAGCTATTTCAACCAATTAAGTTTGCAAGTGGCAGAGGTCATGGCTCGATATTCTGCTTCGGCTCATGTCTTGTGACTACATTTTGGTTCATACTCTTCCAAGATATGAGATTATCCTCGATGAATCCACAACACCCATAAGTGGATCTCTTCTATCAGCAAGATGAACCTGCCCAATTGGCATCTGAATTTCAACACTTCGAGTGTGACCTTTATCTCCATAGACTTGGCTTTTTCTCGAGGATCCTTTAATATTCTTTAGGATACAAGTTAATGCATCCCAATGTTCTTCACAAGGTAAATTGAGAAACTGACTTACCACACCAAATGCAAAGTAGATGTTAGGATGGATTACTGTGAGTTAGTTTAGTTTTTTAACTAATCTTTTGTATCTTCCTATGTCCATGACATACTTCGATTTCAAAATTACTATACCATTCTTGAACTGTGCCACCTCTATTCCCGAGAAGTATCAAAGTGTGCCAAGTTATTCCATGGTGATCACTGCTAGTGATAATAATATCGTCGACATACCCAATCAAATAAATTCACCCTTGAGCTAAATGATGATAGAAAACAGAGTTGTCAACCTTACTCCATGTCATATTGATCTATTGGACTATAGTGCTAAATCTGCCAAACCAAACCCTAGGAGATTGTTTAAAGCCATATATAGATTTATGAAGGCAACAAACAAATCTAGAAGGTTTCCTTTGAGCAACAACCTATGGAGGTTGCTCCATGTAAACCTCTTCAGCAAGATGACCATGGCGGATAGCATTTTTAACGTCCAGTCGATGAAGGGGCCAGTGGTGAATGTGGCCATAGAAAGAAAAGGATGAACATAGGGGCCAGTGGTGAATGTGGCCATAGAAAGAAAAAGACGAACGTAGGCTAACTTCAACACCAACGAGAAAGTCTCCCCATAATCTAGGCTTAAAATATAGGTATACCCTTTGGCCATCCGACGATCTTTAAGGCGATCCAGCTTACCATGAGAGTTAATCTTGACTATATAAATCCATAAACATCCTACAACAAACTTCCTAGGAGGAAGAGCAACAAGTTCTGAAGTATGACTACTCCGAAGGGCACATATAGTTAGGAAATGATCTGTGGATATGTTCCCAAGTTGACACGACTCCCAAGATAAACTATACAACTTGGATAGGCTTGGCACCAACTTTTGCATCTTGGCAAGGGTTTGATGACCTAATTGAGCATGTATGGTGAGAAGGGAATTGGAGACTGAGCATACACGAGAAGGATTAGAGAGCTGA
Organism: Echinosophora koreensis; assembly: GCA_035048595.1. Lineage (NCBI taxonomy): Eukaryota > Viridiplantae > Streptophyta > Magnoliopsida > Fabales > Fabaceae > Echinosophora > Echinosophora koreensis. Next base: position 182,388 of record JAPCYP010000048.1, on the reverse strand, counting down.
TGGTTAGGACTTCAATTGGCAGATGTGTTGACTAAAGGGCTATCCATAGAGAGATTCTAAGATTTTGCTAGTAAGTTGGGAATGATAGATATCCATTCACCAGCTTGAGGGAGAGTGTTGGAACATCCACATTTAAAATAGAATACCTTGTAATTATTGTAGATTTTACCGTTATTAGGATAGATTATTTCTTACCTTATTTTTGTTGTTATATTTAGGTAAATATTTATTTCTCATTTTCCCTTAGTCTGTATAATATAAATCCTTGTGAGTATTATTCATTTCAATGATATGACAGCCGGACCGGACCGGCCGGTCGAACCGGCCACTTGTCCGGCTTTGGGTGGAGGTCATAGCCGTTCTCACGGTCATACCTGTTTAAACCGATCAAAACAGGATTGGACCAGGTTAAATCGGTCAGTTTCGGTTTTCAGGAGAGAAAAACTAAAACAAAATTGAAAAACACGGTTACAGAATATTAGATCTGATAAGGAAAGTAGGAAACAAGAAGATTACAATCTTAATCTTAAATCAATCCATAAATTGTTTACTAAATCCCAAAGCCTTAAAAAATAGTAACCTGCATCTGCATGTGTCTTTTCCGTCTTTCTGCAGTGCGTCTTCTTAGTTCTTCATCTTCTACGTTCGCCTGTGTCTTTGTTCTTCTTCATCAGTTCAGAACGTTGCACGCGTGATAGTGACTTTGTGAGGCTGAATGTTTTGTTCTTTTATTATTTGAGAAATTTTAACCTTGTTGAAAGCTCAAACCTCAAAGACAAAGTCAGACTGTCACGGTGAAAGCTAAAAGTCACGGAGTCGATATTAAATTTGAGTCTTTAATTGATAGGCACTTCACGTCCAATATGGTGAGTCTCTCCAGACTGTGAATGGTTTTCCTTTTTTCATTATTATTTTTAATTTTTAACTTTTAGATTTTAATACTAATATTATATTATAAAATATGAATATAAAAAAAGCAATTCCTTGTTAGTATATATATGTGCATGTATATGACATCATCCAGTCAGACCATCCGCTTGAACCGGTTGAACCTGAAGCGGAACTTTTTCTGGTTTTATGTCCGGTCTGGCTTTAACAACATTGATTCATTTAGTAATAATATTATTCAGACTTTTTCCATTCTAGTATTCTGGTAGTATATCAAATCATAAATGGGAAGTGGCGGTGGAACAGTTAGTGAATTAGATTGCAAATATGTAACCCGTTGTATGTCTGTTAGAATTCTACCTTCCCCTACTAATTTCACATGTTGTGACTGTGCCATTGCTACAATGTCTTTATCAACATGTTTGTTCCTTTATTGTATTGGTTTGTATGTTAATCACCATGTTTACATTGCATGCAACGTGATGTAGAGGGTAGAGAGAGAATTTTTGGGCTCTGTATTCATTACTCATACATGTGACAATTTTAAATTTCTATAAGTTTATTTTTCTTTTGGGTGATATGTGTATGGGATTACTTGGTTCAACATGCTGAGCTTCATTATAACTTATACCCAATTTGTGCAGGTTTTCGCTACCCCTGAAGTTCTTATTGGATTCCACCCTGATGCTGGAGCATCTTTTTATCTTTCACATCTACCCGGTCACTTAGGTATGATATTGTGTATACTATATATTCATCCTCATCATCGCTTTAAGTTACTGAAAATCTATCCGCGTGAGTAAGGAGATTCTATATAATTCATTCAAATAGAGATTATTCCGAAGATGTTCAATGTTTTACTTGTGACCCTGGTATTATGCACTTGGGGGGAGGAGTGGGGATACTAGCAAGTATTGCCAATTAGATACTGTATAATTGTTAAAAAAATGCTTTTCCGTGAAATTTGGGGTTCCCTTGGTTAAAGAAAAGGTCCACCTTGATAAATTTCTTTGTCTGTTCAAAAGATAAAAGCTTTGGTCTTGGTAAAATTTTGGTACAATGACAATCAGAATTGGGTGAGAATTATAATTCTGAAGGTTGATTGTACAAAGATTTACACTTCATATCTGCTACTCTGCTATAAATTGATGTGTTTTGTCTTACCAAAGGGTAATTACGGCTGTTAACTGTGATCGACAGTAGTAATCATTGCCGATAATCAAGGGCTTATTTAAATTGGAATTATTACTATATTAGAAATTTGAGTGATATAAAGGTGAATTACATTTCCTTTTGCTTTTACTTTAGTCTATCCATTTCTCTGCTAATCCTGACAGAAGAATTTGGAATCTGGATTCTTCTAGCTTGTCTTGTAAGATTTCTTTAAATTCTGTACACCCTGCTATAACCATGAGAGATTCCCTCTTAACAAACCTATCTGGAAATTTGTTAGGGCCCAACCCAATAGGGAATAAAAATAAAAAATAAGGGTTTGTTAGTTAGATTTCTGTTAGTAGTGATTGTTAGTAGTTTTTGTAATCATGATTTGTGACTGGGTTAATCCTAGTGTGAAAGGAGAGTGCTCCTTTGGGGTATACTTGTATACCTTGTTCTTTGTGATTTTTTTCATTTTTCCATCAATAAAGAAGTATTTCCAGTTTTCTTCTCCCTGCTGTGATTGGGTTTACTGAGTTAGGCCTCTGTTTTTCCTATCTCAAAAAGAGGTTCCTAACAAATTGGTCCAACCTGCCGGATCCTTTTCGTGATGGAGAAGAGGGCCAGCGAACAAGAAGTGGTATGGACGGAATTGAAAGCGACCGTGGAGTGCATTAAACAGTTGCTACGGGAGATGATAACGGAGATGACGGCCTCTGTTGAGGTGGCTAAGGCGGTTAAAAAGAAGGAGGAGCCATTGTTACCGGAGATGGAGGACATGTGGGCCAAGAAGGTGGAGTTGCCGGATTTTACGGGGACAGACCCGGTTGGGTGGATTGCTAAGGCTGAGAAATTCTGTGTTGGAAGAAATACCTTCGTTCCATAAGTTGCAATGGCCGTTCATGAGAATGGAAGGTGCCGCAATGCTTTGGTTCTATTCTAGGGGCCAAGAGAACCCAGATCAAGACTGGGAGTCATTTTCCAAGGCTGTAATCAGAAGATTCGGTGGCAGTGTCACTTGCAAATTGCCAATAGGGGAGGACAGGACCAACGAACAAGAACTGGGTGAAATTGAAACTTTGGAGAACCAAGATGAAGCAAAATCAGAAGTAAAGATGTAGGAACAAAGATGTGGGAGTCGTCGGAGGAGGAAAAGGTTGAGTTCGAGATAACCATGCTGCAGCCGCCGCCGTCATCGGAGCCGCCTGACCCACCATCACATGAACGGCCCGCTTTGCTGCCACCCGAACCGCATGACCGGCCACTTAAACCTTCGGGCTCAAAGCTGCCGGAACCGCCACCGCAGCTACCTAAGTTTCTAGAGTCGCCACCGCCGAAACTAACGCCGCTGGGATGGAGTATGATCACAGCCGCCGAGAGCAAGCAAGTGAGGGAGAAGGGGGCAGAGGTGTTGGTCGAACCTTCTAAAATCATAGTTTAGGAAGGCAGCAATTAGGTTTAAAATTTGAATTAGGCCAGGCCCAAATCATTAGAAGGCAGCCATGGCAGTTTAGGAAAGGAGGTTGTAGAAAATGATATTGAATATTATTGATCTTGTCATGAGTACAAACACTAATAAGATTATATAGGCAACGCTAAACCTAAAGGGCCTGACTAATGGGCCTAATACAAAAAATACAAGATTTACAATATTTACAACACTCCCCCTTAAGCTGGTGAATGGATATCTATCATTCCCAGCTTGCAAGTAAGTTGTGACTGAATCGTTCTGTTGGTAAGCCTTTTGTTAACACATCTGCCAGCTGATGCCCAGAAGGAATGTAAGTCGTAGTTATCAGTCCGTTATCCAGCTTCTCCTTGATAAAGTGTCGGTCTATCTCAATGTGTTTTGTCCTGTCATGCTGAACAGGATTATGAGAAATACTAATAGTCGATTTGTTGTCACAAAGCTACCTCATAGGCTCTTCACACTTTATCTTCAAGTCATCAAGCACAATCTTCATCCACAATAGCTCACAAATTCCCTGTGCCATAGCTCTAAATTCTGCCTCAGCACTTGATCAAACCACTACACTTTGCTTCTTACTTCTCCAAGCGACAAGGTACCCACACAAAAATGTACAATAGCCTGAAGTGGACCTTCTATCACTCACTGAACCTGCATAATCAGCATCGGTATAGGCTTCCATAGTTAGGCTTCCACCTCTTTTGAACAAGAGCCTTCTCCCTGGAGTGGCTTTGAGATACTGCAGAGCACGCTCTACAGTCTACAAGTGTCTCACCCTCGGATCATGCATGCATTGGCTCACAACACTAACCGCATATGCTAAATCTAGTCTAGTGTGTGCCAAGTAAATCAACTTCCCCACTAATCTCTTATATTGAACCTTGTCAACTTTAGCACTCTCCTCTTCAATGCTTAATTTGTGATTTTGCTCTATGGGAACACCTGCTGGTTTACATCCAAGTTTGCTTGTTTCCTCCAAAAGATCAAGCACATACTTCCTTTGAGAAATGGAAATGCCTTGTTTTGAGTAGGCCACCTCAATCCTCAAGAAATACTTAAGTTTCCTAAGGTCCTTCATCTCAAACTCTGCAGATAATTTCTCCCTGAGTAGTTGTCTTTCAACCAAATCATCTCCTGTAATAATGATATCATCAACATAAACAAGTACAGTTAGTTTTCCTCTATGTGAATGTTTGAAGAAAAGTGTATGATCTCCTTGACTCTGCTTGTAACCCAGGCAAACCATTGCTTTTGTGAATCTTCCGAACCACGCACGGGGAGACTGTTTAAGCCCATATAAAGCCTTCCTCAATCTACACACTTTGTTTGTTCCACTAGTGGGTTCAAATCCCGGAGGAATCTCCAAATATACCTCCTCCTCTAAGTCTCCATGCAAAAACACATTTTTAACATCAAAGTGGTGAAGGTCCCACCCCGAGTGAGCAGCAAGAGAGAGTAAAATACGAACAGTATTCCTCTTTGCCACTGGAGCAAATGTCTCCTCATAATCAATGTCATAGGTCTGAGTATATCCCTTTGCCACTAGTCTTGCTTTGTATCGATCAAGAGTGCCATCTGATTTATGTTTGACTGTATAAATCCATCTGCAACCAACTGGTTTCTTTCCCCCTGGCCTCTCAACAATTTTCTAAGTTCCATTCTTTTCAAGTGCTTTCATCTCCTCATTCATAGCTTGGACCCAATTTACATCCTTTAGTGCCTCTTGAACAGATGCTGGGATTCTCACAGTGTCAACTGCTGCAATAAAACTCTGATGCTGCAGGGAAAGATGTTTAGAGGAGACAAATTGAGAAATAGGGTATTTGGCACAAGACCTTTTCCCTTTTCTCAAAGCAATTGATAAGTCATCTGGATCAGGGTTAGGAGTATCAAAACAGTGAGAATCATAAGTGGGTGAATTATTTTCAGTACTTACCTCTGGTTCGGACAGTTGAGGTTGTTTCTGGACCAGGTTGGGTTTTACTCTCCTCTGATACACGAATGTTGGCTTATTAGCTTTGTTCTTCGTTGGTGCTGAAGGTGCAGATTCCTGTAAAACAGAAGACAAAGGAAAAACAGGAGCAAAAACAAGTGACTCAGAAACGGGAGGCTCATAAACAGGTGACTCAGGAGCGGGTGACTGAGGAACAGGTAACTCAGGCAGGCAAGGACCATGGGGGAGAAACTCAGACTCAGATTCCAAATTATTGCTCTCCCCCTGAAGCTGAGGGCGAGTGAAGAATGATACATGTTCATGGAAGGTGACATCCATAGAGACAAAGAACTTACGACTGAAAGGATGATAACATTTGTACCTAGGGGTGTAAATGAGCTGAGCTATTCGTGAACTACTCGGGCTCGGCTAGTTAAATGCTCGATGAAACTCGTGTGTTTAATTAAATGAACAAACTCAAGGTTGAGAGTGAGCTCAATTATTTAAATGAGTCATGCCTAAGCCTTATAGGCTCGACATTAAGGGCTCGCGAATAGCTCGTATATATATATTTAAATTTTTAAAATTGTATATAATAATATGGCCAAAAAAATTATATAATAATATATTATATATACTAATACTACCGTGTTTTTCATTTGCTTCCTCTTTCTTAATGAATTGGTGATGGATGGACTTCCCTTTCATACAACTAAAAACTTTCAAAATTAATGGTTGGGTCCTAACCAAACTGATTGTAGTCCAAATATCTTTTGGGGTCCAATAGTTAAACCCACTCCCAATAATTTTTTGTTATTATACTAATGAAAAGTCTTTCCAACGCTTACTCGTAAATCTCTAATATAAAGAAAATCATTTGTATCATAATATAAGTTACTAAGCTACGGCGACAAGCAACAAAAAAGCACACTAAAATGTATCATTTGTATTTTTTTGTACTCAGGTGGACAACATTTTGAAGTATATTATTCTACCAATAAATTGATGATGAGAATTTTAGTAGTGTTCGTTATTTACATTATGAAAATATGTAGAACTTTAACGAGTGTCAAAATTACTTTTGAAATTTCTTTTTTGTTAAAATTTTAATTAAATACTAACTGCAAAATTTTCATATTATGGAACTATTATACATGATTTTTTGTTAAGGAAAATTTTCATAAATGCAAAAATAGTTAAGTTATAAATGAGCTACACAAGCCAAGCTCAAGCTTTACTTTTTTGTAACAAGCCAAGCTCAAGCTTTTAGTTAGGCTCGTTTAAATAAATGAGCCAAGCTTGAGCTTCCCATTTTTTTTACAAGCCAAGCTCAAGCTTTAAGTGCTCGGCTCGGCTCGACTCAACTCGTTTACACCCCTATTTGTACCCCTTTTGTTAGGTGGATAACCCAGAAAGACACACCTGACTGCACGAGAATCCAATTTGGTTCGATGCTGCTTATGAACATGAACAAAGGCAACACATCCAAATACTCGAGACTAAAGACTCTGCATGATAGGGACAGAAGGAAAGTGTGAGGTCATAAACTGAACAGGACTAACATTACCTAGAACACGAGATGGTATCCGATTAATCAGATAGGCAGCTGTCAGTACTGCTTCTCCCCAGTATGAGTTTGGGACTGACATTTGGAAGAGAAAAGCTCAAGCAACTTCAAGTAAGTGGCGATTTTTCCTTTCTGTAACCCCATTTTGTTGCGGGGTGTCAACACATGTAAATTCATGGATGATGCCCTGTTTATTATTAAAACTTGAGAGACTGTGATTGACATATTCTCTTCTATTGTCCGAACGTAATCTTTTAATGCCTTTCCCAAATTGTGTCTGCACCATCTGATAAAATTGAACAAATAGTTAGGATACTTCTGATTTATCCTTCATCAAGAAAAGCCAAGTTACTCGAGTACAATCATCAATAAAGGAGACAAACCATCTCGCACCAGAAATATTAGAAATAGGGGCTGGTCCCCAAACCTCAGAATGTATAAGATCAAATGGGTCATCACTTTTCTTATAACTAGAAGGAAAAGTAGCACGATGATGTTTAGCAAACTGACAAATGTCACACTTGGAAGACTCAACAGTTTGTTGTAAAAACAAAGATGGAAACATAGACTTAATTAGAGAAAACGGAGGATGTCCAAGACGCTTGTGCTGAAGTCAAACTTGTGATACCGGAGAGTGAGACTCAAACTGAGACTGTAAGCAGGAAGACTGCACCTTCTGACCATATCTTTCATTAGACAGATAATACAACCCTCCATGTTCCTTAGCAACTCCAATCATCCTCCCCGTGGCAAGATCCTGAAAAACACAATGAGAAGGGAAAAAGGTTACTGCACAGTTCTGGTCCTGAGTAAGCTTATGAACAGAAATTAAGTTATTAGAGAGTTCGGGAACATAAGGCACATTTTTCAATTTAATTGAGCATTGAAAATCAACATTCCCAGAACCAACAACACGGGTACGAGAACCATCAGCAACAGTAATATAATGAATACTGGAAGGTGATGTATATGAGGAAAACGATTTGGAATTGAAGGTCATATGATCAGTAGCACCAGAGTCAAGAATCCAAGCATCCTTAGGGATAGTACCGGAGGCAGTAAAGGAGCAAGAACAAAAGCTCTTACCCGTCATTGCCAAAGAACACAATCCAGAGAGCTTACTAAGATAGGGATTTTCTGTCCTGGAAACAACTCAAACGATGACAACAACGAGAATAAACGAGGCTTCAAACAGACCCACGAAAAATTGTCCTCGGATCACGATTTGAACCCCTCAAACGGAATGGGGAAGGTCCGGCGATGTTGCGGTGAGAAGCGCGCGGCGAAACGGTGGCCGGAAGGCGGCGCGTGGCCTACATGCGCCTGAGAGTGGACGGAGCTGCGGTGGCGAGTGGCGGCGCGTGTGGCGTCTAATGGTCGTGAGCTTCTGGGTCCTGGATGTTTTTCGGCCGGCGAACACAATGGGAGGGTCGCCGGTGCAAGATAAGTGGCGGACGGCGGGGGACAGGGCTGAACAGTGGCTAACGGCAGTGGCTGGCGGCTGAACGGTGTTGAACAGCAGTCAATGCTGTCTAAAAGGTGAAATAGGGCACAAAAATAGGTGCCAAACACTGCACTCAAGGCAGCCGAAAAAATCCGCAATAAGGCGGCTAGGGTTTTTATGCGGAAGCAAGACCCCCAAGATCGGGAGCTCTTGATACCATGTAGAAAATGATATTGAATATTATTGATCTTGTCATGAGTACAAACACTAATAAGATTATATAGGCAATGCTAAACCTAAAGGGCCTGACTAATGGGCCTAATACAAAAAATACAAGATTTACAATATATACAACAGAGGTTCTTTTTTTTTTTTTTTACTTACTGAGACAAGCCCAACTTATTAGTGAAAGGAAGTGGGCCTTTCTGGAGGGTGGAAATGGAATGGGTCTGATAAAAGAAGTGGGATTGTTACTTAAAGATAAAAAAATGAGGGTTTGTTAGTTAGATTTCTGTTAGTAGTGGTTGTTAGTAGATTAGACAAGTTTGTTGAAGGTTAGTCCTATAAATAGACCTCTGCAAATTGTAGTTTTTTGTAATCATTGATTTGTGACTGGGTTAATCCTAGTGTGAAAGGAGAGTGCTCCTTTGGGGTATACTTGTATACCTTGTTCTCTGTGATTTTTTTTAAATTTTTCCATCAATAAAGAAGTACATTGCAGCAGCCATCTTTGGCATATGCTTCGAGTGGGCAGCCTTGCCACATTCTTTGTTTCCTTTATTATTTTTGTTTTAGAATTTTTTTCTGCTCGATAATACCTTATCCATGCCCTGGTCATGCTTAACTCTCTTCTATCTTGTAATGCTTATTTTCCTATACAAAAAGTTGGCTATTACCAAACATTGCTATGGGGTTGGCCCGATTAGTTATGGCGGAATTATAATTGCTACTTAAGACAGCTTGGAATTGTAGTCGTGTAATAAATGGTCCATCCTTCAAATTTGAGTTTCTTTTTTCCCTTTTACAAGCTCCTGGAATTATTGGAGTTCCAAATGATACATGAAATATGAATATTGATTTTCAGAGGCCCTATTCTTATCCATACTCCCATTGAAATTAAATTTTACACACCCGTGTTACTGTCTAGCCTTCTTATTTATCACACACATTTGAAAAAACATAGAATTGGTTGATGAAGGAATTGTTATATAGGGTAATCCTCCTAGTTTTTGTAAAAATGGTTGAAGGGAAATTCATTCAGAATTAATCATCAATTGAAAAGGTGATTGAGGAACATCCTGTATGTAGTCATTTTGTTTTATAGATTGTTGTTGTCTGCAGGTGAGTACTTGGCTCTAACAGGGGAAAAACTCAATGGAGTAGAGATGATTACCTGTGGGCTTGCTACACACTATTCACTAAGTGCAGTTTGGTTCTGTTAGACCCTGCCTGATCGTTTTATTTCAATTTTAATGGACTTTTCAGGCTCGATAACATTCAAAACTATTGTTTGTTTTGTTCCACAGAGGCTCCCATTAATTGAAGAACAGCTGGGGAAATTGGTTACTGATGATCCGTCTGTTATTGAAACCACTTTAGAACAGTATGGTGACCTTGTTCACACAGATAGCAGAAGTGTACTTCAAAGGTTTGTCCTTTTTTTTAATATGTATTTTTGGACAAAAAGAAAAGAAAATACAAAGAGCAGATAGAAATTGTGAGAGGACAATGAATTCCTCCATATAAAATGGTGAGGAGGCCGGGGGGGGGGGGGGGGGGGGGGGGGGGGGGGGCAACCTGGTGCTATAAAGCTCCTGCTATGCATACGGTCCAGGGAAGGGTGGGTCTATAGTAGGCAGCTTTACCTTGCATTTGCAAGAGGCTGATTCTACGACTCAAACCTGTGACCTCCTCATCACATAGCAACAACTTTAACCGTTGTGCCAAGGCTCCCCTTCATAATAAAGCGAGAAAGGAAGAAATTGAAAAGTGCATCTAGAAGAGCCCTTCATTCCCTCTGTAAACTAAACAAAGAAATTCACCCTAAAGGGAACCATTAGTAAAGTGTACAAGAAGATAAGAAAAAAAGTCCTATGGAAAATAAGTTGTTGGATGCTCTCGTTAGTTACTTTATAATCACAATATAAGATAGCCCTTATTTCTACTTTTCATTTTCTTCAGGATTGAAATTGTAGATAAATGCTTTCACCATGACACTGTTGAAGAGATTGTTGATGCTTTGGTGAGATTTGCGTCTTTCTTTATATTTAAGAGCCTTCAACTCAGTTCTATATTGAGAATTGCATTTGTTCTTCTGCTACCACTAGCTAGCTGATGTCTTCACTAAAGCTCTTAGTTGCAATATGGTAGTTGCAATATGGTTAACTATATTTCTACCAACAACTGGGAAATTAACATCTATGCTCAAGATTGAGAAGTGTTAGAATCCAATAAGTATAAGTGAGTTAATGTGTATGGGTCGGGCTTGTGTGCTTCCTTGTAATGCAGGTTGGGCTTGAGTGCTACCTTGTGTGATTTCTAATTTTATGTTGACAATCAGGGGCTCCCCATATTAACTGTTTCCGGGATGTGTAAAAGGATAAGTGCCTCAAATTACATAATCGTTCTTTCAGACACGACACATCGTTTGAGAATCGATCAAAATCTATTCATTTGCAACATCAACCTTGTTGAGGGCTTTATCAAGATGTACAGAAACCTATTTCAAGTTTTTAAGAGGAAGCAAGTTTCGTGTGTAATCTCACAAGTTTCCATCACTCTCCTCTTTTTCTTCTGTTTTTTGTTTTGTTTTTAAGTTTTTGCGAGGGAGAAAATTAAATAATATGAAGGAAGTTTATTTGTACCCTTTTACTGTTTTCTTATCTATGTATCGGCAGTTGGAAAATATGTTTTGGTGTCTCTTACACGTACTTTGTTTCTTTAATGCGTGTTGCTTGACATTCCGACGAACATATTATCTCTTTCTTTTCTTCTTAATTCTTATAATATTTAAATTTCAATTAGGAAATTGCGGCAAATGAAACAAAAGATGAATGGTGTATTTCAACCCTAAATAGACTTAAAGAAGCTTGTCCATTGAGCTTGAAGGTTTCATTGAGATCTGTGAGTTCCTTTTGTTTGTCTTAAGACTTTGAGCTCCTGTTTACTTTGCTATCTTATTTTCTTATAAGAAACCACTTTTTTCCATCTAACGGTGCAGGTACGAGAAGGTAGATTTCAGACCCTTGATCAGTGCTTGTCACGTGAGTACCGTATGTCTTTACAAGGAATATCTAAGCAGATATCTGGCGACTTTTGTGAGGTACGTATTAAACATTGTGAATTTCTGGCAAATGAAGCAAATTTATTGCATCTTTCTTAACATGATATGAATTCTTTTTAGGGAGTGAGGGCACGCGTGGTAGACAAGGACATGGCACCAAAGGTAACAGTTGTTTGCGTTATCTTCTCAAAATGATAAATTTTCAAAATTGCAGATATTTCATCTGTCAATGACAACCATTGTGTTACAATTTTTTCCAGAGGGAAGAGAGTATGTAGCTCCTTTAAATTTTTACTCTTGCAAATTACTACAACTAATTTTAAGACCTTTCAAATTATTCCGTAAACTTTTGTTGCTCTTCTAATAGATCATTCTGTGTAATTTGGGCATGTTAATTTATTAACAATGACAATTTAATTTGGACACGTTAGTTAAAGCTATATTTGAAATCCATATCTTCACTCAATAGTTTATCAAATATATGCAGTGGGATCCTCCAACCTTGGAAAAGGTGTCTCAAGATATGGTGGATCAGTACTTCTTACCTCTAAGTGAATTTGAACCTGGTCTGGAGCTGCCCACAAAAATTCGAGAAGCATTTTTCTAGTTTCCCTTTCTTTCGAAATGCTTCCAGAACTGGACAAATAGATATACACCAATGGTATCTTGGAGGGCATTGGTCAAGGTTGTATGTATTGACAATCTCATGGTAGCTTCTTATGGATTACCACAGTAATAATATCTAGGTTGTTGTGAAACTGCTTTAGTCTTGGACAAAAAGGAATAACAAAATAGGTATGCGCATATGAGCAATTCTTATTCTTCCGGAATTTCTCTAGGTCGTATCACTTAACATTTTTGCATTAATTTATTTAATAAATGAGATGAATTCTTTGGTTTCTTCAGGTTGTTCTGGATGAGCTATTTCAGAATTTTAGAAAAAAATTCCTTGTTGATAATTGTAAAAGGAAAATATTTTTTGTACAATCTGCCGGGACACTTAATATATAAACACTATATATTGATGTGTGAATGACTATCAAAGTACCCTATATATTGAGGTAGGTGCAGTAAATGTATAATATGCAGATGTGACAAAAATGTAAAATTCAGTTGTGCAAAAATTGAGTTGATTCTAAGATTGGAGATTTAATAAAGAATCTACTATTTTTATAAATATTACAACTTACAATTTTTAGCATTAATATTTATATATTATAATTTTAAACTTAAATCTTGTAATTAAACTTAACAATTTTTAAATCTTGTTCTCAATTGTAATGTCTTCCTTTAAAATTCAAAGTCCAAAGTTAATATTGACAATTTGAAAATTTAAATGTAGCATATCATCGTAATATATTTAAATTTAATAGTAAAGTGTTTGGACCTGGAGAACTAAAAAGCATAAGGTTGACGTGTTGCTTTAGGTGGATATTTCTAATGGTTTTTTCAGTACGCCAACTCTAAAAGAGTAATGTTATTTGAATACCTGGATTTTGGATATCTGAGTGACACCTACAATATTTGGTTAATGCAGTTTAAATATGTGATTAATTATATTTAGTGGATGATTAATGGATGTAACAAGGTGTCACAACTCATTAACCATCCATTGAACGTAATTAATCACGTATTTGACCTGTATTAACCATGACTTTCAGGAGTTCAAATATAGGCTAAATTACACTTTTGGTCCCCAAATTGTTATTAAATGTTCAATTTGGTCCCCAAGTTTTTAAAATGTTCATTTTAGTCCCCTAATTCGTTAAACTTGTTCAAATAGGTCCTTCCGTTAAGTTGACTAACGGCGACGTCAAGTTGACTAAGGGACGACAATGAACATATTAAAAACTTGAGGACCAAATTGAACATTCTAAAACAATTTGGGGACCAAAATGAACATCTTAGAACAATTTGGGGGACCAAAATGAACAATTTACAACAATTTGGGGACCAAAATGAACATTAAAATATTAAACTTAATGCCACGTGTCATTAGGTTTGACGTCGCCGTTAGTCAACTTGACGGAAGGACCTATTTGAACAAGTTTAACGAATTAGGGGACCAAAATGAACATTTTAAAAACTTGGGGACCAAATTGAACATTTAATAACAATTTGGGGACCAAAAGTGTAATTTAGCCTTCAAATATACATAACCCCATTTATATTTGAACACCTGAAAAATCGTAGTTAATGCAGTTCAAATATGTGGTTAATCACGTTCAGTGGATGATTAATGGATGTAACAAGGTGTCACAACTCATTAACCATCCACTGAACGTAATTAACCATATATTTGAACTGCATTAATTAGATATCACAGATGTCGCCCAGGTGTCCAAAATTTAGGTGTACAAATAACATTACTCCTAGCGAAAATACATCCGTGTGTAGCTTTTCACTGCGAGTCTGTGACCATGATCTTTTTTTTTTTAAAAAAATTATAAATATAACCTAAAACATTTCAATTTAAAATTTGCCCCCCTTAGTCTCCTAGCCACTTCTACCATTGCTCTACCACCATCACCACCGCGATTGCTGCCTTGTTCGCCTTCTTGAACACGATACCTCTCCTTGAGCCCCCTATGGAAGCTACTAATATTGATTCGAGGGCTATATCTATTAGTACTAACCTTCTTTCTATTATCTAATTGACAATTAAAGGGTGAATGAATTAAAACAGAAAACTAAGGCAAATAAAACTAAAGCAAGAAAGACAACAACAAAAGATATCTATGAGAAAATAGATCAAGAATCGACTAAATGTGGATGGATCTAGCTTTGGTAACCCAGGTAAATCAGGCTTTGGAGGTCTCTTGCGTAACCAGATTGGTGAATGGCCATCGGGTTTTTCAGGATTCTATGGTATTTATTCAAACCTCAAAGCTGAGTTATTGGCTATCCTCAATGGCATTGATCTAGCGTGGAAAGCTGGGTATAGAGACATTATCTGTGAATCTGATTCTAAAGTGGCTTTGTCTTTGATTGAAGAGGGAGTGACTCCTATCGTCCCTGGAACTTGATCCTTCAACACACTTTGAAGGAAGGAAATGCTTGTGCTGATTGGCTTGCCAAGTTTGGAGCTAACATGGATCATCATTTGTTCATCTGGAACTCTTGCCTGCATCAGTTATCCAGCATGCTTTTGGCTGATGCTGTTGGTGTTCTTCACACCAGATTGTAATTTCTTTTTTGCTGTCTTTCTTTCCGTTTGTTCAAGAAAAAAAGATCAAGAAACGACTCCTCCTAGAATATCCCTTGTATCTCTACTTGATTCCTAAAACCACTCTCTTCTAACTTAGGCGAGTAAGAACTCCTTAATTCATTTGTCCATCGAAAGGTATGGGTAAATTCATTTGTCCATCGAAAGGGAAATCCATCGATTACAAAAAAATAAATAAATAAAGGATTAGATTAAATTGGACCACTTTGTTTTAAGGATGATTAGTGATTCATCCACTATTCTTCTAAATCCATTGGATCACAAGGAAAAAAAAAACTATTGGGTAAAGATGAAAAGAATAAATCATAACTTTTTAAGAATTAAATCAATTTGAATTTAAAACAAAATCTATACAATTAAATCATTTTTATTGACTTTTCATAATTTCTATTAAAACACTAAATCATTTTTTTTTTTCTCGTGAATCATCGTAGGTCTTGCATGCTACAACTTCACCGAAACAAAAACCCCAAGCTTCTGCGTATCTCGAGACAGACTCATAATTATTGGGTCGTCTTCGTCCAACCTTCTCAGGTTGGAGCAAAGCCAAAAATTGTAACCTTTGAGCTGCTTTAGCATCCATGACTTCACCTCATATTCAACACAAGATGAAACAACAAATTTTTTCTTCAATTTTTCACCTTCAATGAAGCTAACGCAATTGTTTTTAAAAAATATATATTAAAGCTAACGCAATACGGGATTAAAATGACAAAAAATAACAAATGAAAACTGAATCCAAAATTAAATATATATATAAAGAGGATAGAGAGAGGAAATAGAGGGAAAAGAGAGGAGAGAGGGAGGGAGAATATTTTAGAAGTTATAAAATAATCTGATTTTTAAAAATATTTTTGTGGATGAATGAAAGAAATACTATTTAAAAATAACCATTAAAATTATTTATTTTCTAAAAAAATTTTGCTTATCAATTTTTTTTTTATCAACTTTAATCTCTTTCTAATTTATGGATTAGAAGGAATGATTAATTGGAAACGCTTTAACTGTGCTCCATGAATTCCTGATAAATAATCCCTTAAACCAGAAAATTTATGTGATCCTATCTCTAGGGTTCCATGCAATTCTCTTTTACCTACCAGTGATATATCCAATTTATCGTCTCTCGACCTCAACCAGAAACATGAAGCTAATGGTGCACTTCATTAATTCAATAACACATGAAAAATCATACAAAACCCAAATAGAAGAAAGACAATTCATTAAACTCAAAGATACTGATTTACAAAGTTCATTCTAGGGCTCCTCTTATCTAGATCATAAGAAAATCAGTTCATGGTGGAAACAAAAGTTACACCGAAGATAAACACATAGAAGTAGAAAGAAATATAAATCATTCTATATCAACTCCGTTCTATGATTGTCAATGGTGGCTCTTTAATCTTCCCAAATGCCTCTTGAAATCGCATAACTTTCAGGTCGCTTGGAATTTGGGTGCCAATTATAGCTCATTGGCAAGATAACTAAGTCTACTTTTCATTTTCAATGTCGCCAACTTTGCATGATTTTGGACTCTTGTAGAGGAAGTTATGATCGAAATACTAAGAACTGCCAAACCAGTAAATCTACTTGGTCTGCATAATTTGCTGGTTTTCTGTCGAATTGAAGGAATTCAATACATGAATTCTGTTATTTCTGTTATGTTAGTTAATATAGTTTAGGCAGTTAGCTAAGCTTAGCCTATTCTGTTGTAAGACTCAGTCAAGTAGGACTTAGTCAATTAGTTGTTTGTGCAACCTATATAAGGGACAGTAAGCGCCCGATGATGTACACTTCTGAAAACTATCATTCAATTCAAATAGATGCAATATTCAGATAATAGCAAGTATCAATTTTACACGGTATCTAGAGCCAAAAGCTTGGCAAAGTAATTCCCTTCTTGATTTCCCATGGCTAACCAAGAAGAGAAAGAAATCGAGGATGATCATGAAGAAACCAGCAACAAGAAGGAAACCATCAAAGACACGAAACCAACAAACAGTGAAAGCTCCATCGATTCTTCATCACCATACTTTCTACATGCCTCGGACAACCCTGGCCATATCTTTGTAAGTGAACCCCTCCACGATGGCAACTATGGTGAGTGGGTTGTTGACATGACCAATGCTTTATTAGCCAAGAACAAGATCGGTTTTGTGGATGGATCCATCCCTATGCCATCCGCAGAATCCCCTAACTTGGCACTTTGGATGAGATGCAATGATATGGTCAAAGGATGGCTCAAAAGTGGAATGGATAAAGAGGTGCGAACTAGTGTTAGATATGCAAGTACTGCGAGGGAGATATGGACCAATCTTGAAGAAAGGTTTGCAAAGGAAAGTGCTCCAAGAATTTATGAATTAAAGAGAGCCATCACCCTCCTCAGGCAAGAAAAGCTTTTTGTACCAACATATTTCACCAAAACTAAAGGGGCTTTGGGATGAGGTTCAATCAATTGCACCTTGGCCAAAGTGTACTTGTGGAGTATGTACATGTGATGTGCAAAAGAAACTTGTACAGCTTTACAGCTTTCTCATGGAGTTGGATGACATATTTGGGACTATAAAAACACAGATCTTAAGTATGGCACAAGATCTCACTCTAAGTCATGCTTATCATTTAGTGCAGAAGATGAGCAACAAAGAGCTATCTCTGCTATGCATAAGCCAGCAACAGAAGTGGCAGCCTTCCAAGCATCATGAAACAAGGATTCAAAGTAGGAGAGACCCAAATGTGAGCATTGTCAAAAAGATTGGTCATATAAAGGAAGAATGTTGGGAAATAGTTGGCTATCCCCAAGATTGGAGAAAACCAGCTAGAGAAAGAAAAGATAGAGCAGGTTCTTGGAATGATAAAAAAGGAGGATACAAGGCAGCACAAGTAGCTGTAGATCCAAGCCCAATTCCAAGATTAACAATGCCACAATATGAACAACTCTTGCAACAATTGAAAGAGGACATGGAACCAAGGACAGGAAAGCAACACACAAAACCAGTTGTGAATATGGCAGGTAATTCTGATTTTATAATAGGCCTTAGGTCATAGACTCGGGAGCCACTGAGCATATTGCTTGTGATGATACAATACTGAAACAGAAGACTAATTCTATTCAGCAATCTGTCCTCATTTCTAATGGAATGAATGTGCCAATAGAAGGCACAGGAAAGGCAAAAATTTCCAATGGGTTAATTTTAGATAATACATTGCATATCCCTAATTTCAAGTGTAATCTTTTATCAGTTAGCAAACTAACCAAGGATTACAATTGTGCTGTAATTTTTTTGTTTAACAAGTGTGTAATACAGGACTTAGCTTCAAAGAAGATGATTGGAATGGGTAGAAATCAAAATGGCCTATACTACTTGAGTCTCAACAAGAAAAAGGGGCTGCAATGAAGGTGGACAAGGCCAATGATGCATACTTGTGGCATGCAAGGCTAGGGCATGCTTCTGAAACTAAGATTGCACATATAGGTGTTGATATTGATTTAGTTAGGAATCAAAATACTATGCCTTGTGTGTTAAGTCTCTAAAATGTCTGTGTGCATTTCCCTAAGTTTTGATGAAAACTAAACATTGGTTAATGATTTAATTAACCTACTTTGTGGTTGCTAACCTGTCTACTTAGTGTACAGATCAGAAAATAGCAAAACTCACTTGTCTGTCCACTTGAATAACAACCTGTCTGGATAAGCAAAAGTCAACCTATCTGCTGATTAGGATTGTTGACTTTCCACAAATTGGTTTCAACCTGTCTCTGCCCTGCTCTCATACTCGTCTAAGGTTCATTGTTAAGAACTCAAAGTACACGAAGCTTTTGGAAGCTGTCCCCTCATGCAGAAGACTCTGAATCTCTCCTTCACGCTTATCAAGAAAATCAGAAGGTTACTCTCTCAAGCAACCTAGGAAGTCAGAGACAAACTTCCAGTTAAAGAATGTTTCCAACATGCTTTATTCCCTAGTACTCTCGGTTATTACACAAGAAGGAAAATATACTCTGCAAAGTACAAAAGCATTCTGCACAACTCTGATTTGGCTACTGCACGATGCATAAAGCCATGATCCTTCATGTTAGAATACAACCAATGTTTCCATTGCATTAATGGCTGCCCAGAACGACTCTATTACATTTAATGAAGCTCTTCTTGAAGCCATCGTTGCAAGGAATGTTTCTAACGGATATTAAATGTTTGAAGGCTATAAATACAGAAGTCATTGAAGATGAACATATCAGAGATTACAAAACATTAAAGAGCCATTACTCTGTTCATTCTTTCTATCTGTATTCTTCAATCATTTGAAGTTATTACGCAGTCTTTCTTAAGCTTTACATTTAAACCACTCTCTGAGTGTTAGTGAAAGATCTGTCTATCTGAAATTGTATTTATTACAAACCAAATTTCTCAAACAAATCTGAGTGAGCCTGAAGAGGCTAGGTGTGCAAAGAATACTTGTTTTGGAGCCTGAAGAGGCTAGGTATGCAAACAATACTTGGAGTCTGTAACCTGATCAGTTATAGTGGATAAAACTTAGTGCTGCCAAGGACTGGACGTAGCTCTTTATGTTAAAGAGTGAACCAGGATAAATAACTGTGTTAATCTCTCTCCCCTTAAACTCTTTAGTTGTTTTTGATTATATATCATTTGCATTCTAACTAAGGGGTTAAAAGTGTTTTTATCAAAGCTTGTTTTTCATCTGCTTGCTTGTGTGATTTTCTGTGAAAAATATACCAAACAGGTGACCTGTCTGTGTAACATATTTTACACCTGTCTGAACCTAGCTTCTGTGTGCGAAAAGTTTTCAACTTTATTTTTAATTTCTGATAAACATAATTCAACCCCCCTTCTCGTGTTTATAGTTGTCTATTTCAGTTGGTATCAGAGCTCAGCCTCTGGGTTGAGCATCTAACAGTGTAGAGGTAAAAGGTCCTGAAGAATAGACATGACTGCTGGAGCTAGTGGGAGTCACCAGACTGAAGGAGCTTCCTTAACCAGACCTCCATTCTTCAATGGAGAAAACTACAACTATTGGAAAGATAGATTTCAATGGTTCATTCTATCTACAAACTCTGATCTCTGGGATGTCATCACAGATGGTCCATTCATTCCTAAAAATGAAGACAACACTGACAAGCCAAAAGCTCAGTGGACCCTGCAGAAAAGACAAAGTGGGAGCTGAATCACAAAGCTAGATACAACATCAATTGTGCTCTCAGTCCTGACGAATTTGAAAAGGTTTGTGCCTGTGATTCTGCCAAAGAAATATGGGACACTTTAGCTGTCACACATGAAGGAACAGCCAAAGTCAAAGAATCAAAAATTGCCATACTTGTCAGAAAGTATGAACTGTTTCTCATGGAGGAAGGAGAATCTGTTGCTCAGATAATAGGAAGATTCCAAACTATCATCAATGGTCTAAAGTCTCTTGGCAAAGTTTACTCTAATGCTGAGAAGGTTGGAAAAATACTAAGGAGTCTACCTAAGCAGTGGAGACCTTTGGTAACTGCTATCTCTCAAGCCAAGGATCTTACCTCCTTGACTATGGATGAACTTCTTGGTACACTCACTGTACATGAGCAAGAACTTGGAGATGAAATCACAACAAAGAAGGGCAAGTCAATTGCTCTGAAAGCTGATCAAAAGTCTTCAAAAGCTTCTAAAGTTCTGAAGGCAGACGAGTCATCCAGTGATGCTGACCTGTCTGAACCCGAGGATTCTGAAAGTGGTGAAGAATTATCTCTCCTAACCAGAAAAATAAAGCTTCTCTTACAGAGAAAGAAGTTCAGAAAGGATAAGCCATTCAGAAGGTTCAACAAGGATAAGAACTTCAAAGATTCCACTTCAACAGACAAGAACTCAATTGTCTGCTATGAGTGCAAGAAGCCAGGTCACATCAAAGTTGAATGTCCTCAACTCAAGAAAGCCCCCTTTAAGAAGTTCTTCAAAAAGAAGAAGAAAGGGATGATGGCTACTTGGGAAGATCTGGAGTCAACATCTTCTGATGAAGAGACAGAGGAAGAAGCTAATCTCTGTCTAATGGCCAACACTGACTCAGATTCAGATAATGAGGTACATTCTGACTATGAGGAATTGCTGGAGGAATCCAACTGCTTATCTAAGGCTTTCAAATCCCTCAAGAGAGATCATGTTAAGCTCCTCAGTGAGCATAAACAGAAATCTCAAGAGTGTGAGAAATTTGCCAAAGAGAACAGTGAGCTGAAGACTGAAAAGTCTGATGAAGCTAAGATCTCTAGTGATACATCACAATCTGAAGAAGTTGAAAAACTTCAACAGAAAGTGGAAGAGCTCACTTCTGATCTTGCCAAATTTGTTAATGGTAGAGATAATCTGACCAAGCTGCTTGGTTGTCAGAGGCACTCCCTTAACAAAGAAGGTATTGGATATGTCCAACAGACACATCATAAAGTATCAACCAAAAACTCTAAAGTGTTTGCTAAATCTACTTCCATTAAATCCATACCTGTCTGTAATTTCTGTGAAAAAACTGGACATGTTATGTCTAAGTGTCTCCATAAGAAAAGAAGGAAGTCTTCACAGACTCCTAGAATTAACAGAAAAGGACCCAGAAAACTATGGGTACCTAAAGATCAAATAATCTCTGTTGCAGATGTCCTCAACAGCACATAGAAAACACCACTGCTGGTACCTAGACAGTGGTTGCTCGCGACATATGACAGGAGAAAGGTCTATGTTCCTAGACCTCCAACTTAAGAAAGGAGGACATGTGGCATTTGGTGGAAATCAGAAAGGGAAGGTTATAGGCATTGGTACTATTGGTGGTAAACCTCCTCTTCCCTCTATATCTAATGTTCTTATGGTTAAAGGATTAAAACACAATTTTCTTAGCATAAGTTAATTATGTGACAGTGGATTTGATGTCTCCTTTACCAAGGATTTATGTATAGTTAAAGATCTCAATGGCAAAACCCTCTTTTCAGCTAAAAGGCAACAAAATCTGTATAAGAGTGAACTGACTGATCTCTCAGATCAAAGTGTAACCTGTCTAATGTCTAAAGAGGATGAAAGATGGTTATGGCATAAGAAACTAGGACATGCTAGTATGAAACTAATTTCAAAATTAAAAAGGGATAATCTTGTGAGAGGATTGTTTGATATTAGTTTTAAGAAAGATGTTTTGTGTGATGCATGTCAGAGAAGTAAACAAGTAAAATCAAGTTTCAAATCTAAAAACCAAGTATCAACCTCTAGACCTCTTCAGCTGTTACACATGGATCTGTTTGGACCAGTTAGTGTTGCTAGTTTGGCTGGAAGAAAATATGGATTTGTCATAGTTAATGACTATTCTAGATATACATGGGTACTCTTCTTAACCCACAAGGATGAGTCTTTTAAGGCTTTCTCAGTATTCTGTAAAAGAGTACAAAATGAGCAGGGTTTCTGTATTTCTACTCTTAGAAGTGACCATGGGGGAGAATTTGAAAATGAGCAGTTTAGACAGTTCTGTGAGGAGAATAGAATCTCTCACAATTTCTCTGCACCTAGAACTCCTCAACAAAATGGAGTAGTTGAGAGAAAGAACAGATCTCTGCAAGAGATGGCTAGATCTATGCTTAATGAGAATAATCTCCCTAAGTACTTCTGGGCAGAAGCAGTAAACACAGCCTGTTATGTACAAAACAGAATACTCATTAGGCCTTTTCTAAAGAAGACACCCTATGAATTGTGGAAAGGAAAAATCCCCAACATTTCTTACTTCCATGCATTTGGTTGTGAGTGCTTCATTCTAAATACCAAGATCAACTTGGAAAGTTTGACTCCAAAACAGACAAAGGTATCTTTGTAGGATATTCTGAAATGTCTAAAGCTTTTAGAATTTATAATTCTAGAACATCTGTTATTGAAGAATCTGTTCATGTCAAATTTAATGATAACTTAAAGATTGATAAGGAATTATCAGATCTAGAAGATGATCTTGCAGGTCTTGATATAAACAAGTCAGA
The DNA here is from genome assembly GCA_035048595.1 of Echinosophora koreensis. NCBI lineage: Eukaryota > Viridiplantae > Streptophyta > Magnoliopsida > Fabales > Fabaceae > Echinosophora > Echinosophora koreensis. The sequence goes on along the minus strand of JAPCYP010000048.1, from coordinate 159,447 downwards.
AAATCAACAACCTGACTTAACCAAATCAGAACCTGAAGCTGAACCAGACAGACAAGTGGAGCAGACAAGTCAACAGACAAGTCAAGATCTTCATGATGATCTTAAAAGAGACTGGAAATTCAAAACTCATCATCCTAAGGATCTTATTATTGGAAATCCCTCAGAAGGAGTGAGAACCAGATCTACTTTAAAAGAATCAAGCAATGTAGCCTTCATGTCAGAAATAGAGCCAAAGCACATTGAAGAAGCTCTTGATGATGAAAGCTGAATTCTTCCTATGCAAGAGGAACTCAACCAGTTCACCAGAAATGATGTCTGGACACTTGTCTCCAAGCCCAAAAACAAGTTTGTCATTGGAACAAGATGGGTCTTTAGAAATAAATTGGATGAGGATGGAAAAGTTGTCAGAAATAAGGCAAGGTTAGTAGCTCAATGCTATAACCAACAAGAAGGTATTGACTATACTGAAACCTTTGCACCTGTAGCTAGAATAGAAGCTATTCACATTCTAATGTCATATGCTGCACAACACCAAATCACTCTTTTTCAAATGGATGTGAAAAGTGCTTTTCTCAATGGAATAATTGAAGAAGAAGTATATGTTAAACAACCCCCTGGTTTTGAGGATACTGATAAACCAGATCATGTTTTTAAACTTAAAAAGGCATTATATGGTTTAAAACAAGCACCTAGGGCATGGTATGATAGATTAAGTTCTTTTCTCATGCAAAATGGTTTTACTAGAGGGCAAGTAGATACTACTCTGTTTAAGAAAAGTTCTAAAGAGAACTTCATTATAGTCCAAATATATGTTGATGATATTATTTTTGGAGCAACTAATGAAAAGCTGTGCAAGGACTTTTCCAAACTGATGCAAGCAGAATTTGAGATGAGCATGATGGGAGAGTTAAAGTTCTTCCTTAGAACAGACAAGTGATGGAATCTACATCCATCAACAGAAGTATATCAAGGAGATGCTTAAGAAGTACAAAATGGAAAGTGCTAAACTGATGAAAACTCCCATGGAAACCAATGCAAAACTAAGTAAAGATGATGAAGGTAAAAAGGTAGACCAAACTGTCTACAGAAGTATGATTAGATCTCTACTATACTTAACTTCAAGCAGACCTGACATTCAATTTAGTGTCTGTATGTGTGCTAGATTTCAATTTGACCCAAGAGAATCTCATCTTAAAGCTGTTAAAAGAATATTTAGATATTTTCTTGGGACTACTAATCTTGGTTTGCTATATTTAAGAACTAAAGAATACAGATTAGTGGGATTCTGTGATGCTGACTTTGCTGGAGACAGAATAGAAAGGAAAAGCACCAGTGGAGGATGCCACTTCATTGGAGCAAATTTAGTCTATTGGTCAAGCAAAAGGTAGACAACTATTGCCCTATCTACTGCTGAAGCAGAATATATCTCAGCTGCTAGTTGTTGCTCTCAATTTTTATGGGTAAAACATCAACTTGAGGATTACTCTATTTTTTAGCATAATATATCTGTATGGTTTGATAATTCTAGTGCTATTTGCTTAACTAAAAATCCAATTCAGCATTCTAAGGTTAAGCATATAGAAATCAAACATCATTTTATAAGAGATTATGTTCAGAAAGGCATCTTTGATATTAAGTTTGTTAAAACTGAAAATCAATGGGCTGATTTTTTCACTAAACCTTTAGCAGAAGAAATTTTTTTATTTATTAGAGATAATTTAAACATGCACTGTATTGTTGAATGAAATGTCTGAGTTTTTGAACTGTCTATGCTACCTGCCTTATAGTCATATATCACCTGTCTGTGATTACCTGTGTGACTATGCTGAGTCACTGTGCTGAAACTCAACAGTTTTTATTAAAACGGTTATTATTTATTTAATACCATTTATTAATCTGAGGCTAATCATGTGCACGGCAGTTTTAATCTCGAAACCATGTTTTCATTATGTCTTAAGTGGGCACTACAGTTCCCCACCAAAATCGTGCCGTTTTGAATTAAAAATGTTTTATTTCTCTCTCCTGCCTTTATTGCTATAAAAAGAAATTTTTCAGAAAGGCTTAAACTTTATCTTTTTCAAAATCCCTAAAGTCGTTCTACCTTCGTCTTCTCCCCTCTAAAATCGTTCTCTCTTCCAAAACCCTCATAACCTCTTCTCTGAACAATGACATCTTCAAAGCATCTTTCTTCAAAAGAAATAGCTGAGAAATACGAGATGAGAGTGGCTGATGTTGAGAAAATACTTCCTGGCAAGACTGTTGATCTTCAACAAATGAAGAAATGGGGTATGGATGTCACTGAAGACTTGGAATACTCTAAGTGGACTGCTTTCTTTGACATCAAGGAGCTTGTTCATCCCAAGCTTGTCAGAGACTTCTGGAGGAACGCTGTGGTCATCACCAGTGTACTTGATGGAACCAAGAGCTTTAAGGCTCAAATGTCTGACAAAACCCTTCTTTTCCCTATTGGATCTTTGGAGTTAGCCACAAGATGTCCAAGGATTGGAACTGCCTTCAAATCTGACTGGGAAGATCAGGTAGGAGCTGAAAATGTAAACATTGCTGTTTATGGAGTTCCCAACCCTGAGAACAAGAAGCCCATCAGTATGGTGCCCAAGTGCAGGTTCCTGCATAAGCTGCTGCTGGAGTGTGTGATGCCAAGGAAAGGATCACGAGACAATGTGACCAAGATGGACAGATTTGCTCTGTACCACTTGATTCACAAAATCAAGATAGACATCAATGACCTCATCTGCATGTATCTTGAGTCTCTGATCAAGAGGACCAACATGCAGACCTATCCCTATGGAATGCTGTTGACAAGGGTGTTCAGGAACAAGCTGTTTGTTCCAACTGATGTTCACTTTGTGGACATGTCTCTTCCCATAGACAGGAAGGTCCTGTCTATGATAGGGATTGAAGGAATCCCTCTGGAGGATGAAAAGAAGAAGAAGAAGAAGAAGAAGAAGAAGAAGAAGAAGAAGAAGAAGAAGAAGAAGAAGAAGAAGAAGAAGAAGCCTACTGTTGAGCAAAAGCAGAAGGAGAAATAGAAGAACCAGTGGATTCTACTGGTGAATCAGAGATTCCCATCTCTAAAAGAATCTGGAAACCTGCTGGAAAGGTAGCCAGACAGGACCAGAGGCCTGAGGAACCTTCAGCTTCTGAAGAATCTGCTGAGACAGTTGAGCCTCTCAGGTTCAAGCTGAAGAAACCCTCTCCCAAGAGGAAGACAAGTGAGGCTGGGAAATCTGTTGCTACACCTGCACAACCCAGCAAGAAGAGAAAACTAGTGAAGACCTTTACCAAGATCAAACAAGTGGAGTCTGAACCTAGTAAAGAGGAAGCATCTGCTCAGGGGGAGCAGACAACTCCACCCTTGGAGGAGCCAAAAGAAAAGAAACCTCTTGATTTGGGAATTATTCCCAGAAAAAGAAGGTCAGGCTACTCAACGCCTTTAGTGGCTCAAGTTGGAAGGGAGGAGATCCCTGCAGAAGGACCTGTTGCTGTAGCTGCTGCTGCTACAACTTCTGCTGACCTGTCTGATGGGACTCAGACAGTTGTTCATCCTGAAGCTGCTGCTTTGTCCCCTTCAAGGAAGAAGCCAAGGCTCTTTGAAGATCAGTTTTTCACTTTTCCCTCTGCACCATCCTCTCCCCTTCACCAAGGTATCCCCAGTTCTGCTATTTCCTCCCCTTCTGCCCTTTTCACTACACCTTTGTCAGTTGCCTCTCCTTTTCCTTCACCTGTCTCCTCTCACGCCACCCAAACATCTTTTGATGTTGTGTCTGAAATATGTCAGTACACAGCTGTTCACAGGGACTCAACTCTCATAGAACAATCTGGCATATCATTAAGACTTTTTGTGAGTGATCTGCAATCTCTGATGACTGCAAGTGTCTCTCACTTATCTGTCATTCCCTCTCCTCCACCTCACATTCTTAACCCTTGTAGGGAAATTTTCTTCTATCCCCCTATCGTTCTGTTCATTAGAACATTGGAAGGATCTCACTATCCTGCCTCTGTTGTAATGTTACCTTCTAGGTCTAGGTATTTCTTTATCTTAGTTACAGGATCAAATTCGTTTTTCTGTCATATAGACTCTCTCTTACCCTTACCTCTATCTGTCTTAGCTAACCAACCTCTTCCCCTTCCTATACAAATTAGAGTCACTCGTCTGTCTCTATGTGAAAGACTCTCCTGTGTCTTTCCCTCTCTTGATACTGACCTAGTCAGAATCAAACCTTTGTTTAAATTAGCTTTTCTCCCTTTCTTTTATTTCAGAACCATTCATCAGTATATCTTTCCCCGTGTCTCCTCACCCTTCTCTGTACCTAAGGCACCCCCAGTATTAGCCTTACCTTGGTATCCAAACACGTCTACTGCTTCAACTAGCATGTCTACAGAAGCCTCCTCTTCTCAGATGGTGGACTTAAATAGCTTCCATCTACTTAAAGCTGAGCTAGAAGAAGTCAGAAGACAATTGGATGAAGAAAGGCATGCTAGGCTGCTATTAGAAAAAAGAGTTGATTCTCTGTGTTTTATTTTTAATCAGTCTAGGTAGCTGCTTCTGTAAAAACTGCCTTGTACATGAGAAGCTTATGATGAATGAAAGTCATATTTATTTTATCTTTTCTTCTCTTTACTGTTTTCTGTATGGTTCCTTTTTGTTGTTGACAAAAGGGGGAGAAAAATGTAAGATGATTAAGATTAAGTGTTAAGTGTTCAAAACTGGAGAAAATATAAGATGGTTAAGAGAAAGTTAAAATTGAACTTACGAGTTAAAATTGAACTGTTGATCTCTGATGTTTTGAACTTGAGCTGCTGCATATTTCTCTGATACTGATATTAATATTTAAACTCAAATGCACCTGTCTGCACATATAGAAAATTTCAACCTGTCTAAATTATGTTATTCTCGAAGTTGATATTTTCTAAGGTTTATTAAATCATCTGAATGTTTGTCATCATCAAAAAGGGGGAGATTGTTAAGTCTCTAAAATGTCTGTGTGCATTTCCCTAAGTTTTGATGAAAACTAAACATTGGTTAATGATTTAATTAACCTACTTTGTGGTTGCTAACCTGTCTACTTAGTGTACAGATCAGAAAATAGCAAAACTCACCTGTCTGTCCACTTGAATAACAACCTGTCTGGATAAGCAAAAGTCAGCCTGTCTGCTGACTAGGATTGTTGACTTTCCACAAATTGGTTTCAACCTGTCTCTGCCCTGCTCTCATACTCGTCTAAGGTTCTTTGTTAAGAACTAAAAGTACACGAAGCTTTTGGAAGCTGTCCCCTCATGCAGAAGACTCTGAATCTCTCCTTCACGCTTATCAAGAAAATCAGAAGGTTACTCTCTCAAGCAACCTAGGAAGTCAGAGACAAACTTCCAGTTAAAGAATGTTTCCAACATGCTTTATTCCCTAGTACTCTCGGTTATTACACAAGAAGGGAAATATACTCTGAAAAGTACAAAAGCATTCTGCACAACTCTGATTTGGCTACTGCACGATGCATAAAGCCATGATCCTTCATGTTAGAGTACAACCAACGTTTCCATTGCATTAATGGCTGCCCAGAACGACTCTATTGCGTTTAATGAAGCTCTGCTTGAAGCCATCGTTGCAAGGAATGTCTCTAACGGATATTAAATGTTTGAAGGCTATAAATACAGAAGTCATTGAAGATGAACATATCAGAGATTACAAAGCATTAAAGAGCCATTACTCTGTTCATTCTTTCTATCTGTATTCTTCAATCATTTGAAGTTATTACGCAGTCTTTCTTAAGCTTTACATTTAAACCACTCTCTGAGTGTTAGTGAAAGATCTGTCTGTCTGAAATTGTATTCATTACAAACCAAATTTCTCAAACAAATCTGAGTGAGCCTGAAGAGGCTAGGTGTGCAAAGAATACTTGTTTTGGAGCCTGAAGAGGCTAGGTGTGCAAACAATACGTGGAGTCTATAACCTGATCAGTTATAGTGGATAAAACTTGGTGCTGCCAAGGACTGGACGTAGCTCTTTGTGTTAAAGAGTGAACCAGGATAAATAACTGTGTTAATCTCTCTCCCCTTAAACTCTTTAGTTGTTTTGATTATATATCATTTGCATTCTAACTAAGGGGCTAAAAGTGTTTTTATCAAAGCTTGTTTGCATCTGCTTGCTTGTGTGATTTTCTGTGAAAATATACCAGACAGGTGACCTGTCTGTGTAACATATTTTACACCTGTCTGAACCTAGCTTCTGTGTACGAAAAGTTTTCAACTTTATTTTTAATTTCTGATAAACACAATTCAACCCCCCTTCTCGTGTTTATAGTTGTCTATTTCATTGTGATCCTTGTATTAGGGCAAAACAGACTAGGTTACCTTTTCCTTTGAGTTCTATATAGACTAAATCTTGTTTTGAACTAATACATTGTGATATATGGGGTCGATACACTACAGCTTCACACTCTGGTGCACATTATTTCCTTTCTATAAGTCAGAGGTGGAAAGATTTTTGCCTATGTTCATATGTATGATTGAAACTCAATATGGAAAGAAAATAAAAGAGTTAGATCAGACAATGGCTTGGAATTTACATTAGGAACTATGCAAAAGTTCTATGAAGACAAAGGCATTATGATGGAACTAAGTAGTACATACACACCCCAACAAAATGGAGTGGTGGAAGCAAATGGAACTTGGATCTTGACTCCTCTTCCTCTAGCAAAACATGCAGTGGACAGTAAGTGGGTCTACAAAGTGAAATTCAAACCAAATGGAGAAGTGGAGAGATACAAAGCTAGATTGGTGGCAAGAGGCTTCACACAAGTTGAAGGGGAAGACTTCCATGAGACATTTGCACCAGTGGCGAAATTAGTAACCATGAGAAGTCTTCTAGCAATAGCAGCAGCAAAGGGATGGCTTGTTCACCAACTAGATGTGAACAATGCCTTTCTCCATGGAGACCTGACTGAGGAGATCTATATGAGGATATCACAAGGTTTTGCTAAAGAAGGAGAGACAAGGGAGTGCAAGTTGCAGAAATCACTGTATGGACTTAGGCAAGCCTCCAGAAACTGGTACCAGAAGTTCACCAGTGCCTTGGAGAAGGTTGGATTTAGGCAATGCAAGGCAGATCACTCTCTCTTCATATACAAACAGGGAGAAACTTTTCTAACAGCCTTGATTTATGTAGATGATGTAATACTTGCTGGAAATGAGCCAACCTTCATGAAAAGGATAAATGATTACTTGAATGCAGCCTTTAGCATAAAAGATCTAGGGCCATTAAAGTATTTTCTAGGAATAGAAGTAGCTAGATCATCAAAAGGTCTAGTACTCAGTCAAAGAAAATACACCCTGAACATCCTGAGGAAACCAGAATGGAGAATTTCAGACCTAGTCCATTCCCTATGGAGCAAAATTGCAAACTGAGAACAAGTGCAGAAGATCCAAACATTGATGCAACTAGATACAGAAGATTATTGGGCAGGCTATTGTATTTAACAGTAACCAGACCCGACATCACTTATGCAACAAACACATTGTTCCAACATATGACATCACCAAAGCAGCTTCATATGGATGCAGCTGATAGAATTCTCAGATACCTGTAAACAACACCAGGGCAGGGGATTCTACTCTCTAGCACGAGTGACTTGAGGCATCAAGCCTTTTGTGATGCTGACTGGGGTAGCTGTCCACACACCAGAAGATCCTGCACAGGATACCTAATATTACTTGGATATGTTCCAATCTCTTGGAGAACTAAAAGACAGACAGTGGTGGCAAAATCCTCATCTAAGGCTGAGTAGAGCTATGGCAGCCACAGTAAGTGAGATAATTTGGCTAAGGTGGTTACTGCAGGAGCTATCAGTTGAACAGCAACATGCTACACCTCTACATTGTGACAACCAAGCAGCTCTCTACATTGCTGAGATTCTAGTCTTCCATGAAAGGACAAAACATGTGGAGATGGAATGTTATTTTGTGATGGAAAGAGTCCAATTTGGTGACATTAAACCAATGAAGATTGGCACCAAAAGTCAGATAGCAGATGTCTTCACAAAGCCCCTAGGAAGAGAAAGGTTTCAGCTCCTTCTTAGCAAGTTGGCTATTGTAAATTTACATGCACCAACTTGAGAGGGAGTGAAGGAATTCAATATATGAATTATGTTATTTCTGTTATGTTAGTTACTATAGTTAAGGCAGTTAGCTAAGCTTAGCCTATTCTGTTGTAAGAGTAAGACTCAGTCAAGTAGGACTTAGTCAATTAGTTGTTTAGGGAGCAACCGATATAAGGGACAGTAAACACCCGATGATTTACATTTCTGAAAACTATCATTCAATTCAAATAGATGCAATATTCAGATAATAGCAAGTATCAATTTTACACAAATGCACCAGAATAGTCCCAAAATTGCTTCATTTGCTAACTAAATTGACATGGATAAGACCTGTGAAGCACAAATATAAAGATTGGATACCAATTCTTACCAAAGTTACTCAAATATGGGTTATTCTACGGTAATAGATCATGAAATATATAAGCAAGATGGACATATCAAATCTTCCCACACTTGAGCCTTTGCTCGGTTCTCAAGCAAACTAGAACAAGTCTCTCCATAAACACTACCCCTGGGAAATACAATTCAACTCATGCAAAAATGCCCAGTACCTTACCTCAACCAGCTACACCACTTAGCTCCTACTCTTGGGTCATGAAATAAGTCCTCGAATGACAACTTCGGTCATAGTTTACCCCTCAGCATCTAGTTAGAATTACCTAGTGCTTTTCCTAACCTCTATTCATAACAAATTTTTCTTTAGTTTTCTCTTTCTTTCTAGTCTTTTTTTTTTTCCTTTTCTTTTCTTCCATAGTTTAGGGTCCTAGGATATGGCGTTCAAACATTTGCCTGGAACCCACATTCAACTAGTTATGCTTCATTGGCATGCTCATAGGCTTCTCCAGTTTCAGGCACAGAAGATCTATGAAGCACCGACTCTGACACGGCTAATGTCCAAAACATAGGACACCCGGACACTGTTTATATATATATATATATATATTCACCTTATAAAAAAAAAGTTGTTAAGCTTTACAATTTTCATATGATAATGACCCTCACAAAATGAATACTAAGACTAAGTGTGTTTGGGAAAGCTGGAAAAAAAAATTTATGCTGATAATCAATTTTTATATAATCAATTATTGTGATAATCGATTATAATCGTCATGAAATAAGTCCTCGAATGACAACTTCGGTCATAGTTTACCCCTCAGCATCTAGTTAGAATTACCTAGTGCTTTTCCTAACCTCTATTCATAACAAATTTTTCTTTAGTTTTCTCTTTCTTTCTAGTCTTTTTTTTTTCCTTTTCTTTTCTTCCATAGTTTAGGGTCCTAGGATATGGCGTTCAAACATTTGCCTGGAACCCACATTCAACTAGTTATGCTTCATTGGCATGCTCATAGGCTTCTCCAGTTTCAAGCACAGAAGATCTATGAAGCACCGACTCTGACACGGCTAATGTCCAAAACATAGGACACCCGGACACTGTTTATATATATATATATATATATATATATATATATATATATATATATATATATTCACCTTATAAAAAAAAAGTTGTTAAGCTTTACAATTTTCATATGATAATGACCCTCACAAAATGAATACTAAGACTAAGTGTGTTTGGGAAAGCTGGAAAAAAAAATTTATGCTGATAATCAATTTTTATATAATCAATTATTGTGATAATCGATTATAATCAGAATCTGTTTTTGTTTGGGTCTGTTTGCTGAATAGTGATTTAAGACAATCTATTACATTTGGGTGGTGGAAAAAAATCATTTTTATATAGTAAATTACGAAAAAAAAGGTATGAAGTTATTTTTATAACTAGTATTTTTGCACCCGTGCATTCAATTACTATTATTATTAATAGCATTATTATCATTAATAACTTGAATTGTGCCTCTATATGTACCAAACCTTTTTTTTTCCCTTTATCTCAAATTAAGTCAACTATGTCAAACATTTTCTTTACTTATTTCATACTTTGCTTTCAATATTTCCTTCCCACCCAAAATGGTGGTACTCATTCATCTCCAAGGCTTTTTATTTATAAACAGAAGTGATCAGCAAAAACCTTGAAACAATTTTATCTATAATTTGAGTGCAAAGAAATGAATATTATTTTTATTTTAAAATGATATTACAATACGTAATGTACACTATGTGTTAAGTGTTCCTCTTTGATTATTACTAATAATCAACTAATCCTCTTAAATCATGTGGTGCTGACACATGTCCCTTTATTAGAAAATTAGCAATTCCCATTATTAATTAGTATAGATATAGATTTATTATTTAAAATAGAAAAAACAAAGGCAAGGATGTAGAAAAAAATAGATTATGAATAACTCTGCCTCTATTTATGTCAATTCAGAGATTATCGTGTTTGACTTCCAAAACATTGTACCTTTACCAGTTTGTAAATATTTTAAAACAAAAATATATATAAATTTTATAAATAAAAAAATAAAATAAAATATTCATCACTTGACATGTGGCTTGCACCATTATGCTATACTAAAATCAGCATTTTCCCTTATTAAATAGTATAGATGTAGATTTATTATTTAAAATAGAAAAAACAAAGGCAAGGATGTAGCAAAAAAAAAAAGGTTAAAGTAATCTTTTGGTCCCTTTACGTGACACTGATTTTCAATTTGGTCCCTATACGTGACACTGGTTTCCAATTTAGTCCTCACCGCTAATTGGTCCCTATATAAGAGGACCAAATTGCAAATTATTGTCACATGTAGGGACCAATTCAACAAAAAAAATTGGAATCGGTCCCTACATGTGACAATTATTTTCAATTTGGTCCCTATATGTGATAACAATTTGCAATTTGGTCCCTCTTATATAGGGACCAATTAGCGGTGATGACCAAATTGAAAACCAGTGTCACGTATAGGTATCAAATTGATAACTCTTTACGTATAAGGACCAAATTGAAAATCAGTATCACGTACAGGGACAAAAAGATTACTTTAACCTAAAAAAAAATTAGAAAAAAAATTAATAAATTTTTTGCTAATTTAATTTTTTAAAATATTTATCTTTATAATTAATTTTTTTAACATTTTTTAATAATTATTTTAAATAATTTCTATAATTATTTTTATTTTTCTTATTTTTCTAATTAGTAAAATAAATATTTAAAAAAAATTAGAAAAAAATTAATCATAAAAAAAATATTTTAAAAGGAAAAATAAAAAATTAAATTAGAAAAAAAATAATTTGAAAAGTAATTACAAAAAAAATTAGGAAAAAATAGATTTAAAAAAATTAGAAAAATAATATTAAATTATAAAAAAATTAAATTAATTAGAAAAATATATATATTTTAAAAAAATTAAAAAAATTAGATAAAAATATTTACAAAAATTAAAAAATTATAAAAAAAACAAATTAGAAAAAAAAATACGAAAAAAATAAGAAAATAATAATTAGAAAAAAGTATTTTAAAAAATATTAAAAAAAATTTGGAAAATAATAATTAAAAAAAAGATTCAAAAAAATTAGAAAAATAAAATCATTTAGAAAACAAAATATTTTAAAAAAATCAATTATAAAAATAAACATTTAAAAAAAATTAGAAAAAAATTAATTCGGGAAAAAAAATAATATAAAGAATATATCTTTAAAAATTAATAAATTTAAATAATCCAAAATAATCCGCCAGTTGACAACTCCTTCTACTATTATAGGAATAATAGAAGAAAAGTTGTTAATTGATAAAGTGATGTACATACTGAATATTAAAATATAGTAATTGGTTCGGAGGGGTGTAATGGGTCGGTTTGGTTCGGTTTTAGATGAGAAAAAAATCTGAACCAGTAATGAGTAAATAGTCACTTTGGTCCCTGAAATTGGGCCTTAGTATCAAGTTGGTCCCTGAACTGATCGAAATAGCAAATAAGTCCCTGAAGTTGCAGACCGTGATTCAGAATGGTCCCTCCGTTAACTCCCGTCCCATTACGCTGTTAACCATGCTTATGTGGCACGTTAAGTGCCTTGCTGTCATGCCATCTCATCATCTAGTCACCCAAACACAATTTCGGGGACTAAATTGAAATTTCAGGGACTAAATTGAAACCCCTAGGGTTTTAAATTTAGTTTCAACGCCACCCCTTCCTTCTTCAACGGCTATCCCTGGTTCCTCCCACTGTGCTGCCTCTCTGGTTTTTCGCAAGCTTCAACGGAAGACGAAGGAGATGAGGAGAGGGGGTTATGGTTCTCCTATGCGAAGTGGGTCGCAATCCTCCACGGTCAATGGGTATGAAAACCAGAACCCCTTTGGTATGTTTTGCACTTGTCCGGTTCCTAAGCGAGTTGTTTATCACATTTCTAGAACTTCGAGGAACCCTGGGAGACCATTCATTGCATGTCCACTGCCAAAGGTAATTTGAAGAATAAAGCATTAGGGTTTTTGGCTTGAGATTTCTTCCCCAAATCTGGAAATTTCAAACATAATGTTCTTCTTTTTCTGTGTGCAGGAAGCTGGTGGTTGTTGGTTTTTTTGCTAGATTGATCAACTTCCAGCTTTCAATATGGCTGACATGAGTGAAGAAGAGTGTAATGCTGAATCCAAATTGGTTGAGGGTGAAGAAATGTGGAAGGCAGAGGTCATGTGCAAGTTGGATGAAATGGGGAATGATGTGAGAGGGTTAAAATTGTTGGTTGCAGTCATGTGTTTGCTGCTTAGTATATTTTTGGTATTGTTGATGGGTAGGAAGAGTGATTAGGTGCTATTTTGTGTCTATATGTCTTAGTTAGGTTTTGGGGAAAGCAATTATCTCATTATGTAATCTATGATGTTTGAAGTTTTTAAATGATAAGTACCCTTTGTTTTTGTTAATTTTCCTGGTCACACTTATTGCTAACCAAACCACAGAAGAATGTCACAAAGTAATTAGACTAAAATAACTTATATAAAGCACCAAAATGGTGTCCAAACGTCTTACACATAATATAACTTACATCACCAAATAAGCACTTGTATACCATTGTGCATTTACAGCCAAAAAACATCATATAACATTGTGCATTTACATCAAGAAACAGCAAAAAATATCCCTATATAAACCAAGTTCCAGCCAAAAAAAGAGGCACCTAAATGTGCATTTAAAATCAATCTAGCATGTATAAACCATTGTCCATTGTTCAAGGTTGTCTTGGACGAATCTGTGGCATTCCTGGAGTTGGGATGAATGACATGAACTGTGGTACACCTCCTCTGGATGTTGAAGCCCTTGGTGGTGCTGGAATCTCAACCATAACAGGCCTTGTATAGGGTGGTGGCATAGGTGCAAGCATTGCTGGAATCACTGCTGGTGTTGGTGTTGGTGGAACAGTTCCCCTGACTGGTGTAGCCTTATCTCTGGGTGGTATAACTGGACCTCTCACACCATACCTCCTAGTCTGCACAGGTGAACTCGAAATGTTAGTATCAAAATGGTCCCTTAATTTAATAACTTAATATCAGATTAGTCCCTTAATTTAATAACTTAATATCAGATTAGTCCCTAAATTTAATAACACAGTACACAGTATCATATTAGTCCCTGCATTCATACCATCTGAGGTGCATTTTCCTGCCTTGCTTGTGTTGGCTGAGATTGGACTGGTTGTTGAGCATTTCTTGGTACAACATTTCGTGATTGAGCATTTCCTGATTGATCATTTACTGGTACCTGAATTTCCTATGGTTCAATAAATTAGCAATTGCACTCACATGTCAAATTGGCAGCAGAAATGAAAAAACAGCAACATGTGCTTACCCCTGTGGTTGCAGCATCTTCATTTGTTACATCAACAGTAGGGGCTGACTAGGAAAGAGGTATCTCAGTCACTGAATCCTCCTGCTGCTAAGTTGTTCTATTGGTCTTTGGTCTCTAGGCCACTCCAGTGTGCATGCATCCTTTGCTATTAGGACCCTCAATTCCACATCTTGAGCATGTGAAAGCAGGGTAACTCCTCTTCAACTTGTGGCCACTAACAGGTTCCTCGTTGCTGTCCTTCCTCCTCTGTTTTTTTTGGCCTGCCTGCACTCCTCTTGACCTTAGGTGGAACTGGCTTAGCATACCCAGTAGGTGTCCAGAATTGATCAGACTGGGTGGGCTGGATGAAATATTGATAACTTGCATTGTAGGACCCTATGGTTAGCCATCCATGGCAATGGTCTTCTGGCCTCTCATTCTTGTATGCAATTGCAGCACATGCATGCATACATGGCATACCAGTTAGTTGCCAAAATCTGCAACTGCAGGTTTGTGTTGCCAGCTTCACATCCACCCTAAAAGGAGGGTTTTGCACTTCAAACCTCACTCCATCATTATCACCTGACCACACAGGGCACCAACTATTGCTATCCAACTTCTCCTTATCCAATCTACTCTGCTGCATAGGACATAATGGCCCCATCCTCCCAGCTAGCTTCAGTTTGTTTTGACTCATAGTCCTCATGACATAACATCTAATCTCTTCAGCCATTGTCAGAATAGGCTTGCCACGGTAGGGGCCAATCTTTGAATTGAACACCTCATATGTATTGTTGGTTATGTTGTCCACCTTACAATTCTCTTCAAAGAATGCCTTTGTCCAAGCTTCTTTGGGCCATTTGTTCAGATACTCCCATGCCTTCGCATTTAATCTCTTAACCTTCTCCATGACCCTATTGAATTGTGGAATGGTTGTTGCCTTGGCTGCTTCCCAAACCACACCTCTCAGCTCCTTATCCTTCCATTGCTTTACGAAATTCTTCCACAAATGCATGGCACAGAACCTGTGTGGCACACCTGGCATCACTTCCTGCATGGCTGGTATCAAACCCTACAATATAATGTACACATTCAATATCAGAACAGTCCCTAAAAGTGCATACTTAATATCAGAATAGTCCCTAAAATTGCATACTTAATATCAAACAACACCAAAAAAGTCATACCTTCTGCATGTCTGACATGAAGTTCCAGCCATGTTGCCTGTAATCACCCAGGTTATCCTGCAGAAGTGTCAAAAACCAGCCCCAGTTGTCCTTGTTCTCCACATCAACAATGGCGTACGCTATGACAAATATATGGTTGTTAGCATCTTGTCCCACAGTAGAGAGCACTTGTCCACCAAAGTATCCCTTCAGAAAGCATCCATCCAACCCAATGAAAGGTCTGCAACCTGCCAAAAAACCCCTCTTGCATCCATCCAAGCATACAAAAAATCTCTGAAACTGTGGAGGTGCATCTGGTTGTGGGATGGTTTCAATCATAATCATGGATCCTGGGTTGCTCCTCAACAACTCATGAGCATAATCCCATAAACGACTATACTGCTCCCTTTCACTACCCTCCACTGCCTCTCTAGCCTCCTTGATTGCTCTGAAGATCATTGTCCTATCAATGAGCACATTAAAATCCTTTTTAAACCAATCAAACACTTCATTGTGTGTGATGGATGGTTGACTTCGAATCTTTTCCTCTAGCTTTCCAGCTGCCCATTTCCTGTTGGCCTGGTTGTTTCTGAAAGTTCTATAGCACGTGTGTATTTCCTTGAATGTCTTAATCTGGAAACTTCTCCTAAGGTTGTTCTTTGCATAGTAAATCTCCCATTCACACCCAGGTTCTTTACAGTTGGCTCTGGCCCTCACTGCATCATTTTTCACTCACTTTATGGGCCTACCCAAATGGATAGTAAACTCCTTCACTGCTGCCTTAAAGGATGGTATATTGGGGAACTCCAAACCTATCTGCAAACTGATATTCCCAAATTTTGCAGCTTCATTGAACTGAGGAAAGTTCTGCACCTTGCCTCCTTCATCATCCTCATCTGTGCTGACTGGATCCCTCATCTCTTCTGACTTATAGCTCCAATTGTCCTCATCTTCTGCTGCTGCAGCTGCAGTTGCACTCCATCCTTCAACCCCTGACCTGACATTGACAAGGAAGTCTTCATTCTCTTCTCCATCTGATGAGTTAGAGCTGTCCACAATGGGTGATGTTTCTGCCCTCTTCCTATTCCTTCTCTGCTTCTGTTTTCCTTTAACTGCAGCACACCCTGCCTCCTTTGTTTTGGATGAAGTTCCAACCTTCTTCTTTCCCTTGGTTGTGCTTCCAACCTTCTTCTTTCCTTTCTTCTTTTGTTGCACTTCCTCATGTTCTCCTTCACTTACCACTGGAGAAGGCCTATAATGGCTGTCTTCTGCACTCTCATCGGCTGTTGAATGGCTATCAGATGCAGATATATAACCTTCAACAACCTCCACATCATTCACTGTCTCCTCATTGATGGCATGCAGAACCTCATTGATAACATTCATTGCCTCCTCATTGTTATCATTCACTGCCTCATTCACATGCTTCTCCTTCTCAATAACCACCTCCTCATTAACAACCTGGTCAGTCACAGCTTCATCACTCACAACCTCCTCATTAACCACCTTCTCAGTCACAGGCTCCTCAACCACAGCCTCATCACTCACAACCTCCTCATTAACCACCTTCTCAGTCACAGGCTCCTCAACCACAGGCTCATCACTCACTGCCTCCTCAAACACAGGCTCCTCAATCACTTCAGGCACAAAAACAGGGTGCACATAATACAACTCAATGTCACCTCCATTGTTCAGTGCATCCCTTACCATCTCCATCACACTTTCATCAGTTGTAATTTCCCTCAAACCAAGATCCAAATCCCTACCTGGTCTTCTCCACAAAACATGCTCAACACCATGATAGTTGTTTATACTCTTCACTATTGCATTAAGATCAAATAGGTTGAGTCTGTCTCCATCAATTTTGTCCCACACATCAACCTGACCACCATATTACTTAAGAACAGCCCTTTCATTGCTCATTAACCTCCCTCCATGATGCAATATTAAGGTAATCATGGGTTCCATTCTACACAAAAAAACAGAGCATCGAAGAGTATTAGAATGTAAACCCTAGGGCAAGGAGATTAAACATGCGATCGCAATAATGAGTCAACAACAATAGATACCAGCACCCGATACCCACCTAGAACTATGCATGTCCAAGATTAAAATGCCCTAACCCCCCTACGTTGAACGGAAAAATACGAACCAAAAAAACCCTAACAACATTTCGCATAGAAGAGAGAAACAGAAAGAATGATGACGAACCTGTGTTAATCGATGAAGGAAGCTTCTGAGGTTGAGGCCGGAATGCTGGCCGGAAGTTGCAGAGGAAGAGACGTGGAGGACGGAGACGAAGAAGAGAAGGGCGGGAATATGGGGAGACGTTTTTGTGCAAGGGACTGAAATGAAACTTCTGTTTGGGGACTTCTTTGGGGACTAAATTGAAACTTCACCACCATGGCATGACAGCAAGGCACTTAACGTGCCACATAAGCATGGTTAACGGCGTAATGGGACGGGAGTTAACGGAGGGACCATTCTGAATCACGGTCTGCAACTTCAGGGACTTATTTACTATTTCGATCAGTTCAGGGACCAACTTGATACTAAGGCCCAATTTCAGGGACCAAAGTGACTATTTACTCAATAAAAAATGGTTCGGTTCGGTTTGGTTCGGTTTTGACATTTTTTCCTACAAAACCCGAACTAAACAGAACCAATCAAGAACGGTTGGTTCGGTTTGAACCCAAAAATTATTTAATTTCAAAAAATATATAAATATTACATATTAAAATATTAAAATATATATATAAAAAATACATATAATAAATATTAAACTATTAAAATATATATAAATATTAAAATATATTAAATATTAAATATTAAATATTAAAATATAGTAATTGGCTCAATTCGGAGCCATGCACAAAAAAGAAAAAGAACGAACCAATTTAATTGGTTGGTTCAGATTTTCAATTCATCGAATTATTGGTTCGAGTCTTACGACTCTAAACTTTTTCGAAGAACACGATAGCTTTGCTACCTTTCCTGGCTAAAAATATTTAAAAACAAAAAAAAATTATAAATTTTAAAAAGTAAATAACAATATCCGAACCAATTAAAATTGGTTTGGTTTGATTCGGTTCCAACCGGAAAATATTAAAATATATATATATATATATATATATATATATATATATATATATATATATATATAAATTAAAAAATATTAAATATTAAATTTTAAACTATTAAATTATATATACATTAAAATATAACTAGATAAAAAAATTTAAATTCATCAAATTATTGGTTCGAGTCTTACGACCCTAAAATTTTTTGAAAAACAAGGTAGCTTTGCTACCTCTCCTGGCTAAAAATATTTAAAAACAAAAAAAATTATAAATTTTAAAAAGTCATTAACAACATCCGAACCGATTAAAATTGGTTTGGTTTGTTTCAGTTCGAACCGAAAAATATTAATATATATATATATATATATATATATAAATTTTAAATTTTAAACTATTAAATTATATATACATTAAAATATAAGTATATAAAAATTATAACATAAAAAATATGACAACTCTATTTTTACTGTTTCTCAATTTATGATTGGTTGAAAGTGTAAAAAAATTTACACTGTCAGTGTGTACAAATAAATTCAAAAAAAAAGTTATCAAAATTTTTTAAAAAAAGTTAATTAAAACGTAAAATAAAAAATAAAAAATAAAATTTTTTTAAAAATAAACATAAAAAAAATTTTTAAAAGTAAAAAAAAGATTAAATTTTATTTTTAAAAAAAAGAAAAAAAAATTTATTTTTTAAAAAATAAATAAATAAAGGCGAAAAATTTAGGCGCTGACATGTGTATGTACAGTAAAATTGGCTCTCCATCTTTTATATTAGTATAGATTTAATAATATTTGTTTAGATGTTAGTTTCGTAGGGTAAACAAGAAGAGAGTTTTGAGAATGAAAAATAATCAAATCACAACAATCTTAAGCTAGAAAAAACTAGATGGCATAAAACAGCCTTTTTCCCCCAAAAAAAAGGTTTTTTTATTTATAAATTTAAGCAAAATGCCAAACATGATAGATTATTTATGAAACAACTTTTTAGCTAAAAAAAGCTGAAATAGGGAAAAATAATCTTTCCCAAACACACTCTAAGAGGGGTCATTTCACAATACAATCCTTACATAAATAATCACAAGATAAGAAGACGAATCATGTTTCATAAAACAACTAGTTAGGTCCTATGATAACGAGCCTCACAAAAAATGCTAAGAGGCATCATTTTACTTTATGTCTCAAAAATTAAAAGATCTAATTAGGGGTTGATGACCCTTGATCTCAAAATGCTAAGTTGACTTTTTTTTATGATAGGAGTGTCCGAGAAGTGTCAAGTCATGTCCGAGTCGAAAAAAAATATTTGTTAATTGTGACACTGCAAAGGGGTGTCTGACACGTGTCTAAGGAGTGTCCGAGACGTGTCTGATACGCGACACGACACTTCGAAGAGGTGTTCGTGCGTGCGTCATAGTAGAAGATAGAGGAGCAGAGTCCACTACACTTCATTTTCTCTTCTTTCTTTCTTTTTTTCAATGCTTTCAGCACAAGATATTCAAACCCAAAATGCTTATGGCTAACTAAACACAGGAATGCAATCCAAGCCACTAAGTTCACTCAACAAACGTAATTGCCTCATAATATAGCTAAATAAAGAGTGAAGTACCGGTGCAGAATACAACTTTACGTTAATGATTACTCCGTATGTCAAGAACATGACACGATTCCACATAAGTCTCCAACACTTCAAAGAAAAACCAGAAGGTTCCAGATTCCCTTAACTGATTCTAGTGTTCTCTAAGGTGTCGTAGACGTGTGCTCAATGGTGCCAAGTTTTTGACATACAGAATAAGCGCTGACATAAAGTTATATTGTGTAATTCTGATGGAACCTCCATTTCCAGATTGTGTACCTTTACTGTCTTGACAAATCCAATAATGTTTTCTTTATTTATTTTTTCCCCTTGCTCTAAGTCTTTTTTTCTCTCCTTCTGATCCAAATCATACTTCCATAATCGATTGATTTGATTTAAACTCATCAGAACGAATAGTTGAATATTCTAATTTAAGCTCATCATAATCAAAATTAGTATAATGTTCATATATGCTATATTTTGGGTGTTGTTTGATGATATCGCAAAAGCAACGACCCATTCCACATCAACCCACACTTGATCTCCTTAATCATATACTTGTACTTATAATACTTTAATGTGACTTCTTTAAAGTAGCAAATGAAGCCATCAACTTTTTAAATATACTGAAAAAATAAATAAATAAGGTAAATGAATATATCAGTAATTGAAGCAATTCACCTAAATAAAGACATTAAATACTTTATCGTCCTTAATATCATGGTGCACAATGAACCTAGTTGTAAACCTGTAATAGGTTACACAATGAATCTCACATCTCCAACGCTCCTTGTTTCTTGTAAATATATCTTATTAGGAAACAATATTATATGAATTCAAATGCTCCATACTAATCTTGGTCTCACATTTCAAAAACTTTGTGCTAGTCTATATCTAGATTCTAACATTGATTCAAGTCAAGTTATCACAAGTATTTAATTCGTAGCTTTCTCAAGACAGTGTTAAGACTTTTTTGGAGGCGTTTTCTAGTTTTTTTTTTTTATCATAACACGACCATTATTTTGACCTAAAAATGTTGACTGCCTTAGAGGCTATGTGGACATTGTATTTCAATATTTAAATTTTTTGCACTAATTTTTAGTTGAAAGAAGAGTCATTTTGAATAATCTGCTTCCATATTTTGCCACTTGAAAAAGAATTGCTTTAATGCCAATTATCTCCTGTGTAGACTATTTTTAAACTTCCTCTATCGTAGTTTTGGGTTGAATTTTTAGTTATGTACGGGTTATTTTTCCTATTCAATTTTGGTTTTTCATTGTTGGATGGCTCAATCTCCACTCCACCTTCACAATCCAAGCTAAAGAACCGAAAGAAACAACTCGAGTTCATTCATAGGGTCCGTAAGTGAACCAATAAGTTGATTGAATATTCATATCATGCAAAGAGGGAAAATGCACACATACATCCTCCTGTGGTGAGACAAGTTGGTGGTAAGTTTCTATTTTCCCTCCCCATAATTGGCATGCATTTTGTTTCCTAGTAAATCCTTATGTGATAACTTCACTTTGATCAGTGGTAGAATCTAGATACAAAGTAGAACAAAGTCGTAGAAATGTGAGACCAAGATTATTCAGGGAGGGTTTGGATTCTTATAATAGTGTTACCCGAAAAGGCATCCTTATAAGCAACAATTAGTGTGGAGATGTAGAATTCATTCTACATCTCATTACGGGTTTACAATTAAGTTCATTATGCACCATGATATTAAGGATATTGAGTAATTAATGTTTTTATTTAGGTAAATTGTTTCGAAATCTACTTAAACAATTATTGATTTATTCATTTACCTTGTTTTTATTTTTCAATATCTTTACAAAATTTATGACTTCGGTTGATTCTTGAAATAAGTTGCAACAAAGTACCATAAAAGAGGCTTATGATTAAGGAGATCAAATGTGAATTGATGTTGAACGAGCCGTTACTTTTGTAATATTGTCAAGACGACACAAATTCAAAATATAGCATATGTAAACTCATACTAATATTGATTCTAATCAGTCTAAACTAGATTATTCATTTATTGATTCTAATGGGTGTAAATCAGATCATTCGGTTATGGTAGTAAGACTTGGTTCGTAAAAAGAGAAAAAATCATAAAGCAAATAAAAGTAAAAAAAGAAAACATTATTGGATCTGTCAAAGCTACAAAGTTAAGAAATGGAGGTTTCATAAGATTTGCAGAATACAACTTTACGTCAATGATTATCCCGTATGTCAAGAACTTGACACAATTCCACATATGTCTCCAGCACTTCAAAGAAAAACCAGAAGGTTCCAGATTCCCTTAACTGATTCTGGTAAGATAATTTTGAATGTTGTAATGTTTTCTAGTGTTATATAAGGTGTCGTAGACTTGAGCTCAATGGTGCCATGATTTTGACATACAGGATAAGTGCTGACGTAAAATTATATCGTGCAATTCTAATGGAACCTCCGTTTCCAGACTGTGTACCTTTACTCTCTTGACAAATCCAATAATGTTTTCTTTATTTATTTTTCTCCCTAGCTCTAAGTCTTTTTTTCTCTCCTTCTGATCCAAATCATACTTCCATAATCGATTGATTTGATTTAAACTCATCAGAACGAATAATCGAATATTCTAATTTAAGCTCATCATAATCAAAATTAGTATAATGTTCAAATATGCTATATTTTGGGTGTTGTTTTGACGATATGGTAAAAGCAACGACCCATTCAACATCAACCCACACTTGATCCCCTTAATAATACACTTGTACTTATAATATTTTAATGTAACTTCTTTTAAGAAACAAATTAAGCCATCAACATTTTAAATATATTGAAAAATAAAAAAATAAGGTAAATGAATATATCAGTAATTATTTAAACAGACTATGAAGCAATTCACCTAAATAAAGACATTAAATACTTTATCGCCCTTAATATCATGTGCACAATAAACCTAGTTGTAAACCTGTAATAGGTTACACAATGGATCTCACATCTCCGACACTCCTTGTTTCCTGTAAATATATCTTATCAGGAAACACTATTATATGAATTCAAACACTCCATACTAATCTTGGTCTCACATGTCAAAGACTTTGTGGTAGTCTATATCAAGATTCTAACATTGATTCAAGTCAAGTTATCACAAGTATTTAATTGGTGGCTTTCTCAGGACAGTGTTAAGACTTTTTTGCCCACGACCATTATTTTGACCTAAAAAGGTTGACTGCCTTAGAGACGATGTGGGCATTCTATTTCAATATTTAATTTTTTGCACTATTTTTTAGTTGAAAGAAGAGTCATTTTGAATAATTTCCTTCCATATTTTACCACTTGAAAAAGGATTGTTTTAATGCCAATTATCTCTTGTGTAGACTATTTTTAAACCTCCTCTATCGTTGTTTTGGGTTGAATTTTTAGTAATGTACGGGTTATTTTTCCTATTCAATTTAGGTTTTTCATTGTTGGATGGCTCGATCTCCACTTCACCTTCGCGATCTAAGCTAAAGAATGGAAAGAAACAACCCGAGTTCATTTATTGGGTCCGTAAGTGAACCAACAAGTTGATTTAATATTCATATTATGCAAAGAGGGAAAATGCACACATACATCCTCCCCTGGTGAGACAAGTTGGTGATAAGTTTCTATTTTCTCTCCTCATAATTGGCATGCATTTTGTTTCCTAGTAAATACTAATGTGATAACTTCACTTTGATCAGTGGTAGAATTTAGATACAAACTAGAACAAAGTCGTAGAAATGTGAGACCAAGATTATTCAGGGAGCATTTGGATTATTATAATAGTGTTACCCGAAAAGGCATCCTTATAAGCAACAATTAGTGCTGGAGATGTAGAATTCATTCTACATCCCATTATGGGTTTACAACTAAGTTCTTTGTGCATTATGATATTAAGGATGATTGAGTAATTAATGTTTTTATTTAGGTAAATTGTTTCGAAATCTACTTAAACAATTATTGTTTCAATATCTTTACAAAATTGATGACTTCGGTTGATTCTTGAAATAAGTTGCAACGAAGTACCATAAACAGAGGCTTATGATTAAGGAGATCAAACATGAATTGATGTTGAACAAGCCGTTACTTTTGTAATATTGTCAAGACGACACAAATTCAAAATATGGCATATGTAAACTCGTACTAATATTGATTCTAATCAGCCTAAACTAGATTATTCATTTATTGATTCTAATGGGTGTAAATCAGATCATTCGGTTATGGTAGTAAGATTTGGTTCATAAAAAGAGAAAAATCTTAGAGCAAAGAAAAAGTAGAAAAAGAAAACATTATTGGATCTGTCAAGAAACTAAAGCTACAAAGATAAGAAATTGAGGTTTCATAAGAATTGCAGAAAACAACTTTACGTCAATGATTACTCCGTATGTCAAGAACATGACACCATTCTACATAAGTCTCCTGCACTTCAAAGAAAAACCAAAAGGTCCCAGATTCCCTTAACTGATTCTGGTAAGATAGTTTTGAATGTTGTAATGTTTTCTAGCATTCTCTAAGGTGTCGTAGACGTGAGCTCAATGGTGCCATGATTTTGACATACAAGATAAGCGCTGATGTAAAGTTATATTATGCAATTCTAATGGAACCTCCAGTTCCAGACTGTGTACCTTTACTGTCTTGACAAATCCAATAATATTTTCTTTATTTATTTTTCTCCCTTGCTCTAAGTCTTTTTTTCTCTCCTTCTAATCCAAATCATACTTCCATAATCGATTGATTTGATTTAAACTCATCAGAACGAATAATCGAATATTCTAATTTAAGCTCATCATAATTAAAATTAGTATAATGTTCAGATATGCTCTATTTTGGGTGTTGTTTTGACGATATCGAAAAAGCAACGACCCATTCAACATCAACCCACACTTGATCTCCTTAATCATACACTTGTACTTATAATACTTTAGTGTGACTTCTTTAAAGAAGCAAATGAAGCCATCAACTTTGTAAATATACTGAAAAATAAAAAGTAAGGTAAATAAATATATTAGTAATTATTTAAACAGACTCAATTCACCTAAATAAAGACATTAAATATTTTATCGTCCTATGTATCATGGTGCACAATGAACCTAGTTGTAAACCTGTAACAGGTTACACAATGACTCTCACATCTCAGACACTCCTTGTTTCTTGTAAAAATGTCTTATCAAACAACACTATTATATGAATTCAAACGCTCAATGACTAATCTTGGTCTCACATTTCAAAGACTTTGTGCTAGTCTATATCTAGAATCTAACATTGATTAAAGTCAAGTTATCACAAGTATCTATAAGGAACCAAAATGCATGACAATTAGGGGGGAAAGAAAAAACAAGAAACTTACTACCAACTTGTCACCATAGGAGAAAGTATGTGTACTGTTGGAAATCCGCCTTAATTGCGGTTCGCCCCTAGCCGCCTTAATTGAGGCAAGTTTGGGCTGCCTTCATTGCAGCCTCCAGCACCTTCATTGTGCTGAGTATGAGGGGTGTGTTTAATATAATCCCACATCGCCTAGAGATATGGCCAAAGTAGTGCTTATAAAGCTTGGGCAATCCTTACCTTACAAGCTAGCTTCTGGGTTGAGTTAGGCCCAAGCCCAAATTACAAGATGGTATCAGAGCCTATCCTAGATCCGTTGTTGGGTTGCTCGCATCATCCACGCTCCAAGCCCATTGGGCTTGGGCATGAGGGGGTGTGTTGGAAATCCGCCTTAATTACGGTTCGCCCCTAGCCGCCTTAATTGCGGCAAGTTTGGGCTGCCTTCATTGCAGCCTCCAGCACCTTCATTGTGCTGAGTATGAGGGGTATGTTTAGTCCCACATCTCCTAGAGATATGGCCAAAGTAGTGCTTATAAAGCTTGGACAATCCTCACCTTACAAGCTAGCTTCTGGGTTGAGTTAGGCCCAAGCCCAAATTACAAGATGTACATTTGTTGTCCACTTACAAAATCTATGGAGCCTATGAATGAACTCGAGTTGTTTCTTTCAATTCTTGATTTTGGGCAGCAAAGGTGGAGATCGAGCCATCAATGAATGATGACACACAGCTTTAGCATAGTGCAGAAACAAAATAGTAAGGGAAATAGGCAAAAAGCTAATTGATTTGGAAAACATGAAATTGCAAAAATAAAAGAAATTACAAGATTCTAACCTCACTTGGGTCAAAATAAGTTCTAACTAGGAGATGTTCAAGACGCAAATATCTTTCAGGTTGCTCTTGTTTCATGACACGCATCACCTGTTTTTACCTTAAAATTGCGGGTGTAGCATCTAGTTCTCAAAGTTCAATCATTTATAATACAATCTGCAACCATGAGACTGAAAATTCAAATATATTGGAAACATCAATAGCTTGACAGAAATAAATAACATTTTAGAGTGTTATGAAGATTAACAAAATAGAGTACTATGCATTAGTTTATGAATAACAAACACTGTTGAACTGCAATTCCTAAATATCAAAAACAACACTGCCACATCCAATAAAAAGTGTCTGCTGTTGCACTGCTCAGTACACTAACCACCCCCTCCCAACAAGGACAGTGGAATTACTGACCAAAACTAGCTACCATATTTCTTTAGATTTTCTCTATCTTTTCTGGAAATGAGTTGACAAAAATTTATAATTTATCCAACAGGGGAAGCAAACAATTTTACCCTAAAGTAAATGAGGTAAAAATTATTAAACCATATACAACACAAAATAAATCACAAATCTCGACAAAAAAATTATCCCTTTCTTTTTGGAATACCTATCTAAATAAAGAGATTCTCAAGTTTTGAGGAGCACAATCAAACCTCCTGACTAATACTGAATAGTGCATAAAACATAAGCAAATGATTTTGCGGCTAAAAGCTAGTGAAATAGATACTGCAACATACAAACCACGCATCAAGAAAATGAGATTGAAGAATGCAATACCTGACCCACGAGAGACACGGGACAAGGGACATGTTGTCACTACTTGCTAATGTTGACCATCAACATGGTTAGGCAGATTGATCAACCACTTCCTTTTCCACACTTCATCAGTAAATCACATCACTATTTTGATCCTCAGCAACCTATATTTCAACACTCCAGCTTCATTTTCCTGGATTCCCACTCCTCTCCTTCTCTACAACTCTGCTCAACCTTATTGCCCAACTAAAATTTTCATACAAAATGGCAATCTTAAAATATGATTACTAGTTAAGAAGTCCATAACCAGCTTTAAAGTTTGTGATAGAGAGGATACAAGATACATACAATGAATCAATGTGACTCATGCAAAATACTAAATACTTGCTCATTCAAATCCTCAAAGTCATTCCTATGGAGCTTAAGTTGAGAAACTTGAGGCAATATTGCATCCCAGGCTCTTGCTAGGGTGAGATAGTGGGTGATCTCTCTCACCGTGAGAGAGTTATGAGAGAGGATTGAGAGAAAGTTTGTGATCGTTGGATCGTACAGCTGAGAAACGGACGACCCAAATTTGTTCACTGCAACCGGTTGGACAGAATTATTGGAATGTGTGGAAGTTCCTGGAATTTCCCAAACAGTCCCTACTAGCCATTAAGATGTTCGTACAAAAACATATTTTATTTATAATTTTTTTTGGTGAACCTCTTCTTTTTTTGGTGAACATAATTTTTTTTTTGTGTATAATAAATAAATAAGCCCATTAAGTTTTATTTATTGGTATGTTTATTCCTTTTTGCCTATTTTACAGAAGCAGATCGAGTCGCTGGCTGGAGGAGGCCGCTGTGTAGTGGTTGAATGGATCGAGACAGGAGGCGACCATAGAAGCAGTAACCATTAGTAATAGCCATAAAAGCCATGGCAAAGATCGTTTCCGGTGTCCCTGTGGGTTGCTTGCTTTGATGAAGTGGTGTGGGGGGACCTAATGGCATGTTGGTGGTCGTTTCTGGTTGCTATATATGACATAGCTGATGAAATTTGCAATTACATGACCTATTTCGAGATCTATTGAACAACATGTATCTGGAAAATGAATATTTTGTGTGATTATTTTAGTAAACTGAAGTTGTATGAATTTGTCCAGTTGCTTCGTTCATGGGTGTATTAATGGTGGATGAATCTGGTGTGGTGGTGTAGAACACGGAGTGTGGTTGACAGTGACGAACAGTTGAAACGAATCTGGTGTGGTGGTAAGCAATGACGGAGATGATGAACAGTTGCAAGGAATTGGGCCAAGGTGTATAATGGGAAGGCTACGTTGGATAATGGTCAATTGGGCCACTTGGTTATTGTGAGCCGGGTCCATTAAATGTCCAAAAAATGGTCAGTGATTTTTGGTAGGCTAAGCAACAAAAAGAATAAAGCACTTTAAAAAAAAAAAAAGAATAAGATATTATAAAATGAAACCCACCACCACCAGGTTAAAGAAATAATCAAAATATAGGTGCCTCAAAATATAATGGCGGCATACGTGGTTGCAAATTTGCTTTGAAATTTCAGTCAGTAAAAGGCGCTTAAGGATGGAATAGGGACAATTGTGTAAATAGCTAGCATATGTGCCAACGACACGTGGGCTACTTATTTTAATTAACCTGGTTTGACCGGTTTATCATACCTCTCTCACGGTGAGAGAGGAAAACCTATAGTTCACCGTAGCCACCGCCTTGCATCCCATCTTCCATGATTAATATCAGCAACAAAGGTTTCAATGTCGTCAACAGTATTCAAAGAAACATGGCACTCGTTCTCTACAGTGTCTGAAATGTCTGATGCAAAGAACACTTTGCAAAACTGAAGCACAATTTTGATGACACTGAAAAGGCAACAAATTTTTTTTTTTTTTACATTAATAAACAGAGATTGTTAACGGTAAAAGAGGATACACAAACAGAATCTATTGTGCGAGAAGGAGAAAATGAGTTCCAATTAGAACTAGACCCGTACAAAAAGCCAGACGGAAATTGAAGCATGGGGTTTTAAGTTATGAAAAATCACAGAAAAATAAATAACGAAGAAAGAAATTTCCCAGTTTTCGACAAGCAGCACATTATCGTACTCTGTTATGGAACAATTTGCGTATGAGTTATTAAACTTGTTACAAATACAAACACAGTGGAACATAGATTTAGTAAATGAAACTTACTCTCGAGCTTCGATTTCAAGTGTAGACATTTTATATCAATTTCGACTTTCGAGTAAGTGTAGGGTTTTGGTGTTCTAGAGATTCAACAAAAGAAAATCACGAAAAAGCCAAAGAGGGGGTAGGTTCTTTTTTGTTTGGAGATCGGGGAGCTTGGTGTTGGATAATGATATATGGGCTAGCCAAGAAACTAAGAACAGAAATAGATCCAAAATGCAAATGGGAAGGAGGCCACTACGGTGGTTCAAGTGGCGGCTAGAAGGCGGGATGTTACAGCATTATGCTGCAACATTTCAAGTCTCTGTTTACTCTATGTTTTTGGTATATTTGTTAGTTTATTTTCAGTCATGCTAGGAGCATGTTAAGTCAGCATTTTACCTTTCTAGGTTTGTGAGGTGGTAGAGATAAAGGAAATTTGTTAGAGGCTTTTTCCCAATTGTAATTGCTGATGCATATATCAGGACCAAGGGGTCAAATAAGACAAATTATCATTTCAGAAAACAAACTCTTCTCTCCCCTTACTCTGAATTTTCTCTCTGCTTTCACACACTCATTTTGCAACAGAACTCATTCACCCATTGAGTTCTCTGCTATTGGGTACTCGATTTTTTCAGATTTTCCTCCCTAAGATCCAAATTCTGTCTCAATTGGTATCAAAGCATCGACCTGGTGCTTACCCATGGCGGATGCTATGCATAATCAAATGAGTATTCTAGAAATGGAGTGCTCGCTGACAAAGAAGATCACTGAGGCAAATGCAAAAATGCAAGCTAAATTTGATCAGGTAACTACATGTTTATCTGAGCTCAGAGCTAGTCCGTAACCCATCGAACCAACGTCACCTACAAGGATCAATCGGTAGCAATTTGGGAAACCCACAACCCGAAGTTCGAGATAAAAACCTGGGAATTACTGGAAGTGCACTGAGAAACTACAATTTGACCCAAAACCAGTACATTGCTCAGATTTCAAAGATCAATTTCCCTCGATTTGATGGTACAAAGGTGAAGGAATGGCTGTACAAATGTGACCAATTCTTCTCCCAGGACAACACCCCACCAGAATACAAGGTACGTTTGGCTTCGATTCATCTTGATGGTAGTGCTTTGCAATGGCACCTTAACTATATGAGGTCCAAGTTTAATACCTACACCAACTGGGCATAATATATCGCTGATGTAACACTGCGATTTGGTGAGAGTTATGAAGACCCACTTCCCTCTTTGATTCAAGTATAGCAATATACCACTCAAATGCATGTTAAAATGTGTGACCCCACTTTCGTAACTCATGTTGCTAATTTAGCTAAATTACATGACGCATCAAATCTTGCTGTAAATGCGACTAAGTTCAGTCCTCATCAGTACATTTCAAATGTCAAACCCGTGACAGGGTCCAACGATCCCACTTATGGTAGTAGCTCAAACTCTCAAGACCAGGCACCTAAACCTGAATTTGGTAAAACTCCTAGAACTTATACTGCATCTGAGTTGGAAGAAAGGAGAGAAAATGGGTTATGTATGTTCTGTGATGAACTTTTTACTCCTGGGCATCAATTGAACACATAAGAGGTTTAAATTCTTGGTGATGGAAGGGGAGGAAGAAGAACCAGTATATGAGGAAGTAGAAGCAGTAGATGGGAAGGAATTGATAAATGTGGGTAGCACTCAATTTGGAGGTCCACAATTATCCTTGAATGCTTTAACAAGGGTGTCCAATTATCAAACAACGTAGGTCAGTGGCTTGCATAATAAGAACATGTTGCAAATATTGATTGATTGTGGTAGCACTCATCATTTTTTAGATTTGGACTTGGTCAAGAAATTGGAGTTTAAATTGTAGCCTATAACACCAATGACAATGACAAAAGGAGGGGGTACAAGGTTACAGCCACCATATATCTTTAAGGCCTTTACTTGGCACTTGCGACAAACCAAATTTATTTTTGATATGATGGTGTTACCATTGGAATCTTGTGATTTGGTTTTAGGACAATAATGGTTAGCCACACTATGTCCAAGCTTATGGGATTTTTCAAAGCTGCCAATGGAATTTCTTGCGGAAGGAAAAAGGTTTGTTTTGAGGAAAGCTGAAATTCTCAAAGTATCAACTGCTATAGATGCTTTTAACACAGGATTTGAAGACATATTGGCTGAGCCAAGGCATTTACTTCAATATTATGATCCATACAGGGTGCTGGACAGAATTAGACGTTTAGTGAAAGGGTGCCCTTATTACACCGCCCGTTCTATGACATATGATGCACAATTGGTGCTGGTCCATACAGTAAGCTCTGTTACTGGCAATGTGAATATTGAAATGGATATCTTGGATAAATCCCAAATAGAGTTCCAGCAACTTTGCCTTTCAGATACTACAATTTACTAACCGTTATATGAATTAGCATAAGACCTTACAAGTTGGATGGAACAGATGAAATTTGAACAAGAAAAATGGAATTTTCTGCACTATGTGTCATCTTAGACATGTGATAAGGTTGTACAAGAGCTCACAACAGCGAATATGTCAAAGCAGTGCTTCTCTATCTTGTTAGAATATGCTACCACGACAATCAAAGTTGCTACAACCTTGGAGATGGATGCACCACACTCAAGTGGCATGCCAGTGATTACACTGGGAGGCTTATTTTCATCTCTAGCTCATTTCTTCTCAAGTAATAGATCCCTACCAGTTTTCAAATGTGGTAAACATGAGGTTATTCTACATAGGAAAATGATCGAGAGGGGACATGTTAATGCTACTAAAATTCTGATCAAATGGAGGGATTTACCTCCTAAGCATGGTACTTGGGGTGTTTACTATGCCCTACTCAAGTAATTTCCTTCTACTCATCCTTGAGGACAAGGATGTGCTTGAAGGGGAGGGTATTGTTACAGCATTATGCTGCAACATTTTAAGTCTCTGTTTATTCTATGTTTTTGGTCTATTTGTTAGTTTATTTTCAGTCATGCTAGGAGCATGTTAAGTCAGTATTTTACCTTTCTAGGTTTGTTAGTATATTCTGCTGAGGTGGCAAAGATAAAGGAAATTTGTTAAAGATTTTTTCCCAATTGTAATTACTCATGCATATATAATGACCAAGGGATCCAATAAAAGAAATTATCATTTCAGAAAACAAACTCTTCTCTCCCCTTACTCTGAATTTTCTCTCTGCCATCACACACTCATTTTGCAACAGAACTCATTCACCCATTGAGTTCTCTGCTATTGGGTACTGGATTTTTTTGTATTTTCCTCCCTAAGATCTAAATTCTATCTCACGGGAGTGGTGGGTCTGGCCGCACGGTGTGGTGGTTGTGCGCGGAGGAGCAACGATAGGCAGAGGGAGGACGTCACGGCTGGGACCAGAGGCGGCGCGCGCGACTGTGACGGAGACTATGGTGGGTTGGGGAAGATGTTTTCATGAAGGTGGAGTGGTGACTATGGTGGGAATGGAGAAGGAGAGAAGTTTTTATTAAGAGAGATGTTAATTTTTCTGTATGTTTGAGGATGAGGAGATGATTTTTCAACCTTCTGAAGCCCACTCCCTGTGTCTTCCTCTCTTTTTTTTTCTGCCAAGAAAAGTTGAGAGCTCATCCCCTTTATAAAGCAAGTTCCCTCTGATTTAACCAAGGAACATGATGAAGATTGCATGTTGCTGCTTCATATGTGCAGTGGTGTGGTCCAGTGTGTGCAGGGGCAGTGTACCATTGTTTTGTAAGAGCATCTCCATTGGTTGTTTTTGAAGGAACCCACATTGGGTTCCTCATTCCTTATTAAATACTATAAAGTGGTCCTCAAAGTACCACATCATACTTAAGTAACCCACCCATATTTTGCTCCAATGGTTAAATTTTTAAGGATCCCTTAAGGAACTCATGTTTTTATAATTTTTTATTTGCACTCAATTTTGTTTCAAATTAAATAATTTATTCATTTATTTTAATTAATACGTAAATAAATATTTAAAAAATATAAAATATTTTTTAAATAAATAATTCTTACATGTTTTAAATTTAAAAAATAAAATACCCAATAAAGAAAACCAAAAATACCAATTAGCAAGGTTGTCTAAAACCAATTCTCTGTACAAGAAAAGGTCCAAAAGCCCATTGTCCAAAAGCTTCACATTCACCCTTGTCTCTCATTCTCTCATTGTAAAAAAAATGGTAATTTCCCTGGTTCCTATTATCTTTTAGCAAATCGGCGACCCATGTCCCCTTTCTTCTTCTTCTTCTTCTTCTTCTTCTCTTCTTCTTCTTCTCAACCATGTCACAATCACTTCACTGGAGTTCACAATCGATCTTGGTTTAGAAGTGTGTTTCGATTTCGACTTTGATTCATGTGGGTTATAGTGGCAGAGAATCACAAATATGGTTGATTTTCATCGTCCTTCTTCTTCCATCTCCTTCTTCGCTTCTCACGATTCTTACCCACGCCGTCTCTCCCATCCTTCTTATTTTGGTTGATGAAAGTTTTGCTTGATTTTCGGTGATGCCTCCCCTTTTGTTCCTTAATTTTGGTGTTGGAAACAATATTTTATTGCAAGGAACCTTTTTTATATAAGGAACAGTGCTTAAGTTTTAGTTAAGAACCATGCCATGTCAGCTAGCTCCAACGCACAAACAAAATAAGGAACCGTTCCTTATTTTTAAGAACCCTCTAAGCACTCACCGCTGGAGATGCTCTAACAGCTTTAGCACTCACAAGCTCTCATTACTTTGGTGTGACAGTCAGTTATATTTTTGCTGCAAGAGTGTCGTTGCTGGATAAAAAACAGGAGTGAAAAAGTTAGGATTTTAATAAAATATTTTGGAATAAAAAGAGATAGGGGAGTTTAAAAGACTACTATAGCATCTCCAGTGATAAAATTTTAAGGAACCAATTTAAGTTTTTAAGTGGGTTCATATATTGTGTCAAAAAAAAAAGTGGGTTCATATATGCCAACTCAAATTTATGACATTTACTCAATTTTAACTCCAATGGGATTTTATTACTAAATTCATTTACTTCTCTCTTCAATATATCATATTCTCTCTCCCATATTTACACTATCAAATATAAAAATACATTATTTAAATATTATAGAACTCTTTTTTAAGGTTCCTTAAATAAGGAACCCAAATCAAATGTGACTTATTGTAATAATATTTTATTCTTTAGAAACCCGTAAGGAAATCCTACTAAAGATGCTCTTAGGAATTTAATAATTTTATGAGATTTTTTTTAAAGACTATGATTAAGATTTTGTATATTGGATTTTAAAGAATTTATCATAAGAATACATAAGATTTGAAAAGATGGATTTATAATATTTGAAAGGATTACAGGGCAAATATTCAAAGTTTCTCCAGATATCTAAAGTTATGTTAGCTCTCCTTGCATTAGCATCTTCTCGTTCCTTCTCTTGGGTTTGAACAATAGGTTCAAAAATACCGTAATCATTAACTTGTAATACTACTGAAGATAAAGATTCTTTTGTTGGTTCAATTGTAAATCCATCACAACAATATTCTTTGCGAAGAAAGTTATGTAATGTTGCACATGCAGACACAAGTAATTATCGTCTTCATTAGTATCCTCCATGATCCAAGATTGATAGTTGTTGTTCCTGCCAAGATCCGACTTGTAGGAATCTAGCCGGAGAAAGTATAACCGGGGATGAATACTGAGGTTGTTTTAGATTATAGCTTGACGGAACGTTGTATTTCGGTCCTACGTATCCCAAAAGGAATCAAAGCGGACGTAGTTCTATGTTTAACCCTTGGCCGTATGGTGAAGTCAATCCCTTAATCTTGTATATGATGAATACCAGTGAGTAAGGACTCTTTAGTAGTCTCTTGATTCGACTGGTTCCTCAAGTACGCTTAAGGGAGATTCACCTAGGTTAGCAAAAGTGAGTCTTTCTCTTAGGGTTCTCCTCTTTTTATAATAAGATTAGTTTTATCTCTTCCTATCTCTTATCTTTTAAGCCATCTTCTCGATATATGATAGATGAGATCTATCTCTTATATTTGAAATTAGGTTGTTAGCTAAGCTTAAGTAAGTGTTATCTTTTAAGCTTATCTTTTCTATGTCCTTGGGAGATCAAGTCTCCAAGCTCGGTGGCCAAGTCTACCACCTCGGCCAGTATGTAACACCCCGTTTTTCATAAATAAGCTTAATGCATTTATATATGTTTGTATATGCTTGTTAGGTTTGTTTTTGATGCCTAAGTTCATGTTTGGGAAAGTTTAGCCCTAGAAAGGTTCAACCCTTTTAGACTCCTAGTAACCTGTTTCACCGTTTTGGCTATATCTTGAGTTCTAGATGTCCGATCGAGGTGATCTTTGTGGCGTTGGAAAGCTAAGAGAATTATATACAAGTTTTATTTCTAGTTTTTTGCCAAAATGGGTCATATAGGGGGTCTTGAAAGGCCATATTTGAGCACCCCGTGCTCAGAAGTTGAGCACGGTCGTGCTCAACAGGGAGCAAGGCCGTGCTCAGGCATCAGAGTCTATAAATAAAGCAGTTTCGTGAGGGTTACGAGCCAAACCCTATTTTGGCACTTTGGGCAGCTTTTGTGGGGGTAAAAACCTCTTCTCTCTTCCTCCCCTTAAGCCCCTTTGATGCCTTGGTGTTCTTGCTCTATTTTTGGGAGGTCTTCGTTGGTCTGTACCAATCATAGAAGGTAATGGTTCTTTCCCCCTTTGGTTTCCTTTTCTTGTTTATGATATGGGAACTAATTGGTTAACCTTTTGTTTGACCAAGGCTTGGAAAGCTAGTCAAGCTGCTTGAGGGAAACGTGTCGGTCCTTCGTTTGGGTTGCCAGTTGGCTTTCGTTGGTTTGAATCTTCATACCAGGTATGGGTAGAAGGATAGTGTATATCATAGGCATTGGGGGTAGTGTAAGGTAAAGGGGTTCCCATAACCCCGGTTTGTTATGTTTGATGATATGATTAATATGTTGATTGATTTGCTATGATAATAGGTTTGATTGTTAATATGTTGTCTTACATGCCCATGTTCATAATATGTTCTTGATGGTTATGTTGTTAATGTTAATATGAATATGATGTTGTGTTGTTGGTTATTGGCATGATTATGTTGGATGATTGTTGAGATATGACTGTTGAATATTGGTTGATTCCTGATGTTGTTGATTATGTTGGTTGAGTGGTTGATGCCATGACTGTGATGATGTTATGATTGAGTTGATGAGGATGTGGGATCTGGAAAATATATATTTAAAATGGATTTGGATTAATGGACTTAATCATTGAAATAATTGGCTAAGAACTGTGTTTTAACTCTGCCCAGAACAGTACTATCGTGCATTGAGCACGGCCGTGCTGAACAGGGTGCACGCCCGTGCTCCCAGGTTGAATTCTGGAAAATAGCCGTGCATTAAGCACAGCCGTGCAGCAGAGGAGCACGACCGTGCTGCTGAGCACAACCGTGCCTAATAGGAAGCACGCCCGTTCTTCACTTATGTGACCAGCACGCCCGTGCAGGGGATCAGCATGCCCGTGCTCCCCTAACAGTCAGTGATGGAATTAAAGGACTTAAAGGGGTTCCTATCCCCAACCTTCCCCAATGATGATAAGTTGATATAGCTAATCAAAGATAAAGATTAGACAACTTGGTTAATGATTATCAAAGATAATTAAAGATGATGAGATGGTTAAGTCGGTATCCGTCGGATTACCGCACTTTGATAGCTTTGGTGCTTATTGGCCAAAGTGACATCGATGCTTATTGGTCGAGGTGTTGATGAGTTGAACCTTGGTGCTTATTGGCCAAGGGAGCCTTGACCCCACGGTTTGGGTTTAAGGTTACGTTGATATTGATGTTAAAGTCTTTGGAGCTTCATGGCCCGAGCAAGGAGGTGGTTGAGATTGTTTGTTGTTGTGCCATTTGCATAGAGCATTGGAGTTGTTGGTTGATAGGGGAGGTTCGACATAGGGGAGATCGCCCGAGAGTACGATGATCTGGCCATCCACGGTAGGTCACCCGATGGTTTGGTGACCGCAGCCCCCCGTGATGAGGCATCCACGGTTTGATGCATTGGCTATCTATGGGGTTCACCCAAGGTTTGGTGAACTACCGGTGTTGGTGCTTTTATGGCCAATACGGATATGTAACTCCGAAGTCGTTAATCCAGAGTTAGTTGGATCCACATGCATAGTTGGAGTAGTGGAGTAGCGGAGTAGCGTTGCATTGCACTACATAGCATATTTGATGTTGAAGATATATATATATATATATATATATGTTGATGTATGTTATGATGATGCTATGCTGTTTGTTTTACCTTGCTTCCTATCTCCATGCCGTATATCTTTACATGATTCTTACTCCCCGTTGTTTGTTTGTTTGTTTGGCCTGATCGGCACCTTGCAGAGAATGGCGAGCAGTCAGGAGATGAGTGACTCTGAGGAGCCACCACTCATAGTTAGGGTTTCCCCTTTCAGTTAGTTTGTTAGTTTCAGTTGTATTCCGAGGATTTTATTCCGGAACGGTTATACCAGCTCTGTATGTGACATCGGGGTTGGGTTATGTTGTTTATCTTTGTTATGTTTTAATTGTTTTAAACATGTTTTAATTTCCGCTTTGTGAACTAGTTCATGTGGGACCTTTCTACCCATGAACCTTTTTATTAAAGGACGCATGTTTTATGTTTTATCTTTATCTTTTATGCTTTATAACATGCGGGGTAGTTGGGTGTCACACAGTACACAAGTCCCCCAAGCTTTGAGCTCGGAAGAGCGTAAAAGCTTTCATGATAGAAACCGTGCTTGGATTTAATATTACCATTAGGAAGTCTAAGATTTATTGTGTAAGTCTCCTTCCTTGCTTGCTTGAGCTCGGTAGCCGATCTTTACACTTCGACCAATACTTCGGTTCATTGAGCTCGGTAGGCAGGTGAGCCTAGTAACCCTTTCCCTCTGATTATTTGGGTTTAGTGGCCGAGCTTTATTTCTCGACCGACAGTTTAGCTCGGTAGGCTCGGTGGCCGAGCTTGCCACCTCGGCCAATACACAAGCCCCCCAAGCTTTAAGTTAGAAAGAGCGTAAAAGCTTCATCAAAAGAGCCGAGTCGTAGCCTGATATTGACGTTATACTTTATTCTTTTGGCCAATATATCAGACTCTTGGGCTCCTAGTTTAGAAAAGATGTGGGAGCTGCAATCAAAACATGGGCTTGCAATCAAGTTTCTAGCTGCTGCAGTGCATATTCCGATGTGTTTGGCACTTGGTTCCCTTCTATTGGTATGCCAAATTTGCACAGTTCTGAAGAGACGTTTCTCCTCCTTCACACGGTAACTACCATCATTACTTTCAACAGTAACGTACCAATTTTGAAAAGACATAGTCTCTGCTATAAATTGAAGGAAACTCGTTCTCAGGAGTTTCACTTGTCTTCCTCTTCCTCAAACTTACTTCAAGCCTCTTCCTCTCCAAGCATTAATGTACTTTCTCCTCTTTTCCAGGTACGCCTTCCTGAATTCACTTGGTTTTTCTGTTTCATCTTTCTGATTCAACATGGAACCTTCATTCGAGGTATCTCAAAATGCTTCCTCAAAGGTTCAAATCATAGGGCCTGAAGTAAATCCCATTGGGGGTTTTCCCCGGTCTTCTCCTCCTTCCTCAAAGGGAAAAGAGGGTCACCCCGGTGACTCCTCTTCTTCCTCTTCTAATGAGAGTAGTTCTGCTACTCCTCAGGCCGCCATTGTCCCGAAGCGTCGCAAACGCGCTACTAGGGTTCCAAAAGACCCTATTCCGGACATCACTATTCCTGGGTATTTTTGGGTGAGGCCAGATGTTGGAGTGATTTTTCAAACTTTAGGAGTCATGACTCCCTTCGATCCATTAAAACCAAAGTTTCTGCTTCCCATGGTACTGTTCATTGTCTACCTTGTTCGGACGATGGACATGTTTTTTTAAAGGCTCTTCCTGTTGAACCACATTTTACTTATATATACAAAACCTTGTTTGAAGAAATTGGAGTCACCATCCTTTTTACTCAATTCGAGTGTGATGTCTTAAAAATCATGAATGTTGCCCCCACCCAACTACATCCCAATAGCTGGGCCTTTATGAAGGCTTTTCAGATTCTCTGTGGCCAAGTAGGGATGGAAGCTACTGTTTCGAAGTTCCTTTACGTTTACAAAGTTCGGTTCGGAGATAGGATTGGTTGGATCTCCCTCAGCGGAGTTGAGAAGAAGGACATTATCGGTCTCTATAAGAGTTCTTACAAATTCTTCAAGTCGGACTTCTTTAAAATCCGACCTACTGAGGGGAACGAGTCCTCCTTTTTTGACTCTGATGGAAAACCCAAGTTCCCCTTTTATTGGCAGCCTCATCCTTCAAAATTTTCCAGCGTTGACGTCGGTCACATGACTCCTCAGGAGCAAAACCGATGTCTGTATTCTTGAAACTACCCTTGGTCGTTGCCCTGTGGAAGGCTATGGTCCTAATGCTTCATGGAGGATCTATTTACGTAAAGGCCATTCTTGGAGAAGGTGACTTACCATTTGACCCGGGAGGAAGTGAGATCGTCATAGCAATTAAAGAGGTCAATGGAATCTCCTCCCACTTGCTTACTCCATCTCCACTCCACAAGCCATGGGATCCAGGAGGAAGATCTGACATTTTGAGCATCCCTTGGCCTTTGTACCACAGGATATGGGATCCGGGTGGAAGCATCTTCAATGAGTTTTTCTAAACACTTCTCTTTTTAATTAGCTTTTTTTTCTTTGCTTGAGTCATATGTGTGTGAGTCTTGTGTTGGTAAGCTTGAAGGGATTTTATTGAATTTTTCATAAATGGTTTGCATGAAAAATGTTGATTTTTGATGATTTCCCCTAATGATTTGAAAATTGAAAATTGATCTCCATGTGAAAAATTGAAAAATAGACTTTGAGAAATTTTGTTTGGATTGCATGATTTATGACAAGTTTGGGGTGAAGGGGTGCACACATTAAGGATGTATCTCGGTCAAACAATTTGCGAAAATGTTCAGGTGAGGAATTTGAGCCTCCAACATTGTTTTTGAATTGTGTGAATCACTTTTATGTTGCACTTTCCCGGATTTGCTTGAATTCTTCATGGTTTGCATGCTTATATGTTTGCATCAAATGATTTAGGCAATTTTCTTTGAAATAGCTACTTGGCCAAATATGAACCAACCTTGATACATGATCCCTAGTTAGCCACATTGAGCCTTAAAGCCTGTTGTTCTTAATAACCTTAAAATACAAGCCATAAATCCGAAAAAACCATGTTAACTAAATCGTAGGATTTAAGAGAGCATGGAAACTTAGCAATGTAAGTGTTGTTTGGAAACTAAGTTTGGGGTGGCTACAAGGGTTTATTATGTTGTTGTGGGTTGAGAAAAAGAAAAATAAAGGTTGAAGCCAAAGGCAAAAAGAAACAGAAGAAAAGTACAAAAATGTCAAAAAGGGTATTAAAAGAAAAAGGTTGTAGCCACCCAAAGTAAAAAAAAAAAAAAAAAAAAAATTATTGAGAGTAAGATCAAATTGTGTGAATGCCAAATTTCATGCTCTCATAAATCCTAGGGTCTTAGCCTTGATCCTTTGAATATCCTACCCTTAGCCAAGCCTTATTACAACACTTAAAAGACCCTTTGATGTTGCATACATGTTTTCGTGGGAACTATTTTGGAGATGAAAATCAAATTCATGGAAAATGCTCTTAAAATGTGAAATTGAGTAAAAGTTGAAAACCTTGACAAAATTGAGCGAATGAGTGAATTACTATATGCCCTTGTGAGGAAGGCAATTGTTTGAAATTAGTGATCTCCCTTTTGTGTGTATGTTGGATCCTTGATTTAGATTAATGATTGTTTGAATGATTAGATTCTCAATTGTTTAAAGTAAATGAATGTGGGGATTACGTTGATGAAAAGGGGAAACATTGAATAAAAATTTGAATTGATAAAATTGCATGAAATTTGTGCGAAAATAATTGAGTCCATTGAGCTTACCCAGTTTTGAGTCTTTTTAAGTTTTAGTTTGCTTGGGGACAAGCAAAGTTTAAGTTTGGGGTATTTTGATAAGCACTTATCTAGTTTTATAGCTAGTGAGGCCACGGTTTTTGTGCTAAATGTTCGAGTTTAATCTCGTTTTCGCCCAAATTTGGCTTTAATTGTCCTAGAGCAACATTTTGAGTCTCTTAAGTAGTTTTTAGTAATTTTAGTTAATTTTGAGTCAAATAAAGCATTTAATGCTACTTTTACTTTCAGGTTAAAAGTGAAACTCAAGGAAACTTGGAAAATTGAAGAAAATAAGAAAATGGGAAATTTCAAGGCCTCGCCCCGCCGCGAGTCAGAGCTGCAACTGAGCGAGGAATTGTGGTCTTTCAGGCTCGCCCCGCAAGCAAGGATTCACCCCGCGAGCCAGACACATGACATATGTGAGCGCTCTGTCTCGCCCTGCGAGACACAGCATTCGCCCCGCGAGGATTAAAAACCAGATTGGAGCATGGTCCTACACGTGAAACTGCAATGAAGGAAGAAGTTAAGGTTTCAATTCATTTGAAGATGATTGGCAATTAAATACAAAGATTGGAAAGCTACAGGACCTGAATCCAATTTCAATGCTAATTGAAATTTCAATTATAATGGCAAAATCTCACATAAGCTTGCGCTGATGCCCTTTCCAAATTGAATTGATTTGGCATTGAAATAGTAAAAGGCCATGTGGGGCCACGTCAAATGAAAGAAAATATGAAGTAACTTGTTGTGAAGGTCACGTGAATTGCTTGGCAAGGAGAGCAAAAGTGGCAGGGGCCCACGCAAAAGAATTGAAGGCTAATTGAATTAGGGATGCTGCACTATATATAGACACAGGCCGCAGTCGGAACGAAACAATCCTTAAATTTTTTTTAGTCTCCTTTTTACTTGCACAAAAAAGAAGAATAGGAACAAAAAAAGTAGAAAGAAAAAGGGGGGCTTTGGCTTTCATAAAAATTCTCGTAGAATCGAGAATGAAGTTTTCATTCTGTACATGTCAGATCATGAATTAGTAACTGCATCTAATCTCCAAAAAAATCCCAATTGTTTCGAATTTTCTCTTTTTTTTTGGAATGGAATATTTACAGAATCCCCATGAATAGGACCAAACCTTGTATGAATCGATATTATTACATTCCAATTCCTTCCCGATACCTCCCAAGGAAAAAACCGAAGATTTCACATAGTACTTTTTTTTGATCGAAAAATCAATCTGTAGCTTTGAAAAGACAGATTACCTATCTTTTCTTTAATCTCAGGCGAAATACGATCGGGGGGGCCAATTCAAAACCCTCCGGTAAAATAAGAACAGCCCCCACGCTTCGAATCATTGCTATTTGACTCGGACCTATTCTAAAAAAGTCGAGGCATTTCGAATTGTTTGTTGACACGGACAAAGTCAAGGAAAACCTCTGAAATTATAGGAATTTATCATGAATCCACTTATTTCTGCCGCTTCTGTTATTGCTGCTGGGTTGGCCGTTGGGCTTGCTTCTATTGGACCGGGGGTTGGTCAAGGCACTGGGAATTAGAGGCGTTAAAAATGAAAAATCAACGTCGACTATAACCCCTAGCCTTCCAAGCTAACGATGCGGGTTCGATTCCCGCTACCCGCTTATATCCTATCTCTCTATTTATTCTATTCGAATCTATCCTTTTTTTCCAGTACCAGTACCATATTTTAGATTTCTTTTTCTTTCTTATTTCCCTTGGAGCCGTGATTCTATTAGTTTTAGGATTATTTTATGTTCTCTTTTTAATTATTTTGTTATGAACGTGATGAGGAGCTAATTCTCTTTCTCTAAGAGAACGATGAAGCCACATTTGATGGCATAGTGAATTCAAGTAATATTTTCTTATACCCTTGTCTCTTATTGTTTCTTAATTCTGATTTGTTTGTGTTAATCATAAAGGCCTGTGGTTAACTAGTCTAGTGCGTTGAGGCTGGCGGGCAATTCGTACTAAGGACTTGAATTAAGAACACCGTTTGAATATTGCTAGGCATAGAATAGGAAAGCAGTGCAATCGCTATAGGGAACCAAGAACTTAATGAATCTAATCGTGGGTTGAATATATTGGCAGATTGATAACTTGCAATTGTAGATATTTCCTTTTGAAAATCGGCAGTGACATTAGGATAATTCAGGGCTCCTGGTTGACAAAGAAATTAAATTGAATATAGGGATAAGGAGATAAATGCTTGGGTAACTTACTTGATAAGGTAGGTGGATTTGTGACCTTAGAGCTCACTATCATAATCTAAATAATTGATTAGATAACTCTTTTTATCTTGCTTAATTTGTTATTTTTTTAGATAACTGATTTATCCCAACAAACTCTCTCATTCTCTCTCATATTTGACTTGGTCAAATATTAGTTATCTTCTTCAAATTTAGAAAAATTGGTCACCCAATCCTTGTGTTCGATACTCGGTAATTGACCCATTTTAATTATTTTCTTCAAATAAAGAAAATTGGTTAAGCCAATCCTCGGCAACGGCGCCAAAAACTTGATGGGACTCCAGCAAGTGTACCGGACCGAAGCAAGTAATAATTAAAACGGTAAGTAATTACCGAGTATCGAACACAAGGATTGGGTGACCAATTTATCTAATTTGAAGAAGATAACTAATATTTGACCAAGTCAAAGATGAGAGAGAAGGAGAGAGTTTGTTGGGATAAATCAGTTATCTAAAACAAATAACAAATTAAAGCAAGATAAAAAGAGTTATCTAATCAATTATTTAGATTATGATAGTGAGCTCTAAAGTCACGAATCTACCTACCCTATCAAGCAAGTTACCCAAGCATTTATCTCCTTATCCCTATGTTCAATTTAATTTCTTTATCAACCAGGAACCCTCAATTATCCTAATGTCACTGTCGATTTTGAAAAGGAAATATCTGCAATTGCAAGTTATCAATCTACTAATATATTCAACCCACAATTAGATTCATTAAGTTCTTGGTTCCCTATAGCGATTGCACTGCTTTCCTATTTTATGCTTAGCAATATTCAAACGGTGTTCTTAATTTAAGTCCTAAGTACGAATTGCCTGCCAGCATCAACGCACTAGACTAGTTAACTACAGCCATTTATAATTAACGGAAACAAATCAGAATTAAGAAACAAGAAAATAGACAAGGGTATAAGAAAATATTACTTGAATTCATTATGCCATCAAAAATGGCTTCATCGTTCTCTTAGAGAAAGATGATTAGTTCCTCATCACGTTCATAACAAAATAATTGAAAAAAGAATAGAAAATAATCATAAAACTAACAGAGACACGGCTTGAAGAAAAACAAGAAAGAAAAAGAAATCTAAAATATGGTACTGGTACTGGACTTGCGCCCCCCCTCTCTGCACTGGACTGCGGCTTGTGTCTATATATAGTGGAGCATCCCTAATTCAATTAGCCTCCAATTCTTTTGCGTGGGCCCTGCCACTTTTTCTCTCCTTGCCAAGCAATTCACGTGACCTTCACAACAAGTTACTTCATATTTTCTTTCATTTGACGTGGCCTCACATGGCCTTTTACTATTTCAATGCCAAATCAATTCAATTTGGAAAGGGCATCAGCGCAAGCTTAAGTGAGATTTTGCCATTATAATTGAAATTTCAGTTAGCATTGAAATTGGATTCAGGTCCTGTAGCTTTCCAATCTTTGTATTTAATTGCCAATCATCTTCAATTGAATTGAAATCTTAACTTGACGTGGGCTATTCCAATTAAAGACCTGATACTATTTCAATTTGTAATCAATATTTTATTTGCTCTTCCTTCATTGCAATTTCACGTGTAGGACCATGCTCCAATCTGGTTTTTAATCCTCGCGGGGCGAAGGCTGTCTTGCAGGGCAAGACAAAGCGCTCTCATATTTCATGTGCCTGGCTTGTGGGGCGAATCCTTGCTTGTAGGGCGAGCCTGAAAGACCACAAGTCCTTGCTCAGTATTAGCTCTGGCTCGCGGGGCGAGACCTTAAAATTCTTCTTTTAGCTTGTTTTCTTCAATTCTCCAAGTTCTCTTAAGCTTCACTTTTAACCTGAAAATAAAGATAGCATTAAAATGCTTTATTGACTCAAAATTAC
Source organism: Echinosophora koreensis (assembly GCA_035048595.1). Taxonomy (NCBI): domain Eukaryota; kingdom Viridiplantae; phylum Streptophyta; class Magnoliopsida; order Fabales; family Fabaceae; genus Echinosophora; species Echinosophora koreensis. Next base: position 114,582 of record JAPCYP010000048.1, on the reverse strand, counting down.
CCAAAATATCCTAAAAACTACTTAAGAGGCTTAAAATGTTGCTCCAGGACAATTAAAGCCAAATTTGGGCGAAAACGAGATTAAACTCGAACATTTACCACAAAAACTGTGGCCTCACTAGCTATAAAACTAGATAAGCCAAAGACTTATCAGCTGCAATCCTGGAATTGGTTCTCTCTGGCGAGCTGATTTCAACCCGGGCCATTTGGTTGATTCTCACGTGCTGAAGCCAGCGGATGCCCGACTTCTGTTGGAACAAGGTCCGGATGCAAGCATGGAAGCCGCGGCTGCTTATGCTCTTCGCATTTCTTCCATCACCCGTTTCTGGAGCAATGAACTTGCAAGCAATATGAAGAAAATGACGGACATGAAGGCTGAAACTGTCCGAGCTTTACGCACCAGAGACGAGCTTGAAAAGGCTCTGGTCAAGTGTGAAGAGCAAGCTCGATTGATCGGACAATTGAAAACCCAACATGCCGAGCTGGAAAAAAAAATTCCCCCATTCGTTCCAAGCTCTCCAAAGAGAGAGACGAAAGAATCAGCTGCCAGAAAGTTGCCGAGGCTTCTCAGGCTTTACTTGATGCTGAGAAGAAGACTAGTAGCAAGCTTAAAGCTGAGCTGAAGGAGGCCGAGGCCGAGATTATGAAAGAGCACGTTTCTGGATTCTATTGTGCTGTTAAACAAATCCGGTGATTTCTTCCTGATGCTGATCTTTCTTGAGCTGATGTGGACAAGGATTTTAATAAGGATGGAATTATGGTACCTTTGTCCGAGCTCAAAGATGAGGAAGAGGAAAACCAAGAAGAAGAAGAAAATGAAGAAAAGGATGAAGAACAAGCTGAAGCGGAAGATGGCAATAAAGGAGATGAAACTGTCGTGGTTGAGCCATCCTCGGTTGCCGATCTCCAAACTGAAAACATGGTTCCCTCCAATCCTGATGCAGTGATCGCCAAAGAAGTTGTTTTTCCTCATGAGGATGTTCATGAGTAACTTAGAATTTTTCCTCTTGCTTTTTAAAATATTTTGTACCTTTGGTCATGCCCTTCTGTACTTTTTGAAGTATTAATGATAATTTTAAGCCTTTGGTAATGCCCCTCTATTCTTAGGAAATTTTACAGTTTTCCCATCATTTAATTTTGTTTTGGCTCAGTCTTCCTTGGTGACCTTTATATTTTAAACTTAGTATTTTTAACCAGTGCTTGGAATAACTCGATTAACTTTTCTAAGTAACTCGCCTAACTAGGTTTTCGTTTACCTTTAGGTCTAACATTTCGACTTTAGCTCGGTTAGCCTCCTTAGGCTCTTTGTTTACCTTTTTAGGCTCGGCGTTTCGATTTTAGCTTGGTCAGCCATATTGGCTCGTCATTTTGACTTTAGTTCGGATAACCTCTTTTAGAATTTTGATTACCTTTTTAGGTTCGGCCCTTCGACTTTAGCTCGGTCAACCATTTCAGGTCGCCATTTCGATTTTAGCTCGGATTACCTCTTTAGGCTTTTATTTACCTTTTTAGGTTTTGGTTTTACCTTCTTAGGTTTTTGATTACCTTTTTAGGTTCGACCTTTCGACCTTAGCTCGGTCGATTTTAGCTCGGTCAACCTCTTTATGCTCGGCATTTTTAACTTTGCCGCTGGTACAAGTTATGAAAAATATACCAGTGCAAAAGAATGAAATGAACTTTATTCATTAACTTGGGTGTGCCTCATTAAAACCTTCCTGGTCAAAACCACTTGGGAAAAAGACCAGGGTAGGAAAAAGAGTACATCACCTGCTTACATAGCTTTAACTGAAATAGAACTTAAGATGAGAGGTATTCCAAGTCCTTGGAACAACCTTCCCTGATAACTCTTATAGCCTATAAGCATCATTTCCTAAACTTTCAACTACTCGGAATGGGCCATACCAGTTTGTTGTGAGCTTATTCTCATTGGAGTCTTTCTTGCATCAATCTGCAACCTTAGCACTAAGTCACCTTACACAAATTCCCTAGGTCGTAACCTTGAATTGTGCTTCCGAGTTGCTTTCTGCTTGCACAGTTCTTCCCTAATTTTTGCTTCTTCTCGGACTTCCTCTACCATGTCAAGCTCAACTCGGATTTCTTCTTCATTCTTGCTTTCATCATGATGTTGCCTTCTAAAAGAAAGTTCGTCGAGCTCAACTGGAATCATTACATTAGTTCCATAGGTCAGTTTGAAAGGTGTCTCCCCAGTCGACGACTGTGGTGAGCAATGATAGGCCCATAGGATGCTTGGTAACTCCTCAACCCATGCTCTTTTTGATCTGCCTAACCTTTTCTTGAACTCGTTCAATATGACTTTGTTTGCTGCATCCACTTGCCCGTTGGTTTGGGGATGCTCAACTGAGGACACCTTATGCTTGATTCTGTGGTTGGAATAGAATTCTTTAAGTCCCTTGTCAGTGAACTGTTTTCCATTATCTGTGACAATCGCATAAGGTATTCCATGTTTGCATATGATGCTTTTCCACACAAAATTCTGAACCTTTTGAGCTATAATCGTGGCTAGTGGCTCAGCTTCAATCCATTTGGTGAAGTAATCTACCCCTACCAATAGGAACTTCACTTGGCCTTTGGCTACAGGAAAATGATCGACAATGTCCATTCCCCACATAGTGAAAGGCCACGGCGAGAACATGGAGTGGAGCTCTTCACCTGGCACTTGCGCAACATTGGCAAACTTTTGGCAAGGATCACACTTTTTAGTCCAAATGGCACAGTCCGATCTCATGGTCGACCAATAGAAACCTGCTCGCAAGATCCTAGCTGCCAAAGATCTTCCTCCTGAGTGCATTCCACAAATTCCTCTATTCATCTCGTCCATCACGTACTTGGCTTGCTCCTTTGTTATGCATTTCAACAGAGGTGTGGAAAAACCTCTTCTGAATAATTCTCCATCTCGGATAGTGTAATAACAAGATTTTAGACATATTTTCTTCAACTCCTTAGGGTCATTCGGCAACTTATCCGAGCTTAAGAATTCCCAGAAGGGTGTCATCTAGCCCCGGTCAAAGTGCTCATCAATCAATACTTCAGTACCTTGTATGCTCGGCTCAGGGAGGTTTTCCTGAATGAAAGTTCTAAGCTGGCCAGCTTTCTTTGTGCTAGCCAACTTAGACAGCAGATCGGCCCTGGAATTTTCCTCACGAGGTATATGTTCACTAGTAAAATTATCAAATTCTGAAATTAAACTATTAACTTTACAAAGATGCCTGGTCAATTAGGGATCCTTTGTCTGATAATCACCCGAGACTTGTCCTGTTACCAGTTGTGAGTCACTTCGGCATTTCAGCCCTTTGACTCCAACCTCTTTGGCTAGCATCAATCCTGCAATAAGGGCTTCATATTTTGCTTGATTTTTTGAAGCATTGAATCCAAACTTTGAGGATTGTTCTAGGACCAAATCGTCTGGTCCTTCTAGGATTATTCCTGCTCCACTTCCTTTCAAGTTAGATGAACCATCAACATATAAAGCCAAATGAAAGACTCCGAGCTCGGTTTTCAGGAGAGCTCGGTTATGAAGTCAGAGAGGTACCGTGCTTTCATCGGTCCCCTCGGTTCGTACTGTAAACCGAACTCCGATAACTCCACTGACCAAGCTATCATCCATCCAGCCAGATCTGGTTTTCTGAGCACCTGCTTTATCGGGTGATCTGTTTTGACTATAACTTGGTGTGACTGGAAGTAAAGTCGTAGTCTCCGAGCTGCCATTACCAGGGCGAGGGTGAGCCTCTCAATTACTTGATACCTTGTTTCTGCATCTTTCAAGATCCGACTGACATAGTACACTGGCATTTGCTGCTTTTCTTTTTCTTGGATAATTACTGCACTGATTGCATAATCATTGACATATAAGTATAAGTATAGATCTTTGCCGAGCTGTGGCCGAGTTAGGATTGGAGGGGAGCTTAGAAATTTTTTTAACTCTCCAAAGGCCTTTTCACACTCCTCGGTCCAAATGAACTCCTTTGGTTTTTTCAGAAGTTGAAAGAAGGGTCTTACTTTCTCTGCAGACTTTGGGAGGAAACGAGACAGAGAAGCCAAACGTCCGGACAATCTCTGAATCTCTTTCACACTCTATGGGATCCGTATTTCAATGACAGCTTTCCATTTATCAGGATTAGCTTCAATCCTTCTATGAGTTAACATATACACCAAGAATTTTCCTCCTTGCACACCAAAAGAGCATTTTTCAGGATTCAACCTCATGCTGTATCTCCTAAGTTAGCCAAAAATTTCTTCCAGGTCGGCAGGATGTTGCTTTGGGTCATCTAACTTCACCACCATATCATCGACATAGACTTCCAGGTTCTTTCCGATCTGACTGACAAATACTTTATCCATAAGCCTTTGATATGTTGCACCGGCATTTTTTAAATAGAAAGGCATTACTCGGTAGCAGTAATTTGCCCCGTCGGTCATAAACGCCATTTTTTCGTCATCGGGAGGGTACATCCTTATCTGGTTATAGCCTGAATAAGCATCCAAGAAGGTTAAGATCCTGTAGCCTGAAGCTCCATCTACCAGTCTGTCAATGTTGGGAAGTGGGTAAGAATCCTTTGGGCATGCTTTGTTGAGATCAGTGTAGTCAGTGCACCACTTGCCATTAGCCTTTCTTACTAGCACAACATTAGCTAACCAAGTGGTATATTTCGCTTCTCTGATAAAATTTGCTTTAATCAACCTTAAAGTTTCCTCGACTACAGCTTTTCGTCTTTCTTCGCCGAGCTTCCGTTTCCTTTGTGCTACAGGTTTGGCCTCGGGACATATGGATAGCTTATGGCACAAAAAATTGGGATCTATACCAGGCATATCCGATGTCTTCGAAGCAAACAAGTCGACATTCTTTTTTAGAACAACTTTTATATGTTGCCTAAGCAATGGGTCGAGTTGACTGCCGACTTTTGTGCATTGCTCAACTTGGGTTCCCAACTGGAACTTCTCCAAAGATTCTGTTGGTTCAGATCTGGATTTGTACATTTCCATTCTTGGATCCAACTCAAACAAATTGACCGAGCTTGCTGAGCTAACTGAACTAACCGAGCTTACCACTTCTGATTTATCATCTTTAGTACTTTCTGTGGTGTCCGATTCTCGGGTTACCTTCAAACTATCCACATAGCATTGTCTGGCCATCCTCTGGTCAGCTCGGACCGCTACTATCTCCCCCGAATCAGTTGGAAGTTTCATGGTAAGATGAGGGGTTGAGACAATTGCTCCGAGCTCATTCAATGTCAGCCTTTTGATGAGGATGTTGTACGATGTGTTGGCCTCCACAATGACATACCCGACTGATATAGTTCGAGCATGTCTGCCCTCACCAAAGGTTGTTAAGAGATCAATGTACCCTCGGGTCTTTACCTGCTCCCCAGCGAACCCCACTAACTTGTCTTCTTGTTCTTTTATTAACTTTTCTGGGATTCCAAGATTTCTGAAGGTTGCAACGTACAATATGTCAGCCGAACTACCCTGATCAACAAGTGTTCGTTTGACCGAGTAGTTGGCTAACTCTACTGTTATCACCATCGGGTCATCTTGATTTGGATCCATCCCTTTGAAGTCATCATCTGAGAAAGTGATGGGAGGACTCGGCTTTGTAGGTTTTCCTGATACCGAGTTGACAGGTCGGATGGCTTTCACATAACGCCTCTGAGCTGAGCTCGTTGTACCTCCTCCGGCGAAACTTCCTGAAATGGTATTAATGACTCCTCTGACCCTACCTTCAGCATTATCATTAGGAACTCTCTGGTTATGCACCCAATCTCCATTCTGATTGTTGTCATGCTGGTTTTCATCTCAGTTACGATTATCATAACTTCGTCTTCCTCGTCGTTGCCCAGCTCGCCCGCCACCAACATCTTCTCGGCGAACGAACCGGTCTAGACGTCCTGCTTGTACCAGGTCCTCAATTCTATCCTGCGCTGTTCTACAATCTTCGGTGGAATGGCCATAATTTTGATGCCACTTGCACTTTTTGCTTCTGTCAGCTTGGGCAGGAGATTTAGATGGCCGAGGTAGGGTGAGTAACTCGGCGTTGCACACCTCCTGAATAACGGCTGCTCTGGACCGGTTCAATGGTGTGTAGGACTGGTACATGGGCTGCTTTTCTGCAAACCCCCTATCATTGCTTTTGAAAGACTTTGAGGGACCGACCACTCTTTCTTTCTCCTTGTTTGGCAACATGCTACTGTCCTCGAAACCTCTTTCTCTTTTTTTAGACTCCACCATCTCCTCGGAAGTCATAAAACCTGAGGCCTTTTCCTTTAATTCCTCAAAATCTCTTGTGGTTTCCGAGATAAGTATTCAAAGAAAGGTCCTGGCTTCAAACCTCCCATGACGGTATGAAGACACAGTTCTGAGCTCATATTGGGAATTAAAACTTGTTGTGCACTAAAACGAGCCATGTAATCCCTAAGTGATTCATTTTTTTCTTGTCTAAAGTCCAGAAGCGAAATCGAATGCTTTTTATGCTTTCGGCTTGCCGCAATTTGCACAGTGAACTTAGTTATGAGCATATCAAAATAATTGACAGACCGAGGTGGAAGATTCGTAAGCCAAGTCAAGGCAGTTCCTTGTAAAGTTGTTGGGAAATTTTTGCATATGACGGCTTCCGAATCAGTTATCAAATAAACAGAAGAAATAAATGATTCGACATGTTCAGATGGATTTGTAGTGCCATTAAATTTATCAATATTAATTGGTTTGAAATTTCTAGGCATGATTACCTCATCTATGTCTTCAGTGAAAGGTAACCTCAGTCGTCTATCCACACTCACCCTTTCCCCTCTGGGTAGTCTCCTCAACCTGAGACCTGGTCCCTGTGTCCTCTGTTCGAGGTCTAGTCCGAGAAGGTCCGCTCATGTCATGGCGAGAAGGTGCAGACGAGGGTCTCCCCTGACAATATTCAAGTGAAGATTGTTCTCCATTAGAGGGTGTTGCTGGCCTTTTCTCTGCTCCGAGCTCTTAATAACCTCCTGTTTTGGGCTCGGATTTCCTGGTTTTCGCAACGCAGTTGTCTCAACTGTGCCATGACCTCTCCCAAAGGAGGGTTGTTTTCATCAAGAGGGGGAGGTGGAACGTTCTCATGGTTCTGTTGCGTGTTGGATGCGCCATTGTCAACATGATTCGCGCTGTGCGCCCCTCCCCTTGGTCCGTTTCTAGTAGTCACCATTCCAGTTTCTTGTGGAACCGGGGAAAGTTTTGCCTCGGCCCCACGGTGGGTGCCAAATGTTCATGCCAAGATCCGACTTGCCGGAATCTAGCCGATAAAAGTATAACCTGGGATGAACATTGAGGTTGTTTTAGATTATAGCTTGACGGAACGTTGCATTCCGGTCCTATGTATCCCAAAGGGAATCAAAGCGGACGTAGTTCTATGTTCAACCCTCGGCCATATGGTGAAGTCAATCCCTTAATCTTGTATATGATGAATACCAGTGAGCAAGGACTCTTTGGTAGTCTCTTGATTCGACTGGTTCCTCAAGTACGCTTAAGGGAGATTCACCTAGGTTAGCAAAAGTGAGTCTTTCTCTTAGGGTTCTCCTCTTTTTATAATAAGATTAGTTTTATCTCTTCCTATCTCTTATCTTTTAAGCCAACTTCTCGATATATGATAGATGAGATCTATCTCTTATATTTGACATTAGGTTGTTAGCTAAGCTTAGGTAAGTGTTATCTTCTAAGCTTATCTTTCCTATGTCCTTGGGAGATCAAGTCTCCAAGCTCTGTGGCCGAGTCTACCACCTCGGCTAGTACAGTTGTCTTTCTCTTTGCCTTTTTCTTTGTTATTTCCTTGTTGTGAATCCTCCATGTGAATTACTAATACAACATATACAAATGTTTATATTAAATAAATAAATACAACATGTACAACATATTTGATAAATACCTATTTAGAAAATGCAAACATAAACAACGTGTGTTCAACTTGTTTACATGTTTTTCCAAATATAAAATTAGTAACTGCTAATAATATTTCTATCACATTCATGAAGGTGGAATGGTGACTATGGTGGCAATGGAGAAGGTTAGGAGTGGGGGTTTTATGAAGAGAGGTTCTGACCTTTGTGCATGTTTGAGGATGAGGGGGATGACTGTTCAACCTTCTGAAGCCCTCCTCCTCTTTATAAAGCAAGTTCCTTCTAGTTTAAACAGGAAACATGATGAAGATTGCTTGCTGCTGCTTCCAATTGATCTGAAAAAATTTGGCGGATTTTTTTTTTTTTAAATATCATCGATTTTTTATTTTATTTACCAGAATAGCACCATTTTTAGATTATGTACCAAACTACCACTATTTTTAAAATACCTTAAGAAGTCGTTTTGGTGGAGCATGACTTCTCAACGTCGAATTTTTTTTTTTTTAGATATAGCTGAGAAGTCGATTTAGGCAACAACGACTTCTCAACATAGTTTTTTTTTAATTAATCTTTAGTTTTAAATAATTAATTTTAAATTTAATTTAATTAATTTTTATATTTAATTAAGTAATTATAAATTAAATAGTTAACACCATAATAGTAATTGATAAAAAATCAGTCATTAACATTTATTTTCGTTGATTAATAATACAAGCATGTTACTCCTACGTAGAAGACCCAGGACGGTTAGGACATTTATTTTTGCTATGACCCTCCGCCCGACACAATCCACATCTCTTAGGGTGACCCATTTCCCTCATATCCATCTCTGTACGAATTCCGGTAGACTGAGGATGGCCCTTTGGATTTCTACGCATGTTTGGATTGTGGAATACCTCAACTCCTGTGTATGGTGGCCAATATGCCTCGTTAGGCACAACACTAAACTCTTCCTGGTAAACTTTGAAGATAGTCTCCAATTTGTACACGGCAGGTACATACGAGTAGGAGTCGTGATAAACACTGGAACAAGCGGCGATGACATGTAAACATGGTAGGTGCAGCGCCTGAAACTTTCCACAGTCACACCACTCAGCATTCAGGTCTACCTTGAATTTTCCTGTCGGTCGTCCCTCTCGCTGGTTGATCAACTCCTCCACCATGAATTTCATCTGATGTCGGTCGAAGGTACCAACTCGGTGAGAGTTGGACGCCGGTTGTTCTTTTGCGAGGGCCATGGTGACAACTTATGAGTATTGATGGTCGGATGCCATCATTGCGATTATCCTCATCCCATTTTTGGCGAACGTTTCGGACAACCCATAATAAGTTGCTTGGACCAGCGAAGTTATTGGAAGATTTTGCGTCCCCTTTAAAACCGCATTATGCACTCGGCAAGGTTGGTTGTCATGTGTCCCCAATGGCGACCTTCGTCATATGCTTGGGTCCACTTCTCCCTGGGGATTTCGTCAAGATATTCCACTGCCTCTGTGTTCCAGAGCAGGATCTGGTCTCGATAATACCGCTGGCTGGGTTGAGTCAAGGCGTATCCTATACAATTGGATTGTAAAAACTTCTGAATAAACCATGAATAAAAATAAAAATATAAATATAAATATAAATAAAATCTGATTCTAATATGTATCACTACGGTACTAACCCATTTTGACGGCCTTCTTCCTCATATCTACGTTCTTGAATATCCTTTGAAAGTTTTGCCCGATGTGTCGAATGCAATAAACATGCTCCGACTGGGGATCTTGCCATCCGCAGTCAGGCCGGTTGTATGCACTTTTTATAGATTTGTGCCGGTCTGAAATCAAGCATAGACCTGCTTGTGGTGTGACGTGCCTTCTCAGGTTCCGGAGGAAGAAAAACCAGGCATCTGTTGTCTCACCCTCCACTAGGGCAAACGCTATGGGAATTGGGGTGTTCTCCCTAGTTTGAGAAATTGCAAGCAACATCGTCCCCTTGTACTTTCCAAACAGCCACGTCCTGTCAACCATAATAACCGGCTTGTAGTATTGAAAGCCATTGATACATGGTCAGAAAGTCTAGAAAAGACAGCGGAAGGTTCCCTTACCACAAGCTATTTGATTCCCCTAGTAAGTTGGCACTGTCTGCAACTTCGTGATAGTCCCTGGAACATAGTTATGCAAAGCATGTATCCATCTTGGGAGGTCATTGTATGATCTCTCCCAGTTACCGTATATCATTTCTATGGCCTTTCACTTTGCTATTCATGCCTTCCTCTACATGGTCGTGTAGTTGTACCGTACATGTATGTGTGCATTCAACATCGAGACCGATATTGTCGGATCCTCCTTCACCAATAGCTTGATACTTTCAGCAATAATATCTGAGTCAAGCTTATTGTGATCTTGCGACAGACTTGTTGATACACATGTATGCCATGTGTCCAACTTACGGATCTCCCATAGGTCGTACTTTTTGAGATAGATCACTCTACACCTCCTCTGGCATGCTGGGCTCGGACACCTGATTATCCATCTTTCGTTATCATAGTGCTCTACCTTGAAATTCAGCGAGTGCTTTACATGCCACTCCTTGATCACATGCTGGGCATGTTCCTTTGTAGGGAACCTCATCTTGATCTCCAAGGTCTCCGAAACATCAAGTTGTTCCCCACAGACACGAGACAAGATGTTGCCGTAATCATCGGATTGGGCATTGTCATCCAAGTTCACATTACGGAAATGCGTTGGAGGGTCATATGGAGGAGCGTCCGAGGAAGGACCTAGGCCGGGTTCTTCTTCTTCCTCGTCTTCCACCTGATCAGAATGCGCAAGGTTGAAATCTTCATCTTCATTAAAGTCACCAACTTCTTTGCGGTGGAAACCTGCAACAAATTTGATTGGGCTAGGTTGCGTTGCAACTCCAACACGTCGTGTTGGTTGGTTCTCGGCAGCTTGCAAAAATGACTGGGTGTAGTCTTTTGTATAGTAGTTTGATGGGATGTAGTAATTAGTGTGTTTAAATGATGGGGTGTTGTGGTGGGTCTGGTCAAATGATGGTAAGTTGTGTTCGGTATAGGGAAATGAAGATTGGTAGGCCGAGGAAGTATGAAGGGGATGGTGGTCATAAGAAAAAGGAAAAGACTGGTTGTAGTGTGAGGAAGAAGGAATGGTTGTGTGGTAGGGTTCTGGTGCGGACAAGTTTGTGTATATGTCTTGTGTGGGGGCATTAAGATCAATGGCTTGAGGATTGGACGAACCAACTTGGGGGTCAACATTGTAGGCATCCTCCATGTTAGCGTATACCTCAATCGTCGTTACGCCGAGGTTTCTACATTTGTCGAGAAACATGTCGAACATCAATTCTACTTCATCATCGAAGGCAAGATGGAGGTGCTCGTATCCGACATATCCAGTTGCAATGTATGTGGGATAATGATACACAAGATCGACAACCCTATTGCCATTGTCTAGTTTATCATCCTCTGGATAATGGATTTCAGCTGATTTAATTTGATGTTGGTCCTCACCGTCATCAACTTTGGATGGGCGCACTGAAACATGACTCCTTCTGGGCAGTCGGTTACAATTTGTCCATTGTAAAAGACAGAAAGATAGACAGTTGAGGAACTCATGATGTAGTTATCAACTTTCTTTAACGAAGAAAAATAAGATTTAGATCAAGAAGGAAAAAACATAAAGTGGCTACGACGTTTGTGAGGATGGTGGAATGAGGAAGGAAGACATCCATATTTATAGCGGGGTGAGCAGGTAAGATCGACGGTCCAGATTGCAACGACAGAATCAACGGTCCAGATCTTGCCGACAACATCAACGATCAAGATCTCCTCGCCAATTCAATCTTGCCGTTCGTTTCTGTTGGCAGAAAGCGACAAACGGGCTCCACTGGAGCACGGAATCTCTGGCACGTCTAGAATCTTTGTCACGTCTAGAATCACTAGCGTTGGCGATTGAATCTCTGGCACGCTGACGCATACTGTGACGGGTCGACTAACCACACTGTCTCTGACGATCCAATTTGGACCGTTGATAGTGTCGGGAAGATCTGGGCTGTTGATACCGTCGGTGCAATCTGGACCATCGATCTTACCTGATTGCCCCTATATAAATACAGGCTCGTTTTGCCCCATTTCACATCATTTTCAAACGCTTTCTTCCTCGTTCTCATCCGACTCTCATCGTAACTAACAATTCGACTCTCAACCATGGAGCTTGACGGCATGCCATTCAACCCTACACAACCAGTGGATTTTGAATGGAGTCTTGGTACTGACCTTGCTTTCGGTTAATTACTGCAATGGCCGAATTACAAACGGTCCCGACGGCGTCAAGTTCCACAGCAGTACCCTCAGTTCCCTACGTATACCGAAAGACATATCTCTGTGTGACCTGAAACAAATAGTTTATGCCAAGCTGCAGGCAGGTAATTGTCCTATTACTGATCTTTACTACCGGTGCCCTGAGAAAACATCGGAGGGGGGTTTCCATTTCACGCAAATGACACTGACGAGGGATGATGACGTTCGCCGGATGCTTGCTGTGTTTTATGAACACAAGAGGGGGGGCCCGATTGAACTGTACGCTAAGTGTGGACGGTCGGCAGACCAGATACTGGCTTTGCTGAGGGAGCCATCTTCTTCTGGTGGGTCAAGCTCAGTCATCAAACAATATGTTGTAGTCGGATTTATCTTGGATTTCGTTGTTGCGTAATGAATAAAATGTATCGTCACTATTTAAGTTTCACATGAAGCTTCATGCTTCATGCTTGATGTTAAAGTAATAATATATGTTAAAACTTGTGAGCTCCTACACACGTGATGCTTGTCCTATTCTACTAGTTAGTACAAGACAATGCAAGTTGAAATAATAATATAAATAAAATGGTGTAATTTAAAATCTACATAAGTTTCAAGGGAAGTTTTGCTATTCGTGCTCCATGTTACTAGTTGTCATGTGATGTTTGTCCTATTATACTAGTTGGTACAAGACAATGCAAGTTAAAATAATAATATAAATAAAATGGTGTAATTTAAAATCTACATAAGTTTCAAGGGAAGTTTTGCAATTCATGCTCCATGTTACTAGTTGTCATTTGATGCTTGTCCTATTCTACTAGTTGGTACAAGATAATGCAAGTTGAAATAATAATATAAATAAAATGGTGTAATTTAAAATCTACATAAGTTTCACGGGAAATTTTGCAATTCATGCTCCATGTTACTAGTTGTCATGTGATGCTTGTCCTATTATACTAGTTGGTACAAGACAATGCAATGTAAAATAATAATAATATAAATAAAATGGTGTAATTTAAAATCGACATAAGTTTCATGGGAAGTTTTGCTATTCATGTCCATGTTACTAGTTGTCATGTGATGCTTGTCATATTATACTAGTTTGTACAAGACAATGCAAGTTGAAATAATAATTTTATTAAAATGATATAATTTAAAATCTACATAAGTTTCACGGGAAGTTTTGCTGTTCATGCTCCATATTACTAGTTGTCATGTGATACTTGTCCTATTATACTAGTTGGTACAAGACAATGCAATGTAAAATAATAATAACATAAATAAAATGGTGTAATTTAAAATCGACATTAGTATCACGGGAAGTTTTGCTATTCATGTCCATGTTACTAGTTGTCATGTGATGCTTGTCCTATTATACTAGTTGGTACAAGACAATGCAAGTTGAAATAATAATATATATAAAATGGTGTAATTTAAAATCTACATAAGTTTCACGGGAAGTTTTGTTGTTCATGCTCCATGTTACTAGTTGTCATGTGATGCTTGCCCTATTCTACTAGTTGGTACAAGACAATGCAAGTTGAAATAATAATATAAATAAAATGGTGTAATTTAAAATCTACTTAAGTTTCACGAGAAGTTTTACTATTCATGCTCCATATTACTAGTTGTCATGTGATGCTTGTCCTATTATACTAGTTGGTACAAGACAATGCAATGTAAAACAATACTAATATAAATAAAATGGTGCAATTTAAAATCTATATATGTTTCGTGGGAGGTTTTGTTATTCATGCTCCATGTTACTAGTTGTCATGTGATGCTTGTCCTATTCTACTAGTTGGTACATGACAATGCAAGTTGAAATAATAATATAAATAAAATGGTGTAATTCAAGCATAGAGCTGCTTGCAGTGTGACGTGCCTTCTCAGATTATGGAGGAAGGAAAACCAGCATCCGCTGTTTCATCCTCCACTAGGGCGAACACTATGGGAATTGGGGTGTTCTACCCAGTTTGAGCAATTGCAAGCAACAACGTCCCCTTGTACTTTCCAAATAGCCACGTCCCGTCAATTATAATAACCGGCTTGCAGTATTGAAAGCCATTGATACACTGTCGGAAGGCCAGAAAAGACGGCGGAAGATACCCTTACCACGAGCTATTTGATTCCCCTCGTAAGCTGGCATTGTCTGCAACTCCGTGATAGTCCCTAGAACATAGGTATGCAAAGCAGGTATCCATCTTGGGAGGTCATTGTATGATTTCTCCCAGTTACCGTATATCATTTCTGTGGCCTTTTGCTTTGCTATCCATGCCTTCCTGTACGTGGTCGTGTAGTTGTGTCGTACCCGTATGTGTGCAATCAACACCGAGACCGATATTGTCGGATCCTCCTTCACCAATAGCTTGATACTTTCAGCAATAATATCTGAGTCAAGCTTATTGTGATCTTGCGACAGACTTGTTGATACACATGTATGCCATGTGTCCAACTTACGGATCTCCCATAGGTCGTACTTTTTGAGATAGATCACTCTACACCTCCTCTGGCATGCTGGGCTCGGACACCTTATTATCCATCTTTCGTTATCATAGTGCTCTACCTTGAAATTCAGCGAGTGCTTTACATGCCACTCCTTGATCACATGCTGGGCATGTTCCTTTGTAGGGAACCTCATCTTGATCTCCAAGGTCTCCGGGACATCAAGTTGTTCCCCACAGACACGAGACAAGATGTTGCCGTAATCATCGGATTGGGCATTGTCATCCAAGTTCACATTACGGAAATGCGTTGGGGGTCATATGGAGGAGCGTCAGAGGAAGGGCCTAGGCCGGGTTCTTCTTCTTCCTCGTCTTCCACCTGATCAGAATGCGCAAGGTTGAAATCTTCATCTTCATTAAAGTCACCAACTCCTTTGCGGTGGAAAACTACAACAAATTTGATTGGGCTAGGTTGCGTTGCAACTCCAACATGTCGTGTTAGTTGGTTCTCGGCAGCTTGCAAAAATGACTGGGTGTAGTCTTCTATATAGTAGTTTGATGGGATGTAGTAATTAGTGTGTTCAAATGATGGGGTGTTTTGGTGGGTCTGGTCAAATGATGGTAAGTTGTGTTCGGTATAGGGAAATGAAGATTGGTAGGCCGAGGAAGTATGAAAGGGATGGTGGTCATAAGAAAAAGGAAAAGACTGGTTGTAGTGTGAGGAAGAAGGAATGGTTGTGTGGTAGGGTTCTGGTGCGGACAAGTTTGTGTATATGTCTTGTGTGGGGGCATTAAGATCAATGGCTTGAGGATTGGACGAACCAACTTGGGGGTCAACATTGTAGGCATCCTCCATGTTAGGGTATACCTGAATCGTCGTTACGCCAAGGTTTCTACATTTGTCGAGAAACATGTCGAACATCAATTCTAATTCATCATCGAAGGCAAGATGGAGGTGCTCGTATCCGACATATCCAGTTGCAATGTATGTGGGATAACGATACACAAGATCGACAGCCCTATTGCCGTTGTCTAGTTTATCTTCCTTTGGATAATGGATTTCAGCTGATTTAATTTGATGTTGGTCCTCACCGTCATCAACTTTGGATGGGCGCACTGAAACATGACTTCTTCTGGGCAGTCGGTTACAATTTGTCCATTGTAATAGACAGAAAGATAGACAGTTGAGGAACTCATGATGTAGTTATCAACTTTCTTTAACGAAGAAAAATAAGATTTAGATCAAGAAGGAAAAAACATAAAGTGGCTACGACGTTTGTGAGGATGGTGGAATGAGGAAGGAAGACATCCATATTTATAGTGGGGTGAGCAGGTAAGATCGATGGTCCAGATTGCACCGACAGAATCAACGGTCTAGACCTTGCCGACACCATCAACGATCAAGATCTCCTCGCCATTTCAATCTTGCCGTTCGTTTCTGTTGGCAGAAAGCGACAAACGGGCTCCGCTGGCGCACGGAATCTCTGGCACGTCTGGAATCTTTGTCACGTCTGGAATCACTGGCATTGGCGCATGGAATCTCTGGCACGCTGACGCATGCTGTGACGGGTCGATTAACAACACTGTCTCTGACGATTCAATTTGGACCATTGATAGTGTCGGTGAGATCTGGACCGTTGATAGTGTCGGCAAGATCTGGGTTGTTGACACCATCGGTGCAATCTGGACCATCGATCTTACCTGATTGCCCCTATATAAATACGGGCACGTTTTGCCCCATTTCATATCATTTTCAAACGCTTTCTTCCTCGTTCTCATCCGACTCTCATCGTAACTAACAATTCGACTCTCAACCATGGAGCTTGATGGCATGCCATTCAACCCTACACAACCAGCGGATTTTGAATGGAGTCTTGGTACTGATCTTGCTTTCGGTTAATTACTACAATGGCCGAATTACAAACGGTCCCGACGGCGTCAAGTTCCACAGCAGTTACCCCAGTTCCCTACGTTTACCGGAAGACATATCTCTGTGCGACCTGAAACAAATGGTTTATGCCAAGCTGCAGGTAGGTAGTTGTCCTACTGCTGATCTTTACTACCGGTGGCCTGAGAAAACACCAGAGGGGGCTTTTCATTTCACGCAAATGACACTGATGAGGGATGATGACGTTCGCCGGATGCTTGCTGTGTTTTATGAACACAAGAGGGTGGGCCCGATTGGACTATATTCTAAGTTTGGACGGTCGGCTGACCAGATACTGGCTTTACTGAGGGAGCCATTGATGAGTGTGATTTCACCTCATATTTCCTTGACATTTTGCATGCATTTTCATATAGGTTAGGCATATTTAATTTAATTTTTGTTAGTTTTTGCCTTGGAACGGGTAAGGTGGTTTTGTGGTGTGTTTGTGCAGGAATTAAAGGATTAAATGTTTAGAATCAGTGATATTGGAGCTTGAAGAATAAAGGAAGATTGGCCAACCAGAAGCCATCACGGCCAGGCCGTGACAGCCATTAAGGCCGTGACCGAGTGGAGCTGAAAAGGAAGAAAATGCTCAAAAGCAGAACTGGTCACGGCCACGCCGTGATGTCCATCACGGCCACGCCGTGATGTCCATCACGGCCGTGACATGGAAGCTGAACCAGACCCTCGCAGGCAGAAATGATCACGGCCAGGCCGTGATGACCATCACGACCGTGACAGACGCAGAGTGAAGCAATCCCACAAATCAGAAGAGATCACGCCTAGGCCGTGATAACCATCACGGCCGTGACGCGCAATATCTGGAATTTTAATTGAAGATTTGATTTGATTTTGTAACAGATTTGGATCCAAATTGCCCTGCATTATAAATAGGAGTGAAAGGCTCGAAAATAGGGACCTCTTGGCTGCTACCTTAGGCTTAATTTTAGGATTTCTCTTCTTCTCAATTTCTTCTCTTCTCTTAGGATTTTCATGTTTTTGTTATTCAACATTGTTATGAACATGGCAATGTGTGAGTAGTCGTTTTATTTCTAGGAATTGGGGCTATGCCCAAGACTCGTTTTATGTGATGAATTGACGTTTTACTTCTTGTTAATTTCAATTTGCTTTCGATTTAGTTCCTATTGCATGAATTACTTGTAAATTTGGTGCGCACTTATTTGCATGTCATAGATACTCTAAGGATGAACCTAGCGGTGAACTTAGGTATTGGATCTATAGGGATTGAACTTAGGACTTAAATCACGAGAGTTAGAAGCGGTCCTTCGAGGGTTCTTTGAATTGTCACAAATCGTAATGGGTTAAATTTAAATACAATTATCACGAGAGTAGGTGTTGGTTTGATTGGGCACGGTTCTTGTATCTCGAGAGGGAACATTAACTTTATTAGGATAAATTCACCTTCAAAGCAATTCTGATAATTAACAAGAGGAGTAGTCAATTTAGTAGCATAAGCAGTCTTGTTGGTAACCCAATTCCTGGAAATATCTTTTAATTTGAAAAACACCAGATTAGATTTGATTGCGATTTTTAATTGATTTCGTTTTAGATATTTGATTTGTTAGTTAATCTTTATTTTAAAAAAACCAAATCTTTTCCAAATCTTTTTATATGTAGTTTAGTTAAATTGATTTAATAATTAATTGTTATTTAAGATCACGGTCTCTGTGGGTTCGATCTTTTTATTACTTGACGACGAAGCCGTACACTTGCGGATTCACGCTATCAAGTTTTTGGCGCCGTTGCCGGGGACTGTGCTTTCTTGAATTTCAATTTAACTTTTAAATTAATTTTTCTGGACATTTTTTTAATTTTTTTTAATTTTTTTATTTTGTTATTATTTATTTTAAAAAAAAAAAATCTTTCTTTTTCTAGTGTATCTATCTCTCTCTTTGCAGGTATTTTTCTCTTTTATGCGAAGATCCCAAAGTCTTGGATCTCTTATTGAAATTGATCCCGAGATCGAAAGGACCTTTCATAAACGTAGGAGGCTACAAAGACAAAGAGTGAGAGAAAGGTTGATCCCCATCCCACTCATGGCCGATCAACCGGATACCAAACCACTGAAGGACTACGCAGCCCCAAATGCTAGGGGTTTGCGAACTGGGATTGCTAGGCCAGAAATTGAGGCGGATAACTACACTATACCGCCCCAGTTAATTGGCATGATTAGGCAACATCAGTTTGGAGGATTACCCTCGGAAGACCCGACTGATCATGTGGAGACATTCTTGGAGTTCACCGATGCAATAAGAATTCGAGGTGCACCGGTTGATGCTATTCGCTTGAGGTTATTCCCCTCCTCTCTGACTGGAAGGGCAAGAGCTTGGTTGAAATCAGTGCCTGCTAATACTTTGTCCACTTGGGACCAATTGGAGCAGGCGTTCTTGGAAAAATTCTTCCCACCATCCAAGACTGCTTACCTGAGAACTCAGATCACCGGCTTCTTCCAAAAGGACGGAGAATGCTTATCCGAAGCTTGGGATCGTTACAAGGGATTGCTAGAATCTTGCCCACATCATGGGCTTGAGAAGTGGCTTTTAGTGCATACCTTCTACAATGGATTGGACTATTCTTCGAAGGTGTCACTTGACTCCGCAGCTGGTGGAGCATTGATGAATAGACCATTGGCTCAAGCATTTGAGATCATTGAGAACGTTGCCACCAACTATCATCAATGGGGTTCAGAAAGAGGTAATAACCCGAAAAAGCTTTCGGGAGGTAAGTTTGAAATGAATAGTAATGATTTAATATTGTCTAAATTTGACTCATTGAGTAAGCGCTTTGATAGACTTGAAAAGGCCAATGTGAGTTCAATAGGTGCTACTAATATTGCTTGTGAGATTTGTGGAGCGCAGGGACATGACTTCGTGGAATGCCCACATGGAAGTGCTCATGAATCAAGTGCTTCGGGGGAACAAATGAATTCATGTCACAACTTTTATGACACGAACCCGAAGTTGCCAAACTATGTTCCCCCAAATTCATACAACCAAGGAAGGAAGAACAACTCTTATCTCTCATACGGGAACTACAACAACACGTTGAACCATGAATTCCAAGAAGGCCAAGGTAATAGGAAACCCGCATTGGGGTATCCTCAGGTACAAAAGTCTAAACTTGAGTCTCTTATGGAAAATTTTGTTGAAACTCAAACAAAGCAAAATGAAGAGTTTAGGCAACATGGTAGGGCTATGGGCGAAGCCATTAAGGAACTAGCTTCTAAGGTAGACAACTTAGCTATTCACAATAAAATGCTAGAGACACAAATTGCCCAACAAGCTAGTACATCTTCTAGGACTAAGGGTACGTTTCCGGGACAACCCGAAGTTAATCCCAGTGAGCACTGTAATGCTATATACTTGAGGGATGATAAGCTTGGGGTAGTTGAAAAGGGCATGGAATGTGAGGTGCACATGAGTGAACAAGAAGAAATTAAACCAAAGTATATCCCTCCACCGCCTTACCAACCCCCAATACCTTTCCCACAAAGGCTAGTCAGGAAAAAGCAAGTAGAAAAAGAGACTAAGAGCTTAGTTGAGGAGCATGATGAAAAGATGAAAACTAATATGCCTCCTAAATTAAAAGATCCAGGAAGTTTCTCTATTGCTTGCTCAATTAGAGAAGTTAAAATAGATCGTGCCTTATGTGACTTAGGGGCTAGTGCGAGTTTGATGCCACGTGCCATCTTTGAGAGGTTAGGAACCAAGAAATTGAGCCCATCCAAGTTCTCTTTACAATTTGCGGATGGCTCAACTAAAACCCCTCTAGGCATACTAGAGAATGTCCCCATAAAGGTAGGGAAACTTTTCATTCCTACTGATTTCATGGTGTTGGATATGAACGGGAATTCTAAATTCCCTATCATTCTTGGAAGGCCATTCTTAGCCACAGCTGGAGCAATAATAGATGTTAAAAATGGCAAGCTCTCTTTGAATGTAGAGGAAGGTAGGGTGGATTTTGATTTGACTAACTCATATTACAACCCTCCTCTTGAGAATCATGTGTGCAGGATTGAGATAGTGCCTCCGGAGGTGAAAGAAGAGCTTAATATGGAAGCAACTCCCAAACTTTGCATGACAAATGATGCACCAAATAAAGATGAAATTGGAGTTTCTGAACATGTGGAGTTAAAACTTCCACCGGGAGGAAGTAAGGCCATGAAACTCAGAGT
This sequence comes from Echinosophora koreensis, assembly GCA_035048595.1. Classification (NCBI taxonomy): domain Eukaryota; kingdom Viridiplantae; phylum Streptophyta; class Magnoliopsida; order Fabales; family Fabaceae; genus Echinosophora; species Echinosophora koreensis. The sequence continues at coordinate 93,852 of JAPCYP010000048.1, read as the reverse complement.
GAAGAGAGCAAAGCGAAAGCGCATGTGGCCATATGAACACTATAAGCTCATTGATGGACTTCCTTGGAAGAGAGGTGTTCTTGCACTTCAAAGCCCACCTAATCCCGGTTGATTGAAGAGAGTATGGTCAAGCTTACGACAAAAAACAAGCGCTTCTTGGGAGGCAACCCAAGCTTTCTTTCCCTTGCTATTTTGTTTTTAATTTTTGTTTTCAATAATTTGAGAAGATTAGAGGAGAAAGACCACAAATTGATGGTTTTGCCAAGTGTGTTTCCAGGTTGGAAAAGCAAAAAAAAAAAAAAAAAAAAAAGGGTGCAAGCAGTGATGATCACGGCTAGGCCGTGACAGAGCTCACGGGCGTGATGCGAAGGTGCCAGAAATCAGAGAAGATCATGCCCGAGCCGTGATTGATATCACGGGCGTGACGTGGAAAGGACCACATAACCAGAATCTATCACGGCCCAGCCGTGAAGACCGTCACGGCCGTGATGCTCCTTGTTTCAAAAAAAAAAATAATAATAAAAAATTCACCCTCACTCTCTGGTCAATTCGCGCAGCACCCAACACTACCTAGGTGAGTTGTTCCAATTTTCTCCTCTCTCTGACTTGATTATTTACATTGGGGACAATGTAAGTTTTAAGCTTGGGGTAGGGGTATTTTTGCATTTTGCATATTACATGTTGCATTCATTTAGGTATAGTTTTGCATGATCACATCATTAGATTGCCCCTTGTTTTGAAATTCATCCAATTGTGAAAATTTTGTGCCAAATAAATCAAGACAGTGAATTTTGAACCCAATTTTTGTATTATTGTGATAGGCTAAAATTAAAAATTCTAGAGATGATCTTTTGATAGTTGATAATTAGCATGTGGTTACTTGGATTTGTATTTCTCATTGATTTTTGAACTACTAAATGTGAGATATTTGAGCCTAAAAGGGGTATTCACTAAATTTACCCCCCTTCTTGTGATTGAGTGTTTTCTTCCTCTTGGATTGTATTCTCTAGAACTTAACTTGAAATCGTTTTGAAACTTAGAAATTTTTGAAAACATATTTGAAAATGATTGAGGCACTAGGTATTTTTCTGGCCTTCTGAGCTTTGATTGATTAAAATTCTACCCCTTAGTTGCCCAATTTTGAGCCTAAAAGAATAAAATGCTTTTCTTGGTACCCTGATTAATTTTGATAAATGATGCATGATATGCACCTTTTAAAGTATTGTAAAAAGGGCAAAAGGGTGGTTTGAAAAAAATAAATTTGGGATGAAAAAGTTAGAAAATTATTTCTCTCGTGTTGAAAATCTCCCCTTCTTCAAAAAAATAAAATAAATAAAATAAAATAAAAAATAAAAAAAATAATAATGGAGAAGGGGAGGAAAAGAAAAAGAAAGTGAGAAATAAAGTGAAAAAGAAAATGAAAAAGGAAGAAAGAGTGGTGGAAGAGTGATTTAAAGCCCAAAAGGTATTTTAGAAGGTTGTCATACTTTGCATTATTTGATATTTTTGTTAGCCTTCTTGTAATTCCTTTTCTTGGTTTCCCCACCTAACAATTAATCCCATGGCCCCATTACAACCAAAATAAAAGACCTCTTGATTCTTGTGTGTTTTCATTAATAAAGTAGAGATTTGGTTAATAGTCAAGCTTATGGTAGGGTACCTTTCTTGAGGAAATTGAGTGAATTGTCATATACCCTTAAACACTTGAGTGAGGTGAGATGAGTGCCCGAATCAGTGAGAGATATGAATTTAGGGAACCTAAGCTTCTAATTGGACTTGAAATTGATTGTCTCATGATTACTTATCTGGATATGCCTGTTACTTGGATTTGTTACTCGGGTTCTTGGTTTACTGTCCATGCTATGATTGTATATCTTGGCTGGCCTTAATGATTGCTTGAGGACAAGCAAAATCTTAAGCTTGGGGTAGTTTGATGAGTGTGATTTCACCTCATATTTCCTTGACATTTTGCATGCATTTTCATATAGGTTAGGCATATTTAATTTAATTTTTGTTAGTTTTTGCCTTGGAACGGGTAAGGTGGTTTTGTGGTGTGTTTGTGCAGGAATTAAAGGATTAAATGTTTAGAATCAGTGATATTGGAGCTTGAAGAATAAAGGAAGATTGGCCAACCAGAAGCCATCACGGCCAGGCCGTGACAGCCATTAAGGCCGTGACCGAGTGGAGCTGAAAAGGAAGAAAATGCTCAAAAGCAGAACTGGTCACGGCCACGCCGTGATGTCCATCACGGCCGTGACATGGAAGCTGAACCAGACCCTCGCAGGCAGAAATGATCACGGCCAGGCCGTGATGACCATCACGACCGTGACAGACGCAGAGTGAAGCAATCCCACAAATCAGAAGAGATCACGCCTAGGCCGTGATAACCATCACGGCCGTGACGCGCAATATCTGGAATTTTAATTGAAGATTTGATTTGATTTTGTAACAGATTTGGATCCAAATTGCCCTGCATTATAAATAGGAGTGAAAGGCTCGAAAATAGGGACCTCTTGGCTGCTACCTTAGGCTTAATTTTAGGATTTCTCTTCTTCTCAATTTCTTCTCTTCTCTTAGGATTTTCATGTTTTTGTTATTCAACATTGTTATGAACATGGCAATGTGTGAGTAGTCGTTTTATTTCTAGGAATTGGGGCTATGCCCAAGACTCGTTTTATGTGATGAATTGACGTTTTACTTCTTGTTAATTTCAATTTGCTTTCGATTTAGTTCCTATTGCATGAATTACTTGTAAATTTGGTGCGCACTTATTTGCATGTCATAGATACTCTAAGGATGAACCTAGCGGTGAACTTAGGTATTGGATCTATAGGGATTGAACTTAGGACTTAAATCACGAGAGTTAGAAGCGGTCCTTCGAGGGTTCTTTGAATTGTCACAAATCGTAATGGGTTAAATTTAAATACAATTATCACGAGAGTAGGTGTTGGTTTGATTGGGCACGGTTCTTGTATCTCGAGAGGGAACATTAACTTTATTAGGATAAATTCACCTTCAAAGCAATTCTGATAATTAACAAGAGGAGTAGTCAATTTAGTAGCATAAGCAGTCTTGTTGGTAACCCAATTCCTGGAAATATCTTTTAATTTGAAAAACACCAGATTAGATTTGATTGCAATTTTTAATTGATTTCGTTTTAGATATTTGATTTGTTAGTTAATCTTTATTTTAAAAAAACCAAATCTTTTCCAAATCTTTTTATATATAGTTTAGTTAAATTGATTTAATAATTAATTGTTATTTAAGATCACGGTCTCTGTGGGTTCGATCTTTTTATTACTTGACGACGAAGCCGTACACTTGCGGATTCACGCTATCAGCCATCTTCTTCTGGTGGGTCAGGCTAAGTCATCAAACAATATGTTGCAGTCGGATTTATCTTGGATTTCGTTGTTGTGTAATGAATAAAATGTATCGTCACTGTTTAAGTTTCACGTATAGCTTCATGATTCATGCTTGATGTTAAAGTAATAATATATGTTAAAACTTGTGAACACCTACACATATGATGCTTGTCCTATTCTACTAGTTGGTACAAGACAATGCAAGTTGAAATAATAATATAAATAAAATGGTGTAATTTAAAATCTACATAAGTTTCAAGGGAAGTTTTACTATTTGTGCTCCATGTTACTAGTTGTCATGTGATGCTTGTCCTATTATACTAGTTGGTACAAGACAATGCAAGTTAAAAGAATAATATAAATAAAATGGTGTAATTAAAAATCTACATAAGTTTCAAGGGAAGTTTTACAATTCATGCTCCATGTTACTAGTTGTCATGTGATGCTTGTCCTATTCTACTAGTTGGTACAAGACAATGCAAGTTGAAATAATAATATATATAAAATGGTGTAATTTAAAATCTACATAAGTGTTTCACGGGAAGTTTTGCAATTCATGCTCCATGTTACTAGTTGTCATGTGATGCTTGTCCTATTATACTAGTTGGTACAAGACAATGCAATGTAAAATAATAATAATATAAATAAAATGGTGTAATTTAAAATCGACATAAGTTTCATGGGAAGTTTTGCTATTCATGTCCATGTTACTAGTTGTCATGTGATGCTTGTCATATTATACTAGTTAGTACAAGACAATGCAAGTTGAAATAATAATTTTATTAAAATGATATAATTTAAAATCTACATAAGTTTCACGGGAAGTTTTGCTGTTCATGCTCCATGTTACTAGTTGTCATGTGATGCTTGCTTTATTATACTAGTTGGTACAAGACAATGCAAGTTGAAATAATAATATAAATAAAATGGTGTAATTTAAAATCTACATAAGTTTCACGGGAAGTTTTGCTATTCATGCTCCATATTACTAGTTGTCATGTGATGCTTGTCCTATCATACTAGTTGGTACAAGACAATGCAAGGTAAAATAATAATAATATAAATAAAATGGTGTAATTTAAAATCTACATAAGTTTCATGGGAGGTTTTGTTATTCATGCTCCATGTTACTAGTTGTCATGTGATGCTTGTCTTATTCTACTAGTTGGTACATGACAATGCAAGTTGAAATAATAATATAAATAAAATGGTGTAATATAAGCATAAAGCTGCTTGCGGTGTGACGTGCCTTCTCAGATTCCGGAGGAAGGAAAACCAGCATCCACTGTTTCATCCTCCACTAGGGCGAACACTATGGGAATTGGGGTGTTCTACCCAGTTTGAGCAATTGCAAGCAGCAACAACGTCCCCTTGTACTTTCCAAACAGCCACGTCCCGTCAATTATAATAACCGGCTTGCAGTATTGAAAGCCATTGATACACTGTCGGAAAGTCCAGAAAAGACGGCGGAAGATTCCCTTACCACGAGCTATTTGATTCCCCTCATAAGCTGGCATTGTCTGCAACTCCGTGATAGTCCCTAGAACATAGGTACGCATAGCACGTATCCATCTTGGGAGGTCATTGTATGATTTCTCCCAATTACCGTATATCATTTCTGTGGCCTTTTGCTTTGCTATCCATGCCTTCCTGTACGTGGTCGTGTAGTTGTGTCGTACCCGTATGTGTGCAATCAACACCGAGATCGATATTGTCGGATCCTCCTTCACCAATAGCTTTATACTTTCAGCAATAATATTTGAGTCAAGCTTATTGTGATCTTGGGACAGACTTGTTGATACATATGTATGCCATGTGTCCAACTTACGGATCTCCCATAGGTCATACTTTTTGAGATAAATCACTCTACACCTCCACTGGCATGCCGGGCTCGGACACCTAATTATCCATCTTTCGTTATTAGAGTGCTCTACCTTGGAATCCTGTGAGTGCTTTATATACCACTCCTTGATCACATGATGGACCTGTTCCTTTGTAGGGAACCTCATCTTGATTTCCAGGGTCTCCGGGACATCAAGTTGTTCCCTACAGACACAAGACCAGATGTGGCCGTAATCATCAGATTGGGCATTGTCGTCCAATTTCACATTACATAAATGTGTTGGGGGGTCATATGGAGGAGTGTCCGAGGAAGGAAATGTAGGAGCGTCTGAGGAAGGACCCAGACCAGGTTCTTCTTCTTCTTCCTTGTCTTCCACCTGATCAGAGCGTGCAAGGTTGAAATCTTCATCTTCACTAAAGTCACCAACTTCTTTGTGGTGGAAACCTGCAACAAATCTGATTGGTGTAGGTTGCGTTGCAACTTCAACATGTCGTGTTGGTTGGTTCTCGGCAGATTGCGAAAATCACTGGGTGTAGTCTTCTGTATGGTAGTTTGATGGGATGTAGTAATTAGTGTGTTTAAATGATGGGGTGTTGCGGTGGGTCTGGTCAAATGATGGTAAGTTGTGTTCGGTATAGGGAAATGATGATTGGTAGGCTGAGGAAGTATGAAAGGGATGGTGGTCGTAAGAAGAAGGAAAAGACTGATTGTAGTGTGAGGAAGAAGGAATGGTTGTGTGGTAGGGTTCTGGTGCGGACAAGTTTGTGTATATGTCTTGTGTGGGGGCATTAAGATCAATGGCTTGAGGATTGGACGACCCAACTTGAGGGTCAACATTGTAGGCATCCTCCATGTTAGCGTATACCTTAATCGTCGTTACGCCGAGGTTTCTACAATTGTCGAGAAACATTTCGAAATCAATTCTACTTCATCATCGGAGGCAAGATGGAGCTGCTCGTATCGGACATATCCAGTTGCAATGGATGTGGGATAACGATACACAAGATCGACAACCTTCTTGCTGTTGTCTGGTTGTGTCTTCCTCAGGATAATGGATTTCAGTTGATTTAATTTGATGTTGGTCCTCACCTTCATCAACTTTGGATGGGCGCACTGAAACATGACTCCTTCTGGGTAGTCGGTTACAATTTGTCCAGTGTAATATGTAACACCCTGTTTTCGTTAAGTGCTTTTCTAAAGGCTTGTTTGGTTGTTTAAGCTGTTTTGGTTAAGGGCTAAGAAGGATTTTGGCTTAAAAGTCCCTTTTTGGCACATGAGCACACCCGTGCTCAACAGTGAGCACGCCCGTGCTCAATGTGCGGACCGCGTCTCGCTAACGCTAAGTCCAGCATGACCGTGCTCAGGTGCAGCCTTTATATAGTTAGCACAGAAACCGAGGGTTATGTTTTAACCCTACTTTTGGTGGCTGCTACTTACCTAGTGCGGCCAAAGCTATTTCATTCCCTTTTTCCCTCATATTCAGAGCAATTCTTGAGTATTGGAGGCCTTTGGGAAGCGTTGTTTCATCTGTGCTCATATATAGGTAATGTTCTTTTCACCTTGTGGTTTCCTTTCATGGTCTCGAATTGGAAAATATTGGGATTTGTGTTTCTGTTTAACCAAGGCTTGATTTTGGATTGAGCCGCTCGAAAGGAAGGAACCGGTTTGCTGTTAGGAGCTCACGTTTGTTTTTAGAGCAACCTTCAATCCAGGTATGAGGAGAAGGGTAGTGTTTACATTAGGCACTGGGGGTAGTGTAAGGTAAATGAGTTCCTATAACCCCGGTATTGTCAGTTTGCATGCCTATATGATAAATGATGACTATATGGTAATCTGTTCTAGCTGTTTGGTGTTTATGTTGTATGCTTCATGCTCATGTCCATGATATGTTCTTGATGTTTATGATGGTTGCCTTATGAGCATGATAGTATGATGATCATTGTTGTTAACATGATGTTGATTGGCTGATGTGGATGTTGAGTTATGATGATGTGTTTTAAACCTAAAATATGCTGATAACTGACCTAGGAATTAATGGAGTTTAAACCCTAATACTTGGTTAAGAAACTGTGTTTGAACTCTGCCCAGAACAGTACTGTCGTGCATTGAGCACGGCCGTGCTGAACAGGGAGCACCCCCGTGGTCCCAATTCGAATTCTGGAAAATGGCCGCGCATTAAGCACGGCCGTGCAGCAGAGGAGTACGACCGTGCTAACAAGGAAGCACGACCGTGCTTCACTTATGTGACAACACGACCGTGCAGGGGAATAAGCACGCCCGTGCTCCCCTCCTGGACAGAAACAGAATTAAAGGACTTTAAGAGGGTTTCAAACCCCATTTCCCCAATGATGATAGATGATACAATTAATCAATGTTATGGATTAGATAACTCGGTTTATAAATAATAAAGATAATTAAGAAGATAAGATGGTGAGATGTTAAGATGGTTAAACCGGTATCCATTGGGTTACCGCACACTGTTACGTTGTACCTTGGTGCTTATTTGGCCAAGGGGACCTTGACCCCACGGTTTGAGTCTAAGGCGTTGATGATGTTAAAGTCTTGGGAGCTTCTTGGCCCAAGCATGATGACGTTGATGTTGAAGTCTTAGAAGCGGGTTGGCCCGAGCAAAGGAGGTGGTTGTTGTTGTTTGTTGTTGTGCCATGCATAGAGCATTGGAGTTGATGGTTGAGGGTGAGGTTCGATATAGGGGAGATCGCCCGAGAGTACGGTGATCTGGCCATCCACGATAGGTCACCCAAGGTTTGGTGAACACGGCCCCCTGTGATGAGGCATCCACGGTTGGATGCGTTGGCTATCCATGGGGTTCACCCGAGGTTCGGTGAACTGCTGGTGTTGGTGCTTCTATGGCCAATACGGATATGTGACTCCAAAGTCATTCATCCTGAGTTAGTTTGGATCCACATGCTTAATGGAGTAGCGGATTAGTGTTGCATTGCACCGCATAGCATACCTGATTGATGATGTTGATGTATGACATTTTGTATATGCTGATGTATGTTATGATGTTGCCATGCTTGTTTGTTTACCTTGCTTCCTATCTCCTTGCCGAATATGTTTACATGATTCTTACTCCCCTCTTTCTGTTGTTTGTTTGGCCTAATTGGCTTTATGAAGATGATGACGAGCAGCCCCGTGAGGAGTGACTCTGAGGAGCCACCACTCATAATTAAAGCTTTTACCTTTTGTCTAGTTAGTTTCGTTCAGTTGTATTCCGAGGTTGTTTTCCGGAACGGTTGTACCAGCTCTGAATTGTGACATCGGGGTTGGGTTGTTTATGTTTTATGTTTATCGTTGTTTTAACTTGGTTTTATATTTTTCCTCGTTTTGTGAACTCGTTCATGTGGGACTTTTCTACCCATGGACAAAGGTTTTAATTTATTCGGTAAATGCATGTTTTTATTTCATTATATCTTTTTTTTTATGTTGTATAACATGCGGGGTAGAAGGGTGTCACATTTAGTGGTATCAGAACAATTCGGCCCTGTCCGGACGTGGTATGAGTCTGTTGTGAGTCTGTTGTGTGCTCTTGTTTGAATTGTCTATACTTGTTATAGGCAATGATGCTTTAGGTTAAGTTGCCTATCGCTTTTACCCGCTTAAGTTTTTGTATTAAGAGTTGTTTTGGGCATGTGCATGAACTCATGGCAGGTAGAGGACGTAACGATCAGGCAATTGCGGAGGCGCTGGCACTCCTTGCCAATGCTATCGGTCAGGTTAACAATCCCAACAACAATGGTGGGCCAGCTGAGTTTCAAGGCCTTGATAAGTTTCAGAGGAACAACCCTCCGTCGTTCAAGGGAGCTTATGATCCGGAAGGAGCTTTGCTATGGTTGAGGGAGACTGAGAAGATCTTCCGAGCTATGGATTGTAACGATCAGCAGAAGCTCATCTTTGCTACCTTCATGCTGACTGAGGAGGCTGAGCATTGGTGGGAAAACTGCAGGCAAAGGATGCAGACTGAGGGCACAGTGGTTATATGGGTTGAGTTCAGGTAGAGGTTTCTGGAGAAATACTTTCCGGCAGACATCAAGGACAAGAAAGAGATGGAGTTCTTGGCTTTGAGGCAGGGATCGATGTCTGTTGGTGACTATGCTGCCAAGTTTGAGGAGCTGGCGAGGTATTACACTCCGTACCAGCATACTGCGGATGAGCTTTCCAAGTGCGTTAAGTTCGAGGCTGGACTTAACCCCGAGATCAAGAAGGCAATCAGCTACCAGGAGATCAGAGTCTTCCCACTTCTGGTCAACAAGTGCATGATCTATGAGGATGCTAGTCAGTTTAAAGTTGCCAATCCCAAAGGATCGGATAGGCAGAGCGGCAAGAGGACTGATCAGAGAGACAAGGGTAAACAGTGCTATGCTCCAACCAGCAGGGATTTCAAGCAGAGTGACAAGAAGCCACCGTTTCAGCAGGATAGATTTAGGGGCGGGTTTTCCAATGCCTCTAGACCCATGAGGTGCGGCACCACCGGATCATTACTCTTCTCAATGCAAGGAACCAACTGTGATTTGCTTCAGGTGTGGAAGGTCGCGTCACATCAGCCGTGAGTGTGAGGGAGCCAAGGCAGAGCCTCCCAGCGCTAGCAAGAGTCAGAAGTCTCAGGCCAACCGACTGAAGACCACTGGGAAAGTCTTTACTCTTAGTGGAGCTGAAGCCTCCAAGTCCGATGACTTGATTCAAGGTACATGTTTTATTTATGGAACTCAATTGACTGCATTATATGATTCGGGTGCTACTCACTCATTTATATCGCATGATAGTGTCAAGAGTCTTAAATTACCTGTTTCCTTTCTTGAGTATGATTTGCTTGTATCTACACCCACGAATAAACCTGTTTCCACTTCTTATGCATTCAAGAACTGTCATATTGTCATAGATGGTAAAACCTTTGTTGCTGATCTTGTATTCTTGCCTTTGAAAGACCTAGATATCATTCTTGGCATGGACTGGTTATCTTCCAACCACGTCCTTCTGAATTGTTTTGATAAAACCTTGGTTTTGGAACTCAAAAGGAGTCTAAGAATCCGGACCTTCTCTCTGTCAGCCAAGTTTAAGCTTCAATGAGAGACGAAGCCCAAATATACATGATAATAGCTCCCCTGGAAGTAGAGAGCAGCCCTCCTGATGTCACCAGCTTGCTTGTTGTGCAGGAATTTCCTGAAGTGTTTCCGGGGGATGTTTATAACTTACCCCCAGAGAGAGATGTAGAGTTCACCATAGAATTAGTACCTGGCACCGGGCCAATCTCCATAGCACCCTATAGAATGTCTCCTCTAGAGCTAGCTAAGTTGAAGGAACAGTTGGAGGACCTGATGAAGAAGCAGTTCATTAGGCCCAGTGTGTCTCCGTGGGGAGCACCAGTGCTGTTGGTGAAAAAGAAGGATGGTAGTATGAGGTTGTGTGTCGACTATCGGCAGCTCAACAAGGTGACCATAAAGAATCGATATCCCCTCCCTAGGATTGATGATCTCATGGACCAGTTGATGGGTGCTTGCGTCATTTCGAAGATAGATTTGAGGTCAAGATACCATCAGATTCGGGTTAAGTCTGAGGACATCCCGAAGACAGCGTTCAGGACACGATATGGTCACTACGAGTACTTGGTTATGCCCTTTGGCGTGACCAATGCTCCTACGGTGTTCAGGGACTACATTAACAAGACCTTTCACCCTTACTTGGATAAGTTTGTGGTGGTGTTCATAGATGACATCTTAGTGTACTCCAAGAGCAATGAGGAACATGAGGAACACCTGAGGGTTGTCTTGTAGACCTTTAAGGAAACACAGTTGTACACTAAGTTGTCTAAGTGTGAGTTCTGGTTAGAGGAAGTGAGCTTCTTAGGACATGTCATCTCTAAGGGTGGCATAACAGTGAACCCAACTAAGGTAGAGACGGTGCTCCAGTGGGAAGCGCCTAAGTCTGTAACCGAGATTAGAAGTTTCTTAGGGTTAGTCGGGTATTATAGGTGGTTCATAGAAGGTTTCTCTAAGATAGCTTTACCCTTAACCCGTCTCACCAAGAAAGGACAGTTGTTTGTGTGGGACTCTAAGTGTGAAGATAGTTTCCAAACCCTTAAGAATAGGTTGACATCAGAACCAGTGTTAGTTTTGCCAGATCCTAATGAACCCTTCGTAGTTTACTGTGATGCTTCTAAGCAAGGGTTAGGTGGTGTGTTGATGCAGAATTGTAAGGTAGTTACTTATGCTTCTAGGCAGTTGAAAACCCATGAGAAGAACTACCCTACCCATGAAAACCTAGGAAAGGCTAATGTGGTGGCCGATGCTTTGAGTAGGAAAACCTTACACATCTCCGCTTTGATGGTTAGGGAGATGGATCTGATTGAGGAGTTTAGAGACCTTAGTCTAGCTTGTGAGTTTACCCCTAAGAGTATTAGGCTTGGAACCTTGAAGGTTACTAATAGCTTGATGGACCAGATTAGAAAGGGTCAGAAGTTAGATAAGTTTCTCTTAGACCAGCGAGAGTTGCTTGCTCAGGGTAGAGACCTTAGTTTTAAGGATGGAAGTGATGGGGTCTTGAGGTTTAAAGATAGAGTTTGCATGCCAGATGTTCCCAAGCTTAGAAAGTTGATCCTTGAAGAAGGACATAGGAGTGGACTGAGTGTGCACCCAGGTGCCACTAAGATGTATCAGGACCTTAAGAGGATGTTTTGGTGGCCTAGGATGAAAAATGATGTGGCTGAGTTTGTGTATGCGTGCCTAGTTTGTTAGAAGGCCATGATAGAACACCAAAGGCCTTCAGGTAAGTTGCAACCCCTGAGTGTCCCAGAATGGAAATGGGATAACATCTCCATGGATTTTGTGTCTGGACTCCCTAGGACTCCAGCTGGTTTTGAGGCTATATGGGTTGTTGTGGATAGACTGACTAAGTCTGCCCATTTCATTCCGATGAATATGGAGTATCCATTGGAGAAGTTGGCTAAGCTGTACATCAAAGAGATAGTTAGACTTCATGGTGTACCCTCTAGCATAGTGTCAGATAGAGATCTGAGGTTTACCTCTAGGTTTTAGAATAGTTTGCAAGAGGCTTTAGGGACAAAGCATAGGCTTAGTTCATCTTACCACCCACAGACTGATGGGCAGTCTGAGAATACCATCCAGTCTTTAGAGGACTTGTTGAGGGCTTGTATGTTAGAACAGTCTGGTAATTGGGACAAGTTTTTGCCCCTGATAGAGTTCACCTACAACAACAGCTTCCATTCCAGTATTGGGATGGCACCGTATGAGGCTCTTTATGGGAGGAGATGTAGGACGCCCTTGTGTTGGAATGAACCTAGTGATAGTGTGGGGTTAGGGCCAGAGATAGTACAGGAAACAACAGAAATGATCAGGATGGTTAATGAAAAGATGAGAGTTGTACAGAGTAAGCAAAAGAGCTACCATGACAAAAGGAGGAAGGCGCTCGAATTCCAGGAAGGTGATCATGTGTTCTTGAGAGTTACTCCAACGACTGGGGTTGGTAGAGTGACGAAGGCGAGGAAACTTACTCCAAGATTCATTAGTCCTTACCAGATCCTTAAAAGAGTCGGTGAAGTCGCCTATCAGATAGCCTTACCACCGTTCTTGTCCAACCTCCACAATGTTTTTCATGTGTCTCAACTAAGAAAGTATATCCATGACCCTAGTCACGTGATAGTACCTGGCGCTATACAGTTGAAAGAGAACTTGACGTTTGAGGTGTTACCCCTTTGGTCAAAGTCGTTTGGAGCGGGGCTACTGAGGAAAATGCTAGCTGGGAGATGGAAAGCAAGATGATGGAAGCATACCCACACCTTTTTGTTTGAGGTACGTCGAAATTTCGAGGACGAAATTTTTATAAGAGGGGTGGAATTGTAACACCCCGTTTTCGCTAAGTGCTTTTCTAAAGGCTTGTTTGGTTGTTTAAGCTGTTTTGGTTAGGGGCTAAGTGGGATTTTGGCTTAAAAGTCCCTTTCTGGCACATGAGCACGCCCGTGCTCATTAGCCAGCACGCCCGTGCTTAAAGTCAGAAGCGTTTTTCTGATTTTAAGTTGAGCACGCCCGTGCTCAACAGTGAGCACGCCCGTGCTCAACAGTGAGCACGCCCGTGCTCAATGTGCGGACCGCATCTCGCTAACGCTAAGTCCAGCACGACCGTGCTCAAGGGGGAGGTCGTGCTCAAGGGGGAGCACGACCATGCTCAGGTGCAGCCTTTATATAGTTGGCACAGAAATCGAGGGTTACATTTTAACCCTACTTTTGGTGGCTGCTACTTACCTAGTGCAGCCAGAGCTATTTCATTCCCTTTTTCCCTCATATTCAGAGCAATTCTTGAGTATTGGAGGCCTTTGGGAAGCATTGTGTCGTCTGTGCTCATATATAGGTAATGTTCTTTTCCCCTTATGGTTTCCTTTCATGGTCTCGAATTGGAAACTAATGGGATTTGTGTTTCTATTTAACCAAAGTTTGATTTTGGATTGAGCCGCTCGAAGGGAAGGAACCGGTTTGCTGTTAGGAGCTCACGTTTGTTTTTAGTACAACCTTCAATCCAGGTATGGGGAGAAGGGTAGTGTTAACATTAGGCATTGGGGTTAGTGTAAGGTAAATGGGTTCCCATAACCCCGGTATTGTCAGTTTGCATGCCTATATGATAAATGATGACTATATGTTAATCTGTTCGAGCTGTTTGGTGTTTATGTTGTATGCTTCATGCTCATGTTCATGATATGTTCTTGATGTTTATGATGGTTGCCTTATGAGCATGATAGTATGATGATCATTGTTGTTAACATGATGTTGATTAGCTAATGTGGATGTTGAGTTATGATGATGTGTTTTAAACCTAAAATATGCTGATAACTGACCTAGGAATTAATGGAGTTTAAACCCTAATACTTGGTTAAGAAACTGTGTTTGAACTCTGCCCAGAACAGTACTGTCGTGCATTGAGCACGGCCGTGCTGAGCAGGGAGCACCCCCGTGCTCCCAGTTTGAATTCTAGAAAATGGCCGCACATTAAGGACGGTCGTGCAGCAGAGGCGCACGACCGTGCTAACAAGGAAGCACGACCGTGCTTCACTTATGTGACAACACGACCGTGCAGGGGAATAAGCACGCCCGTGCTCCCCTCCTGGACAGAAACAGAATCAAAGGACTTTAAGAGGGTTTCAAATCCCATTTCCCCAACGATGATAGATGATACAATTAATCAATATTATGGATTAGATAACTCGGTTTATAAATAATAAAGATGATTAAGAAGATAAGATGGTGAGATGTTAAGATGGTTAAGCCGGTATCCGTTGGGTTACCGCACGCTGTTACGTTGTACCTTGGTGCTTATGGCCAAGGGGGCCTTGACCCCACGGTTTGGGTCTAAGGCATTGATGATGTTAAAGTCTTGGGAGCTTCTTGGCCCAAGCATGATGACATTGATGTTGAAGTCTTGGGAGGTTGGCCCGAGCAAAGGAGGTGGTTGTTGTTGTTTGTTATTGTGCCATGCATAGAGCATTGGAGTTGATGGTTGAGGGGGAGGTTCGACATAGGGGAGATCGCCCAAGAGTACAGTGATCTGGCTATCCACAGTAGGTCACCCAAGGTTTGGTGACCACGGCCCCCCGTGATGAGGCATCCATAGCTAGATGCATTGGCTATCCATGGGGTTCACCTGAGGTTCGGTGAACCGCCGGTGTTGGTGCTTCTATGGCCAATACGGATATGTAACTCCAAAGTCGTTCATCCTGAGTTAGTTTGGATCCATATTCATAATGGAGTAGCGGAGTAGTGTTGCATTGCACCGCATAGCATACCTGATTGATGATGTTGATGTATGACGTTTTGTATATGCTGATGTATGTTATGATGTTGCCATGCTTGTTTGTTTACCTTGCTTCCTATCTCCTTGCCGAATATGTTTACATGATTCTTACTCCCCTCTTTCTGTTGTTTGTTTGGCCTGATTGGCTTTTTGCAAAGGATGGCGAGCAGCCCGGAGAGGAGTGACTCTGAGGAGCCACCACTCATAGTTAGGGCTTTTACCTTTTGTCTAGTTAGTTTCGTTCAATTGTATTCCGAGGTTTTTTTCCGGAACGGTTGTACCAGCTCTGAATTGTGACATTGGGGTTGGGTTGTTTATGTTTTATGTTTATTGATGTATTAACTTGGTTTTATATTTTTCCGCGTTTTGTGAACTCGTTCATGTGGGACTTTTATACCTATGGACAAAGGTTTTAATTTATTTGGTAAATGCATGTTTTTATTTCATTATATCTTTTTTTTATGTTGTATAACATGCGGGGTAGAAGGGTGTCACATAATAGACAGAAAGAAAGACAGTTGAGGAACTCATGATGTAGTTATCAACTTTCTTTAACGAAGAAAAATAAGATTTAGATCAAGAAGGAAAAAACATAAAGTGGCTACGACGTTTGTGAGGGTGGTGGAATGAGGAAGGAAGACATCCATATTTATAGAGGGGTGAGCAGGTAAGATCGACGGTCTAGATTGCCCTGATAAAATCAACTGTCCAGATCATGCCGACACCATCAACGGTCAAGATCTCCTCGCCAATTCAATCTGGTGGTTCGTTTCTGTTGGCAGAAAACGACAAACAAGCTCCACTAGCGCAAGTAATCTCTGGCACATCTGGAATCACTGTCACGTCTGGAATCACTGGCGCTGGCATAGTGAATCTCTGGCACGCTGACGCATGCTCTGATGAGTCGGTCAACCGCATTGTAGCTGACGATTCAATTTGGACCCTTGATAGTGTCGGTGAGATCTGGACCGTTGATAGTGTCGGCAAGATCTAGACCGTTGATTCCGTCGGTGCAATCTGGACAGTCGATCTTACCTGATTGCCCTATATAAATGCGGGCTCGTTCTGCCCCATTTCACATTATTTTCAAACGTTTTCTTCTTCGTTCTCATCCGACTCTCATCGTAACTACCCCAGGTCCCAACGTATACCGGAGGGCATAACTCTGCGCGACCTGAAACAAATGGTTCATGCCAAGCTGCAAGCCGGTAGTTGTCCGATTATTGTTCTTTACTAACGGTGCCCTGAGAAAACACCGGAGGGGATTTCCATTTCACGCAAATGACACTGGCGAGGGATGATGACGTTCATCGGATGCTTGCTGTGTTTTATGAACACAAGAGGGC
Source organism: Echinosophora koreensis (assembly GCA_035048595.1). Lineage (NCBI taxonomy): Eukaryota > Viridiplantae > Streptophyta > Magnoliopsida > Fabales > Fabaceae > Echinosophora > Echinosophora koreensis. The sequence goes on along the minus strand of JAPCYP010000048.1, from coordinate 77,482 downwards.
TGGCCCGATTGAACTGTATGCTAAGTTTGGACGGTAGGCTGACCAGATACTGGCCTTGCTAAAGGAGCTATCTTCTTCTAGTGGATCAGGCTAAGTCATCAAACAATATGTTGCAGTCGGATTTATCTTGGATTTCGTTGCTGTGTAAAGAATAAAATGTATCGTCACTGTTTAAGTTTCACGTAAAGCTTCATGCTTGATGTTAAAGTAATAATATATGTTAAAACTTGTGAACACCTACACATGTGATGCTTGTCCTATTCTACTAGTTGGTACAAGACAATACAAGTTGAAATAATAATATAAATAAAATACTGTAATTTAAAATCTATATAAGTTTCACGGGAAGTTTTGCTATTCATGCTCCATGTTACTAGTTGTCATGATGCTTGTCCTATTATACTAGTTGGTACAAGACAATGCAAGTTGAAATAATAATATAAATAAAATGGTGTAATTTAAAATCTACATACGTTTCACGGGAAGTTTTGCTATTCATGCTTCATGTTACTAGTTGTCATGTGATGCTTGTCCTATTATATTAGTTCGTACAAGACAATGCAAGTTGAAATAATAATATAAATAAAATTGTGTAATTTAAAATCTACATAAGTTTCATGGGAAGTTTTGCTAATCAAGCTCCATGTTACTAGTTATCAAGTGATGCTTGCCCTATTCTACTAGTTAGTACAAGACAATGCAAGTTGAAATAATAATATAAATAAAATGGTGTAATTTAAAATCTACATAAGTTTCACGGCAAGTTTTGTGATTCATGCTCTATGTTACTAGTTGTCATGTGATGCTTGTCCTATTCTACTAGTTGGTACAAGACAATGCAAGTTAAAATAACAATATAAATAAAATGATGTAATTTAAAATCTACATAAGTTTTATGGGAAGTTTTGCTATTCATGCTCCATGTTACTAGTTGTCATGTGGTGCATGGCTTATTATACTAGTTGGTACAAGATAATGCAATGTAAAATAATAATAATATAAATAAAATGGTGTAATTTAAAATCTACATAAATTTTACGAGAAGTTTTGCGATTCATGCTCTTTGTTACTAGTTGTCATGTGATGGTTGTCATATTCTACTAGTTGTTACAAGACAATGCAAGTTGAAATAATAGTATAAATAAAATATGTAATTTAAAATCTACATAAGTTTCTTGAGATGTTTTGCTATTCATACTCCATGTTACTAGTTGTCATCTGATACTTGTCCTATTATACTAGTTGGTACAAGACAATGCAATGTAAAATAATAATAATATAAATAAAATGGTGTAGTTTAAAATCTGGTGTAATTTAAAATCTACATAAGTTTCACGGGAAGTTCTGCTATTCATGCTCCATGTCACTAGTTGTCATGTGATGCTTGTTGTGACATCCTCTACCCCGCATATTAATATAAAACATATACTTAAAAGAGGTAATATAAAAACATGCATTTATTTAATAAAATAAAAACTAGATAAAAGGTAACATCTTAATGCGGAAAGAAACATAGTTTTAAAAGAAATAAAACATAAAACAAAACCAAAAACATATCCCAACCCCGATGTCACATACAGAGCTGGTATAACCGCTCCGAAATAAAATCCATGGAATACAACTGAAACTGAAATAACTAACAACTAAAACATCAAAACATTCTAGCTAGAGTCGCGGCTCCTCAGTGTCACTCCTCCACTGGCTGCTCACCGTCCTCTACATAAAGAGATACATGCCAACAACAGAAAAGAGAAACGGGGAGTAAGAAAACATGTAAACACACTGGCATGGAAGTAGTAAGCAAGATGAACATACATCATAACATGGTATAGCAATATACAACATATAACATCAACATAAAATAATCACATCAACATGTTATTTCAACCAACATATGCTATGCGGTGCAACACTACTCCGCTACTCTACTATGCATGTGGATCCAAACTATCTCAGGAAGGCAAATTTGGAATTACATATCTACATTGGCCAAAAATGCACCAACGCCGGCAGTTCACCAAACCATGGATGAACCCCTTGGATAGCCGACGCACCATACCTTGGATGCACCACCACGGGGGCGCACGATTCACCAAACCTTGGGTAAACCACCCGCGGATGGTCAGATCATCGTACTCTAGGACGACCTCCCCTTTGTTGATCTTCCCCTACTAACAACTTCAATGCGTGATGCATGAACACAACAATAAACAGGGCAACCACCTCCTTTGCTTGGGCCAATAGGCACCCAAGACTTATCACCAACATCAACATCAACAACACCCTGACCCTTAAGAGTCAAGGCCCCTTTAGCCAAAAAGCACCAAGGTTCAACTCAACAATACCTCGACCAAAAGGCATCGAGGCCACTTTGGCCAAAAAGCACCAAAGCTTATCAACGTGTGGCAACCCGTTGGGCACTGGCTTAACCAACTTATTACTCTTATTTATCTTAATTACTCTTTAATTAAGTTATCTAACTCTTCTTCATTGATTGGTGTTTTATCACGTTATTGGGGACATTTGAGGTGAAACACCCCTTTAAAACATTTAATTCACGTTCTGATCAGTAAGGGGAGCATAGGCGTGCTCACCCCAGCACGGTCATGTTGCCACTTAAGTAGAGCACGGTCATGCTCACTATTTTGCACGACCGTGCTCAAAGCGCGACCATCTTCCAGATTCAAAATGGGAGCACTCTGTTTAGCACGGTCGTGTTCCTGGAGCCAGCCGTATTGTTCTAAGCAGATTCAACATGTGTTCATGGAGCCAAAACACCCTCACACTCTCAAATCAGATCCTAGGGTCCTTTAACTAATCCAGTTGGCATAAAACCTCACCTCTCGCTAACAGTTCATATTTTATGAAACATTGGGGAGTTAATCCCTCAACCATTATGTTAATTAAGAGTCTTATTTAGCCAATTAAGTCTTATTAACAAACTAACATCAACAACCATACTTTCAGCCAATACTCATAACAGCATTATCAATAGCACAACTCAGCTAGTTAATCATAACATAACATATTAATCATCATTCATAATTGGCATCAAAACAGATACATGAACTAGGCATTGACAGACATACCATTAACCAGATGTTGGGTAGAGTGTTCATATCACGAGTTATCTTTTGTTTCTTTGATGAGAGACAAAGGTAACTGTTTTGATTATTCATAAGGTATATATATCACATACTTCTTATGAATATGAGCTGATGGTTACTGTTACAGGAACCTATGGCTCGTGGGACTCGTAGTAGCCAACGTAGGGAAAACATAGAAGATGATGATGTGGATGTAGAGATTCCTGGAACTGAGGAAGAAAGTGATTCTGAAGTTATGAGAACAATAAGGGATATGGCAAGAACTATGATGCTTCAGTCACAGCAGAATGCACAGCTAATGCAGCAACTTCAACAATAGCAAAACCAACAACCACAGAATCAAGAGCAAGAAGGGGTAATGGATGCGGGACTGGTGACATTCATGAAAGGCAAGCCGCCACAATTTCACGGAGAATACAATCCAGAAGGAGCGGAGTTGTAGATACAAGAAATAGAGAAAGTGTTCACAGCTATGCGCTGCAGAGAAGACAGAAAAGTCACCTACACATCTTTTATGCTGGTAGGAGGTGCAGAGTCATGGCAGAAGAATCGACAAAAGATTTTGGAAATAGAAGGAAGAATAATTACATGGGAATTGTTTAAGGAATGTTTCTCGAAAAAGTATTTTCTTGAAACAATTAGACATGAGAAGGAGCAAGAATTTATGAGTTTGAAATAAGGAAATATGTCAGTCGAAGAATATGCTATAAGGTTTGATTCTTTGCTCAAGTTCTCTAAATTCTATCAAGTTTGCCCAGATGAGAAGTGGATCTGCAAAAGATTTGAAGATGGTTTAAGAAGTGAATTATAGAGAGCAATGTTACCATTAGGAATTTTCAGACTTCCGGAATTTATCGAGAGATGTACTGCATTGGCAAGTCGCGATAAAAGGATCGAAGCTCGTCAACAAAGGAAGAATAAAGGGCCAATCAGGAATCATCAGAAGAATAGGGATGAGGGATTTCATCAAGAACAGAAACCATATGATCGCCCAGAACAACAAACCATGACAATCGGAGTAGATGGACACAAGCAGTTCCGTTGTTTCAAATGTGGTGGTGCACACTTAATGAAAGATTGTTGTTTGCTTTAAATGTGGTAAAACAGGACATGTTTTCAAAGATTGTAGACAAGAAAATACAATAAATAATGGAAGACAAGGATCGGGAACACAATTTCAAGGAACTGGACAACAAGTAAAGCGAACTCCAACAACGGGGGGTGTGTTCACATTGAGAGGAAGCAGCGACGTTTTATGATCTTTTGGAAGTAATTAGCAAGTTTCTTTGCTATGTTTTGGATAAGATAATATTTCGAAGCTATAAGTTAGATACCTATATGTATTTATTGTGAAGACGATGATGTATGGATGCTAAAGACATGCTATGTATATATATGAATCGACAAGTTGGTGTATGTCTAAGTTTTGATAAGTTGAAGTATATGTATGAATCAGTAAGATCATGTTATTAATAGTTGTATCATAGTGCGTAGCCGAAGCATATAGAACTTTTGGTATGAATTTACGATGTTGCATATAACCACCGCAAAATTTCGAGGACGAATTTTCTTTTGGGGGCTGGTAATGTAACATCCCGTTTTTCAAGTATATGATTAAGAGGTGAATTAAGGATGTTTAAGTATTATATAATGTTTATCATGGTATGAGAAATTTGTGTTTCAAATTTGAAGAGATGTGGCTTTGGAACGAACTCAGAACGCAAAGAAATGCGTGAAAACGCAATAAAACGGATCCTGATCAGCAGAGAACGCTCAAGCGGGGAAAACCCAACGTTCAACCATTCTCAAAATGCTCAAGCGTGGGTTTCTCAACGCTCAAGCGTGGAAGAGGTCCAATAAGTGGAAGCAGTGCGGTGCGGTGGAGACGGTGCACTCAAGCGTGGAAGCGGGCACGCTGAAGCATTAGCACGCTCGAGCACTGGAAACTGAACGCTCAAGCATTTTGGAACTCTATAAATGGACTTGTTTCCTCTTCATTTTGTCTACTTTGGCCGAAGTTATGTACTCTTCTCATATAGTTTCCAGCAGAGAAGAGGTAGTGGGCTATTGTTGATGTTCCGGAACTCCGTCCGAGTAATTGGAGTATCGAAATCGAAAGCAAATCATATTTTTGTGTTTGTAGCTTCGAATTCTACAAGTTTCGATAGTTGGTTTCTCAAATCGATGAAGTTATGTCATGGTTCGTCAAAGTGCTTGGTTCGGTCTTCTTGAATTCTTATATTTTTTCTTGTTCTAAGAATGTTTATGCTATTTGGTTGTAGTTCTAGTCGACGAATAAGCAAAGATTCGAACCGTTGTGGTGGAAACTCGTTCTAGGCTTCAAGGAATCTAGAGACTGCGTTAGTACTCTCGAGGCAGCATAAGTACCCGTATGCAAAGTGAGGTTTTGGATTAATAATTGTTGACCTTGTGGTCTCTGATATTGTTTCAGTATTTTTCTGTGTTTCCGGCCATGCATGATAACCATATATGTGCTTGGAATGGAAAACAGAATGGTGAATGTCTTGGTGTGGACTATGATAGATTCGGGACGCTAAGAAACGTGATCATAGGTGTGATTATGATTGACGGTGATCGAGGGTCAAGGTTGTTCGTTAAGGAGTCGCGTACAGTCGTTATCAGGTGAAGGGGGAAATCTCAATTATCGGGAAAATGGGCATAAAATATGATCATTAACATGGGTGGGGATTCTCAAACCCCGTTGATAGTTGGTATCTGATTGGTATGTTTCTATATGTTGGTTGATAACATGATGTCTGATAACATACTTATTTAAGTATGTTATGTATAGTTAATATGTTTATTATATTTTTCTGTTGATAATATGATAATCTGCTAACTATGAGTTGTAGTATGTTGATATTGTGATCAATCTGATCACTGTTAAATTAGAGATGTTTGTTATAAAACTAAGTTGATAGCTAAGTAGGAAAATATAATCCTATGGTGATATCGAGGTGATGGATGGAAAATTTGTATAAAATTTTGTTGTGATGGATGCACATGCATATCATTCGCGTTGATCAACGTTATGGGTAGCCGCAATAGTTGTTTGGGCGGTTACTAATATGAGGTTGATGATTATGAACGACAACAACGAAAGTTGGATAGTTGTCACAAGGGGTCGTATGACTAGCTGCGATAAGCCGTTTGAGAAGCTATATTATACGAGGTCGGATAATACTTGTGCAAAGCTACAATAGCTGTTTGAGTGGTTATTGCACAAGAAGTGTATCTGTGTACAACTGCAATAGCTGTTTGAGTGGTTGTCACAGAGAGACCGTGTGAACAGTTTCAATAGCTATTTGAGCAATTGCCACACGAGGTTGAGGTGGACTATCCAGAGCGACCAAGATGGCGGAACTCATGTTGGTAACACGGGAGTCAGTAGCTCAACTACCGACTGAACGTTATTGTAGAATTGGCCAATCATGCATGTAGGACTAGTTGTGCATTAGAAGTTATGATCCTAGTTGACGGATTTCGAGGTTGATTGTTATGACGACGAACTTGGAAGACGGATGTGTTTGTGGATGTACATGTTAATATGTAGTATTTTATGCTGTTTCCTATTCTATGATGATTGTAGAGTTTCTTACCTCCTGTATATCTATGTTTCTTTGTTTATGTTTACATTAGTTCGGATCGTGACCCGAAGATAGAATAAGCCTTAGCTGATACTGAGACGAAGAAGGTGACAAGGATGCGAATGTCTCTCATACTAGAAGACTTTTAAAGATGTTGTTTAGTAGTTATACCACGGCCAGTGGAGTGTCAATTATTGTATAAGCCATAGCTTCTGTGATACTCTGATGTATATATATGTTTATTGGTCTAAACAAATGTTCTAAATGTTTTAATTGTTTCATTATAATCATATGCATTAACATTATGTGGCACTCGAAAGGGTGTTACAGTATCAGGGCAGGTCATGGGTTTGATTCCCATGTAATGCACTGTTGGTGCTGCGAAGGGAATTATTTGTAGTAGGGCAATATCCTGCCTTGGCAAGGCCCAGGTGTTGTCGGAGTCAGATCGAGGCCAATTCTCGGTAAGGCGTGGTAGGTGCTGAGAGGGGGATTATTGGCAGTAGGCCAGCATCTTGCCTTGGCGAGGCTCAGGTGGGGTGGCAGTTATGTGTGGCGAGGCCAGGTGGGGCCGTAGTCAGATCGAAACATGGTGCTGACTGCTGCTAGGCTTAAGGAAATAAAGTTGCGCTCTGACTAACAGCTATAGCTTTCAGCCTAGTGGTAAGCGCTTGATCCTTTCATCAAAGATAGCAACAACATTTTTGTACTTGATCAGAGTTTATTTACCTTTTCCGTGCAACACTCAAGTTCAGTTGCATGAAGTACTTTTGGTTGTACCTTAAAAGGTGATACAACAATTCTTTATTGCAATATTGAGGTAGCGTGTGTAAGCTTTGAATCTTTATATGGAGACTTTGTTCTTTTGTCCTTTGAGCATATGTTGTTTGATTTAGACAAGTATTCTGAAGACACATATTCCTTTCAGCTCGATGCTTGCAACAAGACTAGTGATACAGACTTCAGTAGAGATATGTTGATTTTTCGTTTTCAATCAGAATCTTTGTTAGATACTAAAATATCTTCAATAGACATTTAAGATTAGACGAGCGAAACACTTTTACCTATTTAGCACAAAAGAGTAAGTATGCTCTTTTATATAAAGTTACGTACACTTAAACAAATACATTAGACGATTTCAAATGATTCAATGTAATCATATTTCAAATGCTTGGATTCATCAAAACTAAGTACATCATGTTAAGTCTAAGCTTTTTGACATCTCTAATTTTGATGAATCCAAACAAAGAATGATTTTGATTGAACCTTTTGAAATATGCCGATATGTGTATTAAGTGGGCAGATCTTAAAACAAAAGCATTTTAGTAAAACAACGCGTCTGGGAATGCATCTATGTTTACTTATGAAAATGTGTCTGACTTCAGACCCAGTAACAACGAGTTATGAAAATGCTTCTGACCCTACAAAATGTCTGAAAGTGCTTCATGATACTTTCATTCGAAGGACAAGCATATTCCTTTGCATTTTCAAATCAAAGAATATTGATTTAAGGGCACAAAGCATAAAAGAACAATGTCCTGCTGGAAATTCTTTTTGTTGCAACAAATTAAGGCACCTTTATGCGATCACATACCCATGTTGCACAAATAAGGAAAGTCGCATTGCCCAAGTCAGAAAAGCAACTGCAACTGCTCTGAATCATGTTGCACTCTGATAATGCAATGCCAAGAAGTATATTCAACCTGTCTTGAAGCTCTCCAACGATCATAAATATTAAATTGAGATTCAGAACGACTCTTTCGCATTAATGAATGAAGAACAAAAATATTCATCTGAAGACTGTCTCGCAACAGATTTATTGTTGATGAGTATAAAAGGAATACTTTGAAGACTGACTGAAGAGAAATGACCAGAACTCAATCATCTAGCATTCAATGCTCTCTTCGCGTTCAAAGCTCTCTAAGTTCTTCTTTCTGAGAATACTTCTGTACTCAATCATTTGTATTTATTGAGAAGTTATTACTGCGGTCATACCAACCTTATTTCTTATTCACTCATTGAGTGTTATTCTGGTTGACTTGAAAAGTTGTAAACCTTAAAGCTGCTGCTTCATTTATATCTTACTTTGTATAGAACCTGAAGAGGCTTGCTGAAAGAATACTTGTAAAGAGCCTGAAGAGCCTAGGTGCGCAAACAATACTTGTTCGTTGAGCCTGAGGAGGCTAGGTGTGCAACAATACCTGTCTGTAACTTGATCAGTTATAGTGTAACACTTGGTGAAACCAAGGACTGGACATAGCCCAAGGTTTGGGGTGAACTAGTACAGATCTTTGTGTCAACTCTCTTACCATTATCGCTTTAAGTTTGCTTTATATTTTTTTGTGCTTACTGAGGTTAAAAGTGTTAAGTTTTAATTAACCTATTTTGTATCAGAGGCATCAAAGTGTCTGATTCTGCTTCTTTGAGAAAACTTTCATATTTGCAAAAACTTTAGGGAAAACACAATTCAACCCCCTTCTCGTGTTTTCATCTGTCCATTTCACATCAGACACTTGGGGACTCAACAACGGATATCACTCTCCTCTTTCAATGCATATCAATCATGACAAATCTCATCGGAGATGGCTCGATCTTGTTGATAGCCCTCTCCATGCGCTAGCGGCTCCATATAATGGATAACCCTCTCCTCTTAGAATTATATAACTAAGTGCACCTATACTGTTACACCCGCTAACGACTGCATGATTCCAATAGGGATTCCCCAAAATCATAGCATTCAAATCATTTTCATCTCGTATCAAAGCTCTTTAACTATAAAATCCTCAACCTCTTCTTTTTTCTTTTTCTTTTTTAAAGTTCAACATCTATCAAATAATTGCTCTTTACAAATCTCAGATATAATCAAAATCATGTAATAAAATCCATAACTTTAAAATACTCATAAATGATTAAAATAAACACAAAAGGGCATGGTCCCCAAAATATAATTGCATTTCTTTTTTAATATAACAAGATAAATAGAAAAAATAATTGTGAAATATTTGAAATATGTTGTAGTGATTATCATCTTTCTACTAACAAATATGGAGAGCCAACAAATCTGCTCCTAATAACTCCAAGGATAGCAGACAGGTACTAGCCAATGTAACACCCTGTTTTTCCTATGCTTTCTGTAGCAGTATAAACATATTTAAATGTGTTTATTTTAGATTAAACTCAGAGGATGATTTTAATTAAACTAAAATCATTTTCTTGTGTTGTTATATCATATGAAGTCACGGTAAAATTTTCGGTTGAAAATTCAGACGGAAGCCGGTCTGCGTTTTCACTGCCGGTATCCGTTTACTGAGAAGAAAACCTAATTTTGACCCGTGAACGAGACGGTTAGTGTTTTTATCATGTTTCCTTCAACTTTGGTTATTTTGAAAATTTTCGTTCAAAAATAAAATAAAATATTTTATTCGGGCGAAAACGTCGGAGATTTACGATCGGAAATACAACCGGGTATGAAATGGAGCACAAAGAAGGATGAAGTGACTTGAGGTGACATGATGGGAGAGACTCTTACACACTCCAAAAGTATAATCATTATACTTTTTCAAATTATAATACTAATCTAATCTAAAAGCTACTTCTCTCTCCTCTTTCCATCCCATCAAGCCTTAACTCTCAAACTTACTCCACAAGCCACTCCAAACCCCTCTCTTCTCCCTCAATTTCGTGACCTCTCCCCTCTCCCCCTATATATACCCCTTTCATTTACACTTCCTCACTTTTTCTTCTTCTTCATCACTTCTTCACTCTTATACTTCATCTTCTTCTTTAAGTTTCAACTACTTAAAGCTTGCATTTTTATTTATCTTTTGCACTTTTGTTCTTCATTAAAGTTCTTCCTCTCCTTAAGGGTAATTCTCTCATATAAATTTCTTTACAAGTTTATCACTTTATTTCATTATTTGCTTTATGTGTTCTTATTAAGCTTTAAACTTCAAAAATCTCTTAAAAATGGTAGAAAACTCCTTTTGAGTTGAAACCACTTTCTATAGTCTTGTATTTACTTGTATTTTCACATACTAGAAGGTTGTGTAAAACAAAGCTCCCTAGCCGTTTCTTTCTAAGGAGGCCGAAACCATGTATTATGGTTTAGGTGAGTTTTGTTTCAACTTTTGAGAAAATGATCATGTGTTTGAGTTTCTAACTATCCCTTGATCTTAAATATATAAATCTTGGAAGGTTTTGATAGCTTGTTCCTATGATGGCCGAAAATATGAATAAGTAGGCCTAGGGTACTATGTTTCATCTATCCAAGTATGATCATGGATTTAGAACTCTTAATACTTTGTGATTCTAAACCTAAGAGTTGTTATCAAACAAAGATTTCTAACCTATTCTTTCTATGATGTCCGAAACTATACCTTAGTGGCCTAGGAAGGTTTGGTTTTCATTTCTCCAAAATGATCATGGACTAAGGCTCGTTAATGTAGAATGATGCTAAGTCCAAGTGATTGGAAAGTTTAAAGATTGTATAGTCTATTCATCCTATGATGGTTGTGAACCTAGGATATGTTATTTTCATTTCTCCAAAATGATCATGGACTAAGGCTCCTTAATGTAGAAGGATGCTAAGTCTAAGTGATTGGAAAGCTTAAAGACTTCTAACTTGTTTAGTTTATGTTGTAAAACCTAGAATGTAACTCCTTTCATTTCCAAGATGATCATGGACATGAGCTCCATAAGATATTTGGATGCTCAGTCTAAGAGATTGGAAAGTTTAAATCTTTCTAACTTGATTTCCTATGATGGTCGAAACTAGTGTTTTTGGACCTAGGATGTGTTATTCTTCCAAAGTGATTATGGACTAAAAGCTCCTTAATATAGAAGGATGCTATGCCCAAAAGATTGGATGATTTAAAGATTCCTAACCTATAAATCCTATGAAGGCCGAACCTAGAAGGTTATGGACCTAGGATACTTTGTTTTTCATTTTCCAAAATGATCATGGTTTTGAGCTCCTTACTATGTGTGGATGCTAGACCTAAGAGATTGGAAAGTTTAGAGAATGCTAGCCTATTTTAATAGCCTTGGCCGAATACCCTAAGTTTATAACTTAGTGGGATTTTAGTTCAACCTTGTTAAATGATCATTGTTTATGAACCCCCAACACTTGAGGATCATAAATCCATGAGTTGTATAATTTTCGGGGATCTCTAACCCTAATTTATTGTCTTGGCCGAACCTAATACCTTGTGGTTTAGTGTTCTTGGTTGATTTTAACTTGTGATCTTGTGTTTATAACCGTAGACTTCTATCGCGGAGAAAACAAGGACGTTCGCGGTACTTCTATTCAAGCATCTAACCTCTTTACTTTAACGGAAGGTAAGAGGGGATTGCCTAGGGATATTCAATGACTATATGCATGTGTGTATGTGTTTAACTTGAGTGATTTGAATATTATTATTATGTGGAGCCAATACTTGAATGACTTGTTTACATGAACTATTGTGATTATTACTTGAAGTTGATTATTACTTGCTCTAAAGTATTGTGAATTATATATATGTGATGAACTGTCATTAACTGTGATATTACTGTTTGAGATATATTACTGTTGATTGAAGTTTGAGAAGCCGGACTTGAGTCTGTGCTCAACGATTATAAGGATTAAAAGCCTTAAAAAGCCTTGAATAGAACTTTGAAAGTATTGGGTTCATTTATAAAAGTTCGTTATTTAAAATGCTTACTTCAAAAAGAATAAGATTCTTGTTTTTAAAAGAAATGTTGAAGTGATTTTAAGTCAACAGAAACTACCCTTTCATGATCTAAAGTTTTGTACGAGAGAAAACCTTTTTCGAACTATGTGTTTTATGAAAGAAAAACCCTTTGAAAATATTTGACTTTATTCCATCAAGGATTTCAAAAACAAACGAATTTCCTAATTGCTTTATAAAAGATTTTGTAAAGGAAAAGGATTTTCTCCTAAATGATTTGGAAACGTTCCGGTTACTTGGATAAGTGACCGAGGTTTTGTTTTGGATTTGATTTTCACTGAGCAAAAAAAAAGTAAGCACATGTGAATAGGAATCTAGTCGCGAGACATCGCTCTAGTTTTCCGTGGTATGCACGTGATCTAGGATCCGTGTCAAGAATTATGGGCCAAAGGTCCTAACCATGATGTTATGGGCTAAGAGTCCGAATCTCGGAATTGAGGACTGTGCGTCCTGATTTCGTTGCTGCGGACTAGGAGTCCTTATCATGTTAGAATAAAACATGGATAAAATCATAAATGATTTCTATGACCACAAACCTTGACTGCGGCATCGGTCTAAGGTGTTGTGATTGAGCACTCGGACTGTGCGTCCTGTGTTATTGATTTTTAGGTGATGACGAAATTTATGAATAGTCGCTAGCCTTTGAGCTTCGACAACGAATGAGAACGAACACAAAGAAAACATCGAGAACTAAATGTTTTACATTTGCATTTATGGCAGACGTGCCCGACGTGGTTTTAACATGAGACCTTAACAGGAAAGGTATCATGTGACGGTGTATTATCGTTGTTCTTAAAATGGACAATGAGACGGTGTACGTGTATCGTTGTGCCTAAATGGACAATGAGACGGTGTGCATAATCGTTGTGCCTAAATGGCCAATGAGACGGTGTATTATCGTTGTGCTTAGCTAGCCAATGAGACGGTGTATCGAGCCTGATCAACTCATTTTGAGGATGTTGGGATCTCCGGAGATTAAGTTTAGAGCCTGATGATTGAAGTGTCATGCATTATCTTTATAAAACTGATTGATTCGGGTATGAGACCCACTGATATAACACTTGTTTTATCTATGAATAATGCTTAAATGCTAATATGCCAATGTGTTGTATGTATCATGTATATGGTTGTTGTATGATATATCCATTTGCCGGTGTCTCACTCTTACAGTTATATCAGGTCTCTTCGGGTTTTGGTAGTACCTTGGTACTCTAGTACTGGTGTTGTAGAGGAGTCTTTCTAAGTCACTTGAAGACCTAGTGTTAGAGTTTGGGAAAGTATTCTGATTGGGGGATGGCCACGAGGGGTCTCTCCAATGAATATTTGATAGAAGGACCAGCTTAGGAGTCTGAGTTGGGTTGTATATCTGACGAGGTCGGTAAATGTAGTGTTATATACATCCATCTGTAGTTTAAACTTTTTCTTTCGAAAATGGAAACTTAGAGAAATGTTGTATGTCATGGTAACTTTGTTAGAATGTGACTTTACATTTTAAATGTATGTATTATGGATTTCAGAGTTATCCTTAAAGAAAAATTTTATACCCCAGTTTTCTGACTTAAAAGAAAACAATTTTCCGAAAGCAACCAGCAAATTATCTTTTAATTTAATTCCGCATGTGTTACGTAGTAACACCCAGGGGGTGTTACAGGTGGTATCAGAGCTGGTCGAGTCTTTCGGGATCTTTGGGAAATAGGTCTGTTGTGTTGATGTTGTGTCTTCTCTGAATTAAGTTTTATTTGGATTACTTCTTAGAAGTAATGTGTGTTGATACGCCTTTACACATTTCATTTTCTGGTTGTGGCCTGACTGATTTGTTCGGCAGGTCAGTTATGGAACCAGCACCAGAAGGTGGACGTGGACGAGGACGTGGACGCGGTCGTGGACGTGGTCGTGGACGTGGTCGCAGAGGTGGTCCTATTGGCGGTCGTGCCAACATGAATGAGAATTATGACGATGGAGTGGACTATGCTGCTCAGGCTATGGAAAACGTTGCAGCGGCTATTGCACATCAAACTGCTATGATGGCTGCCCAGAACCAACAGGAACAAGCTCGAGCTGAGCAGGCTATTGAAGGCAAAAATTTAACCGCTTTTAGACGCCAAAATCCATCCCAATTTCATGGAGATGTGGATCTTGTGAAAGCTGACTTATGGATTCAGGAGTTAGAGAAAATTTTTAAGCTGATTCACAGTCCTGAGGGAGTGAAGGTATCCTATGCCACTTTTCTGTTGGTCGGTGATGCTGAGTATTGGTGGAAGGGCACCGAACAGCTGCTGGAAGCTGAGAATCAGGAGATCACTTGGGAAGTATTCCGAACCAGGTTCTTAGACAAGTATTTTCCTCAGAGTGCACGAGCTGAAAAGGAGCAAGAATTTCTACAATTTCAACAGAAAGAATTAACCGTTGGAGAGTACGCGGCAAGGTTTGAATCTCTTGCCAAGTACTTTCGCTTTTTCCAGAACAACCCAAGTGAAGATTGGAAGTGCGAGCGTTTTGAGAAAGGACTGCGTTTCGAAATCAAGGAATCAGTACTACCATTGGAAATCCGGAATTTCCAAGCCTTAGTAGAGAAGTGTAGAATAGTGGAACTAATGAGGAAGGAAAGAGGCAACGGAGAAACTGTTGGAGGACCCACTCGTTCCAAAGACCAGTATCAAAATCAGAATCAGAAAGGGAAGCAGCATCGGAGGGAACCTTATTTCCGACCAAAAGGGAATGACCAGGATCAACAACAGCATCGTTCTGATAATTCTGAATCGGGAAGTGGAGGCCAACAGAACCAAAACCGAGGCCAATTTAGAAGATGTTACAAGTGTGGAAACCCAGATCACATGGCTGATGTTTGCCCACGCAAGGGAACGAAATGTTACAACTGTGGACAAATAGGACACTTGTCAAGGGATTGTAATGCACCAAGGTTTGAAAGGGCTGTCAACACCATAGGGACTGATAGACCCACGGCAAAGGGAAGAGTCTACACCATGACTGGTGCTGGAGCTTCACAATCTGATGATCTTTTACGACAGAAGTAGTGTACAATTTGAAGGTCTTATGGCAGTGGTCTATAATTCTAAGTTGTAATAGGATTCTAAGTATAATCGTGTTTTGACGCCCTTAAGTATTTGACTCTCTAGGGTCTCCTATGTTACTAGTCTTTCCAGTGAATGTATGTTTCTTATGACTTTTGGGAATACAAGTCTCTTTAAGATATTTATTCTAGTTCCCTTCTCTTTTTGATTGTTGTGGTCAGTTTAGAATTTGGATCCAATCTTTCTTTTCCTAGAGTTGTGAATTGCCTTGTTGTTGCACGGGATGGGTATGTTTATAAAAGAAGATTCTAGATGAGACTTAATCTAATCACTTTTACTTTTGGTGAAAGTGATTCAATTTGAATTCTTAACGAACTATTGCTCTTTTAAATTGTTGACCAGAAAATTCTAGTGAAAGGAGAAACTTTTTAGATTCATGATGGTAAACGTGTACCGATCATACATTTTTACCTCCTTGAACCTACTAAAGGATCTTCATACATTGGATGTTTCTGTATTCCTTTGGATTGATGAAATTCTTTTAGATACTTTCTTCTGATAGTATGATCTTGATAGTGAGAGATCCTGTTTAGTTTTAAGTTACGTAATTTCGAGGACGAAATTCTTTTTAGAGGGGTAGTATTGTAACACCCTGTTTTTCCTATGCTTTCTGTAGCAGTATAAACATATTTAAATGTGTTTATTTTAGATTAAACTCAGAGGATGATTTTAATTAAACTAAAATCATTTTCTTGTGTTGTTATATCATATGAAGTCACGGTAAAATTTTCGGTTGAAAATTCAGACGGAAGCCGGTCTGCGTTTTCACTGCCGGTATCCGTTTACTGAGCAGAAAACCTAATTTTGACCCGTGAACGAGACGGTTAGTGTTTTTATCATGTTTCCTTCAACTTTGGTTATTTTGAAAATTTTCGTTCAAAAATAAAATAAAATATTTTATTCGGGCGAAAACGTCGGAGATTTACGATCGGAAATACAACCGGGTATGAAATGGAGCACAAAGAAGGATGAAGTGACTTGAGGTGACATGATGGGAGAGACTCTTACACACTCCAAAAGTATAATCATTATACTTTTTCAAATTATAATACTAATCTAATCTAAAAGCTACTTCTCTCTCATCTTTCCATCCCATCAAGCCTTAACTCTCAAACTTACTCCACAAGCCACTCCAAACCCCTCTCTTCTCCCTCAATTTCGTGACCTCTCCCCTCTCCCCCTATATATACCCCTTTCATTTACACTTCCTCACTTTTTCTTCTTCTTCATCACTTCTTCACTCTTATACTTCATCTTCTTCTTTAAGTTTCAACTACTTAAAGCTTGCATTTTTATTTATCTTTTGCACTTTTGTTCTTCATTAAAGTTCTTCCTCTCCTTAAGGGTAATGCTCTCATATAAATTTCTTTACAAGTTTATCACTTTATTTCATTATTTGCTTTATGTGTTCTTATTAAGCTTTAAACTTCAAAAATCTCTTAAAAATGGTAGAAAACTCCTTTTGAGTTGAAACCACTTTCTATAGTCTTGTATTTACTTGTATTTTCACATACTAGAAGGTTGTGTAAAACAAAGCTCCCTAGCCCTTTCTTTCTAAGGAGGCCGAAACCATGTATTATGGTTTAGGTGAGTTTTGTTTCAACTTTTGAGAAAATGATCATGTGTTTGAGTTTCTAACTATCCCTTGATCTTAAATATATAAATCTTGGAAGGTTTTGATAGCTTGTTCCTATGATGGCCGAAAATATGAATAAGTAGGCCTAGGGTACTATGTTTCATCTATCCAAGTATGATCATGGATTTAGAACTCTTAATACTTTGTGATTCTAAACCTAAGAGTTGTTATCAAACAAAGATTTCTAACCTATTCTTTCTATGATGGCCGAAACTATACCTTAGTGGCCTAGGAAGGTTTGGTTTTCATTTCTCCAAAATGATCATAGACTAAGGCTCCTTAATGTAGAAGGATGCTAAGTCCAAGTGATTGGAAAGTTTAAAGATTGTATAGTCTATTCATCCTATGATGGTTGTGAACCTAGGATATGTTATTTTCATTTCTCCAAAATGATCATGGACTAAGGCTCCTTAATGTAGAAGGATGCTAAGTCTAAGTGATTGGAAAGCTTAAAGACTTCTAACTTGTTTAGTTTATGTTGTAAAACCTAGAATGTAACTCCTTTCATTTCCAAGATGATCATGGACATGAGCTCCATAAGATATTTGGATGCTAAGTCTAAGAGATTGGAAATTTTAAATCTTTCTAACTTGATTTCCTATGATGGTCGAAACTAGTGTTTTTGGACCTAGGATGTGTTATTCTTCCAAAGTGATTATGGACTAAAAGCTCCTTAATATAGAAGGATGCTATGCCCAAAAGATTGGATGATTTAAAGATTCCTAACCTATAAATCCTATGAAGGCCGAACCTAGAAGGTTATGGACCTAGGATACTTTGTTTTTCATTTTCCAAAATGATCATGGTTTTGAGCTCCTTACTATGTGTGGATGCTAGACCTAAGAGATTGGAAAGTTTAGAGAATGCTAGCCTATTTTAATAGCCTTGGCCGAATACCCTAAGTTTATAACTTAGTGGGATTTTAGTTCAACCTTGTTAAATGATCATTGTTTATGAACCCCCAACACTTGAGGATCATAAATCCATGAGTTGTATAATTTTCGGGGATCTCTAACCCTAATTTATTGTCTTGGCCGAACCTAATACCTTGTGGTTTAGTGTTCTTGGTTGATTTTAACTTGTGATCTTGTGTTTATAACCGTAGACTTCTATCGCGGAGAAAACAAGGACGTTCGCGGTACTTCTATTCAAGCATCTAACCTCTTTACTTTAACGGAAGGTAAGAGGGGATTGCCTAGGGATATTCAATGACTATATGCATGTGTGTATGTGTTTAACTTGAGTGATTTGAATATTATTATAATGTGGAGCCAATACTTGAATGACTTGTTTACATGAACTATTGTGATTATTACTTGAAGTTGATTATTACTTGCTCTAAAGTATTGTGAATTATATATATGTGATGAACTGTCATTAACTGTGATATTACTGTTTGAGATATATTACTGTTGATTGAAGTTTGAGAAGCCGGACTTGAGTCTGTGCTCAACGATTATAAGGATTAAAAGCCTTAAAAAGCCTTGAATAGAACTTTGAAAGTATTGGGTTCATTTATAAAAGTTCGTTATTTAAAATGCTTACTTCAAAAAGAATAAGATTCTTGTTTTTAAAAGAAATGTTGAAGTGATTTTAAGTCAACAGAAACTACCCTTTCATGATCTAAAGTTTTGTACGAGAGAAAACCTTTTTCGAACTATGTGTTTTATGAAAGAAAAACCCTTTGAAAATATTTGACTTTATTCCATCAAGGATTTCAAAAACAAACGAATTTCCTAATTGCTTTATAAAAGATTTTGTAAAGGAAAAGGATTTTCTCCTAAATGATTTGGAAACGTTCCGGTTACTTGGATAAGTGACCGAGGTTTTGTTTTGGATTTGATTTTCACTGAGCAAAAAAAAGTAAGCACATGTGAATAGGAATCTAGTCGCGAGACATCGCTCTAGTTTTCCGTGGTATGCACGTGATCTAGGATCCGTGTCAAGAATTATGGGCCAAAGGTCCTAACCATGATGTTATGGGCTAAGAGTCCGAATCTCGGAATTGAGGACTGTGCGTCCTGATTTCGTTGCTGCGGACTAGGAGTCCTTATCATGTTAGAATAAAACATGGATAAAATCATAAATGATTTCTATGACCACAAACCTTGACTGCGGCATCGGTCTAAGGTGTTGTGATTGAGCACTCGGACTGTGCTTCCTGTGTTATTGATTTTTAGGTGATGACGAAATTTATGAATAGTCGCTAGCCTTTGAGCTTCGACAACGAATGAGAACGAACACAAAGAAAACATCGAGAACTAAATGTTTTACATTTGCATTTATGGCAGACGTGCCCGACGTGGTTTTAACATGAGACCTTAACAGGAAAGGTATCATGTGACGGTGTATTATCGTTGTTCTTAAAATGGACAATGAGACGGTGTACGTGTATCGTTGTGCCTAAATGGACAATGAGACGGTGTGCATAATCGTTGTGCCTAAATGGCCAATGAGACGGTGTATTATCGTTGTGCTTAGCTAGCCAATGAGACGGTGTATCGAGCCTGATCAACTCATTTTGAGGATGTTGGGATCTCCGGAGATTAAGTTTAGAGCCTGATGATTGAAGTGTCATGCATTATCTTTATAAAACTGATTGATTCGGGTATGAGACCCACTGATATAACACTTGTTTTATCTATGAATAATGCTTAAATGCTAATATGCCAATGTGTTGTATGTATCATGTATATGGTTGTTGTATGATATATCCATTTGCCGGTGTCTCACTCTTACAGTTATATCAGGTCTCTTCGGGTTTTCCGGTAGTACCTTGGTACTCTAGTACTGGTGTTGTAGAGGAGTCTTTCTAAGTCACTTGAAGACCTAGTGTTAGAGTTTGGGAAAGTATTCTGATTGGGGGATGGCCACGAGGGGTCTCTCCAATGAATATTTGATAGAAGGACCAGCTTAGGAGTCTGAGTTGGGTTGTATATCTGACGAGGTCGGTAAATGTAGTGTTATATACATCCATCTGTAGTTTAAACTTTTTCTTTCGAAAATGGAAACTTAGAGAAATGTTGTATGTCATGGTAACTTTGTTAGAATGTGACTTTACATTTTAAATGTATGTATTATGGATTTCAGAGTTATCCTTAAAGAAAAAAAATTTTATACCCCAGTTTTCTGACTTAAAAGAAAACAATTTTCCGAAAGCAACCAGCAAATTATCTTTTAATTTAATTCCACATGTGTTACGTAGTAACACCCAGGGGGTGTGTTACAGGTGGTATCAGAGCTGGTCGAGTCTTTCGGGATCTTTGGGAAATAGGTCTGTTGTGTTGATGTTGTGTCTTCTCTGAATTAAGTTTTATTTGGATTACTTCTTAGAAGTAATGTGTGTTGATACGCCTTTACACGTTTCATTTTCTGGTTGTGGCCTGACTGATTTGTTCGGCAGGTCAGTTATGGTACCAGCACCAGAAGGTGGACGTGGACGAGGACGTGGACGCGGTCGTGGACGCGTGGTCGTGGACGTGGTCGCAGAGGTGGTCCTATTGGCGGTCGTGCCAACATGAATGAGAATTATGACGATGGAGTGGACTATGCTGCTCAGGCTATGGAAAACGTTGCAGCGGCTATTGCACATCAAACTGCTATGATGGCTGCCCAGAACCAACAGGAACAAGCTCGAGCTGAGCAGGCTATTGAAGGCAAAAATTTAACCGCTTTTAGACGCCAAAATCCATCCCAATTTCATGGAGATGTGGATCTTGTGAAAGCTGACTTATGGATTCAGGAGTTAGAGAAAATTTTTAAGCTGATTCACAGTCCTGAGGGAGTGAAGGTATCCTATGCCACTTTTCTGTTGGTCGGTGATGCTGAGTATTGGTGGAAGGGCACCGAACAGCTGCTGGAAGCTGAGAATCAGGAGATCACTTGGGAAGTATTCCGAACCAGGTTCTAAGACAAGTATTTTCCTCAGAGTGCACGAGCTGAAAAGGAGCAAGAATTTCTACAATTTCAACAGAAAGAATTAACCGTTGGAGAGTACGCGGCAAGGTTTGAATCTCTTGCCAAGTACTTTCGCTTTTTCCAGAACAACCCAAGTGAAGATTGGAAGTGCGAGCGTTTTGAGAAAGGACTGCGTTTCGAAATCAAGGAATCAGTACTACCATTGGAAATCCGGAATTTCCAAGCCTTAGTAGAGAAGTGTAGAATAGTGGAACTAATGAGGAAGGAAAGAGGCAACGGAGAAACTGTTGGAGGACCCACTCGTTCCAAAGACCAGTATCAAAATCAGAATCAGAAAGGGAAGCAGCATCGGAGGGAACCTTATTTCCGACCAAAAGGGAATGACCAGGATCAACAACAGCATCGTTCTGATAATTCTGAATAGGGAAGTGGAGGCCAACAGAACCAAAACCGAGGCCAATTTAGAAGATGTTACAAGTGTGGAAACCCAGATCACATGGCTGATGTTTGCCCACGCAAGGGAACGAAATGTTACAACTGTGGACAAATAGGACACTTGTCAAGGGATTGTAATGCACCAAGGTTTGAAAGGGCTGTCAACACCATAGGGACTGATAGACCCACGGCAAAGGGAAGAGTCTACACCATGACTGGAGCTGGAGCTTCACAATCTGATGATCTTTTACGACAGAAGTAGTGTACAATTTGAAGGTCTTATGGCAGTGGTCTATAATTCTAGGTTGTAATAGGATTCTAAGTATAATCGTGTTTTGACGCCCTTAAGTATTTGACTCTCTAGGGTCTCCTATGTTACTAGTCTTTCCAGTGAATGTATGTTTCTTATGACTTTTGGGAATAAAAGTCTCTTTAAGATATTTATTCTAGTTCCCTTCTCTTTTTGATTGTTGTGGTCAGTTTAGAATTTGGATCCAATCTTTCTTTTCCTAGAGTTGTGAATTGCCTTGTTGTTGCACGGGATGGGTATGTTTATAAAAGAAGATTCTAGATGAGACTTAATCTAATCACTTTTACTTTTGGTGAAAGTGATTCAATTTGAATTCTTAACGAACTATTGCTCTTTTAAATTGTTGACCAGAAAATTCTAGTGAAAGGAGAAACTTTTTAGATTCATGATGGTAAACGTGTACCGATCATACATTTTTACCTCCTTGAACCTACTAAAGGATCTTCATACATTGGATGTTTCTGTATTCCTTTTGGATTGATGAAATTCTTTTAGATACTTTCTTCTGATAGTATGATCTTGATAGTGAGAGATCCTGTTTAGTTTTAAGTTACGTAATTTCGAGGACGAAATTCTTTTTAGAGGGGTAGTATTGTAACACCCTGTTTTTCCTATGCTTTCTGTAGCAGTATAAACATATTTAAATGTGTTTATTTTAGATTAAACTCAGAGGATGATTTTAATTAAACTAAAATCATTTTCTTGTGTTGTTATATCATATGAAGTCACGGTAAAATTTTCGGTTGAAAATTCAGACGGAAGCCGGTCTGCGTTTTCACTGCCGGTATCCGTTTACTGAGCAGAAAACCTAATTTTGACCCGTGAACGAGACGGTTAGTGTTTTTATCATGTTTCCTTCAACTTTGGTTATTTTGAAAATTTTCGTTCAAAAATAAAATAAAATATTTTATTCGGGCGAAAACGTCGGAGATTTACGATCGGAAATACAACCGGGTATGAAATGGAGCACAAAGAAGGATGAAGTGACTTGAGGTGACATGATGGGAGAGACTCTTACACACTCCAAAAGTATAATCATTATACTTTTTCAAATTATAATACTAATCTAATCTAAAAGCTACTTCTCTCTCATCTTTCCATCCCATCAAGCCTTAACTCTCAAACTTACTCCACAAGCCACTCCAAACCCCTCTCTTCTCCCTCAATTTCGTGACCTCTCCCCTCTCCCCCTATATATACCCCTTTCATTTACACTTCCTCACTTTTTCTTCTTCTTCATCACTTCTTCACTCTTATACTTCATCTTCTTCTTTAAGTTTCAACTACTTAAAGCTTGCATTTTTATTTATCTTTTGCACTTTTGTTCTTCATTAAAGTTCTTCCTCTCCTTAAGGGTAATGCTCTCATATAAATTTCTTTACAAGTTTATCACTTTATTTCATTATTTGCTTTATGTGTTCTTATTAAGCTTTAAACTTCAAAAATCTCTTAAAAATGGTAGAAAACTCCTTTTGAGTTGAAACCACTTTCTATAGTCTTGTATTTACTTGTATTTTCACATACTAGAAGGTTGTGTAAAACAAAGCTCCCTAGCCCTTTCTTTCTAAGGAGGCCGAAACCATGTATTATGGTTTAGGTGAGTTTTGTTTCAACTTTTGAGAAAATGATCATGTGTTTGAGTTTCTAACTATCCCTTGATCTTAAATATATAAATCTTGGAAGGTTTTGATAGCTTGTTCCTATGATGGCCGAAAATATGAATAAGTAGGCCTAGGGTACTATGTTTCATCTATCCAAGTATGATCATGGATTTAGAACTCTTAATACTTTGTGATTCTAAACCTAAGAGTTGTTATCAAACAAAGATTTCTAACCTATTCTTTCTATGATGGCCGAAACTATACCTTAGTGGCCTAGGAAGGTTTGGTTTTCATTTCTCCAAAATGATCATAGACTAAGGCTCCTTAATGTAGAAGGATGCTAAGTCCAAGTGATTGGAAAGTTTAAAGATTGTATAGTCTATTCATCCTATGATGGTTGTGAACCTAGGATATGTTATTTTCATTTCTCCAAAATGATCATGGACTAAGGCTCCTTAATGTAGAAGGATGCTAAGTCTAAGTGATTGGAAAGCTTAAAGACTTCTAACTTGTTTAGTTTATGTTGTAAAACCTAGAATGTAACTCCTTTCATTTCCAAGATGATCATGGACATGAGCTCCATAAGATATTTGGATGCTAAGTCTAAGAGATTGGAAATTTTAAATCTTTCTAACTTGATTTCCTATGATGGTCGAAACTAGTGTTTTTGGACCTAGGATGTGTTATTCTTCCAAAGTGATTATGGACTAAAAGCTCCTTAATATAGAAGGATGCTATGCCCAAAAGATTGGATGATTTAAAGATTCCTAACCTATAAATCCTATGAAGGCCGAACCTAGAAGGTTATGGACCTAGGATACTTTGTTTTTCATTTTCCAAAATGATCATGGTTTTGAGCTCCTTACTATGTGTGGATGCTAGACCTAAGAGATTGGAAAGTTTAGAGAATGCTAGCCTATTTTAATAGCCTTGGCCGAATACCCTAAGTTTATAACTTAGTGGGATTTTAGTTCAACCTTGTTAAATGATCATTGTTTATGAACCCCCAACACTTGAGGATCATAAATCCATGAGTTGTATAATTTTCGGGGATCTCTAACCCTAATTTATTGTCTTGGCCGAACCTAATACCTTGTGGTTTAGTGTTCTTGGTTGATTTTAACTTGTGATCTTGTGTTTATAACCGTAGACTTCTATCGCGGAGAAAACAAGGACGTTCGCGGTACTTCTATTCAAGCATCTAACCTCTTTACTTTAACGGAAGGTAAGAGGGGATTGCCTAGGGATATTCAATGACTATATGCATGTGTGTATGTGTTTAACTTGAGTGATTTGAATATTATTATTATGTGGAGCCAATACTTGAATGACTTGTTTACATGAACTATTGTGATTATTACTTGAAGTTGATTATTACTTGCTCTAAAGTATTGTGAATTATATATATGTGATGAACTGTCATTAACTGTGATATTACTGTTTGAGATATATTACTGTTGATTGAAGTTTGAGAAGCCGGACTTGAGTCTGTGCTCAACGATTATAAGGATTAAAAGCCTTAAAAAGCCTTGAATAGAACTTTGAAAGTATTGGGTTCATTTATAAAAGTTCGTTATTTAAAATGCTTACTTCAAAAAGAATAAGATTCTTGTTTTTAAAAGAAATGTTGAAGTGATTTTAAGTCAACAGAAACTACCCTTTCATGATCTAAAGTTTTGTACGAGAGAAAACCTTTTTCGAACTATGTGTTTTATGAAAGAAAAACCCTTTGAAAATATTTGACTTTATTCCATCAAGGATTTCAAAAACAAACGAATTTCCTAATTGCTTTATAAAAGATTTTGTAAAGGAAAAGGATTTTCTCCTAAATGATTTGGAAACGTTCCGGTTACTTGGATAAGTGACCGAGGTTTTGTTTTGGATTTGATTTTCACTGAGCAAAAAAAAGTAAGCACATGTGAATAGGAATCTAGTCGCGAGACATCGCTCTAGTTTTCCGTGGTATGCACGTGATCTAGGATCCGTGTCAAGAATTATGGGCCAAAGGTCCTAACCATGATGTTATGGGCTAAGAGTCCGAATCTCGGAATTGAGGACTGTGCGTCCTGATTTCGTTGCTGCAGACTAGGAGTCCTTATCATGTTAGAATAAAACATGGATAAAATCATAAATGATTTCTATGACCACAAACCTTGACTGCGGCATCGGTCTAAGGTGTTGTGATTGAGCACTCGGACTGTGCTTCCTGTGTTATTGATTTTTAGGTGATGACGAAATTTATGAATAGTCGCTAGCCTTTGAGCTTCGACAACGAATGAGAACGAACACAAAGAAAACATCGAGAACTAAATGTTTTACATTTGCATTTATGGCAGACGTGCCCGACGTGGTTTTAACATGAGACCTTAACAGGAAAGGTATCATGTGACGGTGTATTATCGTTGTTCTTAAAATGGACAATGAGACGGTGTACGTGTATCGTTGTGCCTAAATGGACAATGAGACGGTGTGCATAATCGTTGTGCCTAAATGGCCAATGAGACGGTGTATTATCGTTGTGCTTAGCTAGCCAATGAGACGGTGTATCGAGCCTGATCAACTCATTTTGAGGATGTTGGGATCTCCGGAGATTAAGTTTAGAGCCTGATGATTGAAGTGTCATGCATTATCTTTATAAAACTGATTGATTCGGGTATGAGACCCACTGATATAACACTTGTTTTATCTATGAATAATGCTTAAATGCTAATATGCCAATGTGTTGTATGTATCATGTATATGGTTGTTGTATGATATATCCATTTGCCGGTGTCTCACTCTTACAGTTATATCAGGTCTCTTCGGGTTTTCCGGTAGTACCTTGGTACTCTAGTACTGGTGTTGTAGAGGAGTCTTTCTAAGTCACTTGAAGACCTAGTGTTAGAGTTTGGGAAAGTATTCTGATTGGGGGATGGCCACGAGGGGTCTCTCCAATGAATATTTGATAGAAGGACCAGCTTAGGAGTCTAAGTTGGGTTGTATATCTGACGAGGTCGGTAAATGTAGTGTTATATACATCCATCTGTAGTTTAAACTTTTTCTTTCGAAAATGGAAACTTAGAGAAATGTTGTATGTCATGGTAACTTTGTTAGAATGTGACTTTACATTTTAAATGTATGTATTATGGATTTCAGAGTTATCCTTAAAGAAAAAAAAATTTTATACCCCAGTTTTCTGACTTAAAAGAAAACAATTTTCCCAAAGCAACCAGCAAATTATCTTTTAATTTAATTCCACATGTGTTACGTAGTAACACCCCCCTGGGTGTTACAGGTGGTATCAGAGCTGGTCGAGTCTTTCGGGATCTTTGGGAAATAGGTCTGTTGTGTTGATGTTGTGTCTTCTCTGAATTAAGTTTTATTTGGATTACTTCTTAGAAGTAATGTGTGTTGATACGCCTTTACACGTTTCATTTTCTGGTTGTGGCCTGACTGATTTGTTCGGCAGGTCAGTTATGGAACCAGCACCAGAAGGTGGACGTGGACGAGGACGTGGACGCGGTCGTGGACGCGGTCGTGGACGTGGTCGTGGACGTGGTCGCAGAGGTGGTCCTATTGGCGGTCGTGCCAACATGAATGAGAATTATGACGATGGAGTGGACTATGCTGCTCAGGCTATGGAAAACGTTGCAGCGGCTATTGCACATCAAACTGCTATGATGGCTGCCCAGAACCAACAGGAACAAGCTCGAGCTGAGCAGGCTATTGAAGGCAAAAATTTAACCGCTTTTAGACGCCAAAATCCATCCCAATTTCATGGAGATGTGGATCTTGTGAAAGCTGACTTATGGATTCAGGAGTTAGAGAAAATTTTTAAGCTGATTCACAGTCCTGAGGGAGTGAAGGTATCCTATGCCACTTTTCTGTTGGTCGGTGATGCTGAGTATTGGTGGAAGGGCACCGAACAGCTGCTGGAAGCTGAGAATCAGGAGATCACTTGGGAAGTATTCCGAACCAGGTTCTAAGACAAGTATTTTCCTCAGAGTGCACGAGCTGAAAAGGAGCAAGAATTTCTACAATTTCAACAGAAAGAATTAACCGTTGGAGAGTACGCGGCAAGGTTTGAATCTCTTGCCAAGTACTTTCGCTTTTTCCAGAACAACCCAAGTGAAGATTGGAAGTGCGAGCGTTTTGAGAAAGGACTGCGTTTCGAAATCAAGGAATCAGTACTACCATTGGAAATCCGGAATTTCCAAGCCTTAGTAGAGAAGTGTAGAATAGTGGAACTAATGAGGAAGGAAAGAGGCAACGGAGAAACTGTTGGAGGACCCACTCGTTCCAAAGACCAGTATCAAAATCAGAATCAGAAAGGGAAGCAGCATCGGAGGGAACCTTATTTCCGACCAAAAGGGAATGACCAGGATCAACAACAGCATCGTTCTGATAATTCTGAATAGGGAAGTGGAGGCCAACAGAACCAAAACCGAGGCCAATTTAGAAGATGTTACAAGTGTGGAAACCCAGATCACATGGCTGATGTTTGCCCACGCAAGGGAACGAAATGTTACAACTGTGGACAAATAGGACACTTGTCAAGGGATTGTAATGCACCAAGGTTTGAAAGGGCTGTCAACACCATAGGGACTGATAGACCCACGGCAAAGGGAAGAGTCTACACCATGACTGGCGCTGGAGCTTCACAATCTGATGATCTTTTACGACAGAAGTAGTGTACAATTTGAAGGTCTTATGGCAGTGGTCTATAATTCTAGGTTGTAATAGGATTCTAAGTATAATCGTGTTTTGACGCCCTTAAGTATTTGACTCTCTAGGGTCTCCTATGTTACTAGTCTTTCCAGTGAATGTATGTTTCTTATGACTTTTGGGAATAAAAGTCTCTTTAAGATATTTATTCTAGTTCCCTTCTCTTTTTGATTGTTGTGGTCAGTTTAGAATTTGGATCCAATCTTTCTTTTCCTAGAGTTGTGAATTGCCTTGTTGTTGCACGGGATGGGTATGTTTATAAAAGAAGATTCTAGATGAGACTTAATCTAATCACTTTTACTTTTGGTGAAAGTGATTCAATTTGAATTCTTAACGAACTATTGCTCTTTTAAATTGTTGACCAGAAAATTCTAGTGAAAGGAGAAACTTTTTAGATTCATGATGGTAAACGTGTACCGATCATACATTTTTACCTCCTTGAACCTACTAAAGGATCTTCATACATTGGATGTTTCTGTATTCCTTTGGATTGATGAAATTCTTTTAGATACTTTCTTCTGATAGTATGATCTTGATAGTGAGAGATCCTGTTTAGTTTTAAGTTACGTAATTTCGAGGACGAAATTCTTTTTAGAGGGGTAGTATTGTAACACCCTGTTTTTCCTATGCTTTCTGTAGCAGTATAAACATATTTAAATGTGTTTATTTTAGATTAAACTCAGAGGATGATTTTAATTAAACTAAAATCATTTTCTTGTGTTGTTATATCATATGAAGTCACGGTAAAATTTTCGGTTGAAAATTCAGACGGAAGCCGGTCTGCGTTTTCACTGCCGGTATCCGTTTACTGAGCAGAAAACCTAATTTTGACCCGTGAACGAGACGGTTAGTGTTTTTATCATGTTTCCTTCAACTTTGGTTATTTTGAAAATTTTCGTTCAAAAATAAAATAAAATATTTTATTCGGGCGAAAACGTCGGAGATTTACGATCGGAAATACAACCGGGTATGAAATGGAGCACAAAGAAGGATGAAGTGACTTGAGGTGACATGATGGGAGAGACTCTTACACACTCCAAAAGTATAATCATTATACTTTTTCAAATTATAATACTAATCTAATCTAAAAGCTACTTCTCTCTCATCTTTCCATCCCATCAAGCCTTAACTCTCAAACTTACTCCACAAGCCACTCCAAACCCCTCTCTTCTCCCTCAATTTCGTGACCTCTCCCCTCTCCCCCTATATATACCCCTTTCATTTACACTTCCTCACTTTTTCTTCTTCTTCATCACTTCTTCACTCTTATACTTCATCTTCTTCTTTAAGTTTCAACTACTTAAAGCTTGCATTTTTATTTATCTTTTGCACTTTTGTTCTTCATTAAAGTTCTTCCTCTCCTTAAGGGTAATGCTCTCATATAAATTTCTTTACAAGTTTATCACTTTATTTCATTATTTGCTTTATGTGTTCTTATTAAGCTTTAAACTTCAAAAATCTCTTAAAAATGGTAGAAAACTCCTTTTGAGTTGAAACCACTTTCTATAGTCTTGTATTTACTTGTATTTTCACATACTGGAAGGTTGTGTAAAACAAAGCTCCCTAGCCCTTTCTTTCTAAGGAGGCTGAAACCATGTATTATGGTTTAGGTGAGTTTTGTTTCAACTTTTGAGAAAATGATCATGTGTTTGAGTTTCTAACTATCCCTTGATCTTAAATATATAAATCTTGGAAGGTTTTGATAGCTTGTTCCTATGATGGCCGAAAATATGAATAAGTAGGCCTAGGGTACTATGTTTCATCTATCCAAGTATGATCATGGATTTAGAACTCTTAATACTTTGTGATTCTAAACCTAAGAGTTGTTATCAAACAAAGATTTCTAACCTATTCTTTCTATGATGGCCGAAACTATACCTTAGTGGCCTAGGAAGGTTTGGTTTTCATTTCTCCAAAATGATCATAGACTAAGGCTCCTTAATGTAGAAGGATGCTAAGTCCAAGTGATTGGAAAGTTTAAAGATTGTATAGTCTATTCATCCTATGATGGTTGTGAACCTATATGTTATTTTCATTTCTCCAAAATGATCATGGACTAAGGCTCCTTAATGTAGAAGGATGCTAAGTCTAAGTGATTGGAAAGCTTAAAGACTTCTAACTTGTTTAGTTTATGTTGTAAAACCTAGAATGTAACTCCTTTCATTTCCAAGATGATCATGGACATGAGCTCCATAAGATATTTGGATGCTAAGTCTAAGAGATTGGAAATTTTAAATCTTTCTAACTTGATTTCCTATGATGGTCGAAACTAGTGTTTTTGGACCTAGGATGTGTTATTCTTCCAAAGTGATTATGGACTAAAAGCTCCTTAATATAGAAGGATGCTATGCCCAAAAGATTGGATGATTTAAAGATTCCTAACCTATAAATCCTATGAAGGCCGAACCTAGAAGGTTATGGACCTAGGATACTTTGTTTTTCATTTTCCAAAATGATCATGGTTTTGAGCTCCTTACTATGTGTGGATGCTAGACCTAAGAGATTGGAAAGTTTAGAGAATGCTAGCCTATTTTAATAGCCTTGGCCGAATACCCTAAGTTTATAACTTAGTGGGATTTTAGTTCAACCTTGTTAAATGATCATTGTTTATGAACCCCCAACACTTGAGGATCATAAATCCATGAGTTGTATAATTTTCGGGGATCTCTAACCCTAATTTATTGTCTTGGCCGAACCTAATACCTTGTGGTTTAGTGTTCTTGGTTGATTTTAACTTGTGATCTTGTGTTTATAACCGTAGACTTCTATCGCGGAGAAAACAAGGACGTTCGCGGTACTTCTATTCAAGCATCTAACCTCTTTACTTTAACGGAAGGTAAGAGGGGATTGCCTAGGGATATTCAATGACTATATGCATGTGTGTATGTGTTTAACTTGAGTGATTTGAATATTATTATTATGTGGAGCCAATACTTGAATGACTTGTTTACATGAACTATTGTGATTATTACTTGAAGTTGATTATTACTTGCTCTAAAGTATTGTGAATTATATATATGTGATGAACTGTCATTAACTGTGATATTACTGTTTGAGATATATTACTGTTGATTGAAGTTTGAGAAGCCGGACTTGAGTCTGTGCTCAACGATTATAAGGATTAAAAGCCTTAAAAAGCCTTGAATAGAACTTTGAAAGTATTGGGTTCATTTATAAAAGTTCGTTATTTAAAATGCTTACTTCAAAAAGAATAAGATTCTTGTTTTTAAAAGAAATGTTGCAGTGATTTTAAGTCAACAGAAACTACCCTTTCATGATCTAAAGTTTTGTACGAGAGAAAACCTTTTTCGAACTATGTGTTTTATGAAAGAAAAACCCTTTGAAAATATTTGACTTTATTCCATCAAGGATTTCAAGAACAAACGAATTTCCTAATTGCTTTATAAAAGATTTTGTAAAGGAAAAGGATTTTCTCCTAAATGATTTGGAAACGTTCCGGTTACTTGGATAAGTGACCGAGGTTTTGTTTTGGATTTGATTTTCACTGAGCAAAAAAAAGTAAGCACATGTGAATAGGAATCTAGTCGCGAGATGTCGCTCTAGTTTTCCGTGGTATGCACGTGATCTAGGATCCGTGTCAAGAATTATGGGCCAAAGGTCCTAACCATGATGTTATGGGCTAAGAGTCCGAATCTCGGAATTGAGGACTGTGCGTCCTGATTTCGTTGCTGCGGACTAGGAGTCCTTATCATGTTAGAATAAAACATGGATAAAATCATAAATGATTTCTATGACCACAAACCTTGACTGCGGCATCGGTCTAAGGTGTTGTGATTGAGCACTCGGACTGTGCGTCCTGTGTTATTGATTTTTAGGTGATGACGAAATTTATGAATAGTCGCTAGCCTTTGAGCTTCGACAACGAATGAGAACGAACACAAAGAAAACATCGAGAACTAAATGTTTTACATTTGCATTTATGGCAGACGTGCCCGACGTGGTTTTAACATGAGACCTTAACAGGAAAGGTATCATGTGACGGTGTATTATCGTTGTTCTTAAAATGGACAATGAGACGGTGTACGTGTATCGTTGTGCCTAAATGGACAATGAGACGGTGTGCATAATCGTTGTGCCTAAATGGCCAATGAGACGGTGTATTATCGTTGTGCTTAGCTAGCCAATGAGACGGTGTATCGAGCCTGATCAACTCATTTTGAGGATGTTGGGATCTCCGGAGATTAAGTTTAGAGCCTGATGATTGAAGTGTCATGCATTATCTTTATAAAACTGATTGATTCGGGTATGAGACCCACTGATATAACACTTGTTTTATCTATGAATAATGCTTAAATGCTAATATGCCAATGTGTTGTATGTATCATGTATATGGTTGTTGTATGATATATCCATTTGCCGGTGTCTCACTCTTACA
Source organism: Echinosophora koreensis (assembly GCA_035048595.1). Classification (NCBI taxonomy): domain Eukaryota; kingdom Viridiplantae; phylum Streptophyta; class Magnoliopsida; order Fabales; family Fabaceae; genus Echinosophora; species Echinosophora koreensis. The sequence goes on along the minus strand of JAPCYP010000048.1, from coordinate 44,946 downwards.
GTTATATCAGGTCTCTTCGGGTTTTCCGGTAGTACCTTGGTACTCTAGTACTGGTGTTGTAGAGGAGTCTTTCTAAGTCACTTGAAGACCTAGTGTTAGAGTTTGGGAAAGTATTCTGATTGGGGGATGGCCACGAGGGGTCTCTCCAATGAATATTTGATAGAAGGACCAGCTTAGGAGTCTAAGTTGGGTTGTATATCTGACGAGGTCGGTAAATGTAGTGTTATATACATCCATCTGTAGTTTAAACTTTTTCTTTCGAAAATGGAAACTTAGAGAAATGTTGTATGTCATGGTAACTTTGTTAGAATGTGACTTTACATTTTAAATGTATGTATTATGGATTTCAGAGTTATCCTTAAAGAAAAAAAATTTTATACCCCAGTTTTCTGACTTAAAAGAAAACAATTTTCCGAAAGCAACCAGCAAATTATCTTTTAATTTAATTCCGCATGTGTTACGTAGTAACACCCAGGGGGTGTTACAGCCGACAGATCTCAAAGAGCTTAGTTGTGTTGCTGTGGATATAGCCTTGACAGGTACTTTAGTTTTGATGAATGACAAAAGGGGAAGTCAGAAGGACTAAATTGCAAAAAGCGGCAAAAGGTCAAACAAGCAGTCAAATGGGTTAAGGGAATTATATTTATTGTATTGCTTGTTTTAGATTAATTGTAAATGGTTAATAATGCTCTAAAGATTAAAATTGGTCACACATACACATTAATGAGCTTTTAAGAATCAAACTTAATCAGCTAATATTTGGTCTTAAATGAGTAATGAATTTTATAGCTGTTAAGTTTTTCAAATTCAAATTTGAATCAAGGAATAATCGATTAATATAATCGATTATCATGCTCTTAATCATGCTTTAATGATTAATCAATTATAGAGCTGTTAAGAATTTAAATCAACCATTTTGAATTGCTATAATCGATTATATAATCGATTATCTATAGATGAACATGTTTTTAATAACTTAAATGGCTTTAATGAGAATTAATGATAGCTAAGCCGTTAAGTATTGAATTTGAATTAGAATAAAAGATTATGTAATATGTATAATCGATTATGTCCTTACTGTCTTTCAACGAGCTTCCAACAGAAACCCTGCAATCGATTATGTAATCGATTATAGCTTTTTATATGAAACTCAGTGGACTCGTAATCGATTAATATAATCGATTATGCTGCGACTGTCTCAAAGAGGCACTTTTCAAACTGAGTCAAAATAATCAATTATGCCATTTAAATAATCGATTACTGCGCGACAAAAATGAGTTTTGAGAAGAATTTGACCTAATCTTTCAAGGTTCTATTTAAACGAAACCTAGTCAAAAACACAAAAACGAAAATCATTTTACTCTGAACTGCGTTTTATTCTCTTGAACAAAAACTCTCTTATTCTCTCTTGTTCTTACACTTTGATCACTTTAAACTTGAGAGCTTTATACACCATATAGGTGTGATTGTAATTGTTCTTCAATTTGTTTAATCAGCACTATTAAGAGTGCATTTTGTTGGTAAGAGTCATGTGACTCAAACCCTTCTTTTCTATACCAAGTTTTCAAGAGAGGTGATATCTCTTGGGGTGTTCTTGGATGTGATTTCCAAGTGTTTACAAGGGAGGTGATATTCCTTGTGGTTGACAAGAGAGGTGATATCTCTTGGGTCATTGTCTTGAGGCTCTTTCGTTGGGGGAGGTGATATCCCTGGTCTGTGAGGAGTGCTCTCTTTTGTAAAGGTTCTAGTTGATCCTGTTAAAAACTAGAGTTGATTGAAAACCCTTGGTGGTATTGCCTTAGGGACTGGACGTAGGCCACTGGGTAGTTTGTGGTCGAACCAGGATATCTCGCTTGTGTTCATCTTCTAAAACTCTTATCTCTTTCATTTCCGCTTTATCTTTTGCAAATCGCTTTTACTCGCACGCGCCTTTTATAAATTGGTTTTTAGAATATATTAAAAAGGAAAAAAATTTATTTTATCAAAGTTTTTTAAAAACACAATTCACCCCCCTCTTGTATTTGGAGTCAGTTGTAAACAAGTGGTATCAGAGCTTAACTCTTGGATATAAAGGGCGAAACAAGAGGTAACATGACTTCAAACCAGTTTTGTAACGAGGGAAACTTCGTAAACAGACCCCCATCTTTCAATGGTGAAGGGTATGGTTATTGGAAAGAAAGAATGCAAATATTTCTTGAAGCTTTTGATATTGATGTTTGGGATGCTGTGGAAAATGGTCCATTTGTCCCTAAGCATGAAATGGTGCTTCAGTGGATAAACCGAAAAATCTTTGGACCGACGAGGAAAAGAAAAAGGTCCAATACAATTTGAAAGCTAGGAACATCATCACTTCAGCTTTAAGCTATGATGAGTTCTATAGGGTCTCAAATTGTAAGACCGCTAAAAAAATGTGGGACACCCTTCAATTGACCCATGAAGGTACTACCGAGGTCAAAAGGGCTAGGATGAACACATTGACCCATGAGTATGAGCTATTTAGGATGATATAGGGTGAAAGCATACAGGATATGCAGAAACGTTTTACCCATATTATAAATCATCTTAGGGCTCTTGGGAAATCTTTTAATAATGAGGATTTGATAAATAAAGTGCTTAGATGTTTGAGTAGAAATTGGCAACCCAAAGTAACTGCTATATTTGAATCTAGAGATTTATCATCTATGTATTTGGCTACTTTGTTTGGCAAATTGCAGGAACACGAGCTTGAACTATATCGCCTCATGGAAAGTGAGGAAAATGATAATAAGATAAAGAATGGCCATGCACTCAAAGCACGCAAGATTGAAAATGATGAAGGGAGTGACTTTGATGATTGTGATTGTCTTGATGAAGACGAGGAAGATATGAACAAAATGATCCACAAATTTAAAAAGTTCTTAAGGCGAAAAGGCAAAGCAAAACAAGTATCCAATCCTCAAAAGAAATATGAGGAAGAAGGAACCTCTTTCATCCCAACATGCTACAAGTGCGGCAAAAAGGGTCATATAAAACCCGACTGTCCTAAAGGCCAAAGAAAGCATGAGAAATCGGATAAAAGGCCACAAAAGACCGAAGAAAAAGAAGGGCCTATATTGCTTGGGAAGACAATGATATGGACTCATCCAATGAGTCGGATAATTAGGAGGCACATTTATGTCTCATGGCAAATCATGAGGAAGATGAGGTAAATGACCTTGAACTTGAAACTAAGTTATCTTATGATGATTTGCTTATTGCTTGTGAAGAATTAAATAATGAAACCATTAGACTTCGAAAAATCATTTCTTCGTCCAAGAAAACCATCTCTCTTCCTGAATCTAAAATCGATGTTTTAAACAAAGAGATGGAAGCCCTTAAAGAAAAACTAGTTGTTTTAAACAAAACTTCATCATGCTTATCTTGTGAAAATAAAAAGAATAAAGTTTCTAAATGTGATGAATGCAGTGTTTTGAAAATTAAAGTTGAGGATTTATATAACATGCTTGCGAAATTCACAATGGGAAGGGATAACCTAAATGTTCTTTTGGGAAATCAAAAGGGAATGTATGACAAAGCTGGTTTAGGTTATCATCCAAGGTTTCATGAAAAATCTTTTAAAAAGTTTTTTGGTCCAAGCAACAAGTCAAGTAGTCCTTTTGTTAAATGCTTTCATTGTGGTAGAAAAGGTCACACTGCCTCTATTTACAACATTAGGAAATACAAAGGCATGAATGGTAACAATGCATGGATTTAAAAGGTCTTATTGCCCAAGACTAATGTTCAAGGATCCAAAATGGTTTGGGTACCAAAAGCCAAAACATGACTGTGTTTTGCAGGAGTGCTTGAAGACCAAGAACAAAAATTGGAATCTCAATATGGTCATTCAAAGCACATGACGGGGAACAAACACAAATTCTCCTTCTCATCACCCAAAAATGTTTTTCAAGTCATAATCGATTATATGATAGTAATAATCGATTATGAGAAGTCAGAAAGGCCAAAATCGATTATGCACAGAAAGGAGACAAATATCAAAAGTTAGTAAGGTTGTAATCGATTATCATAATCGATTACGCTTGGACGAGGAGCAGAAAGCCAAAAGTTAGAATGCCTCTAATCGATTAGCATAATCGATTATGCATGCGGGTATTTTTCCAGAAGAGTCCAAATCGATTACATAATCGATTATGCAAAGAACCTTGAAAACAATCGATTATCGATTATATAACTGATTTCGCGAAAGGAAAAGGTCATGCACTCAACTTATGATTAGTTATTGTACAACTTGATAAATCTCATGAGAAATAACTATTTGCATGTAAGAACCTTTTACATGACTATCTATTTCGAAATTCTTTGAAAAGGGTCTTTCATCATGATACATGCTTGTCATGCATAAAATTTTCCTTTACATCAAATCAAGCTAAGCTTTTAAGTTATCATTGATGTCTGTTGAGATTAAATGTTTTTCTACCCCTTCTCCAATGCCTCTAGAAAAATGAAACATTAACTTGAAAAATCATTTCCGATAGGGGAAGAACTATTTGCATGCTTAAAGGAAATAGGTACACAAAATCATATACTTATTAAAGGGGGGGAAACTCTTCTTTAAACTGAATTTATTTTTTACCATCCTGGCATTTGCTTTTGCACACACGTTTGAATTACACTGATGCCTACATATACTTTTTGACTATATTTCTTACTGCACACATTTTTTACCATCCTGGCATTTGCTTCTGCACACACGTTTGAATTACACTGATGCCTACATATACTTTTTGACTATATTTCTTACTCTGAATATATGCCTTGCTTTATCAATACTTTTCCCTCTTTTTGATAATGCCAAAAGGGGGAAAGTTATATGATTGCATGATTCATTGGGAGTGGATTTGAATATATGCATAGAGTGAGGTGGAGTAGAGCAAACTGCTCTTAGAACATAGAACTCTGATATATTTGCTTGAACTGCTCTAACTCAATCTTTCTAGCAAACCCCCCATGAGATGTTTGTCATCATCAAAAAGGGGGAGTTTGTGGATATATGCCTTGACAGGTACTTTAGTTTTGATGAATGACAAAGGGGAAGTCAGAAGGACTAAATTGCAAAAAGCGGCAAAAGGTCAAACAAGCAGCCAAATGGGTTAAAGGAATTTTATTTATTGTATTGCTTGTTTTAGATTAATTGTAAATGGTTAATAATGCTCTCAAGATTAAAATTGGTCACACATACACATTAATGAGCTTTTAAGAATCAAACTTAATCAGCTAATATTTGGTCTTAAATGAGTAATGAATTTTATAGCTGTTAAGTTTTTCAAATTCAAATTTGAATCAAGGAATAATCGATTAGTATAATCGATTATCATGCTCTTAATCATGCTTTAATGAGTAATCAATTATAGAGCTGTTAAGAATTTAAATCAGCCATTTTGAATTGCTATAATCGATTATCTATAGCTGAACACGTTTTTAATAACTTAAATGGGTATAATGAGTTTTAATGAGAATTAATGATAGCTAAGCCGTTAAGTTTTGAATTTGAATTAGAATAATCGATTATGTAATATGTTTAATCGATTATGTCCTTACTGTCTTTCAACGAGCTTCCAACAGAAACCCTATAATCGATTATGTAATCGATTATAGCTTTTTATATGAAAATCAGTGGGCTCGTAATCGATTAGTATAATCGATTATGCTGCGATTGTCTCAAAGAGGCGCTTTTCAAACTGAATCGATTATGCCATTTAAATAATCGATTACTGCTCAACAAAAATGAGTTTTGAGGAGAAAATTTGACCTAATCTTTCAAGGTTCTATTTAAAGGAAACCTAATCAAAAACACAAAAACAAAAATCATTTTACTCTGAACTTTGTTTTATTCTCTTGAACAAAAAAACTCTCTTATTCTCTCTTGTTCTTACACTTTGATCACTTTAAACTTGAGAGCTTTATACACCATATAGGTGTGATTGTAATTGTTCTTCAATTTGTTTAATCAGCACTATTAAGAGTGCATTTTGTTGGTAAGAGTCGTGTGACTCAAACCCTTCTTTTCTACACCAAGTTTTCAAGAGAGGTGATATCTCTTGGGGTGTTCTTGGATGTGATTTCCAAGTGTTTACAAGGGAGGTGATATTCCTTGTGGTTGACAAGAGAGGTGATATCTCTTGGGTCATTGTCTTGAGGCTCTTTCATTTGGGGAGGTGATATCCCTGGTCTGTGAGAAGTGCTCTCTTTTGTAAAGATTGTAGTTGATCCTGTTAAAAACTAGAGTTGATTGAAAACCTTTGGTGGTATTGCCTTGTGGACTGGACGTAGGCCACTGGGTAGTTTGTGTGTAATACCCCAAAGTACATTAGGATACTACTAGATACAAAACATAAGATACACTGAAATTAGCTTTTCGCTAAAGATCTCATATATAATATATAAAAATATCTCATACATTTTCAAATTATACTTAACAAGTAAACAATGACGTTATGACTCTTAACTCCGATCCGGTGACATCTTCCATAAAAGAGACATCTTACATTGGAACAACTGCCAAGTATTTCCGGGGATACTTCACAGTTCTCCAACATAGAAGGGATTAACCTGAAACAAAAGGGTGAGGGGGTGAGATATGAAATCTCAGTGAATTCCCTGCAAACAGAGTACTCAGTCCCACACATATACATATATTAGTAAACTTATACATATCATCAGGTATAAACATCATTGCTGCCCCCCACGCACCAAGGTACTTAAGAGGGACTAGCTTTGGGTTTAATCCTGGTATCATCATGTCATTCATAATATTTATGAACCACTCATTTGGACATTCCTTTTTAATTTTGTCAGTGAAAAACATTGTTGTTCCCCGCACACCGAAGTACTTAAGAGGAACTAACACTTCGCTGCTCCCCGTGTACCGAGGTACTTAAGAGGAACCAGCTCTATACTGTAAGGCAGGACATACGTCTATGACCACAAGCGGCGTCCCACTTGCTTTGCACTTACTTACTTGCCTTCCAAAATGAAAGGACTTCTGTGATTGCCTTCCAAACGGGAAGGACTTTATACTTGCCTTCAAACTGAAAGGACTTCTGTACTTGACATCTGTAATGTCATTGATAACCATTCTAATTTGATTCATGAGTAGAATTAGCATGGTTACTACCTTTGAATGCCAAATGGTGTTTCCCATTCATTTCATCATACCATTGAATAACTTAACTCATATATCAATCTATAGCTTAATAACTAATGACCTAAAACAAACATATAAACCATTCGCATGAACATTATATAATCTCTCAATTAGAATACAATACTACTATTAATAGGAAATTCCCAATTGAAAACACAGCATTACAACAACATTGATTAGCAACATATGCAGAATTTCTGCTGTTTTCAGTCGGATTCTGTGATTTTATTAAAATACCAAAAAAAGTCGGATTTAGGAAAAAGACCCTTATATGGAAAGCTAAATAAGTCTAGTTTATAAATATAATTTTATTTTTGGGAAAAAGCATTCCAAAAAGTACAATTTTAATCAACATTCTACTGCATTCGAAAAACAGGACAGCAACTGTCCTCTAACTTCTAACAGGTTTTTCTTCATCAATACTCAGTGAAAAACAGTAAACTTAGTGCCTAAACTGTAGCAAATCGAGTCTAGTTTCTAACAAAACAAGAATCATAAACAAAGGAGTTCTGAAGAAATAGTTATAAGCAAAACACTGAACATATATCCATACGAGTTTTCAGGACAGCAACATCATCTAGGACATTTCACAAACATTTCACATGCATGCAAATAAAACAGATTATAACATCAATATGCAACTCATTCCAATGTTCAATCTTCTCATAGTCAACATACAAATAGAAAATCAACCAATTAAAGCATTTATCAACAACTCCTAAGCTTGGATTTATGGTTACCAAGCACTAAAACTAAGGGAACTCACTTGATTGAAGCTAGAAAATGAAGAATTGGTGATTTCCTCTATCACTCTTGATCTTAGAGAAATTCTCCCAATTATCAATCTATCAATTTCTTCCTTTGCTTCCTAGCCCTTGGAATGGTGAGAATAGTAGCTTCTTATCTCCTTGATTAGCTCACTTTTGTAGCTAGAAAAAGAAGAACTTTCATCTAAACCTAAATCCTTCCATGACCAATTTTGAAGGTGAAGAAGGGATGTTTGCATGCTCAGATTTTGGATTGGTTTAAGAGGAGTGTGGTGGTATTTTTGCTAGAAAGTGAAATGAAGAGGAGAATGATGTAGATTGGTGGTGGTTTGTGGTGGTTTTGGTGGAATGGAGGTGATGGTGGTGGTGAGGCTTCTTTGAGAGAATAAGAAGAGTGTTCAGATTCTTCAAAACTGAATAAGTGAGTATGGGGGAGGGGAAATTCGTGGGTTATGTCAAAAGAGAGGGGGTGTATGCAGTAAAATAGGGGGTGCGACTAGAAATTTAAGAAAATCAGCTTTTAATGAAATATGTGTTATATTAAAATCAGGTTGTTTCATAAATAAATTCTTACCCTTTATAAACCCCCAAAATAATTATATTTTCTCACTAGAATATTTCTTAGCCAAAGATAAATATTATTTGATACTAAATTATAAAATACCATTTTACAATTATAAATCAAATAAGATATTCATCGGCTCAGCCTAAAAATAATAAAGAGAGGTTCAACAATTCATAATTCTTATATTTGCATACTCATGAGATGAAAGGAATTAAAGCACACTAGTGATCACAATCATAATGAAATGACTAAAATATCCTTGGGACAAGATATTACATTGTGGCCGAACCAGGATATCTCGCTTGTGTTCATCTTCTAAAACCCTTATCTCTTTTATTTCCGCTTTGTCTTTTGCAAAACGCTTTTACTCGCACGCGCCTTTTATAAATTGGTTTTTCAGAATATATTAAAAAGGAAAAAGATTTTATTTTATCAAAGTTTTTAAAAAACACAATTCACCCCCCTCTTGTGTGTAGAGTCACTTGTCAACAATAGCTTCATGGAGTAGGTACATTTCTTTCTCCGAGGAGATCCACCCGTCACCTAGAAAATCACTATAACTTTAAAATTCCAAAATAATCTCACGTTGATGCTTGAGATCAATAAAAAAAAAAGCAAAATGGAAGAAAAAAGGAAACAAGGAGGAGCGAGAGATAAGACTCTAGGGTGTAAATGAGTCGAGCTGAGCTGAGCACTTGAAGCTTGAACTTAGCTTGTGGAAAAAATAGGTTGCTCAAGCTTGGGTCATTTATTTAAATGAGTCTAATTAAAAGTTTGACCTTGGCTTGTTAAAAAATAGTAAAGCTTGAGCTTGACTTGTTTAGCTCATTTATAACTTAATTATTTTTGCATTTATATAAAAAAAAATTAAATTATTTTTTAGGTTTATCAATTTAGTATTTAATAAAGATTAAACGGTGTTAAAATTCCTTATATATATTATGCCTAAAATTAATATTCTCCCTTATTTCCTAGTTTTCTATATAATTACATTTCTTTCCTTATTTGAAGCTTTGTCCTAAATAAGTCAAGAATAAATCAATAATTTAAAGACAGAATACTGCCAAAAAATTATCACATCTTTGGTCTAAAAATTGCTAACTATTTGTTTTATCCTTTTAAATTATTAAAATATCAAATTGAATACCTGATTAAAAAAATCACAATTTGAATATTTTTAATTAATATTAAGTTTTAATTAGGACTTTACTCTTCATATTTCCTTGTAATTCTCCATCAAAATCATCCTCGATAATTTTATTTACGATTTGTTACTGTGCAAATTAATGTAATTTCCTTATAGTTCCCGTGTTAGCATTGAGCTTAGACTCCCCTCTTTTCCTCTCTTTTTTTAATAACCCATTGAAGTTGTACCCGGCTAACCCCAAAAAAAATGCTGTAAAATTCCAAAAATCGCATGGATAAATTTGGGTGTCAATAACTACATTTTTATACGTGGTATATTCTAAATTATTTAAACTTATCTCTTGATATTAAAAATGTTTTGAAACTAAATCAACCAAAATTTTATGATAATTAAGTTTGTTAAAACATATTAAGTTTCATATTGATATCTCGTTAACACTCGAAGGATTGAACCTATCTTTAACACTTTGTTTGGTATAAGGGAAAATGAGAAGAGAGAAAAGGATGAGAAAAGGGAGTCTTCTCATTTTGGTAGAAGAGAGAAATAGAGATGAAAGAAGAAAAAATGGTGGGGCCCACTTAAAAACTCTTATTCTCTTACACCAAACAATACATCAAATCTACTATATTTTTCACATCTTTCTCTCTTTCTCACTTCTCCTTTTCTTCTCACAACAAAGCAAAGCATAAGTCTTATTTTCAAGCATTAGACTTCATCGCTCAAACCTTCTCTTATTACCAAAGATCATGCAAGTATGATCGACAACTTGCCCCAAGCATTAAGATTATTAGGAACTAATTGAAACAATAGTATTTCATTAATAAAAATGTAAGAAAAATCAAGTAGTCAATAAATTAAAGTAAAGAGTTTCATCCTAACCCTAGAAGAAAAGGGATTTAGCCACACATGACAATCTATATATATCTATATCTATACCTATATTCTATATTCTATATTCTATATTCTATATTCTATATTCTATATATAATACATTTGTGGATAATCTCAAAGTGGCAACCTCCATGTGTCACTCATAGGAACCTGCTCTCTTCTCAAATTTTCACATGTGGCATAACCACAAGGCTTCCCTCCCTTTTTTGCTTATGTGTCACGCTCCGCTTGAATTTGAGATAAATTATAATAATGGCTAAAATTTTAGGCATTAAGGAAATAATTAATAAATTCTAAATTCTAAACAATTAATACAATTATAACCTTCTAATAAATGGTGAATTTATAAACTTCTATTACGAAAAAAGATTCAAACTATTAGCAGCCAAAAAAAATTCCAGACTTTATGAGTATTGGTTTGGGAAATATGTTTCAAAAAATCGAATAAAAGTTTTAGGTAATTATAATTTGAAACGTACATGGGAAATTTGTTTCACAACCGTCACGTGCAACTGGTAGGCAGCAATCAATATTTAAATTTAAATAACTACACTCCAATTATGCATATGACATGGTTAACTTCCACGAGAAAAAGAGAAGAAATAGATCAAAAATATTTTTAAGATAGAAGAAAAAATTTCATATGACATGAAAGTATATTTTCTAAAAATGTTTAACTTACAAGGGAAAAAGAGGAGAAACAATTTCATATGATGAGGATGTATATTTTCTAAAAAAAATTAACTTACACGGAAAAAAGAGAAGAAATATGGATTAAATAGATTTTTAAGAGAAAAGAAAAAATTTCATATGATAGGGAAGTATATCTATCTCTCTCTCTCTCTCTCTCTCTCTCTATATATATATATATATATATATATATATATATATATATATAAGGGATATATCTAGTGAGAGCATATTTTTTATATGAAAGTGAGAGGAGTAAATCTGGACCAAACAACCATATATGGATGGTTAAGATTAAAAGTTATTTCATGGTTTTAAAATGTCACATGACCACTTAAAAAAGTCACATGACTTTGTGGTTTAATCTTGATCGTTTAAAGTTTGATCCAATGGCTATTATCTAATCCTCTCACTCTCACGTAATATCTATATAATATACATAACGGTCACATCTTCCAGGCACGGAATTACACGTGTCACTTCTACAACGCAAGCTAGCTTCGGATTTATATGTGTCTCTTTATTGTGCTTTGGTTGCAAGGTAAGGAATTAGGTTTGGGTAGATAATTTGAATAAAGGAATTTGTATCTGCAATTATCAAAAAATCAAAAAAAAAAGGATTGGTATCCAAACTAATTACGGCTAATTATTAGGGATTGATATATGCAATCATAAAAAAAAAATGAACGCTGAAATCTTTCTCAAAATTCCTTTTAGAAATCTCAAAATTCCCTTTAAAAGGGATTAGAATCCAAAATTCCAGGACATCTCAGTATTCCATTTAGAATATATCTCTTCAATGAACTAAAACTTAATTTATGTTGACATATGCATAAAGATTTTGGCCAACCAACTATTCAGCCTTTAATTCAGGAGAAAGCATTAATCGTGGTGTCAAAAACGAAGCATTAATATTATGATAATTGAATTATTCATATAATGATCAAATCCCTAATATTATTCAGATAATGATCAAATCATAACTAATTGAATTATTTAGATAATGAGCAAATCCCTAATATTATTCAGATAGTGATAACAATTTTCAATTCATAACAAAATGGATACAATATATTGGTATACGGATTGGAATGTTTCTCAAAATTGAGGACATGGACATTCTCAGAATTCCATTTAAAATCTTTCTCTTTAATGAACTTACACTTAATTTATGTTGACAGATGCTAAAAGATTTTGGCCAACCAACTATTCAGCCTTTAAATCAGGACCAAGGATTAATCGTGCTATCAAAAAACGAAGCAATAATATTATCTTGAATTGAGTTTTTCATATAATGATCAAATCCCTAATATTATTCATATAATGATCAAATCACAGCTAATTGAATTATTCAGATAATGATAACACTTTTCAATTCATAACAAAATGGATACAATATATTGGTATCTGCAATTATCCACAAAGGTGATAAGTGAAGGCTGATTGCATTTGAATTGGAACCTGCAGAGGGCTAATTGAATTTACAGATAATGATCAAATCCCTAATATTATTCAGATAATGATATCACTTTTCAATTCAAAACAAAATGGATACAATATATTCGTATCTGCAATTATCCACACAAGTGATAAGTGGCGGCTGATTGCATTTGAATTAGAACCTGCAGATTTGAAACATTGGAATCTATAAATTGGGGAGAACCAAATTGGGTAACTCACGCATTACACAACCCGTTCTATACCAATAATATTCTATCAACTGTTCTTAAGTCTCCTCGACATCTCCTCGATGGCACCAAGGCACGATATGATTGCAGATGTTGATGAAAGCCACAATAATTGGGTTCTGCTGGTAAGGGTTATCAGATTATGGAAGGTGTCTGATCTAAGAAAGTCCAAGCACCCGTTTACCATGGAATTGGTATTGATGGATAGCAAGGTATTTCTGTCACAAAATTATAAATTGTAACTATTTCTTAAATTTCTTATCTTTTTCATTATCTATTTTAGATAAATCACTCTATCTTTTTTTATTGTCCTTGCAGAAAGACAGAATACATGCTTCTGTCAAAAAGTCTCTTATCTATATACATGAAAAGCAACTAAAAGAGGATGCTGTTTATTTAATGTCACATTTTAGTGTGACTCCTAATGTTGGAGAGTACCGCACCAGTCATCACCAGTACAGGTTGGATTTTACAATTGAGACTAAGGTGAAGATGGTCAGTGCGGTGAATGATAATATCATTCCTGCTAGCATTTTTGACTTCACTCCACCATCTGATATTTTCAGACAAGACTATGACACTAACTATTTGGTTGGTGAGTATATATTGCATTAGTTTGGATTTTTTTTTTATCTTTCATTGTTGTTAAATAAGATGCCAATCTAAATGTTATCTTTTTATTTAGATGTGATGGGAATGCTTACTGGAGTGGGAAACGAGCGAGAAATCGTCATCAACGGGGCGCGCACCAAGATGAATTTCATGGAACTTGATAATGATGGGTTAGACTTTTCTCACGACTTATTGTACAATAATAGAGTTTATTGAGGGTATTGAGGTGGATTTTGACTTTTGTAATGTTTGTTCTATGCTATTTTGATTAGCTTTCGGTTTAGATGCACCCTATTTGGCACCTATGTGGACGAGTTGAACTCATTTAGATCTTCTGGACAAGTTGAGAATGCTGTGGTTGCTATTTTGTTTGGTAGAATTAAGACATACCAAGGTATTAGACAACTATAGATTACGATTTTCAATAAGGACACCTACAACCTGTTTTGAATAATTCATTATTACCTCTATAGGCAAACCTTCATTGCAAAATGCTTTTCACACTACAAAGCTGATATTTAATGATGACGGCCCGGAGGCAGCTGATTTAAGAAGGCGGTATGTGATGGTTGAAATTATTATTTTTTGATATGCTTGGATAATTACTAGGTCTACTATTTAATCCCATTGATTGGCGTTGGACAGCATGGCTCAGCGAATAGAATCACCTATCCTAGGTTTAAGTCAGCTGCAGGATGCAGGGAGAGTGAGCATCGATGAAGAGTTCCTGACTTTGACAAAAAGGAGCGCCATTTCACGCTTGAGGGATAATAAGGAGGTAATAATGAATAGAATATTTTATTATCCACATGCAATCAAATCTTATTATACATTCTGAAATTTCCAGCTTTATAATTTAATATAACCATTTTATTCATATGTGACTCATGTGTATAATTTAATGTAACCATTTTATTCATATGTGACTCATGTGTATATTGTTTTCCGTCAGCAATCTGTCTACATTGTATTTGGGACCATAAAGCTGATTCTTGATGACGACAACTGGTGGTACCTTGCTTGCACTTGCAATAAAAAGGTGTACCCAGCTGATTCAATGTACTTCTGCGATAAATGTAACCGCCACGTCATTAACGTCACTCCAAGGTGAAATTTTATTGTTGCATTGTACTGATTTAAGTGGATTACATTGCTGATTTATTGTTTTCTATTTTAATTTTGTAGATATCGGATAAAGGTAATGGTCGCAGATGAAACAGATTCTGCTATCTTCGTAATTTTCGATCGTGATGCAGCAACATTGTTCAACAAAAGCTGTGCAGAGATGATCGAAAATATGAACAACGTATGATTATCTATTTTGTTTTCAGGTGTATTAAAGCTTGATGCTTCAAAATGCCTTATAAAACTTAATTTATCTTTACTCTATTTGTCTAGAGTAACAATCCACGTGGACTCCCTGAGGACATTTCTCAGTTGGTTGACAAGACTTTTCTGTTTAGAGTGGAGGTTAATGACGCTACAGGATCTAGGTTTGACCCATCATATCGTGTGAAGAGGCTTACCAATGATCCAGACATCATGAATAAGTTTATCAAGGGGAAGAATCTGGAGGTTACATACTAAGGCACCTTTGTTGCATAATAGACTTTTGTTGTGGATCACACTTTGGACGATTCTGACTTAATTTATGTTTGTTTGTTTGTTTTTTTTAATGAATTGTATTTATATTATAATGATACAATGATATATTGATTTCTGATACTGATAATATTCAAGTAATATATTGATAATTATTTGAATTGACATTATACTATACTCAATATTACTCTCCATAATATTGAATTATTTTTTAGTCAGAGATGTCTTCTACTGAATCTGAACTACAATCTAAACTACTGAATATGTTAAATTATGTTTGGCCAATGTATGAATATTTTAAAAAAAATTAATATATATCGAGTCAACTCCTGCCAAATATTATATATATACATAAGTCAATCATAAGAATTTATATATTTAATATATACTGGTTCAACCAGTGACCTTGATTGGTATTTGTTTAATTAGATACTTTTTTATGGTAATGATTTTAAATTTGGAGTATGGACATATTGAACTATGTTGTCATATATATGAATATTTTAGAATTTTTTAATGTATATCGATTTAACTTGAGTCAACCATTGACCCCCGGTTGAACCCGGTTGAACGAATGACCCATTAACCCGGTGCCCTGACCGAGTCGATCACCGGTTCGGTTTTAATAACATTGGTTTGGATTGTACCACATAAATGGGCCTAGGCCCGGGGAAACCGAAATCAAAATGGATCAATTCATCGACGCGCAATGGCAGCGAAAACTGAGCAGTGGAAGGTCCCTAAAACGACGTAGTCTCGTTCGGCTTCATCTTTCTCCTTTCGTCCGCGTGAAGTTGCACTAGAATTGAAATATCGCTGTCTGTGTTACCTTCTCGAATCCTCAATTCAAATTCGTTCCCCTAAATCACAGTCAATTTGATTCGCAACAGTCGCATCACAATTTACAAGGTACTATACAAGTTGTGCTTTCAATTTTATTTTATTTATTTCTGGAATTATCGCTGTTTAATTTAATCAACATGAACTTCATTTCTCGCGTTGGGCAGAAACTGGTTTCGATGGTGCAAGCTCGGAAACCACAGCGTGGGGAATCAAGCACACCCTTAGCGGTAAATCTTGTAATTACGAATTTTTTATTTTTTTTATTTCTTGTTTAATTTTTTGGCTATTCTATATTATGGTATATATTTCTTGAGAATGAAAGTTGCATCACTTGCATTTCTCATGTACGTTTCAATTCCTGGTATTCATAAATGATATCTGTGATCAAAGACTAAAATGTGCATATTGGATGTGTCTAGAATTATGTTTCTTTGGTTCTGTAAAAAATTCTCCTTTAAACACTAGGTAGCATGGATACTGGTACAGTACCGGTGCCAGGTACAGGTATGGGATACAACATTTTCCAAAAAAGTAAGTTAACATCAATATAAAATTTAAAAAAGTTAATATATATTTATATATGTGTATGTGTATGTGTATGTAAGAAATTAGAATGTTATGTGATAACAGTAGTACATAACCAAATTGTAGGGAGTCATAAGGTGGTTTTGGGGTGTGAGACAAAGGTGTTGGGAGGTATAAGTTGCAATGTTCAAATCCCACCCTCTACTAACATAACAAACTAACAACTGACAACTAACATTTGCCTATTAAAAAAAAAAAACCAAATTGTATGATTAAAATCACAAATTCATGCATAACAGATGACCTAAAAGTTTGGATATTCACATTTCTTAAATGACAAGAACATTATCCTTTAACTGAAAGGACAAATATCCCAAATAAGCAGCTTGACATCAGAGAACAAGAATAAATAACACTTTGTCCAATACATTCATTAAAAAAGGGGTGAAATTTGTGATCAGTTTCTGGATCAATAAGGACCAGTACCATAAGCAGACCAAAGTATTTGTAGTAAGCAACCAAGATTTTCAAAGGCCCTTCACAAGTTTAAATTTCATTAACACTGCACATAGTCAATGTTTATTGGACATAGGCCAATCATAAAATACATCTATACCAGAAAAAACACCTTATGAACTGTTGATAAAAGTTTAAACAACAAAATAATCTTGTGATTTTGAAGGGACATAGGCCACACCGCACATAGCAATGTACCTTTTTAAGGTATTTCATACCAGAAAATAGTTACAGCCAGAAATGGTGCAATCGTGCATATTATATGTAAATCAAAGAACAGGCTTGAGAAGAAGCTCTGGGTGTTGATGTAAACCTTATGACAGATGTCAAAGAACCTTTAGAGATGGTGGGATGTTGGGGTATATTCGATAACCTCAATGTATTTGAAGGATTGGAGACGGGAAAAGAGATGATGGAGATGCACTATGGCCTTCATTGCTCAATGTTTTAGAAGAACCCAGCGGCGGGTCAAATCCACCGACAAGGAGCTTCACCAAAAAATTACATCTGTGACAATTTTCGACAACCCATTACTATCATACCCAAAACTTGAATCAAATTAGCAAACCTTCAAGACATGGAGTGAATTAATGAATATTCAAGATGAAACTATTTTTAAGGATGATATAAGTAAAAAATATACATACCAATGAAACTATGGCTCAATTTTAAGACCTTGAACCTTTCCCTTTTCTGGTTTGATGACGTCTCTGATTTTCAAAACATTGTGAAAAGTTGCACGGAAGACATTGTCTACTGGTCTGCTGCTTCTTTTTCTTCTTACCTTAATGTTAAGAAATAAGATTTCAACAGTGATGCCTTTGGTTTCTTCTCTAGTTCCCAATTCATTTCCATACCCTAAATTGCAATCACTTTGATTCCTAATCATGTCAATTTTTTTGGAAACAATTGGTTCCTCTTAGAATTTGGGTTTGGGCCTAACTCAACCCCAAAAGCTAGCTTGTAAGGTGAGGGTTGCCTCTTACTTATAAGCACTCATCAGGCCATATCACTATCCAATGTGGGACTCCAACACACCCCCCTCACGCCCAGGACTGGACATCTAGAGCGTGAAGTTTGCAGGATTGGACATCTGCGGGTGGCCCAACGGATCAAGGATAGGCTCTGATACCATCTTAGATTTTGGGCCTAACTCAATCCCAAAAGCTAGCTCGTAAGGTGAGGGTTGCCTCTTACTTATAAGCACTCATCAGGCCATATCACTATCCAATGTGGGACTCCAACAGTTCCAGATTTTCTTTGTTTTTTTTTTTACCCACTTGATTCTCTGGATCTATCACTATTAATTCGATCTTTCATTCATCAAAATGAACTTTATTTCTCATATTTGGCCAAAACTGGTTTCAATGGTGCAAGCTCGAAACCCCCAGCATGGGGAATCAAGCACACCGTTGGTGGTAAGTCATGTATTTGCAATTTTTTCTTAATTTACAGTGGCAAAGTTTTATGTCGTAACTAGGTGTTTGGATAGGGAAAACTAAGAAACTAATGTGTGTGCAGGTATTTGTTATTGAAACAAATAATTGGGATTCTTTAGAAAAATTTGAAATTGGGAGAAACATTCTTATATGAAAAGGGTATGTAGGAATTACTGTAGTATCGTACTCAGGAATGAAAAATTGTTCTTTAATGTAGCAAAATGGATTGTGCTGATTAATAAGAAATATCCGTATGAAAAGGACTAAGGAGTAAGGAAAATATACACTGGGGTTTATTGGCATAGCTGTTTTGCATTGACAGCTATCTCCCTTTTTCCTTCCCACTTCCCCTAGCCAAAATGGAAAGGAAAGAAAATGCCTTTTTTGGTGTGGTCAGGCATCTTCAGCTTGTGATCAGTTTCTTTCTACGTAAATATTTTGCTTGTGGAGGTCTGCATTGTAATCTTCAGCTTGAGTTATTCTTCTTCGGTGCAAATCTTGTTAATTGTAGTTTGGTTCAAATGCTTTTTTTTTTTTGCTAATTTGCTATTGCGTTGGGTTGTAATTTTTGCTAGTAGCTGCACCAGCCTCTTATAATTGTCTTAATTAAAATAATAATGCGGTTAGGTTTTTTATTGAGTAAATTAATGCTTTTCTTTTATAGGCACAGGGAGAGGGTTTGACATACGAAGGGCTTATTCCTCAGATATTTTCATCTGTGCCAGCTCTCAATGAAGCTGCTTCTTATCTTGCACAAACAACATCATACCTAACTGGTTGTTTTTCTGATTATTCAGGCAAGCTTCTTTTGTGGTTTATCTAGTTCTTCGAGGGTTTAACTTCAGTAGATTCTTCTTTTAGAAGTTTAAAGAATTATGCAGCCTGTCACTATAAGTTTCCATAAACAAAAAGGAAATAATGGTGATTTATTACATTTCTTGTCAAAATAATTATGTTGCTTATCTGCAAGAAAAAGTCTGGAGGCACTTAGCTTAGCTTATCTGCCTTAAGTTAAAAGTAGAAAATATGCATTTAAGTTTTATGCTACTTTAACTGATGCATTGATACATGGAAATCGAAAACTGTTGAACCTAGTCAGGTTGCTTTGAGTTATGGTCAGTGTTCAGGAAACAAAAGCATATCTTTCTAGCATAGGCAAAGCCGCAAAGTATGAGATTGGTTGATAGGAACCCGATTTAAGATAAACCGAAAACTGTATTGTTGATTGAAAATGTAAGAAGTATTACAAGATAAACCCTTGTAATCCCAGATCAAAAAGCTCCTCAGAGAAGAAAAGATTCCCTCTCTGCCCAAGTTAGAGTATACACTCTAGACTCCCAAATTGAAAATATAAACTCAGCATGCCTTTCCTTCTCCCCTCTCTACCTATATAACAAACTCCATTCTCTTCTTCTCTCTCCTGTAACTAACTCTTCCCTCCTTCCCTATTTCCCACCTAAGGTGGTTCTAAGTGGGCCTTGTACATTTGGGCCTATGGTCGAGAACCTATCATTGGTCACTAGTCTTAACATGGCTTTTATTAATTCCTTGTTGTTTTGAGTCTTCATGACTGCTATGGTCTAGATGCATGACTGTTGGACTTAGGATTCTTTTTATTGTGCCCCTGTTCTACTTCATGAAAATGTACCTATGCATAATTTTGACTACATCAACATTTTGTTGAATCAGAATGACTTTTGAGTATCAACTTTATTCTTATATCCTTGTATACTTCTTTAATGCTTTACTTTTGATCATGTTACATTATTTGATTTATAATGATTTGTTTCATTTCTGTTTTTATTAATTTTACTAACTAGAAAGCATTTGATTTTGCAAGTTTAGACCTTAAAGCTTTTGTTACTTTTTCAGTAGAACATTCCTCCAGAGATTCAGGTGCTTCTGGCATTCTTGCTCAAGAGCTTGTGGCATTTCCTTCTGGAGAAACTGAGGGATCTTCATCTACTGAAATTGATCAAATTTCTTCTGACAGAAACAATTTAGCAAATGCTGAATCATTCGAAACTGCAACTGCTGCACCTCCACCTAGGCATGATGAAATTCCAATGACTTTTGGTAGAGTTTCAGTACAAAATACTGGTGCACTTGTAGAATCAAGTCGTACTGGACAAAGTGGCATCTCTATTTTCCAAAGGTATTGTTTGTCAAGTCATTCTATATGTTACTATTTTTTCTGAAAAGCCCTTAAAAACATCTTTTGTCCAAAATATGAAGCTGAATTGTTATAATGTGTCATTGCTGGATAATAGGAAGCAGTAATTTCCTGTTCATTTCGTATTGTTATTCAACAACCAAAAGCTTTTCATATTAGATGGGGTTGGTTACATGGATCAAATAACACCGTTATATTTTGTCATAAACCATGCCTTCAAAAAGGCAATTTTGCTAAGTCCTTTTAATGGTTTCTCCTATAGTTTTTCTTGATTCCCTTCTACCTCTGACTATCTCCATATGATCTAGACTTCTGACTGGGTCTTCTAGGATCTTCTCACATGTCCAAACCACTTCAGACGAGATTTTACCATCTTTTTTCCGCAACAGCTCTACCCTTACTTTCTCTGTTTAATGCATTTATCCTTAATCCTGTCTTGTCTTGCATGCCCACTCATGCAATGCAATATTGCCATCTCTGCTGCTGAGTTTATTCTCTTGTTGGTTCATAATCTTTATTGCCAACATCTAGTATTGCATATCTTATGCTATGCGGTAAAATATTCCTCTAAGCTTGAGAGGCACTTTCGTATCACAAATAACATCCATCCCGAAATAGTTTACATCTATCTTAGTTTCTTGTCATTTTGTATTTCACTTGGCCTCTTTGTAATTTACTAAGATAGTTTCAGTCAGAATGTATATTTGGCCAAAAGCATACGAAGGTTGTACTGTACATTTCTTTTTTATCAACTCTAAAAGCTAGTTCAAGAAGTGAGGATTGCCCAAGTCTTATAAGGACTACTTTGGCCATATTTCTAGTCGATGTGGGATCTCAACTCCCTTTTCATATGGAGTTTGGTTTTTCTAGTTTCCTGTTCTTGCTTGAACATGGAAGGTTTAATGCTGAAAGCTGTGACAGAAAAGGCTTAACTGAAATTAAATTAAGTGCTGCTAGCATTTTATGGGTGCATATAAAGAAAGGTGTAGGATGTGAAACAGCTTATTTTAAATTATAGTGGTGTCGTGTTGTGAGCCGTGGTTGTTTGCATTTTTTAAACTGTTGATGTGTCAGGTAGGCATGACTTATGGTTGCAGTGACAGTACAGACTATGTTATGATGGCAGTTTAAATTTTAGACTTCTCTGGAAAATGACTGGTGCACCATACATCATTTCCACTCAATTTACGGTGACTGCTGCTTAAGTGTAAACTGTTTTAAATGCATTGAAACTCACAAAAACCAAGTATGAGAGATGAGTTTCAGGAACCTTTAA
Organism: Echinosophora koreensis; assembly: GCA_035048595.1. Classification (NCBI taxonomy): domain Eukaryota; kingdom Viridiplantae; phylum Streptophyta; class Magnoliopsida; order Fabales; family Fabaceae; genus Echinosophora; species Echinosophora koreensis. The sequence goes on along the minus strand of JAPCYP010000048.1, from coordinate 23,032 downwards.
ATTATTTGTCCCACTTTGGGATTTTTGCAGTTCATGTTCTACATTTATAATAAGTTCATATTTCAGGATAATAATTGATAATTGATGATAAACATTTCTGCATCTTCAATGCATTAGAAACGATTTATTTGATATGGATTATGGAATCTTTCTCAATATGATATGTAGCAGAGATGAGAATGTGATGTTGGATGTGTGGACACACTAGACGATAGGATTAGGAATGTATGCATTAGAGAGAAAGCATGTGTGGAGAAGACTTAAAGAAGCCCCAGTAAAGAAAGTAGATCAGATGGAGGGTAGCCCAATCACTAGAGGTAGAGGGAGACCAAAATAAAGTATAGACGAAACCATTAAGGATGTAAATGGTTAGCCCATAGACATACTTATGATAGGACACTATGGTATATTGTTTGATCCATGTAGCCCACCCCACCTACTAGGAAAACACTTCGGTTGTTGTTGTTGCTATTACAAACAGAGAACAGAGAGAAATGAAAGGGAAATGAAACTGAAAAACTGATTTTCATTTATTGAAATGTGAACAGAGTCAACAAGAGTATTTATACTAATTGTAATATGCAGAGTGTGGTTGTAACAGAATAACCACCCCTTAGCTAGCTACTTACAGAACTCAACAGAATACAGTCCTATCTAACATGAGAGCATGTGCTCTGTTTCTATCACTAATATTCCCCCTTACAAGTCTGGGGTAGCTGGCTTAGCACAGACTTGTCAAAAACTCGCAGCTTGTCCCTTAGAGAGCAGAATCGTGTAGCAGACAGAGGCTTGGTGAGCACATCAGCCCACTGATCTTGGGCTGGCACATGTGAAACTATAAGGCTCTTATTGAGGACCTTTTCCCGAACAAAAAAGATGTCCAACTGCATGTGTTTAGTGCGTGAGTGCAGCACTGGATTATGTGCAAGGGACACAGTACTTAGATTGTCACATAGGATTCTGGGTTTCTTGAAGGGGGTCTGCAACTCAGTAAGCAAGGACTGTACCCAAAGCATTTCAGCTGAGAGATTTGCAAGGCTTCGGTATTCGGCCTCTGCACTTGAACGTGCCACCAGTGTTTGTTTCTTGGACCACCAAGAGATGAGATTGGGCCCAAGAAAAACACATGCTCCAGAGGTAGACCTGCGATCATCTGGGTCGGATGCCCAATCAGCATCACAAAACCCTGCAAGTGAAAGGGGTTGGTGGAGGGCAGCAGGCTGAAGTAGGAGTCCATGACCAATGGTGCCTTTTAGGTACCTTAATATCCTTTTGACAGCTTTCCAATGCTCCTCTTGGGGCTGCGAAAGGAATTGGCAGACTTTATTAACAGAGTAGGATATTTCGGGCCTTGTCAGAGTTGCATACTGCAGGGCTCCAACAATGGACCGATATAGTGAAGGATCATCGACATAGTTAGAGCCCTCTTTAGATAGTTTAGTATTAGAAACCATAGGAGTAGCAATGGATTTTGCAGATTCCATATGAACCTTTGCCAGCAGGTCACGGATATACTTTGACTGAGATAATAACAGAGAGCCATTAGGAAGGTGTGATACCTCAATTCCAAGAAAATAGTCCAGTGAACCAAGTTGTTTGAGTGCAAATTCACTATTCAATTGATCAATCAAGGTCTGGATGTGAGGAGTGGAATTCCCTGTGACAAGAATGTCATCAACATAAACTAGGAATATAATCCGAATACCCTGCTGCTGAAACAAGAACAGTGAGGGATCACACTTGCTTGACTGAAACCCACGTTTTACTAGAGCTGTTTTGAGACGTTCGAACCAAGCATGTGGTGCTTGCTTTAACCCGTAAAGAGCTTTGTTCAACTTGCACACCAAGGACTTATCACTCACTTCAAAACCCGGTGGTTGAACCATGTAGACTTCCTCATGGAGCAGCCCATTAAGAAAGGCATTATTCACATCCAGTTGGCGAATAGGCCACTTGTTTGTGACAGCAAGTGTTAGGACAGTTCGCACAGTTGTAGGTTTCACTACTGGGGAAAAAGTCTCATTAAAATCACAGCCAGCTTGTTGGTGGAAGCCCTTAGCCACAAGACGGGCTTTGTATTTGTTGATTGTTCCATCGGGATTCTCCTTAACTTGGAACACCCATTTGCACCCAATGGGAACCCGGTTAGGAGGAGGAACAACAAGTGTCCAACAATGCAGAATATTCATCTTTCATGGCTGCAAGCCAATGGGGAGCAGCCAAGGCCTGTTTAACAGTAGTGGGTTCCATGTGTGTGAGTAAAAGTGTGGGATGAATACGAGGAAGAACAATGCCTGACTTGGCACGGGTTTGCATAGGGTGGCAGTTAAGGGGATGGACTAAGGGTGTTGGAAGAGAAGAAGTTGAAGCACTGGAGATAGGAGAAGGGTTGGGAGATGAATGTGCAGGTAGTGGAGAAGGGTTGGGAGATGAATGGTCAGGTAGTGGAGTGGAAGTGGAAGCTATAGTTTCAGAACTGGAGGTGGTGGGTTGCAAGGTATGGTGATTGGAAGGAGATTGGTGAGATGAGAGATGAGGTAAGTATGGTGAGAAACCAGGATCCGAGAGAGGGGAAGTGGGTGCAGATAGGTGAGAAAAGGAAGACAAGAGTGGAGGAACAGAGGAGATAGGAGGAGATGGTGTGGAGGGAAGAGAAGAGAGAACAGTAGACAATGAAGGAAATAAGGTGTTGTAAGGGAATCTAGACTCGTTGAACAGAACATCTTTAGAAATAAAGATACGACCATCAGGGCTTAGGCACTTGTAGCCCTTGTGAGATAGAGAGTAGCCCAAAAATACACATTCCTGAGACCTAAAACAGAGCTTATTGGACTGATAAGGTCTAAGGAAAGGAAATCACGCACACCCAAACACTTTGAGAAACTTATAGTCAGGTGATTTGTTTAGAAGAAGAGAGTAAGGGGATTGCATGTTGAGTGTGGATGATGGCAGTCTGTTAATGATATATGTGGCAGAAATGAATGCATGGTCCCAAAATTTGAAGGGAATACCAGCATGAGCTAGTAGTGTTGGACCCGTCTCAACAATGTGTCGGTGTCTATGCTCAACCAACCCATTTTGATGATGGGTGTGGGGGCAGGTTAGGCGATGAACAATGCCCAACTCACTCAAGAATTTGGTGAAGGGGCGGAATTCACCACCCCAATCACTCTGCACAGATTTTATTTTGGTGGAGAATTGCAATTCTACCATGGACTTGAAATGAGTAAATTGAGATAAAGTGTCACACTTGAGTTTGAGAGGAAAAACCCAGGTGAACCGTGTGCTAGCATCCACACAGGTGAGAAAATATTTCTATCCACAAGAGGATTGAATGGGGGCAGGGCCCCAAAGATCACACACTACAAGTTCAGATGGTGTGTGATACACACTAGTAGAGGGAGGGGCATGAAGACGGTGTGCCTTGCCCATGCAGCAAGCTGCACAAAAATCAGTAGCTGACTTGTGAGGAAGACTTATGTGATTAGTTTGTAAAGCTGATTTGAGGACCTCATGGTGAGGATGCCCCAATCGGTAGTGCCATAAACCATAAGAAGACAAAACAGCTAAAGAATTGTTAACTGAAGATTTTATTTCATTAACAGAGGAAATACAATTGTTACAAGATATTTGATTACAATGAGACTGAGTACAAGAATTAGGAAGTACAGAAACAGAATTACATTGAGTTGTATTATTCTGAACAGTATTATTACAAATGGAATGGGAAGAAGATATTCCTAAGGAAGGAGGAAGGGAATCGAAGCTGTAAAGACCATCTGCACCCACTTTTCCTCAGCAGAACTTTAGAGGAATCCTGAGATTTCACAAGGCAAAAGGTTGGGTGAAATTCAAAGAAAACATTGTTATCTTTAGCAAATTTACTTACACTCATGAGATTTTTAGTAATAGAAGGGACTAAAAGTAAATTAGAAAGAGTGAGAGTAGTGTGAGGTTGCAAGGGTGAGGAAAAACACATGGAACCAACTGAACTAATAGACAAACCTTGACCGTTACCCATATAAACCTGCTCTGAGCCTTGCATAGATGAAGAATCTGAAATGTTGGCTGGATCCGGGGTTACATGATGCGTTACACTCGAGTCTGGGTACCATTGCTGATTACTAAACATAGGATCTGTACCAGTGAGTAAGGCATGAGCATGTTGAGGTCTTGGTGGAACATTGTAAGGATACTGGGACGGTGGTGGCCTTGGATGCATGGGAGGTCTCTGATGAGAGGAGGGAGGATGATTCTGCCAGAAGCCATATGTGGGAGGTGGAGGACAATATTCAGAGTATGGACTAGTGTTGCGATGATAACAAATACTTGCATCATGCCCGTATTTGCGACAGATCTGACATTGGATGGAGGAGCAGCCACCGGACCTGCCACCACTACGCCCACGATAACCACCATTACGACCACCACGATATCCACCGTTACGACCACCCCGGAAATCACCATTGTAACTATTATAACCACTATTGCCACGATTGCCATAGTTACTAGCCACTGTGTGAGAGACTCCTTCAGGAAATGACGAACCCTGGGAGCTAGGGTTAGAGAAAGGATCGGAATCCCGATTGGCTTGAGGAGCCTGAGCAAGATTGACTGAAATCGGCTCAGTGAGTACCGATTTCTTGTTTTTCTCTAAGCGCGCCTCGTGAACTAGTAAGAGTGATTCTAGCTCATCGAGTGAACACAGATCTGGTCTACTGTTGACAGCAGCTACGACGGAGTCAAAATCTTCTGGAAGTGCCTCGAGCGTGATTTCTAAGAGGTTCCGATGAGGAATCGGATCACCAAGAGACAGAAGCGATTCCGAGATTGATCGCACACGAACCATGAACTCCTCTACCTTGCGATCGCCTTTGGTGAGAGAACGAAGTTCGGATCGTAGTTGGCGAGCTCTGGTGTTGAGAAGGTTGTGAAAGTGCTTGTGAATTTCGTTCCAGATTTGCCAGGAGTAGGTGCACTCAACCACTCGATGAAGAAGCGATTCCGAGATCGAAGAGAGTAACCACGTAGCGATAAGTGCATCCTGTTGCTCCCAATCACTATATTGAGGATTCACTGTTTCAGAATCGCGATCCGCATCAGAAAGAAATCGAGGAGGAATTCGAGGTTGTGTGATGAATCGTTCGAGCTTGTGGCCTCGAACGATTCCCTCAAGTTGCTGTTTCCACTGTCTAAAGTTCTTTTCATCAAGTTTTATGGAGATAGTGTGCGTGAAATTGCTAGGGTTTGAGAAAGGGCTTTGGGAAGCCATGGATACAGGATCGAGAAGCTCAAGATACCATATTACAAACAGAGAACAGAGAGAAATGAAAGGGAAATGAAACTGAAAAACTGATTTTCATTTATTGAAATGTGAACAGAGTCAACAAGAGTATTTATACTAATTGTAATATGCAGAGTGTGGTTGTAACAGAATAACCACCTCTTAGCTAGCTACTTACAGAACTCAACAGAATACAGTCCTATCTAACATGAGAGCATGTGCTCTGTTTCTATCACTAATAGTTACTGCTGTTGATATATAAATGTTTTCTTTTCCACACCAAATATTGTGAAATGTGTTCTAGTTCACTGTACCTAAAACGATTGAAAGATATGGCTTAAGCTTTGCCACCGTACCTACCTACTTAAAGTTTAGGCCATCATTGTTTTATACTGCACTGTTTTCCTTGTTCTACCTGTCATGTAAATCTATCATGTTGGTTTCTCCATCTGAACTCCAAACTGTCAAGTCCTTTTGGCATGGGGATTGATGAACTATGTTATCATGACTTCAGTCTGATTGATCGTGCTCGAAGGACTGTGCGTGGGTCTGCAGATGATATAGGATGGCTTCAATGTGCTCCAGGATTGCCTCCAGTTGAAGATGGAACAGAGAGGTTCTTGGAAATTCTTGACAACATCAAGTATGTACCCTATTGTCTTATTTTCCCCAAATCTTCTAGTTATTGTTTTTTTATTAACTCAGTTTTGCCTTACTTTGTCAGGCATGGTGTTCACAAGTTACCAAATTCATTGGTTTATTTGTTAATTCCAGGTAAACTGACTGATTATGGTCACGGTCAACCATGGTCCATGACTACCTCCCCCACCCCCACCCAAATATATATTAAAAAAGACACACAGAAAAAACCTACAGTTCAGTGATACAGCTGCTGTAATGAGATGTGTTTTGTGACCACTTGGGCTATAGGATGTAAATAGTAGAACTCTCAAATTTCCTTGTTGCAACACTTTTCCTTGCTTTTGACTGCTGTGCCTTTTTCAATGGCAGGTCTTTTCAGTAACCACGGTCCACTTTACTTTGTTAATACAAAAGTCAGTTTCTCAAAATTTGGATTGACCTGTCATATTGCAAAGATTCATAGTGAGGTATGTGATAGTAGTAGTTGTAATATGATCAAGAATAGTAATAAATGATGGTGTTCTTGATCTTATGTTCTATTACTGACTGTTGAGTGCTTATAACTAGGCTTCAGTTGAGAAAAATGCCAGAGAGCTAAAAGAGTATATTGAGGAAATTTATTGGGGTTCAAACAAACGTGTTTTGCTTCTTGGACATAGCAAGGGAGGAGTAGATGCAGCAGCTGCTTTATCGTTGTATTGGCCTGATTTGAAAGATAAGGTTGCTGGATTGGCTTTAGCACAAAGTCCCTATGGTGGTACTCCTATAGCTTCAGATCTTTTGCGAGAAGGACAACTTGGAGATTATGTAAATTTACGGAAACTTACAGAGATTCTCATCTGTAAAGTAATTAAGGTATGTTTGGTTCTATTGTAATACAACCTTTTTATTCCTTCTTGTTTGTACTTAAAATGAGTGTTTTCTTTGACATCTTTTTCTGATCTGGCATTTCCTTCCTGCATGTGAATATTATAAAGCAGTCTGCCGAGAAGATGTCTTAGTTTTTATATATGCCTAAATCTAGCTTGTTTTATAAATAATTTATGCCAAAGTAGGCCAAAAATAAGCTAGGCCACGTGCCTATGATAGGCTGTCCGGCCTATTTCAACGCTTAGCAGTGCTGTCTGAGTTTACAAGGATATGTGTAGGAAGAGAGATGTCATTTTTTTTTTTAAAAAAAAAAATAAAAAGAATTAGAGATTTTAATGGTCAGGTGTGGGGGTACCTAGTGTGATCATGTCGTTGAGAGGTGTGTTGCAAGCCTAAGAAAGTGGGAGGTACAACATGTGTCATGGAATAGGAATGAGATGTAATGGAATTGGCTGGATTTGAATAGTTGTTTATTTAATTTAAGTAAATGCCATCTTGTTGCCCAAATATTTTTTCACTTTTATTTTTTGGGGAAGGGTGTTATCACTGTTATGGAAGGCTACAAACAAATCTGGGATTTAGTTAAGTTAAATTTAATGAAGGATAATAATTATTGTTCTACGAAATCACTGATGATTGATGATATTTTAGGAAAACAATTAAATCTCATCCATGGAGCACAGAATCACATCACCAATCTCACCTCTTTTAGAGGGAATGATGATTCTTCGTTCTATGGAATTGGGCACAGAATTGAATCGCCATTGCTTGATTTTTTTTGTTTCTTCATCTAACAACTAACAAGTATGTGAACCATCATTTTTCGAAATAGATGCCCTGTACCCAACATGATGTTGGTAATTTGGTGTGTGAGAACATTTTCTTAGGCTCTTTATTTAGAAGTGGTAATGGCTATTTTCTTTGTAAACATGTTCTCTATGGCTTTGGCACAAGACAAGATAATTCGGAGTGTGATTGAACCAAACTGCTGGGGATGTACTGTAGTCAATGTTAGTAACTCAAGTCCTTTGAAATTTATCTTACGGCTCTGAAGCACGGATACTTGCTTCTCCTCCTCGTATCAATATTGGCTATGTATCCTGTACCACTATGCTCCAATACGTCATTGATACATATTGGAGAAGTTTCCAAACTGTTTTTCTATTTTGGGTACCTCCCATACATCTGTGATACAGTCCAATGCACAGTGGTCAGGTCGGTGGGGCAGTCCAGTTCATACAACTATTCTTACAGGTCCTTTTTTCAATCCTTTCCCTTTCACCAAAACTGGGATAACTTTGTTCTTGCCAACCCACTTCACTAGTCCAAGGTTCTTGTTCAAGTCATTTCACATCATTGCCACTGTCACTACCCTGAATGGTGTCACTATACAATGCCAAGGTTCTGAAAACCAGACGGTCATTGATTCGGTAATACTTCAATGGTCAACTATGGTTGAATCGGAATATATATTATCATTGTTATCATATAGTTATAATAGCTGAATGGCTTGAGAATAACCTTCTCAGCCTCCTCAATTTATAGAATGATAAGTTACAAAGATTGAATACAAAATCCCTTGATTTTAGGGATTGACTATAACTGCTATTAACAACTATATCAAACTATATCAGACTATATCAAATCTAAATCAAACAATATCAACACTCCCCCTCAAGCTGGTGCATAGATGTCATAAGCACCCAGCTTGTTACATATGTAAGTTATCCGTGAGCCCCGTAGAGACTTGGTGAAACATCTGCAAGTTGATCATTAGAATTGACAAATGAAGTACTGATCTCCTTTGAAAGAATCTTGTCTTGAATGAAATGACAATCGATCTCTATATGCTTAGTTCGTTCATGAAAGACAAGATTAGAAGCAATGTGTAAGGCTGCTTGATTATCACAAATCAGCTGCATAGAACCCATTTTGCAAAACTTTAACTCTTGAAGTAGATGTTTTAACCATATAAGTTCACATGTTGTAAGAGCCATAGCTCTATATTCTGCTTCTGCGCTCGATCTTGCAACTACACTTTGCTTCTTACTCTTCCAAGAGATGAGATTACCTTCAATGAAAACACAATACCTAGAAATTGATCTCCTATCACTTGGAGACCCTGCCCAGTCTGCATTTGTATAAGCAACAATGTCTGTGTTACCTCTGTTCTCATATATTAGCCCCTTTCCAGGAGATCCTTTAATATACCTTAAAATGTGAGTCAATGCATCCTAATGACTATCACAAGGGGAGTTAAGAAACTGACTTACAACACTAACAGCAAAGGCTATATCTGGTCTGGTCATAGTGAGATAATTCAACTTTCCCACCAACCTTCGATATCTACCTGGATCTGAGTACGGCTCCCCCTGATTTGGCATGAGTTTAGCATTCGGATCCATAGGAGTATCCACCGGCTTACAATTTAGCATCCCAGTCTCTTCCAAAATATCAAGTGTATACTTCCTTTGACAAATAGAAATGCCTGTTTTTAATCGAGCAACCTCAATACCAATGAAGTATCGCAACCTGCCCAAATCTTTGGTTGGGAAATGCTGAAACAGATGTTGCTTTAGTCTAGTGATCCCTTCATAATCATCACCTGTAATTACAATATCATCCACATAGACCACAAGATAAATGACCTTTTTACACGGTGAATGTCTATAAAACACAGTGATCAACCTCACTACAGATCATGCCAAACTGCTGTATGACCTTACTAAATCTCCCAAACCAAGCTCGAGGTGACTGTTTCAACCCATACAATGACTTCTGAAGTTTGCAAACAAGACCTGACTCCCCCTGAGCAATAAACCCAGGTGGTTGCTCCATATAAATCTCCTCCTCCAACTGACCATGTAAAAAGGCATTTTTAATGTCCAGCTGATATAAAGGCTAACGAGAAATAGCAGCCATGGATAAAAAGAGACGAACAGAGGCCATTTTAGCAACATGAGAAAATGTATCACCATAGTTAAGACCATAAATCTGAGTATATCCTTTGGCCACAAGACGAGCCTTCAAGCGATCCACAGTCCCATCGGGACCCACTTTGACAGTAAAAACCCAACGACAACCAATAGTAGACTTCCCTGGAGGAGAGGGAACAAGAGCCCAAGTGTGGTTAGATTCCATTGCTGTCATCTCATCAATCATAGCCTGTCGCCATCCTCGATGGGATAGTGCTTCCTGAACAGTTTTAGGAATAGAAATGGACGACAAAGCAAATACAAATGCATGATGGGAGGAAGATAAACGATGATAACTTAGAAAATTATAAATAGGATGAGGATTGTGAGAAGAACGATTACGTTTGCGAAGTGCAATGGGAAGGTCAGTCGTAGGCTCAGGTTGGACCGGAATCGACGGAGACGGAGGAGCAGGTGGTGAGTCACTGGTGTCCACAACGGGTGCAGCCTCCGGAGTAATAGGACGAGGACGATGGTGATAAGTGAGACAAAATGGCTCCATGGGATACTTAGGAGCAACAGGGGCAGCCTCTTGTATATGTGAGATAGGTGGACTTAAAACGGGAGAATCGAAGACTGGAATAGGCAAGACTTGAGAAACAGACTCCGACAAGACTTGTGAGGCGTGTATCCTCGAAAAAGGTAACATCTGCAGAGATGTAAGAACGATTAGTGGATGGAGAATAACATATGTACCCTTTTTGAACCCTAGAATAACCAAGAAAGATACACTTAATGGTGTCGAGACCTGGAGCGACATTGTGGACAAAACATGTGGAACCAAAAACACGAGGGAGGATAGTATAAAGGGGTACCTGAGGATATAGAAGAGAGTGAGGAACCTGGTTATTGAGAACAGAAGATGGCATTCGATTTATTAAATAACCTGGAGTGAGAACAGAATCACTCCAAAATTTCACAGGGACATTAGAATGTAACAGGAGAGTACGGGCTGTTTCAACAAAATGACGATGTTTGCGCTCAGCCACACCATATTGTTGAGGTGTGTGAGGACAACTCGATTGATGAACTATACCATGAGATGCCATGAAAGAATTATAGAGGGCAGAAAAATATTCTTTGGCATTATCACTGCGTAAGATACGAATAGTTTGTCCAAACTGATTCTGTATTTCAGTACAACATTTTTGAAAAATAGTGAATAATCAGAATGTTGTTTCATTAAAAATAACCAGGTACAACGAGAGAAATCATCGATGAAAGTAACAAAATACCTATATCCTAAGACATACGAAATACGACTAGGACCCCAAACATCAGAATGAACAAGGCTAAAAGGAGACTCTGCACGACCTGTAACCTTGCTTGGAAAGGATGCCCGAACATGTTTTCCAAGCTGACATGCCTCACTCCAAAACCTGTAAATTAGAGAGATGAGGGACCATTTTCTTTAATTTATTCAAACTCAGATGACCCAAACGACAATGAAGAAGACTAGGCGACTCTGGCAGCACATATGGTGGAGGATGGAGGTTGTAAGTAGTAGAGACTGCGTGACTCAAATCTTGTTCCAATCATCTTCCCTGTACTCCGGTCCTGGATAGAAAAGGAAGTAGAAGTGAAGGTTATGGAACAATTGAGAGATTGAGTAAGTTGACTAATAGAAATTAAATTAAAAGGACATCCTGGTACAAATAAGATTGAATTTAAAGACAGAGAGGGAAGAGGTGAAGCCTGACCAATACCAATGGCTTGAGTTTTAGAGCCATTAGCAAGGGTGATGTGATGTGGTGTTTTAGTAGAGGATAAAGTAGAAAAGAGAGGAGTTACCAGCTATATGATCAGAAGCACCAGAATCCAAAATCCAGGAACTAACAGGAGATGAATGAGAGACACAAACTGTAGAATTACTAGAATGAGCTATAGTTGCTGAAGATGAGGCTTGTTGGGATGCCTTAAGCTGAAGGTACTCCTTATATTCATCAATTGAAAAATTGTTCTGATTGTAACCTATCTGATTATCATACCCAACCTTGACTTTCTGATCGACAAACTGCATCACATTAGCTGACTTTTCTGGGAAACCATGAAGAGAATAACACTTGTCTTGGATATGACCCACATGCTTGCAATAAGAGCACTGAGGAGCAGAATCCCCATTCTGAGAAGTGGCAGCAGCGGACAAAACGGTAGACATAATGTGAGGGAAGAAACCAAACTGACCGGAATCGAGTTTTGACCCTCACAACAGAGGCAGAAGACGCTGGAAAACAGTCCGGAAGAGGTCGGAAAACGAACGGCCGCATGGTGGGTGGCGCGTGGACCCCACTCGCTGGATGTTTCTGAGATGGCCGGTCACCTTACTTTGGTGATCAGGGACGTTTGCCGGGGACGGTTGCCGGAAAGGTTCGCCGGAAAACAGTGGTTCTTGACCTAATCGAACCCTAGCTCTAGATACCAAGTTATAATAGCTGAATGGCTTGAGAATAACCTTCTCAGCCTCCTCAATTTATAGAATGATAAGTTATAAAGATTGAATACAAAATCCCTTGATTTTAGGAATTGACTATAACTCCTATATCAAACAATATCAAACAATATCAGACTATATCAAATCTAAATCAAACAATATCAACACATCAAGTTAGATATTTTTTTATAATTTTTTAAAGAAAAACATTTTATATAGTATATAAGATTTGCATGATATTATAACCACAGATTTGCATGATACTGTATGGTGCTACTTATTTGCTGGAGTAACTCGTTAATTAAATTTACCAGTTTTGCATTATATTCAGTGCTGTCATGTGATCCACACGATTATGTTATTTTGTTAGGCAAGGCCAGTATCCTTTAATTCCTGTGAATGATTATTGAACTTATCATCTCCTGTTACTATTTCACTTATTATCTACTATTTATTAAGGGTGACATGCGAGCTTTAGAAGACTTGACATACGAAAGGCGGAGAGAATTTTTAAAGGAGCATCATCTGCCAAAAGAAGTCCCTATTGTTTCCTTCCGCACTGAAGCTGGCATCTCCCCTGCTGTTTTAGCCACATTATCTCATGTTGCGCATGCTGAGCTACCTGTGGTTGCCCCAGCAGGTGAACCTACGAAACTCCCTGTGGTGATGCCCCTAGGTGCTGCTCTGGCTGCTTGTGCGCAGTTGCTGCAGGTGAGGTATGGTGAGAAGAGTGATGGTCTTGTGACTTGCCGAGATGCAGAAGTTCCCGGATCTGTTGTGGTGCGACCTAAACGAAAGTTGGACCATGCTTGGATGGTTTATTCATCGCTAAATGATGACCCTACAGAAGGAGATGCATCTCAGGTATGTGAGGCTCTCTTGACTCTACTTGTGGAAGTTGGGCTGAGAAAGAGGCATGAGCAAGCAATGAAAGATGAATGACGCATCCAAATTTTCTGCTCTACCCTGTACATATTTTTGTATCCATAATTTTATATTGTATTTATTTTTTCTCTATGGGAAAAAAAAAGTTGTAGGTTATAGATAATAAGAATGTCCATTCATATATGTAGCTGAATAGCTGATCTTGTACGTCAAACATAGCTAGCGCATTTTCTAGTTCAATTTGATGGTATGATTACAATAGCAAGTCTCTCGAGCAAAATGGTCATAACGGCACTATGTTTCTCTCAGAGATGACAAAGCGGGCTAACCGTCCCGACCCACCCTGCCATTGACCCCCGAAAAACTGGGCGGGCTGGGTTGGCTCGTGTTGGTAAAATGGGTTGCATAGATCAACCTACCCCATTTAACGGTGGGTTGGTGGATTGGCCCGCCAAAAAATAAAAAAATTATAAAGAAATGCAAAAAAATAAAATTATATTAACATACCAATGTTATCTAAAACGTCACAACATACAAAAATTTCTTTTTGGTGGTGGAATAACTAATATATTAGTATATTATTGAACGGGATGAACTATATATAAATATATATAATCCTAATAGGTGGATAATTGCAAACTATATATACAAGTACATATACAAATAATTAGTGAATGAAATGGATAATTAGTAAATGTATTTCTTTTTTAAAAAAGTGGTTGGCAGGGCTGTTTTCTTGGAGGGTAAGGCGGGGCGGGTCAAAATAGGTTGGTGGGTTGGGGACCTCAACCCAACCCGCCAAATAAAACCAATAGATAAGGCATCATATTGAAGCAAAAGTTTCATATAATTTAGGTAAGAAACTGTTGTCGGAATAATCGGTCACGTTGGTAAGAAAAACATTAATCATGAATAAACCTATTAACCAGTAAATACTTAAATCCTTAATCGCGGATTTTCATATATTAAATTTTTAATAATTTTTTTTTATAGATGGTTAATGATGTACAAGTTCATGGTTAATCATGTGCACAAAATGGTTAAGTGGTTAAATATTAATTATAAGAAAAATGCTAGTATCACACTCTTTGTCACACTTCCCCTCAACACACTCTATACTCATTAAACAACTAATACACGATTAATCATGAATTTTTGTCCCGTTAACAACAAATTTTTTCATATACTAATTTTGAATCACCTTTTACATGTGGTTAATGATTACAAATTCATGATTAATCATGTGCATTAGTTGGTTTATGGATACATTCATGGTTATTGCCATAGGCAATCATCATTGGTCGATGCCTTCGTCCACTCACCGTCTTCAGTCACTTCCCATTGCCACCTATGATCATCGCGGTTGGCAACCTACGGTTGGAAACTATCACTGGCCATCGTTGCCACCACTTTCGTTGCTATGTCAGTATTTCTGAATTTGAGGGTTTAAAAAAGCATGATATAGAACAAATGTGATGAGGATTGGGTGTGAAAAATGGTGTTGGGAGAAAGTGATGTGAGATATTCATTTTCCAATGGAACATGAGTCATCGCATGCAATATGAACATCAAGTATGACACCAACCAAATTACAATATTAATCAACTAGGAAATGATTGTTGAACATCAAAATAGAGATATTAGGTAACATCCTAAAATTACAATATGAATAAATTGATAGAAAGACAGAGTTAATAAAAGGTAAAAATGTGATTATTTGATGTTAGAGAACTTAAAAAGGAGTTTAAAATAATAAAGGATGTTTTGGAAGAGCACCCCGTGCTAGGGGAGCACGACCATGCTTGACAAAAGTGCATGACCCTCATACAGAAAAATGCGTTTGAGCACGGATTTGCGTCAGGATTTTTCCTGAGTGCAACTACTGGCCACTCAGAAGTTAGGCATTTGGCGCCCAGACCAAAGTGCATAAGTACAACCGTGCTCAACGCACGGTCATGCTAGTCGTCTGAGGTGTTTTTAAATCGAAATTATGCAATGGGAATGGGGGCTCCTATAAATAATGTCTTAACACGATACATGTTTTTGGAATCATATTTATACCTAAAACACTCAGATAACTATTGTGGTAAACTCTAGAGCTTGGAGGAAGCGATTTGTGAAAGAACAAGAGCTAGGAAGAGAAGGAATTCTAGAAAAAGGAAAAGGAATTTCAAAGCTTGAAGGAGGAGATAGCCAGGGGTCAATTCTTGGAAACGCTTAACACTTGAAGGTCTACAAGAGGCGAGTATAAATACATTTTCTCACCCTTCCGTGGTACAATGGATTTGGGGATTTGTGTTTGTTGAGTCTCTAAGCATCTAAAGTTTTGTTACCTTTGATTTTGACGGACCCAAACATTTACAACAAATGATTTTATATGAACCATCTGAAGTCTACTATTTACAACATTTACAAACAAGTGTATTAAGTGTACAGAAACAATCGCTTCCTAGACATATTTCACAAAGTGAACTCAGCGTCTGAAAATTTTGAAGTGTCTGAAGTTACTAAATCAAGCGTCTGAATAATGTTTTATGAAGCGAGCCTACGTGCCAGTCGTCTGGCTGTTGAAGAAACGGAAGCATACAAGGCCAAGCGTCTGAAAGCACCTTTCATACTCATCACTTAAGTCAAAGCACTAGACTTGAAGAAAACTCAAATATGCTGACTCAAGTACGATGATACGATGATAAAGCATGAAGCAAGCCTGACATCCCTTTTGCACGCAACAACAGAAAGAACTTTTCTGTGTCATATCTCATTGTTGCACAAAAGAGGAAGTCCCGCCACTCGAAGTCAGAAACTCACATGCTCCTGCTTTGACTCGCACATGCACTCTGATAAAGCAAGCAAAGAAGTACGTTCTCAAATCAGAAGACTCTATCAATGTCCATAAACATTCAATGGAAGCTCAGAACGGTTCTTTGACATTAATGGATGAAAGAACATAGCACTGATCCAAAGAGAATGTCTCTCAACGGATTTACTGCTGATGATTATATAAAGAAGACATTGAAGACATTTGCAGAAGTTAACAAATATATTCATTGCGAACAAACTGTGCATTCAAAGCTCTCAATTTCTTTCATTGTTTCATTAATACTTCTCGCTCAATCATTTGTATTTATTAAGAGAAGTTATTTTTACAATTATACCAAACTTCATTAATATTCACTCTTAGAGTGTTATTTAGTTGACTTGCAAAGTTGTATTTTCAAGCTTTTGCTTCACAAAACACACTGTGTCTGTAAGCTTGAAGAGGCTCTAGCCAAAAGAATACTTGTTTTGAGCCTGGTGAGGCTAGATGCGAAGAAAAAAAAACTCGTAAGGGCTTGAAGAGATTAGGTATAAAAATAATACTTGTATGTAGCTGAATTAGTTATAATGAAAATTTTGGTGAAGCCAAGGACTTGATGCAACTCAAGGTTTAGGGTGAACCATGGTAAATCCTCAAGCTTAAATCTCTCTTTCTCTAAACTCTTTATTTCTGCTTTGCTTATTTATATGTGCAACTAACCGAGGTTTAATTCATTAATCTTAAACAATTGTATTTTAAGATCTTGAAAAGTATCATACGCATCCAAGCGTTTGTAGTGTTTTTTGAAGCATTTCCTCCTTATTGTTTGTGAAAAGATATCTGTTTTCGAAAAAATTTAAGAAAATACAATTCAACCCTCCCTTCTAATGTGTTAATATGTTCATCTCAGTGTTATGAAATTAAACCGATGATTTTTTGGGAGTTTTCAATGCAAAAGTGCATGATGGATAAAAATGTTTTTCTAAAATTTAGGGTTTTTGACTAAAAATGAGTTTGACATCCAATTGAGTGTTAAATGTTATGGATTGTGTGATTATATGTATGATTGCTATGTGTTGCGGTTGATTGACATGTTCCCTTATAATATATGATGATATGGTGTAGCTTTGGAACGACAGTTAACAATTGTTATTGATGCATGAAACATATGCTATGTTTGTTAGTCATCGGGGATGACCATGAGTGATGTGCATGAGTAATAGTAGCGGATCTTGACTGAAATAATAGGGGGAGCCACTAATTACTAGTTAAATTAATGTCTTTTTCAACATGGCATTGATATGATCTCGTTCTAGATAAAAACTCTTTGAAGTTCATATCTTTTATTCAATGGATATTCCCAAATTTGGAAATGCTTTTTGGGGTTACAAATCTATCAACTATAACTTTTTGAATCTTGAAAGGTTGCTCATTCGATTGAACTGTTTGATCATTAAAAGGATGCTTTTGAAGTGAAAGTGTTAAAGCTATATATACAATTTTCATCTTTGTTGGAATTTTCTTCTCTAAAAATACATCAACTCTCTAAAAATGCATCAAGAAAATTATATCACTCCTAAAACATATGAAATTAATTACATATAAAAAATTATAAAACTTCATAAATCAACAATCAAAATTGTATAAAACTAAAGTATTATATAAAAGAAAAGAAGAATGTCAAGTACATAAGACAAATGACAAAAAAATGTGCCATGACTGAGGGAAAAAAAGTGAAGATAAATATGTTCATTGCCAAGACAGTGGCAAATCAAGTGAAGATAAATAGCACAAATGGAAGAAAATTTGCCAATCACGTGAACTTCAAATTGGAATTTTGAAAAGTAATTGGGAAAAAAATGAAACCGAAAAGTAAAAACAATATTTTATATTGAAAGTTTTAAACCAAGTTATATATTTAAAGCCTATAATTAACCAAAAGTGTCAGATGTGGTACTGCCTCCCACAATTACATGAATACAATCACAACATCATGCATAGTTTTAGTAGTACCACTACTCCTACAGTCCTACCTATTATAGTATTAGTAATTACATCCTTTTGTTCTTCCCTACTACCAGTCGGTCCAGACTCCAGCGTCCTCCTTCAACAAATGCTCCAACATTTCTGGGGGGAGCCGTTGCTCCCCTCCGCCCTCAAGAAGGTCTGCCTCTGATGAGTAATATCACCTTTTGGGAAGGGATATTGGATACTGAGTAATATCACCTCCTGGAAAGGGATATTGTGACACAGGGCTGACGAGGGTAGGGAGTAGACGCCGGTGCAAGAAGGCACGAACAAGGAGCAGCTCCTGGCAGGCTTTTAGGCGGAGGGACACATGAATGAAATGATTACACACCGAAATAAGAGGGATCCTGAGACTGTTTAGGTATGGGACTATACAGTTGAGGATGACTTATATGAATTGATTGATACTACCTATACCAACAAGATGCATCTTCTTTATGGTAGCCCATCACTTAAGAACTCCACAGTTAAGCGTGCTTGACTTGGAGCAATTCTGGGATGGGTGACCTCCTGGGAAAGTTTTCCCAGGAAGGGTGTGAGTGAGGACAAAGCACGCTGAAAAGACCCGTGTTAGTATGTGGGGTCAGTCGTCAATCCATAGAGCAGCCAGGGATGTTACAAATGGAATCACAGCGGCACCTCTCCCAGTACGATGTGGTTCGGGGACGAACCAAGCGGAAGCTGGTGGGCATGTGATACCCGGGGCTGATGAGGGCGGGGAGTGGATGCCGATGCAAGAAGGCCCGAACAAGGAGCGGCTCCTGGCAGGCTTCTAGGCAGAGGGACACATGAATGAACTGATTACACACCGGAATGAGAGGGTCTTGAGACTGTGTAGGTATGGGACTATATAGTTGAGGATGGCTTATATGAATTGATTGGTACTACCTATACCAACAAGATGCATCTTCTTTTCGGTAGCCCATCATTTAAGAACTTCACAGTTAAGCGTGCTTGACTTGGAGCAATTCTGGGATGGATGACCTCTTGGGAAATTTTCCCAGGAAGCGTGTGAGTGAGGACAAAGCACACTGAGAAGACCCGTGTTAGTCTGTGGGGTTAGTTGTCAATCCATAGAGCAGCCAGGGATGTTATAGATATCGAATACTGAGTAATATCACCTTCCATGGAGGGATATTGGATACCCTTCTAGGAAGCGAACACTATTTTGGACACCTAAATGATGCTATATGGTATGAGCCTGTCTTTGACGAATGCCGACGAAATTTAATGTAACCAATGAGATAAGTTATGGAGCGAAAATCATGGTGAATAATATATAGAAGTGATAAAAAAAAAAACCTATGTTATAATGCTTTTCGAACTCAAACTACTAATCTAGCTTCGTGCTAAATATCATTTTCCTTATAGGAAAGGGAAAACAATAGGACATTATTGCAAGAATATGAACTCATGGACCTTAGTGATTCTGAAAATCAGTGTCATTCATGACATTGCACTTTATGAAATGTTCATTAATCAGTGTTTTTAAGTTGATTTGTCAAAAGTAACTACGAAAATACGAGCACATACAGTAGATAATTTTAACAAAAGATAGAAAGTTTAAGCACTGAGTACATACTTTTTTTTTTTTTGGGGGTAGACACTGAGTACATACTTTGATTGTGAATTCAAGTACTCTGGGCGAGCTAAAATCCTCGCAATTAACCTTCCATTCTACTTGTTACAAAAAAAAAAAAAAAAAAAAACCTTCCATCCTTCTGTCTCCTATAAGAACATCCAAATCCTAAGCACCTCACTTTGAAGTTCTTAATAGGTCCCACCATTACACATCATTCATTTTTATTTTTAATAACTTAAGAATCTCATCTCTCCATTCCAGCAACTTTTAAAAAGTTCTTAAATGGACCCCAACAATAATCCCACATCCTTACAATTATAAAATTATATTATTTTTTAATTAGACCCCACATCCTTTTCACTTACTTTTTTTTATATAAAAAAAAACTAAAAGGTCAGGACCAAGCACAAGCACCTGGTACTTGTGCAAGATCCCTCCTTATTAAGCACCTTTATAACCCTAATTCAAACCCAAAACCCTAATTTAGACCCTACACCGTAAATTTGAAACAAAACCCGAATTTTGACGCCGAAACCCTAATTTTGACCCAAAACCCGAATTTTGACCCGAAACCCTAATTTTGATCCAAAACCCTAATTTTGACCCGAAACCCTATTTATAACCTAATTTTGACTCAAAACTCTATTATTGACTCAAAACCTAATTCAATCCCTAAACCCTAATTTTGACCCGAAACCCTGATTTTAAACCCTAATTTTGACACGAAACCCTAATTTTGACCAAAAACCCTCATTCTAAACTTTATTTTGACCCGACCCCGTATTTTTAACCAAAAACCCTAATTTTTGACCCGAAACCCTAATTTTGACCCAAACCCTAAAACCCTAATTTTGTCCCAAACACTAATTTTGGACTCAACCCTAATTTTAACCCTAATTTTGAGCCAAAACCCTAATTCTTACCCTAATTTTGACCGAAAACACTAATTGTTAAACCCCAATTTTGACCCGAAACCCTATTTTTAACCCAAAACCCTAATTTTGACACGAAACCCTAATTTTGACCCAAAAACCCTAATTTTGACCCTAATTTTGACCCAAACACTTTTTTAAAACTCAACCCGAATTTTGACCCGAAACCCAAATTTTGACCCAAAACCTTAATTCTAACCCTAATTTTGACCCAAAACACTTTTTTAAAGCAAAACCCTAATTTTGACCCGAAACCCTAATTTTGACTCAAAACCCTAATTTTGACTCAAAACCCTAATTTTGACCCAACACTAATTGTAAACCCTAATTTTGACCCAAAACCCTTTTTTAAAACTCAACCCTAATTTTGACCCGAAACCCTAATTTTGACCCAAAACCCTAATTTTGGCCGAAACCCTAATTTTGACCCCAAACACTTTTTTAACCTCAACCCTAATTTTGACCCGAAACCCTAATTTTGACCCAAAACCCTAATTCTAACCCTAATTTTGACCCAAAACACTTTTTTAAACTCAACCCTAATTTTGACCCGAAACCCTAATTTTTAATTTTGACCCAAACCCTAATTTTGACCCCGAACCCAAATTTTGACCCGAAACCCTATTTTTGACCCAAAACCCTAATTCTAACCCTAATTTTGACCCAAAAACACTTTTTTAAACTCCACCCTAATTTTGACCCGAAACCCTAATTTTTGACACAAAACCCTAATTCTAACCCTAATTTTGACCCAAAACACTTTTTTAACCTCAACCCTAATTTTGACCCGAAACCCTAATTTTGACCCGAAACCCAAATTTTGACCCGAAACCCTATTGTAACCTTAATTTTGACCCACCCCGTATTTTGAACCCAAAACCCTAATTTTGACACGAAACCCTAATTTTGACTGACCGAAACCCTAATTTTGACCCAAAACACTTTTTTAACCTCAACCCTAATTTTGACCCGAAACCCTAATTTTGACCCGAAACCCTAATTGTAACCCTAATTTTGACCCAAAACGTATTTTAAACCCAAAACCCTAATTTGACACGAAACCCTAATTTTTGACCCAAAAACCTATTTTTGACCCAAAAACCCTAATTCAAACCATAAACCCTAATTTTTAACCCAAAACCCTAATTTTGACCCGAAACCCTAATTTTGACCCCAAACCCTAATTCTAACCCTAATTTTGATCCAAACACAGTTTTTTACACTCAAAACCCTAATCTTTGACCCGAAACCCTAATTTTGACGTCAAAACCCTAAATGACTCAAACCCTAATTTGTGATCCAAAACAGTTTTTTTAAACTCAACCCTAATCTTTGACCCAAAACCCGAATTTTGACCCAGGACACTTTTTTAACCTCAACCCTAATTTTGACCCGAAACACTAATTGTAACCCTAATTTTGTCCCAACCCGTAGTTTTAACCCAAAACCCAAATTTTGAACACGAAACCCTATTTTTGACCCAAAAACCTATGTTTTGACCAAAAACCCTAATTTTTACCCGAACTCCTAATTTTGACCCAAAACCCTAATTCTAACCCTAATTTTGGATCCAAAACACTTTTTTAAACTCAACCATAATTTTGACCCGAAACCCTAATTTTGACGCAACAACCCTAAATCCTAACCATAATTTTGACCCAAAACACTTTTTTAACCTCAACCCTAATTTTGGACCCGAAACCCTAAGTTTAATCCCAAACCCTAATTTCTGGGGGGGGAAAAACCGAACCCCAAATTTTGACCAGAAACACTAATTGTAAAACCCTAATTTTGACCCAACCCGTATTTTTTAACCCAAAACCCCTATTTTTGACACGAAACCCTATTTTTTAGACCCAAAAACCTATTTTTGACCAAAAACCCTTAAATCAAACCATAAACCCTAATTTTTAACCAGAAACCCTAATTTTGACCCAAAACCCTAATTCTAACCCAAAACACTTTTTTAAACTAAAAAAACCTTATTTTGACAATGAAACGCCTAATTTTTGACCGCGAAACCCTAATTTTAATCCCAAACCCTAATTTTGCCCCGAAACACTAATTCTAACCCTAATTCTGACCCAAAACCCTTATTCTTTGACCCAACCCCGTATTTTTAACCCAAAACCCTAATTGCTGACACAAAAACCTATTTTTGACCAAAAACCTTAACTTCTAACCCCTTATTTTGAACCCCAAAACCCTAATTCTAACCCTAATTTTGATCCCAAACAGTTTTTTTTAAACTCAACCCTAATTTTGCCCCGAAACCCTAGTTTTTGACCGAAAACCCTAATTCTAACCCTAATTTTGACCCAAAGGCCACTTTTTTAACCTCTACCGTAATTTTGACCCGAAACCCTAATTTTTGACCCAAAACCCTAATTCTAACCCTAATTTTGACCCAAAACACTTTTTTTTTTTAACCTCAACCCTAATTTTAACCCGAAACGCCTAATTTTTAATCCCAAACCCTAATTTTGACCCGAAACCCAAATTTTGAACCCGAAACACTAATTGTAACCTTATTTTGACCCAACCCGTATTTTTAACCCAAAACCCTAATGTTTGACACAAAAACCCCTATTTTTGACCCAAAAACC